>OZ010787.1:507518668-508937857 GCA_963932465.1 Maratus speciosus | reverse complement strand
ATTTCAGTGAAAAATGCTTACCCCTTAAATGCATAGTGTAATTGTGGAGTTACATGATCTTTTTTTGCCATTTGGCGCTTTCTGTTGGTCTTTTGGTGAACTATTACGTGGTGTTACTTACGTGTGATAACATGCATTTAGGTCGCGAAGTCTGTTTTTGTTCTGATTTGTTATCACGGGGAGGTTATAATATCTTTGGTTGATATTATAATATCTTTGGTTGATACTGCTTGCAATGGACTCGACTGGCGTGTTTTCTCTATCTTTATAAGGTAGAAATTATTAATTTTGCAAACTATTAAAAGTATTATAAAAATTATTATATCGTTGAATAGTTGTTATTGTGCAGTGTAAACCCTTTAAAGTAAGTATATAATTTAAAATAATCATTTTTGAACAATTTTTGCTATGTAACTCAGGAGTGACGTTATGTCCAACAGAAGCATAAATAATTTTTTTTTCACTTTTTTTCTAGTGGATAATTAACAAAAATTGACTTGAATATAATTATTTCAGAACAAAATTAAAAATCATGCATTAAATCGTTAACAAGAATTTGCAATGACTGTAAATCAAAAGAGATACAGTTTCAAAACTTTGAAAGGTAAGAATTGATAACATAAAAAGATTCATGATGAAAGGGAGCTCCAAATGGAGTAAGAGTTTTTTGTTCGTTCCTAATAAATTCCTCGCGCATTCTTATACAGTATTGTTCCTTAGTTATATTTCTAATAGAATAATTTTTTTTAACACTTTGTCTCACTAACGCTGTAGGATAATGCTCACCTCCGTGAATGATGTTAGTAAAAAAACTGTTTCTGAGAAAAATAAATATAATGTAGTTAGGTCATTGCTGATTTTTACTTGAAGTAAGTGGTAAGTCTCTAAAAATAATACATTTGTCTTTACATTTACATTTGTCTTGAAAAACAAACAAACAAACAAACAAAAAAAAATTCGGGAGAATTTTGTATCGAAAATGTACACTTTTGGGAGAATGACCCAGCTACTCTCCGCAAAAAATTCGCCACGCGCCCGTTCATGCAAACATTTTTAAGCGCGTCCGCTGAAAGATTAAGGGGGTCCGGGTCCGGGGCTCAAAATTCATTTTTTTTTTATTTATAGAGATTTTGTTATGAAATTTTTTTCTGAAATATCTTTTAATATAATAAGAATATTCCATGTTAAAAAAAAAAATCTGGAAAATTTTAAATATTAAAAAAAATAAATAAATTGTAAAATTTTAAACATATTTAATTTTTGATATAACTCAGGAAGTACTTATTCGATTCACAAAATTTTTACACTTTTGTGTACAGAAAATGTGTGATTTTAATTTGTCTTCAGGATTTCTTAAAATATTGATTAGGAATTTTATATATATATATATATATATATATATATATATAAAAGTAAAAAAATGAAGTTTTTTATGAGTGAGTTTTGCATTAATATTAGCCTGTTTTCACAATTATCACTCAAAATTAAAAATCCTGAAGACAATTTGTTGGAAATATAGCATAAAATTTCATACCTATATCTTGCAAGGAACTTTAGATATCTTCTTTTAAAGTTGACAAACCGTGAAAAAAAAATCATTTTGAGATAAATGGAGCTAAAGTTCTCGTCAGCGAGCAGCTGATGCATCGCTTCTCAAGGCAAAAGGTGTTATATCTGTAGATCTAATGAAGATAAAAGTATGCGGTTTGCGGTATTTAACGCTAAAAACTCTAGTATTTTTTTAAGCCAATAAAAATAATTGCATTTTTTTTTTTGAGAATTTTTAGTCCCGGACCCCCTTAATGTAAAATCGGGTTATGAATCAAATAGTTTGATTTTGGCTTATATCTTTTATTACTCTTCGTAAGTATCAAAACGCGAAACGCAAATAACGGCATTCTTAAACCTGTTGCAAAGAAACATGGCTGGGCATAGTTATAGACTATCTATAACTCCTATAACACTATATATAGGAGTCTAGGCAGGTCGCACACTGAGGCGGCACGTGCTACATGTTGCTCGATTTCGGGGAAAAGACAGGTATGAAACGGCTTTCTCTTTTGTTTCGACCTGTTTTTTCTCCTATGTCGTGCTTAATTTTTCTCCTGTCTTCTCAGTGTGCGACCTACCTTAGGAGAGACGTATCAAGCGTTGCGCATGAGGAAATGCTGTGTGCGAAGGAGATTAATGTAATGTGGTCTGAGTGTAGCAAAGTATTCTAATTTATTTCCATATTAAAAATCGACTACTACTGCAACAGTTATTTTAAAGTAAGATCCTTTTTATGAGTACATTTAAACCAGTGGCGTGGCGTGAAAATTTTCGGTGGTCATCGCAATTATTTAAGTTTGTGGTGAAAAATTATTAACTCTAAAATTCAATGGTTGAATGTTCAAAAAAGAAACTTTAAATCTTACCTTCACTTATACATGAACTCCAAATGTTCTGCTAAAACTGGATCGTAGAGTTTTGAAAGCTTATTAAGAGTTTTAAAATATTGCTTGGTCATCGCCGCATCCAGCGATGACCGGACGCCACGCCACTGATTTAAACAGTCAGAGTTATAGTTCACCCGGGCCTCGCGCTTATAAAACCCTCCCCCGACAAACGCAACTTATTTTACCTCTGAAACGAACAAAATGAGGTTTTCCAAAAGCTTTTTCCTCCGGGACCCATACCTTTATACACTGTAAAAAAAAATCTTTCAAATTGACAGAAAAAAAAACTGTCAATTTTGGCGCCAGTGGAAAACCGTTTAATTTACAGATAATTTCTGTAACGCTTCATTAAAACAGTTTTCTTCTGTAGCAATTACGAAATTCAGTTTCTTTGCAAGAAAAAACTGTTTTTCTTTAAAACAGTTTTTTCTGTGAAAAATACAATTGTTTTCTGTAAAAAATACGGATTTTTTTTTTACAGTGTTTTACAGATTTTTCATTTACTTCCAATGCGACTGAAGGGTCCCCAAAGATTCTTGAACTTGAGCCCCTTTGAAAAGGTCAACGCTTTCGACGTTGCATTACAGTTTTTCACTTATGTAGTCTTGAGAGTATTTTTAAAGAGTTCGGTTTTAAACAGTTTTTTTCTGTGAAAAATACAATTGTTTTCTGTAAAAAATACGGATTTTTTTTACAGTGTTTTACAGATTTTTCATTTACTTCCAATGCGACTGAAGGGTCCCCAAAGATTCTTGAACTTGAGCCCCTTTGAAAAGGTTAACGCTTTCGACGTTGCATTACAGTTTTTCACTTATGTAGTCTTGAGAGTATTTTTAAAGAGTTCGGTTTTATAAATATACCTAGTATGCTGTTATAAAGTGTAAAATAACTATTTTGATACTAGGAACATACTTCATTTAGTTGTTTTTTCCCCCATCCCTATACATTTTGTATTGATTGTAAAGGAATTTCGCTTAATTTTAAAAAGATGTTCAAGTTTAATTGCATTTCTTTCCTCTAAATCCTTGAAGTGTCATCATTTGTTAAATACGTGAAACAATAGTGTCTGTAATATCTTCTAACTAGTTTCACCATCAAGGACGCTGCAGTAAATATTGTTGCATTCCACAACTGTGGTATTCCCTTTCTGTCGTGAAATTCAGAGCAGTCAGCTGTAGTTACCAAGAATAAAAGAAAGGAACTGAAATTGAAGAACAATATTTTTTTAGCAGTTTAGATAAAACGTTACTGCTGACTTGTCGTAGGAGTTACTTTGAGCGGTTTTTTGCATTGTTCCTCCGACGAAGAAAATACCATGTACGTCTCCCCCTCCCCCTTTAACGCCCCGACATAAAATTTTTGTCGTCGTTTCATATCCTTTTAATGAAAGTATTTTTGATCTAAGATGTTTCCGCCACAACAGTAAGTATCATCAAAATTAATGCGCATCAGTTTGACTTGACATATTTTGATTGTTGCACAAGTAGTAGTCGGCTTTTTTTTTTTTTTTTTTTTTTTTTTTTTTTTTTTTTTTTTTTGTAATATTTTTTTTTTTTATTGAGAAGATCACTTTTGCTAATGTAAGTAAACTCCTTTCGAAAAACAATCGGGAAAAATAGAAGGCTTATTTGTAGTAGCTATTTCATGTTTTTATTACGGTATTCACTGAAGTACTTTTCACTTTTTCTCAGTGCTGTAGCAATTTTAAAAATATGGGAGGGGATCATGTAATGTTAATTAAATAGATTCAACAATTAGGAATAATTGCATTCCTTTTTATTACCGTATACCAAACGCACAAGAATGAATGTGGTATCATAGGAAAGGTTTTTGAACTGACGATAGACATATAGTAGACTCGCATTTCTTTTAAACACTTTGTTTGATTAAAAATTTCAGTTAATTAAAAATGAATGAAAAAAACGTATCGGCAAATAATCTCATAGATTGTTGTGCGCATGCTTCGCACTGGTAAAATATAATTTTGGATAGAACATTTAAGTTACTGAATTCCATAGAGTTACAATTATCAAATTCATGAGGCAGCTAGTGGTCGACACCCCGATATAATAAAGTTTTCACTGAAAATAAACATTCCAGGTGTATCAGTGCATGTAATCATATTGCGCACCGCAATCCGCAAGATTTAAATCTCCTCTAACTGCTTAGTAATTCTAATTTGAAAGAAATAAAATTGCGGGTTTGCGAATTTCAAAAGATTAAATAAAGTGAGTTCAAAATTAAAAATGTACCTCCAATCTGCATAATGAGATATTAAAAATGCAATCAATATTTATAGTGATTTATTTATATACAGAGAGTTCACTAACTTTCCGAAAATGCCTTTCTATGAAAAACGCATTTTCGTTATTTATTCCTTCAAAAATAATACATATTATTCTTATTCTTCAATGTTTACTATTTAATCGCAAGTAATCTATAATTCTTCAATAAGTACTATAACGTGTATTTTGTAAGCAGAGAGAATCTTGCTACCCAACCTGTACCATGCTCTTTCCTACCAATTTTTCAGAATAGTTTTCCTCGCCTTAATTTAATCGTAAAAACGTCATAGGAAAGTTACTAGACATGTTTGAATATTAAGATTCGTCCTTCTTTGAAAAGGTAACGCGCATGTGAGGATTTATAGAAAAAATACAAGAAAAGACATTTTTTGTGATCAGTTTGCAATGTCAGCAGGGCCCTCGTTAAGGGAGGGGGAAGCCTCCCCCCCCCCCCGAAAAAATATTCGCGAATTTCTGTTACACTTTGGGAAATTTACAAACTTAGTTGGCAAATTTGTTTAAAACTTTAATAAAAAACTATATCACATTTTGTATTTCTGATAGACTTGGCAAAAGTTACAAATATAGTTGGGAATATTATTAAGCTTTTTTACAAATAAGCTCTATATTACATTTTCTAATTCTGGTAACTTGGCAAAATTATAAAACTAGTTGACAAACGTCGAGAATTATTTATTTTTGCTTCTCAATGAGTTGGCAAATGCTGAAATTTGACTTGGCAATTCAAGGTCCCCCCCCCCCCCCCAACAAAATTCTTAGCGGCGGCCCTGGTGTTCAGTAAAGAAAATGCCTTAAAATTTTCTTTACTTCAATTTTTAAAAAAGTATTTCTCCTTAAATATTTAATCACAAAATTCAACGCAAATCATACTATGGATTACAGTGAAGACGTTCATCATCCGTCTGTAGACAGGGAAATTCTGTAGTAAGAATATTGTACTTTTCCAGTTTCTCAGACCTGCCAATTGCTACAAAAAAATCGTAGTTGCTACGATTTGGATCTTTAAACTACGATGCTACGAAAATCGGTCTCAAACTACGATTAAAAAAAAAAAAAAACACACACACACACAAACGCACTTTTTTTTTTTTCAGTTGAGATTTTTAGTCTACGCAGCACATTTTTCAGGAGTGATTCTGCTCTGAAATTTCCTAAATTTTAAAGTATTCGGTTCCGAAAGTTTTAAAAAATGCTCAAGTGAAAAAAAAAATTGGGTTGCAAAACAAACTTCTTAATATAAAACCCCCTTAATGTATATTAACCATGAGTGAATCGTACATCTGTAAATATTTATTAAACAGGAATTCCCTTCCTTAGAAACAAGGGCGCCATTTTAAGAGTTTCTTGAGGGGCAGGGTTTGAAATATTGTGTGGAATCGCGCGATTTGCACTAAGAAAAGGAAAGTCCTGCATAATGAAAACTGTTGTGCAGTATTTCCCCTCTGAAAATTCTTCCACAGACCTATGATTCTTCTGTGAGTATATTTTAAAATTTCTTGGAAGTCCGCAATTTATTTTCTTTTATCGAATTTTTTTAAATCAATTCGGGAATCGGTCGTGAAAAAATTTGAGAATTTCTTCAAACGATCATGGGAAAATATCTGATATTTCGTTAAAGATCTCAGAAACAAATAGTGATTATTATCTTCAATTGTTCGCTGAATAAAATCTAATTTTGTTAAGAGTTCAGAAAGAAATAGAAAATTTTGCCAAAAACTTGTGAATTTTGATAAATTATTGAGGGAAAATATTACAAATTTCTTCAAAAAGTCGCGGAAACAAGTAGGGAATTTTGTTAATTGGCCGCGAAAAGATATCGAAAATTTTACTAATTGGTCGCGAAAAACTGTTGCGAATTTTGCTGATCGGTTGCACAAAACTGTTGCGAAATTTGCCCCTCTGACGCTGTAAACTATCGCGAATTTCGACAAGTGACCACTTAAAAAATCAATTTCGTAGAAGTATTGCGGTAAGAATGTGAATTTAGTCAAAATATCGCAGAAAGAAAACGCAAATTTCGTCAAAAGATCACGGAAATAAAGCACAAATTTCATCGAAAGATCAGTAAGAAATTACAAATTTCATCGATAGGTCAGTCAGAAAACGCAAATTTCATCGAAAGATCGCGGAACGAAAATACGAATTTCGCCAAAGAATCGTGTAAAAAACACAAAATTCATCAAAGGATTAAGATAAGAAATGCGAATTTCGTCGAAAGTTCGGGGTAAAAAGTGCGGATTTCAACAAAGAATCGTAATCGAAAAACTTGAATTACGATTGTGGGGAAAAGAATTGTGAACATCGTGAAATAATAAGAAAAAAAAAAAAAAATGTTAAAATTTACTGGACTGAGCTAAAAAAAATTGGCACTGGGCTCCTTTTATAAATGTAAAAAAAAAAAAGATGCGAAATGAGAAGAAGCTCAAAAAATCGTATAAAAATTTTCAGAGGAAAAAATTTACTATATTGAGTTGAAAGACCGAAACCTTATTCCTTTTACGAACGTAAAAAAAAATGACTGCAAAACACAAAAACCAACCAACCAACTTCCAAATTAATTTTAATTTTGAGTGCTACGATTTCTCATTTTCAAAAGTTGGCAGGTCTGGTTTCTGCAGTGATCGATCAGGTTACCTCTGGTCAACATAGTATGCAGAGCTGTATCGGACAAATCCTTCTAAAGTTAAACTGTTCGGCCGAAGGTCGTCAAGTGTGGAGATGTAAAATCTCCAAGAATTTTGGAGATTAAACCAGCAATTTTTCGCAATTTGGAAATTTTAATGAAAAGAAATGAATACCCTATGTTATACGGTGTAAAATGCGTACCTAAACTAATGAGTATATTTTCCAGTTTTTGAGCATTTTCGCCAGGGTTCGAAATGCACCGCAGCAAACCGGAACGATATTCCGGTTCGGGCAATTATTATACATATTATTACAGTTTTATATATAGAGCTCATTGTGCTCGCTGTAACTTTTTTTATTATTATTTAGAATCTTGAATGCATTTTTTAAATTGCTTTTGTGTGGTTAGATATATTTTTGTATGTATTTTCAAAAATATGTATAACAATAATCTTGAAATAGCGTTCCGGTTCGTGGACTTTTCCATTTCGAGCCCTGATTAAAGCGCACCCTTTTCTTTGTGTGCTTTATACAGCAAAAATTCCGTAGATTAAGCTGAGATTTGCAGCAAAAATTAAGAAAAGAAGAAAAAAAAAGAACATTAAAAAGTATAAAAGTTAGTTTTATTCATGTAATTCGATAGCAAGCCTTTTTTTTTAGCCCATGTTATGAAGTTTTTATAAATAAATACCGTGCTTTTTAGTTTAGAAATTACAGTTCTTATGATCATCTGTTTCTCTTTTAACCCGGGAGAACTCGCTGCATGAGATTTTCTCTCACAGTCGTACTTTTTTAAGAGTCTCATTTAAATCATTTTTCATTTTAATTAAAATTTCAAAACGTTTTTCAATTATTTTACCTATTTTGTGAATAAAAGTACTAAGCCAACCAAAAAAAGTTGATATTATATTAATGTAAAGTAAAAGAAAAGCAATTGGGCATTCTCACTAGCGAGTTCTCCCGGGTTAATCGTTCAATTATACGAGGGTATATCAATAAGTTTTTGCCCTAACATAGAAATAATTGAGTGAAATGTATGAATTGCTACATTGTATTAGTCATTTTCTATATTCACCGTGCACAGTAACACATTTCTGCAAATGATATTTCAAAGAGAGGGGGGAGTGGATATATTAAAGGAGGCGCGATAGTAGACCCAAAGGGGGGCATTTTTCTAACTTTTGCCGACCCCCACATGTGACATATTGTTGGAAAAGCCTGTGACCACTTATTCATGCTATGTACCGCACTTTTCTAAATTTTACGGACATCATTCATGCCCCCTGGGGGGCCAGTTTGGGAGGAGGGGTTCGGGAGTGCATAACATGAATAAGTGGTCACAAGCCTTTCCAACAATATGTCACATGTTGGGGTCGACAAAAGTTAGAAAAATTCCCCCCCCCCTTTGGGTCTACTATCGTGCCTCCTGGAATACATCTTTCCCCTCTCTTTGAAATACCATTTGCAGAAATGTCTTAGTTTGCACGGTGACTATATGGAAAAAGGACTAATACAATGTAGCAATTTCATAAATTTCACTCAATTTCTATGTGAGGGCAAAACTTGTTGATACTCGTATAATCGGCGTATAACGCGCACGTATACATGTCGATCAATTTTCTTGTACCTAAAGTGCGAGTTTAACGCTGAAATATACGGAATATAAAATTATAGTTACTGTCATTTCTTTTAACGGGACCAGAAAGGTTTGAAATGGCGAATAAATAAATATATTATTATTTTTTTTTAAATGCTTTAACTTTGAAAATTGACGTACAGTTAATCCAATAGGAAAACTCCTACAAACGGGTAATAAATGCTACCAACGGCGCACAGTGTGCACTGTAAAAAATATTGGTGTACAACACCAAAAATGGTGGCAACTAAGTTGGCCAACAAAAGTGGTGAAAGGAGAAACCACTAAGATAGGAGGCTAAATTGGTGTAATGAAACACCACAAAAATAATTTCTTTCATAAAATTATCTATCTCTAGCTGTTGATTTAATCGAACTGAAATCCTTTATTATCTACTAGCTTAGTTGAGTTAAAATCATACGTAGATTTATTTCTTTCGCTTTGTTCAAAGACAAATTTAAGATACGAAAATAGAAATTAAAGTGGATGGAACCGTGTATTAGGAAATTATTGCTTGAAGTTGCTTTCATTTTTTGTTTAAAAATTTCTTGTTTAGAAGAATATAATTCTTTCTTAAAACAGAATGAATGAGAAATCAGTTCTAATTTCTGTTTTCGTATCTCAAATTTAATTTTTAAATAAAGCTAAAGAAATGAACTTATGTATAACATACTTCTTATGCGCAATTAAGCAAGTGGGTAATGAAGGATTTCGATTCGAATATTAAATCGACAGGAGGCTCTTCGTTACACCATTTTTTGTTTTATACATCAATGTTTTTTACAGTGTGTCGAAACGACGAATTTCCATGACATAGGTGAAAACTGCATGTATTTTCCCAAAGTTCGTCAACTATGTATAAGAGTTGTTCTAAGTCCCGCTATGAGAAGCCATATACGTTTCTTTTCTCTTACACACCGTCTAACCCCGTATTTAGAAGGAAATGTGTCGGAAAAATAGAAAAAGCAGGTGAAAATCAAAAATAATTAAATGATGAAAAGAAATCGTTATGCAAGTCCAATTTTTTATATTATTGTTCTAAATTATGCTATATTCTGAGCCTTCTTTTTTTTTTTTTTTTTTTAAATAATTGGTTTTGACACCTATGTATTGTTTTTTGAAAAAAATTCCCCTCGCAAAAAACTGAAAAAAAAGGCTCTTCCTCATAGTGTGCGCACACACCATGACGAAGTAGTGTTTTTTTTTTTTTTTTTTCCCCGCGTTGGTAAAGCAATTAATAGTGTTCATTGACTCGGTTCACAATTCTCAATCACGGCAATTTTTGTTAATTAAATGCAAAGTTTTCATTTTATACATTTTTAATTAAAAAATATCAAATTTTAATTATTTTTAAACAAAAGAAAGTATCTTTTTTTATGAGATTGGTGCGGAAGCATGTTTTGTTTGCGTGGACTTGCTTCCAATCAAACATCTCTAACTGCCAAAGGCGCACCTGAGCTCAAGTAATCCCAACTTTCTTCATTCCTCCAATTATACATAGAATGACACTAAGTGTATAAAACCTTTAACTGATACTGATGTTACCGGTCTCGCAGACCAGTGCTCTTTTCAATTTTTCTAGTTTAACTTGCAAATTTCAGTTTATCTACAAACACTACTGAAATTTTGTTTCGTTTGGAACTTTAGTATTAACACCAGAGACTTTTTAATAGGTGAATTTTAATTATAACACTCCTGTACAAAAAGTTTAGTACAAAAACGACATCCTATGAATTAATTGCGGCTTTTATTCATCTTTCGATGGAGCGGTCTCACAGTTATGTGACAATTCCTGTGACATCAATTAAAGGTTAACCCTCTGTTGGGCGCAGCATGCCTGACAGGTGCTCTGGCAAAGTTTGGTGAAAGCTGCCTCGGAAATTTCTTAGTATTTTACTTGTTTTGAGGTTAATAAACGAGGTTTTTAAAATCAGATTTTAAATATTCCATCCTTGTACTTCCCAATGAATGCCCCTAATCCCCTTAAGAGCGTTAGAATTCACCGGGATGCCACTTTTCCGCCGAACGGCGGATTTTCGCTTTCTATATATTTTTAATCAAATCCAGGATTTTAGCTGACTCTCCTCTATAATTCCACGATATTTACCGGTCTTCTTATTTCTATCTCCCAAAATTAAAAATAGTCAATCGTGCGAGTTTTACTCGCGTGCAAAGTTAAAGCTTGGCATTGTGCCAAACGCGCTTCGAAAGGAGGTCGCAAACCTGACGCCGCCTTTGTCCGTGCGATTCTTGATAGATTTTTAATTAATTATATCGACTAATTATCGACAATTTTTTTTTCTAAAATCATTATCAGCAATTCTTGGATGATTCCGCGTCGATAGTTACCTCGAGCGCCCTTCAATTCACCCGCTGAGCGCCCTTAGAGTAAAGTTTGTGTGTAACGGGAAAATGCGATATGCTCAAAAACTATGCGACCTAGGATAATCGCTATAGTTTTCCTGCAAGGTTTAAATGAACTCCTATTACGTCTAATTTTTCATAATTTTAATTGCAGTAGATGCGGTAGTTGATGGCGGTGGTGGTGGTGGTGGTGGGGGGGGGGGCATATTTTTGTCTTACATTTTCGACGATATCTCTGAAAATACAATAAAATTGAAACAAATGCATTTTTGAGTTTGGTGTTACGAGATCTTTCGAACGATACCCCACACGATATTAACCCCGAAAATGATGCTGGAAATTCGGCTGGACCGAAACTATCTGTATTCCAAAAATCTCCTTTCTTCCTTCGGAAATTTTCAACATTACTCATTGATTTGAGCTGTATCGGCTCAAATGAGATACTCTTTATTGTTGTGAACTTCATTTTTTTTTTATAATTATCAGTCATGACTGACTCAAGACGTGAGTGCAAATTATAAAGCAAGAAATGCATATATGACTAAACTTTGAAGACGCTTTTCACGTGCTCATGAAAAGCTGAAGACTTAACCGTAATAGAATTTTTTTAGTTTGAAACCGCAGAAGTGTTTCGAGTACTCTTTGAGAAACTTCTAGAATAACACATCATTTACAAAAATCATTATAAAAGATAAGATAAATCGAGGTATGTATATCTAAAACATTTTTTATTTAGACGGAATTCGTATAATTAGATAATCATTTTGTGTCGCTGATGAATTAATTACATTTTATTTCATATGAAAATAAAGTGGTCAGAAACGCAGAGAGCCAACTTGGGCCACACGTATAATTAATAAATAATTATGTATATTTATGTATGTATTAATTACCCAAAAAATAAATTTTGGACGTTTTCGGCCGAAAATAGGAAGATTACCGAAATTCGGTTTCGGTTTTAAAAACTTCATTCGGTCGATCCTTAGTCTTATCTTAACTGTATTAGTTTTTTAAGATCATAAATTTTTGTCTATCAGTTAACTAATCAGTTATCATCGATATTTTTTTAAAGTATCGAAATAATTTTAAATTTTTATTATTCTTTTATGTATAAAACGTGTCTTATTCAGATAATAAAATATTAATTATTGACAGTTACCGAAAAAACATTGCTTACACTCTCATCTAATGGTTTTATTAATGGTTTGAAGATTAATTTAATGATACTTGTTTGGGCATATTATTTTTATTATTTTAATTAAGATATATAATAAATATTAAAAATAGTATTTTAGTCAGATATCTAAATACAATTTATAATGCAACAGAAAAAAAAAATATATAGTTAAAAGTTTAACAAAATTTTTAAATATCAATAAGTAATTATAAGTAATAATAATAATAAAATTTTACAATATTTAATGTTCTTTAAAGTTTAGTTTGATTGTTAAAAGAAAAAAAATATAGTGCTAAACAATTACAGATTATTAAAAAGGTTTGAGTCTAGAATTAAGAGTACTAATAACTACAACACTATTACTATATGCTCTTAGATATTTAAATCCAACTTGTGTTCAATATTATCAAAAGCAAGTAAAAATATTTGAAGAAAATTAAGTAAATAATTACACAGAAATATTTTAGAAGTATCAAAATAAAGCACTGATTTAATAATAATAAATTTATTTCTAGATAGTAGGAACATAATTTTGTTAGTTGTATAAATAATTACTAATGAGGAAAAGTTGAAAATATAAACTCATCTATTTTCATTTTTTTTTTTTTAAATGAAACAAATTGTAATTTTCAAAATAGGTTTAATTATTACTTTTAAGAAACGTATAAAGAGTTATATTTAAACTTGAGTAAACAATCTTAGAAAATTAAATAAATATATTAAGCTTCTAACAATAAAAAAAAAGAAAAAAAAGTTGAAGATACAAATTATTTTCACAAAAAGATTATTTTCGAAAGCGATTTTTTGCGAGTTACATCTTGGCTAGCATTATTATTAATAAATTTACATATTGGCTTAATTACTCTTTTTAACAATTCTTTAAATCATTAATGTATATGCATTTTCTTGTTAACCCATTAATTCTCGCGCCCGTGAATTTCACGGGCAGTGTAGGCATTTTTAATTCAGATTGTTTGATTCCTACCAATTTTTTTTTAAATAGTGTAATTGGCTTTATTCTCGCATCATTTTATCTGTCATTAAACATGGCGAATATTTCTAGTTCAAAAAAGTGGTGGCAATCAAACAATCTGAATTAAAAAAAGCAGCCTACATTTATCGGGTGCGACGCGTGAGGGGTTCAACATTAATTAATGTGATTTATCTAGAGTAAATAAAATCTTGGAAAACATTAAAATGTTTATTAAATATGTATTTGGTAAAATTTGAATTTATGAGTTTTGAAAAATCTTAAAACAAATTTCTGTATATTAAAAGGGGGGGGGGGGGAATACCTTTTCTTCATAAAGTAAAAAGAAAATGAAAAATAAGTGTTTAAATTGTCATTAAAGTAAGATTATGTAGTGGGAAAATTCATAAAATAAATAAAATTTAATGTGTTTAACGCACAAGAAAAACAGAGTTCCACAGAGGAGAAAGGATGTCGAACAGTGACGTCGCAAATTTGTTCAGAGGCTTTAATCCTTCTTTAAAGCCCTTTATCTATTGACGGTACTTATAAGTACCATTAAAACAACTCGTTATAAAATTCATTTAATACATCGATTAGTTATAATACAGTTTAGAATGAGTTATAAATACATTACTTTATCTTGTTCCAAAGGCATTATTGGTTACACAAAACCAAAATATTTTTAAAAGGATGATTTCTTTTGCCTTTGCATCTTTGAAGCTTTCTTGGCTGGGGGGAGGGGGGGGGGATTTTTCAATATATTTCTATATTTCTATCGTAAGAACATTATATTTGTACATTTCCTAATTCTACAAAATACTAAGAGAAATATTTAAAACAAAAGATTTGAGTGGAGTTATAAATATTGCACAAAATTTAAGTAATCGTTCTAAATCCTTCAATCGTTCTAAACTCCTTCTACAATTTGTTAAATGATTATGTACATCTTCTAATGTAGTTTAAACAATTCACGAAAAGGGCTTTAGAAGATAAAATTTTCATGAATTCATAATTCAGTACATAAAGGGTTAAGGGGCAATCAAATCACTAGCAGCGACAGCGGATTGTTTCTGGGCCTCTTTAATGTGGTGAGTCTTCTGTCGTGCTGCGACGGAGGAGAGGTCCACGGAGGGAAATCCTTGGTATGTTTAGACTCACCACCCCTACTTTTTTTTTGTTGAGACCACAGAAAACAGGCCGCTTTGGAAAAGAAAGACCAGACAAATAATTTGATTTTTCGTCGCAAAATTTGAAATTTTGATTTGAACTGACCTTTATGTCAAGTAGGTGTTGGTTAGGCTGCGTTTAGACGCTTGTTTTGCCTTCCTTTAAAACTTGTCCAGGAAAAGCTAAATTAACACCTATTCTTCTCCAAACGTTTGTGGTTATTCACCAAAGGATGGTGAGATTCAACAATGGAAGGAATATTGGATCGACTTGATGGAAAGGTTTTCCTCCTGCAGATTGTCCGAGCGTTTTTTTATAAAGCTATTAAAGATGAAAAGCACCGAGCGACCACAAAATATACGCCGATAGTTGAAAATACTTGAATGATAAGTCTATTCAGACCTTATGTTCCTTTAAAAAGACCCTGCGGAGGACAATTCTCTATCCCCACGCCCTCGGCCTATATCTCTAATCGGCCGTCACGAAAGCATCACCACCACGCAGTGTCCTATTCAAAGACACCGAGTTCTTGTACTCGGCGTGCCGCCAACGTTATTAGACAACTATAATTCATAACACAAAAATTAAACTCACTGAATTAAAAATAATGTATCCTGAAACAAAAACGTGTTAGGTCAATTTACTCAGTAAGTGATACAGACTAGGGCTGCGACCGCCCCCGGACATGAGTTGTCACAGATTTGTGGACACATTACTTTTTATGAAAGCTTAATATTATTTAATTATATAGTTACTTAGGTAATTGTATCAGTGGTTGAAAATATACCGGGTGTCCCAAAAAGGACTGACTGATTTTAAAATTCAATAACTTGCAAACGGTGACAGATATTTAAAAAATTCTTGCAGGAGGGTTATGCATAAGGTCAAAAGTTTTATTACAGTGATTTTCAATTTTAGTTCAAATTACAAACAATAGATGGCGCTGCGATCAATAGACGCTGAATTCAGGCTCGATTTTTGGTACTTCGTGGCCCGGATAATACATTTCCATCTCCTTTTTCAGCATGGAACAAGAAAAAGGACCAGAAATCGAGCTTGTATTTAGCGACTATTGCTTACAGCGCCATCTATTGTTTGTAATTCGAACTAAAATCGAAAATCACTGTAATAAAACTTTTGACATTATGCATAACCCTCCTGCAAGAATTTTTTAAATATCTGTCACCGTTTGCAAGTTATTGAATTTTAAAATCAGTCAGTCCTTTTTGGGACACCCGGTAACTTAGTTTAAAGTATGATTTAGAAAAAGTTTTCAGAAAATTTATTCGTTTATGAATAAAAAGCACTTCATTAATTAATACGTTAGAAAGTAGCCAAGTAAGTTGGATTTGAAAACAGACATGAATAGAACGCGAAAAATTCTCCTTTTTTTTTAATGAATGAGTATTTTCTTTAAACATGGTTTGTATCATTTTCTCGGCTGGCAGTATTTCGTCTTTTGGAGATGAGTGCCCCGATCCAGGTATCGACGGAATAAAAATTTTGTAAATTACTTAATTTTACACAAATGTATTAAAATATAAAAGCATAATCAATGAAAGTGCACTTTATTTTGTTAAATGGCATCATTTTCACCCACTAAAGCGGTCCTTTTTCCTTTGTTTAGGACCTCATGGTATATAGAATGCAGATAATGAAAAGTTAAGAACTTTTTAGCCCTAATCTCGGCGCTTGGATACAGAAGTGCGTGAAATTTACATGATTTTGGTGAAATTATAATAGAATGTGCAGCCTTCAGAACGAAAATTCGAAAACACTTTAAAAATGACACCATTTTCACAAGTGAGAAGATTTTAAAATTTAGAACCACAAACTCATAAAGTCAGGACACTTCAATCAGTAAAAAATAGCGTCGTAAAGTTACATTTTATCAGAAAGTTAAACTATAACAGTGTAAAAATGCATATTTTTTCACTGACTTTTTGTTCAGCCTCTGCTCTTTAATTTTGGAGCAGGTAGAGGCTAAAGGTCTTTGAAAAGGAATATTATGTCATTTTAACGCTATATATATATATATATATGATATAAAACTAGGTTCTGGAGTCGTGGCTGGCGGCATTCGTACTTAAAGAAATCACACAGACATTGTTTTATTGGACGTTGAAGACATCTTAGCCGGAGTTGCAGTCATTCAAGGCGGCGCCCACCGGGGTCAATCCGAGCAGCCCCAATCCGATCGGTTTCCAATGACGGCTCGTAGGAATATGCGTGAATTTAAAGTTCTAAGCGAAAATCACCACGAGAAGCCTACTTTATTACAATTTATAGCCTTAGACTGTTTTATATTAGATGCTCCTGAGTAATTTTGGATAATTGGTTTTCACTTAGTATGATACGTGTTCCTGCTCTCCTAAACTTAAAAGTTATAAAGTAAATTATGGATAAGGCGGACTCTGTGTAAGACGGAAAGATTTTCAAGTCCTTGCGAATCCATAGACATAGAGTAAAATTTGTCTAAGGCGGAATATTGTCTACTACGGAAAATTTTCTCGGTCCCGATCGATTCCGCCTTAGATATAGTTTACTGCACTTGATAATTGAGCCATGTGTTGCGAGTTGCTTCTGAATTTAATTGGGATTTGAAGTAGCCAAGAAATTATGATGTTTGAGAAGTGTCAAGACATCGAACATATGTCTGCACTTATGATTATCGAAACTAGGCGGAATTTGATAACATCCCTTATTGGATTCTAACGATTTGAAGTGCTACTTGGGGGAAAATATAAAAACTGAGTTAGCAATTAAGGGGAAAGTATACTAATTGACAAAGTTTATAGAGCATCTTATCAATTTATAACATATAGATTTATTTATTTATTTATTAGAGATGAGACGGGCCCGACACGGGCTCGGGCGCGATTTTTATACCATTCTTCGGGCTCGGGCTCATTCTTTCTGAAATTGAGAATTTTATTTATTCTTGTATAGATAATGTAAAAATTCCTCCCCCCCCCCCCCCCTTAAAAACTACTTATTCCATTTCAAGTCCTTTTAATGCTATTTTGATCAGAATGAAGGGAAAACAGAAATCGTTTTTTTTTTATTTGTGGTATTAGAAAGCTAATTTAAGAGAAAATTTATGATATTTTGAGATTTATGTCTGGCTTTGACGGCGACGAACTGTTGATATGGCGCCAATCGGAATACGTCGCCATTAGGATATTTTTTAATTGGAGCGTTTATTTATTAATTTGTTTTTAAGAGAGATGAATATTCTCTTTTGTTTTTGGTCAACCAGAATTAGCTTAA
The DNA here is from genome assembly GCA_963932465.1 of Maratus speciosus. Classification (NCBI taxonomy): domain Eukaryota; kingdom Metazoa; phylum Arthropoda; class Arachnida; order Araneae; family Salticidae; genus Maratus; species Maratus speciosus. Next base: position 508,919,901 of record OZ010787.1, on the reverse strand, counting down.
GGTTTGCATATTTTTAGTCTTCTATTGCGTGGGAGTCATAATCGCTATTTAAAGGAAAATAACGTTAGTGATTCTATCCATTTTTCATCGTGAACTCAGCTCATACTGCGGCTCTGCTCTTCACATCACGAAGTCACTTTTAATCGTAAGTAGATATAATTAGAATGTATTTGTTATTCCGATAGAAAGCAATCGAGCAGTGTTTCCTGTTTTCTTATAAAAGCTCCGGATCTTTCTGATAACTGTAAAATTTTTATTTAAGCTGATTTCAAGGACACGAGAATTACGTAAGATTGTTTTGAAGTAGTAATTTATAGGAAATAGAAAAACGTTGTTCGATTCTTTGTCATGTAAATAGTAATTTCTACAAATTTCATTCATTTGTTTGTTAAACACACTTGTTAATGCACTCATCAGATTGGCTTGTTGTCGGAGAAAAATATGAGAATCCTTTTAAGAAAGCATATTTTTATTTGATTCTAAACTGTCAATTCTTTGAATGTCAATTTCATAAAATTAATTATGTGTTAGGGATTAATGGTGATTTTCATGTAAGAAGTTGTTAAAAAATGAGATATTACATTTAGAACAACTTTTAAATATTATGCAATTTCTTCTGTTATTTATTTATTTTGGGTTGTATACTTTCGGTATCTCTGATGAGAGAAAACGTTTCGGGCTCATGCGGGCTCGGATTTAAAATTTTCGGGATACGAAATGTGAACCCGAACTCATTTCTAATATTTGAGGCGTTCAGAAGACAATCCGACTAACTCCATTTTAAGTGGCTTTTTTTTTTTAAAACAAAGAAACATTGAAACTTTTCTATATATTTATACAGTGATAAAAAGTTACCCTTGATTAAAAGAAAATTAATGAGCTCAATCAAAATAATCCCGAGAAAAAATATATAGATACAATATTTTTATAGTTACAATAGCTTTAACTGTTTATACTGAACATTTTCATTTGATGGAGTTAATTGATTTGTGACTGAACGGCTCATGCATCGGGCATTCTCACAATCTTTTGACTTTTGGGGGAAAAAATCTGACAAAATTAAACTTGCTAAAATAACATTTTAATCTGATAGACGAATGCCTTAATGATTCAAAATAAAGAAAAAATGGTCAGCAGCGAAAATTTTTTTTATTTAACTGAGGTTTAAGTTATACTTGCGAGTTTATTTTTCCTTACCATTTTACCCCTATAACTTTTTATTTTCTTCTAAATTTTTACTTATAATGAATTTGCATAGTACCCACAGGGCATTCAAATAAGAAATAATAACAATGTAGTACTTTTAATACAGAATTTTTGTATAACATTGTCTTAAAGGGGTGTTAAAGAAGGGACGGTTAGGTAAAAAAAGGGATGGTATTGGAAAAAAGGGACGGTAAAGATGGAACGGTAAGGAAAATTACGACCTATTTTTAGGAAAATCATGTTAAGACTAAGTGATAGCCACAATGTTCAATGATTTTTAGAAACAGTTGTTAACATTGGATTAATTTTTTTTTTTTTTTTTAATTCTACAGTAAATTTCCTGCCAAAGATTTTTAGACATTATTTCTCTGAGAAAAATCTTGAAAAAAAAATTCTGTGGCTGCATCTGAAAGGATTTTCTGTATAATTTTAGAAGAGGGGTGGTAAGAAATCTAAAATACAGGGACAGAGTTTTAAAAATAATAAAAACCCTAAATATGTGTGCAGCAAAATGTGTGTGCCTAAAAATGTGTGCATTAATTTTTAGTTACCTATTTATATAAAACAATAGTTCCAGTTTCAGAAAAAAATGACATCGAATTATTTTTATTGAAACAATTTTATCCAGACAGCTCCAAACTTAAAAATCAGCATCAGGGACACGGGGCGGTATAGGAGTTTTCAAGGTGTTTGGACCCCCCAACATCGTCCAAAACTTATTTATCTCGTTAATATTGTTGTGCAATCATGCAATGGAATGTTCCCCAGTATATGAAATTAAAAAAAAAAAAAAACACAAAAAAGTGTATTAAAATAAAAATTATTATTCAGGGACATGAAAGTCAAAAGATTGTGAGAATGGCCCATATATATATATATATATAATTGTAGATATAAATGAATAAATGTAAATTGCTTTGTGTGTAAAATAACATCCCCGAAAGTAAAAGACCCAATGTGTTTCTTGAAGAAAAATTAAAAGAAGACTTTGTCCTCTTTTTGGGAAAAAAAAGGTATTACATGATATTCAGAATATGCTGTATTCTCAAGTGTAAACAAATACCTGTTGTGCAGTATATTTTCTTTACCGGGTGAACCAAAAGTTCGTTACAACTTAAAAATTTATAAAAAAAGGAAGAAATTATGATGAAGGAGTGCGGTTTGCAAGAAAAGGCTCACAAGGTCGTCGGATTTTTTTGTAGCAGCAAAAAAAAAAAAAAAAAAAAAAATAAATAAAAAATCACATATAGAGGACGCTAACGACCGAAACACAATGAACAGGTTAACTGTTGTGTCGTAGAATGTTCTGGAGGTCATGTTGAACACTTGTTATTGGAAGAACAAATGAATAGAGCGTATTGTTGACCTGTTCATTGTGTTTCGGGTCGTCAGCGCCCTCTACATGTAATTTTTTAACTAAATTTTTTTTTTGCTGCTAAAAAAAAAAAAATCCGACTACCTTGTGAGCCCTTTCTTGCAAACCCGCACTCTTTTATCACAATTTCTTCCTTTTTTATGAGTTTTTAAAGTTGTAACGAACTTTTGGCTCACCCGATACATTTCAGTAACGTCGATCTTAAAAGCACCAACTATCGGTGACCATTTTTAGCCTTTTTTTCCATGCAAAAAATACAAAGTACTCTTCATGCAAAAAATACAAAGTCTTACGTTGGAAACAGCACGTCACAATTTGTAATTTTTTTTATGAACTTTTGAAATGTGAAGGGGCATTATGGAACCACCCGCACCGATCAATATACCGGTACGAAAAGTCAATTACTTGCTTTTGATATTAAGTTTCAACTTCGACAATACAGGAAGTACTTTGAAAAATCAAAGTACAAAGTATAAGAATTAAGAAATACAGGAAAATTTTCAATTTTGACAATAATTGACACTGGCAAAAAGGCAGAATCGATGCGGCAGTTGTTGACACTACCAGTGTAACTAATATTTTAATACATGATTTAACCCGTGAATAGTTTACTATTAGTAATACCCCCATTTTAATGCGAATTCGCACCGGCTAAAATTTCAAATGTCGGCTTTTTTTTTTAAACATGCTGTCATTAATTTGCATTTTTCATTAACAAAATAAAGTTTTTGATAAAAAAAAAAATATCACAATTTCATTCCTCATTAAATTTCGTTCAGGAATCATGTGTTGTATTTCACTATCCATATATATTCGATTAAGTTATGCCATGCGCAGAAGTTACGGAATCCGAAATCGCACTAGTGTGGAATGCACGGCTGCTGAACCAAAGTGTGGAGTCGATGGGTTAAATTTATATCGCACACATGTAAACATAAGGCGCCTAATATTAAGAAACTAACAAAGATATAAAAAAAAATCCTCGATAAAACACTAAGTTGCAAGAGAAAATGCTTATTTACGGAAGATACCATTTTTACAATCCATAAATCTGAAAATGTTAAAAAAATTTCAATGCGGTGCAGTGTTATCAAAAACCTGCTATCCTCGCCTTTTGTTGTATTTGATTTTCAAGTAGTTTTGAGATCTATAGAAGGCTATCTAACATTCGAAACGGTGTACGGTCTAAATCTCTATCGTATATCAAATTTCTATTATTATTTTTTAAATAAAAGCTGAAAGTGTAAACTATGTATACCCATGCATAACTTTTCAATAGATGCTGCAATTTTCAAACTTTTTGTTGTTGCTACTGGAAAAGTCTCAATCTTTAGATAGTCCCTTTGCAATATCATCAAAGACCTAAAAGTAATGTATTTGTCTGTCTGTGTTATATATGTAATATTTTTATAAACTTAAACTTTCTTAAAAATTGACCAGCCGTCACGAGATTTTAGTATCACTAGCTGACCCGCCCGGCGTTGCCCGGGCCCGTAATAATATTCTTAAAAGAATCTGAAATTTTTATCGCAGGCCTGTACAGAGGGCGGTGGGGGTGGAGACGGTGCAAATTACCAGGGCCCGACTCTCCAAAAGTTCCAGTTCCAAAGTTGTGTAAATTCACAGGTTAATTTTTTTAGTTTTTATATGCCTCATACTTTTTTTATTCCAAATTAATTGATGAATTCAATTAAAATTTAATTATATTTTCAATAATTTAATTTTTTATTTAAAATCTTTAAATGAAAAAACAATTACAAATACAACATAAACTGTAATACTGAAAAAGAAATAATCAAATTGTAAGCAAATATTACTATATAGATTTTTTCTTAAAAGTATCACCCAGCAAATTTATTTTCTAATCGAGTAAAGTCTGTTTATAACGTAATCCAGTAATAAAGAAACAAAAAAAAAAGTTCCAGCGACCCTCTCCCCAAAAATGCTATTATGCTTTGTTCAATTTAAATAACCTGCATAAAACGGAATGTATCACTCGTCGTTTTCGTTTCCGTCTAAGCAGGTTTTATTGTATCTTACTTCTGGTGGGCCCGTAATAATATTCTTAAATGAACCTGAAATTTGTATCGCAGGTCCGTACAGAGGGGGGGGGGGGGTAAACAAAATTACTTTAACGTCATGATAACATTTTGTAAATTTCTTGCTGCTGATTAATTCGCATTTCCAATACAGTGCTTTGCAGAAATTGGACGTTTTACTCAAACACTCAAAGTCCCACAGTTATGCCACGGAACGTTTAAATCAGTAATTTGAATTTCAGAAGCAACGCGTGTATGCTGCGGTTAAGCCTATTTTAGCGATCGCTTATGCTCTGTGTTTAACGGTGTTCCCCATTCAATCTATTTCGATTATCTGTTCTTAATTTGGCTTCTTCACTTCCAAGCATTCGCCGAGATCTTTTGCGGACATTTCAAATATTTTGAAACTCTATAATTGCAGCGAAAGAGCGAAACATCACGGAGCTCTTTCCTCCACAGCGAAATGTAAATAAACCCGATCGCCCTAAATCCTGCCAAAGGACTTTTACCAATGAGATGCGTTTCTCGGGCGTTGCCATTAGAGAATAACAAATAACCGCGAATTTTGTGCCACGTACGTTAGCGTAATATATATATAGATGTTATGTATACAGTACTATTTTACGTTTTAAAAGTAGTTATCGCGTTGTGTATAGTTTTTTACAGGGACGTGTCAAAAATTTTAATACATCATCATAGTCTTCGAGTCAAAAGGACACGCGTCAAACATTTTATCAAAGGTAATTAAAATGAACGGGGAATTAAGAGTCCTGCATGGTATCGATAATCCGATTTTATTCGAACGCGACCCTAACCCCTGTGTCTGGTCGGCGGTAATTTTTTGGGGCAGGTCGATTCTAATTGTGTCGGGTAGATTTGGACTCTTATAGGTCGGGTTTGGGAATCCGTTTTTTAGGTGCGTTCGTAATTATATAAATACGTAGCACCTATAGTCGTCGTCTGGTCTGTCCGTCTGACCGCATATAACAACGCAAAAACTACCCAACCGATTGGTATGAAATTTAATGTATAGAATCGTTGCAGAATTTTGTCGAGTCATTTGAAAGTTTATGAAAATCGAATCAAAACTTAAAAAGATATTGATAAAAGTTTTCTTCATTCATTTAAATCCTACCATACATAATTAATTCAATGATATCCCGTGATAGGTAATGATTCGAGGTAGAGGTCTGCACGGGCCCGGGCTTGGCCCGAGGCCCGTACCCGGCCCGGCCCGCGGGCCGGGCCGGCGGAATGAAGGCGAATTTTCAAACGGGCCGGGCCGGCAGAATTAGGAAATTTTTTTCAACGGGCCGGGCCGGGCCGGCAAAAAAATTAATCGGGCCTATCGGCCCGATATAAGAAAATAAGCGAAGCAGATAGAATACGAGCCATTTTCAATGAATATGATTTTCTCGAGAAGTATAAATGTGCGTCACGAGCCGATGCGAGTTTAACAACATCAAAACAGAAATTTAACATGTCCATCGTAGAGATCGGCATCGTACAGTTACAAGATGTCTGATTCCGAGTTTAATTTTTTTTCAGCAGACTCGTGCCGAGACGGAACCGGTCTTAATCGATCTCAGGATGTGTAGAACAGTCATTGTGTTTTGTAGTATTAATAGTGATAATGAACTTCTCTAAACAGTATCTTTGGAAATAAACCTTAAGGTGGTTCTCATATTCACTGCTCAACAATGACATTTTCAGACACATTTTCTGACAAAATTTTTAACTATAAAGGAATAAAATTGACAGGCCTGCCTATTGAAGGCATTTGGAAACGAATAGCTTTTTCCATATTTGATAAATTTCTTACAGAGATAACAGAGATTCCTGTCACGTGACTGTACGTTTTTCTCCTTTCCTGTGCTATTGCTTCCGGAAATTCGATACAAAACGCTAACTTTGACAGTATTTTCAGAAAGATATATTGCTGTTACATATGAAAAAAAACGTCATTTACATAGCTTCTGAATAAGAATACCTGCCAATCTTACGCGTTTCCGAAAAGAAAAGAATTCATAAATGTGTCGAAATGTAGCTCCTTTGGATTTGAGAGAAGCCTTAAAAATGAGAGAAATATTTTCACAAATCTACTTTTTATTATACAGCTTCAAAAGTTATTATGTTTTTAATCCTTTATTCTGAACTACATTAATCTTTTAATGAATCCTTATTTCAATTTTGAAATGTCTGTAGACACGATGACTAAAACACTGCAAGTAATCGTTAATGTTTACTATTGTGTGTTTTCTGTTTTGCGAACATCATAGTAATGTAAAATATACTGTAAAATGTTCCCATAAATATTATGTATAGTATTCATTAAAAGAATCTTAATTCTATGTTGAGAAAAAACGGATTTTTTTTTTTTTTTTTTTGTAGAAATTGTGTCGGGCCGGGCCGGGCCGAGAACTGTAAAAATGCAAACGGGCCGGGCTCGGGCCGAACTTCCAATTTTACACCGGGCCGGGCCAAGATAGCTTTCGTTCGGCCCGGGCCTGGAAATTCCGGCCCGTGCAGACCTCTAATTCGAGGTTGCCATGATGATTACGACCTAATTAAGATGGACTCATATTATTTCCGTATTACTGAATTTAATATGCATAATCATAATAAATTTTGTATTCATGCATTTTTGCATAAGAGTGCAACAGCTATTGCACCAAGGTCTGATTTGTGTTAGAGATTAATTAGAGTATTCTTTCATAATTGCTTTAAAGTATGGATTAACTTTCATTCCCTTCGAGACGATTTTGGGTTGACGTGCGTTAGGTTTGTCTTTTTTTTTTGTTGTTGTTGGGGGGGGGGGGGGGGGTCGGGTTAACTTCAAATAGAAGTTTCGTTTTCAAGACGGGTATAATGCGACCGTGCTGGATTCCAATGGGGGCAACAATAAAATGTTGCCCTCCCCCACCAAAAAAAAATCACGAAGGTAAGAAACAATCCCTTGAAGTCAGTTCGCCACCCCCCCCCCCCCCCCTTTATCAGTTTCTTACATAACAAAGCCTTCTACTTTTGCATCAGAGCTGTTTTTGAATTTAAAGAAAAGAAAATTATACCTATAAATAAAGGTTGTTTGTGAAAATTTATGTAACGATACGTGATTTTCCTTTTTTTTTTCTTTGTATCCATATTTCTTTCATTATTTTTGTGATTTTTTATTCCTTTTTCTTTTTTCTTTTCTTTTCTTTGTATCCATATTTCTTTCGTTATTTCTCTTTTTTTTATTTTCCTTTAAGCATGAAAAGTAAAAATTGTTTTAGGGAATTTCTAGCAGTCTTAAAATCGCGATAGTTTCATGTGATAAAAAGTGAGTGTTAGATAGGAACAAAAACGTAGTTCTTCATATAGCAATGCTAAGTACCCTAATACATGGACGGACACCTGCGAAAGGGGGGGGGGGGGGGTCATAGCAGTTCAATTGCCCCTCCCTGGATTTTCAAATTTAAGTAACTGAACTTTCTTTCTTTCTGATTTCGAATAAAAATGATAAAAATTTTTTATTTTAGAATACTTAAAACAATTAACACTGATAAGTTAATAAGTTTTTTTTCCCCTCTTCCCATGACAAAAAAAAAGGGGGGGGGGATTCAATTATTCATTTTGGAAGAAGTCAGTAGAAGCTTACTTTTGTGTTTAAAAATCTTCTCGTATTGATCATATTTCTGTATTGCTTTTTATGATGATATGCTTGAAAAGTGTCTGTCGCGGAGTTTCCTGGCAAAAGATTCTTAGTTTAGCTTATTTCATATTTATATTCTCCATTGCGGAAAGGGGGGAAAGGGCACATTCGTTACAAAATCTTGCCTTACGATGTGTTATTTCTGTATTGCTTTTTATGATGATATGCTTGAAAAGTGTCTGTCGCGGAGTTTCCTGGCAAAAGATTCTTAGTTTAGCTTATTTCATATTTATATTCTCCATTGCGGAAAGGGGGGAAAGGGCACATTCGTTACAAAATCTTGCCTTACGATGTGTTATTTCTGTATTGCTTTTTATGATGATATGCTTGAAAAGTGTCTGTCGCGGAGTTTCCTGGCAAAAGATTCTTAGTTTAGCTTATTTCATATTTATATTCTCCATTGCGGAAAGGGGGGAAAGGGCACATTCGTTACAAAATCTTGCCTCTCCCTACATTTTATTCTGCGGGCGCCGATGTGCAGAGACTGAAATTCCACTGTTCTTATACAGTGTTTCTGTTTCCATTCCATTTTATTTTTATATCGATACTTCCATTTCGTGTGTAAAGTGCTTTTCCTTTTTCCCGACTACTTATAAACAGGCTTGATTGTGGCCTTGAAACAGCGCTATGGATTTCACTACCTTAGTTTTTTGTGTTTAAAATTTCGTTGGTTCCTCCCTTATTTTCTTTCTATTGCAGCACAAAGGTTTTTATTGCTTTTTTACTCTTTTAAAGTGTATGTATTGATTCGCGTTTGATTTTTCACACGACCGGCTTCGACATTTGCATGAAATGGGAAGTCGGGAGCCTCTCACATTGCATACCGTCCTGTTTATGAAAAATTGAAGAAAAAAAGATTCCATATTAAAGTCTCGTATCAGAAACATTTGAAATCCCTCCTTACACCCCCTCAACCGTTTTACATTCAACTATTTGTACAGTAGTCACAGTGAGTTTCGTTTGTCAAAGATTAAAATATATTAACGTTTGCCGTCATACAGATTTTTCGTATGTTTGTTGGTATAATACGAAATATTTTCTTTTATTTTTTTTCTTTTTATTTTTTTTTTAATTCTTCCTGTTTGTAGATATAGATACTTTCTGTACATGCTTTCCAATTCTGATACATGGTAGTTTTTCTTTTTTTTTTCTAAAGGCGTCAAAAGGACTACGTGTCAGATTTATTTTCTTATAATTTTTTTTACCCTTCAAATGCCCGAAAAATACCCTTTAAAGTACAGTAATCCCTTAATATTCGCGAGTTTTGATTCATTCGCGAAATAAAAAATGAAAACTATTGCAACATTCGAGAATACATAACTTGGTTATTCTTGAATTTTGTTTCATAAAGAATATTTTTTTACAAAGTAAACTCGCTTTGTTTTACCAATTACATAAAACTATTTGCCACTAGACAGGGGCATTGTACTGTATAGCTTAAGCTCCGAGAACTTCAACCCTTTTATTGAGGCAAAATATAAGTCGGTAATTCCGAGAAACCCAAAACATAAATTGATGTTAAAACTGAAAAAATCTTAAATTTTCTAAAATTCAAAACTGGTAATTTTTTAAAATAATTGCAACTAGTAATTTTTTGGAAAGGTTTTATGGGAAATTTTAAAACTTCAACAACAACTTGTTGAAAAAGTCATAGAATGCGATGATTAACTGGTGAGGAGTCTCAAATTTAAAAGTAAAATAGAGAAGGCAACTTTTCCTTATATGGAAATTCGTAAACAAAAGATCTGTTTATACAAATAATCGTATATCAAAAGAATTTTTCAGCCATCAACTAGCAGCTAAACTTTATACAATATTATTATAATTATTCAAATGTATTTACAGCATATATTTTTTAATGCTTAATAAATATATTTTCACGTTTCAACTACTTTTTTCTATTAAAACAAATCTTAAAACCTAACCCCCTTTTATGTATGGAAAGATAGTCTCAACTTGCGCGATTTTGACATTCGCGAAAGTTTCCGCAAACCTAACCCTAGCGAATGTTAAAGGATTAGGGGAGACCGGGGGAATGCCGCCCCCCGGGGTTATGCCGTCACCCCGCCTAGTTTAAAAACTAACGGCAGTTTGAGATAATGAATGTGCCTGCACTATAGCGGCCAACAATAGAAACAGTGACTAAAGTCAGAGTGATTTTGCTGTACGTCGTTCGTTTGTTCTAGTGAAAAAATTAGTTTTTATCTAGTTGCTTCTTATTTTGGAGCTTCAAATGAGTAGAGATAAGCGCCTTTTATTGTAGCATTAGGTATTTACGATAATATTACCGGTAATCTACATGCATTCGCCGACATTTTGATGCAATGTGTTGAACAAGTTCGGTTCTTCTTTTGGCTTTGCTTGGGGATTTCCGCCATATTGTCCTCTCGGGGTAATGCCGCCACCATGCAAATCAGGTGAGAAATGGCCTCATTTGAATGTAGTGGAGCCGATTTAGCAGATATTTATATTTGTGACTTTTGCAATATGAAGTAAATTGTAATTTTAACCATTATTCTGCTCAGTTACATTGCTTTCTAACTATTTTCAGTAGGTTATGTGTTCCCTAGTATCCATTTGATGCATGTACTAGCACTAGGTCATAAAACAGTGGCGGCATTACTCCGGTGCAGTGGCGGAATTACCCCAGTATCCTGGGTAATCCCGCCACAGTCCAGAGGTTTAAAAAATATTTTTTTTATGTGTGCTTACGTTACAGTTATGATTATGGTTGAATTTATACAGATACTAAAGATCATGCTTCAACTTTAGAATTTTTACTATAAAAAAAAAAAAAACATTTTTTTGAGGTGAAGAAAATTAAATTCCCTTAAGGTGTCGCCATTCCCCCAGTCTCCCCTACTGTACCATTAAAATAACTTGTTATAAAATTCATTTAATACATCGATTAGTAGTAATGCAGTTTAGAATTCAGTTATAGATACTTTACTTTATCTTGTTTCAAAAGCATTTTATGGGTTGCACAAAACAAAAATCTAAAATTTCTAAATTTCTAAAAGGAGGACCCACTTTTTGTAAAAAAGGACCAAGTTTTTTGGAAGTGTCTGGGTCCCCCAGAGACCCAAGATTTCAAAAACCTAGCGGCATCAATGGCGTTTAGAAGGTTTGTTTTGCTTCTACTAAATTAAAAAAAAAAAAAAAAAAAAAAAAAAAAACAGTAAATTTCTTCAGTATCCATTATTTCAAAGTGTTGCATGCACATAATTTTTCATCTGAATGCCTTGAAATTTTCTATAGCTGTTTGTCATTATATATGTCATAAAACTGTGCATTTTTTTTTTTTAACTAAATATAATTGCAAAACTTAAAGGTCGCCAATTGCAGCAATATGATGCAAAATCGCTGAAAATTTCATAAAATTTAGATTTTTTTTTTAAACCTTTATATTCAAATATATACAATTCGATGCATAGTTTTATTTGTATATATAAATTAAAATTGCATAAAAAATATTGGGGATTTTACATCGTAACTTTTAAAATTTTCAGGAAAATTCCTTATTTTTCTCTATTTTTTTTATTATGTGATAAATATATGCCACAGTGCATATACCCTTGACTAGTATTTAATGTGAAATTTAAAAAAAATGAAGGTCCCTTGTCCGCTCAACCCCTTGGGGACGAACGACCAGTAAATATATACGTGCCGTGTAAGGTGCTCAGAATCCGTGATTATTCTCACCAGTAAATTTTCATTATAAATTTTCCCTTATTTAATCGGATCATTTTCCCGATTCAATTAGACAAAAATTTCTGTCTTCAAAAACCGGTGATAGATGATTAAAAATTCTGTAAAAGACGCTCGTTCCGAAGGGTTTAAATGACCCTTTATGATAAAATAAACCATATAAAATTATAACAGAATTTTGCGAATTAAAACTATACTTTTTTTTTTCTTCTTGCGTTAATTAAAACTGAAGTTACAGTTAGAGTTGCCAGGTATCCCGATTTTAAGAAGCTTCACCGCCGTCTCGCGGAACCCCTGCGCGGGACGCCCAATGCCCCGATTTTTCACAAATTCGTCTAAATTCCTTTTAATACCGTGTTATTCGTTAGTCTATATCGAGTGAAACTTAATACAGTATTAACCTGTGAAAACAAAACCTGTTTATAAGGATTATTTTTTTTTTTATTGCACCCATAGGAATAGCGTACACACCAACCTGCTAAAACAGAATATTTTTTCTCTTCCTAACTATTTTATCTTTATAGGTGTAAAACCTTTGTATTTTGATTAACAAAAATTATAAAAAGGTACCTGTGTATAACGGAATCCTTCCGGAAGCGTAATAATTTCATAGTTCCTGCGCCATCAATACTGTACAATTACAATTGTTCCATCGGAAACCTCCCCAAAACGGAATTTTTCTTTGGTCCCTAGCGAATCCGCTTTCACACATTTTACGCTATAAGATTAATGTGTTCATTCAATACAGTGAAACGTTCTAAGGTGAAATTAAAAGTGACCAGAGAAAAATTCCGTTTTAGACATGTTCCGTCTCAGCAGGTAACTTTATAACTTTTTCCGCAAGGAATATGAATATTTTCTGTTATAGACAGATTCTGCATTCGTAGGATTTACTGTATTTTTATTTTCCGATTTAGGAACCACTGTCCCGCTTTTAGTGTCTCTCTGTCCCGCTGTTTGTGATAGTGGACCTGGCAGCACTTGTTAGCAGGGCTGCGGAGTCGGTGGGAAAAATGGACGACTCCGACACCGGGAATTTCAACAGATCCGACTCCGACTCTTTCTCTCAAAAATGGGCTGACTCCGACAACACAGACCTGCTTATAAAATGGACGACTCCGACTCTTCCGCTCAAAAATGGGCCCGACTCCGACTCCACGACTCCGCAGCCCTGCTAGTTACAGCTCACGTTCGGATTCATTTACAGTATACTCTCGATATCTCGAAGTCGAAGGGATGCTAAAAAAAATTCGAGATAGCGAGTTTTCGAGATAACAAGGTCATAACTAAAACATAAAAATTCATGTAAAAACACAAGATACGGAATAATATTATAAAAATTAGAATTATGATAAGTCTAAATAAAAGATAATTTTAATTTTTTAAATAGCAGAAAAGAATTACATTAAATTGAAAAGAATTAGTAAATACATAAATGAATTTACATTGCTAGAATTTCTTAAAGTCCAGTATCGTAGCCTGGCGACTTCTCTTTTATATTGTTCTTCAACCAATTTCTCTGTTGGAAAAATAACGGTAAAGTGGTCGTTTTCCACGTTTTCCGAGCGTTACTTACAAAAATGCCATCCATGTGACGAGGAAACACTTGTTTTCCACCTTTTTTTTGCCGTTCAAGTGACCAGATGAAAATATTGGAATCATCCCTGACCCCTTAGAGAGATAATGAGGAGATTCTTGGAAACACCTCTATTTTCTTCGATACAAATGGACGGCGATTTTCTGGAAAAATTCATTTTTTACTTTGAAAAATATTCGATATAACAAGGTTTTGAGAGAAAATTCTTCGAGATAAGAATTAAAATTAACATTAAAGGAATATGTAATATCAAGGGGAAAAATAATTTTTCGACATATCAAGGTTTTCGAGATATCGAGAGTACATTGTATTTATTTATTGAAGAGAAAACTTCTATAGGCGTACCGTGCACACTCTTTCCTGAGAAGTGAATAAGTGTGATCCGTCAGATTTCAAGGTGAAATGCTCATTCAGGTTATACAGGGTGGCTACAGAATCTGGAAATTAGAGAATCATGGAAAAATCAGGGAAAAGTCATAGGGAACTTTGTGAAAATACTCAAAAATCAGGGAAGTTTGTCTAATATGCAAAAATATTTGCATTTTCTCCTTGCCAACGAGACTGATTCGTCTATTTTATATACTATATTTTTTCACATGGTGATTAGTCTTTCCCAATACTTTAAAAAAGATGCACATGGTATGAGTTTTTCATATTTAACGCAAATTAAGGTGATCAGATGTCCTCATGTTCTGTAGATAACGCGTGTATTGAAGGCAATTTAGCCATTTTTAAATTTTTTTAAATGATACGTTAGTATAACCTGACCAAGTGGCCAGCATAATCCAATTAGCTATCCTGTCAGATGTAGATAATCTTAGAATTGAATATTATTCAGAAAATGAGGAAATTTTCTTGTTACCATATATCCATTGGCCACTGTATGAAGTTTGACTAAATTATGAGTTCGGGTTTAAAAAACTGTCAACCAATACTTAATGAATATTAGGCAATTTTTATGTTTTTTCTTGTTTTTTCTCCCAAATGAGATATTAGCCAAGCTGGATAAGTGTGTTATACGAGGAATCGGCACACATGAAAAAATACCATATGTGTGTATCTTTGATAATGGAAACCAGGGAAATCTGATAAAGATAGTCAGGGAACTTTTTTTTTTTACAATTTCTGTAGATAGGTCGCACGGGCCGAAATTTCCAGGTCATCCCAGTGTAAAAATTAAAAGTTCCGCTCGTACCCGTATTTTCACAGTTCGCGGTCCGGCTTGTGCAGTAAATGAAATCAGCCTCGATCCTAATATATTTTTACCAAAAAGTTTTAAACATACAATATTTTATAACCGAGATTCTTTTAAAGAATATTGCATACATATTTATGTGAAAACTTTACAGTCCATTTCAGACTATAACGTCCGCAAGCCAAAGAATATGAATAGCAACATTAATAAGGACTTAGATTCTTTAACATTCAAATAAACACTCATTAAAAAAATTAATGTAGTTTAGAATAATAGAAAAAATATGATTAAAAATATAACTTTTGAAGCAGTATAGTAATAATATAAAAAAGTGAATTTTTGAAATATTTCCCAATTTATTAAAATATATTTTCAAAGATTCCTTAACAAAAGTTCATTATCACTTTAGTTAAAAAAGGAAAAATACTGCCTAACCGAAACAACTAAGTCCAGGTCCGGGATCAGACACGATATAACTGTCCGATGCAGATTACACTGGACATGTTAAATTTCTCTTATTGATGTCGTCAAGCTAGCATCGGCTCGTGCAAGCACATTTATAATTTATTCTCGGTCCAACTAGGTCCATTGAAAATTGTTAATATTTTGTCTGCTTAGTTCAGTCCTTTTAACCCGGGAGGAGTCGCGTGGGGGTATGACACACCCGGTGCGCACGGTTTTTACAATTGGCACCACTATTTTTCGAAAAGTAATCATCAACTTACTGTATCACATAATTTGTAACAATTGTTTCTCACTCAGTAACGTGAAGATTATTATTTGCATTTATTGGTGACAAACTGAAAACCTTTTATACACTGTTTATGCGCGACTTCCCCCGGGTTAAATTTGTTACATAGGCCCTGTCGGCCTGCTTAATTTTCTTTCGGCCCAGCTAATTTTTCATCGATCCGGTACGGCCCGTTTACTTATTTTTTTTTTAACTGCTCGGCCTGTTTATTATTATCATTATTTTTATCGGCCGAGCTCTTTTGAAAGTTTATCTTCATTTCGACACCAGGACTGGGTCTGTGCAGATCTCTAATTCATAGGCATGAAAGAGTTTCTCCTAAAGGAGGAATTCTACCTTTTTAAAAGCAATTTTGGACGTTCTCTGAATTGATGCAAAAATGCAAAGAAAATATTGGAAGCATAGGGGGGGGGGGGGGGTGCGGAATTCTGAATTGCTGTTAAGAAGAGGATCAAATCAAAGGAGAGCTTTTATTATAAACATCTGAAAGTCATGTAAATGAAGTTCTTTAAAGTGACTTATAAGGGAAAGGAACTTTCCATAAGGTTCTTTTTGGTATAGATTATTGTTCTATTTGTACAACACATTTGGATAATTTCAGTGATGCATTTTTGGAAATGTATTTCTGGAGCAGAGATCAATTTGACGTGCATATATTTAGCATGGATATTTTATTTTTTTTATTATTATTTTTTTTAAGGTAGAATCTTACAGTCAAACTATTCAAAATAATATTTGTTTTGAAAAATTAATCTCTGTACTTCACATAAGTTCATCAAATATATTTGGATTAATTACCTTTAGCAAAAACTGTCTTCAATTTTCTTTTTTGATTTAAGGAATCTATACATTTGTTGTTAGTTTAAATTTTTTTTCTTTTTTAATACTAAGTCACAGAAAGAAAATAAGAATCATATGTACAGTTTTATTTTATTGTATGAATAAGCGTTTCAACATGACTAAATTATAGGAGTTTGGCCTTATTCTATTGATGGAAAAACTTTTCCACTTTTTTTGCCTATTTCCCACTTTCATGCCTGAATTCAGGTATACTCTGGTTGAGGAGCCCAGTTTAGCCGATCGAGGGAGAAACAGTCTGCTGTATCCGGCTTAAATGAGAGTACAACAAAATATGGAACTACACACTAATCCAATCTCAAAAATTTCCGATATTCTCCAGTCAAAAGACAGAACTAGCTTCAAATAACAAAAAATTTCTTCAGATCATAGGGGTGTTCCGACAACTTGTTGCCAGTGCTTTTAGGTAGCTTTCATTACAAAAAGCTACCTACTGCAGCCGTTCGGAGGAAAGCGATTTCAAAAAATTTTGGTATATTTTCATCGATCATGACCTCTAGACCCCGAAACCACCCTCCGTTCAAAATTGACATATATATATATATATATCCATATATACAGTCGAGTCTCTCTACATCGAAACTCCATACATCAAATTTCTCTATATAACGAATTTTTAGTAAGAACGGTCCCTTTTTCCCATGATCTCATTAAAAACAGTCTCCATATAGCGAAATATCTATCTCCATATAACGAATTTTTTCATAAAATGTTCTTTATTTATTGTTTTAAAAAAGCTTCCAAATCACATGGAATCCATTTTCCATCACTGATTAGTGATTTATCGTTCAGTGCTGAGTTTTTTATCTTACCTTTCTACCTTGAATTTCCTTGTTTTTTATGCCCAACGAATTCATCTCCCTCCGCCCCCCCTCCCACACACCTTCAAACATACTTCTTAAAAGAGTGTCAATTGGATTGTTACACATATAACAGTGGGATCAGAGAGGTAATTGAAGTTTAAGGTGAATGAGAATTCAAATGGAGGAAAATGTTCCTGATACAAATTTTCATTCCTTGCTAAAGTGTGAACATTTTTTCGAGAGTGTAAAACGTTGAAATCAAAACAGCGAAAAATTACAGATTTCTTCGTCTAAAATTAATGTAAGTTTTCCTTATGTGATTTTTATTATGCTTTCAAATAAATGTCTGTTCCCTTTTTAGGTAGCTTTCTTTACAAAAAAGCTACCTATTGCAGCCGTTCGGAGGAAAGCGATTTCAAAAAATTTTGGTATATTTTCATCGATCATGACCCCCAGACCCCGAAACCACCTGCTGGGCAACATATAACTATGATATGTTCCCGCACCATGTTGGTTAAATCAAAGTAAAATTGCGTAATTTGTTATTTCTGTTTGTATAAATATTTTTTATAAAATATAATTATGAGTGTAAAATTATAATGTTTATATATTTAAGTAAAATAAGAGTGTAAGTTCATACAAAAATTATTAAGTTGATTTTAAATAGTAAATATATATTTTTAAAAAATTGTTGTATTGTAAAATGAATGTATAATATTGAATTGAGTTCGGATCTCAGACAACAACTAGCCAGACGCCATGGTGTCGTCTTATGACAAGCCAATGGAACGTGGTGTATAATTAGAAGTCGTAAAATAATAAAAACGTTGGAATCAATTTATGGCCTCAATAAAAGTGTTGGGATAAATTTATGACTTTTCAGACCACCCAAACTTTAAGGCAGATAATAATATTAAAGTATATGTTAGGGGCCATTTGCAGACTGCTAGCTAATAGGCCTATCGAAGTATAATAAAAAATCTTCTCACATCCAATAACAGTGGACTAGACAAAAATAGTTCCTCCCACTGCAGGAGCTGGTGTGCAAGAAGAATAAGTTTTAAAAAAATATAGTCTGAAAAAAGATGTAGAGGATGCAAGAGCTCTCCTGAAAGCCCGTGCAATGAGTCCCGTAAGCCCTAGTAAAGCCCAGGCAAGATGGACATGCCTAATCGAGCCTAATCAAGCCTAATTGAGGATGTCTTCCTGAGGTACCTATCGGAGTGAGCCTAATCAAGCCAAATTGAGGATGTCTTCCTGATGTACATATCGGAGTGATCCTAATCAAGCCAAATTGAGGATGCGTTCCTGATGACACATTGCCATGATCCTAAGCAACGCACCAACTCGGAATTTGACGAATAAAGGCCACCATCCCGTATATTAAAAGAAGGTACTATTTTAAACATTTTCTTTTACCACTTAAGATCATATGAAAAATCTTAAAAAATACTTTTCTGATATTTATGGTAGAGAGTTATCTGAGATCCGACCAAACCAATAATTAAATAAGATTAAGGTAATTTTAAAAATGAAAGAGAGTATTTCTTTTAGCAAAAAGAAACAATTATAATAATTAGAGTACGTGAAAATATTGTCTTTTTTTTTAAAAAGATTAAACATACTTAAAATAATGAGAAGCAAACAAAAGTGTTGCTTTCTATTTTTTGAATTAATATTATGTTTTTCTGTAAATAGATATGTTCAATGTAAATAAAATATTTAATCAAGTTTTAAAAAGTTTCTGTAATTATTTAATTAATAATATTTAAAGTGTGTCAATTCTTTTTTTTACAGTCTAAATTTTAGTTTAATTCATAAGTGGAAGAGTTCGTCTAAATAATTCACAACGCAAACTCTTAATTTTATTCGTAATTATTCAAATTTAATAATTACTTTTTGACGCGAATTATAATTTAATTTTATTAATGCTTCGCGTTGCTCTTCTACTAGAATGTAGGTAAATACGATCACTTATATTATTTAAATTTATCTAAGGTATATAAAACTATATACCAATTTGCTATGAGGTTGCTTGGATGATTTGGACCAATTAACAATTTTGAATATATTTAATAAAAAATAAACAGGTGTAATTATCTGTCCAGCATCCCCCCTTCATTAAGTAAAATGGTGCCGTGACCAGGATACGAACCTGGGTTATTGCGGTAGGTAAATGGTGCTATGACTCAGGAACGTTCATCTGAGGTCATTAGAATTAATAATAATAATTTATTATCTTTTATTTTTAAACATATCATTAAATTTTAGACAGTAGAATTCACATACGGAATGTTAATGATAAATAAAATTTTGAATAAATAAATTTTTATTTCATTCAGTAAAAAAATAAATAAATATGAAAATTTAACAATCTTTTAAGATAGAATTGTTGGCTAAATAAATAATAATTTAAGACAAAAAAATTGTTCTCTTCTCCGTCAATGGCATTTTCTGACAACACTATTTAATAGTATTAAATGAAGGTGCATTTTTAAGGTCAGCGTAATGCATATTTTGCATTTTTGAGAGGCCGTAGAAGTCATTTTTCCGTGTTGTTTACATTTTAATAGTAAACAATATCATGAATCAAAATTTGTGTTTGTTAAAAAGGTCTAAAAATATACAATGTAATCAGTTAAAGAAAATTATATGCATTTTTTTTTTTAAATCCTGAAAGGCAATTTGGTTTAGATTTAAACCTGAATGAATAAAAAGCCACCCTCGCTTCAGTTCCAGTATGAGGCAGGAGAAGGCAGATGCTAGAATCGCCATTTTTCCCCTGCAAAATAATAAAAAAAAAAGCAGAAGGTTTACATTAGATACGATACAAATACATACACTGTTTATGCATAGATTATGTTTAAAATTACATACAGGCATGCACAGTGAGTTAAGAAGAAAGTATATCAAGAAATTATACTAATTAATAAGGTAATTACAAGCATGAAATGGTTTTAAATACATACCTTTGGGAAGTCGTAAAATTTTGTCACAGCACAATTCACCTCACAGAAAGCGATTAGTAGCTTGACCAACCCCTCGTTTCGAAAGAATCGGGGACGTTCAAAACTGGTTTTATTCAATCCTCCTTCTTCTTTTTCTTTTTTTTTTTCTCTCTTTCTCGTATCGGGTAAAGTTGGAAAGCATTGCGTAATGATATATTAAAGGAGATGAATTAGCTTGTACATTTTGACAGATCATACATGTTAGAAGTAACAAATAAATAAAATAATGTAACAAGTTTGTATACAATATTTTTTCTGATTATAAATTGAATACATCAGATTAATTATGTGAAAATATAACATGTCATATTACAAGCATTGTATTTACTTTTATTCAGTATAAAATGTGTTTTAGATAAAACACTGTGTCATAAGGTTGTATGTGATGAAATAATATGTCAAATGCGTATGCCATTATTTTTCTTATAATGAGGTTTATTTCGGCATATTAATTTCAGACAAAATTATAGCTTTGAATGTATTTTGGGCACTTAAACTGTAAAGTTACAAAATTAGTAAACATGTGTGTGGTAAAGAAAAAAGGCTTCGAGAAAGACGTCTGATTGTCAGTACAGAGGTCTTCTATAAATGTGAATGTCAACAGACAACTATGCTATCATGTGTTGAACTTTCTGTTATGAAACAATAGAAGAACTTCTTATCAAATATACCAGAACCATTCATAATTGAACTTTACAGTCTTCGCTCAAAAACTGTGTAGATACACAGTCATATGGACACGTACATTCCTTCAAGCTTTACAAAAAAAATAAAACCAGCAATCAGTTTTTATTTTATTTTTTTTTCCGAGACCGGGAGAGATGCTGGGCAACATATAACTATGATATGTTCCCGCACCATGTTGGTTAAATCAAAGTAAAATTGCGTAATTTGTTATTTCTGTTTGTATAAATATTTTTTATAAAATATAATTATGAGTGTAAAATTATAATGTTTATATATTTAAGTAAAATAAGAGTGTAAGTTCATACAAAAATTATTAAGTTGATTTTAAATAGTAAATATATATTTTTAAAAAATTGTTGTATTGTAAAATGAATGTATAATATTGAATTGAGTTCGGATCTCAGACAACAACTAGCCAGACGCCATGGTGTCGTCTTATGACAAGCCAATGGAACGTGGTGTATAATTAGAAGTCGTAAAATAATAAAAACGTTGGAATCAATTTATGGCCTCAATAAAAGTGTTGGGATAAATTTATGACTTTTCAGACTACCCAAACTTTAAGGCAGATAATAATATTAAAGTATATGTTAGGGGCCATTTGCAGACTGCTAGCTAATAGGCCTATCGAAGTATAATAAAAAATCTTCTCACATCCAATAACAGTGGACTAGACAAAAATAGTTCCTCCCACTGCAGGAGCTGGTGTGCAAGAAGAATAAGTTTTAAAAAAATATAGTCTGAAAAAAGATGTAGAGGATGCAAGAGCTCTCCTGAAAGCCCGTGCAATGAGTCCCGTAAGCCCTAGTAAAGCCCAGGCAAGATGGACATGCCTAATCGAGCCTAATCAAGCCTAATTGAGGATGTCTTCCTGAGGTACCTATCGGAGTGAGCCTAATCAAGCCAAATTGAGGATGTCTTCCTGATGTACATATCGGAGTGATCCTAATCAAGCCAAATTGAGGATGCGTTCCTGATGACACATTGCCATGATCCTAAGCAACGCACCAACTCGGAATTTGACGAATAAAGGCCACCATCCCGTATATTAAAAGAAGGTACTATTTTAAACATTTTCTTTTACCACTTAAGATCATATGAAAAATCTTAAAAAATACTTTTCTGATATTTATGGTAGAGAGTTATCTGAGATCCGACCAAACCAATAATTAAATAAGATTAAGGTAATTTTAAAAATGAAAGAGAGTATTTCTTTTAGCAAAAAGAAACAATTATAATAATTAGAGTACGTGAAAATATTGTCTTTTTTTTTAAAAAGATTAAACATACTTAAAATAATGAGAAGCAAACAAAAGTGTTGCTTTCTATTTTTTGAATTAATATTATGTTTTTCTGTAAATAGATATGTTCAATGTAAATAAAATATTTAATCAAGTTTTAAAAAGTTTCTGTAATTATTTAATTAATAATATTTAAAGTGTGTCAATTCTTTTTTTTACAGTTTAAATTTTAGTTTAATTCATAAGTGGAAGAGTTCGTCTAAATAATTCACAACGCAAACTCTTAATTTTATTCGTAATTATTCAAATTTAATAATTACTTTTTGACGCGAATTATAATTTAATTTTATTAATGCTTCGCGTTGCTCTTCTACTAGAATGTAGGTAAATACGATCACTTATATTATTTAAATTTATCTAAGGTATATAAAACTATATACCAATTTGCTATGAGGTTGCTTGGATGATTTGGACCAATTAACAATTTTGAATATATTTAATAAAAAATAAACAGGTGTAATTATCTGTCCAGCACCACCCTCTGTTCAAAATTGATATATATATATATATATATATATCTGACATATGTCACACTGTAACTCCCGTAATTATGAACCGATTTCGATGTAATTCGGTGTGTACATAGTACATACCAATGTCTCGACCGAGTTCGTTGGCCAGCTTCATCCGCCGTTTTGTTTCAAAATGGCGGCCATTTAAAATTTTTTAAAAAATTTAAAACTTGAAATGTGGTACCAAAAAATTAAAAATGGAAAAATATTTTTTCTTATGTATTTGACCTTTATACAAAGATTCCGGAGCAGTTTTTGTTTCGTCTATATCTTAAAAAATGGCTGAGTTATAGCATTTTGAATGTCTAGCGTGGCTGACATTTTGAAACGTCCTGAATTTTGTCACGCGATAAAAGGCGTATTTATGAACCGATTTGGATGTAACTTCGTTTATACATAGTACATACCAATGTCTCGACCGGGTTCGTTGGCCAGCTTCACCCGCCATCTTGTTTAAAAATGGCGGCCATTTAAATTTTTAAGAAAAATTTAAATTTGAAATGTGGTACCAAAAATTGAAAATTGAAAAATATTTTCTTCTTATGTGTTTGGCCTTGATAAAAAGATTCGGGAGCAGATTTTGTTTCGTCTATATCTTAAGAAATGGCTGAGTTATAGCATTTTGAATTTCTAGCGTGGCTGACATTTTGAAACGTCCTCAATTTTGTCACGCAAAAACAGGCGTATTCATGAACCAATATGGATGTACCTTGGTGTGTACATAGTACATACAAATATCTCGACCGAGTTCGTTGGCCAGATTCATCCGCCATCTTGTTTTAAAATGGCGGCCTTTTAAAAAATTAAAAAATAAAAAAATTTAAATGAGATACCAAAAAATTGGAAAATGAAAAAGATTTTTTTTTGTATGTGTTTGACCTTAATACAAAGATTCCGGAACAGTTTTTCTTTAGTCTATATCTAAAAAAAATGGCTGAGTAATAGCATTTTGAATTTCTCTTGTGGCTGACATTTTAAAACGACCTGATTTTTGTCACGCGATAACAGGCGTATTTATGAACCTATTTGGATGTAACTTGGTCTGTACATAGTACACACCAATGTCTCGACCGAGTTCGTTGGCCACCTTCATTCGCCATCTTGTTTCAAAAGGTTTGCCATTTAAAAAAAATTAAATTTAAAATTCAAAATGAGGTATTAAAAAATTGGAAAATGAAAAAGATTTTTTTATGTGTTTGGCCTTGATACAAAGATTCCGGAGCAGTTTTTGTTTCTGAAAATTTGTTCTTTTGTTGATATCTTAAAAAATGGTTGATTTATAGCACTTTGAATTTCTAGCATGGCTAACATTTTGAAACGATCTTGTATTTGTCACGCGATAACACACGTATTCGCCTATTTCGATGTAAGAAGGCATGTGGATAGTATACATCAACACCTCGACCAAGTTCGCTGGCCAGATTCATCAGCCATCTTGTTTCAAAATGGCGGCCATTAAATTAAAAAAATATATATTTTTAAAGTGAGGTGCAAAAAAATTAGAAATTGAAAAAGGTTTCTTTCTTAAGTATTTGATCTTGATATAAGGACTCAGAAGCATTTTTTGTTTGTCTTTACCTTAAAAAATGGCTCAGATATAGCAGTTTCAATTTCTATTGTGGGTGACATTTTGAAAAATCTGATTTTTTGCATGCGAGAGCACTCCTATATATTAACCGATTCCGATGTGAGTGAGCATGTGCACAGCAATTACTAAGGTCTCGACCAAGTTCACTGCTTAGCCTCATCCACCATGTTGTCTTAAAATGACAGGCACTTTAAGAAATTGCCGAATTTGGCAGCCAAATATAAGTTACTTTAAAGAAAAGCAGCTTGCATAAAGCTGACTAATTTCGCGAAATTATCATTCATTATATTGATAAAAATTAGTATTGAATCTCCTATATTCGGTTTCCACTAAATTGATCTTCGTGTGTTTGCATGATATAAGTTGACTTTTTTTAAATAAGGATTATGAAAGCTACCTCTTCCTCCCGGCACTGGCCGGAAGGACTTTTTGAAACTGGTTTAAATAATTAAGAAATACAACATTAGGTTAATATTTATAATTAAACATTTTAAATTCTTAATTAAATACCTCAAAAGTAATTTTTGTTCAAAATTTACACATTAAATGGGAAATTTCACTTTTTCTCTATATAACGAATTTCTCTATATAACGAATTTTTTACTGGAAGAATGGATTTTGTTATATAGAGACTCGACTGTATATATATGGTATATATCTGACCTTTGTCACACTGTAACTCTCGTATTTATGAACCGATTTGGATGTAATTTGGTGTGTACATAGTACATACCAATGTCTCGACCGAGTTCGTTGGCCAGCTTCATCCTCCATTTTGTTTCAAAATGGCGGCCATTTAATTTTTTTTAAAAAATTTAAAATTTGAAATGTGGCACCAAAAAATTGAAAATGGAAAAATATTTTTTCTTATGTATTTGACCTTTATACAAAGATTCTGGAGCAGTTTTTGTTTCGTCTATATCTTAAAAAATGGCTGAGTTATAGCATTTTGAATTTCTAGCGTGGCTGACATTTTGAAACGTCCTGAAATTTGTCACGCGATAAAAGGCGTATTTATGAACCGATTTGGATGTAACTTCGTTTATACATAGTACATACCAATGTCTCGACCGAGTTTGTTGGCCAGCTTCATCCGCCATCTTGTTTAAAAATGGCGGCCATTTAAATTTTTAAGAAAAATTTAAATTTGAAATGTGGTACCAAAAAATTGAAAATTGAAAAATATTTTTTCTTATGTATTTGACCTTTATACAAAGATTCTGGAGCAGTTTTTGTTTCGTCTATATCTTAAAAAATGGCTGAGTTATAGCATTTTGAATTTCTAGCGTGGCTGACATTTTGAAACGTCCTGATTTTTGTCACGTGATAACGGGCGTATTTATGAACCGATTTGGATGTACCTTGGTGTGTAAATAGTACATACAAATATCTCGACCGAGTTCGTTGTCCAGCTTCATCCGCCATCTTGTTTCAAAATGGCGGCTATTTAAAAAATTTAAAAAAATTTAAAATTTAAAATGAGATACCAAAAAATTGGAAAATGAAAAAGATTTTTTTCGTATGTATTTGACCTTAATACAAAGATTCCGGAACAGTTTTTGTTTCGTCTATATCTAAAAAAATGGCTGAGTTATAGCATTTTGAATTTCTATTGTGGCTGACATTTTAAAACGACCTGATTTTTGTCACGCGATAACAGGCGTATTTATGAACCGATTTGGATGTAACTTGGTCTGTACATAGTACATACCAATGTCTCGACCGAGTTCGTTGGCCAGCTTCATTCGCCATCTTGTTTCAAAAGTGTTGCGGTATGAGGTATTAAAAAATTGGAAAATGAAAAAGATTTTTTTATGTGTTTGTCCTTGATACAAAGATTCCGGAGCAGTTTTTGTTCCTGAAAATTTGTTCTTTTGTTTATATCTTAAAAAATGGTTGAATTATAGCACTTTGAATTTCTAGCATGGCTAACATTTTGAAACGATCTTGTATTTGTCACGCGATAACACACATATTCGCCTATTTCGATGTAAGAAGGCATGTGGATAGTATACATCAATATCTCGACCAAGTTCGCTGGCCAGCTTCATCAGCCATCTTGTTTCAAAATGGCGGCCATTAAATTAAAAAAAATTACATATAAAGTGAGGTGCAAAAAAATTAGAAATTGAAAAAGGTTTCTTTCTTAAGTATTTGACCTTGATATAAGGATTCAGGAGCATTTTTTGTTTGTCTTTATCTTAAAAAATGGCTCAGATATAGCAATTTCAATATCTAATGTGGGTGACATTTTGAAAAATCTGATTTTTTGCCTGCGACAGCACTCGTATATATCAATCGATTCCAATGTGAGTGAGCATGTGCACAGCAATTACTAAGGTCTCGACCAAGTTCACTGGTTAGCCTCATCCACCATGTTGTCTTAAAATGGCAGGCACTTTAAGATATCGCCGAATTTGGCAGCCAAATATAAGTTAGCTTTATACATGCTGCTTTTATTTAAAGTGACTAATTTCGCGAAATTCTCATTCATAATGATTTAGTATTGATAAAAATTAGTATTGAATCTCCTATATTCGATTTCCACTAAATTGAGCTTCGTGTGTTTGAATAATATAAGTTAGCTTTTTTAAAATAAGGAATATGAAAGCTACCTCTTCCTCCCGGCACTGGCCGGAAGGACTTTTTATGGGTTTTTTTTTCTTTTGCTATGTAACCCATTATTATCCTGTCTTGCGAGATTCATAGCCATGGGTGCCGGAGGATGGGGCGATGGAGGGCTATTGCCATTCCCTGAATTTTGAAATTCAGATTTATTCTTTCCTTAAAAATAATAAAAATAATAAAACTTAAAAATAAGTAAATGCTGAGAGAAAAAGGAGCTAAGGATTTTTCGTCAAAAAGTCGTAAGTTTATCGCATTTCTGTATGGCATTTTATCTTCATAAGTATGTTTAAAATTTGTCTTAAACGTGAAAGATGGGGGGGGGGGGGTACTCCTTGACTAAAAAGCGAAGAATTTCAGCTTCTTCCTTATCATATTATCAATATTAGAAAAAGCTAGTAGAAACGTATATTTTAATATTTAATAGCTCTTAATTCTTAAATTTCCGCATTTCTTTTTACCTCACTGCCAAAGAAGGGTTATGTGTTTCACGCGTAGCTGGGTAAGTGGATTTCTTTATACCCTCGAAACATCCCAACGGCTGGATGGATTTTAATGAATGAGGTCTCTATCGATTCGTCTTAACCATCCGATGGTTATAAACTAGGTTTTATTTTTATAAATTCAAAATGGCGGCCGTAAAATATAAAATGGCGGTAGACACGAAAAAAAAATTACGCACCATATTGACTGGCATATCATTGGATAGATTTTTCAAAATGAAGACGGTGTTTCATTACCTATTTTACAGTCAGAAGCTTCGTTTAAATATTACACAACCTGAAAGTTGTGTAGGAAGGATCTCTAGCTTTACTGCAATTCTAACCATCATAGGCCTCATCGAAACAGTGTTTATAGATAGGAACTAACAATTAAACACAACTTAAAAGTCATCAATACAAGTAAATAATAATTTAAAAAAAAAATAGGTAAGTAATATAAAAAATAGTTTGACATTGATGAGAAATAATTAATTAGTTCGCTTTTTACGCAGTCGGGTTTTTTGATTTTTTAAATTTAATTTTTACTAGTTATATTGATATGTTTAACAATTATTTTGCGCAGGGTGTTCTGACTGAAAATCTGTTTGTAATGCTTCTTATTCCTTCTTGATGTTTATATTATTCAGAGCTCCCCCCCCCCCCCCCAAAAAAAAAAAAAAAATCCTAATGACACCATAAAATTCAGAAATGTGCTAGGCCTTTCGAAAGAACTTTGTCTTTTTTCTTCAGGCTCCAAGAAGACGTGCTACCACTTGGAAGGTAGGAACCAGACCCCAAGTGGTAGCAAGTCCTTCTTTGTGACTGAAGAAAAAAGACAAATTTCTTTCAAAAGACCTTTAGTGCATTTCTTAATTGTATGGTGTTATTAAGAAGTTGTTGTCCCTTTATTGTATCACATCAGTTTCTTTAACATTTTAATGTTTATATTCTTCATTTAAAGAAATGTGGCCTTGACTGCAGACCACAGGCATGTTTGTTCAAGAATCTTGCCCCTCCCTGAATTTCGTTCTACCTGCACCATGCGTATTGCATAGCGCCAATATATGAGAGAGAGGAGAGGAGAGGAGAGAGATGAATGAAATAGATCAGCGGTTCCGAAACTTTATTCGTTATGCGACCCACCGTAAAGTTTCAAAGCTTTTCAAACCTACCTAATATGTAGGTATATAGAGAGAACTTTTTGCATAAAGTATCCTAATGAAAAGATAAACTTTGTCACAAAGCATACACACGAGAACAGTAATCTGTAATACTAATGTGAAACTGCAATTAAGAAAACCTTTTACCACGTGAAAAATATGTTATTTAATGAATGTATTCGAAAAAATACAGTTTAAAAAATCAATACGACTTAATGCATTTTTTTTTTTTTTTTTTACCGACAAAATAATGCTTGTCCCAAGCTTCTCTTTTCACAAAGTTTAATAAAACACTGTCTTTTCGCAAAGTATGTTTCACGATATTTGACATTAAAGTTTTAATTTATTGTTTTTATTATATTATCGCAGCATATGAAATTAATTCTAGATTTGCGGGAATTCGACTACATTAAAAAGCATATTTTTCGTCAAAACTTTCGTTCATTTTAAACAGATACACGAAATACATAGTCGGTGGAGAAAATGGACACATCTCGCAAAAATTCATTTAGTGTTTTATTCCACCAATAGGTCTGTCATAGGTGCATCTTGATACACAAAAAATTTCATAAGTGTAGTTATAAGGGAAATCACTTTATTACGCTATATGTCCATTTGTGATCACAGAAGAGGGGTGGATTGTATGGGGAGATAAAATTAATCAGCCCTCCAGTGACGCCAACTTATATGGGCCCATGGGGCGCGAGCCCACCCAATAATTTAATCTCTACGCCCCCCCCCCCCAATTTCAATTGATTTAATTCTTTATTATTATTATTATTATTATTATTATTATTATTTAATCGCTGAAATGAGATTTGGTTTTATTATCGTTCTCAAAATAGTTTTGCTTGAAAAATAGTAAGGACATTAATTAGACTTACAGGAGCACTGAAAGTCCCTTCAGCGGATGTATAGTTAAATTTCTCCCGGAAACAAATTTCCTGCCTGTTTTGTCATCTGTTCTGATGTCTTGTAATGATAAAGCACTTAGGTGTCTAAAATGCATGCTTTTCTTGACATTTAGGTTTTTGAACTTTCAATAGTTAGCAATTCCAGTGTTATTTAAAATAAATATTAATGTATTTATAAGGAAGAACTTATAAAAATATAATTTAATAAAATTACTTATAAAATTATAAATAAATTATGATAATTTATAAATTTGCTTAGAAAAAAATAATTTAATTTATTTTTAGTCATTCATTCCTCCTCTCTCTCTCTCTCCCCACACACCTACACACTAAGGGAAAAAATTATATGTGTTATTTTATTCAAAAAATTTTCAGCCCACCCTATATTTTTGAAAAGTTGGCGCTACTGCAACCCTCCAAACCTCATCCTACGTCTTCATTCTTAACCCTTACTGGCGCGGAGTAATTCTGTTTATAAACTGATGAAACAATGGACTGACACCGCAATTTATAAACGAATTTATTAGAAAATACGAACTTCCTTATTTTCATGTACATTCGCAAAATTTTAGTTAAATATTCTTGGTGCTGTTTGTCAGTTTTGGAATTAAAATTAAGTGTCCTTTTTTAAGGACACCGCGACGGAAAGGGTTAAAAGGTTTTATGCTTTTATGCACGCTTTTACTCTTGCATGCGTTTACTCCTAAGCGTTATAATTTCATGTTACAGTAAAATAATGCAAATTTTCTTTTGTCCCTCCTGTGAAATTTACTTTTTGCCGAGATGTGTCGCTTTTCTTGCGCGTGAGCGATATGTGCACCGTAATACCTTCAAATTCATATTGCTGTAAAAATGACTTTTATTTTAGGATGATTTCAAGCATAAAATTTGCAAACCTAGTGTTAATTATGCATTTTTTAAGATCTGACCGATTGTTCCGTGACCCACAGTTTGAGAACTGCTGAAATAAATGTTTAATAAGTTAGTGAATACTTACAAATTAAATAACAATTTTATGGAAGTGTCGAGAAACTTTCGTGACAAAATGGTATTTCGTTGACGAGCATGAAATAGAAAAATCGTCCCTTTTCTGTCTTGTTGCATAAAAAATGCTAAAAAATAAAACTTATTCAGCACAATTTTTTTTTTTTTTTTTTTTTTTTTTTTGTATGTACAGATTTCATCTAAATATCCTTCTGATATAGTCAGAAATATCGTTTAAAACGCTGGAACATGAAGGGAAGTAAAAAGCGTTGAATTTGTTCTCATCCTTATTTCATTTGTATACTTATTTATTTAATGAAGTTGGTTAAGAAAAGAAACCTTGAAAATCGTAAAAACAAGACATAAGGAACAGTTAAAATGCGTAAAAGTTAAGTTTTATGCAAGTTGGCAGGTATGGAAATGTCGCAAGATAATGAAATAGGATACAATGAAATCTGTCATAGCCGGAATTTGCGCAAAGCGGAAATCTATCTAGAACTGGAAAAGAGCGCTGCTTTCTATAAGGGAATTCTTTTATGAACTTTTTGTAGCAGTTAAGAATCTGTTTGATACGGAAACTTCTAGCCGCGGATGTTTCGACTTCAATTTCATTGAATGCTTTCATCATACAGCTAAACTACCAATAAGAAGAATGCAGGCGTGGAAGATTATTATTACTTAGCAGAGATGAAATTAACTTTTTCATAAATTTGCGAATTTTTAATAAGCTACATATAGGATTTTTTTTTTTAATACTATGCAAAATTTAAAGGGTTACAGCGTAATATTTTATTAACACATACTTCATTTCGAATTTTGAAATGGAACTATCTACGAACGTAATGAATAGTTTAGGTTTCTGCGAGTCTCTCATCATTTGTGGAGTTCTTTGATGAACGCAGTCTTCCCGAACGTTGCTTTGTTTGTGAATATTTTAAACAGTTCCATCTGCTTCAAACTTATCTTTACTTCTACTGATTGTAAGTCACGTGTGTGTGTGTGTGTGTGTGGGGGGGGGGGGGTATCTGTTGAAACTCTCTCCTAGACAGTCTCTACACTTAGCTACGTTTTCGAACTTCCAGCACAAGTTAGGATAAATTTATTTTGCTCAAAGCTTAGTCTGGTTTAGGTTCTGCACGGGACGGGTACGACCCAACCCAAACCTGACTTGTAAAAAATTAATTCATATTTTATACAGTTATGGAAAAATGGTCTACAGTTATATCTATAATACCAAATTTATCTTTTTTGTATAAAAATGAACACATATGCACACATTAATATTCAAATATATAGTTTTTTCATTTGAAAATTAATCGGGACTTTCTTTTGAAAAATCGGGTCAACCCGAATCCTACCCGAAAGAGTCAGAATCTAACCCCAAATATTTAAGTTCAACCCGACCCGTAACTAAAAATATTAATATCAACCTGTCCGGATCCGAACCGCGGGTTATGTCGAGTTTGGGCAAAAGCGGGTTACCCGATTCGATTCAGTACTCTAGTCTGGTTTCAGCTATTTTTCTAAATTATTTAAAACTGAAAGGGTAAGAAGAACGTGCCTGTTAGCGAATAAATTGTGTACGCATTTTTTTTTTTTAAACTCTCTGTATAACTGATATTTGAGGGGCTTGGGTGTAAAACATGGCAACTGTCAAAAATTCAAAATGTTGATAAAATAAAATCTATCGGATAAAAAATGTTTCACATTGTTAACTGAAGATTCATTTCTAGCAAATCAACTGTTTTAGATGAAGCGACGATAATGATTTTAGTTGTAGATTTTTAAAAAAAAAACTTGAATCGTGAATATCTCGAAACCTGCATTTTATTAGTTACTTTGTTTTACGTCCAAACTCCCATTTGTAAGTTTCTGGGCATGACTGTAGTCTTCACCTTAAGGGGCCAGGGTGATTTTTATCAAAAGGACACTTGGCACTTACCAAAAATCTTGCGCGCAACATAGAAAAGCACAATTTAAACATTTTTAGAAAAACAACTTTAAAGTATCCATTTAATCATTGTTTACACTGAGAACACTTGACAGATTTTTTGTTGTAATTAGGGTAATTATATGGATTTAATTGTTCCGTTTGTTTTAAAATGCTTAGAAAGTTTAGCTCTTTCATATTCATTTTTTTTTTTTCGAAAATTTGTATTTTTTGGAGATTTAACAGTCGTATGCAACCTTAGTACTAGCCATATTTTGTATTTCTAGTTCTCGGACAATTTTGTTTAAGGATGTATTTAAATACAATGACTTCAGATTCTGGTAAGTCAGGAGCAGCCGCTGAACCATTACCTCACCTCTAAATATGACATTAGTGTATGTTATGCTCACACACTATGCATGCACATGTAATTTAATATTCTTTGGCATGTTTTTGATAAACTAGAAAGGGGTATATCTTCGAAGTAAACAGTTCTTTTTTTTTTATTATTTTTCATTTTAGCTAATGCCCTTCAACTGGGTGTTAATTGTTGACCTTGTATTTAACTTAATGTTATGCCAGACACGTTTTTCTATTTTAAAATCGTTGTTAAGACAGGCCAGCGTTTTCAGAACGAGTGATAGATCTTTACTATGTGGAGAAAAGCTTCTTTTTGTAAGGAATTTGCTTTGTCGATATGCACTTAATCTCTTTTTTTTTTTTTTTTTTTTTTTAATTCTGTTTTAAAAATAAGAAAATGTGTTTTTTTTTTCTAATCTTTTAGTTATTTTTTACGATTTTTCCCAATCTTTTAAAGTGCATAAAACTGTGCATGCTTAAGTGTGTGCTTACAGCTATTGAGACAAGCACATACTTGGGCATGCATGAATATGGTAATATTCAATGCATGTGTCATACGGTTGGTATGGCGTTATCTGAAGATATCGTTTAATAATATATGATGACAAACAAGGTAATTGAAAAGTTTCGTAAGCATTCTACCATAAAGTGTACATCATCGATCAGAGCTACTTTAAAAAAGCTAACGTAGTACTAAGGGAGTTTGCACCCCCCCCCTTCCTGGAATTTAAAATTAAAATTTTCTTCTAACGGTTTTGAAAAAAAAATATTCTTCCCAAGTGTTTTAACCCATCATTGATTGCATCTTTTTAAACGACGCCATTGGTTACAAACATTACAAACTTCATGAACGTTTATCTCACATTTCCCTCTCCCATTGTAGCAGTATACACAAGAAAATAATTGTAAAATCAATCTTTATGGGAAATACAGGGTATCCCAAAAGTCCCTGACGCATTTAAAAATGCAGTATAAAATCAAGTAATTGTCGTAAATTGTCGGTTTGGACTAAAATGCTTCTCACGATGAAAAGTTTTTTTAAAGCGAATGAAAATAATTAGTTCCGGACTTAGAACATAGATGGCTCTACTTGTCCGTATGTTTGTTTTCAAACACGTGTTTTTTGTCTGATTTTCAGATTAGTTTTGACGCTGTCACACAGAAATGACGACTGAGAAAAGGAATAAGAATCGAGTCGTTATTTCTGTGTCACAGCGTCAAAACTAATCTGAAAATCAGAAAAGACGAATGTTTGAAAACAAACATACGGACAACTAGAGCCATCTATGTTCGAAGTTTGAAACTAATTATTTTCATTCGCTTGAAAAAACGTTTCATCGTGAGAAGCATTTTAGTCGAAACCGCACGCCTGTACGACAATTACTTGATTTTATATTGAATTTTAACATGTGTCAGGGACTTTTGGGACACTCTGTACAATATAGTAATATATATTTAAGGTAAATAAGGAAAAATTTAAAGGTCATTTCTAAATTAAATACATGCTTTTTACGCCTAGCGTGAGAGAAACGCTCATAACGCGACCAACGACGGCTTAAAGTAATTAAACACAAAGAGAAAGAATAAACACAGTCGGACCTCTATTTAACGAAGTCGCTAAATCCTGAAAAAAAGTTCGTTAAGTGGAAAATTCGTTAAATAGAGATGAATCTTTTTAAATACTTTAAACTACACAAAACAGATTTTTTATTCATAAACCCTAAACATTATTAAAAAACTTAACTAATCACACTGTTTTTTGTAAATCATATTTATTTTTTTTATTATTATTAATTTTACCCATCAAAAAGAAATCTGTAAGGACAACAAGAATTTAAAAATATATTGTCCGGAAATACACTGTATTTTTAGTTTTAAGAAAATATTTACATTAAAATTAATGAATTTTATTGACATTATCGTATTTATTATAACAAGTAATTTTAAGCATTGTATTACTGCATGCGTCCTTAAATTTAATTACTGAAACTTATTTACTACAGAACAGCCCTTTTGAGTGTGAAAGGGGGATATTGAAAGTTTGCATTTCCTGGATGGAGTGCAAAGAATGGCAGGGTTTTTACTGCTCTCGTTGAGTTAGGCACCTGGTAAAACTAATTCAAGGTTATTGAGCGTTATAAAATGTGTAAAAGAAAAAATAATTTTGAAGTGTCTGGAAATATTTTGAGAAATAGGGAGAAAAAAAAAATTATATCATAAGAAAAAGTTCGTTAAATAAAGAATACACTTCGCTATTTGGAGGTTATTTTACGAAGAAATTTGCAAAATGTTGTTGGTTCCGAGGAAAAGTTCGCAAAATACAGAAATTCGCAAAATAGAGGTTCGTTAAATAGAGGTCCGACTGTAATAACTTTTCGTCAGGTGATTCTCTGTCTCTATGTAGCTCCCGTGGAAGACAATGTTTAATTCTGTTTCTTTTTACGTTTATGTGTTTCAAATTAATCTAAAATGGGGGGGGGGGGGGGGTCAGTAGGCAAATTCCTCCTGACGGGGAAAAAATTAACAGTTTCAATTCTCCATTTTGCAAAATAATGGTACAAACTTATTTTTTGGTTATTAATATTTCTTAATTGTTGATTTTTTTTTATATCACGTTTACAGTTGTCCTTTACAATAAATAAATAAAGAAAATAAAAATAAAGAAAATAAAGAAAAAAATAAAGTTGCCTGCGTAAATGTAGACAAAGGTGTTCCAAAATATTGTTCCTCCTTAGATTTCTTTCTGCCAACGTCCATGCCTATAGTATTTCAAGTTATATCTTACTATATTTTCAAAGAATAAAAGGCGCCGGTTCTCCACTGCATCCCCTTGCGTACGCCCATGACCATGTAAACCATTATTGCATTCATAATTTATTTTGAGATCTCGATGAAGCAAACGAAATAGAAAACGGGGAGTGAACTAAAGAGAGGGGGAAAAACATTTTCCCCGAAATATTTCGCATTTTCCTTGGGAGTACATTCTACTTCTCAGGGTGGTAAATATTTTCCCATGTTTGAAACTTATTCATCTAATTATATTCCTCCTTTCCCAAGTCTTCACTACTTCATAGCTTCGTAACATTATCCGCACAGCCTTGAGGAGACCAATAACGGAATCTAGGAAAAAAAGTGACCGGAAAAAACGTGACAGAAAAGGGTGACGGAAAAGGGTGACGGAAAAAACGTGACAGAAAAGGTTGACAGAAAAAACAAGAGTGGAAAAAAGGTGACAAGGAGAAAAAGTGACCGGAAAAAACATGACACGGAAATTGATAAATATTGAACTTATTCATAAATAATTACTAAAAACTAACAAGGTAACAAATGTCTGATATTTTCAATGTAATGTCACATCTTATAAATTTGTTTTCATAAGTTACTTTACCATTATAAGCACTAGGGAAATCATCATAGATTTGCTTACTAGGGCGTGCTGAGATAAATATATATTTTTTATTTAGATCCCCTTCTCCCTTCTGCTCTTTCTTTTTATAATTGTTGCTTGCAGGTTTTTGTTAACCCTCCGTCTACCAGACGGGTCCATTGGACCCGACAGGTACATACAAAATATTCATTCAAACCAGAAATTTCTTTAAAATAAACTAAGTATATAAACCAGACAAAAATAAGGTAAATAAATAAGTTAAATAGTTTTAAATAAAAATTCTGGTGTAGAACGTTTTATTAAAACTTGAATAAAATTCCCGGTAGATCTAGGGTTAAGTCTTCCCACCGCTTGAAGCAGATTTTTGTGAGCAAATTTTATTGAAATTGGACCTATTTCTTTTTAATAAAACGATTACTTTTAATTTTATTTAATAATGTTACTAATATTTTAATTAATTTAATTTTTTAACTGACAAAACTAAGCTTTATTGCATTTGTCTTTTATTATTTTTTTAATTACCCTTTTCCTCCATCTTTCCCAGAAAATAAGTTTAATAATTTTTTATTTTAGTTTTATTATTAATTATATTAATAGTTTTAAATCTCAGTTACTTTAAATATAAAATAAATAAGCAGATAAAGGATAAATTTCAGCTTATAGCTAATATTAAATATAATGATGAACTGAATCTATAATATATTATGTATTGAGTTTATTTTAAAGTAGAAATTTGTAATTTATATTAATGTTAATAATTTAATAAATTAAGAATAAATTGAATTAAAAATATATTTAATAAAATATTAATTTAATTTTTATACTAAAATTACTAAATATTTTGATAATTAATTAATAACAATTATTCATCAATTAAAGTTTTCATTCAAAATTTTTGATTTATTATCCCCCCCCCCCCCAAAAAAAATGAAAAATCAGTCAAAAATTTAAGTCTAAGTAATTATTATGTTTTTGACTGATGGTATTATTATTAATTAATAATAGTAATAATGCAACATTGTACAAATACGTAAAAATATTTTTTAACGGTGTTAGGTGATATTATTGTTCAGATGCTGATTTACATTTTTTTTAGCACAGTTATAGTTTGCAATTAACTTAATTAATAACTTACAATTAGAACTAGATATTATTAATTAACTACATTTAAAGAGCAAGAAAATATTATAAACTAACTAATAAATAAATAAACAACATATTTATCGTAAGAATCATTATCATTTTTATATAATCTAATGACATTATAGTAACCGAAAATTAAAAAAAACTTTTATTTTCATTACCCTGTAATAACTATTTTATAGCTCATGTAATTTTTTTAAAACAAGTAATTGATAAATTAATTATATAAACAATTAATAATTGAAAGAATTTTGAATTGTTACTAATAAATACATTAATAAAAACAATTTAATTTTTGAGATTTTTTATTAACAATATAGCTGCTTCCAACAACAATTGCAAGGGACAGGGACCGAAATGGCATCAGGACAGAAACGGCGGGACTAAAATATCCTGTTTTATAATTTGCATATATCAAAAATCAAGTAGTGATGCAAATATGCATTTTCATATGCGAATATGCAGGATTTTACTCAATATTTGCATTTTGAAATATCGACGGAAAATATTCGTATTTCCGTTCGCGAATGCCAAAAATCAAGTAGAGCTGTAAACGAGCGTTCTCGTATGCGAATATTCACGCCATTTTTCAAAATTCGCATTTATAGACTTTGACTTGAAATATTTGTATTCGCCTGGCTGTGTTATAACGGCTCCATCCGGACAAAGTACAAGCAGCACCAAAAAGGTCCCGTTTTTTTCCGTGTCCCCTTTTTCCGGTCACGTTTTTTCCGCTCTTGTTTATTTTGTCCCCTTTTACGCTGTCACGTTTTTTCCGGTTACCAATATGACCCCCCCCCCCCCCTCGGTTAATTTTGCTGCAAATCATCGTATAAAATTGTGACTGGTATCAATCAATTAGTAATAATGTTTTAACGAAGAATTATGTTTTTTATACTCTAACTATGCTTAAGTTATCCCTCTATAAGTAAATTTAGGTATGTTAAAAAATAAGGAGGATATTATAGAGGTTTATTAAAGAAAATTTATCAGGTCCAGTGGTCGGAAGTAGTGAAACTATAGCAGTCGCTATTTTTTCTATGTAAAGAGTCGCCCGATACAAAAAATCACTACTTTTTAGCGTACACTCTGTTTATTGTGTGTTAGTCAATCGCTGGATACGAAATTACACTAGATTATCCAGCGATTTCTGGAGTTCCATTACCTGAGATTTATTCTGTTGTGCTGAACCAGGTTTCAGACCAGATGCTGTAATCATCAAGGTTAGCTGGGTGAAAAAGTTCGACCAGAATCGTCCGGGATAGCTCAGATGGCAGAGCACTGGCGGCTTCAGCCAGGAGGTCCCGGGTTCGAATCCTGGTCCGGACATTTTTCGCCCAGTTGGAAATTTACATCTAATATGATTTGTTTACCAATTAGAATAATTGTGTTAAAATTTATCTAGTGTCCTTACCCATTACTTATTTTTTATTATTTTATCACTAGTCAATACCCAAAATAACCTATGAAAGTATTAAACTATACAGGCTATTATTAAGGATAAGGATTGTCAGAAAAACAAAAGTTCATTCAAGTAAAAAGAAACAATGTTGTCATTAAGCTGATTTACTGATTCTCTAAGTGTAATTATAAAAATATTGAATAGGAATGTTCTTAAATACAATAGGTATCACATCAATTTGTACATTTAACCCCTTGGGGCCGAGCGACCGGTATACGTGCCGCGTAAGGTGCTCAGAATCGTGATTATTCTCACCAAGTTTTGCCTTATGTAATCCAAGAATTTTCCCGATTCAATTAGGCAAAAATTTCTGTTTTGAAAAATCGGTGATAAAACATTAAAAATTCTGTAAAAGACGTTCGTCCCGAAGGGGTTAACTATTTTCTGTCAAATTATTGATACATATTTATATTTTGATTAATATTTTGATTAATATTTTAACATTGTGGTGATGATGATGACAAATCTGAGCGATTAATGTAAGTGTTATAAAAGCTAGTATTTTATATATAAGCTAGTATATAAGTATATTATTTAATGTGCGTATTTTCTTTAATATACTCCTTAGATATACAGAGATAAACTCTGATATACTTATTTGAAGTGTATATTAAAGAAAATACACATTAAATAAATTTAAATTGAGAAAACTAAAGTAGAAATAATTAAATGATAAC
Organism: Maratus speciosus; assembly: GCA_963932465.1. NCBI lineage: Eukaryota > Metazoa > Arthropoda > Arachnida > Araneae > Salticidae > Maratus > Maratus speciosus. Next base: position 508,880,457 of record OZ010787.1, on the reverse strand, counting down.
GGAAAGATGCCAATCTTCCTTACTTTTTTTTTCTCTATCGTAGACAGTTGTTTTGATTTCACCCCTATGTAGACTATTTTAGAAAGGAAAAAGTTTTTAATTAAAAATGACCTTTGACTTGTTTTTTGTAGTGCAGCTGAACTCTGAACTCATGCACATAATATTGAAACTCATCGTTTAGCCTATTCTACTTCTAAGTAAAAGAGAATTCTTCTACTTCTAAGAAAATACTTTTCCACAATTATTCGGCCGAATACTTAGCCGAATATTCGGTTTACATGCCGACTCACCGAATACCGAATCGACTATTCGGTATTCGGTCAATCCCTAATCATAACTTGCATCTTTTGTGCAATATGTGCTCTCAGCAACAATTTACGATTGTCAGCGACAGATTTCAGCTGCAGTGTTTAGGTATCTAACTTCATAGATTTTTCAATTGACACTTGATGGTATGGTTATGTAGTCTGTGTTTGTGCTTAAATATCGCACCCTTACTTCAAAAGTGTTTCAACTCAAAAATTAGACTTTTTGAGTTATGGCTGCCATTCTACTTAGTTTTTATTCCTCTACCAGTCACCTAAAGTAGAAGACAGTGCACTAAAAATCCAGCCACCAAGTAGCAGTTGTGTTTGCAACATGGTTATTGAGCTTTCCACAGCCTGAAACAGTTTTTCGCATTTCCTGAAAAACGGAGTTTTTTGAATTATGACACTTTTGAAGCAAGGGTGCGATATGTCATGTACAATAGTAGTCCCTCGTTATATCGCTCGTATATAGCTATGTTTTTGCATCTTCTAAAAAAATAAAGAACCTCATATTTTGTATAACTGTACATAAATATTCATCGCTTAATGTATCTATCTTTTAATATCGCTAAGAAGTTGTAGTTCGCTGGAAAAAAAAATAGTTTTTCCAACCACTGATTAGGCCTCCTAAATCTAAAATAAGCAGCACACACTGATTGCTACAGCATAAACTGATAAGCCCTTCTTGACATCGTTTACACTACAGCGAGATCATTCACACCATATCTCACGGTCTTTTCCTTAAATACACTATCTAGTGAAAAGTATTCCGACAGTTTAGATTTTAGACATGTTGTCAAAAATGTGACGAATTGTTCTTGAACTTCGGGAATGTAAAAAACATGTTTGAGCTCATATATTTCAGTGAAGACTTAGTCTCGTGGACAATTAGGGAGCCGACAAAAAATTTTATGCGTGCGATCACCCTGTATCAGAAAAGCTCGAAATGATCTGCAGCTGCAGCACGTGACTATGTGTGTCCTGTATAACATTTGTGTTAGAATAGCACGTAGTATATTCACAGAGATGTAATGGTTTCTTTAAAAAGTTCAAGAAATTTCCTCATGTGTTATTTTTTATTTTTAGTGAAACTAGACAAAGTACAATAGGAAAAACATACTATAATTAGAATTTAAATACATTAAATATTTAATGAAATAATTAGCAGTCAGCTATATAGGGCAACTCCTTTAAAAAAGTAAAAAAAAAAAAACCTGTTTAATAACTTAAAAAAAACTATTTAATTAACTATTTAAAAAAAGCTATTTAATTAATTCTTTAAAAAAAACTATTTAATTAACTCTTCAAAAATTTTTAATGCTTTTTAACGTTATATCAGTGATTCAGTGTGCAGCCCGGAGGGAATTCGTCCCCCGGCATCAAAATATGTCCCCTCTCCGTGGAAGGCTTTAGATATTGCGTTTGGTAATGGTTTAAAATTCCAATCCCCCCCCCCCCCCCCCTGGAGCTGCAAAATTTTTCGCGGGTGAAAAATGTCTGAATTCAACACCGTGTTATATTACATCATAGTCGTTTTGTAATATTGTAGTAAACCTTACATGTTTAAAAACTCAACATTATTCCTTCTTAATTCTCCATTATAAATTTATTTTAAGTGAGAAATACCCTTTTCAGCCACTTAAACATCATTGTTGCATGAGAGCGTTAAAATACGCTTGTTTTCTGGAAATCCCAGGAAAGCTAGCATTCGGGAGCGTCATTGCTTGGAAGAGTCAAAGTCCTTTCTTCAGACATAGTAAATTCAGATTTTTTGGCCACTTGAAATGAATTCATTTTTCATATGCATATTCAAAGAAATATTTTTACTGTTATAATTTATTTACATACATATTAGTATTATTAAAAACATATGAAATCCTTCAAATAATAAGAAAGTAAAGAAACAGACAATGATAAAAGAAAGTGGGAAAATCAGAAGGGGCAATTGCCCTACTCCGCACTCCCTAAATGACGCCCCTGCAAGCTCTCTAGTACTCCCGACTGCTATCGTTCTTGATTCTGTCTCCCCTCTTTCTCTTTCTTTCTTCTTTTTTTATCTCCTGCAATTTGACATTCTTTTTTGCTTACGTGACATACAGCACATGGAGTTCTTGACCCTGAGACGTTTATGTAGTTTTTCTGATCTAAAAATCTTGTGACTTTCTCACCTTAAGTGTTAATCCTTAACTGCTGTTAGCGGTCCCACAGACCGCTGCTTTTTTCAATTTTTACAGTTTAAATTGTAAATTTCAGCCTCTATGATAGATACTAGTGACATTTTATTCATTTGGAACCACAGTAGTATCGCTGGAGACTTTTGAATAATGGAATTTTAATTTTTGAAATTTACTTTTTCGATTTTAGTTTCAGATTTTTTTTAAAAATTGCTTTTACTTTCGGAACCGGTTGAAACTCTGAAATTGGTCTGACACCGGTTCTGAAATTGAAACTATCTTAATATCGAAAAAGTAAAAACTTCCCCGGTTGTAGATCGTCCTCAGCTATCCTATGAAAGAAAAAATCATTCAAAAATATTAAAATCAAAGGGAGAAATTTGAAAATATTGGCCCCATAGACTTAATATTAGCGTTTTCCTTTCTTCTCTGACTGAAGTGGCCTCTTAAGGGTTAAGCGTTTAATTTTTATTTATCTCTCAATGACGGATTAAGATACTTCCATTCACACGATATTTATCCAAGATGTGTTAATAGAACCTATTACCTATGACTATTGTCAGTCATCCATGCTACCATTCGTGTAACCAAATTACGCGTGACCACTGGGGGATAGAGATCTGCACGTGCCGGGCTCGGGCCGATTTTTATTCACAGCACTCGAGCCGGGCCTAACTTATTTTTTCTGTACAGAGCCGGGACTGGGGGTTCCTAGTCTTCATGGCCCAAAATTTTCAGTCCTTGTTTTGACCCAGCCCGTATAAAAATCACTGTCTCAGCTTCAGCGTGGCCTGGTTCATTCAGAGGTCAGTTAAATTAGGCCTGGCCAAAAAAATGCATGCATTTTTAAATCGCCATTATTCTACACTTAAACATTAAAATTTATTTTTTTTTAAAGAATAGTAGATTTCTACGCTTTTTAAAATATAGCTAAATTAAAATATAGCAAAACGTGTGAAAAGGAACCTGCCTATGACGGAACCCTGTTTTAAACTGAAAAACGTGTTGATCCATGCAAAATTAATGCACTAATATGTAAGAAAGAATATATAATACATTTACATTTGCTAAAAAGGGCACTTGTCTGTAACGCATTTTTTTTTCTTCTTTTCTACGCAATTCCATCTCAGAAGATTTTACTGTATAGCATTTTTCAGATTTTTAACACTTCAATACATGAAATATGGATTAACAATATTAATGATAACTGAAACATTTACATACAAGAAATAGAGATTCATTAAAAAAAAAATACCGCAGCCTGAGGCACTTAAAAATGAAGTATTAAACTATAAAAATGAAGATTATAAACATGAAAAAAATTTATATATAAGATAAATATTTTTGGTCAGAACTTTTCGTACGAGACAAAAAAATTTTCGACGTAAAAATCTATGTTTTGTGGAAATGCACTTGGGCCGAACTTTTAAGTTTTGTACAGGGTCGGGTCGGGCCGAGCCAATATTGTTTTTTCTACGGGCCGGGCCCGGGCCTGGAAATTTCGGTCCGTGCAGACCTCTACTGGAGGGTAATGAATCTCCGGGTACTTTTAATCGATTTGGCGAGACTGCTGTAATCAGTCGGTGTGCGTGTCATATACACCGTGCTCGCGATAATTCGAACCCGGTCAATTCTAACTTTCGGTTAATTCGAACTAATCAAAGTTCTGAAAAGTTTGTCTTAGAGCAAATGTTAACCCTTAACTCTGACAGAAATTGTCGCATTGCTACTACGAGCAATCTCTGAGACCTCTTGGTGGAAAGATGAATAAAAGGTTCGATTAGCTCATAGAATACTGTTTCTGTACTAAAGTTTGTGTACAAGACTATATCTAAAATTCACCTGTTCAGAAGACTCTAGTGATAGTACGGACTCCAAATGAAACAACATTTCGCTAGTATCTATATGGTTTAACTGAAAATTATAAGTTAAACTGTGAAAATTGAAAAAAGAAGCGGTATGTGAGACCACTAACAGCAGTTAAGGGTTAAAATTAGTTCGTTAATTCGAACTTTTTTTAATGACATCAGTTAATTCGAACTATTTCAAGTTTGTCTTCTTTTCTTTTTGTAAAAATCCTTAACTGGTGAGTTGGGCTGTTTTGCACCCCAGATAAATTTAAATTATGAAATATTGCCATTTTACATTACTAGATGAACTGTACACTTACAGTTGTCCAGTTGTACTTATGTATGTACATTTACAGTATTTTTTCAATTGATTTTATACAAGTAAATAATGCAAATTTCACAGGAAATTTTCTTATTTTAATTCGCTGAATTTTGTTGAATGCACAAGAAATCCAATTTTGGGATTACATACACCCCCACCTCACCATTTACGTAAAAAAAAAAATAAATAAAAAAAAAATAAAAATAAAAATCGCTGCATTATTAACAGAGTACGCAACAGTAGATAATAGGGTGTCAACAATTTCAATCAAATGATTTAAATCGTAATTATAATCAACTGCTTAAAAAAAAAAAATCATTGATTAAAATCCTAAATTTTCTAAATGTTTAAAATTACATAAATAAAGTATTAAAATCTAAGATGAACATAATTTGAAAAGTTTCTATAGGTATTTTCCCCTATGAATAAACAGAAAAAAAAGCTTTAAATAATTATTTCTAAGCTTAAACTATTCCTTAAATTTGTAAAAATTTAAGTACAGTAAGTTTATAAAAAGTAAGTTTTTATCTGGCATAAAAAGCATTTCATTTGAAAATGATATTCAAATCTAATATAATTTGAAATGTCATAATTTCCTTTAACTAATCAAATTATTCATTCTTTTATACAGTGTGATTCATAAATATCGAAACAATAGGCTATTTCCTTAAATATTGCCCCTAGACCCATACTTCCAATTGCAAAGTTTAACTAAAAGGTGCAAAATATGATGAAGTAAGTTGCAACTCCATGTGGGGTCTATTTGAAAAAATACGAAAATTAAATTTTTATACGGCCCCCGTAGGATAAAAATTCCAATTAGGAAAACTTTCCTTATCCATTCCTGAATTTCTTTTTTTGTCATATAATTTGCAAACAAAATCACATCCTAAAATTTCATAAAGTTTTAAAAAATCTTAAATGATCAGTATTTTTTTAAGTGGATTTAGTTTAAAATCGTTATAACTCGAAACATTATTCATCGGATTTCAAATTTTTTTCATTTAATTAAAGAGGAAAGTATGATTTTAATTTTATTTCAGGATTTTTTTAAAATATTAATTTAAAAAATATAAAAAATATTTATTTAAAAAATTATGTAACTTAATTTTAAAAAAATCATATTTTCGAAAGTAAAACTTTTTTTTTAATTTGCCGAAACAAAATTAATGTAAAATAATCAAAAGAGACATGTTCCAAGTTTGCACCTTTTTTATTTAACGATTCTTGACTTATAATAATTTAAAGACGAGAAATGGTTAAAAAAAAAAAAAGACCCATCATGCAGGAAAAAGCATTTAAAGTTTTAAACATAGATTGGCTCCTAATAAAATGTTTTAAATCCTTTTTAGAAAATTGCACGTGAAAAAGTAACTTCTTTCTGTAGCTTAAACTTCCGATTCAGATTAACTTTTGTCGTTTACACTTCCTATCTGTACTATTTAAATGTCCGTAAATAAATGTTAAATGTGTAATTTAAAACAATGCTTTTTCTAACATGCCGATTAAGAGTTTTTTCATAATTTTTGCCCTCGCAGGTTTTTTATCGTCCCGGCGAGGCCGTTCAAAAAAGTCTGTATTCTGGGGCTGGGGCGGGCCAAGCCCGGGAGTAGCGACTTCCTTCAGTAACGTACTTTTTCATACCGAACCGGGTGTTGGTGTGATTTATCTACACGAGGGATACGGGCCCGAAGGGAGGGAGCGCCCTCCGTGGGGGGGGGGGGGGGTCTTTCTAAGGGAACCTAACCCTTATTTGCGCAAGGGTATCCAAGGTTCGAAGAAAACCATGGAAAACTCCGAGCGATTAGGCCGACGGGCGCGATTGGGTTCGAACCCAGCACCTCCCGTCTACCAGCTTTGATAACAGAACCTTTCGACCACTGGTTATACCGAACCGGGATTGGCTTCCTTCTTCCTAGGTCTCCACGGGGCGAAATTTTCAGTCCCGGTCTCGACGTAACCCGTATTAAAATCATTGTCTCTGATTGGCCTAATCTATGTAAAAATAAGTAAAATTTGGCTCAGCCTAAAAACTTTTACAACAAATGCATATATTTTTAAATGGCCATTATTTTACAATAAAACTTTAAAATTAATTTTTTTAAAGGATAGTACATTTTAAGGCAAAAAAATTAAAATACTGTGAAACTAGTGAAAAAAACCAGCCTATGACGGAATCCGCTCTTAAACGGAATAATCTGTTGAGCCATGGAAAATGAATATAATAAAACCTGCGAAAAAATGGACTACGTTTACAACTTCTAAGAAGGGAACTTGTCTATAACGCATTTTTTTCTTTCCTGTGTGATTCTGTCTTAAAAGATTTTATTGTATAGCGTTTTTCAAAGTCTCCAGCGCATGGAATACAGATTAAAAATATTAAAGGACAAGTGAACCATTTATATATAAGGGGCATTCTCACAATCTTTTGACTTTCGGGAATAAAAATCTAGTGAAATTAAACTTGCTGAAAAAACATTTTAATCTGATAGCCCCTACATATCATCCCTACACAATGCCAGCGCATGGTGTACGGATGATATGTAGGGAAAAAAAAAAACGTGCAAAAAGACGTCCGTCTGTCATTAGCTTAATGATTCAAAATAAATAAAAAATGGTCAGCAGCGAAATTTTTTTTTTATTTAACTGAGGTTTAAATTAAACTTCAGAGTTTAATTTTCCTTACCATTTTACCACTATAACTTTCTATTTTCTTCTAAATATTTACTTATAATGAATTTGCATAGTACCCACAGGACATTCAAATAAGAAATAATAACAATGTAGTATTTTTAGTACAAAATTTTGGTATAACATTGTCTTAAAGGGGTGTTAAAGAAGGAACGGAAGGAAAAGAAAGGGGATGGTATAGGAAGAAAGGGACGGTAATCGAAAAAAAAAGGATGGTAAGGATGGGGAGCTAAGGGAAATTACCACTATTTTTTGGCAAATCATGTTAAGACTAAGTGATAGCCACAATGTTCATTGATTTTTAGAAACAGTTATTTACAATGGATTAAATTAAAAAAAAAAATTATTTATCTCGAAAAGTGCAGGAATAAACCTTGGGGACGGTAAGACTACCAATAAAGCCACGATGCTTGAAATTGATATTTAAATGCTGATTTAAATTCTGCAGTAAATTTCCTGTTAAAGAATTTTAGACATTCTTTCTCTAGCATACTTCTGCATGAGAAAAAACTTGAAATAAATTCTGTGGCTACATCTGAAGTGACTTTCTGTATAAGTTTAGCAAGAGGGATGGTAATGAATCTAAAACCCAGGGACAGAGTTCAAAAAATAATATCAACCCTAAAAATGTGTGCAGGTTAATTTTTTGCTACATATTTATATAAAACAATTGTCTCAGTTTTGGAAAAAATTTACATTGAATAACTTTTATTGAAACAATTTTATACAGACAGCTCCAAACTTAAAAATCAGCATCAGGGACAGGGGACGCTATAGGAGTTTTCCTGGTATTTGGACACCCCAACATTGTCCAAAACTTATTTATCTCATTAATATTGTTATGCAGAAATGCAATGGGATGTTCCCCAGTACATGGGAAAAAAAAAAAAAAAAAAAAAAAAAAAAAACCCACAAGAATATGTACTAAAATAAAAATTATTATTTTGGGGCTTAAAAGTCAAAAGGTTGTGAGAATGCACCACAAATAGAGATTCATTAATAAAACAAATATTCACAGCTTTTGGAGCTTTTTAAAAATAATAATTATAAACATGAAAAAAGAAAAGCTATAATAAATATTTTTGGTCAGAACTCCTCCATACGTAACAATTTTTAACCATATCGATGTTTAAAATCTATGTAAAAATTCAGTCAGACCGGGCCGGGCTATGATTTGAACTTTTTCCCAGGTATGGCCGAACTTTTATCACTAGGGGTTGGTTCGGGACCGGACGACCACTACCGGACATCGGGACGACCATCGGGACCGGACGATATTTCGACCCGTGCAGACCTCTAGTCCAGACCACCAGCAAATTTTGAATGCAGGTTTAACGTAAAATCTGTTCGCTGCTATTTTACGTCCAAAGGAGAGGCACTGTCTTAAATCGACTTTTAATAATGTGCAATTTGTGGATGATCCCTATCTTGCATTCAAAATGAGTCAAAAACTCGTCGCTCAGAAGCACGGATAAATGGTGTAAGTCACGAATTTTGGATTTTAATATCTGTGCGAATTTTGAAGATATCGAGATGAATTTTTTTGTGTTTAATTCAGGAATGGATAAGGAAAAATTTCCTAATTGGGAATTTTACTCTACGGGGACAGTATAAAAATTTAGGTTTTGTATTTTCTCAAATAGACTCCCCCCCACCCCACATGGAGTTGCAACTTATGTCATTAAATTTTGCACCTTTTTTTATGAAACTTTGCAGTTGGAAGTATGTGTCTAGAAGCAATATTTAAGGAAATAGACTATTGTTTCGATATTTATGAATCACACTGTACAAAATAAGCTTAGCAAATATATTAAATTTCTGCAAGTAACAGAATAAGTATCCAGTATGTTATTTTCTCATTTACTTTTGCAATAATACAGTTATGGCAAACTGGAGCTAAAGAAGAATGAGAGAATGACATTTGTTCAAAAACTATTACAAAAGAATGTACTATAAGAGAAAAAGAACTAATCGGTATGAAAAATGTTAATCACAGAAAGAGCTTCTTTGATAAAGGTTGAATAAATAGTTTTAACTCATATACACTGAATAAAGAAACTAGTTAGGGATTGAAAAGGTAGTAAAACTTCCTTTTTTATTTATTTGAAGTACTGAATGCTAACAATCCCCAAAAGAGCGTCCTGCTTAAAAAAAGAAGAAGAAGAAGATAGAAAATAGTGAAATTCACCTTTATAGTTATTGTACATATATTTCTTGTAAAGAAATTCCCCAAACCACAGCATTTCTAAGTCAGTCTGCTCATGATTTTACAAAAATTATAGAAGTTTTTATAATTACTGTAATTAATAACTACTAATTATAATTAATTAAAGCTTAAAAACATAGATTATGTTAGCAATTAGAGGTTTAATTGTTTTAGAAACCTAAAATTTTTGGTAGCTTTTCCGTATTCCACAGGGAAAAAAATCATAAAAATCCGATTTAAATAAAGAAAATCTGATTTAAATAATAAAAAAAAAATCCGTTTTTCTTTTCTTAAATCATGATTTTTTTTACACCTTAGTAGATAATGATTTTAAAAAATCTGGGAAATTAAGTGATGAGGAAATCAAAGTATCCGGAAATGCCTTGGGGTCAGATGATGATATTCTCAGAATCTTTAAACTTCCCAATGAAAAATCAGTAATGTATGCAATTGATATGCTGAAAATTTTTATTCTGGTGAAGAATTCAGAAAATAAAGAATTTTAATATTTATTCGAAATTGAAACATTTACCGATAAAAATTGGGGTATCAGATTACGACGACAAGCATTACTTCGATTTATTTCAAAACTATTGTTTTTTCAATAAACTTTTTAATTCATAATATATTTCAATTTTCCTGCTTTATTTCTGTTACTTTGATTCTGTTTACGATAAAGGTAAAATATGTTTGATTTTAAACATTAATATGCTTCTAATAATTTTCATTTTAGAATGTATTTTTTTTTCTTCTTCTTTTTATAATTTAATACATTAAAAACAATTCGAATGACAGAAAATGTACGTTTTTATAATGTTAGGCAAGTGTATTTTCTTTAGTTATAGTATTGAAAATTATTTTCTTTCTTAAATTGAATAATCTGAACTGGTTTTTTTGGAATTCCCAAGCTTGAATTACCGAGCGTCGACTACATATTCACACTTAGTTAGATGGATCGATTTTTTTTCCTGTTTGAAAGAATACAGTATATTTATTTTATGTATCTACACTGTAAAATTAGGAAACGTTACTCTGCCCGGTGGGGCACCAATGCGGCCCAACGGTTCTGTTATGTTTCCGCATATTTCGGTCAGATATTCGGAAACGTTTACGCGTATTTCGGGAATATTTCTGGATATTGCGGAAATGTTTGTGTATATTTCGGATATGCTTGTGTACATTTTTAATATGTTTGTGTCAGGGTTGGCAAGGTTTTGGACACAACGGTAAAAACCACGGTTAAATCCATGGTTTAAACCGTACTGTCCAAAACCCTTCTGTCTAAAACTGTCTTAAACTCTCCAAAACTATATTTTGTAGTAAAATTGTATTTATCATAACAATGCTAAAAGTTTAAAAAATTGACAAAAAGATTACATTACAAAAATACCAATTTAGTATTAACAACCTAATTACCCTACGTTATACTACCTAACAATTTAGTTAGTAGTAACAACCTAATTGCCCTACGTAACAAAGTAATTACATTAAAAAGATATTAAATTTAATTATGTATCCAGAGTTTCCCCCAGGTTTAAAAAAGGGCAGGGTGCTTCTTCTAGGAAAAGGGCACTTTTGGATTCCGAAGGGCATGTTTTGGATTCTTAAGGGCACTTTAAAAAAATTTTTAAAGGCATTCTTTTGATTTTTAAAACTACTTTTAATATTTAATAGACAGGACGCTATTTTAAAGACAGCAATGAGTCAATTTTTACTATGCAAGTAAAAGTTTTTAATAAACAAAGGAGTAGGGGCACTTTTTCAGCTGGGGGCAACAAGAGTGCTAATGTTTTTCATCAGGGGCAAGAGGGGTGCTATTTTGTAAACGTAAGGGCAGGCAGGGTGCAGCACCCTCCTGAAACTGTGTAGGGGAATCTCTGTGTATCATAATTTTAATGTTATTCATTTAAATAATAGTAGTTAACAGAAGTACTAACGATTTTTATGAAGAATACATTCTGATTCTGTTACTGGAAGTCCTGTTACTGGAAATAATTGATAAATGGAGTTCAGGATCAGCAGACTGATTAAACCAGCTTACTGCTGGCAACTATGTATATGTGTATATTAAGAAATAGTATAAATAAAAATAATTGATTTTGTTTGATTATGAGATATTTAGATATTGACTATTATTATAACACTATATTATATGACTATTATTATAACAACACTATTTAGCTCTTAAGAAATAGAATGTTCACTAGAATTAGATTAAATTCATAATAAAAATACATATTTTAAAAAATAACTTCTAGATTTTAAATTAAATATTTGTGTTTTCTTTCATTATTCTATAATCTAGAAAAGATAATTTGCAATGAAACATTATTTAAAAGAAATTTCTTAGTAACATTTTCTTGCACAAAAATTGAAACAAAAGCAAATCTCCCCTCCCTATACTACATGTGTGGTATTATAAAGAATTTCTTATTATTATAACTCAATTTTAACAGAAACAGAACTTTTTATGTTACACAGATATTAGAAAAATTTGAACTTTTTTTCATTTACCAAAGAATTAAATGGAATGTTAGTAAGATATATTGTGAGATATTTATATTTATATACATGTTTAATAAGTGTGCAGTGGTTACATGTGGAATGTTGCTTTTTTTAAGGTTTTGGACACTTTATTACAGTTTTCGACGCTTTAGTACAGTTTTGGACACTTTAGTACAGTTTTGGACAGTAAAACCCACATGTCCTGTCCAAAACCCAAACCCTGGTTTGTGTATATTTCGTAAAGGTTTCTGTGCATTTAGGGTTGGGTTGGGTTGATTTTTGACGGCCAATTATCTACACGAGGGATATAGGCCCGGGGGGAGTGCCCTTCATGGGGGTCTTTCTAAGGGAACCTAATCCGTATTAACGCATGGAAGATCCACGGCTCGAAGAAAACCACGAAAACTCCGAACGATTAGGCCGACGGGCGCGATTGGGATCGAACCCAGCACTTCCCGTCTACCAGCTTCGAGAGCAGAACCTCTCTGTGCATTTAGGATTCTTCTATATTCAATAGAAGAAAGTATTGTAATCGAAATTTTTTTCGACTTCCGGTTTTCGACGGATTTACACGTTTTAGGGGTCAGAGATCACAAAAACATGTTTATACAAAATGTCTGTCTGTCCGTGTGTTCGTGTGTCGCCATTGTACCATCAAAAATTGTATGAAGTTATGCACAGAATTGAACCAAAAAAATTTTTTTTAAGTTTTTGGCTATGGCAAGCAGGTCTTCCCTGAATTTTGAGAAAATCCGCCGGTAGGGGCGCTGTAATAGCGATTTTTGTGCATTTTGAATATTGTACCATCGAAAAGTGTATGAAGTTATGCATAGAATTGAACCAAATTTTTTGTGTATGTTTTTTGGCCATGGCAAGAAGGTCTCTCTGAATTTGGAAAAATTTCGCCGGAAGGGGCGCTGTAATAGCGATTTTTGTGCATTTTTCAATATTGTACCATCGAAAAGTGTACGAAGTTATGCATAATTCTAATAAAAATACTAATAAAACTAATTAAAATGAAATATTGACATGAGATAGAAGAAAGTTTTGGGATTGGCACATTCAACTAGTTTTATTTAAGAAAGTAATACGATTTTTAAAAAGAATTAATATTATCCAGTGTTGGGCAAATTAGTAATCTCAATTATCCGCATTGGAATTACAAGTTAATTGCATGTAATTGGTTATAGTTAGATACATTCAAACGCAGAAATTTCCTCACATAATGGAATGGGGGTAGTTCGACTACAGTGCTGCAAGAATTTTTTACGGCCTGTAATTTTAACTATAATTAATTACACGCAATTAAATTGTAATTACATTGAAGATAACTGCAATTAAAAAATTTTCCAACTCTGATATTATCCGATGGAATTTTATTGCTTAATAATTCTAGATTTACTGTTAATTATTTGTTGCACATACGAAGTTAAATAACTCCTTCGAAATGAATCTGTTTTGTCCGCGTTATACGTCTTGCCCATGAATCTATGATAGATGTTAGATATTTGATTAATGAATAATAATGTAGTTCTAGTATTAATAAAGTACAAATAGCACTGTTTATACGTATTTTCATCTTTTCGTTTTGAACTTATGTTCTCATTCACAACTTTTGTAATGATGAAATGCATCGTTTATATGACCGGAGAAATTGATGATTTCACTTCTACTAATGCGTTTTATTCTCATTTATGAATTACATATTTGTAAAAAGATAGTAATGAAAATTTGATTTGTACATCTATAAGTAATTCTTTTTTTTAAATGCGGTCTCGTGAGCTCTGTCCTGCAAATAAATACTTTGTGAAAATGTTTAATTTCACTACATATAAATAGGCGGATTTTTTTTATACCTTTGAATAATTATTTTTTTCGTATAAAAAGATACACTATTTCAGAATTGTATACTTACAAATAGATATATTTTCTCAAGCTACCTCAGCACATCTCAAGTTATACAAATAAAACTAGCAAAAGCCATGCTTTGTTTGGATTCGCGAATCAATATTTAATAAGATAAATATTTGAAAGTAACAATATTTTTTTAATTATTTTTGCATCTTTATTAAGCAAAAACGTTACTTTATGTTTTGGCGCATTTTAATTTTAGAAATGTAAGTTCAGCCAAATAACTAAGAATTTCCTCGGAATTTTTTATTTATAAGACTGGTATAAATAAAAATATTTTCGAAGTAAAATTTTACAAAATATTTTTAAATTTTCAACTGAAAGCTCTTTTAAAGATGTTTTTACATTTTCCAATAGCCTCTGGTGTTTTCTCAAATGGTTTGAAATAGGTATGTTTCCAATCTTTGTAATTCACATAAAATAATCTTTGACAGCAATCTTAGAATAATGTATTCGAAGAGAGCTTGAAGAAAGTTACTTCTTCAGAATCTTATTTTCTGAAAAAACATTTGGAATCTGCTCTCTTTGATATTAAGAATTATTAACTGTAAAACTTTTCATTCTAATTTCTTATTTTTTTCTGCATCTTAGCATATGAAAATTTTTGATATTGTAGAATCTCTCATAAGGAAATTTTCTATTGAATGCTAAACCTTGAAGGATTTTCACTCTCGACAACGACGTTAAGCCAACTGATGTCTCTTTATCCCCAATATCTACAACTGCTTTATCTAATGTTAAACCTTGGGATTTATGAATTGTACCTGCAAAAGCTAACTGCAGAGGAAATTGTTTTCTTGAGCAATTTATATTTCCATTTTTCCAGAATTTAGTTATTGGTGGAATCGGAACGCAGCCATTCTCATAAGTTAAATGACTGTAGTTTTCGAATTTAACCATGATTATTCGCGGCATCTGGTCTGGTGGCCCGAGGTTTTCTTCATAAATAATATCTGCAACATAGCCTACAACTACAGCCCCGTTTACTAAACCTTTTTCGGTCCACAAATTAAAACGTAACATTACTTTAGACCCAATTGATAAACTAAAAAATGGTTCAAGTCCGTTTGCCATTTCAGAATCGGCCAACTTTGCTTTTGAACAATTAATAATAGAATTAATACATTTCATTAATTGTTTTTAAACGGCAAACATATTAAAAATAATACTAATAATTACTTTTTAATAGTAAACATGTTTCATTTGGTTCAATTTTCAACCTTCGAATTCGAATAACACTTTATATAACGAATGTAACAATTAATTTTATTTGTTTACAATTCTTTTCTTGCCACTTAAAAAAAAAAAACGTAATTCTCTTAAAATGCGTAAGTATCGTCTGCATAAATGATTTCACATAATAAGAATAAATTGCGTATTTGAATTCTTAACACTGAAAAATACTTTTATAATTGAATGTAAATATTGAATTTTCACAAATTTTAATTCATTAAAATTATTCTATAATTTACGTAAAAAAGGTATTTTAAAAATTTCATAAAAGAAATCGTGAAACTATTATATGATTAAAATGAATGAGCACCAAAATATGCGTCATTTCCAACCAATCTTAATAAAGTATTCTATTAAAATGTATATTTTCCTCTCAAATAACATACATTTTTAATATAAGAAAGTTTAATGTTAGTTTACGGTTTGAAGTATAAATTCTGCAGTTATTTTCAATATTTAAAATATTTCGTCTTCGCAAAATGCAAATATATATGTTCCTTTCCTTATTTAAATATATATATATATATATTTTTAAATGAGAAATTTTGGTGCAACGATAATATTTCACGTACTAAATCATTTATGACTTTATTTTTACTGACTCGATGGTTTTTATTTACTGCAAGAAAAACGCAGGTTTCATTATCGTTTACAAAAATAAATCCGTATAATGGAAAAATATATTCAACAAAATAATAAAAAATTTTTTATTTAAATCATTCGATAAGAAAATAATATTATCAGGATCAACAGATCCTATTTTACTTATTTCAAGTCCAAAAATATTTCTTTCCTTAATTAGATTTAAAAAACAGTTTTTGAGATAGTTTGGTGGAATAATGAAAATATATTTTACTTATTTAATTAATCATGATTCTGTCTATAATTACTAACTCCATAATTTATTTTTTTTTCTTCTGAAAATATACGTGTTTAATTTTTTATTTGCAAAAATGCGCCCGTTATGGAAAAACATGTAAAATAAATTAATAAAAAAATTAATTTTTTAAGGTTGTTCTGTAATAATAATAATAATAATAATAATATTGTGCAAATCTACAGATCATAATTTATTTTTATGTTTAAGTCAAAATACTGAATAGTTTTTTTTTTTTTTTTTTTGTAAAGTGTACGACAAAATGTAATTTGTGTAGCCTAGTAGAGGATTCGCTTCGTCATCCTAATAAATACTTTTAAAGGAATACATTAAATATATATTTACAAATAGATAAAGCATTTTCAAAAATATGTCTACTTATAAGTATTATAATCACGAAAAAAAAAAAAATGTGCTCAGTCGCTTCGCTGTAGAAGCTTCGCAAAATATATTTAAAACATAACTCCCCCAAATATTTGGCCTAGTTTAACAATGACCGAGCAGCTAATTTTTACATTAAATTTTATTGTTGCTCTTAATTTGACTTGCATTTTTTTTTTTTTTTTTTTTTTTTTTTTTTTTTACGTGAATTGGCCTTTATAATTGCCTTGTTAGATAATTTTTACCGACCATAGATTAAATATATTGTTGAAATAAATAACTTATTTTTAAAAAAGTCTCATAAAAACATGATATTGGTCAGTGCAATTTTATTTTATCGTAAATCATACTTATGCTTCATTAGAAAATATGATTTTAGTCTACAATTTTTTATAAAATTTCATCTTTAAAACCCATTGAGAACAAGGGTGTTTAAAAATAATAGAATACTACTTACTTTTCTTAAATTGCTTGTTTTTGTTCCTTGTTTGCTTGGAGTTATACCCTGAATGACTGGCTCACCAGTGGCTGAGAGGTTCTGCTTTCGAAGTTGGTAGATGGGAGGTGCTGGGTTCGATCCCAATCGCGCCCGTCGGCCTAATCGTTCAGAGTTTTCGTGGTTTTCTTCGAGCCATGGATTTCCGTGCATAAATACGGGTTAGGTTCCTTCAGAAAAACCCCCACGAAGGCCACTCCTTCCTCGGGCCTATATCCCTAGTGTAGATAATCGGCCGTCAAAAATCAACCAACCAACCCTGAATGACTGTAACATTTTTTAAGCTTTGGCGGTGCATAATTTGACTTCATTATCGCCACTTAAACATCTTGAATGTAACAAATATCTAAGATACTGAGCACGGTAACCGTAAGACCGTGACAACCATGGATGTTGCGTACACTTTAAAACGCCAAGGATGTATTTTGTATACGGTTTTGGCTATTAACCCTGCGTTACTCGCATGTGTATTTCTGTGATGCAAACTGCCACTTTCCTCTTTTAACTCTCAGTAAAATGTTTTCAAGGTAATTTTGAATGCTGTTTTAATTTGTTGTAATTCAATTAAATTTTCATAGTAAGTAACAATATACGCATTTATCAGACATATTATTGTCTAAATGTTGTAAATGTGATAATATTTTGTAATTATTTATTTATTATTAGTTAATAAAATGCAAAATAAGAAGGTACTAACATTTTACCACATTTTCAGGGTAACTTTGAGCCGGCTCAAAGTTATACTGATGTTTTATTTACTGATTATAGGTGCTACTGTCAAAAATTTCCCATATTTGCACGTATATTTTATATAAATGCCGAAAGTGAACATTAGATATAACATATAAATATTTTCACAAACATGTGTAAAATACATACAATTCATTTAAAGGCGTTTTTCGGGGCGGAGCTACTCAAATTTGACATTTCATGCATTCGACATTGTTTATTCTTGTTTGAATAATACTAGTGCTAGTATGTATTACTGTAACTATGGATATATTATTGAGATAAAACATTGAAAATTGTTTTCCACTCCATTTTTATGTTTTATATGAACAATAAACAGATTTTTTTTATATCTAAATGTTCATGGTTCTCTTCTACCACTTTTCCGATGCCTGATATTTGTTGATATTTCTCTCAGTACAAAAAACAGCATTATACGCGTGAAAATGTAAGAGATTGTGATGCATTAGAAAAAATGCGGCACTTGTTGTCTTGGAATTTATAAAAATTGCCTAAATTAAGACCCTTGGCAACTCTACGTTTCGTTTAATGAAATCTGCACATCTTATCATATTGGTAAACACTTTTACATCTAAAATTTAAACTGTGTTATTTTTTTTTCTTTTTTTGCAATTTCAAATTTTGCGAAAATATGCCAGTAAGATTTTAGCTAAGTGTTAAAAAGCGAAAAAAAAAAGTAGAAAAGGCAATTTCTTAATTTTTATGCAAATGTTAGCGGGGCAATAATTTCCTAACATTTAATTTGTAATTTTAGATTTATTTTTTCTCGACGTACGTAAAAGTAAAAATTGTCAAATCCCCCTCCCCTCCAAAGGAAAAGCTAAAATACGTGGATAAATGTTAAAATACTTGTTAGGCATTTTAAATAAAATTCTTTGTTTGACATATATCTGTATCGCGTTATGCATAGTTTAGATGCGTTTCGTCAAGCAGTATTAAATCTGTGCATATCACGTACCTTCTTTTAAACTTGCATTTACTTTTACATGATGATGAAAAGAAAAAAAGATGAGCTGTAGATACAATATTTAATCGAAGGTTTTATCCTAATTGCTTTCTGAATGTTGTGGTTGTATTAGTTTTGACTGGCTTTTCTGAATATTTCGCAAGAGTTTGGTTTTGTTTTCTTCATTAAAAGCAGAGACTGTTTTAGAAAAGGCACGAGACTGAGGATCTGTCGGGTACCACATAAACACTAACGGGTAGAAAATGAACGAAATATTTGATTGATACTTTCTTTAAAAACAGTATTGATAAGGGTGCTCAATAATTGTCGCCTAGGGCTCCATGGCAATTGAAGTCGCTCCTGTTTCAAAGGAAATATACAAAATATCCGATTTATAGTTTCTGTAAAAACCTCCCCATGCCATGATTATAAATTATCTATTCATCCCATTTTCGTATACATGTGTATAAACTATAATGATGTTGTAAATACAGTATATTGTTCTTAGCTCTTCGATTTGCTGGTTATTATCATCCATTTGAGAACTCTAAATGGCTCTTAATTTTTTGAAGCATTTATGGTATAAAAAAGAAAAAGTACAGTCATTCAGGGTAACTTTGTACCATGGGGTGTAACTTTGCATCACCTCCTAATTTTCAATATTTTTTTACTCCAAAAGACTAAATAAGCTCCAGAACTGTGCTGTGTTGACAAAGTTCTAAACTGGGATTTCTACTCTTTATTTTAGAAAATAAATTAGCAACATTATACGCAATTAAATGCATCATCTAACTATTTTTGTGAAGTACTGTTTTCAAGGTAATTTTGAATGCTGTTTTAATTTGTTGTGATTCAATTAAATTTTCATAGTAAGTAACAATATACGCATTTATCAGACATATTATTGTCTAAATGTTGTAAATGTGATAATATTTTGTGATTATTTATTTATTATTAGTTAATAAAATGCAAAATAAGAAGGTACTAACATTTTACCACATTTTCAGGGTAACTTTGAGCCGGCTCAAAGTTATACTGATGTTTTATTTACTGATTATAGGTGCTACTGTAAAAAATTTCCCATATTTGCACGTATATTTTATATAAATGCCGAAAGTGAATATTTGATATAACATATAAATATTTTCACAAACATGTGTAAAATACATACAATTCATTTAAAGGCATTTTTCGGGGCGGAGTTACTCAAATTTGACATTTCATGCATTCGACATTGTTTATTCTTGTTTGAATAATACTAGTACTAGTATGTATTACTGTAACTATGGATATATTATTGAGATAAAACATTGAAAATTGTTTTCCACTCCATTTTTATGTTTTATATGAACAATAAACAGATTTTTTTTTTTATATCTAAATGTTCATGGTTCTCTTCTACCACTTTTCCGATGCCTGATATTTGTTGATATCATAAATTATACAAATCTTGTGATGTTGGGAAATGTAAATTCGGAGTCTTTACATATCTGAAAACATTTTTTGGGGTTCAAATTTTCCCTAACTATAATACTTTTTTTTTATAATGAATTATTTTAGATAATATTTCTCATATGGTGCAAAGTTACCCTAAATGGCTGGGTAACTTTGAACCAGGATGAAAATTCATTTTTTATTACTTTTAACATTATTATTCCTTAATTTTTGATAATCATACAATAATTTAGGATCATTTCTTCAATATTATGCCCCTAGTTGCAACAATATTCTTAAAATAAGAGTGTGGCATATAAAAATAGAGAAAATGCGGATCAAAGTTACCCTGAATGACTGACTCACCTGTGGCTGAGAGGTTCTGCTTTCGAAGTTGGTAGATGGGAGGTGCTGGGTTCGATCCCAATCGCGCCCGTCGGCCTAATCGTTCGGAGTTTTCGTGGTTTTCTTCGAGCCATGGATTTCCATGCGTAAATACGGGTTAGGTTCCCTCAGAAAGACCCCCACGAAGGGCACTCCCTCCTCGGGCCTATATCCTTAGTGTAGATAATCAGCCGTCAAAAATCAACCAACCAACCAACCCTGAATGACTGTAACGTTTATTAAGCTTTGACGGTGCATAATTTGACTTCATTATCGCCACTTAAACATCTTGAATGTAACAAAATATCTAAGATACTGAGCACGGTAACCGTAAGACCGTGACAACCATGGATGTTGCGTACACTTTAAAACGCCAAGGATGTATTTTGTATACGGTTTTGGCTATTAACCCTGCGTTACTCGTATGTGTATTTCTGTGATGCAAACTGCCACTTTCCTCTTTTAAGTTTTGAATGTGTTAGTCGGTTCGAGAGCAAGACTGCTGCGGCTGAAAAATTGATACCGGTGGGAAGAAGATGGTGGGAGCCACAGGTTCCTAATCTACTTGGTTCAAAAGTTACAAGAGGAAAATACCGGTTTGTATCACAGAAATACACATGTGACTAACGCAGGGTTAAACATACCAGTTGTCTGTAAGATAAACAAAAGACCGTTTTAAAGTTCTTATGAATTTTGAATAATGCTTATAAATGATTTTGAATAATGCTTATGGTGTGGGGTGGGGGGAAGCTTGCTCCATTGCTAAATTGTTCCAGAATCATGGCGTTTACCTATTATTACCGTTATTCACGGAACAAAAATGATTTTGGGCATAATTATTCTAATACCTGTAATCGAACATTTTTTGTATCAGAATGCTTCAAATAATTGGAGAAGGGTGGGGGTAGTATTTACATATCTTAACCACTTGTCGCAGTTAACACAACAAAAAGCTAATTCTAAGAATGACGTAATGTTTTAGGGATTTCTATTCCAAAAATATTATGCAATCTCTTACATTTTTTTTTTGTTCTTGTTGTTGTTGAAGACACGGTGACCATTTCCTTGTTTATATAAGTTTGTTCTTTGTTTTCTTTTTCGCTTAGACAAAGGACACTGTTTGAAATGACTTTGAAAACTTCCACACTTCGGGATGTTTTGTTCAATCGGCCCGTTGTAGAAGTTTATTAATTTTGTGAAACATTTCTTTTGATAAATTTGCCTGCCTTACGCATAGACATAGACTTTTTTAATTGTTCACTAAAAGCTATAGTTATATTCTAAACGGTTAACTGTTTAAATTATCTCCTATTATCTAATCACTTTTCAGTTTTTTATTGTTTAAACGCATCTTCTTTTTTTGTGTGTGTGCGTTAGATGGCTTCTCTTGTCACCACCGTTCCTTTTTTTTTTCTTTTTTCGAAAGGATTTCATATCGCGTTTATTAAATTTATATATTATTTATTACTAAAATCATCCAACGGATATTCATCACTATTAACCCCTTAACGGTCGCTTAATATTTGAAAAAAAAAAAAACATCAAAATGTACCTATTTTTTTATTACAGAAATGGAATAATTCTAAGGTTTCTATATAAAATATGCAAATAATTTTTTTAAGGCGAGAAAAAAGAAGTTATAGAACAAATTCACATTTGTGGAAAAGCCATCATGCGAGAATTCTGTGTTTTAATGTTCGTTTTACACCATACCAATTAATGCGAATGACACCTTTATTTTTCACATCTTAGATCATTATTCATCATCATCAAACAATTTTTTTCAAATACTATTTGAAATAATATAATATACATTAAATTTTGATTATTAATAATTTTTTTTTAATGTGATATATTTCGAAACGTGCAATACGAAGTCCAACATCACAATCAGCGCCAAAAACCAAACGCCAATGTTCAAAAACTTCACACCGAAATGCCAGTTAAGTTTTCTGGTTTCAAAAGTTTTTTCCAGCAATTAAATCTCCAGCCCGTGATATTGACGGGAGCGAGAATTAAGGGGTTAATGAGACAAAAAAAAAATTTACTTTTGTCCCCGATTTCAATAAATCGTGAAAAGAGTAACCTTGAAAAAGTATTTCAACCTTTTTGATATACCCTGTGTATCTTTTTGTCTTATTAATAGCGATTTATAAGTTTAATGTTGGTAATAAAAATTTAAAGCCAAAGCTAAATAGCAGACGATACGTCGCACAATGCCGCATTTTCCCGAAATCTTGGCTTCAACTCGAATAGCTTTTATGAGTCTGTCTTCGAAAACAAAATTGAAAATGAGAATGATAAATATCATTACCAAACGACTGGGAAAGGGCGGGGTGGCTACAGTGAGCAAAAAAAGTATTTGCACACCAGGTAAATTTGTTGTAGCATATGTATAAATAAATAAAAAAGCAACTAAGAATTAAAAATACCAACACTTTTACAAAACAAATAAACATATTTAATATCTGACTTAATAATTATATTTAAAATATGAAAACATAAAAAAGTAGCATTTGTACTGCCAAAAAAATATTTGCACACTAGCAATAAAAATAGAACTAGAGGAATTATTTATAAGTTAAAAATAGTGCTAATATTTAGTATGCATGCCCTTTGCTTCAATTACAGCTTGTAATCGTCTGGGCATTGATTCTATTAATTTGTGACATGTTTCACTGCTGATTTGTAGCCATTCTTCTCCAAGAGATTGCTTAAGTTCTGATTTGTTAGAAATTTTCTTTTTCCTTATTTTCACATCCAAAATATGCCATAAATTTTCAATCGGATTGAGGTCTGATGATTGTGGTGGCGTTTTCAATTGATTCTTTACATTATAAAGCAACCATAACCTCGTAATATATGCAGTGTGTTTCGGATCGTTATCCTGTTGGAAATAATACGAATTAGGAATTCCTAATTTCAGAGCACTATTAGATAAATGATCTCGAAATATATTAATATATTGTTTAGCATTCATATTGCCTTCAATAAAGGTCATTTCGCCAACTCCGTTAAAAGACATGCATCCCCAAATCATTACATGAGCGCCGCCATGTTTTACAGTTTGTTTCAAGTTTTTAATTTGAAGTATTTTTAATTTGTATTTGGCTTTCGCCATACAGTTTTCTTACCATCTGAGCCAAAAATATTGAACTTGCTTTCATCGGAAAAAATAACAGTTTTCCAAAACTCTAGTGGTTTGCTGACATAAGCTTTTGCAAATTCAAGTCTTTTCACCCTATTTGTTTCACTAATAAATGTTTTTTTTCGAGGGGCTCTTCCTCGAATATTTGCATCATGAAGAATATTTCTAATTGACTGTGGTGTAACTATTGTTCCCGACGTTGAAGCGACATCAACAGTCAATTCTCGAGCACTTAGAAAAGGATTTTTTGATGATTCTTTTATGATGGCTCTCCTTTGCCTGGTATTTAGCTTTCTTGGACGCCCAGTTCGCGGCTTATTTATTGTCGAACCAGTTTCTTTTTTCTTCTTAATTACATAACGAACACTAGAAAAGTTTAAATTTAATTTTTTACATATTCCTCGGTAACTTAATCCAGAATTGTGAAGAAATATAATCTTCTCACGGGTAGCAACCGACAGTTCACACGCTTTCGGCGCCATTAGAACAAAAACTCCCCAGAATCCCTGCTCCAGTTAATATATTACGTGACTTTAAAGTGCGGGGCTAATGTACTGCGGGACTGATATGCTAAACATTTGCATAATGTTCACATTTAATGCCTTTTTTAAGAGTCAATGCTTCTTATGCAAATACTTTTTTAGTATGAGAAAATATTAATTTATTTTTTAAAATGTGTAATATTACTGTTTAAGGAAAATGGGTAGTTCTTTTTATTTTCTTATTTAAATAAATGAATAATTAAGAGAATAGTATCAAATTTGCTTTCTATGGTTACTTATGCAAAAAATCGTATGCGTGCAAATACTTTTTTGCTCACTGTACATTTTACGAAGTGTGGAGTTCACGGGTACTATATAGTGTAATTTTATGAATTTCAGTGCAAAATGCAAGCCATTTCGAGCATTTATTGAGTAAAATAATAACGACTGATATTTGTGTATGTGTCCAGATATTGCTGAATACACCGCTACGCGCAGAGTTACACGATTTGGCAGGAAGGTTCATAAATATTTGTAATTATCAAAAGCAGCTTACCGATTTTTTAATTAATTAAAACTTGCCATTTCTATTGTTATGGCGTTTGCAATCTATACTGATTGATGGCGCAACATACAAATTCATAAAATAATTCATGAAGAGTCAGCCATTTTTTCCGTTTTCCTTTTATTTATTATTATATTATTATTATGTTTTTTTTTTTTTTTTTGACGAATAAATAAAAGTTAAACAATCAAATAAAACTTTGAAATTAATAAATTTTATTCGCTTACGGTTTACCTGTACATTATCTAGATCTGGCGAAAAAACTGTTTCAAAGTTACCGTTCGAAGATCCAAAGAAAGTAAACAATCGGTTGAGTGGAGTTGTTCAGCGATTTACAGACAGGGGGTATAAACACACTACTCAGAGTAGAGTACCTTTATAAACCATGGTGACATACCTACCAGAAGGCTCTTTATGCCGAAAAAAAAAAGAACTGTGGAAGGATCTTTTTTCTTCTTCTTTTTCTCCTTCATGGCGCGTTTTTATTCAAATATTTATTGCTGTGGAAACACAAGAAAGAACCTGTTGCATTCTGCTGTCGTTGTACAACTCAGCTCAACTCAGAATTCGTACAGCGATATTTGAGTTTATTGCAAATTTTGTAATTAATTTTTAAAACTCTTTTCGCTCTTCGCGGCTATTTTATGATCGTTCCTGAAACACAGTATATAATAAAACACTAAAAATAATTGCCAGGAAAGATTGATTTTTAGTGTATTGTTTTTATACAATGAAGATCGTTAGTTTTCAAAATATTCAATTTTACGATGATATGTGCTAAAATAAACTGCTTTTACTTTACGCAATAAAGGTGATCTAAAAATATTTTAAAGACATTGATATACAATTATGAAAAGTTATGCTTAGAAAGGTTGTAACTTTTGTTTCCGGGTTTTGGCCAACACTTTGAGAAATTTCTCCATTCTCTGTCTACAGCATTTCCAGCTTATTTTTATTTTCTAGTTTTTTAGCATCCCTAGATGAAACAGTTTAGGGGACTCAAGGCATCCTTACAAACACCTTTCCCTAAGGTACCCATGAAAGCTAACTGTTTTATTCTATTCCAATGAGTCTAGCCAACGCAAGTTTAAGAGTATCATTTAATACTTGCAAAATAACATAACATTATTATTATAGCATTGTGACAATCGAACATACAGTACAATGGAGAAGAATTGATACCCAATTTTTTGCTTTAATACAACAGTCTAAACCAGTGTTTCTCAAGCTTTTTTTTTCTTTCTTACTCGGCACTCTTGATCCCACGGTTATACTTCAGTGGCACACTACGATTAGTATGATTGAAAAACACTAAAAAGAAATATATTTCTTTTTTAATTAATTTAATAACCCAAACAGAAAGACTTTTCAATCAAGATAAAACCTACAGATTGTAATTTCATTTCAGTTATTATTATTATTAATTGTTTTGCAATTATCTGCTATTTCTTTCTTTTGATAATTTCTCCTCATCAGTAATACACATAAATATTTGCTGACGCGCATCCACATTGTTTTTAAAACAGACATTTCTCTTGTAATACAAGATAATGTGTCAAGCACTCGTGAGTTGATGTACTCTTCAAAATTTAACAACATAAATATATTTAAGTAGATTTCGTATGAAATATTACATTCTCCCCTATGTTGAAATTTCGGAAAATTTTTTGCAGATCAATACCGATCATGACCCTTAGAACGCAACCCCCCCCCCCCGCAGTAAAAAACTTTATATATATATCTATATCACTTTTTTATGGACACGATAACTTCCATAATTCTGCACAAATCTTTTCCAAACTGGTACATAAAATCAAGGGGCATAAAATCTCGGTCAGGTTCGTTAATGGGCAAAATCGGACAAAGGGGGTGAAAATAGAGAGAGGTTTTGTGAAAAACGAAAAATTCATAACTTCGTCAATTCTCAAGATATCAAATCTCAATTAAATTTATTATAAATTGTCTTAATATTATCTACAACTTTTACATTGACCAGTTTTTAATAGGACCAATTCTTACCGCAAAAAAAAAAAAAAAAAAAAAAATTAAATTAAATTAAAAACGAAAACAAAAAAAAAGGGGGGGGGTGTTGAAGAAGAAAAAAATCCATAACTTCTTCAATTCACAAGGTATCCAATCCTCTTAAATTTATTATACATCTTCTGAATATTATCTACAACTTTTATACTGACAAGTTTTTAATAGGACCAATTCTTACAGCAAAAACAAATTAAAAATACATAGAGGTTGAAGAAAAAATATATCGTATTACTCAAATCCAAACTGCTTATTTTCTGGCTCATTTTTAAGTTCATTTTTGCTTTCAAATGTATCCATTTGGCAAGTTCTCTTATTCAGAAACTATATAATGTGCCGCAATGGTCGATTTTTTGATAGAGGTAGAATATATTTCAAAAAATGATGTCAAAGTGGGCATTTTGAACCTAATTTCTCGAAGCGATTGTGTTGGAAGCGAAAAATACTGTCCTACTGAGGAAATAATTGTTTATAAATCAAGTTCTAATTAATAAAAACATAGGTCGCTTATAAATCTCTTAAAAAATCATGTCAGCAAGTTTCATAATTTTCCTTTTAAAAATGGATCTGAAAATATGTCAGAAAATTTCGAGTTGTTGAGCATGAAAAAATATTTTTTGAATATTGGCCTTAACATGATTCTGATAAAACCAGCTCTTATATAAAAATGAAATTAAAAACTTGTGAAAAGCGGCCAGATAAAATTGTTAAAATGGGTTTATCTCTAATCATGATTTAGTTTTTGTTCGTGAAATTAGTACTTAACTTCGAAGTCTACCTGCGTCTGTAGGCCGAGCGAATTTTTTTAAATAACATTTTTATCCAGTTTACACATTATCACTATTTTGAACATTTCTATATACATATACATTTTCTCTAAAAGGATTATCTTTGTCTGAATATGTGAGCCCATTTTCATAATTGTTTTAAAGAGCATTCAATCACTCACGGCCCGATTAACCTCTGAAGCTATGGGAAGCACCGTATCATTTCGGAACCCCTTTTCATTCGAGAAGAGTTTTCTAAATTCGACATACCCGGAAATTCACCAATGCTACAAATGTTATTCCAAAGGGTGGCTCAGTTGAGTTCAAATATATTTCATTAAGAGGCTACTTCAGTCAAATGAAAAGACCCGTTCGCTAATGCTAATCCTATGGAAGAAATTTATAACGATATCTCGGTTGCATTTCAATATTTTTAAATGATTTTTTTTGCATTGGATAGCTGAGATCGATCTGTATGCAGGCCGTTTTTTACTTTTTCGATTTTGATTACAAATTTTTTTTATGAGGATGCTTTCAGTTTCAAAACCGGTACCGAAAATTAAAGCGTCCTCATTAAAAATATCTGTGAGCAAAATAGAAAATGTAAAAAACGGCCTTTGTACAGTTCGATCGCAGCTATCCAATGCAAAAAAAAATTATTTAAAAATATTGAAATGCAACCGAGATATCGTTATAAATTTCTTCCATAGGATTAGCATTAGCGAACGGGTCTTCTCACTTGACTGAAGTAGGGCCTTAAACAACTCTTTTATGTTCGTCTTACACAAAAAGTGGATACAATCAAGAAAAATATGCAAAAATGATTTAGCGTAATATTTAGCGTAAAAACGTAAGTTAGATGAAGTGATGAATTCAGCATACATGCACAACATAAATTATCAATATTTTGAAATTCTTCTCTCAATTTTGGCAGTAGTTTAAATTATTAATATTTTATGTTGTGCATACAAACAAAATTCAATAATATTCAAATTCGATATGAAAAAGAAACATTACATCTAACAATCTAACATTACAATTATACCTCAATAAATTCAATATAAATCAATCCTCATAATTCAGTATAATCGATTGTACCTCAATCAATTCAATTTGGGCCCCCCTGTATTCTCAATTTCGGGCCCCTTCAATGTTTTCTAAGAGAAGCACGTGTTTCTCGTGCCTGTTCTGTAATCAGGGCCAGCAACCACTAAACCTCGTCATATAAATAGTTAACAGTAGAATTTCGAATGTTGGATTTTGAAGTAATCGTACTTTTGTTTATTTGTAACATCTTGATACAACTTTACTGAAAATTTTTGCGTCACTCTTGACATTCTTTCGCGGCATACCGGTTAATAACCACTGGTCTAAGCATTCACATTTCATGAGCTTTTATGAAATAAATCGATAAAAACACAGAACGAAAAATAAATCGAAATTCGAACACAGTGATTTATTATTTTGGTCAAACCCTGAAATATTAATTAAGTATAAGATGCGAAAAAATTAATTTAATTGTCTTTTGTATCTCTAAATTTTTTATATGCATATCAGTATTAAATGCAGTTCTCTGTATGGTTTAGTAATTTTTTTTTTCCGTGTTTCAATAATTTTTTTAATGAACGGTAATCGCCTTTGAAAAAAAAAACTGGTATTCCTTTTATAAAAGAGAAAATATTGCTTGTTATTGCTTCTTAGAGCACTTGAATAATAATGAAATCTTGAAGTTGAACCCTGACGATTTTAGTGTTTGAGGTCGGTTTGAAACCGAAACCAATCTTAGCGGGTGTCGTCCGTTTTATTCTGGTAGACCACGCCCTCTACATATTCCCGTGGAAATGAGAAGGAAAACGTGTCTCTCTTTCTCTTCTTATTTCCATGTTTTTGTTACAAGGCTGCAGACTGTCCTTGCCATTTCCTTAGTGCAGACTGACGATGGGTTCATTGTATTAGAATTTATCTGCAATTGCTGTATATCAATTCCCTTTCTGAAATTTCTTTATTTTAATTGGTTTCGGTGGCGCTGCAGTTCATCAACCATGGGACAGGCTCAAATAATCATTTTCAAATAAATTGAACAATTAGGATTAGCAATTAATTAATAAAGTACTTATCAGAATAACTAATCATTCAGACTTATTATTAATGCCATTATCACGAATCGATGTTTTAATTATTTTAAGTAGAAGATTTAAGATACTGAATTCTAGAATCTAGAGAGTTGCGATTATGAAATTAGTGATACATTATATTTAATTGTATTTAATGAGTTGATTGTAGTTAGTGAGATGTTCAGGGGAGGATCTACTCCCTTGATTGATATAATTAAAAAATTTCCCAAAAAGAAAAAGGCTGTCCTGGAGTATCAGTTATTTTATTTTAATATATCGGTTCTGTTTAGGGATTTTCATATTGTGAAACTATATAAATTAACTATTTTTGGAATTGTCTGTGTATGTTTTATTTTTTAAGTGCAAAACGGAAAATTAAAAAAATTTCAAGCATTTTATGCCATTTGTTTCCCCTTAATTACTCATCGAAACAATTTTATCTTTTTGAATTAACAGGATTACATTAAATTAGTAATATAATTCGATATTAATTTTAATAAATTTTCAATGTTGAACTTGTATGTATGAAAAACTCTATAAAAGTAGTTAAAGGAACCTAGCTTACTTTATTTACTAATTTAAATATACTTTTAAAATAATAATAATAATAATAAAGAATTTTAAACTTTTTTGGTCTCCTTCACATCATGTAATTAATTTTCAATTAATTCAAAGAACTCAGCAAGGAAAAAAATACAAATACTTGTTTGTTTAGTTGAAAAAAAGAAGCTAAGACATGTACGATGAATGACGGCATAAAATATATCTTTTAGAAGTTTCTTCATTTAGCTACGCTAGAAAATGTTTCTAAATGCTTCGCCAGAAGTGGCCCGACCCGAACCCGAAAATTCCATTTGGAGCCTAGTGCCTACCTGAAACTCTACCTGAATCTAACATACTTCCACCAGAATCCAACAAACTAACCTGAGCCCAAATCGAACCCAAGATGAAAAAAAAAAAAAAAGTAATTGCATTTCAATACAATTATGGAAGAGAAGTTTTTAACCAATTTGTTTTACCCGCACTTACTTATGGAGCTGAAACATGGGTGCTTACAAAAAGGGTGGTACTAAGATTACAAGCAACTCAACGAAATATGGAAAGATGTATGCTAGGCATAACTGGAAAAGACAGAAAAAGAATAACATGTCTTAGTATGACAAACGTTATAAGGGGGTGGGGCTGAGACTGTCGAGTTGCCCTATATTTTAGTATAATATAAATATAATGTCCGGACAACTTAAAACGTTTACAACTGCCGTAAACCTGCCAGACTTTGCATAGTTAAATATCATAAGGGACATGTATATGGAGGGTGGATTCTGTCGGCATTTTATCGAAGTCCCTCCTCTTAAATTTTAAAATAGGCTCAATAAAAGGGTTCGACTACTTAACTCGTGACCAAATTGTCTCAGCACGCCCAAGTTTTGTGTACGTGGATAACGTGACACGATGTTACTTGTGGTGATCGGAGACCTCCCATGATAAGGATTAAAAAAAAAAAAAAAAAAAAAAAAAAAATTAAAACGCTTGTAACTCCTATTCTAACTGCCGTAGCTTTGTATGGCAAAACATCATGAGACAAAGTTATATGTGGACATCGGTGATCTCTACGCCCCCATGGAAGTGGTTAAAATTTTAAAACGCTTATAATTCATGTCCAAATTGTCGCTGCGCTCTCAAATTTTGTATGGTGAAACATCATGAGAAAATGTTAGATGTGGTTATAGGAGAGCCCTCTGATGGGAGGGGTCGAAAATTTTATTATTAAGTTGCACACATTGCTGATCTAATGATGAGTATTTATTTTATATCTTTCTGTAATATTAATTTATGCCTTGTACCTAATTTTTCCAAGTAATATCATCTATAAAAATATTAATCATTCATATAATCATATCATTATATAATATATTCATTCATATAATATATTCATATAATATATTTATATAATATATAATATATATCATTCATATAATATATACATTATTTCGTATCGATTACGATCGTCTTAGAATATTCCTTTGGGTCATGCAATCTTCAGCACCCACCTTTTTTTTCTTTTTTTTTGTGTGTGTGTACAAAACTTTATTAAAGATAACGTTCTTGAAACAATTGTCGAACATTGTTTTCATTATTATTGTTATTATTATTATTATTCTGAATGTTTAATGTGTTTTTTGATGAAATCTGTTCGTTAATGGGGACTATTTTCAGATTTTTTTTTTTTCTGTAAACATTTCTGGGATTTTTCTGTTGTTCTAATTGTTATTTTACCCCCTTACCTTCATCCGTTTTGTTTTATTTTCATTTTAGAAATTCTACTGTTTACTTCAGTAGTATGTTTAAATTTATCTCCGCCCGTGCCAATTAGAGAGCAGGCAAACTGGTCATTCACCTATCATAAGAGATGCTTATGATAGCATAGTAGTGAAGTAAAAAAAGACTCAGTTAGAAATATTTTTTGTTACACACACACACACACACACACACACACACATATATATATATATATATACTGTGTGTGTCTGCGTCTGTTTTTATTACTTTGGTACCTAAGGAATTTTTAAATTTAAACTTGTTGGAACATTTTTCGAATGAATATTTAACAAAGAAAGTGCGAGAGCAATCATCAACCTCATTTGAATGTCTGTCAGAGGTCAATCTATAAAACTATTTTATCAGCTTGACTGTAATTACTAGTTTGCTTAGCATCTGATAGTGGTGAAGCTCTTAGAAAAACAGAAGAGTTGGAAGCCATCGGCGCATTTGACTGAAATAACAAGAATTAAAATTACCACGAATAGAAAAGTAGTTTTTAAAAAAAATGGCAGTTTGAGAAAGCAAAATAATCAATTCAGTTCACAGTGTGAAATTATAGTGTTGAATGGGTTC
Source organism: Maratus speciosus (assembly GCA_963932465.1). Taxonomy (NCBI): domain Eukaryota; kingdom Metazoa; phylum Arthropoda; class Arachnida; order Araneae; family Salticidae; genus Maratus; species Maratus speciosus. The sequence continues at coordinate 508,847,981 of OZ010787.1, read as the reverse complement.
AATAAATTTTACTCAAGATAGAATTGCACTGTATGTTATGAAAGATATGTTGACGTTGCTGATGTTATGAGAAGTTTGAAAAATAAAATATCTGAAATTAAACGTTTTATTTTCAGTTCAGTAACCGCATGTAAGGATTATATTTTACCATTAAAGCTTTTGTTGAAGTTCTGAGTATTTATATAATGAAATCACAGTGATGCCAACTTCTCTCAGTCAGTAGTTGAAAGTTCTTTCCTATAAAATTAGAACCAAGTTCCGTTTGTATGTGGAAGATCTTGCATTACTGGCCAAATTACTGAAAATATTTGAAAGTGATTATTGAAAATTACAGAAAGAATTATGGAGAGAGGTTCTCATATCTTGTTAGAAGGCATATGAAAGTACAATGTAAAGAAAGAAGGTATTATTCTGTTTCAGTTTTTTATCAAGAAAGTATCTTTGACAGAGGCGCAGGAAAGGGATGGGCTCAACCCCCCCCCCCCCTTTCTCCGCTCCCATTCAAATGAATGATTTTTTAAGTCACATGAACTGTCCCAAAAATTATTTATTATTTCCTGTCTTCAATGTTTGTTTATTCATCTCTGAAAACACAACTCTGCATAAAGAGGCACTATAAATATTGCTTACATTTCTAAATAGGAAATCTGCAGTTCAGGGGCCTCAACGTCAACACCACAATTTGTTTTTTTCTTCTTCTTTTTAAATTTAATCTAGTCACTCGATCACATGCAGGATCATCACCAATATTTTTTTTTCCTATTAAAAAAGGCAGCTTAAATTAACATTTCTTTCCATCTCCTAAAAAATATCCTACGGAAAAGGATGTATGTACCATTAGTAAATGAACCTTTGCAATATAAAATAATTGAAAGTTTCCCTCTTTCTCTCTCTCTCTTTTCTTTTTTTCTTTTTGTTCAACTCATAGTCTAATATTTAATAAACTCCAATCAACATCAAACAAACTATTATGAATAACAACTCATATTCAAACTTGGAAAGTTTATCACATTCAATATTAAATTAAGACGAAGTAAGTTCTTTATAACACACTTTTACATAAAGCTTAAAGGGGCTGTAGCTGTAGACTTCTAAAATATTTTTTATTATTATTATTTATTTTATTCCAACAACATATTCTTCAAAAATGTGTTCTGTACCCTAAATACAATAAATATTTGACTATATATATACAAATTAATTGAAAAAAAAAATCATAAACAAGGTATGTGAAAAAAAAAAATCATATGATTGAAGACATAGCTGCCAACCTTTCACTAATTTTCCGTAATATCTGGATTAATTTGACCCAGCTTAACCACTTTCGAACCAGAAAATTTATTTCATGAAACTTTATTTATTTAATTCAAGGTTTTTACGTGGAACGTATTTAATTTCATTTCTTAAAAAAATTTCTGGTTCGAAACGTATTAAACCAGGGTCAAATTAATGCACGTATTACGGAATATTAGTTTGAGGTTGGCACCTATGTGAAGATAATCAATGACCCTCTACCATCTGTTAAATTACTATTTGAAAAAACCTAATACTAACAAAGATTTTTAATTGATAGGCATTTTGACAATAAACGCAAATAAAGATTTTGAACTTTATATCTCATTTTCTCAAAATGGTGATTGTGCCACTTACCACCTTTGTCATCTGAGCTCTTCAATTAGTTTTTTTAAAACATATTCTATAATGGTAAATGCTTTCAAATGTTTTCTTCATTTTATTATTGTTACTTCAAAGGTATTTGTGTAAAAAAAAAAAAAAAAAAAAAAAAAATCTTTGCATCATTTTTTAATTTTTTTATTCCGAAGAAAGTTATATATTAAAAAAAAAGAAAAACTAAAATGAATTGTATTAAAAATGTACATGTTAATAGACTATTATTAATTCAAGGACATTAATATATCAGCATTCTAAAACGAAAGTACAGATTTATTGTAGTTATGCATCCGAATAATATCTTTACAAATATTAAAAGTTCTGAGCAAAAATCGACACAAGGAGCACTTTAACCCTTCACTGCACGACGTGCCACATCTGGCACATACCTAAAAACACTGTAATTCTTATTATGTGCCATGAATTTGCCAATATGATCTCTATCCCTCATCAAGAACAGTCGAAAGAATGGAATAACACATATTTTGTCCATGTCAGATGGCTGCATTTGTCAAAAAATTAGAATTTGTTCTTCGGAAGCAAAAAAAAAAAAATTCGATCAAGCTATTAAGGTACAATTTATTTTCATTATTTTTAGTGAATACTTAAAAATATTAATATAAAAAAAGTTGCAGAGAGATAAAATTAATTAATTTAAGCTCATTTAGTTATAAAATATAGCAATACAATATTTTAAAACCCTAATTGTGTACATAGGGTACATATAGGGCCATAAAATATAAAATTTTAGCTGAAAATTTGATATTTATTTATTTATTTTTTTTTTTTTACTATTTTTCCCACTATTAGACCGATATATAGATTTCAAATATTTTTTTTTTCATAAATATAGAAAAAATCGTGCAGTGAAGGGTTAAAGATGAATAGACCACGAAAAATTTGTTTTGAGAAAAATTCATTTGAGATATATTATGTCATTTTCATTTTTACCTTTAAGAATTGCGAAAACTTACTTTCGAATACATGGCAATATAGGGTGACCCCGCAGTGGTTGATCAAATTTTTCAAATATTGCACCATTTCAGGCGGAAATGAGTTTTATACGAGGCACCAGACATAATATTTTTGTTTGAATGTTGGAGCATTGTTGTCAGCTGCCTGCTGTAAGGGAAGCCATTTTATGATTTTTTTTTTAATTAGAAAGTGTAAAAATTTAGTTTTTGATTAGTTGGAGAGAATTACGGAACGTTAAGATAATCCTCTTCCATCTTGCTTATTTCAACTAATAGTTTTATAAGAATTATTGTTAATAACAGCCCAAGGATGATATTCTAAAGAGTATTTTTTAGATTTTAGATTGACTTCTTTCAGATGATATTCTAAAGAGTATTTTTTAGATTTTAGATTGACTTCTTTTAGATTTTAGATTGACTTCTGACTTCTTTGATCAGGCGAAAGCTTGATCAAATACTGGGAAAATAGCAATGAAAAACTATTTATTTATGATTTTGTTGCTATTTTAATTTCAGCAGATTTCATTTTTGTCCCCTATACAGGGGTGTAGCGACAGATATTTATTGGGGGTGAGGGGATAAAAGATTTCCCAACTTGAAACAATTTAATTTCAAACTCAAATGATATGTGCGATGTATGTATGGTAATATGATTTCAATTTATTTTATTTCTGTTTGATATCAAAATTGAAGGGGAAAGAGACATCGTGATTTTCTTTTCTAGTATTAGAATAGAATTCTATTTTAAAAGAAAATATGTGATATTTGCATGATGTCTGGCATTGATGGCAATGACTAAGAGCCTTGTATAACCGCTCTGGCAACGACCTGTTGCTATAAAGCCAATCAGAAGATACATGAATAATTTGTTGTCTGATTTTCGTTTGTGAGAGTAGGATATTTTTTTTTTTATTGGAACATTTTATTTTACTTTTAGAGATCTAACGTGACCGCTCTGGCAATGACCTGTTGCTATAAAAACCAATCGGAAGATACATGAATAATTTGTTGTCTGATTTTCGTTTGTGCGAGTAGGATATTTTTTTATTGGAACGTTTTATTTTACTTTTAGAGATCTAACGTGACCGCTTTGGCAACGACCTGTTGCTATAAAGCCAATCAGAAGATATATGAATTATTTGTTGTCTGATTTTCGTTTGTGAGAGTAGGGTATTTTTTTTATTGGAACGTTTCATTTTACTTTCAGAGATTTAACGTGAAATGATCCTTTTCTTTTTATATTTAGTCAACTAGCATTAGTTTAAGGTTTGTGGTCTTCTATTATGAACGAATCATAATCGCTTTTCATATGAAAATAATTGACGTTATTTTGAAATTGTTAAGTAAGGAACAAAGTTTTGAAGGAAACAAACGATATGGATCAGCTATTGAGGGACAGGAGTAGAGAAATTAAGATCTGGTGGTTGTATATTATGCACAAAAACACAATGGCAGACTGAATCTGGCTGCTTTCTTTTTGTATTTATTTTGATGATTTAACTTGTTTACCATTATAAAGCAAGTCACCAAAAAAAAAAAAAAAATCATATACATTTTACTATTTTTTTTTTTAAAGAAAAAAGGTATTTCAAAAATCTAGAATTTCCCAACTCTAAGCTCAAATTTCCCAAGTTCACAAATATTGGAGGGGGAGGCTCCCCCTCCCCATGACGACGCCTCTGCCCCTATAGGACAAAGCCTTCATTAAGGGTTGTAGCAATCATGTTAGTTTACTACTAAAACTTAAAAGAAAAGAAATATAATAAAACCCCTTTAACTCTGACTTTATTTGATTAACTACTGGTGGGGTCACCCTATTGATATTTTTTAACTATGTAAATATTAATAACACAAAAACAAAAATTCATATGTTTGTTTGCTTTTTGAAAGAAAATGTTCAATATTAAGCTGAAGTTAAAACATAACACATGTTTTCTATTTTTCATCAGATACTTATTAAATTAATCAAATATTATTAAATTTAATAAATGTTAAATTAATAAAAATAATTATCATTTTTATGACAATATTTTGATAGTAATCTGTAATATATAGCAATTATGTACGTATAATGTTACCTAATTTTAAACTGCAGTTCCATAATTAATAAAATCTAATAGTAAAGAGAAAACTGAATGGCTAACAAAATTTCATTTCACACACAGATATAAAAATAAATGCTTTACAAAATTAAAATATTTACATACCTCTTATCTTGTACCCATCTTTGTTTTCTCAGGTAAACAGATCTAACCTCCTGATTTATAACTAATCGGATGTGCCAATCCCAAAACTTTCTTCTTGCTCATACATGTTAATGTTTCAAAATGTTGTTACAAATGTTAATTCGTCAGTATTATTGCTTCAATACTACACCAACTTTGATTTTGATCTTAAGTTATTTCTGCTTCATTTCATTAAACGGAGTAAAAACGAGTTAATCTCAATCACAATATTTTTCGTTATTCTGTTGTCCATCAGTTGCTTGAGAATCGCCGGAATCGCTTGCGAATTGCTCGTCGCTGCATGAACAGTCGATGTACAATAGAACTGTGAAAAATCGCTATTACAGTACCCCTTCCGGCATAAAGTTATCAAATTCAAGTGGGACATCCTGACATAACCAAAAACATACATATGAAATTTGGTTCAATTCTATGCATAACTTCATACATTTTTCGATGGTACAACAATGAATATGGCACAGCAATTTCGGCGGAATATTTCCAAATGCAAGGAGGACCTGTTAGCCACAGCCGAAAACGTACACAAAAAAATTGGTTAAATACGATGCCTAATTTCATACACTTTTCGATGATACAAAGAGGACACACGGACAGACAGACAGACGTTTTGTATAAACAAGTTTTTCGGGATCTCTGACCTCTCAAACATGTACATCCGTCGAAAAAAATTTCGATTACGATACTTTCTTCTTTAGAAAGAAGAAAGTAAAAATTAGCCGTTAAAAGGTAACTCGGTAACAATTTACATGTTAAAAATGTAATCGGTATTTATAGTACTTCTTTAATTACTTTTTTTTTTCTTTTTTTAAATCTTTCAAGCGATGAATTATCAAACATTGAGGGCAAAAAATCTCAGCTCCTGTATTTCTTTATTTTTAGTTAATATTAAATGTTAGCCAGAGCTTATGAATGCTGCAAACTGAAGTCCACCTGAACAGCGCTGTATGTTGTATTTTGCCTGTTGGTAAATAAATAATGATAAAAAAAATTGGCTAGTAGGGTTTTCTGAAAATTCTCCAGCTCCTGAATTCTGATTATAAATGATTTTGCTACATTAGATTTTATTATTATACTCGTATATATGCATATAGGTCAATTTAAAATACATTAAAAAATACATTAAAATATTAAATGATTCAAATTTTGCAAATAATGTAGAGGGAAAGGGTGTATGTTTGCTGAAGGGTGAGAAGGGGGAAGGTGTTACGCAAGGTTGTTAGTACTGCTGAATATTAGGGCTCTGGTAATTCTTTTGGTAGAAATAAGACGCTGGCAATTCCTAACACATAATTTGAGGCTGAAATTCGGGAAGCCACTTTTCCGTATGAATTTTGAAGGATAGGTCAGTGGATATTCAATATAGAAGTGGAAGAATGTGTAAAGGTGTTTGCTAAGGCGTAACACCAATTTGACCGGTTCAGAATTTCCCTATATACGAGTACACACATATATATATATTTATCTCGCTTAAGTACTCTATACAAACTAAAATCATATTTTATTATCTAAAAATTGATTTTGAAAGTGAAAGAGCAATTTTGGAGCTATAAGAAGTAGAGCATGCCTTTAGCGAGTAACCAGCAATGAAAACTTTTAAGCGCCTTTTTTCTTCTTGAGAGCAGCATTTTCAAAATTGGTGAACACTCTACCAATGAATCAGCTTCTAATTTTTTTTTTTTAAATATTAATGGTCGCACATTTTTCTTGTGAAATACGTAGACCTTTTTTTCCCGAAGTATTGACATTTCACTGTTCCGTGTAACTTTTAAGTAACGAAATTTGTCATTTAAAACGTACATTTTACTTTGAATTGTTGCCAATTCACTGAAAACGCCTATTTTTTTTTAAAACGGCTACATATTTCGCTAGAGAAAACTAATTATTTTATTACATGGTTTTAGGTTAAGTCTATGATAAGTTTAGGGGTTCGAAGCTTGAACCTCATTTTTCGAAGCACTCCCGACCATCATCTGCTAAGCCACATTTTTTTTTAAATATATAAACTAAACAAAAATGCAGTTTTCTACTTTAATATATTCATAATAAATTAGTGTAAATAGATTTTTGTAAACGCTTTGCATTTCGTCAAAAAAATCCGGAAAATCTTAAAAGAAAAATACCCAAAAATTTCAGGGAATCAAAGTAGTATTAAACCTTAATACCAGTTAATAATTATTATGCCTTTAATTTAAAAATTATAATAATTGTAAGAATGTTTTAAATTAAAAATGTAATATTTGATCTTATGTTCATTAATGGAGAAACCAGGGATGTGGCAATTGACACAATTTCTACAAATTTTGCAATAAATGTTTAAATATAATTTTCAAAATTTTTCGTATGTTCCTTATAAAGCATTGTATTTAATTACTAAAATATTAATAGTAATTTTTTTTCTAAAATACTTGATTTACATGGATAATATTTGGGCCGCTTTTGTGTCATTATAGTCAAGTCAACGCAGGTGCTTAAGGAGTACTTTACAGTGAGTCGCAACATCAGTTAAACTTTCATCGAAAGTGAAAAAGCATAACGTTAAATTTAATTAATGCACGAACCAAAAATGTAAGAATTTGGAGGCTCAGGTGGAGCAAAGCATCCCAGAGCTGGGGAGCATCCGGATAACCCCAATGGTATATTGATGAAAAAATGAAAAAAACACCCGAAGAAACAGGGAGCGGAATTCTAGTGGGGCGGGAGAAAGAAAACCCTCAAATATTGGCAGTTTGTACGTTTGTGGAAAACTTTCATTTTCTTGTGATTTTAATTAGCAGTAACCTTTTCAGTTGCAAGTAATATCAGTATTTTGTAAAGGAAAATTCCACCCAGTAAATAAGTGTTGTCTTTTATACATTATTTTGCAAATATGTCACTGACACATTCATAGAATAGAAAAAAAAAGAAAAGTGTGAGTTATGTCGAAACCCGGTCTTATCACAAGGCTGAATCTTATCATAGACAAAAGGAGAATAAAAAGCCAGTTAAAACCAGCAGATTTGTAGATATAAGAAATAATCGTGATCACATTTAGGCAATGGTTGAATCTAAATGTCAAAACGTATTAAATTGTTTTAATCTGTTAGGGATAATAGTGATGATGATGAATCTTTTCTCGTGCCCAGGGCCGGGACAAACGGGTCGGTTGCCCTGTAGCCCGCAACAGTATGGGTCTTGTTAGGGGCCCCGAGTATCTCGATACAATTCGAAATAACGTTATCCTGTGTAAAATAACTATACTGTTGTTCTAAATTTGTCTTTAAATGATTTTCCGCAAAAAAAAGTTAGTATTAACTTTATTTTTACAGCCAAAGTTGATATAATTGTCGAGAAAAGTATACATATGAGGATACTGAAAGTAACCGTTAACGCAAAAAATAAATATTTTAAATATTAGAAGATTTTTAGAAATTGAAAATAATTACAGACTTTATGTGAAAGAATTTGCATGTTATTTTTCATACATTTTATACCCTATATTATAAATTATTCTATGATATATAAAAAATTTTTAAATGATTTTTATTAGTGGAATATTGCAGTCAGATACGTTAGGCCCCACAAAGTGATTTTTGAAGCCCCCGCGCGAAGTCCTTTCATGTGCCAAGGAAAAAGGAATCAATTTTAAAAGTTTGCCGGACAAGGCTTTGTTTGGAAAAAAAAATTTCAAGCATAGGCTCCGGCAAGAAAGGAGACGCCATTTCCCCTCCGTGCATATCGAAATTGGCCGCGTTATAAGCATTTTTCTCATCCTAGGCTTGAAAAGCGAGTGTTTAATTTAGAAATGACTTTTAAATTCCCCTGTTTTTTCTTTAAATATAAATCGTATTTCACCAAAAGAAGGTTTTTTACCGCTTTGCATTACGCACACTACTTAAACAATGGGAAAAGGTAGTATGAGAGACGCACAAAGCGCAAACGCGACCGATGGCATTGTTAAAAAAAAATGCGACCAATGTCGAGTTAATTAACTGAATTTCCTTTAACTTTGATGATTATGGGGGGGGGGGGGGGGTAAAATCCCTGAACCTCGATGGAAGACAATTTTCAATTTTGTTTTTCATTTTATGTTCATGTGTTTGAAATTTATCTTAAGCGTAGTTTTTAGGGGTGGAGGTGCACCTGAGTAAAAAATAAATAAAAATGTACAGTGTCAATTCTCCATCGTGAAAAGTTATTTTTAAATATTTAATATTTCCTAATTATTTTGTATATAATTTTTATTTTGATATATTAAAAAGCCTTGCACGAAGATTTCCGCCAAAAAATTGTTAATTTAGCTTACTTCATGGTTATTTTCTCCATTGTGAAAAACTCGGGCTGAACGGCTGACAGTAACTACAGCCTCATCCGTTCAAAAATTATCCTCCGCCCTAGATTTATTTCTGTCGGCGCCCATGGTTTCAAAGTATTTTATTAAAACAATAATAATAATAATAATAAATAGAGTAAAGTTAATTTTCATACTTCCTATAGTGTTTTTTTTTTTTTTTTCAAATAAAATTTGTTTTATTTTAACCCTAGGTAACTAACCTTTCGGGATTTGTACTATGCGATATACAGAAACAGTTATTTAATGCAAACTACGCATGCGTTTCTACCTCCTTTCTGCTTGCTTCCTGCTGATAAATCATATAATATTATTTCTGATGACAATTTTCTATGCACATATAAAACGCACAACGATGAAAGATATATCATACGAAAGGTTTTTAAATAAACTTTTGACATAGTACACTCACATTTCGTAAAAAAAAAAAAAAAAAAAAAAAAAAACGTTTGATTAAGAATTGCATTATTATTTACATCGCATTATTTAACCTTTATTCAGATCGACGTATGTTTGATCGCTCAGACGGCGACATTCTCAAGATCTTTGTTGATACAAATATTCTCGCTTTTATCACTTTTAGCAAATATTAGCTTAGTTTGTATTTTCAATATTGTTCAATTTTTGCCTTTTTATAAAAAAATTGTTTCGGTGATAAAATCTTGCAGAAGACACAATGGTCAATACGGTTGCATATATGCATCATTAAAAGACGCGTATAGAACGGTTGTTTTTGTTACAGGGGTAATAAAGAAAAATAATATTTGCATTATTTAATTAGGGAATTTCCGTGATTAAATAAGTAAAGGTACCTGCTTTAAAACAAGTAATAAAATTCCTCATGAGACGCTGGTAATGAGCTTTTAAGCTACTAGAGGTATCTTTTGTGTAGCATTTCTTTTCAATCTTCTAAAATCCTTCTTAATTTTCTTCCAATTCCAGTTCCATTTTGTGGTTGGTCTCCTATTATACAGATTGATGGAAAAAAAAAAAAAAAAGAGATTGTACAAACCTTAAAAAATAGTAGTGCACACACACACACACAAAAAAAAAAAAAAAAAAAAAAAAATTGTTCCCGAAACCAGGGTTGTAATCAGTTTTTCACTCAAAAATATATCAGGGTACTGCGGACTGCAATCTGTCATGACTATCGTTCACAACTATAACTGACTAAAACAACACTAAAATAGACATAGTATTTGAAAGCAATTTTCAACAGACTTACCTTAATTTGTGTGAAATGCAATACTATCGTGAAATGTGATATTACCGAAGTGTACAACATTTCGGTAAGTGATATCGTATAAACTTCAATTACATCCGGGGAAATATGTAACGTCTAGTTCAGCGCTATTTGGGTAAAGATGATAGGCGCTTCTACCTTTTTTCGTGATATCCTTACATTTCGTACAAAGAAAGGTCAGCCTATTTCAAATTTTGTTAAAATTTAAGGACAAAAATCCGAATTCGGATTCGAGTGAGACGCCTTTTATTTTTGGCTGAATAAATGGATTGTGGCCCTAGTTTCCTATACAAAAATTTTTTTTTTTGGAGATAACTTCTTAAAATTTCTCCAATCTGTTTTGTATCATTCTGTATAACATAATTGTGCGATTACTTATTGTATCTCGTTCTCAAATCTAAACGGTCTTCTAATTTCTAACACATTTTAAAAATCATTTTTGTCCTCAAACTCATGAAATTGGCAAATTCTCTTATTCAGAAACCGTGCAATCGAACAGTTTTCCCCATTTTTAGTAAAGGCAGAGAAAATTTCAGATAATGCTGTCAAAGTTGGCGTTTTGAACTGAATTTCCGACGCAGAAAGAAATTCCTTCGTGAGACGACAATCGCTTATAACTCAAGTTGTAATTCATTTATCCAAAAAAGGAAGAAAACTATTCGATTACATTTCAATAATCATGCCTGGAAGTTCCATGCTTTTACGTTTTGATAAAAGAGTCAGAAAGTTTTGCGTTGTTGAGCGGAGAAAAATGTTTTTTTAAGAACAGTCTTGAATCGTCTACGTGTTTAACAGAATTTTTGATGGTGCCTCAGGCCCGCTCCCATTATTCTCGGAAACCCCGCCCCCTCCCCTCATTCTCCTAATAAATGGTCATCAGAAATTTGAAATTCTTTGGAATTTTAATAAGTAAAATATTTTAGTAAATGCAAATTAGCAGCAACGATTGTATAACAAAACCATACATATTTAAATATATATATTTATTTATTTAAACATATTATAGTAGTATGTTACTTTCATTATCTTGTAATCGTAGTAAAATATTTTTTTCATTTCGCTGAGTTTATATTTTTCTTCTTTTCAGGTAAGCTGTGATTTTCTTGTTTTGAATGTTTAGAATATTTTAGGTATGAGTTTTCTTTCTTGAATTGTCTTGTTTATATAAAAGAAAAATGTGCATTGTATATATGTTTTATTTTCTTCAGTAAAACCTATCTATAACGATACTGTCTATAACATTAAATCTGTCTATATAATAATTTATGTAATTTAAATTAAATAATATATTTAATAATTTATATAATTTAATTGTCTGTGGGTGCTTTATAGAAAAACTTGGCGAGTGCAAGGCAGTAACCGGCTCTAACCAGCGGAAATTTTGCATTTTATACTTATAGCAAACTGCCTCGTGCAATACTAATTAACATAAATTCACAAAGTACAAACGACATTCACCAAGCTCTTTTAAACTGTTTCAATCGTGCAAGGAGAGGTTCCGAGGTCGGAAATGGAGAATGTCCTTTTCTGCATCGTCATTTTAATGTGAATTGATAAACATATCAAAGCCATAAAACGAGGTGGGTTAGGGGGGGGGGAGGGGGGCTTTGGAAAATAAGCCCCAAAATTTGTGCTTCAGTTACGCATACGTATATAATCGGATAAATTCCCGTCCTTTCAGAGGGCTTCGCAGCACGGCTGAAGCGCGGCCGATTTCAGAACTTACGATTTTTTCGGTGCGAGATTGATGCTTGAACCATACTATTACCTCCAGATAAAATAATGATAAATTATTTTCAAATCATAATTAAAAATATGCATTAAATTATTTAAATGTGAGACAAATAATAATAAAATTTGTTTGATTTACACAGAAAGTTAGTTTCAAATATGAAATTTTGCAGTTTTATAGATTTAATAAAAAGTAAAAAAGAAAAAAAAATGCGCGCAGTTTTTATTTGTTTAGTCGACAATATTTTCTTTTTATTTACAATTGTTTACAGTTTTTACATATACTCCTGTTTTTCTTACATTTCAAAAATAACTTGAAGTTAAAGTATGCTATTTAATTTTTTTCCACGTTACCCTAATAATTAAAAACGTTATGACTTTTTAAAATGCTCTTTAAATTTTGAATGCATGACTTTTAGTCTCGTAATCTTAACTTTATAACTAGAATAGATTTTTATTTGAAATATTTAAATTATAGTAATGAAAAAAATATTAAACGGGATATACTTTATTTTTATGTACCGTATTTTAATTTATTTCGCTCAAAAGATACGAGTTTATCCGTTTTAAAATCTGTAAACAATTGTAAATAAAAGGAAAACTGTGTCGAATACAAAACTGAATATTAATAAATAAATAAAAACGCGCAAAAACGTGCGTTGATTTTTTTTAAAATATTATTTATGTCATTTAAATTATTATGTATATATTTTCAATTCTGATTCGAAAATAATTAAGGATTATTTTGCCTGGTGCATGTTCCGGGATTGAACTCATGCCGAAAAAGTCTTAATTTCTGAAGTCTGGCGCACTACCACCCGTGCTACGGAGCAGCTGAGAAAGAGGCTTAATTTATCCGTATTAGAATATAATCTATTATTAGATGCATCCATTTCTTAGACGCAGAAAGGGAAAAAAAAAGATTCACGCACACGAGTTAGCTCTCAAGACGAAGATAACATGAAAAACCCGAAACCGAATTTTGGTAATCTTCCTATTTTCGGCTAACGAAAGCGAAAAAAAAAAAAAAATTAAGTACAGTAAACTCTGTCTAAGGCGGAATTGATTAAGACCGAGAAAATTTTCCATAGTAGACAATATTCCGCCTTAGACAAATTTTACTCTTTGTCTATGGATTCACAGGGACTTGAAAATCTTTCTGAGTTAGACAGATTTCCGTCTTACATAGAGTCCGCCTTACAGAGAGTTTACTGTAATTAATACATACGTAAATATATATAATTATTAATTCATTATACTCATTTCTAACAAATAAACATATATATATATATATATATATATATATATATATATATATATATATATATATATATATGTATCTGTGTGTATAAGTTTCGAACAAAAAACAAAAATAATACAACTTTTATTATTTTATGACAACCAATTATCATAGGCATCCATGAATAATAAATTAACAATGAAGATTTAAAAAAAAAAATGGATAGCAAAAACAATAATGAACATTTAGTAAAGTTGTTATAAACATATAAAATTATTAAAAAACAATGTAATTAAAAAATAACGAATTTAATCAATATTATCAATTTTAATACTTTCTAGATTTACCCCCTTTTATGCGAATACATGTTTGTGGCTCTTTGCAAACAGGAATGCCATTTGGGAAGGTTAGCGGCGGGGGAGGCAGTTGCCCCCTCAAAGACTATGATAAGAATGTGTCAGTTATTATAGGTCAGATTAAAAAAAAATTGCACAAAAGCGAAAACACTTGTTAAATTTGACTAAAAGAGGAACATTAGCATTAAAACAAACACTTTAAGTCTAGAAATTATTAATTTTATTTTCCATTTCAACATTTTCAAAGTGAGACATATTTAACATAGACATACTTAAAAATATTGAGTACTTTAGCTAATTTTAAAAATATATTTGAGAATAAAAATGTATTAATTTTTTCGCAGATGCTTACAACAACATCAAAATAAATATTTGCTCACTCCCCCAAAAAAATCTTTGCCCCCCCCCCCCCTCTCCCCAACATAAGAAAGTTTTGAAATGATTGGAAATTTTATCTGTGGGTCCAAGGTGGCTGTCTGTGTCTCTGACCAAAACTTTTTATTTTCATATAAAATAAAGTGTAATTAATTCATCAACAACGCAGAATGATTTTCTAATTATACGAATTTCATCTAATTAAAAAACGTTTTAGGTATACATGCCTCGATTTATCTTTTATAATGATTTTTGTAAATGATCTTCATCTGTTTTACTACAACTTTCTTAGAGAGCATTCGAAACACTTCTGCGGTTTAAAATTAAGCATTTTCTGTTACTCTTAAGTCTGCAGCTTTTAATGGGCACGTGGAAAGCGTCTTCAAAGTTTAATCATGTATGCATTGCTTGCTTCATAATATGAACTCACGTCTTGAGACTGTGATGACTGATAATTATAAGCAGCGAAGATCATAGCGATAGCGATAAATAAAGAGTGTCTCATTTGAGCCGATACAGCTCAAATCAATGAGTATTGTTGAAAATTTCCGAAGGAAGAAACGAGATTTTTGGAATACAGATAGTTTCGGCCGAATTTTCTACAGCACTTTCCAGATTTTGGGCCGAAACCGAATTTCAGGGATGAGAATTTTCCGTCTTTTGGCGGATTTCCGCTTTTTTGTTATTTCAAGGAATTTCCACTTTTTTTTTTCTCGAAATTCCGCCTTTCTTTCAAGGATTCCATATTTTTTCTCCTGCAAAATTTTCTTATTACCTGAAATTTTCACTTTCCTATCGATTCCGCTTTTCTTCCGATTTCGAAAGAACATTCAAAGATGATGAAAAAACGGCAAATTTTGTCAAAAGATTGCGAAAAAGTGGCAAATTTTGTCAAAAGATCTCGAAAGAGCGGCAAATTTTGTCAAAAGATCGCGAAAGAGCGGCAAATTTTGTCAAAGGATCGCGAAAAAGCGGTAAATGTCACCAAAAGATCGCAAAAAAAACTACAAATATCGTCAGAAGATCGCAAATAAACGGCAAATTTCGTCCAAAGATCGCGATAAAAATGGCAAATTTCGTCAAAAGATCGCAAAATAGCGGCAAATTTCGTCAAAAGATCGCGAAAAAGCGGCAAATTTCGTCAAAAGATCGCGAAAAAGCAGAAAATTTCGTCAAAAGATCGCGAAAAAGCAGAAACTTTTGTCAAAAGATCGCGAAAAAAGCAAAATTTTGTCAAAAGATCGCGAAAAAGCAGAAAATTTCGTCAAAAAATCGCGAAAAAGCAGCAAAATTTGTCAAAAGATAGCGAAAAAAACTACAAATATCATCAGAAGATCGCGAAAAAGCGGCACATTTCGTCAAAAGATCGCGAAAAAAAACTGCAAAGTTCATCAAAAGATCGCGAAAAAGCTGCAAATTTTGTCAAAAGATCGCGAAAAAGCGGCAAATTTCGTCAAAATGGCGCGAAAAATACATGTATTTAGTGCTTTTAGTGTATCCTCCCCTTCCCCCCTCTTTTGTAACCCTTCAGAAAATTTGCTGTGAATTTCAAAATTTTTTTTTTTTTTTTTACTCAGAATCGCTCCTGATTCAGAATTCACATTAAGCTGGCTGTAGGTCCTGATCCAATTAGCCCGTGTGACCAAAAATAACTAACCATTGTGATTTTCACTAAGTTTTTCATATTTTTTGCTAAAAAATTTATTAAAATTATGACACACAAAAACTCTATTCTTAATTAAATTATTTCATTTTCAGGAGCTGTCATGATTCTGATAAGTCGAGCATTTCATATGACCTACACTTAATGTTTTAAGAGCTGTATGTAATTTGGCTATTTTCGCTCCTGTAATGTAGTATACAGGTTTGTGTGCTTGTCTCCATTTGCCCGAAAATCAGACCCTGGTTTTATTTCTTAAAGCATCTTTCACGGATAAAATGTGGTACAATTTTTTGTTTGCGCGTGGTTTCAGTCTTTTTGCTTTTTTGCAATTCTCATCCCTGGAATTTATGGTCGATCTCTAAATAAAAGAAACTCTATCGCAAGTTAATAAATAATTTCACTTTTGGCAGATCAATTTGTTTCCAGTATACATAATTTCTAATTTAACTTTTGACGTAGCCTTATATCAAAAAGTAAATGGTATTAATGACGTGCTTTTTCTTTTAAATATTTCAAATATACCCTAAATTGATTTTTTTAAATATAAATGTTCAACCGTTCAGCTTTAGAGCAGAAAAGTTACTTCAATTCAATTTCGGTTTTCGTTCCATCAGAAATAAGGGATCAACCGATCAACTATTAATTACGTCACGCAAATTTCGTGTTTTTTTTTTTTTTTTCTTTTTACCCCTTCTCCCCTGTATGTCACACTCAAGAGATACCAACCCCTTTCATGACGTCTCATTTTATGCAACTATTAATTTAGAGCTAATTTAATGGAGGGGAGGGGAGTTATATCCAACCTATTTATATTACCTGCATAGATACTATAAATTTGTTTAGATCTTTGGTTTTATTTCAAGCTGTCGTAGTTCACAGAAAAGCGGAAAATGTACCGAATACTACCTGAATAAAAGTACACATTTTTAAAATAAATTTTACTATCCCGTTAGCAGATAAGACATACTTAATTGCTTTCCTATTTTAGATGTGACGTCCCAACGCATTCCCTTCCCCTGTTACACCGTGACACATTTTGTAGAACCCCCTCTTGAAGTGTGACGCACAGTGGCGTAGCCAGGATTTCAGTTCGGGGGGGGGGTCCAGAATTTTTCCTTCAGGTTATATATATAGTATAACCTGTCAAGATGAAATCGTAAATATTGCTGAAAAATTCCGTTTTACACAAGTTTTCGTGTTATCAGGTGTATTTGTATAGTATTCTTTTCCGTAGCACTATGAAACATTTCTGTTTAAGACAGAATTCCGTTATAGGCAGGTTCCATTTTTACAAGTTTTATGTATTTATATAAATATACTTATTTATGTCATATGAATAGAATAAAACTTGTCAAAATAGTAATTGTCTATAACAGAATCCTGTCTTTAATGGAAGCGTTACATGGTATTAATATGAATTGCGATACAATTAAATTTGCTGAAAACCTGTCTGAAAGGGGATTTTCATCGTTCTTCAGTGAAACCTGTGAAAGCGGAATTTTTCTATAACGGAATCCTGTCTCAAACGGAAGAGTTTCAGAATCCCTGCGAAACGGTTGGTTGGTTGTGTTTATGTCGGCCAATTATCAACACGAGGGATATAGGCCCTATGGGGGGAGTGCCCTTCGTGGGGGTCTTTCTAAGGGAACCTAACCCGTATTAACGTTTGGAAGTCCAAGGTTCGAAGAAAACCACGAAAACTCCGAACGATTAGGCCAACGGGCGCGATTGGGATCGAGCCCAGCACCTCCCGTCTACCAGCTTCGAGAGCAGAACCTCTCGGCCACTGGTGGGGCCTCCTGCGAAACGAACAGTGGAACTTATTGAAGTAGTGTATCTTAGAATCATAATTAATTACATTTCTTTCTATGGAAGCCTGTCTAAAATGGAGCTTTTTACCAGTCCCTTGCAATCTTGTCTTGACTCTGTATGTATAATAGATGTATTTCGAGTTACTTCAAGAATTTAGGTATATCCTTATTTAATTTCTTCATTAAAAAAAAAAGCATGGATAAAAAATGTAAGGCCAATCTCTATAACTGCAACTAATAATATATTGAAGTTACATTAATATTTACCAATGAAAAAGATTCATTATGATGTAACAAGCTGAGCGCATACTGAAGAGTTAAATTTAATTAACCCATTCGCTGTCATTCACGAGTATACTCGTGGCTTTAATTTATTTATTAATTACTTTGTCATATTTTAGAATTAAAGAAATTGCCTCATTTATTGGCAGAAATTTCGCTGTATTAGTAAAGCGAAATTTACCTTTCTGAATTTGTGGTAGCAAACGACTTTTAACAAAAAATTTGAAAATTCTTACTTTATAGTTTTGGCAGCGAATGGGTTAAATCAAGTTTCATATTACATAACATTTGCCTACATTAAAGTTGGGATCAAGTGGTTAAGTTTAAAACAGCAATTTCCATGTTTAGTTTCTTGCCATTGAATTAAAAACTTCTACTGTAATAGATATTGGATAATGATTTCACATAAGTGCCAATCGCATGAGCCGTTCATGCGATCCGACGCGCTCCCCATGGGAGTTTTTGAGATAACTCAGATAGCATGAACATTAGCAGCAAGTTTGATTTTTTCTGATATTATCTTGCCGTGACAAATTTGAATTGAGAAATTCGCAGCAAATCTCCCGCAAGGTGTACCATCACACACTTGCATGAGTAGTTTGTTGTGAAACTGATGCAAGTTTGTCTTTAATTCACGAAAGTAACGAAAGCAAAAAATCCCTCTGTTGAGAGAATAGAAAATCAGCACATACGCAGAAATTTCAGAAATTTTATTCGGTAGGCACCGCTTTTTCTAAACGCTATACTTATTAAATACCAAAAAATGCTCGAAATGATTAAGTTGAAATATTACCTAAACTTGTTTATGGTGATAAAACCGATGCATGCACCTTCTGACTGCGCTTTTGCATCAATAGACTTGATCAGGTCTACGGACTCCTTCGAAGGGGTTAAACTTATAGTGTGACATGGAAAGATTACTACTTTGCAGTATTTTTGATTACTTGTTTGCCGTTAGTTTGCAATAAATTTGATATACTATGAATTTAACTTGCACGACTAGTTAGCTGCAAGTTCAAAGTGTGGTGACTTCGGCGTTTGCGTTATCTTGCTGCGGTCTTGTTATGAACTTTCAGTCTTGTCATACTGACCTTACTGCAACTTTGCAGGTTTTCAGAGCAAGACTGTTGCAAATTTTCTGCAAACTAAAAATGCTATGTTGGAAGGTTTTAACTGTAAGAAAAAGATCTTGCATTTTCAGCTACAGAAACTAGTGATGTAAGAAGCACACACATCAAATATAGTTCATGCAGGAAAAAGCAGTTTTGTTATAATTGTCTTATTCAGCCATAATTCTTTTGGGTTTCCATGTTTCCATGCTTTTGATACCATATTCGATCTAATAGTTGCTTCCGATATCTGGTCGTCTTTAAGGAAGTTAAATTTTTTTAATAAGTTTTTTTGTGATGGATTAGCACTTTTTTGGAAGTATTAGAATGTGTAAAAAATGGTTCATGGTGGTTTCTGTTTTTGTATTTCTCAGCCAATTTATTTTAGATGGTTCGAAACAGTTTTAAAACATTCTCCAAGTTCAGTAGTAAGCTTCGGACGAGTCGGATTTATGCAGCTCTGGAAGGGACACTTAGGAGTTCCGTGGAAGGGGGTAGCGCCCTTCTAGACTATTAATAATCGTAAAATTCCGAATCTTCCGATTGCACCCTTAAACAACTTGACAGGAGGATCAAGAACCTCATCTCTGTATATTTCAGCATTCACAATTGCACTGGTAAAAATGTGTCGGTCACTGCGGCCATTCAAAGTTATGTCCGTCCATACCATGATTCCACGACCTTTGTATCGATGCCTTTCACGGATGTTTGCAGCCTTATTGCGTGTGATTTTCTCCCTCCGTATGGTTACACGTCTGTAGTAACTCTCTCAACAAAATCGGGATTCATCGGTAAAGAGAATTCTGCTCCAGTCCGTGGTATTCCAATGACGATGATCTCTGCACCACTTTAACGGGGCGCATTTCGCTACCGGAGTTAGTGGAACACAAATCATGGGTTTCCTTGCATGCAGACTGTCACTCACAGTAAACCAGGATAGTCGAGTTCTTGTTGCTGGCACAGCAAACTCCCTGCAATCTGAACTGACGTCAATTGCCTATTTCTTTTAGCAATCGTCGGCAAATTACAGTCCTGATGTCTGTGGACATTATACCAGTGTCTTTAAACCGTTTCCAGATTCTTGACATGACGATTTTGGCTATTTTTAAGTGTATACAGACCCCTAAGAGTGTCTGTCTTACTTCCATTCTCCCTATCGCACGCAATTTCTCAAAATCGGTCAAATGTCTTCTGGGCGACATAGTCCACCTACCAGAAGCGAAAGTTTTACCTAATTACACGTACAATTCTTAAAATTAGACTTCAAATTACCCACGTGCGCTCCTTTTCACACGTGAACTGAAAGAACGGGCTGAGGCTGAAAAATTTGCATATATTTCTGTAGCGAATGTCCCATTGGACTACGTGATAATGTTGACATTGAGTTACCTTTCTGGAAGTTCCCTTAATAGAATTAACATAAAGCACCTTATTATGGTTGTTCCTTTAATTTTTCTCGCCAGTGTATTTTGAAAGTGGTAACAAATAACCAGTCCAAAAATAAAGTTACTTTTATTAATTGCAAGCAGCAGATTTAAAGTAATTGTTAATATTGTCCGTTATAAAGTGAACAAAGATAAGGGTCACGAAACTCAACCAGTGTACCATTATTGCGTTCGTATAAACTCGTTCTTTCCCATAAGTGTTGACAACAGAACCCCATCGAAGTCCAAGATAAAGAAGTTTTACGTTTAATCTATGTTACAGTAAATTTGTGTAAACGAAATAGCAGGTATACTTGCATAGTTATCCTTCCGTCTCGGCATATTAAAATGTTTTTGTTTATGAGAGGATTCCGTGTTTTCAGAAAACCTGCCAAGAAGGATTCACAATTGGAACAAGTTTAATTTCAGATAGGTTTCAAACGTTAGCAAGCACAAATATATAGTGTTGTTTTCGTCAAACCTTGAATTGTTTTTCTTTGAGATAGCTCATCTTCACAGATTTTCCTGTAATAGATTTATGCTCTTCAGAGGTGGTGTTATAGCAGCGGTTTCCAACTTGGGGTAGCGCACCCCTGGGGGTACGTGGCGAGTCTGCTGGGGGTATGTGAAAATAATATCGGTAATGGCGGAAGTCACAAAAATGTTAGTAATATCAATGTAATTTGCATCGATTCATTATATGGTTGTGATAAGAAGATTACTAATGAAAAAAAGCATGTTTACGTTAGCTCCTTGAGTGGAGGGGGGAAGGGGGCGTGTTTATGAGAAATGGGGGTACTCCGAAATGAAAAACCTAAGAAAGGGGTACGTGAAAGAAAAAAGTTTGGGAAGTGAGTATGTTTTAGCAGTTTTAAGGGATACTGTGAAAACGGAAGGTGTTTATAACGGAAACCTGTATAAAACGAAAAAGTTCATAGTCCCGAAAAAAGACATACCTTTGAATTATACCTTCTAAGACGAATACCTCTCTAAAGTGGAATTTTTTATAGATCCTTTGTGATTCTGTCTTAGCAGTTTTTACTGTTGTATTTGTATCCATGATTCAGTAAACCAGGTCTACTTTCGGGGGGGGGGGGGGGGGGGGGTCCGGACCCCCCCCCCCTTGGCTACGCCAGTGGTGACGCAATTAATAGATGACCCCCTTACGATTTTTTCAGCTTTATTGGGTTTCGGTTCTATTCCGGTTCAAATCCTGTATTAAACCAATAAATCCTGTTAATAATTATCCTGTGTCCGAATCCGAATTTTTCTTTTCTCCTTGCAAAGGGTACGAAAGGGTCTATTTGAAGTATTGATATATTAAGTAACAATATACAGGGTTTTTTTATCACTCCGTTTGCATTACATGCGGGTAAAGATTTACTTTCTCCTTTCAAAGGTCAGAACTCAACAAAAATAGCTAAGGTTACCGACCTTCGTGTTTCATCAAAGATTCTGTTCACGTGCGTCGGTGTATCGAAAGAATTTCCTGCAATATTTAGCGATTATCGAGAAAGAACAAACATTTAAATTGTATGATTTTCTGGCTACGTGAAAAATAAATCTCAGGTAGATTCCAGCAACTTATCTAAAACATGCGATAAGTGGTGATTTATTAATTACGTCACACTTCAACGAGGGGGATAAGAGGGCCACAAAGTGTAACACAATGTGACAAGGGGGAGTTGTGACGTCACATCTAAAATGTAAAACGAAATTGATAGGCGTTATTTTCCAGCAGTATAATATTGTTCATTAAAAAAAATATGTATTTTTATTCAGGTAGAATTAGGTGCATCCCCCCCCCCCTCATTTTTAGGTAGATTTCGTAAGAAATACTACCTATTACATTCTCCCATGTTGGAATTTCTGAAAACTTTTTGCAGATCTGCGTCGATCATGGACTCCTAGAACCCAAAAGCACCCCCAGTAAAAAACTTTATCTATCTATCTATCTATATATATATATATATATATATGTATCGCTTTTTGTGGACACGATGACTTCCATAATTTTGCTCAAATCTCTTCCAAACTTACACATAAAATCAAGGGGCAGAAAATCTAGGTCAAGTTCGTTAACGGGCAAAATCGGAACAAAGGGGTCGAAATAGCGAGGGGTTTTGTGAAAACAGAACCCCCCCCCCCATAAATTCTTAATTATAATACAAATCAATTCAGTTTAAAATTATTATTACCTCTAGAAAAAGGGCCAAAAATTTATGTATAACAGATCAATGGGTTTGAAGGGGCGAAAAAATAGGGTTTTAGGGAGAAAAAAAATCATAACTTTGACAATTCTCAAGCTATCAAATCCAATTAAATTTATTATAAATGTTCTTAAAATTATCTACACCTTTTATATTGACAAGTTTTTGATAGAACCTCTTTCCGCAAAAAAGTTTAAAAACTAAAACAAAAAGGTTTGAAGGGGTTGAAGAAGAAAAAAATTCACAACTTCGTCATTGCACAAGCTATCAAATCCTATTAAATTTATTATAAATTTTCTTAATATTATCTACAACATTTATATTGACAAGTTTTTGATAGGACCAATTCTTACAGCAAAAACAAATGAAAAATACATAGCGGTTGAAGAAAAAATATCGTATTAAGGGTGTATTGAAATCCAAACTTCTTATTTTCTGGCTTTATTTTTAAATTCATTTTTGTTCTGAAGCGCATCAGTTTGGCAGATTATCCTATTCAGAAACTGCCTATATATGCCTACTGCCTTCAGAAACTATAATGGGCCGTGCTTCTCGATTTTTTGATAAAAGAAAAAAGTATCACAAAAAATGCTATCAAAGTGGGCATTTTGAACCGAATTTTCCGAAGCGAGAGATTTTTCGTGGTTTTCTTCGAACCTTGGTTTTACAAGCATAAATACGGGTTAGGTTCCCTTAGAAAGACCCCAACGGAGGGTACTCCCCCTCTTAGGGCCTATATTACTCGTGCTGATAATTGGCCGTCATAAACACAACCAACCAACCGAAGCGAGAGAGCTGGGAGCGAAAAAAAGGTCATACTGAGAAAATAACTGTTTATAAATTCTATTTAATTGAGCAAAAAATGAAAACACACGGCCGCTTATACATCTCTTCAAAAATCATGTGACCAAGTTTCCTGTTTTCATCTTAAAAAATGAGTATGAAAATGTGTCCGAAAATTTTGAGTTGTTGAGTGTGGGAAAATATTTTTTTAAATACCGCCTTAACGTGATTCTGATAAACGAGGCTTTTACGGAAAAATGAAATTAAAAATTCGTCAAAAGCGGCCAAATAAAATTCTTAAATTTGGTTTATCTCTAATCTTGATTTAGTTTTTCTTGGTGAAATTAGTACTTAACTTCGAAATCTACCTGCGCCTGTAGGTAGGCCCTGTGTAGGCCGAGCCAACGGGGATTTTTTTTTTTAATTTCATCAGATTAAAGTAAAAGCACACAAGATCTTAATCCATGAGCATACGTGCAGGATATGGGTATGACATACCAGGGCAGTGTTAGAAATGATTAAAAAAAAATGTCACTGGCAGGCTTCAAACTGGTCTGCTGCATAAAATTAAGTCTGAATGATCCCCCCTCCCCCCTAGAATATAAACCAAACTTACTTTTCAGTTATCCAAACATTTCAGCATAATAAAATGTAAAATTATAATTTGGTAAAAATTAAATAAACAACAGTACATAAAATTTTATATATATATAATTATTAATTAAATATTTTATTTCGGATTATTTATTTCAACTCACTGTAAGGTTTAATGCATTTTTTTTTTAATAAAATAAAATTGTGTGATCTGCGATCAGTTGGGGTTTTCTCAGGGCCGAGAAAATTTACATTTCCCTGTCAGAGAGGGGTGGGGGGGGGGGGAGTTACTGGTCCTGCGGATCACTGAATTTTTTCAATTAATGGTCCGCCTGAATTTTCTGTGGTCTCGCACCAGCGGACGACCAAGGATTTCGAAAGTTGCATGGTGCATACGGTTTTTTTTAGTTTTGCTATCAATACTTCCAAATAATTAACGTTGCTTTATTTAATTTCAGGGAATTGATAACCTTTAACTGATGTTACCGGTCTCACAGAATGGTGCTTTTTTCAATTTTCATAGTTTAACTTGCAAATTTCAGTTTATCTACAAACACTACTGAAATTTTGTTTCGTTTGGAACTTTAGTACTAACACCAGATACTTTTTAATAGGTGAATTTTAATTATAACACTCCTGTACAAAAAGTTTAGTACAAAAACAACATCCTGTGAGTTAATCACGGCTTTTATTCATCTTTCGATGGAGCGGTCTCACAGACCGCTTCACACTAGTTATGTGACAATTTCTGTGACATCAGTTAAAGGTTAAAAAACCTGCGATAAAATAAGCCGAAGATTACTTTTCGTAACATAGTGATTAGAAACAGTGCTTAATTTGCGCTGGAGCTCAACTGTCGTACTTCTTTTATTTCAGTGAATATTTAGATATTAGCTGGAGTCCACCGGATCTTATAAATGCTGTGTAGCGAAGCCCAACGGAAATGTACCCTTGGTTGATAAGGCAAAAAATTAGGATGGCTGCCGAAATCTTTCTAGTTTGGTTTCAGTTGAAACAAAATGATTGATTGCCCCAAGTGAAAACAAGTGGTCCGACATAAACATTTCCCCAAAAAGAGAAATAAAATCTCAACAACAAAAATCTTTGCAAAAGAAAATCTTTGAGCACAAAACTTCAAAAATGCATATAAGCTGCTGAAAATATTCGAAGTACCACTGCGATATCTACCCGAAGAAATGCAAAACGGATTGATTGTAACAATATTTCTAGAACTGTATATTGTTTAATGAAGCAGAAGAAAGTATTATATGAGTTGGAGAAACAGATATTCAAATCCGAAATTCTTTAGACTTGGCAAACAACGCATTAATGATCAGGAGATGGGGCTAACGGGGTTAGTGCCTACCACAGAATATTATAGGGGTCCTATATATATATATATATATATATATATATATATATATATATATATATATTGTTAGGAATTAAGAACTGGAGACAAACGCAAAAGCCATACATACCCGAGGCATGTCATACCCTGCTCGTGTGCTCCCGTGTTAATGGTTTTGTAATATTTATATCGCTAGGTATAAAGCCTTTTTTTGCATGAAATTTGCTCTAAATTAATAGTTTCAAAAAATGTGGGTTCATTCGAATTTAAAAACTTGTGACATGGGGGGGGGGGGGAGGGTTAAAAATACCACAAAATTTACGTGACGCAATTCATGAGGGATCCCTTGAAACTTTACGTATTAACATTGCAAATTGATTAGGAAGATGATGTTAACTACTTACCAACCATGGGTGATTACAACAGTGATTACATTGACATGCAAATTTCAGAAAATAACTAAGCGTTTTAAAGTACAGGATGTCCCATTAGTCCGTTCAGCTTTCAAAAGTTCATAAAAATTACCAAATCGTCGTATCGGTACGTGATTTACATCACAGGTTAAAATATCGGAGATTTTCTGTCAAAACTACGAGACGGAATTAGTTTGAACTATATTTTATTAAAAAATGATTCAAATTTTATTATTTGAGCTATTTTTAAACCTTTTTCTTTTGTCACGAAAATTCTGACCATTTAACAAGTGCAAACCAATTCGACATTTTTTTTAATTTTTTATGAATTTTTGAAATGTGGACGACTTGTGGGACTCTTTGAACTATTGTTCTTTTGTCGCAAAAATAGCAAATTCATTTGCCAGTATTCGCATATTTAACATTAAAAATACCAGCAACCGGTCATCAAAGGAAAATATTGAGATTCGAACCAAAAATTTCATAAATTAAATAAAATTAAATTGCACACAAATAAGTTACACAACAATGTTAAATAGCTTTGAGTAAAATTCCCGGTATGTTAAGTGTTAAAATGGTTAACCAATGCATGATTTTTTTATTTCCATGCGAAAAAAACATAGTTTTGGCCATTTTATAATATAGATCGTTGAAAAAATTATGATAATAAAAAATTATGAATAAAATATCTTACTAGAAAAAAAAAGTTTTTATTTATTGCGTTCTGCTATGCATTATCATTACTATTTGGTATTAAACATATGTACATTTCTTTAGCCCTTTGAATACAGGACATATACTATACATCCCAGTGGACTATTTTCTTATTCTATTCGTACTACATTTTGAAAAATAATCTCTACTGTACACTTATACTAGGATATTTTCAAGAAGAGCTTTTTGTTTTTTAAAGATCTGTTAAAAATCTTATCGCTTGGAGCAAACAAAGTTCACCGTTTCTTAAAAAAATATAAAGAGCGTCGTCCAAATTTTCGCTGTTGCGTAGGGATTCACCAACTATGAGCATTACAAAATTTCGGGGAAAGAAAAATAATATTCGCTTAAAGTACTTTAAATACATAAGAAAGCCATGTTTTATTAGTTAGAAATCGATAACGAAAGTGAAAGGGCAATTTGGAGCTGTAAAATTAGAGCGCACTACAGCATGCTAAACAATAACGAAAAACTCAAGGCATGCCGCATACCGAGGCAACACGAGACACAACGCTCAACTTAGGAGACGAATTCTGAAAATCTAAAATTTTTCTTTATTGTTAACTGGTTTAAATTTTAGATTTTGTCTCCTAAGTCGCTAATTGGGTCGGTGTGCGGGCCTGCCTCACCCGTAATTCCCGTCATCATTTTTTTTTTCTTCTCTTTTGGCCCTTGTGAATTATAAGAAAGTATAGTCTATGGTACTCAATGCAGCGATTAAAGGTTAAGCACATTTTTTTTCAAAACAACATTTTCAAAATCGGTGGACGCTCTAACTCAAGCAATTTTCAGTCAATGAATTCTGATATCGTCACATATTTTTCAAGAAATTTTTTCGAAATATTGATATCTTACTTTTTTGTGTAACTTTACGAAAATTTTAGGTGAAAAGTTACATTTTACTTTGAATCAATGCTATTTCACTAAAAATGCACACATATATATATAACCATTAATTAAACATTACCGACCATCATCAAAAACCGCAATATTGTGAAAAATTGACAACAAGTGCCACAAACCAACAATATAGAACAGTATGTATAAAATAAAGTACCTTATACCTAATTACAAGAATTAACATGGAAGAAAAAAAAAAAAAAAAAGAATATGGATTCCGAAAAAAATTGAAAAACTTATATATTGAATTACGTTTTCAAGAGTACAGAATTCAATGATATAAGCAAATCGGTTGTTGTTCTCTGTGAGAAAAAAGCTATAAGCTGAATTTTTTCCCCCCTATATTAAAGGCTACGCATTTTACTAGCGAATTATCGTGCCCACCACTTGATCCTAATTTTTTCTCGTCCATCGATTGTCAAGCCATTTTTTTAATGCATCAACCACAACAACAACAAAAAAAAAAAAAAAAAATACCGTTTTCTACTTTAAGGGATGCATAATAAATTACTGTAAAATCTATTTTTGTAAACACTTAGCATTTCTTCAAATACCCCCCAAAAGGTTTAAATTTCAGGGCATTAAAATGGTGTTTCTCTTAATGCTTCTTAATAATTATTATGCTTTTAACTTAGTTATAATTATTATAATTTCTATGTATTAAATCACAAAAATAGAATTTCTAATCATTTGTTAGGTAGCTTTCTTTACAAAAAAGCTACCTATTGCAGCCGTTCGGAGGAAAGCGATTTCAAAAAATTTTGGTATATTTTCATCGATCATGACCCCCAGACCCCGAAACCACCCTCCGTTCAAAATTGATATATATATATATATATATATATATATATATATATCTGACCTATGTCACACTGTAACTCCCGTAATTATGAACCGATTTCGATGTAATTCGGTGTGTACATAGTACATACCAATGTCTCGACCGAGTTCGTTGGCCAGCTTCATCCGCCGTTTTGTTTCAAAATGGCGGCCATTTAAAATTTTTAAAAAATTTTAAAACTTGAAATGTGATACCAAAAAATTAAAAATGGAAAAATATTTTTTTCTTATGTATTTGACCTTTATACAAAGATTCCGGAGCAGTTTTTGTTTCGTCTATATCTTAAAAAATGGCTGAGTTATAGCATTTTGAATTTCTAGCGTGGCTGACATTTTGAAACGTCCAGAATTTTGTCACGCGATAAAAGGCGTATTTATGAACCGATTTGGATGTAATTCAGTGTGTACATAGTACATACCAATCTCTCGACCGAGTTCGTTGGCCAGCTTCATCCGCCGTTTTGTTTCAAAATGGCGGACATTTAAATTTTTTTAAAAATTTTAAAACTTGAAATGTGGTACCAAAAAATTAAAAATGGAAAAATATTTTTTTCTTATGTATTTGACCTTTATACAAAGATTCCGGATCAGCTTTTGTTTCGTCTATATCTTAAAAAATGGCTGAGTTATAGCATTTTGAATTTCTAGCGTGGCTGACATTTTGAAACGTCCTGAATTTTGTCACGCGATAAAAGGCGTATTTATGAACCGATTTGGATGTAATTCAGTGTGTACATAGTACATACCAATCTCTCGACCGAGTTCGTTGGCCAGCTTCATCCGCCATCTTGTTTAAAAATGGTGGCCATTTAAATTTTTAAGAAAAATTTAAATTTGAAATGTGGTACCAAAAAATTAAAAATTGAAAAAATATTTTCTTCTTATGCGTTTGACCTTGATAAAAAGATTCGGGAGCAGTTTTTGTTTCGTCTATATCTTAAGAAATGGCTGAGTTATAGCATTTTGAATTTCTAGCGTGGCTGACATTTTGAAACGTCCTGATTTTTCTCACGTAATAACAGGCGTATTTATGAACCGACTTGGATGTACCTTGGTGTGTACATAGTACATACAAATATCTCAACCGAGTTCGTTGGCCGGCTTCATCCGCCATCTTGTTTCAAAATGGTGGCCATTTAAAAAAATAAAAAAATAAGAAAATTTAAATGAGATACCAAAAAATTGGAAAGTGAAAAAGATTTTTTTTGTATGTGTTTGACCTTAATACAAAGATTCCGGAACAGTTTTTTTTTCGTCTATATCTAAAAAAAATGGCTGAGTAATAGCATTTTGAATTTCTCTTGTGGCTGACATTTTAAAACGACCTGATTTTTGTCACGCGATAACAGGCGTAATTATGAACCTAATTGGATGTAACTTGGTCTGTACATAGTACATACCAATGTCTCGACCGAGTTCGTTGGCCAGCTACATTCGCCATCTTGTTTCAAAATGGTTGCCATTAAAAAAAAATTAAATTTAAAATTCAAAATGAGGTATTAAACAATTGGAAAATGAAAAAGATTTTTTTATGTGTTTGGCCTTGATACAAAGATTCCGGAGCAGTTTTTGTTTCTGAAAATTTGTTCTTTTGTTTATATCTTAAAAAATGGTTGATTTATAGCACTTTGAATTTCTAGCGTGGCTAACATTTTGAAACGATCTTGTATTTGTCACGCGATAACATACGTATTCGCCTATTTCGATGTAAGAAGGCATGTGGATAGTATACATCAACACCTTGACCAAGTTCGCTGGCCAGATTCATCAGCCATCTTGTTTCAAAATGGCGACCATTAAATTAAAAAATATATATATATATTTAAAGTGAGGTGCAAAAAAAATTAGAAATTGAAAAAGGTTTCTTTCTTAAGCATTTGACCTTGATATAAGGATTCAGGAGCATTTTTTGTTTGTTACCTTAAAAAATGGCTCAGATATAGCAGTTTCAATTTCTATTGCGGGTGACATTTTGAAAAATCTGATTTTTTGCATGCGACAGCACTCCTATGTATTAACCGATTCCGATGTGAGTGAGCATGTGCACAGCAATTACTAAGGTCTCAACCAAGTTCACTGCTTAGCCTCATCTACCATGTTGTCTTAAAATGACAGGCACTTTAAGAAATTGCCGAATTTGGCAGCCAAATATATGTTACTTTAAAGAAAAGCAGCTTGGATAAAGCTGACTAATTTCGCGAAATTCTCATTCATTATATTGATAAAAATTAGTATTGAATCTCCTATATTCGGTTTCCACTAAATTGAGCTTCGTGTGTTTGAATGATATAATTTGGCTTTTTTTAAATAAGGATTATGAAAGCTACCTCTTCCTCCCGGCACTGGCCGGAAGGACTTTTTGTAAATGAGGCAAGCCAGGGCATGTGACATCTGACACAGTTTAAGCAATTTTATAATAAAGGTTTAAATGTAATTTTCCTATAGCCATTTTTTTAAATATGGACTAAAAAATCCAGTTTTCTACTTTAATATATTTATAATAAATTGGTGTAAACGGTTTTATTAAAAATACTTCGCATTTCTCAAACGAAAAAGGTCTTGTTGTCAAAGTAGTGTTATCCCTTAACATTTTCGCTCTTCACAAAGAAAATTATCTTTTTCGATGTGATAAAAAAAAAAAAAAAAGTTCTCGTATAAGAACCGAATGGCTTTATTACTTTTGCAGACATTAATCCAAACTTTTCATAAAACTGATGCATAGCGTTAAAGAGGATCTTTTTGGGGTAGAATGGCGTGACTCTCTGCGAGATTAACAACTGAAAGAACGGTGAAGTAATAATTGCCCAAGAGCTGCTTATCACTTAGAGAAGAAATTCGCATTTTAAGAGAGAGACAATGTCTCGCGACAATCGTCAACAATTATGTAAGCATTAAGGAAAGGAATTTTTGAACAGCTGACGTTCAATAAATTTGCCGGAATTGTGTCGAGAGAAAAAAAATTAACTAGTAATGCGCAGCCAATCTTCATATTTGTTTTTCTACTTTCTATTTTTTTTTACCGTAATGAGAATTTGCACGGTTTATTCAAGAAATAAAAAACTAATAGTGTCTTATCGCTTTATACATCTGATGCTCGCTTAACCAGTGGTGAGTTCTGGGGACTGGTGGTAGGGAACGGGGATCCGCACCCGGAGCATCGAAATATGCCCCCCTCCCCCCCCCCCAAAAAAAAAATAAAATAAAAATAAAATAAATAAATAAAAATAAAAATAAATAAATAAATAAAGATTTAGAATTTTAAGTTTATTAGTAGTTTAGAAGTGGTTAGTTAGAAGTAGGAAAATGTCTAAATTCAACGCTGCACTCAACTGAGGCGAGTTGTAAGAGTCAGTTGGCTATAGGAGATTAAAAAAAAATTTCTTTTGAACTAAAGCGAACAATTAAGAACCACTTCCCCTTCAGAAGTCTTCCTTGCTATATGCCACTCTGCTCTAGAAAAGGTTTATTTAAATGGTGTTCTATGTGGTTATATAGTTATGTCCTTTTCAATTTTGGGTTTGGTGCCAGTTGGACTTAGAATCCCAAATCCTGTATTTGTGTAGGCATTGGCATCGACAGAATGAAAGCCATGGAAGGACAATATTTTAGAATAGAAGTCCCCGAGGTTCACTTGAAATAAGCTAAACTAAATATTTTTTTATCAAAACCTCTGTGTAAGGCCATACTTAAGGATATCAGCGTAAACAGCAATACAGAAATGTAATAAATAAAAAATATAAAAAGCTTATACCGGCTTTTTTTTTTATATGGAGAATTGAAACAGTTTTTCATCAGGGGGGAGCAGAGTCCCCTTGACATCCGCACCCCCCCCCCCCCCGTATTTAAGTTTCTTTTAAACACATGCTTCTCCGCGTATCTCCGGTTATTGGGGACGAATTCGTTTTCCCATCATTTCCTATTTGCAATTAATGTTAACCCGTTCAGGGCCGGCATCTTTTGTGCAAATTTTATTCATTTGGCACCACTTTTTGTTAATTATTTCACTTAACTTTATAAAACACGAAAATGTAGTAATTAAATAAAATCAATTTAACTTTTCTTTTTTACTGGTATCAAACTCAGGCGTTTTAAGCACTTTTTGAGGGTGCATATATGATCCCATGGTCCCGAACGGGTTAAAGACTCTTAAAGCGTACTACTCATCGGATAATACAGACAATTTTTTCACAAACTGGCCGATCAGAATCGAAACTGCTTTCATACATTATTTTTTCAGAAGCAAATTTGATGTAAATTTGGTTATTGAGAGAGCAAGAAATTCTCAGTGAGAATAATGAAGAGAAAGAAAACTTTCTAGCTGCCAAAAACGGGAGAGGTTCAAAAATTGCTAATGGCTATTCGCCGATATTACCAGTCAGAAAGGACTGACCAAATTTTCGAGTGTGTCGAAAAATGTTGGAAATTGAAAAAAGATGGTGTAAAAAGCTCATTTGTTCAAGTTACGCAAAGAAAAGTGAAAAATTACTTTAATTAAAGTTAAATCATGTAAGTACAGGGCTGCCACGGGCGACTGTTTTTAAATTCTATCTCGCACCATTTTTAAAAAACAAAAAATTTTCACTTACACTTTGACAAGATCTGCAAGAGAAATATATTACAAAACTATATATATTTTTTAAATAATGGTGCGAATACAAAATAAAAATAGTCGCCTGTGGCAGCCCTGTAAGTACGGCTATTTTTTGCATATTTTGTTTGTCCTCGGTAATTTATCTTTTTGTAAAAACATGTATAATAATCACTTTTAAACAAATTAAATTAAATAATGCTATAAAAAGTGATAGAATATCTTTATTAAGACTTACGATCGTTTCATCGCACAATCGGCGACATTTTCAAAATCAATCATAATAGAAAATATTTTCACATAACTTAAAAACAATAATATAGTAAAATGTCGCCGATTGTGCGATGAAACGATCGTAAGTCTTAATAAAGATATTCTATCACTTTTTATAGCATTATTTAATTTAATTTATCTTTTTGTATTAACAAATTGTCGATAACATTATTCATAACTAAAATTGCTAAATTAAACAAATCGCTGTATATTTTACCATTAAGTTGGTAACCTATTTAATTTCTGTGAAAAACTGAATACAATTTATTCAACGTGCGGGATTATTTTACACTTTTCAAATGTTTACATCATTTACTACGGTCAAAAGATGGTCTCCCTTGTAAGTGCGCACTATCGGGAGTTCACTGTATTGACTTTTACAGGGAGTTTAGGAGGGGGCAGATCCGGTTCCCCCTGACGAAAAATTAGTTCTTCCTTTCTGTTAGTGTTTATTTCAGTTATTAGGAAATAGGAATAAGGAAGAATAAACTTTACTGTGATTTTTTTTTAAATCATTACAGAAAACGAAAATTTAGTGACATTTTTAAAATCCAGGAGTGGTAATGGCCTCCGTTTTTGCTAGCGCCCATGTGTGTAGGGGTCAATGTGCACTAACCGGTGCAGAAAGGTCGAGAAAATTTTGAACTCGCCTGGAAGATAATTTCTTGGTCTGCTTTTGCTAAATGAATTGTTAATTTTCTAAATAGTGTTTGTGGGACTTTAGTTAATGAGATTTTCCCCCATCTGAATATACTGCTAAAAAACACGGGGAGGTCTGGTGTAGTACTCGAGTTACGGGGAGCTTCGTCAGCAGTTCCGTCGCCAAACGTCAGCGCTCATCTCCACACGGACTTATTTCAAGGTCGCCTGAAAAAGGAAGGGGCGCTTTTTCCTTCCTCTTGGATCGCTCGTTTCAAGTGCGCCTTAATCGCCTCTCTAAATAGCTTGTTTTGCTATAATTACGCCTACTTCCAGCTTTCAATAGCAACATTGTACTCAGGTTTGCAGGTGAGAAAGTAGTCCCTCATTAATTGCCCCCATTCTCAGTTGCATATCAATTTAAAAAATTATGCGAGGAACTCAAGTAGTCATTTTCATATCAAATTGAACCTCCACGATTATTAATAATTAATAAAATATTTCTAAAAAGAATTAATCGTTCAAACTAATTATTATTAACGTCATTATCGCAAAACCAAAGTTTAAATAGATTGTTTAATGTACTGAAAATGTAGAGAATTAAGATTATTAAATTATGAGATAATGCGGGGTTCAGGGGTAAAGCCCTCTCATATAATAAGAGCGTTTTCAAAAAATAAATGCATAATAAATAAATAAATAGTCTTAGAACATCGATGCATGTAATCATATTTCGCTTTGCAATCCGCAAGAGTTAAATTATTACAATGTACTTCGTGATACTAATACGAAAGAAACGAAATTTCGCTTTAAATGTTTAAAATATTAAATAAAATGAATTCAAAATAAAAATGTGTCTGACAGAGCTGAAGTTGGGGGCCCCGATATAGATTTACTAATGTAATCAATATTCCTAGTGCTTCTTTATGTATGTAATCGATTTTTCAAAGATGAATTATCAAACATTGAAGATAGGAAATAATAATCTTTGGACTATTTCATGGGATTTTGTTTTTAAATCTTAATTTGAATAGGAATGGCTTGAACCTCTTGAGGCCATACTTTTCCTTTCCTATTGTCCATTCTTATTCTGGCATCTCAACAAAATTTATTCAGTTTTAAAAGGTACTTATTAATTTTTCTTGATGCCAACTGTCAGAATAATGTTCATTAACAAATTTTAGTCTGGCTTGTCGCATATTTTAAAATGAACTTATTAAACCGCTTCATTTTACTGTTGCAATAAACTGTAACGAATGAAAGACCGGAGCCAGACATGAGCGGAGCGTACGCCAGAGGGTGCGGAAAGGGTCGCCCTTACCTTTTCCTTCTAAATTTTCGAAAAAAAAATTAAAAAATATACTGCCATAATGTAAATATAAAACAGCTGATTCTGAATGTACTGATTATTGCAATGATTGCAATTTTATTGTATGGCAGTTTAAAGATTTTCATTATATGGTAAACCTTGCTTCTCGGGCGCCCCAATTGTCCAACAATTTGGTTTTCGAACAATAAATTCGAGTGAAATTTGATTTGGTTCTCAAACAATGATAGTTCCATGGAAAAATCGACCGAGTAAACGAAAAATAATCAAATTAACAAATTGTTCCAAAAAGCCACAATATTGGTAGCCATTCAACATAAAAAAGAAAACTTTGTTCATATTGCCACGAAAAATAGGACGATAAATACTACATTGCGCTGTTTCGGATCATCTGAAATTAATAAAGACAGCATCTGGTTAGAGTCCTACATCTAACCAGTGCTATATTTTCCCGTTGCGAGTCGGGCCGACTTCTATTTTTTTGCTCCGGATCGGGTTAATTTCTATTTTTTTACTACGGGTTGGGTTAACTTTTATTATTTAGGGTTCGGGTCGGGTTTTGACTCTTCCTGGTCGGATTCAGGTTGACACGACTTTTTAAAAGAATGTCCAGAGTACTTTTTTCCTGTTAAAAATCTGTATACATAGACATTCAGGGAACATAGGGAAAAGAAAAAGAAATGAGAGAAATTTTAAGGAACAACTAATAAAATTAATAATTGATTAAAAAAAAAAAAAAATAAAAAAAAAAAAAAAATAAAGAAAGTGCGGGAGATAATTATTTTTAAAAAAATATCAAAAGAGTTAAATAAAAAGAAAGGATAATTATAAGAGCTATTCCCAAGTGTTTGACATGAACAGAGATGGGGTATTCTCACAATCTTTTGACTTTCAGGAATAAAAATCTGGTGAAATTAAACTTTCTAAAATAACATTTTAATCTGAGAGACAAATGCCTTAATAATTCAAAATAAAGAAAAAATAGTCAGCAGCGAATTTTTTTTTTTATATTTAACCAAGGTTTAAGTTAAACTTGCGAGTTTAATTTTCCTTATCATTTTACCACTAAAACTTTTTATTTTCTTCTAATTTTTTACTTATAATGAATTTGCATAGTACCCACAGGACATTAAAATAAGAAATAATAACAATGCAGTTTTTTTAGTACAAAATTTTGGTATAACATCGTCTTAAAGGAGTGTTAAAGAAGGGACGGAAGAAAAAAAAAAGTGGGATGGTATAGGAAAAAAGGGATGGTAAGGATGGGACGGTAATGAAAATTACCACCTATTTTTAGGCAAATCATGTTAAGACTAAGTGATAGCCACAATGTTCATTGATTTTTAAAAACAGTTATTTATATTGGATTAAATTAAAAAAAAAATAATAAAAATTTACCTCGAAAAGTGCAGGAATAAACCTTGGGGACAGTAAGACTACCAATAAAGCCACAATGCTTGATATTGATATTTAAATGCTAATATAAATTCTGCAGTAAATTTCCTGTCAAAGAATTTTAGACATTCTTTCTCTAGCATATACTTCTGCATGAGAAAAAACTTGAAAAAAATTCTGTGTCTGCATCTGAAGTGATTTTCTGTATAATTTTAGAAGAGGGACGGTAAGGAATCTAAAACCCAGGGACAGAGTTAAAAAAATAATATCAACCGTAAAAATGTGTGCAGGTTAATTTTTTGCTACATATTTATATAAAACAATAGTCCCAGTTTCGGAAAAAAAATTACATCGAATTACTTTTATTGAAACAATTTTATACAGACAGCTCCAAACTTGAAAATCAGCATCAGGGACACGGGACGGGATAGGAGTTTTCTGGATATTTGTACCGCCAACATCGTCCAAAACTTATTTATCTCGTTAATACTGTTATGCAGTCATGCAATGGGATGTTCCCCAGTATATGAAAAAAAAAATAAATAAATAAAATAAAAAACAAGAATATGTACTAAAATAAAAATTATTATTCAGGGGCGTAAAAGTCAAAAGATTGTAAGAATGCCCCAGATACGAGGACATTAACAATGTGAACAAACTTCATAGTCCGGGAACCGGTGACATCGAAAGTCCCGTCATCGCGGGAAAAAAAAATATATGTAAATCGATAGTAAAAAGTCATACGAACAAAATGAGCTAGGTATGACTAGGTTTGACAAGCCGAAAATAAGTTTAATTAAATTAATTATTATTTAAAAGGTGTAATGATTTACCGTTTTCGCGGAAAACCGACACTCGGCTAGCGTCCAGATGCAAAATAAAGTAGCCACCTGTAAATATTCAAAGCAAAATAAATGTGAATTTTTATCACCGTCCATCTCATTAAAATAGGTATGACAGACTTTTCCGGCAGAATAAACTTTTTCATATCAATTTTTTTTTTTTTTTGAAAGAGCACAAAATTTTCTATATACAATGCTATAAGAGTGGTCAATGTCTGCGATGACGGTAAAACATTACAGCTTTTTAATTATAATTAATTTAACTAAACATATTTTCGGCTGGACAAACCTAATCATACCTAGCTTATTTTGTTAGTATGACTTTTTACTATTGATTTACATAAAAAAAAATTCAATTCCGCGATGACGGAGCTTTCCATGTCACCAGCTCCCGGACTATCATGAAAATCCAAGTGAGAAGACGAAAAAGGAGATGAGATAATAGTAGCCCTATAAAAATCAAAACAATAACCAGATGTCCAGCAATAGGAAACAATTAAAGAGTTGGAAATTTCTTGATTAGGAACCTGTTGGTAATGCTCCCTTTATCTCTATTCGTTCTAGTATTTATTTTGTGATTTTTTGATAGTGATATCAACAAAGTTTTTTAGTTTTATTTACCTGTGAGTTCTTTTTGTTTTTTTACGAGGGTGGAACCCCGGTTCTCGAACATCACGCCCCCAGTTGTCGAACAAACAATTCAAGCGAAATTTGACTGTGTTCTCGAACAGTGAGAGTGTGTCGCCAAATTGGCTCGAATGGAAAAAATATATATATATATATATATATATATAACGTAGCAAGAGCGACCCAATTGGTTTTGTTATTGTTGTACACAAAGCACACTTATGGTACAGTGATCGTAGCGTTGACGAAATGCATGTATTTTGATATTCCTGTACAGCCAGAAATCCGCTAATTTTATATGATTTTTTTTTCTCCTTTGGTTTTCATTGGCATGAAGCGCATATGTATACGGTATAGTAATTCTGGTGCTAAATAATTTCATATATTTTGAGATTAAAAAACAGCCATAGGCCTAATGATCGAATAAATAAGAATAGAAACCCCCCTCTGTCCCAAGTCATTCAAAGTTTCATCAATTAAAGTATGGGTACAGCTTTTGTTAAAGTTTTATTAAAATGTTATAAAAATGTCATTTTCACATGTAATGTACAGTACTGTAATGTATTTTTCTGGGTTATACTGTTCAGAATATTGTTTGAAACTTTGTACGTATGAGGAATAACTTGGGCGGTGAAAACGAATTAATCTTATTTTCATTATTTCTTATGTAAAATTTTATTCGGTTCTCGAACAGTTCTTTCGAGCGAATTGTACTAGAGAACCAAAGTACCACTCTATACTTAGCTAGGATTATCATATTTTTTTTCAAGCGAATCCAACTGAACGCCTGAAACAACTGAAAGGGAGTGAAGAGCAGTGCTGTAGTCGTAATTAAAAATCCAGAGGGTATAGTTAATATACGCTATTGTTTTATCTGAGAAAACAGATTGTATACGGAGTATCTTAAAATTTTGCAGAAAGCATACGGCGGTGTATACCACCGTATATCTTGCACTTCTTAAGCGGTGAAGAGGGGAAATAGAAGAGAGTCATGGATCAAAATTATTACTTTCTTCTATCTATAATACAGGAAAGTATTGCAATCGAAATAAAATTCGCGGATTTAAATGTTTTAGAGGTTAGAGACCCCGAAAAACACTCTTTTACAAAATATCTGTCTGTCCGCGCGTCTTTTTGTATCATCGAAAAGTGCATGAAGTTATCCATAGAATTGAACAACATTTCATATGTTTTTGACTATGACCGTCAGGTCCCAGTTGAAATTGGGGATATTCCCCCGGAGGGGGGCACTATGATAGCGATTTCTGTGTCATTTTCCTTATTGTGTCATCGGAAAGTGTATGAAGTTATGGATAGAACTGAAAATCTCATATATATGTTCTTCACTGTGGACGTCAGGTATGGGTTGAAATTGGCGATATTCTCCCGGGAGAGGGCGCTGTGATAGGGATTTTTTCTGCTGTTTAAGATAAATATTTTTCGGCGAAATTTTATATTTAGATGTAATAGGCCGAGGTCCATATAAAATTTTAGAGAAAATTGGTCTGTAGGTGGCTCTGTGACAGCGAATTTTGTTTGATTTTCGGCACGAGCGCAGTAGTTGTTGTAAAAAAAGAAGAAAAAATCGTATTAATCACTTAATTGTCCAATCTAGGTTTAATTTGATGTTTTTAATAAGCAAAAATATTCACGTTTTTTATATGTGACCCGTAGATTACACTTCATTGCGATTTTTTCCTTCCCCCTCCCTTCCTCCACGTTTAAAAAAAAAATGTTGACAAAAAACTTCAAGTGTGATAAGAAAAAATAGATAATGGATATGTCATCTACCCATTTTTTGTTTCTAAAATACATAATTCAAAAAATTACGCTTTTTGAATTATTGACATGTATGAGATAGAAGAAAGTTTTGAGATTGGCACGTCCGACTAGTTTGTTGTTTTCTGGCAATTGAGATGCAGCAGAAAATGCTGTCACCCAAATTGCCAGCATATTTTCTGTTATTTTCTCCGTTTTTTCTTGCAGTGTATACTTAGCCATTCAGTATGTCAATAAAATATATTAAATAAAATATTTTGTTAAATGTAAACAAACTTTTAATACTTTAGACGCGCACCAAACATAAGTAATTGTACATTTTTCGCGGGGTAGCTGAACTTAATTTTCCAACTAATGTGCTATTATTATTATTATTATGCTTATTAGGAATTTATGTTTTTTACTATACAAGCATCTGTTGATTAGTCATCGACCTCTTTATGACAGACAGTGGGAGTAACAATTTAAATTAATAATGATTGTATATTTTAGTAATATCGATATTGAAATAACTCAATAAATTTTTCAGAATTTTTTTAATTTTTTGTGATTTTTGATTAGACAAGAAAATTCGCAGTTTGACAGACTACTTACAATATTGAACTAGTTTGTAGTTAGACTTGTGATAATATCTGTTGTATAAACAAACTGTATATTATTTTTTATTGTTATCAATTAAGATTATATTTAATAAGTACTTTTAAGGGTCGTCCATTAATTACGTTCCGCATTTCTTTTTTTTTAAAACCTCTTCCTTTCCCTATATCACAGGTTGTCATATTCGACCGAGTGACAGCTTCTCCCCTGTGGTGATATCACATTCTTTGCAATTTCTAATTGTAAGTTAATTTTGATTAAAACAACTTTGCGATTACTGTTTTAAATCTTTTACATTATTAATGTAACGAATTAAAATCAATCGTAAAAAAAATTATCACATTTTTATTAGTTACATTATAAGAGGATATTAAGTCCAGGAACTATATGGACTATATTATATATTGGATCATATTAAGTCCATGAATACCAGTGTTTGATATTATTTGTCCCTATCATAAAACCATCAAAATCTTACGTGGTACATTCAATGTTGGAGTAGCACAGTTAATATTTATTCCAACAGAGCGAAAAATGTCCAGACTAGGACTCTAACCTGGATACCTTTGCTTGCTGTGCCAATGCTGTACCTATTGAGCTATCAGGACGGTACCTGGTTGACATAATTCACTCTTATTTGTTGGACATGGCTGTGAACTGCAGCGCTAGTTTCATTCATCCGAGCTACAACTATAGCATTTACATGATGAAAGTGTTTGATATGTGTCTGCACCTTGTCGCCGTAAGCCAAGGTATCGAGGTTCGAGTCCTGGTCTGGACATTTTTCGCTCTGTTGAAATAAATATCAACTGTGCTACTCCAACCTTGAATACGACTCATCCAGTTGGAAAAAAAAATTCTCTTCTCTTCATTATGTTCATTATGTCTTACGTGCTTTTACTTCAAGCTGTTGATAGTCAAAAGAAAGAGGGGAAATATACCTAATGCAGCACAACTTCTGAAAACAGATTCGCCAAGACCGGGAAAAAATTGTTTTAATAAGGTTTCGCTTAGCAGGTATAATTATATGGTATTCCTTCCGTCGCGACCATAAAAGTTTTCCACTTACGACAAAATTTCCGTTATAGACAGATTCGGTTTTCACAGGTTTAACTATAATAAAAGTACATGTTTTTATACGAACTTTATTACTCTGCTTAGAAACAATACCTACCTAATTGTTTTCACATTTTAGGTGTTAATTCACTCTTTCCCCTAGTCTCACTGTGTCACAGTTTTTGGACCCCTCCCCCTTACGAGGTGAGACGTTATCTATGGATGACCCCTGATAGAAATTTATACTGATGTATAATGATCTCGAAGCTGCCTCGGTTGTCCGGCGTATTAAACGCACTGGCCCGCCCGAACCCGTTAGTCGATGCCTTAAACTTGTTGAATTTAGCTTTACATTTTTTCCGCACTGAGAAAAAAATATGGTTCTGGCATCTAGAATCTAAATTGTGGCTCTAGAAAAAATAGTTCCATGCTATCCTTATAAATTCTAGTTCCCTTTGCTAGAGAGTTCCAGAGTCTCCCACTAGAATTCAAGAGCGTTTTCTTATATTCTCGTGGTCAAACTTATTTAAAAATCTCTGCAAATAGACGCGAACACAAGAGGTTAGCTTTAGTAACAATAATTCTAGTTTATGATACTCTTCCAGAAATCAAGCGATAATTTCTCGCTACAGAAACGATTCATTATCGTTTCGTCAACTAGAAAACAAGAGACTACAAATTCTAGATCATTTCGTCTATTCAGCTTACCGGTCGATTCTCCACCAACCTTTAACTCGCGGTTCAACTCTCAGTTGAGAAACCTTCGGTTGACAAATCTAACCGCCGGTTAATATTTCGAATTCATCGATAACTTTCAAGCCGCGATTAGTCGACCTGAGTTAGTCAACTCTCGGCTGAAATCTGCGTAGTTGATTGGCCAAAGGAATCACATGACCTAGCAATCATCTCTGCGAGTTCTGTCCTTCCTTGACACCATCTTAATCTGTTTCTTTTCAATAACGAAACTAAAGGCAGTATTGAAATTGGAAATGCATATACTTATCATGTTTAATTTTTAAATAAAAAATTCTTATAATTACCATTTTGATTTCATGATTTTGTTCGTTTACAGAACAAAAGTTTCAATAAAATTCTTAACAATAAAATTCTTAAAAAACAGTTGATTAAAAAATATCTTGATTAAAAAAATCATTTTCTTTAATGTAAGTTTAATAAACAATTATCTGATCAAACTAGTAGTATTAAGTAGAATAAAAGTAAATAATGCAATAGGTTTATTTATTTATTTTTTATAATGAATATTAGATATGAAGATATTTTCATATAATTATTTCTAATGCATATATATTTTATTTAACAAATGTCTGTACAGATTCAATTAAAATATCTTGGATAAAATAGCATGCCGGTAGAAAAAAAAAAAAAAAAAGACGAGGCCTTAGAAAATCCTGTGTTGATTATTACACATTTTTTTAGAGATCATGTTTAATAACTTTAGAAGAAGGCCGAGAACATGTATTAATATTCTTGATGTATTGCGAAATTATAAAAGAAAAATCTTCTGAAAAAATGTTTCTTTAAAACAAAAATCATTATTTCAAACTTACTAAGTATGTAATAAAAAAAAATAATTATTTATCTATTATGAACAATTGATCACATATACACAATTCGGTAGAAAATTCATGCTTTAAGCAACGATGAACGAGGGACTCAAATGGAAGAAAATTTGTTTTCTATTTTTTCATTATTATTAAAAAAGAGAGAGAGAAAGAAAGAGTTTTGAATCATATATTTTTACAAAATTGGTATTGAAAGAACATATTTCCATTTAGATTTGTTAGATGGCGCCACCAAAAAATACTTTGTAAATCAATAAAATTTGAAGTTTCGTTTTCGACACACAAATTAGTATAATTTTGCATTCATAGAGCAAAAATATCCAAAAAAAGGGGGAAAATGTAAGTGACACATTCTTTTATAATACCATCTTTAATAATTAATTCTTCGTTTAATTAGTAAATTCCAAGAAGCTTTGTTTTTGAAAAAGAAGCATCAGCGCACAATTTAAAACGACCACCATCTTTCTTTCTACTAGGCATGCGCGGTTCACTAACCTACCTACCAGAGCTTGGTTGAGTAAGTCAACCCCAGGTTAGTATTTACCTCGAATTTCGTCAGGTTGGGTAAACGGAGAATTGGATTTCGTATTCAACCGAGAGTTAAGCTCCGAAACGCGAGGTTGAAGTTGACGGAGAATTACCGGGTTAGTTGTTTACCTTATTCGCATAGCTCGGAAATCTATATTTCTAGTTCAAGGATTCAGAAAAGGACTATCTATTCATTCTAGGTGAAGACGGTATTTTTTTTCCCTCAGTGCGGTGGGATCTTCCGTGATCGGGTCTACCACTACCGTTCCGGGCTAGTGTTGAAAAGGAAGATACCTCCGATGAGTGCGCGACCGCCTTTTCCGCCAAGTAGCGTTATCGGATCCACCCACCCCCGACCACAGCCAAGAACTATGATGATCTCGGAGTCGCCGTGTTCGACTGGCTTATTAAACTTAAACGCCCCGTTTGTCCGAACCCGCTGGTTAATGCCTTAAACTTATTCACCTTACCTTAACCCATTGGAGGTCACTTTTCCCTTTCAACATTATCCCGGAACATCATTATAGCTTTACTTTAAATATCATACGAATTTATCCGATTTAAACGATTGTGTAAAAATTTGTAAATAGTTAACGCAATCTTTTTCGTATGTACTATGTACGAGTCTTTAGGAAATATAAGACTCCGTATAATTCTTTATGTCTGGATAATATTTTCCCATATTCTTATCTTGAAATAAGAAAAACTAATCAGAAAAAAAAAGAATGCTTGA
The DNA here is from genome assembly GCA_963932465.1 of Maratus speciosus. Taxonomy (NCBI): domain Eukaryota; kingdom Metazoa; phylum Arthropoda; class Arachnida; order Araneae; family Salticidae; genus Maratus; species Maratus speciosus. The sequence goes on along the minus strand of OZ010787.1, from coordinate 508,803,757 downwards.
AAATAATGCATATTAACTTCCTCCGCTCTTTGCCTCTTTCATTGATTTTAGATGCGTGGCCCACGCATGTTTTCAAATTTTGAAGCATTTTACAACATGCTGTATTAAAAATAATAATGGTTGATAGCCGTTTGAGTTATTTTCATTTTATTTGTTGCAAGATCTTTCATACAGGTGTTGTTGTCACGTTTGCATTCGGCGAAGCTTCCTTTTGTAAAATCAAAACAATGTGATGCGTCTTAAGATGAACATCTCTGTCTGGGAGTAGAATAAATGCTGGCGTATATATATGTTTCTGTTAAATTTTTCGTCTTCATTGTCTAAAATGCATGCAGAAATCCGGAAATTAACTTTCTGTATTCTTAAGAGGTCAAGTACATTTAGATCGAACAAAAAATCGAAATATATTTTATTCACTAATAAAATTTAAAAAAATTTCAATAGTCTAAAGAAAAACGCATTTAAATTTTTAGATCAAAACAAAAGTTATAGTAAAATGGACTGTGAATAGCTTGACATTTCTACTTGCATTTGAATAGAACATAGTAGTACATAGTAAAACATAGTAAACATTTTTTAAAACATAGTAGATTTAACATTTCAGTCCTATGTAAAATATAAATACATTAAATTTACATGGAAAAAAAATGATGCATTGCTCAAAGTATGTGTCTCAAATTCAATAAACTAGCTGACCCGCCCGGCGTTGCCCGGGCCTTAATAATATTCTTAAATGAATCTGAAATTTTTATCGCAGATGCGTACAGAGGGGAGTGGGGGGGGGGGATTACCAGGGCCCGACTCTTGTTCAGTTCCAAAGTTGTGTAAATTCACAGGTTAAGTTTTTTCATTTTTATATGTCTCATGCTTTTTTTATTCCAAATTAATTGATGAATTCAATTAAAATTTAATTATTTTCAATAATTTAATTTTTTATTTAAAATCTTTGAATGAAAAAGCAATTACAAATGCAACATAAACTGTAATAATTTAAAAAAAATAATAAAATTGTAAGCAAATATTACTATATAGAATCGTTAAAAAAGTACCATCCAGCAAATTTATTTTCTAATAGAGTAAAGCCTGTTTTTCTAATGGAATCCTGCAATAAACAAACAAAAAAAAAGTTCTAGCCTCTCTCTCTCCCCAAAAATGTTATTATGCTTTGTTCAATTTAAATAACCTGCATAAAACGGAATTTATCACTGGTCGTTTCCGTCTAAGCGGGTTTTATTGTATCTTACTTCTGGTGGGCCCGTATTAATATTCTTAAATGAACCTGAAATTCATATCGCAGATCCGTACAGAGAGGGGTTAGCAAAATTACTTAACGTCATGACAGCATTTTTAAATTTCTTGCTGCTGATTAATTCGCATTTCCAATATAGTGCTTTGCAGAAATTGCACGTTTTACTCAAAGTTCCACAGTTATGCACCCCCCCCCCCCCGGAACGTTTAAATCAATAATTTGGATTTCAGAAGCAACGCGTGCACTCTGCGGTTATTAAGCCTATTTTAGTGATCGCTTATGCTCTGTGTTTAACTTTATTTCCGATTCAATCTATTTCGATTTTCTGTTCTTAATTCGGCTTCTTCTTCACTTTCAAGCATTCGCCGAGATCTTTTACGGTCATTTCAAATGATATTTTGAAGCTCTATAATTGCAGAAAATGAGGGAAACATCATGAAGCTCTTTCCTCTACGGCGAAATGTAAATAAACCCGATCGCCCTAAATCCTGCCAAAGGACTTTTCACAATAACCAATGAGATGCGTTTCTCAGGCGTTGCCATTAGACAATAACAAATAATCGCGATTTCTGTGCCACGTACGTTAGCGTAATATATATATAGATACAGTACAGGACCCATTATCCGGAATTCCAAAATCCGGAAAGACCCGAAATCCGGAAATTTTTTTTTTTGAAAATTTCCTAAATTTGTAAATTTTTACTAAAATTTTGCAATTTTTGAAATTTTTTGAAAATTTTACAGATTTGTAATTTTTTTTTTGGTCTATTGTGTTGCAATGTGTAACCACTAAAATATGCTACATCAGTGATGGGGGAACACGGTTGTCGTCCCCCCCCCCCCCCCGAAATTAGAAAAAAATCATTTCTATTCTCAAATTTTAGTTTAAAATTTATATTACGATTTGTTTTTTAAAAAATCATCAGATATTTCACATCCTCTCTCTCTCACTTTGACAAAATATTATGGCTACACAATTGTGTTACTTGAATCAGGGGTGATTCTGAGTAAAAAAAAAAAAAAAAAAACTTCTGAAATTCACAGCAAATTTTTTTTAAGTTTGCAGAAGAGGGGAGGGAGGGCTCCTCTGCACTAATTATGAGTTTTTTATGCGATCTGTTAACGAAATTCTCGCTTGTACACGATCTTTTGACGAAATTTGCGGGTTTTTTTACCGAGATTTTGACGGAATTTGCGTTTTTTCCGTGATCCATTGACTAAATTTGCGTATTTTTCACGATTTTTTGAAGAAATTTTTTTTCGCTATCTTTTGACGAAATTTCCGGTTTTTTTGCGATCTTATGACGAAATTTGCAGATTTTTTTGCGATCTTTTGACGAAATTTGCGGATTTTTTTGCGATCTTTTGACGAAATTTGCGGATTTTTTTGCGATCTTTTGACGAAATTTGCGGATTTTTTTGCGATCTTTTGACGAAATTTGCAGATTTTTGAGGAAATTGCGGGGCGCTTTTTGGATCCTTTGAAGAAATTTGTGTTTTTTCGCGATTCTTTGACGAAATGTGCGTTTTCCCGCGATTTTTTTGACGGAATTCGGGAGGACCCGAAATCCGGAAAATTCCAAAATCCGGAAAGTCTTCGGTCCCGAGGATTCCGGATAATAGGTCCTGTACTGTATTTATTTAATAATATTTTATAAAGCAGCCTATTTCCAAACAGAACAAAAAATATTTCAAGAAAATCTTTTATTTTTACCATTAGTCATTTTTATTTTACGTTATCATACAAAATCTCATAAACGAGATTTCGCACTATTTGTTTTTTGATTGAGTAAATTTCGTACATAACAAGACACCCATGTAAATGATAAATGAGCTCATAAGTGAGAGTTTTTTCCTCGTTTCATTGTGCTTTTAAAAGAGTGACTGAACAAATAATTTTATTTGAAATGTTCTTAAAACATTTTCGGTACTTCGAACATTTTTTGCATGCAAACACATGTTGCATAAAAAAAACCCTCATTTTTTTTTTTTTTTTTTTTTTTTTGGGGGGGGGGGGGGCTCTAGGCGCCTACCGTGCCTAGCTAGACCTTAATCAAGCTCTGCATGTCAAGCAAAAAATTACCAATTCTTGTCAAATATGTCGCTATGCATCAATAACCGATCACAAAGGAAAGAGTAGTAGGTTTAAAATGCAAAGAATCTCAAAAAAAAAAAAAAAAAAAAAAAAAAAAAAAAAAAAGATAAGTAAATAAATAATAGTTCTTTAAGCAAATGGGTTAAATATTCATAATAAATAAGCTGTTTTGACTATTCAGATAAAGCATTCTCTCTTTACTCATACATATCAATTAATGTTGGTGACTAAAAAAAAAAAAGCCTTTGCGGTATTGTTTTCAGAACATTTTTGTTTATGTATTTTGTTTTACTTTTTACGGAATATTAAGAACAATATTTTCGTTGATCTTATATTTCCCGAAAGGGGGGGGAGGAGGGTGTAATATATCAATTTTCACTTGCGGCAATTTCTTTTATTTGTTCCGAAAGAATCGTTATTTTCTTTTACAATTAACATAGAAAAGCTTTTCAAAAATATGCTACAAATTGGCTTAGAACAAGGAGCAAAAAAAGAAAGAAAAAAGGCTAAAGTTTTTCTCATGTGAAATGTATTTTAGAATGTATCGTTAAAAGAATAACATCTTGACAAATTCCAAATGAAATTCTTTTTTTTTTAAATGATCTTCATCGGGTCAAGCGATCAGCCTAAATATTGAAAGTCGGTCTGCGAAGTATACTAGCTTTAAGCTTTAACACTATCCGACACAGTTGGAAAGTGTTTGACTTCTTTGTGGCTGCCTGTCAGGCTTCTGTCCGTGCTTTAACCCTTAAATGCCGGGTGTTGCTTTTCGGCAACATACCCAATTTAGGCTCTAAATTACTAATAGAATAATATTGAAGCTATAATGCCTAATGTTGCCAATAAAATACATTCTGAAAATATTATTAAATCGATTTTCAACATGTAGATGGCAACACTTGTGCTGTTTAAGAATAAAGATAGATTTATTTTTCCAATTGTTGCTACTTGTTCTTTTTGTTTTGTTTGGAAGCTTGCGAAATACCCTATTTTGTTCTGCAGTGAGCAAGTAAAATTTATTTCTTATTATAGTTCTTAAAATTCTTGTGTGTTTAATATTATAGAATTTTATCAAAGAAAATTATTTTTTCAATTAAAGACCAGTATTGCCGATTAGTAACAAACTGTTTTTCAGCCGTAAACCATACTTAAAACAAAATATGATTTTTTAAAGTATTTTTCCGATGATTTATTTAAAAATTGAAAGCCGAAAAACATTATTACAATGATTTTTGAAAAATCAGGCATTTAAGGGTTAACTTGCATAAAGATACTCGGATTGCCATGTAATTGATATATGTTATTGAGCTATGTTCGGTATTAAAAATAAAGTGTGTGACATTTATAGTTCGTTTACATGGAAACTCATAAGGATTTCGTTCCATTATGGTCTATAGGGAGAAATCGTTTGCAATGTATTTTAAAGGCGTTGCACTAATTCAAACATATTGAAAATTGAGGTGCACTGCAAACTGCTTACTATAGAATATGGTGTGCGTAGCATTAATCGTTCATTCACAAGGGCGCACAAAAGATTTCGGTTATATGACAGATAATTACTGGAAGTGCGTTTTCAGTTGTAGCATACGTTTTTTAATGTAACTAATTTGTTTTCTTATTACTTGATATCTTTAAATTGTATAGATCACATACAAAGCTGCACGAAAGATTTCGAGTACATTTCCGTTTATTGGTGAAAATTACTGAAGGAGAATTTTAAATTGTGTTATGCATTTCTAAACTGATTTAAATTGTAGCACAATACGTAGTATACATACAAATCTATATATTATATACAGGGCTGCGCAAAATAATTCGGATACTTCCTCGCTATGGATGGTAATAGCCAAAATTTGGTTTTTCATGTTGTTTTAGAAATCATCTTTCACCTTATTAAACGGTAAAGATTTGTTATAACATTCCGAATGTGTTGGAAAGTGTTTTATAATCTATGCTTGACGCATGTTTTTTGCTTAATCGTGCAACATCCCCGATACCTTGAAAAGCTTACACACCGTGCTACATCTTGGAAAATGACTTTAAAAGGACCTGAAAATGAATTTAAAAAAGTATTTTTTACCAGTGTTTTTTTTTGTTGTTGTTGTTGTTGTTTTTAAAAAACACCTATTTTTACGTCGTTGTTAGACGTCAAACAAACATAAATGCTTATTTTTCAAGTCAGAAAACTTCCACTTCCCCTTAAGGCTGCTCTGAAATCCAAAAAAGCTAACTTTCTGACACATTTTTAAATTCATTTTTGTTCGGAAACGCATGAAATTGGCAGGTGTTGTTATTCCGAAACTATGTAATCGAAAGACTTTTCCATATTTTGGTAAGCGCAAAGATCTTTCAGAAAATACTGTCAAAGTGGCGTTTTGAACCGAATTTCCGCACGCGAGACAGGAGAAAATCCGGTCATCACGTGACCACAAACGTTTATAACTCGATAAGTAATTTATTTAGCAAAGAATGGATAACTCATTTTGATTCCAAATCGCTTCAATGGTCAGGCATGCCAATTTTTATATCTTTACGTTTAAAAATGTGTCAGAAAGTTAGGCGTTGTTGAGCAGGGATTTGAGCCCCCTTTTAACAAATTGTGTGAAGGATAGCGTGTTCACTAAGTATTGTCGCAAAAAGCGAGATAGTGGCTTCTAAATCGGGACGTTCATATTTCTTACAATTATTTTTTTCACGCTTATAATTTTTTTTATATTTTTGTAAACGATTTTCTGTCATTGTATTAATTTATGAAAACTGGACAATTTCTAAGGGGCACAAGCCTGTAGTTTAATTGAATAATATTTGAATTATTTAATACCTGGCAATAAAATAGGTATTTATAAGGTAAATTTAAACCATATTATATTTAGGAACATTCCACTATGGTAATATGGAAGTAAGTCAAGCTTTTTGTATAGGCCCTGAAAACATTTCATTAATTATGAAACATACTAATCTTATTATTTCAAAACAATAAAACACGTGTTGAGACATTGCAGTTCGCCTCAAATTTGCATACGTGTCTCTTTAGAAAATATAATATTTTAATCAAGAAATATTTTCCTCTAAAATCTATGGAGATAAAAGTCTTTGTAAACATAAAAGTCGTACACACGTCTTCAGATTTATAGTCTTTTAAGACCATGTTTAACCCTTTCGGGTCTGGTGTACTATTAAAAGTACAGTCGTGGAAAAAAAAATTAAACACCCCATACTAACTCCTCAACAAATAATCGTAGACGAAAGTTACTGGTATCGAACGATTTGAAATAAAGTCTACTTTTAAATGATGTATATAAAATTTTCTTAGGGGGTCATCTACTTATTAAAACGAATCCAAACTTATTTTTTTTCAATGGCAGTGCCCAGTTGTAACGAGATATTTCAAATCTTCGGTTCAAACTATGCCTAGACACCCAATTTCAAGTCATTTGAATGATAAGTTTTTGAATCATAAACATTCAAAATTTAATGCTTCTAATGTTAAATTACATTTTCATATTTTTATTTATATCTCCTGAAATTATACTCCTATTGTGCTAATTTTTTGTGTAGCAATAATACTAATATACCCAAACATAAATACGCTGAATTTGCAATTTTTATAATTTTATGAAATGAATTATGAAATTAATATTCGAAAAAATAATGAATTGCAACCTACAATTTTTTTGATGGATTTAGATTTATTAAGTCCTGATTTATGGAAAACCAAAATTTCACATTTTCCTTCCAAGTAGTTTTCAAATTCTGCTTAAAAAACGGCAAAATGATGGTTTAAGGGGCCATCTTTGATGGAAGTGAGTAGACATTTTGAAATTTATTCTGCTGTACTGTAATCTAACATGCTTCATTGACTCCTTGAGTGGCGTTTAAGGTGCCTTGATCAAGAAAGGGGCTCTCTCGGTTAGCAATCGAGTACGGAACTTCAATTTGGATACAGCCCTTAAAATACCCTCGTTTTAAAATAATTAATTTCTCGGAAACTTATGGTACGAATTGCATAAAAATTCGTTTTTAGGCTAATTGAAGGGTATAGAGTTCATTTATGCTGTCAGAATTGTGTACTGCCATTTAAAAAAACAAAGTTTGGGTTCGTTTTAATATGTAGATGGGCCCCTAAGCAAATTTTATATACATCATTTAAAAGTAGACTTTATTTCCAATCGTTCGGTACCAGTAACTTTCTTCTACGATAATTTGTTGAAGAGTTAGTTGAGAGGGTGTTTACTTTTTTTTTCCCACGACTGTACATGTCTTTTCATCGAGTATTATTTTGTCTTAACAATTACTTTTGTTACTATCTACATGTAGAAATGATAGTATATGGCTATGCCTTTCTTATTATGACTTCATTTATGTTTTAACATTTAGTAATGACAATAATAATAAAAGTTTGCTTAATTATCTTTGCACCGTTGACGATTCCTTTATTTTATACATATATTTCACTCTTTAAATTTAAAATATAAGTTACTTTTCTGAATGAATCGTGTATGATAAAATGCAAAAAACATTAGAAAGTTAAGATCTTATCTTTACAAAACAGCTGAGGTTGCCAAATAACCCATTATCTAGCTTTTTTGCACATAAAGAAAATACACATACAGGAATCTTCATGTAACGATAATTTCACAAAATTATGACTTAAGTTTTTCACAAATTTAAGAAATGTTTCAGAATTTTACAGAAACAGGACCCTGTGAGGAAAATCTGGACAGAACTCTGCTATCACTAAGCCAATTTGATTGCCGAATATTTTGACTTTGTATTCTTAAGATCGCGCATTCCACGAAGGAACCGAATTACTCAAAACACGATTATCTGAAGTGACATTTTCTTTTTGCCACTGAATTTTGTTCTTTGCTGTCGGAACGCTTTAAATTATTTCCTGCGAATAAATAATGGGTATTTGAGCAATGCCAGAATGTCGTCGCAAAATAAAGTTGTTTCGTTTTCACTGCAAAATAATTAAAAGAAAAAAAGGACCAGTTGAGTACACGAACCTACTACGTCTACTTCTCGACGTCAAACAATGCCTCGGATTGTTGAGCATGTGACCTTCAGAAGTAAAAACATTTTTTGTTGTTCCGAGCGACACGTGAGGACCGATTTTTCGGTTTCATTCGTTGTTCGGGATGTCAGCTGGAGTTTATTTTTCACTAAAATTCGAAGAATAATCAAGAAAAAGTTCGCAGACACCATTCTCCTAGCGTGTATTAGTTAGAATTCCCTCGCACAAATAGTAATGCGATGGTTATTTTATTGAGGGAAGTGGCATTTAATTCATGAAAGGCTTTTATTATTAGAAAATTAGATTCATTTATGCAGATAATTATAGAAATACTTACATTTAATGAAATTTAACTTCCTTCCTCTTAGGGCAAAGGAAGTAAATAAAAGTTTTTTTTCTTCTCCCCACTTTGATTTGTCGTTGATCGAATGCAGTGGCGTAATAATTAACCCTTTATATCCTGACGGTACACTGTTGTTATAAGAATTCTGAGATTTCCATAACAGTATTTTTTGTTAACCTTTTGTTAATTTTTGTTAATTAACCTAATTATTCTTGTAAATATTTAGAAAAAAGAGCTTTAACTACCGATTTATTAAATAGTTTCAATTAAAAAAAATCTAAAAATCAATTTATTAATATATAAGTTGTTCTGGATATCTTAGACATTAACGTAAATAATTATTCAGGCGGAGCAATTTTTGTATTAAAAATTCAGGATGTGGAGGACTAAAAAAACTATAGAAGGGCCTCAAATAGTAAGTAACTAAAACAAATAGATAAATAAATAACAATTAGGATAATAATCCCAATTCCTAATAATACCTCTTTGCGACGAGAATCCCATTACGCATTTTTAATCTTTTTGTACCGGTAATTCCAAATCGAAACCTTTTCCTAATTTAATCGCAGACGTTCTGTGATTTATACAAAGCGAAATTTACTATTCAAGATTACTAGTATGAAATATTGAGATTTGTACGCTCCTTATACTCGTCGCGAAGGGTGATGAAATATTTTTGAGATCAGTTAATAGATGCTATTATCACAAAATCAACATTTTAATTATTTCATATAAGAGAATTAATATTTTAAATATTGTAGAGAATTGCGATTATCAAATTATGAGATAACAGGTGTTCAGGGGGGGGGGGGGGAGTTCCCTTCATATGACAAAATGTTTTCAGTAGATATATTTGAACAAACTATTCTTATCCGCTGTAAACTAGTAAAACATTTTTGAACTAATTTGCGATGCAATGTATTCAAATGCCGAAGAAATTTTATTATTTAATAATTATCCTTTTCTACACTCAAAAATGGAAAAAATGTGGAATGCGTTATTCTTTCAGAAGACTTATCAAATTCTAAACATGGCTAAATTTTTAATTTAAAAATAAATTAAAAAATTTTTAAGAGAATTTACATTTGAAAAAAAAAGCAGTGTGATACACAATTAAAGACAAAAACTTCTTAATAACATCATAAAAATAAGAAAGGCCTTTCGAAAGAACTTTCTTTTTCTTCATCAGGTGCATAGAATATCATTTCAAAATGGTTCAAGCAAAGACAAAGCTCTTTCGAAAGGCCTTGTGCATTTCTTAGTTTTATAATGATATTAAGACTTTTTTTTTACATTTTGTTTAAGAATTATTTAACAATGAATAACACTTTATTATTTTTCCTGATGCGTCTATATACTTTTTAATTTAATTTACATCTGTTTCCTAAATGAGTTGAAAGCTTTAATGTGGGATGATGGTGGGTTCATTAAAAATAAATAAATAATAATAATTAAATCTGACCGCCATTAGATATTTATTAAATTTGGAAATTTTAACAATATAAATTTGGGAAACTAAACATTTCTAAAATATAGTTAAAACTTTAGTTAACTATTTATTGTGTAGTTTGAAAACGACTTATTGGTTTGTAAAATATTGTATTTGGAAAAGACAAGTCCTTCCTGTTGGTGTTACAGGATTTAATTTGCATAAAATATCCTTAATAGATATCCATAATACATTAGGCTTTCTTGAATTAAAAAAATAATAAAATACGCTGAGAGGCCAACTGTATGGAAAAATTTTAGTAATTTAATCACGTACTTAATTTTTCTCCCATAATATACCCTATCCCAGGGCTTAATTTCTAGTAAAAAAGAAGTACCGGAGTCCTAATATTCTGCAGTTCTAACAACCGTAGCGTGCCCCTCCCCTCTTCCCCCATCGCCGTTGCATATTTATATTTCATACATTATTTGAAAAAAATTAAAGCATTTTTTTTTTTTTTTACCAATAAAATTTTTAAATTTATCTACCTGTATATATACTTAGCTGTCAAGTAAGTATTCCACTTTTTAGTTATCGTCTTTGCCTAATTTTAGTGTTAATTAATTGCAGAATTCTGCGATTAAATGTGGTAAGGATTATGATTCGGAAATAGTGATAACACAAAAAAGAATAGTTCACAGCTATGCATTTTTATGAAAAAATGAATGAAATTTACAGAAATTAATATTTATATGCTGAAGAATAGTAACAACGTTTTTCAATCACCTGTAAAAGCTGCATATCTTAAACTAATCGATTCCTTCATCGATTCTCGCATAACAATCTTTTGTCTTTAGTCCCTGAAAATCAGATTAAATTAAAAGTTTGACACCGTTATCGGAAAGATTCGATGCTTTTATAGAAAAAGAGAAAACACTGCTGGATTGCTTTATACGAGAATAACAATGCATGGCAATTATATCTAGTACTTACAAATGAAAGTGATTTGTGCAGAGCAGAGCCTTAGCAGGGACAGCGTTCATGATACTAAACAAATAGAAAAATTACTAACGTAGTTTTTACACTCGTATACAATAGAAGATTAAAAATAGAAAATATTCTTTACAGGAAAGATATCTAAATAAAATAAAACAGCCAATAAAAAATTATCCTACTGTCCCGCACACACACACAAACAAACAAACAAAATCGAATTGAAAGCAAATTTATTGTTCAGTCTCTTGAGTGCTACCATATAAACACGTCGCTGCCAGAAGTGCCCGGAGCTGAGCTCCGGTGGGCTCCGGTGCAAATAAAGCTGTGACCTAGCCTCCAGTTTTGATCATTCTTTCATAACTGTGATGTAGCCATATATATGTCTCTTAACTGGAGTTTATGAGAATATCTTGATACATTTTTTTGTGATACTTTAGGGGCTTGCGAAAATATTTTTAAATATATTTTGGATGTATTCCCGTGAGAAGCCTTAAAGTCATGATACTGTTATGTTCCACATGGTCGTTGGCTGGCTGAAACAATCCTTTACGAAGGATGATTTTTCTTCATACTCCTCTTGGGTGGATTTTAAAAATTTACATTAGAAATATATTTTACTAACCATTCATAGAATTTAAGAGTGCTAATTCGATTTTCATAAAATCTTTGTAAGCGAGCACGAGCTGCCAACTCCATCAGATGACCATTTTAATTAATCTCTTCTCGACGGTCACCCCGCACACTTCTTTTAATTTTTTGGGCACCACCTATTTTATTTAGTGTATTTTAGTTTTTTATTTTCCTCTTTATTTAATAGTTGAAATGCTCTGATTAAATAAAGAAAATGAATATGTTGAAAAAAAAAAACCCCCGTTGTTGAAATTTAAAGATTTTGCAGAGATGTATACGGGCATGCCGCTCGTCTTCGAGGAGCTAACAAAGAAATGCGAAAATTGGATACTAAGCTATCACCACTCGCTAAGATTTAAATTATGATGCTTAGTTATTATAATAATAAATAATAATAATGAAGAGAAACACTCCATAAAAAGACAAACAGTTAAAACGGTCCGGGATTCAAAATTTTGCTTTTTTATTTTATTTTTATTTATTTATTTTTTTTTTTGTAATTTATAAGTATTTTTTTACTTGAAATGTGTATGTAATGTCTATTAATGACAATGCTTCAATTAGTTATGCAACTGAAATTTTTCAGTTTCATTTTGCCTGGTATGTATTAAAACTTTGTAGCACCAAAAGATTTTTACCATTGACTTATGTAAGCTTCCACACGCTTGTAACAATACTTTATAATATATAAATATTTAAAATTTAAACAATAGCAAGTCATAAACCACACAATAGCCATCAACAATATAAACATCCTACTGTCACTAAATCTGCAGAGAGACCGACAATGAATAAAATAAAATGACCTGTTTGCGTTGTTACAAGTTACCGCCTAAATCTCAACTAATACAATAAAAATATGCTAAGAAGTTTTATATTTTATTATTAGTTGCTTTATGGAATTTGGGATAACAAATTTGATAGTTTGTTTTTACTCTTCACTTTGTTTAAGATTATGTAGCTTGGTTAAAATGTATATAAACATTTTGTAGTTTAAGCAGATGGTATAGCATAACAAGCCATGAGACTCGAGTTCCATTTTGTACTCTTGGTTTGAGTTTGTTAAAAAAAAATTGTCGTTCAAAATACGATTTGATATCGGTATTTAATCTGGATTAATTGGTTTCTGGTATATTTTACAAAATTTATATTATATATTTATGTATTATGTATACAATATATTTCAAGTAAAAAGTACTTATAAATTTAAAAAAAAAGCAAAATTTTGTGTCCCGGACCGTCTTAACTATTTGTCTTTTTATAGAGTTGTTTTTCCTTTTAATTATTTTTTCCTTTATTATTATTATTTATAAATTTTCGTTAGGTTATTTCTATATGTTCGCCTAAGAAATAGATTTTCACTTTGATTGGCGAACGTAATTTTTTAAGAGTCCTGTCGTAAGAACAATATTTAAGTGCATTAAGAATATTTGAAACTAAAAAATGAAGATTTATTTATAGATAAATTTATACAAAATATAATTTTATTTTTCTTTTTTGAGAAATATCTATTTGTGAAAATTTATAAAAAAAAAAATCAATTTTTAAATACATTTTAAAAATGACTTTTAAGCACAAAACCCTGTATTGCTTCATACATTAGCAAAATTTTGTGCCCCCGGATCACCTTTACTATTTGTCTTTTATAAGTGTTTCTCTTTTATTTTTTTCCCTTCATTATTATTATTATTTATAAAATTTCCTTTGTTATTTTTTTTTTAAAGATGGGTTATATATAGTTGTTCGTCTAAATAACAGATTTTTCCTTTAATTGGCGAACGTAAATGTTTACGACTGCTGTCGTTAGTTTTTCAATCTTCTATTTCGCGGGTTGAGTAAAATTTAACCGAGGATATTTTTTTTTCTACAAAAATTATGCGCGGTGTAAAGTAGTCATTTCCAAGGGAATTCAATAAATTAGAAGTAACAATAATCAACAAAATGTATATGAGAATATCGCAAAATAAATATTTAATTATTTCAGATAGATGATTTAAGATACTGAATCGTATAAAGTGACAATTACCAAATTAATGAGACAAGTGGGGGTATCGGGGGCGTGGGGCTAAGTTTTCATGGAAAATTAACGGCTCCTCAGTATCGCTGCATATAATCGTATTTCGGGTTACAATCTGATAAAATTAAACCTTCTGAAACTACTTAGTGTTACTTAAAAGAATTGCTGAAATTGGGATTTCAAATCTGTTTTGCGTTTCCAGATGGTTACATTAGACATCATATTTCAACATATTAAACGATGAAGTTTTGTTACATTAATCTGGATGTGTTGGAAAGTGTTTCATAATCTATGCTTGACGAATGAATTTTCTTTCTTGTTGTCATTCCTTGTAATTTAACAATTTTATTAATGCAGTTTTAGAACAAAATTTGAATTGTTTAACCCTTAATTGCATAGTGATGCAAATTTCCATCACCTTTTTATTTAATTTTTAATACATAAATTAAGTTCTTACAACCACTATATTTATATAGAAATATTAATCCTCTAAAAATTACAAAAATATGCTACTAAATAAAGTTAAAAATCTATCTTAAGATTTCTGATGGTGTCTAATCCTTAATATAAAAATAAAAAACACAATTCTAAAAGAATAATTCATGCAATTAAGGGTTAAGTATTTTTTAGGAACGCAAAATTAGTTTTTAAAACATGTGTAACCTATACCCAACTCGCGGAGAACCGTGGAATTCAAAACGTAGAACGGAAGGTTAATCTGACTGTTCACCTAACGATTTTTTTTTATAAACTTATAGTCATATATATTATTTCTAATGACTCTAAGCCGCTTTAGCAGGGCGCAGCGCCCGGCGGCCCTTTTTATTTATTTTTTGCGCCCGGCGGCTCTTTTAAACCCTTCTGATGTGCGCGGCTGTCCTTTTTAACACTTCCTATGCGCCCCGTGGCAATTCAATTGATACCGGGAAAATATCGCAAATTCTAGGGACTCTAAACAAACCAGTTCAAAATAGATTTTGTTAACAAGGTACAAGTATGCCCTTTTTCAAAAAAATGTGCCCTTATTTTAGAATAGTGTTCCCTTTTTGAAAAATTCCCGCCCGGCGGCCCCTTTTTTTTTCTAGAGTCAACACTATGTTATTACATTCCTTTAACTATGCACATACAAAGCGCACAACGATGAATGAGGTGTAACACGAAAGGATTTTGAACAGGTTTTTTGACATACTACACTCGCATTTCGTTAAGAAAAATATTGTTTGATTAAGAATTGCAGTTAGTTAACAGTTAGTGAAAAACTTATCGCCAGATGATCTTTAAGATCGCAGGGCGAAAATCTCGCACGGGTCCAATGGTTTTGTTGTTACATTGATAAAAAATTTGATGCTGTGTGTTTCAAAGAATCTTAATTTTGCTTATTTGACAATGCTAAAAATTGTGTCATAATATATGTTTCAGCATGCTTAACATGAATATTCATGATGTCGAAATGGGTAATAATAATTACTCTTATTCAGTTGCACCAACTTATATGGGACCGTGGGCGCGCGCTCACCCAATAATTTTATCTCTTTACCCTCCGAATTTAAATTGATTTAATTCGTTATTTATTTATTTATTTGGTTTTATTGACGTTCTCAAAATAATTTTGTTTGAAAAGTAGTAAGGACATCAATTAGACTTACAAGAGCACTGAAAACCCCTTCAACGAATGTAGAATAATTAAATTTCTCTCAAAAACAATTTTCCTGTATAATATTTTGCCATCTGTTTTGATGTCTTGAAGTGATAAAGCAATTAGGTGACTAATATGTATGTCTTACTTGACATTTAGTTTTTGAACTTCAATAGTTACCATTTTTCATGTTATTTATAATAAATATTAATGTATTTATAAGAAAGAACTTATGAGAATATAATTTAATAAAATCATTTATTAAATTATAATAATTTTATATATTGCTTAGAAAAAGCATAATTTAACTTTGAATTATCATCTTTAACCATTCACTCCTCCCTCACGGCTATCTCCACACACGTACGCACTAGGGGGGGGGGGGGGGGGGTATGTGTTATTTTACACAAAAATATTTGAGCTACCCCAATATTTTTCAAAAGTTGGCGCTACTGCTCTTATTGTGTATAATTCAAGATATTCGTGCTTATTGATAGAAAAAAAAAGTCTTCCGTGCACCATTTTCTTCCCTTTTTTTCTATGCATTGGAATTTTTACCGATTGGCAGTCATTTAATTGTACAATCGATTTTGCGATGCGAGTTGCTGTCATTTTTCGCAGTTAAAATAGTTGCAGACTCGGCTAAATCGATTTTGTTGTTTCTTAATTAAGTTCCGTCTCCGCTTGAAATAGGGATAGTGCAAACGTATTTAATTTCAAAGTCATGGAAAACGCTGTCTGGATCACGTACTCTTTGCCTCATTTTTTTTTTCTTTACCTTTTTCTGTAGTATCTACCCCATAACAGTAATGCGTTGTGAAAGGTGTACGTTTTATAAACCAAATTATTAAAAACTTTCCATTTCCTGATATTTTAACAGATTATTTATTTGAGAGGTAACACCGCTTTGAACAATTCGAAATTACGATGTTTTCTTTGTCACTAGTATCCGAACATTTCGGATTTCGGGTGTCCGAAATGTATCTTTACACTTTAAAAAAATAATAATTGAAAATAAACAAACGATGATATCGCTCACCCACAAGAAAAGTGACACATCTCGACAAAAATAAATTGCACAGGAGAGGCGAAAGGAAAATTCGCACGGTTTTACTGTAACATGAAATTATAGCCCTTACCTCTGCATGCAAGAGTAACAAGTTGGAAATTGCTCGTCAAACGTGGAAAATGAGGTGCGTTCGTACTATAACTAGTTTTATAATTATTTTTTGCACCCCATATTGTACTGAATGTGTATTTATTTGCAATTCATAAGTGCATAGTCTGTAACATCATTAAAATGCACTTGCAATATTTTTTTCCCATTCCCCTTAATGTAACGGAAAACTTTTGACTGTCCCTGTCATTAAGCTATACATCCGATTTTCATGAAATTTGAAATGGCTCGACAAAATTTTGCAGCAATTATATATTTAAAATTTCAGCCCATTCGGAAAGCTGTAACATCATTAAAATGCACTTGCAATAATTTTTCCTATTGGCTTTAATGTAAAGAAAAACTTTTGACTGTCCCTGTAATTAAACTATACATCCGATTTTCATAAAATTTGAAATGGCTCGACAAAATGTCGCAATAATTATATGTTTAAAATTTGAGACCATTCGGAAAGCTTTAACATCATTAAAATGCACGTGCAATAATTTTTCCCATTGGCCGTAATGTAAAGAAAAACTTTTGACTGTCCCTGTAATTTAACTATACATCCGATTTTCATAAAATTTGAAATGGCTCGACAAAATTTTACAACAATCATATATTTAAAATTTCAGACCATTCGGTTGGGTAGTTTTTGCTCTATTATATGCGGACGGACTGAACGACGACTATAGGTGCTACGTATTTATGTAATTACGAACACACCTAAAAACGTGCATAAAAGCATAAAACCCTTAACCCCTTCGGGACCAGCGGCTTTTACACAAATTTTTATTCGGTTGGCACCACCTTTTTTTTTTTAAGTTTCCTTTACTTAATTACGAAAATGGTCTAATTAAAGATAGAAAATATTACTTTTCTTTTTTACTGGTGCCTAAAGCAAATTCTGTATGCTCTTTTTTCTACGTGCATATGTGCACCCATGATCCCGAATGGGTTAAGAATGATGACGTTGTGATGAGGTTTGGAGGGTTGGATAATTTTACCTCCCACACACAATCCACCCCTCTTTTGTGGTCACTAATGGACATATAGCCTAATAAAGTGATTTTCCGTATAACTACAACTTACGAAACTTTTTGTGTCGCAAGACGCACCTGTGACAGACTTATTAGTGGAGTAAAACGCAAAATGAATTTTTGCGAGGTGTGTCACTTTTCCTGCGAGTGAGCGATAAGCACTTGCGGTTTTTTATCTTCCATAAAGAAAATATCAAAGTTTTTACAGTGTTTTATTCCTTGATTTCAATGTGCGCACCATTAGTCGCGCGCAACGCATCGAGTCTATAAGAGATTTCTAACCACGTTCTATGAAGCATTGAAGAATCAACAGTCTGGATGGACCGCTGTAATTCGATTTTTCAGGTCATCAATGTCATGAATTCGAGATTAGTAAACAAAGTTTTTCACGTATCCCCATAAAAAGAAGTCCAAATGTGTTAAGTCTGGAAATCTAAGTAATTAGTTAATGTTATTTTATACATAAATCATCGAATAAAACATTGAAAAAAAAAAATTGAAATTTTCTTTGTGGAACATAAAAAACCCGTCAGTGCATATTATTGTTTGTTTATTTTTAATTATTTTTTAAAAGTGTAAAGATACATTTCGGACACCCTGTAGTTTTATACACACGAAAATCATATTTTATTACTTCAATGTCAAAAGTGAAAGTGAAATTTTGGAGTTGTTGAAGTAGAACGCGCCACATCGAGTACAGAGTAACGAGAATTTCAAGCGCATCTTGTTCGGAAACCGTATTTTCAAAATCGGTGGGCGCTCTAGCTTCCGTAATTTTTAATCAACCAACTTTGTTTCTGAAAACTAATCGTCATATTTTTTCTAGCTATTTTACTAGTAGTATATATATATTTTCGCGATATTAATATCTCGCTGTCAAATGTACCTTTACGAAACGAAAGTTTTAGTAGAAAATTTTATTTTTAATTGATGCCATTTCACTATAAATCGCATAAAAAGGGAAAACCGCTACGTATTTCTCCAGCATTCGGACTAAAATAACTAATTTTCTTTGTATCATTGTTCTAGGTTAAATCTACAATGAAATATTGTGTTCAACGCTTGACACTCTTTCTCGAAGCGCTCCCACACATCAAGCAATCAAGCCGTCATTTTTTAATATATCAACTAATATAAAGTTTTCTACTTTAACATATGTATAATAATTTGGTGTAAATAGATTTTTTAAACCCATCGCAATTCTTAAAGAACTTAAAAAAAATAAAAAATAAAACTTTAACATTGAAGACATCAAAATGGTGTTAACCCTTAACCTCTACACGGGAACTCTGACAACATCTGTCTAGCTTTAAGGCTATTCTCAACTGCTCTACTCAACCAGCGTAAAACGTTTTGACACATTTACAAATTCATTTTTTAACGGAAAGATATAAAATTGGAAAGCTTGACTATGTAAGCGATTTGGAATCGAAGTGTGTTTTCCATTTTTTGATAAATAAGTTACCTGTTTAGTTATAAGCGATTTTGATCATGTGACAAAGACGTTTTTCACTCTTCCTTGAGAGGTTATTCTTCTTTCGCGCGGAAATTCTGTTCAAAACGCCCACTTTCACACTAATTTTTGAAAAATCTATTGCGTTTGCAAAAAAAAAACAAAAAAAAAAAAACAGAAAACACAGTTCGATCACATAGTTTCTGAACAACAACACTTGCTAGTTTTATGCATTTCTGAACAAAAATAAATTAAAACTTATGCCACAAAGTTGCCCTTTTGGATTTGAGAACAGCCTTAGCTTGCATTCTTGAAAGAGCCCCTGTTTAAAGGTTAACAATCATTCAAAGAAAATTAACAGTTGTAGAATAGAACATACTGACTTAAAAAACTTGAAAAATAAATAGGAAAATTGTTTAACCCTTCGCCGCACCATGTTACAGATATGATTAGTGCGACCAGGTCCACTGCCACAAAAAACGGGACAGAGCGACAATAAAAACGGGAGAGAGAGACAGAGACAATAAAACCGGGATAGTGGCTTCTAAATCGGGACATCAAAATACAGTAAATCCTATGAAAACTGTTCCTGTCTATAACAGAAAATATTCATGTTCTTTACGGAAGGAATATTATACAAGTATACCTTCTGAGACAGAAACCTGTCAGAAACGGAATCCTTCTCTGGTCACTTGAAATTCCTTCTTAGAACGTTTTACTGTATAAAATAAACACAATAATCTTAATTTGTGCCAAACAAAATTTGTGAAACCGGAATCGCTATGGGACCGAAAAAGAAATTCGTTTTGGGGAGGTTTCCGATTAAGCAGTTATAATTGTATGGTATTGATTACGCAGGGACTATGCATTTTTTACGTTTCAGGTAAGATTCCGTGATACACAATTACCGTTTTTACAAGTTTTGTTAGTCAAAATACATAGGTTTAACACATAGAAAAACAAAATAGTTAGGAACCGGAAGAATATTTCGTTTTAGCAGGTAAATTTGTGCGCTATTCCTTTCGGCGGAATCATAAAAATGTTCCTTTATAGACAGGTTTTGTTATCCCAGGTCATTGAATTGTTTAGAAAAAAATTGGGTTCTTTAAAGGATCCTTCACAAAATCTTTCATTTCAAAACAGGACCCTTCACAAAATTCTGTCTTAAAAACATTTTTTACAAAATTTTTCTGGCTCTAAACGAAACCTTTTTACAAATTTAATCATTTAAAAGTAAAATCTGACCTGCCACTTTTACATACATAAAGAAGATATATGTATTTTACATACATATTATCTTCTTAAAAATATACAAAAAATAACCTGAATATGACGTTCATTTCAAATTCACAAAGTTAGGAATAGATTTTTCACAAATGTAAAAAAGCTGTTCACAATTTCACAAAAACAGGACCCTGAGAGGAAAAGTCTGGACAGACCCCTGCAGGTTTTACTGTATTAAGTACTGGATATAGACAAATAAATAGCATGATACTAAAAGGAATTTAGAAGAATTTATGCATCATGAAAAATCGGGACATTAGGCGTCTCACGTGTTGGCGTCCGGCGGGACCGGTCTTGGAGCACTTGAAAATCGGGACATTTCGCGAAATCTGGACACCTGCCAACTCTAGATATCATACATAGATTGAAACTATCTATGCTGAGTTCAGTAAAGAAATTCTGCCGCTATACGCACTATATAACATAGCTGAAATGCGTATATTTTATCGTTTATTTGCATTTTTTGGTCAAAATATGTGGCGTCATGGCTTATAGTATTGTTATAGATTTGAAGCTTTCTATGAAACCACGTGTGCTGAAATAAGTACAAATTTTATCGATTCTTTTTAAGTTGAACTTAAAATCTTAGAAGTGATGAAAAAATCCATATACAATGTTTTTAATAAGTTTTTTAACACTTTACAACGTAGTTGAAAAGTATTTATGGATTCGGTTTATCTGTCTGTCTGTACGAACTCTAACTCTCGTAAATATACTGATATTGCCACGTAATTTTTATATGCTATTGATGTTTACTGTAGAATGTTCGGTACAAAAATGAAAGTGTGTAGCATTTATAGTTCGTTTACAGGAACACACAAAAGAATTCAGTTGCATTATGGTCTAAGGAGAAAAATCGTTTCTATGCATTTTACTGATGTTACAATAGTTCAAATATAATGAAATTGATATGCATAACTGAGGTGGACCAAAACATGCTTACTCAGGAGTGTAGAACATAATAGCATTTGTAGCTCGTTTACAGAGACGTACAAACGAATTCGGTTACATGACGGACTATGGTCGATTTCGTTGTATTAAAAACTGAAATTTATAAATAATATTCTGTTTGTGTTGGAAAGTGTTTCATAATCTATGCCCGATGCATGATTTTTCGTTTTTGTCTGAGATTTGTAAAGATTTACACGTTATTTTTAGTAATGTACAAGTAATGTGCTTTGTAGCATATGTGTAACAAAACTGAAAACTCGTATTGTTGTATGAAAAAAAAATGTAGGATTTTTTTTTTCTTATTTTTTATGTGTTATTGACATTAAAATAAAGTGCAATGAAGGCTTAACTGTTAATTGTAGAACCCATAAGTGTTCCAATTGCAAAGGCGGTTTTTAACCTTTAAGGGGCTACTTCAGCCACCTGGAAAGACTAGCTCGCTAATGCTAATCCTATGAAAGAAATTTTTGAAGATATCTCGTTTGCATTTTAATATTTTTAAATGATTTTCTTCTAGATTTTTCACAAATTAAAAAAAGCTCTTCACAATTTTACAAAAACAGGACCCTGGGGGGAAAGTCTGGGCAGACCCCAGCTATTAAATTTGTTTTGAACTTTATTTAATCTTCTATGATGGGGGGGGGGGGGGGGTTGGTAGAGCATTTGAAGTCGCAGAGTTCCTGGCATTGTGAACAGCTAATTAGGAGACTCTTTTTTGATTTGACTGCTTTCTCAAACTTAGCTCTAAATTCCATACATTAAATAAGTAATTACCATCCTAAAATATCTATCATCTGTAGATTTTATTGCCAATATATTTAGCTATTCATTTAGATTAAACATAATCAGATTAGTGAATATATCATAAAGTAATAATTTCCAATTTGTGTCCAGCCATAAAATATACACACATAAAAATTATTTGACCGTACTACATAGCATAATCCTGAATTATGTTTGCCCCCTGAATCTCGAAAATTCATAGTTGGGCTGTGGGCTCAACCGTATGCGCTTCTCCTGTCCCCAAGCAGGCTAATAATTGCGTTTGGCCTTCATGATCAGTGTCCCCTTCAGACCATTTGATCCGGGAAGGAGGCAATACATAAATGTAAATAATGCAGTTCACATGTACGCCGACAGAACAAAATCCTGAGAAGAGCAATATTTTGGAACAGATATGCATGTGGCCCACATGCCCCCCCCCCCTCCCAGAACTCCCCGTTTAAGATAAATTTTAAACACATGAACGTTAAATAAAACGACAAATTAATTTGTACGGGAGCTTCAAGGGGGCTGCATCCCCTAGCGCCTTCTGACGAAAAACTCCCAATTCCTCTATTTATTAGTCTTTAATTATTTCAAGTTTCTCCTGAAAATAAATTTTTCATTTTTTTTTTCTTTTTCTTTCCCCCCCCCCCCCCCCCAAAATCTCCAGAAATTACGAAAATTTAGTGAAATTTCAAATTACAGGGGGAGGCAAGTGCTCTTCACTAACCCCCTCCTTGCCGGTGCCGATGGTAGATCATTAGTTGTAAACTAGCTCGAAAAATTTCCCTGGAAGGTTGGTAGGTGCCTGAAACTGTTTCTGATTTTCTTTGCAGGAAAACGATATTTTTCGTTGCTTTCTTTTCGAAAGTAACTCTGAAGGCAGTATGAGAAGTGGGTGATACCTAATGACATTTTTCTTTCTTTCTTTTCTACTTGATCCCTTTCAGTAGTAAAAGGCGCAGATCTATACAATATGTTGGTTAACCGTAACCAACCTACATGTTTTTAGAACCATTCTAAACACTGGTATTTTTGTTTGAAAAGCGGTTATCTTTAGTTTGGAATTTCATATCTGTAACATAGATGGCAGCACCATCAGCCTATTGTAGTGCCATATTATCGTCCATCCCCACTTTTATTGGGGGCAACTAGAGTCTTCCAACAGTCGGGTTGAACCCGAAAAATCTGCTTAAAGTCATCGAGAACCGAACCCGACAAGAAAATTGTCATCAACCGGAACCCGAAACATTCAAACCCGAACCCGAAGTAAAATAAAAAATAATCTATTTTAGTCTACATTTATATCTCTAATATAAATTTTATATTTTTGTTTTAAGATGAGCGTTTATGCATATGCACTCATTAATAAACAAATATACAGTTATTTTATTTAAAAAATATTCAGGACTTTATTTTGAAAAACCGGGTCAACACGACCCGCAACAACAAAAGTTAGCGTCAAACCGATCCGATCCAATATTCTAAGGTGCCCCCCCTCCCCCACCCATACACAGACACACACCCAATGCCCCCAAAGCAGCCTTGTTTCTTTTGTTTACAATAACATTACTATTATGGAAAAATGGCTAAAATACAATGATAACGATCTTTTACATGATAATTTTTATTTTGATAATAAACATCCAAACAATGGGGAAAAAAAAAATGGAAGCATAAAAATGTAATTTAAGGGAGCAACAACATTTGCGAAGTCCTATGGAAAACAGCTGATATCGACGTAATTTTTTTTTTTTTTTCGAGAACTGCTGAAGCGATTTCAATACATTTTATTATTATCTTGTTGTTATTATAATTAGCTATATTTCAATCGTTTTGTTAGAAAATTGATTGTTTGATCGTTAGAAAATCAATTCCTTTTTAGAAACGTTAATTAAAAAAAAGAATTTTTACCAAAAAATAACACCGGGATCAATGTATTATTTCTTACCTTTATGGTTTGTGGCAACCTTTTATTGTAAACCCCATCGAAGTCCTGCATGGGTCGTGTTTTAAGTCCTGCATGGGTCGTGTTTTACTGACCCAAATCCTACGCACTTCAAACCGATACTGAAAATGAAAGAAAAATAATTCATGTTTTAGCGCAAGTATGAAAAAATACTGTGTAATTACTATATATTTTTATATCTGTTTTATCTTTTATGTAGAAAAATGGACACACAAATACACTCATTTATATTCAAACATATATATATATATATATATATATATATATATATTCATCTTAAACAATATTGTGGACTTTCTTTTGAAGTAACGGGTTGGTGTTATCAAACCCGACGAGCAACAGTCAAAACCCAATTCGAATGAGACTCGCTATGAAAAAAATTATTGCCAGCTTCGACCTGATGCAAGACTGTAAATCCACATTCATTTCAAATCTCATTGTTGTCGCCAATATCATGTATCTTGATGAGCATTGAGCGACGATACATTAAAAATTTTGAGATATTACCTGTAAAAAAACTATACCCGATACGGCGACTATTTTAAAAAGTCAGAAATTGTACGTCAAACGTGGCAAATGAGATGCGTTCGTACTATAACTAATTTTATACAGTAGACTCCCTCAAATCCGCACAGCTTGGGAACAGAGGTTATGCGGATTTCTGGTCATTGCTTTGTTTAAATTTTTAAACATTAATTTGAATGTAATAATGCAATCAAAATTATAATGAGTGCTTGCAATTTAATAAAATATTACGATATATATATAAGATATATATATATAAGAAGTACTATAATTTTAAAAATGATTGTTATTAAAAGTAAAGGTCAGGTAAATAACTAGTAACGTGTGATTAAATATGCATAATAACTATGAGGTACATTTTCCTTGAATTATTAAATGAAGCTTTCCTTATAAAGGTATACCCTATTAATTTACATCAAAATCAAAATATGGAACACTTTTATTTCAGGTTTAGCCAGTCTTAAAAAACCACGAGTTCCATCATATTATCGAGAATAACATATTAAAATACATACAAAATGATATAAAACTAAAAAAAAAAAAAAAAAAATCTGTAATTTTGCCCGTACATCTGAACTAAAAGTTTCATTGTTTACATCTGCGATGATGTGTGGATTTTAGGTATTTGTGGAATTTAGGGTTGCGTATTTGAGGGAGTCTACTGTAAATATTCAGATCTTGGTACCATAGCTGTTGCACCCTTATGCAAAAATGCATGAATACAAAATTTATTGCGATTATATATATTGATAATAATCGTAATAACATATGGAAATAATATGACTGCGTCTTAAATAGAACGTAATCACCATGGCAACCAAGAATCATTACCTATCATGGGATATCATTGAATTAATTACGTATGATAGGATGTAATAGAATAAAGAAAACTTTTATTAATATCTTTTTAAGTTTTGATTCGATTTTCATAAAATTCTGCAACGATTATATATATTAAATTTCAAACAATTCGGTTGGATAGTTTTTACGCTGTTATATGTAGACAGGTGGGCGGACCAGACGACGACTGCTTGTTACGGATTGCTACGTGTTTATATAATTACGCGAACGCACCTAAAAACTTAAAGTAGTACTGTGTACCTTAACACCATACCCAAAATTCGTAACGATTGACTAATTTTTTTTACGGAAGTTAAAGACTATAAATTACAAAAAAGACATGAAAATCGACAGACAAACATTTAATTTTTAGATCCTAATTATATAGAAGCGGGACCATCTATAGAAAGAGACATTTGCAAAAAGGAAAGTACTCGAAAATCAGACCATCCGTTCAAAAGTTATGTGTGAGCAAGCACACACACACGCACATATATACATACAGAGGAATTTGAAACTCTGTTCAGAAAATTGATTTTTTTGTTGTTGTTGTTGTTTGCGAAATCGTGTAGCTATTTCAGTTTTTATTTGTTGCCGAACGATTGATTTATACTCTAACTTCTGCTAAAACTATTTCTAAAAATATTGAAATCACTTCAGTAGTCCGCTTGAAAAACTTACATCAATACCATAGGTTTGTTCATAGGATTTCTCAAGTGGTTGTTGCCCTCTTAAACATTTTAAAGCATTTTTAATTTTAAAAGTTTCTGATTTTGAAAACGTCCTGTTTCACGAGAATCCCCCAAACACCATTCTTCAGAAAATCAGATTGCCCTAAAAATAGGTTGCTAAGGCCGTTAACCACCATACGATGAGGCGATCATCGTATATTTGTAACAAACAGATGGCCGGTTGTCTTACAACAACGGGAGCTTGAACAATAAAGATATGGGTCATTTTCAATATATGTTTACATTTCAAGGGGAAATTTTTTCTTCATTTTGAAAATTGAGAAATGAATGATTGAAATATCAGATGAAATCCTTTTTATTTTTTCTATGATGATTATTATTATTATTATTTTATTTTATTTTTTGAAAAATTAACATCCAATATTGTAATCAAATGAGCGCATATGATGCCAGGTCCTTACTAGGATAAAGGACATTTTGCATGAAAGCCAGCAGAACGGAGTGGCAAGATGTGCCTTTGGTCCGCAACATAGGTTTGGAGGATATTTTTGTCTTCTTCGACGACAAATACTAGAGTTATGGCGTTTTAAATTTTATGAATTTTCAGTGTTTTCTGTCTCTAAAAATACATTTCTGTTTTTAATATATATAAGATAAGCTATAGATATTTATATCACTCTCTGCCCAATACTGCTCGAAATACCTAAAGCAAATGAAAAAAAAAAAAAAAAAAATCCTTTAAACACGACTGACCGAACTAAATAAATTTAGCCATTACTAATAATGAATGATTAAAAAAATATATGCGTAACTATAGCAGTAATCATTCAAATATACTAACAAAAGCCATGCTTTGTTTGGATTCGCGAAGCATTATTTAATAAGACAAATATTTGAAAGTAACAATATTTTTTATATTATTTTTGTATCTTTATTAAGCAAAAGCGTTATTTTATGTTTTGGCGCGTTTTAATTTTAAAAATGTAAATTCAACCAAATAACTAAGAATTTCCTCGGAATTTTTTATTTATGATATAACGAATTTAACAATTAATTTTATTTGTTTACAATTCTTTCGTTGCCACTTTACAAAAAAAAAATATAATTTTTTTTAAATGCGTAAGTATCGTCTGCGTAAATGATTTCACATAATCAGAATAAATTGTGTATTGGAATTCTTAACACTGAAAAATACTTTTATAATTGAATGTAAATAATTGAATTTTCCCAAATTTTAATTCATTAAAACTATGCTATAATTTTCATAAAAAAGGTATTTTAAAAATTTCATAAAAGAAATCGTGAAACTATTTCATTAATCATGATTCTATCTATAATGATTAACTCCATGATTTATTTTTTCTTCTGAAAATATATCTGTTTAATTTTTTATTTGCAAAAATGCGTCCGTAATGGAAAAACATATAAAATAAATTAATAAATTGATTAAAATAATAATTTTTTTTAAGGTTATTCTGTAAAAGAATAATATTGTGCAAATCTACAGATCATAATTTATTTTTATGTTTAATTTCAAGTCAAATTACTGAATAGTTTTTTTTTTCTTTTTTTTTTTTTTTTTTTTTTTTTTTTTGTAAAGTGTACGATAAAATGTAATTTGTGTAGCTTAGTAGAGGATTCGCTTCGCTCATCCTAATAACTTTCACATTGGGATACTTTATCACTGCAGGCGTGAGAGTTTCATCTTTCATTTTTTTTTTTTTTTTTTTTTTTTTAATTTTCTTTCTTCGCAATTTGTATATGTTGAATTAATTATATTGTCGTCTATTATGGTTATATATAAAAAGCTAAAATAATAGTCTCATGATAGAAATAGAAACTTTGCCATATTGTCTTAGATTATGGGAATCGCCTCCTGATGACGTTTCTCATGATGTAGCATACATATTACTTTTTCTTTTATCAGTTTCTTGCTGGCTCTTTTTCACTTTCTTCTATCTTTTATAAGAAGAAAGTACTATTGGATTCGTGAAAATTTTCGAATTCCAGTTTTCGACAGATTTACACGTTTTAGGGGTCAGAGATCAAGAAAAACATGTTTTTACAAAATGTCTGTCTGTATGTGACACAAATTTTGTGGGCGCTCTATCTCAAGAACTAATGAACGGAATTTAATAAAAATTTAGATTCAGTCATTCAGTTAGTCCCTGATATAAATTGGTGCGGATTACTTTTTGGTGTAAATCGCCCAACAGGTGGCGCTGCTATGCTGCTTTTTTCATGATTTCCGGAATAGCTATATCTCAAGAACTAATACACGCATTTTCATAAAATTTCAGATTCAGTTAGGCCTTGTTATAATTTTGTGCTGATCACTTTTTGGTGTAAATCTCTCTACAGATGGCGCTGCTATGCTGCATTATTCATGATTATCGCAATAGCTCTATCTCAAGAACTAATGCACGAATTTTCATCAAACTTCAGATTCAGTTAGTCCCTGATATAGATTAGTGCTGTTTAGTTTTTGGTGTAAATCGCCCAACAGGTAGCGCTGCTTTGTTGCATTTTTCACGATTTCCGCAAAGCTGTATCTCAAGAACTAATAACTAATGCATGAACTAATGCAAGAAATCTCATCAAACTTAAGACTCAGTTATTCCCTGATATAAATTGGTTCTGATTAGTTTTTGATGTAAATCTCCTTACGTATGGCGCTGCTATGCTGCATTATTCATGATTATCGCAATAGCACTATCTCAAGAACTAATGTACGAATTTTCATCAAACTTCAGATTCAGTTAGAAGTTGATAAAAGTTGTTGCTGATTAGATTTCGGTGTAAATCACCTAACCGGTGGCGCTGCTATGCTGCATTTTTCAGGCAGTATTAACATGTATGAGATAGAAAAAAGTTTTGGGATTGTCACATCTGACTAGTTTTCTTTCTACTCGTGTTTTGTGTTGATGTTGGAATTATTACATTATATATACAGGGATCCCCGACTTACGTAGGTAATGCGTTCCGCAAAGTTTTACGTAACTTGAATTTTGTGTAAGTCGAATTTGTAAGATGCTTAGGTAAAATTTTGTAAGAAACTGCAATATTTATTATATATATATATATATTATTTACACCGTATTATTTTATGAATAAAGCATCATGCGATAGTATTTACTCACATAAACTATAAAAGCATGAAAAAATATTAAAACAAACTTAAAGAACACTTTTCAAATATCTTGTGGAATACGGGATTTATAAATCTGCCACTGATGAATTGATTTATAACAATTTTGAATTTACATCAAACGACTATGAAAATAATAAATAATTAAAGAGGACTAATTTTACCTATTCTCCTTCAATCTCTGATGGCAAGACAAATGAATAGCACCCACAAAATAAAATAATCCTTGATAAGTATAAACTGTATTTATTATGAATTATATGACTACTATGAATAACTAACAATTAGAGCTGTACTGAGTACTCGGTAAATACTCGGTATTCGGCCTACTCGGCCAATTTGCCGAGTACTCGGTACTCGGCGAAATTTTGGCCGAGTACTCGGCCAATACCGAGTAGTTGTAAGAATTTCATTTTTTAAGCATATGATATGAATTTAAAACTGATCTGTAAAAAGTTATTCAAATATCAATGTATAATATATGCAATAATTCATAAAACTATTTACTCGGTATTTAACAATATGTCTACAAAATATAGAAAAGTTAAGAACAAAAACCCTCATAAAATAATTCCAGATTAAAATTTAGTTTCAGATTAATACAAAGAAAAATAAGTTCTTTTTAAATATATAGAAAAAAAGTAAAGACTATTATTTTGGATAAAGAAACTGAAAATACAATAAATGTAATAAAAAAATTAATAATTAAATTTAGTATATTTCAAATAATGGTGCAAAAACAGCAACCAAACGTTCTACATTATCAGTAGATAGGGCATTTCTTTTACTACTATAAATTTGGCCTACCTCTGAAAATATACGTTCAGAATAAACAGTGGTTGAAGGTGCACATAAGAATTTTTTTGCAAGGTTGCACATAATTGGAAAAGTTCTCTTCCCCCCCCCCCCACCATGCAAATGGAGTGTCAGTTTTACATAAGTCTTCTGTTAAGAAATCCTGTATCGCTTTTTGTACCTCTCTTTGTATTTTTCTCTCTTTTATTTTTAATCAAAAGAAAATAAGGTACAGTTACAAAATAAATATGAAATGTTTTGCATTATTCAATGAATTGTTACAGTAACCAATAAACATTTTTATTTTTGATAGACAGATTTCAGGTATCGAGATAAATTAGAGGGATGAAAGAATGTTTTAATTTTATATTGGTTAATAATTGCACTTGTTATGTGTCAATTCTCCTTTTTTACTTTCTTCTATCTTTACAAGAAGAAAGTATTGGATTCATGAAAATTTTCGAATTCCGGTTTTCGACGTATTTACACGTTTTAGGGGTCAGAGATTCCAAAAAACATGTTTTTACAAAATGTCTGTCTGTGACTCTGTGAGTCTGTCTGTCTGTCTGTGTGTATGTGACACAAATTTTGTGGGCGCTCTATCTCAAGAACTAATGCATGGAATTTAATAAAAATTGATATTCAGTTAGTGCCTAATACAAATTGATGCTGATTAGTTTTTGGTGTAAATCGCTCAACAGGTGGCGCTGCAATGCTGCATTTTTCACGATTTTCGCAATAGCTCTATCTCAAGAACTAATGCACGGATTTTGATCAAACTTCAGATTTAGTTAGTCCTTGATATGAATTGATGATGATTACGTTTTGGTGTAAATCGCCCAACAGGTGGCGCTGTTATGATGAATTTTGCAGGATTTACACGAATTCCCCAATAGCTCTATTTTAAGAACTAACGCACGGATTTTCATCAAACTTCAGATTACGTTAGTCCTTGATATGACTTGCTACTGATTAGGTGTTGGTGTAAATCGCCCAACAGGTGGCGCTTCTCTGCTGCCTTTTCCACGATTGCCTCAATAGCTCTATCAATAGAACTAATGGACCAATTTTCATCTAACTTCAGATTTAGTTGTATGTTGACACAAGTTGTTGTTAATTAGGTTTTGGTGTTAATCACCCAATAGGTGGCGCTGCTATGCAGAAATTTTCACGATTTTCGCTATTGCTCTATCTCAAAAACTAATGTACGGATTTTCTCCAAACTTCAGATTCAGTCAGACGTTGACATAAATTGTTGCTGATTAGGATTTGGTATAAATCACCCAATAGGTGGCGCTGCTATGCAGCATTTTGCTGAATTTAGACGATTTCATCGATAGTCATATCTCAAGAACTAATGCACGGAATTTCATATCGTTAGAATCCTCATGAGATGCATAGATTGCCATTTAATTTTGGCAGTGTGATAGCGAATTTTGAAGTATTAACATGTATGAGATAGAAGAAAGTTTTGGGATTGGTACATCCGACTAGTTTGCTACTGTTTTGAATTGTCAAAAATTGTCTTTAAAAGGTGCACAAATAAATTTCAAATTTAATTAGTTTATATATACTATATATGTATATTATATATATGTATGTACACACATATGTACACCTAAGCTCACATTATGTGCATATCAGCATTTTGTTTCCTTATTATCCAACTACTCGGTATTCGGTACTCGGCTACTCGGCCAAAGCACTACTCGGTACAACACTACTAACAATAAAGATTAAGTTGTTTTGTGATAGAATGAATTGTATATACCGATAAAAAATATAACTCTCCAATATATAAACCATATTACGGTTGTGGTGTATATATTTTGTTTATAAAATAAATATCAAAAGTATGCAGCTGCGTATCAAAGGCGCTAGTATGTTCACAAATGTAATTTTTGAGATTTATTACGTAACTGCGAATTTACGTAAGCCGCGTAATACGTAAATCGGGGGATGCTTGTATGTACTTAATATTGATATACATATATTTAATTTAAATTATCCAATTTCCTTTTATTCTCTTTTACTCAAAATTATTGTCTGGATTTGAGATTTGTCATCTTATTACCACCAGTGTGTGATTTATCATTATTTAAAAACGACTGGCTTTATCTGCTTTTTATAAATTAATTGTGGTTTATTTATTTAATTAATTAATGACAGTATATTTAATTCACATTTTTCTGGAAATTTTTAGTGTGTGTCTTAATCGTTAAAGGTGTTTTCTATTATATTTTATCACTATAGCATCTAAATGTGAACTAATTTACATGGTGACAATAATTAAGAAAATAAAGTTGCATACATATATATATGTAAGGGGCCATCCATTAATTTCATCACTCATCACACAAATTTCCTGGTTTTTAGGGTTTCGTTCATCTCACGAAACATTATAGTATCGCTTCTCTGTCTGTCTGTCTGTCCGTCCGTCACAGCCAAACTATTTAAGTTACACACTTGATTTTTTCCTCCGTAATAACTTAGAGCTGAATACCCGTCCTTCCTAAAATCATAAAATTATGAAAAATCCTTATGTTATTTTAATTAAGCAAATTCGTTCTTTTTCGATTTCAAAACATAATCTTAAATTCAGCAAATATCCCCGAGCACGGATGGCGTCGTGGTAACGCAAATGTCTCCCACGCAATAGATTGTGGGTTCGAAGCTCTCAGCGGAACTTCATAATTTTTATTATTACACTTCATTTTCAGAGTGATTTAATTTAAAAAAAATTCCTCCCCCTTTTTTTTAATATTAAAGGCTTATTTATTTATATTTTTTTTTACGCAGCGGTAATTTTTTTTTCTTTTTTTCAAACACAGAAAATCTGGAATTTCAATCTCGAACCAGTATTTTTGTTTACTGTTGCCATCTACTGGCCACTTTTTGAAATAATAGGGCAACTTTTGAAAGTTATTTTTCTTTTTTATTTCGAATTTTAATAATTGTTAACATCCTTTTTTAGTTCCATCTAGTGAGTGTTTGGAAAGTCACACAATTAATATGGATTATTTGAGCATTTTAAATATGTTTAAATATTTTTTTCCTTTTTAAAAGTTTTATATTTTATTTATACCTGCGCTAAATTTTTGAAATTGCTGAATTTAAAAATATTCGGATTTTTTAATTTTATTTAAATAATTTTTCTTGAATATTTTTAATTTGATCAAAAAATATTTTTCTAATTATTTTAAAATAAAATGTAATGTTGCTGCCATTTGTATAAAGATTTAATAATTATAAATTAACAATTTTGTTTTGTTAATTTAAGGATAAAGTGTTTTAAAAGAGTTATTAAACGAAACCCTCTGTGTGATCTGCGACCACACTACCCAGTTGTTTTTGCTCACCCCTCTCCCTATGTCGCAGGTATTCACACTCGCGTGATAAGCCCCCCCCCCCCCCCTCCTTCCGTACCATGTTATTTACAGCTAATTGCTAATTTAGATTTTGAAAAAAAATATATTATTTTTATTTTACATGCTGAATTATCAACTTAGATAAATAACATAAAGCCATCAAAATCTTGTGTGCTTTACTTCCAAGTTCTTGCAATTCAAAGGAAAAGTATATGAGGGCATTCTCACAAAATTTTAACTTTCAGGAATAGAAATCAAGTGAAATTAAACTTAATGAAATAACATTTTAAACTTATAGACGAATGCCTTAATGATTCAAAGTAAAGAAAAAAATGGTCAGCAGCAACGATATTTTTAATTTAACTGAGATTTAAGTTAAACTTGCGAGTTTAATTTTCCTTACCTTTTACCTCTCTAACTTTTTATTTTCTTCTAAATTTTTACTTATAATGAACTTGCATAGTACCCACAGAATATTCAAATAAGGAATAATAACAATGTAGTATTCTTAGTACAAAATTTTGGTATAACATTGTCTTAAAGAGGTATTAAAGAAGGGACGGAAAGGGGAAAAAAAGGGACGGTAAGGGGGAAAAAGGGGGGGCGGTAGGGAAAATTACCACCTATTTTTAGGCAAATCATGTTAAGACTAAGTGATAGCCACGGTGTCCATTGATTTTCAGCAAGTTATTTACATTGAATTTAAAAAAAAATATTTACCTTGAAAAGTACAGGAATAATTCTTGGGGACAGTAAGACTACCAATAAAGCCACGATGCTGAAATTGATATTTAAATGCTGATTTAAAATCTGCAGTAAATTTCTTGTCAAAGAATTTTAGCCTTTCTTTCTCTAGACTGCTTTCTCTAGACTACTTTTTCTTTCTGCATGACAAAAAAAAAAAAAAAAAAAAAAAGTTGAAAAAAATTTTGTGGCTGCATCTGAAGTGATTTTCTGTATAATATTAGCAAGAGGGGCGTTAAGGAATCTAAAATCCAGTGACAGAGTTTAAAAAATAATATCAACCGTAAAAATGTGTACAGGTTAATTTTTTGCTACATATTTATATAAAACAACAGTCCCAGTTTCGAAAAAAAATTACATGGAATTACTTTTATTGAAAAAATTTTATACAGACAGCTCCAAACTTAAAAGTCAGCATGAGGGACACGGGACGGTAAGGAATTTCGTGGTATATTTGGTCCCACAATATTGTCCAAAACTTATTTATCTCGTTAATATTGTTATACAGTCATGCAATGGGGTGTTTTCCAGTATAAGAAAAAAAAAAAAAAACCCAAGTATATCTTCTAAAATAAAAATTATTATGTAGGGAATTAAAAGTCAAAATTATGTAAGAATGCCTCGTATATTGTACATCCTGTGTAAAAAACGCATATATGGACTTAATTTATGATTCTTCCAATTAATGCGAACCTAATTGTTTTCATATTTGAGACGTGATGTCATACTTAGAGGTCTGCACGGGTCCGGCCTGTACAAATCTTTATTGGCTCGGCCCAGTATAAAAGCTAAAAGTTCGACCCGAGTCCGGCCCACAATGAAATCTAAAATTACGGTCCGGGCTTTGGCAGGCCCTTGCAAAAACTTTATTAGCAGGGCCCGGTATAAAAGCTAAAGTCTCACCAGAGCCTGAACAGGTCTTGCCCGACTCAAATTCTACAAAACATGCCGATATTTCTGAAGCAACGTTATCCTACAATGGAGGTTCTTCCAAAAACCACACTTATACAAAAAATTTATTTTCAGATTGTACCTATGTACTGCAATTCGTAGAATACGGAATAACAATAATATGAATGATCGATTGCATAAAAATTATGTAAATTAACGTCCAATGATAAAAAAAAGAATATTTAGACAATGACATTCAGATGAAGATTGATTAAGGAAATCAATGTAGTGTAGAATGAAAGAAAAAGATTGTTAAAGAAAATCATCATTTTAAAACTCCAAAGAAAAAATGTCGATTTAAGTATTCATCTGTAAAACCAAATTAAATTTCTAAAGATTCCGTTAAATAAATGTTCAACATCGATATCATTTTTACAAAAATAATAATAATAATAATAATAATAATAATAATAAATAAATAAATAAATAAAATGCTACCACAACACGGCCTCGGAGGTACAGCGAGCAAAAAAAGTATTTGCACGCAGACGATTTTTTGCATAAGTAACCATAGAAAGCAAATTTGATACTATTCTCTTAATTATTCATTTATTTAAATAAGAAGAAAATAAAAATAACTACCCATTTTCCTTAAACAGTAATATTACACATTTTAAAAAATAAATTAATATTATCTCATACCTAAAAAGTATTTGCACAAGAAGCATTGACTGTTAAAAAAGGCATTAAATCTGAACATTATGCAAATGTTTAGCATATCAGTCCCACAGTACATTAGCCCCACACTTTAAAGTCACGTAATATATTAACTGGAGCAGGGATTCTGGGGAGATTTTGTTCTAATGGCGCCGAAAACGTGTGAACTGTCTGTTGCTACCCGTGAGAAGATTATATTTCTTCACAATTCTGGATTAAGTTACCGAGGAATAGGTAAAAAATTAATCTAAACTTTTCTAGTGTTCGTTATGTAATTAAGAAGAAAAAAGAAACTGGTTCGACAATAAATAAGCCGCGAACTGGGCGTCCAAGAAAGCTAAATACCAGGCTAAGGAGAGCCATCATAAAAGAACCTTAAAAAAAAACCTTTTCTAAGTGCTCGCGAATTGGCTGTTGATGTCGCTTCAACGTCGGAAACAATAGTTACACCACAATCAATTAGAATATTCTTCATGATGCAAATATTCGAGGAAGAGCCCCTCGAAAAAAAACATTTATTAGTGAAACAAATAGGGTGAAAAGACTTGAATTTGCAAAAGCTTATGTCAGCAAACCACTAGAGTTTTGGAAAACTGTTATTTTTTTCGATGAAAGCAAGTTCAATATTTTTGGCTCAGATGGTAAGAAAACTGTATGGCGAAAACCAAATACTTCTCTTCAAATCAAAAACTTGAAACCAACTGTAAAACATGGCGGTGGTCATGTAATGATTTGGGGATGCATGTCTTTTAACGGGGTTGGCGAAATGACCTTTATTGAAGGCAATATGAATGCTAAACAATACATTAATATATTGCGAGATCATTTATCTAATAGTGCTCTGAAATTAGGAATTCCTAATTCATATTATTTCCAACAGGATAACGATCCGAAACACACTGCATATATTACGAGGTTATGGTTGCTTTATAATGTAAAAAATCAATTGAAAACGCCACCACAATCACCAGACCTCAATTCGATTGAAAATTTATGGCATATTTTGGATGTGAAAATAAGGAAAAAGAAAATTTCTAACAAATCAGAACTTAAGCAAGCTCTTAGGGAAGAATGGCTACAAATCAGCAGTGAAACATGTCACAAATTAATAGAATCAATGCCCAGACGATTACAATCTGTAATTGAAGCAAAGGGCATGCATACTAAATATTAGCACTGTTTTTAACTTATAAATAATTCCTCTAGTTCTATTTTTATTGCTAGTGTGCAAATATTTTTTTGGCAGTACAAATGCTACTTTTTTATGTTTTCATATTTTAAATATAATTATTAAGTCAGATATTAAATATGTTTATTTGTTTTTTAAAGTGTTGGTATTTTTAATTCTTAGTTACTTTTTATTTATTTATACATATGCTACAACAAATTTACCTGGTGTGCAAATACTTTTTTTGCTCACTGTATTAGTTTTTTTTTCAAATAACAATTTAAGAGATGGTAGAGGAACACTGATTATCTTCATGACTAACTCTTTTATTTTATTTTATTTTATTTTATTTTATTTTATTTTTTTTGCCACATACCACCTTTCTTATCTGAGCTCTTGAAATATTAACCCCTTAACGGTCGCATTGAATTACCGTTTAAAAATTCAAATTGCTTATTGGCACCACTTTTTTGAAAAAGAAATATTCACCTTATTTAATGACAGGTAAAATGATACCATAATAAAGCCAATTACACGAGTTTATAAAACTGGTGGGAATCCAACAATCTAAATAAAAGACACAGCCCGTGAATATCACGGGAGCGAGAATTAGGGGAAAGTAGGGGGATGGCGCTCACTTAAGGGAAAACATGAATAGCTGGTCAAATTTAGACAAAAAAATCAATATTTCATTAACGAAGTATATTTCCAAAGCATAAGGAACAGTTTGAAATCAACTAATTTGCATAAAAGTTTAAGGAATGTTTTTTATCGTTTTTTTTTTAATAACCATCGATTGAGCGGTAATGCCCGACATGGTAGGGTAATTGCGCTCAGAATTTGAATACAACATTTTAGTAAGACAAAAGCCACATATGTAGTTGTGTGGGCAGTTCACACCACTACAGACTTTTTGCGACCACTTTACACATATTGTGCACACATATTGTGTTACACATATAGTGGGCTGCTTTTTTTATATTTAGGTTTTTTGATTTTCACCACTTTTTTGAAATCGTAAAATTCTCCTTGTTTAATGACATATTAATTAAGGCGAAAACAGAGGAATTTTACCATTTCAAAAAAGTGGTGTCAATCAACAAATTTGAATTTAAAAAAAGTTGCCCACTTGGCAACACTTCTTCTGGAATTCCACGTTATCGCCATGTTGGGTTTTAATGCATTGTAATTGGACATTATAACAATTAAACAACGCACTACAAAATTAAATAAAAGCATGAAAGTACAGCTAAATATATATATTTTGTTGACATAATGAGTAAATTAATATTTGAAAATAAGAGTGTACACTTACCTTCCAGTTAGATGTTGTAGAATTTTATGATAAAACAACTTCAAACTGATAACGTGAGGACACAAAAATACTTTCCCCCCGACGGGCACTAAATCCTTACTGGGAACTTAGGATGAAGTTCGCTAGGTGCCGTTACCGATCGCATGTTTTGAATTTTATTCTTTTTAGAGATATTTGGTGAGCGGGATTGCCCTTCTGAGCCTCATTACCCTACTTTCCCCTAAGTGGTTAAAATACAAGCAAGAAATACGAAAAGAATGCTCTCATAGGTTTAACGTTAGCGTACGAGTGTCTTCGCATGACTAGTCTCTTTAGACACTGAATTCCAAAGAGTTACTATTATGAAATTTATGTGACGCATCATTATATGTTGACGTTGTTGGCCCTGTTAAGGGGACAGAGCCTCCTTGTCCCCTCATATAATAAAAAAGTTTTTACCGAAAGTAAACAAAATAATAAATCTTAATAATAATAAATCTTAAATCACATTTCTGTTGCAATTCATAAGAGTTTAAAATCTCTTGAAACTGCTTACAATCTTACTTGCTGTATTACTTATATGAAAGAGATTAAACTGTGGGTTGAAAGTTTAAAATAACCTTTAACTGATGTCACATAACTAGTGTGAAGCGGTCTGTGAGACCGCTCCATCGAAAGATGAATAAAAGCCGCGATTAACTCATAGGATGTTGTTTTTGTACTAAACTTTTTGTACAGGAGTGTTATAATTAAAATTCACCTATTCAACAGTCTCTGGTGATAGTACTAATGTTCTAAATGAAACAAAATATCAGCAGTGTTTGTAGATAAACTGAAATTTGCAAGTTAAACTACGAAAATTGAAAAAAGCACCGGTCTGTGAGACCGGTAACATCAGTTAAAGATTAAAATGAGTTCAAAATAAAAATGCGATCTGTCGGATTTTGACGCCCCTGATTAGCAGATTTACTATTTAGAAATGTAATGACATTTTAGAAAGCTTCTTTATGTATTATTTATTGTTATTTCGGAGATGAATTGTCAAACAGAAAAGACATGAAATTATTAGTCTTTGGAAGAGCACAAGTGACACAAGTAAGAAAAATCTTAATTTAAATGGGGAGCTTTTGAACCTCCTCATTCTCCGCCCCCTCTCCTACTTTTCTACGCCGCTGATTTTAACAGATGTTTTCCACACGATTCCGAGAAGAAGTAAAACTACGCATGGTGGTAGTTGTCAGAAGTGAGAGGAAAGTACTGTGTCTAATGTGACTATAGAAACGTTAAATATGCAAAATACTGGTTTGCATTACATTTTATCGTGTAATTTCTAAACGTGAAGGTAAAAAAATCTTAATTAGAAACCAAACAGAAACACTACGTATATTTCTGAATCAATAAAAATCCATCCGTCCCCCTTATGTAGACGTGACGAGAAAATAATCGGGCGTGCAAGATCTTTTCGTTAAATAACGTAGTAGTGTTTTATTATTATTTTAGGATAGCGTTTCTCATCTCCCCCCTCTCCCCTTTACTTCACGGCACACAGACCCATGGTTAAACTTCCGCTGCACAATAAAATATGCGGATGAAAAAACGTAAGAAAGAAATGATAGTCATTTTTAAATTATTGACTAACACAAAGAAACATCAGAGCTAAAAATAGACAAAATAATTTATTGTAATTTGTAATAAAAATATTGTTAACGTTTATATAAAGTTCTTTTCCTTCATATTTCTCTTTTTATATCTTTATTATCCAAGGGTTATCTAAGCGTTCTTCATTAACCCTTAATTGCTGTTAGCGGTCTGCTGACCGCTTCTTTTTTGAGTCTTCACAGTTTAACTTGTAACTTTTAGTTTAACTATAGATATCAGCGAAATTTTGCTTCGGTTGGCGCTCTAGTACGCTAGAGACTTCTGAATATATTAATTTTAACCTTTAACTGATGTCACAGAAAATATCACATAGCTAGTGTGAAGCGGTCTGTGAGACCGCTCCATCGAAAGATGAATAAAAGCCGCGATTATCTCATAGGATGTTATTTTTGCACTAAACCTTTTGTACAGGAGTGTTCTAATTAAAATTCACCTATTCAAAAGTCTCTGGTGGTAGTACTAATATTCCAAACTAAAAAAAATTTCAGTAGTGTTTGTAGATAAACTGAAATTTGCAAGTTAAACTATGAAAATTGAAAAAAGCACCGATCTGTGAGACCGGTAACATCAGTTAAAGGTTAACCCTTAACTGGTGTGATAAAAATTGTCGCATAATTACTGTGAGCGCTCTGTCAGACCGCTTAAGAGGTTACTTCAGTCAAATGAAAAGACCGTTCGCTAATGCTAATCCTATGGAAGAAATTTATAACGATATCTCGGTTGCATTTCAATATTTTTAAATGATTTTTTTTGCATTGGATAGCTGAGATCGATCTGTATGCAGGCCGTTTTTTACTTGTTCGATTTTGATTACAATTTTTTTTTTTATGAGGATGCTTTCAGTTTCAAAACCGGTTCCGAAAATGAAAGTGTCCTCATTAAAAATATCTGTGAACAAAATAGAAAATGTAAAAAACGGCCTTTGTACAGATCGATCTCAGCTATCCAGTGCAAAAGAAATCATTTAAAAATATTGAAATGCAACCGAGATATCGTTATAAATTTCTTCCATAGGATTAGCTTTAGCGAACGGGTCTTTTCATTTGACTGAAGTAGCCTCTTAATCTAAAGATGAATAATATGCTAACACTCAAAGTACTATTTCTGTACATTACACTTGATGTACAGGATTATTGTAATTAACCTTTAACTGATGTTACCGGTCTCTCAGACCGCGGCTTTTTTCAATTTTTCTAGTTTAACTTGCAATTTTCAGTTTAACTACAAACACTACCGAAATTTTGTTCCATTTGGAACTTTAGTACTATCACCAGAAACTTTTGAATAGATGAATTTTAATTATTACAGTCCTGTACAAAAAGTTTAGTACAAAAACAACATCATATGAGTTAATCGCGTCTTTTATTCGTATTTCGATGGAGCAGTCTCACAGACCGCTTCACACTAGTTATGTGACAATTTCTGTGACATTAGTTAAAGGTTAAAATTCAGCTACTCCAAAAGTCTCTAGTGATAGTAATAGTGCTACAGATGAAACAAAATTTAACCAGTATCTATAGTTAAACTAAAAAAATTTTGAAAATTGAAAAACGCAGCGTTCTGTGACTGCTAACAGCAGTTAAGGGTTGATTATAATTGTCCTGTACATAAAGTTTAGTACAGAAACACTATCCCCTAAGCTAATCTTAGCCTTTTATTCCTCTTTCGATCAAGTGATCTCGGAGACCGCTCAATTTCTGTCACAGTAGTTACAGGTTAATTAGAATATTTTCTTTAAAAGGCATATTTTTTTCTTAGGCATTCTGTTAAACTAATTTCCGACAATCATTTCTACTGCATTTAAAAATTAAAACCGTTTCCTTCAGGAGGCATAGTTTTTCGCTGAAAGAGTTAAATTTATTAGAAGATGGGAGAGGCCATTTCATGATTTCGTCGCAAACTTTTTTTAAAGTATACAAAACGAGAAATAAATTTCTGAAAGAGGCAACTTTATGACACTAAATCTCATTTTAAAGTAAACTGTGTGATATGAAATGATGAATGTTGAATTATTAATACTTCATCTGTTAATTCTTAAAACCTTGATGCAACTTGACTTAAAATTTTCGTGGCACACCTGATGGTCTCTCGATCCTCTCTCTCGTCTGATGATCCTCTCATCTCATGATGGCGCTCCACCGTGTTGTCCACACCAGCTGGGAATCATTGTTTTAGAGTGTCAATAGAAAAAACTTTTTTACTGTCAGGTTGAAAAATGTTTGTTTACGCTTTTGACTCACTCATATTTCAAAAATGAGAATTAAAAAGGTAATTTCTTCTTTCGTCAGTGGGGCTCTGCCCCAATGAACCCCTATCTATACTAATAAAAGAAAGTTTCGCTCTCTCTGTCTGTCTGGGATGGCTAGCGAAATCTACGAGGCGTACAAAGCTGAAAATTTTTGTAAGGATAGTCCAAACCATCTTTTGATGTATCTGAGGCTCAGATTTTTAATTTTTTAAGGGCCGGGACCACTGGCGCCTTTTCATTAATTTTTACCCTAAGTTGTTTATAACTTCCTCCCTTTTTAACCGATCTTCTTCGTTTTTGGGGACCTTCCTCCATTTAGTTATTCCCCCATAGGGCCCCTTTAAGTTTTTGTGACCTAAATTGTTAATAAATCCCCCCCCCCCCTTTAATCAGATCTTCGTTTTTGGGTATCTTATTCCATTTAGTTATTACCCCGTTTTTACATTTCGGTTAAGACCTTAGGACCTCTAGGTGCCTATCCGGGGCCTTTTGAACTTTTTGTGCGCCATGCATTTTCACTCCTTAATTGAATTACCCTCTCAATCCATAACTTTAAAGTTGAGTTTTGAACTCCTCGGGGCACCATCCTCATATTTTTTTGGGAGCCGTAGGGCCCTTTTTTAAGCATTTCCCCCCATATTTTGTGCATTTTTTTTAAATTTTATTAATACATTGTTTAATTCCGATTGATTGAAGATCTAAAGTGCTAAGTACCAGGGCCTTTTAACATGTTTTCATCTTAGGGCCCTGCTCACAACTATCAATTGGCTCCTTTTGGGCCTCCTATTATAGCTCCCTTAAAAATGGTCCGATTTACTAATTCTTTTTTTTTTCTTACAACTTCTTAGTTTCTCCAACTACTACATGAACGACAAACAAATTTATTATACTTCATTACCACCAATTTTGAATATTAATCGCCTTCTTAGGGCCCTTTGTGCAGCTTCTTTACAAATGATCCGATTATCTAGCAATTTTCTTTAACGTAGTTCTAGGGTCCCCCGGCTACTTTATAAACTACTAAAAAATTTC
This sequence comes from Maratus speciosus, assembly GCA_963932465.1. Classification (NCBI taxonomy): domain Eukaryota; kingdom Metazoa; phylum Arthropoda; class Arachnida; order Araneae; family Salticidae; genus Maratus; species Maratus speciosus. Next base: position 508,760,606 of record OZ010787.1, on the reverse strand, counting down.
CTTATACCCGAGCTACCACCTTTTTCGATAAATATTATCTTAGTTATATATTTATTTCTGAATATTTAATATTTCTTAATTGTTCTGTATTGCTTTTATGTTGATATGTTTAAAAATTGTCTTTCACGAGGAATTCAGACAAAAGATTCTTAATTTTGCTTCAAGTTTATGATTTCCATTTTTAAAAAAGCAGCCGGTACTGTGGACTACAGTCACACCTGTTCCAAAATCTTGTCTTTTCTTAGATTTCTTTCTGCCGGGAACCCATGCGAAGTTATAGATGCTTTGTTATTTTTTAAGAATAGCAATTTTATTATTAGAATCGTTGTTTTTGTTTTTCCATCAAAGAAACATAAAAGTGGTGCGCAAATCTCGAAATGAGATTAAAGTATCCCATTGCCTGATTCGATACTACTTGAGTTGCTTACACTTGTTGCTGACAAACGTTATGCTACCTGTGTATCTGGAACGAACTTGGCGTCGTTACTTTTCAAAACCGCTTAAACGTTTTTGGCTCGACCACCGATTAAACTGGCAGATAGGAAAACAGAGTATGATGTTGACATTCTCCAAATGAGTTTAGAGGTCGGCTTATTTTTGTGTTGATACTCCAATGACGTATTATTACGGAGCTTTCGTGTTTCGTGACAAATTTTTATAGATCTGGAGAAGTAATAGTGTCAACATTGTCGTGGAATTTGGTTTCTTTTTTGCCGGCTTGAGGAGTTATAGGAGTGTTTCGGCTTCAAAATATACATATTTATTTATTTTATTTTATTTTGCATTTTTCTGAATGTCTGACTTTTTATAAATGTTCTCTCGAAACCGTTTTTAAAAATTTGCAGAAGATTAGTTATCTATTCTTGTCGCAAAGTGTCAGACAGAGCGGTAATTGTTGCAAAATTTTGAACTCTATTTCCTCGAAACTTTTTTAAGTAGGCACCCACACACAATATCTCGGCAACAGATACCCCGAGTTTTATTATTTTTATTTTTTTATTTATTTATTTATTTATTTTTGACAGTTTATATATTTTCTCAATCCTTTGACCGATGCTTTTTTTAATTTTTAATTCGTTCATTTTTTATGAACAAAACAAAAACATTTTATATTTTTGTTGAAAAATGATTTTGTTTCACAGTCCGCCATTTTGTTAAAAATGCAAAATTTTAAAAAACCGCCCGTCAAGGACTAAAGAATTATATATTATAACATGCTTTTCTTTTCCTTTTTTTTTTGTTTGTTTATTTCAGGCATGAGTTTCTCCTAAAGGTGAAACTCCACTTTTTTCAAAGCAATTTGGGACTCTAAATTCATTCAAAAATGCAAAGAAAATATTGGAAGCATGTAAGGATGGGGGGGGGGGGGGAGGGAGAAATATAATTTTCATACTTTTTTTTTTTTTTTTTTTTTTTTTTTTGCGTAAACCCTCGGAGTTTGAATTGTTGTGCAGAAGAGCTATCAAATCATGATCAGCTTATGTTATTGAACATTTGAAAATCATATTAATTAAGTTGTTTAAAAATGTCTTTCCATAGTGATTTTTTTTTAAACTTTAAGGAGACATTTTTCTTTTCGAATGCAATATTTTGTCCCATTTAGGTAATTTCAGTGATGTATTTTTGGAGAAAAGATAATTTTGAAGTGCATGTATTTAGCACGGAGAACTTTTTTGTTCTTTAGAAAGCTGAGTGTGTGTGTGTGTGTGGGGGGGGGGGGGGGATCTAAAGCAGCCAAAACATCCACAATAATATTTGTTTTAAAATATTAATCACTGTACTTCTCACAAATTTGTCAGTTATATTTAGATTTACACCTTTAGCAAACTGCCTTCCATTATGTCTTCGTAACTGTCTTCCATTCTAAAACGTATCTATATCAAGTTTTGTGCAAATCGTCAAAACTCATTGATTTGTATAAGGAATATAACCTAAGTACTGATATATGTATATGCATACATGTTTAAAAAAAAAAAAAAAAAAAAAAAAAAAACTTTACATATGTCTGCTTCTCGTTCTTGCACATCTAAACAATTTCATACAATATGTTTAATTTTGAAGCCGAAAAAGCTCCCATAACCACTTAACTCTCTGAAATGTTTATGGCCAGTATGATGTTGTAACACATCGCTGCAGGTTTTATATTAATAACAGGGCTTCGGGTCTTAATATATTTCTACCGGTTCAGTTCAACCGAACCGAAATATTTTATTTTGTTCCGTTTTCGATTTTGGCTCTAACTATTTTCGGTTCAGTTCCAGATTTTCATTCCATCAGAAGTAACTGGTTTTCATTTTTTCAGTTTCCGGTTTGAAGCATTGATTTCAGTAAGTCGCCAAATTATGTACACTTAAGGCTCCTGTCCCTGCAGACGATGGCACACACGAGCTAATGCTAATCCTATGGGGAGGGATTTTTCTAATATTTCGTTTGCATTTCGACATTTTTAAATATATTTTTTTGCATTGGATAGCCGAGGTCCGTCTCTACATCGGCCTTTTTTACTTTTTCGATTTTGGTTGCAGATATTTTTTAGAATGACACTTTCATTTTCAGAACCGGTTTTAAAAGTGAAAGTAACTTTATAAAAAATATCTGCGACCAAAACCGAAAAAGTAAAAAAGGTGCGATGTAGAGATGAACCTCGGCTATCCAATGCAAAATAAATAAATAAATAAAATAAAAATAAAATATTTAAAAATGTTGAATGCAAACGAGATATTAGATAAATCCCTCCCCATAGGATTAGCATTAGCTCGTGAGTGTCTGCGCCGGCAGGGACAGGAGCCTTGTGAAATTATACTTTTGCGTTATTAAAGCCTTATTTTCATTCAGTCTAGGCCTTTCCACAATTTTACAAAATTCTTGTTTTTATATTAGAAGACTAAACATTCGTTTTCAGTTAATGACAATCTCGCATTCTATGCTAAAATTATATCTGGTCTTGAAATTAGACGGGGGGGGGGGGGGGGGGGTATAAAAAAAGTACATATTTGTTGGTATTAGGTGCGTTCTTTTCATTGGGCAATATGTTAAGATGGCGCTATTCATTCTTGTATCTTAGTTAATAGATATTTTCATTTCTAACAGTCAAACCAGTTTCTGATACATAATTTATTGATATGTCGTATATCATTGTGGTTAACTGCGGACCACGTGGAACCGCTGTTTTTTTACTGAAATTTTCACCTTATTTAAATTCAGAATTTGTGCTTATAAGGCGAAATATTCTATAAGAAAATAATGGTTCCACGCGGCCCGGAGTTGAACCACACTTCCTTATATCGAAAAGTAAAAGACCTGAAGTGAATGATGTCAGTGTCTTGTTTTTTAATTTATTTTATAAATAATTCTAATTTTATAAATGAATCTTTCTTAGTTCTTTTTTTTCTTAATTTTTAATTATTTTAAGTCATTAAGAATAAATTATGCTATATTTTCTAAACAGAGATAGAGAAAATTTAGTTAGTTAAATGTCAAAATCCAGGGAGGGACAATGGCTCTCCCCCCTTGCCGGTACCCATGGCGCGCAGGGAGCATGAGGCCTACGACGCGGAAATTGCAGTAAGGCAAACAACTGATGTTAAAGATTTCGAATTAGCAAACAAAGAGTGTTTTTGTGTTTTCGCGTGACCTCTGTGCTGGCTTGTTTCTTCTTATCAAAAACAATGCGTAATTGGGCCTTAACCTTCTGACGTTGCGAGACCATGCGGATATCTCACATCCTTTTGCTTTTGCCCCCATGTATTAGCAATTTTACGAAGTATTATGAGCTCTTCCACTGTGGTGGCGAAGGCCGCAATTAAGATTTGGAAATGTGCCAGAATATTTCAACACCAGTTCATAATATTCCCATTTTAAATTAGGTTTTTAAAAACACTTTCAACCAGGGCTTCGACCGGAACCTGCTGCGTAGCAATTCAGAAATTATGGGAGGGGGGAGGGGGGGGGGTCAGGTAATCATTTTCGGGTAAATTGCATAATTAGGATTATTAATAGCATTATCACGATATCGACATTTTAATTAATTTACGCAAAATATTTAATATATAGAAAATTAGTCAAGAGTCGTCATTATCAAATTACGAGACAATAGGAGATTATATGAAGGGATTCTGCCCCCCCCCCCCCCCTAAAGAAAAGTTTTCACACGAAAATAAGCAGTCTTGGAGTATCAGTGCAGGTAAATTGTATTTTCCGTTACAATCCACAAGGGTTAAATCTCCTGAAACTACTTAAATATTACTTGCAGTAGTGCTAATATGGAAGCCCAGTGTCGTAGTGATCAGCACGCTGACTGCCACGCAACAGGTCCAGAGTTCGACTCCGGGCTGTGCAAGGTTCACCCAGCCTTTCATCTCTTCGGGGTGCGATAAAATGAGTACCAAGCTTGGTTGAGAAATAAACACTGAGGGTCTCGCGTTAGGGTGACCACCTGATCGGGACACATGCTCTATATAGCACCCACGATCAAGAAAGCGGGGTTGGGCACTGTAGGCCCTGATCCTTCATGGATCGTATCGCCACAGGTTTAATTTTTAGTACTAATATGAAAAAAATGAAACTGCAGGTTGAAAGTTTCAAACAATAAGTAAAATGCATTCAGAATAAAAATACGACTTTCAGAGTGATGTTAAAAGCCCTCGATCTGCAGATTTACTAGTTAGGAAAGCAATCAATATTTATAGTACGCTACTTTTTGTACAGAGTTGTGTTTCCAAAGATGAATTATCAAACACTGAATGCAGAAAATAATAATCTGTGGAAACAGCACGTGTGACTAAAAAAAGTCTTTATCTGAATGGGGAGAGATTGAAATCGAGATACCATGAGTAGCGTTACCAGGTGCCCCGATTTACGCGTGATTCGAGACCTGTCTCGCGTAACCACTGCGCGGGACGCCAAAAGTCCCGATTTTTCTTAATACACAAATTCTTTTAAATTTCTTTTAGTGCCGTGCTATTCGTTAGCCCGCATCGAGTGGAACAAGATACAGTAAAACATGTGAAGACAGAACCTGTCTATAACGGAAAATTTTTATAGAACCTTCCAAAGAAACACTTTACAATTATTTCTATATGTTTAGAGGAAAACTTTCTAAAACGGTTTTTTTTTTCAGTTCTTAGAAATGTTTTTTTACAAGTTTTACTGTACTTTGTTCAGTAAACCCTGTATAAACAACTGAACCTGTTTATAACGAATTATGTTTTAAAATTTCATTGTCCCTATGTGTCACTCCCTAGTGATTCCAATTTCGCAGGCTTTACTGTATTAGACTGTAGAGTTTTTTAATATAATAAAACCTGCTAAGACGGAATCCCGAGGGACAAGAGAAAAATTCCGTTTTAAACGAGCTTTCGTCTTAGAAAGTATAATTGTATGATATTCTTGGCGTAGAGACAAGGGAATTCTTTCGTTTAAGATACCGTTTTAGATGTGTTCCATTTTCATAGTGTTCATTGTATTTAGAAGCCGCTGTCCAGATTTTTTGTCTCCCTGTCCCGCTTTTTGTGAAACTGGACCTGGCAACCAAGGCTGCGGAGTCGGGCCCATTTTTGAGCGAAAGGATCTGTCGGATCTGTTAAAATTCCCGGAGTCTTCCATTTTTCCCAATGACTCCCCAGCCCTGCTGGCAACACTAGCCATGAGCCCGTATAAGTGACATACACCCAAACACTGATTTACATATTATATAGATTATGCAAAAACCTACATATTTCTTCTACCTCGTTTCTACAAGTCAAAACTATTTCATACAATATGCTTGTTTTTGAAGCTGAAAAACTCCCATAATTATGGCCAGTAGTCTGTGATGTTGTTGTAGCATATCATTGCAGGTTTTATATTAAGGGGGTTGGTCACTCAGCTTCCGATTTCCCCTCACTAATGTAAAGTCTATGGGCATTTGACGCATTCGTATATTTAAAATATCGCCTCTGGAAACTAATGTTTTTAACTTCTATTTTTTTGTGCAGGTCCTAAAAGATGTCTCTTTTTTTTCTTAGTTCTCAAAATATTTCTAAAGTATCGACTTAATTTTATATGAAGTGTTAAAATCTTACTCACAGTTCGCCCGCTTTTAACACATAAAATATTAAATTCAGCATAGATTTTAGAAATATTTTGAAAACTAAGAAAAAAAGGGACATCATTTAAGAAGAGTACACAGAAGAAAGATGTTAAAAATATGAATTTCCCGAGAAGATATTTTAAATATACGAATGCATCAAAAGTCCATTGACTTAACATTACACAGAAGAATTCCGAAGCTGAGTGACCAAACCCTTTAGTAATCTTTGGATCGCAATATTTTTTGTACTGGTTCAGTTCAACCAAACCGTGCCGATTCCCTCTTCTGATGGAATGAAAACTTGAACAGAACCTAAATTATTTTTCAGTTCTAGAAACTTAACCGAAATTATTTTTTTACTCCTTAATTAATCCATAAAACATTTTGTTAATTCAATTTATAAAATTTAAATTGTTTATAAGATAAATTAAAATGCAACCACTGACATTATTTACTTCTGGTCTTTATTTATTTATTTTAAAGCTTGTCAAAACCGAAATAGTGTATACCGAAACTAATTAAACTAACAAAAATGAAAATATTTATTAAGTAAAGTATAAGATAGGAACAGCCCATCTTCCCTGGCGGCCTGTGGCTACTGGAAATTTCGCACACACACACCACCACTCTTTTTTTAAATCCTGAAATATAAATCTTGATTTTTTTTTTCATATCTTCAATGGTACTTTTAATTTCTTTGTTTAAACACATAAAATTCAAAAATACTTTATTAACATTCGGAGAAAATGGAAATATTCTAGTCGTATAAAAATTGACTACATTTAAAATAATTCTGATACACTTTTTTATTTATATACAAATACATTTAGTTACATTTTTATACACGTTATTATAGCTTTTCATTATTATAAAAAAAGGTATTTTTTTCTTGCCTTTTTATTAGCAAATGATAGCAGGCGATATCAGACGCAAGCCGTTTTGTGATGTCATATTCCAGAGACATCTGTGTTAAACTACTAAGTCTAGACTCCAACATAAGATGACTTTAGTCTGATTTTTATTAGTTTAAGTTTTGAAAACGATCAGTCTAATATCTATACTAGTCTGTGCTTATATGTAATATTGGAGTCTGTCTGTGATTTACAGAAAAACACCTATTTATATAAGTTCATTCGGGTTCGGCTATTTAGACTATGTATAGTCAAAAATAACATTTAAAAAATTGTCTGTCTGTCTGATTGTCGTCCGGAATATGCTCAGAAATTGTAGTATAACAAACACTAAACTTATCAGGGGCAGATAAAGAATGTAATGTAAAGAAGGCCGTAATTTGTAGATTTGCTCATTCCGATATCCAAAATAGTTTTTGAGAAAGCAGTTGAAAACCGGGAAAATCAACCAATCAACCAATCAGCAAATCTTTCATTATTCAAAAACTCTAGAATTGATTGATCAATTTCAGGGAAACTTGCGATTGAAAGGTCTAATTAAGATTTAAAACTAAACTTGCGGCTCAATAATCCATTAAGGATCCTAGCATATGGTGCCCAAGCCCAGCCCTGTTTTCTTGACCATGTGCCCTGAGTTAGAGATCTGCACGGGCCGATCTCTGGCCTATTTTTATTCACGGCACTCGGTCCGGGCCATACTTTTTCCTAAAGGCTCGGGCCGGGCCTAGTGACTACTCTTTACGGGTTAGGCCGGGTATGGGCCTTACTTTTTCCTTGGATGATCGGGCTGGGCCTAACTTTATTTTCTGTACAGAGCCCGGGACTGGTTTCATTCCTAGTCTTCAAGGCCCAAAATTTTCAGTCCTAGTTTTGACCCAGCCCGTTTGAAAATCATTGTCTCGGCGTGGCCTGGCCCGTTCTAAGGTCAGTAAAACTAGGCCTGGCCCAAAAATTTGTGCAAAAAATGCAAATCCCCATTATTCTACAATTAAATATTCAAATTTATTCTTTTTAAAGAATAGTAGATTTCTACGCTTATTAAAATATACGCTTATTAAACAGCTAAATGAAAATATAATAAAACGTGTGAAAAAGAACCTGCCTATGACGAAATCCTGTTATAAACTGAAAAACGTATTGATCCATGCAAAATTAATATACTAATACGTAAGAAAACGATATATAATGCATTTACAACTTGCTAAGAAGGGAACTAGTCTATAACGCATTTTTTTTTTCTTTTCTATGCAATTCTGTTTTAAAAGATTTTACTGTATATCATTATTCAGATTTTTAACACATACATGGAATAAGGATTAACGATATTAATGATAACTAAAAAATTTATATACAAGAAATAGAGATTGATTAAAAAAATAAATATCGCAGCCTGCGCAACTTCTATAAAAGGGAAGATTATAAACATGAAAAAAAAAAGTTAAGGTAAATATTTTTGGTCAGAACTCTTTGCACGAGACAAAAATTTTTAACGAAATCGGCGTAAAAATCAATGTTTTGTAGAAATTCATTCGGGCCGGTCTCAGGCCGAGATTTTAACTTTTTTCCGGGCCGAGCTCGGGCCGAACTTTTAGCTGTTGTACCGGGTCCGGGCCAGGCCAGTAATTTTTTTCTACGAGCCGGGCCGGGTTGGACCGAATTTTTTTTCTATGAGTCGGGCCGGGCCCGGGCCTAGAAATTTCGGCCCGTGCTGACCTCTACCCTGAGTTTCTATGCAGCATTTGTCCCAGCCAGGTGGTCGGCCTTACGCGGGACCTAATAAAGGGGACTGGTCACTCAGCTTCCGATTTCCCCTCACTAATGTAAAGTCTATGGGCATTTGACGCATTTGTATATTTAAAAGATCTCCTCTGGAAATTAATATTTTTAACTCCTATTTTTTGTGTACATTTCCTAAAAGAGAAATAAAAAAATATTTTTAAGTATAGACTTAATTTTATATGAAGTGTTAAAATCTTACTCACAGTTCGCCTGCTTTTAACACATAAAATATTAAATTCAGCATAGATTTTAGAAATATTTTGAAAACTAAGAAAAAAAGAGACATCCTTTAACCCCTTGGGGACGAGCGACCGGTATTCGTGCCGCGTAAGGTGCTCAGAATCGGGAATTATTCTCACCAGTAAATTTTTATTGTAAATTTTACCTTATTTAATCCAAGCATTTTCCCGATTCAATTAGGCAAAAATTTCTGTTTAAAAAAACGGTGATTAAAGATTAAAAATTCTGTAAAAGACGCTCGTCCCGAAGGGGTTAAGAAGGAGTAAATAGAAAAAGATGTTACAAATATGAATTTCCGGAGAAGATATTTTAAATGTATGAATGCATCAAAAGTCCATAGACTTAACATTACGGAGGAAAATTCTGAAGCTGAGTGACCAGCCCCCTTAATGGCCGTATCAGACGGGGAACGATAAACAACAAACATTTCCCACAACATTTTAAGAAACATGTTCGTTCAGCTTGCTCCGTGTTCAGTAAACAGGTTCTTCAAACTTTTTGTAGGGTTATCTGTTGTGCATTGTCTGGAAGGGTTACCCGATACGTTTGTATATCTTTGGCGTGTTCTTATCTCGTCTCCTATTTGACTACAGTGAAACCTCACTGCACGACCACCTCCCTGAACGACCATTTTTTCATGGAACGAAATTTATTCCCATAGGGCTAAATACTAATTTTACCTCCATTCAGAGACCATCCCAGCTGAACTCCCTCCATGAACGACCCATTTCTATGAAGAAAATGAAATAATTATGTTTCTATCCTGATCGCTTGAAGAAGATTTTATTAGAAAAATAATTCCGGAGAGCGCATTATTCATCCAACTTCTGAACTAATTTTAGAATGTTTTCTTTTCCTGTAACTTTTTAATGTTTAAGCCCCTTTGTGCCTTTTTAGGCAACGAATTTATCTCTGATGACAGATTAAGAATGACGGTCAATAAACTCCCTGCCCTATTCTATCAGGAAACTCTCAAAGAAATAGATAAATTAATGAAATCGTCATTATTTGCTCCGCAGCCGCCCCCCCCCCCCAAAAAAATGCATTTATTTACTGAACTTTGAATGGACATGACAATAAAAGTTATAAAAGATGAAACCGTAAAATCAAAGCAAACATCAGTGTTAAAAAGCAGATAAACCAACGTTTAAAAATGCACAAATAATACATGAAAAGCAGCAAACAGCTGTTTCGAATCAACTAGGCGAGATTCTTCTTCAGTGCAAGATAGGGAAAAAAGGAACAGCGTGCTAGAAAAAGCAAGGCTGAGCAAAAATGCTTGATAGCATCTTGCATTGAAGAAGAATCTTGCTAGTAGATTCGAAACAGCTGTTTACTGTTTTTCATGTATTATTTGCGCATTTTTAAACGTTGGTTTTTCTGCTTTTTAATATTGTTGCGCAAGGCTTTGTTTGATTTTTACAAACATCAATGCATTCAGTTTTTAAATTCTGCAGTAATTAAATTATGTAATTAACTTTTGTTTTGATACTTAAATTTTTATATTGCTTCCTAATGCGAAAAATAAATTTTAGTAACATTAATTGTTACCTTTTTTCAACAATTAAAATCTAGATTTATACATGACCTCCATTAAGAGACCACCTCTCGGAGCGACCCATTTTTATTGTAACGGAACGTGATCGCTTTAGGGGGATTTTACTGTATTTATAAAATTTGGCATAATAGCAGAAACCACGAGTTCTAGCCAGCGCCCATGAAAAAGTCCCCGTTAAATTTAAGGCTAAAAAAAAAAAAAGGAAGGAAAAGAGCTTTATAATGTGAAACTTTCTGGCCCATTCATGGTTATTTTTGTACATATTAGATGACTTTCGAGGTGAATTGAAATAGAATAGCAGCTTTCATTTTTCGAAAAGTGTAACATATCTTATGTTAAAATCAACTGCTGCTTCACGTCTTTTCATGGGCTACCGGCTTAAAATGTCAAATTCTACAGCATCATTTGAGCGATTAAAAATGAGCCTGAAAATAAGCAGTTTGGATTTGAGTAAATATTTATACATTGGAGTATTTGAGTAAATTTAAACACTGGAAAGGTATATTGTTATAGGTATATCCTCTTATTTAAATCAGGCAATAGGTTTAAATAAATAGATTTTTTTTACTTGTCTTCTCCCCTCTCCTCCCCCCACCCCCCCCCCCCCCCCAAAAAAAAAGAAAAAAAGGGGTATACTTTTAAAAACACACTCTCATGATTACTTCTTGAAATACAATTTTCCAGGTATAAAAATCACCAAAAGAGTTTATAACCAGTTAGAAAATCACTATGTATTTTTTATTTGTTGTTATTACTTGTATTTATTCACGCTTTATTGTTTTAATATCCACTTTATTATATTAATTTATTTATTGGGGAAAGAGGTGTTCGAATCACTTGCCCATGAATGACAATATATGAAAGTTTCATGCATTTAAGTATGAAAATATTTTATAATTGTGTGAGAAAAATTGTTTAAAATAATTTTATTGGTTAAGCAATGCAAATCAGAAATATTATTAAAACTTGATATTAAGATTATTGAAGAAATAGCCAAATACTAAATAAAATGAAAAAAAGAAATTGAAAATGTTTTATGCGTTTTAAACACGATTCATGCATTATTTAATGAAGAACCCCACTCTAATTGAGCAGTGACTCTTATTTTGACATTACCAATACACATAGAATGCTAAGATGCTCTACGGATGGTCTTTTAGTAATTTTTATACCCTTCGCAAAAATTTCTGTTTCAAAACAGGACCCTCGACAAAACTTTTCAATTCAAACAGAACCCTTCACAAAATTCTTTGTCTAAGACTTTTCTATCTTAAAACTGAACGTTTTATAAATTTAATCATTTGAAAGATAAATATAACCTGTCACTCTTACTTATGTGAAAGAAATATATGTATTTTACATGCATATAACTTCTTAAAAATGTATAAAGAAGAGCCTGAATATAGCAAATATTTCAAATTCATAAAATTTAGGCTAAATTTTTCACAAATATAAAACATTGTTCACAATTTTTCAATTTCAGGACCTTCTGAGAAAAGCCTGGACTCTTTTAAAGTAATAAGTGTGCCATTATTATTATTATTATTTTCTTTTGCCAAGGAAGAAAAATTTTCTGGCACTTCAATTAGAATAATATGAAATTTTTATTCGAAGTACGGATAAAAAAGATCTCATTTTTACATAAAACGCTAGTGACTTTGCTTATGAGAACATAATGCAATTTAAGTAATATAATCGTTTCAATTACACACAGTAAAAAAGAAAATCGAGTTTTTATATACTTAATTACACCACGAATGTAGTAAAAAAGTATTAACAAATGCATAAAAAAAAAAAAAATAGTGTTTTGATAATACTTATTAAACATTTTAATAATGCTGATTTCAAGCACCTGCAAAAATTCATATGCATTTGCTTACAAACATTGGCGGCTTGGCGGTGATATTTTCATTACGAAGACAAATCTTTACCTATCTCCCCACTAGTCCGCTCCCATTGGTTTAATTCATCAGTGTTGAATATAAAAGCCAAACATTTTCCGAGCGAAGCGGAAACGCTCGGTGAGCAAGTATACCGAGCAAAATTCTCTCCTTCATCAAGGTCAAGCAACTTTTGCTGACTGAAATGTTTTGTTGGCGAAAATGTTCTGTGAAAGAGTGTCGTCTGATACGGCCATTAGATTTAGAAATGATAAATCTAGCTACAATCTGCAGTTTGTCGCATTCCAATATAAAAAATAATTTGTGGGGAAACATGTAAAAACTGGGAGATTTAATCAATCAATCTTTTAATCCTCAAAAATTCGATAATTTAATTCAATTTTAAGGAATCTTACGGCGATTGGCAGATCTAGTTAAGATTTATAAATGATAATAATTATGTTGTTAGTTTAGGGGCCATCCACAAATGATGTCACGCTTGGAGGGGGGGGGGGAGGGGTTCCTGAAATTGTGACAGTTTGTGACAAGGGGATGGGAGGGGGTAAGAAGAAATGTGACATCACACATTTTTAGTTAAAATAAAAGCATTAAAAATCAACAGATTAAATTTTGAAGTTATTTTAAAATTAAGGTATTTTGTATTCATAAAGTAAGGATAAGATTTAAAGCCAAATATATTAAATTCCGTTTCAAATTCCAAAATACTACTGTTTTTAGTTGTTCTTCATATTAATATTTTATTACTATTGTATGTTAATTATGTTTTTTGTCATAAACCTTAATCTTATTTCATACAAAAGTGCACGAATCATTTTTATAGTTGTGCTCAAAAATGTCATTAAAACACACAGTTAAAGTTTAAAAATAAAACTTTAATTGTGATCTATAATGCAGTGCTTTGTTTCTGAACTGCAAGTATATGTTTATGTAATACAGCGTGACATGTGACAAGAGGAGGGGGCGGGAGGTAAGGTGGAGTGTCACACTTTGTGACAAAGGGGGGGGGGGTAGGGGGTAAAAAATATTGAAAAAAAGCATGACATCATTTATGGACCGCGCCTTATGACTTAAACCTTTTAATTTAAACACTGGATTGGTAGATATCAGGAACCAATATTCCACAATTAGCTCCAAAGCCAAGATTTGCATCATTGATAAGCAAAGAAATGGTCACCAAGGGATACCATTATATGTTTGCCTAATAATAGTAATAATAAAAATCTGGTTTCAACAATGCAGTTAATTTTGTGTCAAACCACACTATCTAAAATTGGACATTTGGCTGTGGACACGATTACGGAAGATCTATAAATGATAATAATTTTATGTTGATCCGATTTTTAACTTACAACTTATTCATTTGGAAAGAGGTTCGCTTGGGAAAACAGACTACTGATGTGGCCGAAGCTCGTCTAGTAAATGTTAATAATTACAATTTTAGCTTATGACTTATAGTAATATTAATTTGAAAACTGGATTGTTAAGTATAAGGAACCGATATTCCATAATCGGGTCCAAAGCCAAGATTTGCATCATTGATAAGCAAAGAAATGTTCAACCAGGATATCATTATGTGTTTACTTCATTAAAAAAAAAAAAAAAAAAAAAAACTAGTTACAACAGTGCAGTTTATTTTGAGTCAAACCATGCTATCCAAAATATGTCAATTGGCAAAATATGTTTGTGAACATGATTACAAAAGATCTATAAATGGTAATAATTTGTAGATCCAATTTTTAGCTTGCATCTTATTCGTTTGTACAACGGGTTTCACTTTGTAAAACCAGACAGCGAAGCGGCCGGCGCTCTGCCAATCACTAAATATGATTTAAATGAAGTGTACACATTTGGGAAAACATATATTAATTGCTTGACATTAATATACTTCGCAGCATCTTGACTATATTTTATGTCTACATTTCTAATTTATTCAGATAAATGTTTCATTTATATTCTTAATTTTTCATCAAGATCCTCGTTGTAAAATTTTAAGCGATTTTCTGAAGAAACTTCATCTATAGTATGTGAAATTATGCTTTCAATTAGAAAATTCAATTCTTCATCATATGGAAATCCATTTACGTCAATGTAGATATTTAAAAAAAAAAATTTAAACTTACGAAATTAAAATTTTTATACTGTACCTGGGTCCTATAAGTTATATATAGATAATTTTTTTTCATATAAATAAAACAAATGGAAATTTTATTATTGTGCAACCAAAACTTACAGGTTTATAACTTTTTTTTTTTTTTTTCGTGTTTTCTGGCACTAAAAACGGATAAATGTGTTTTGTTTTAAGTACCACAGGGGTTTGGTGAAATTGTCTTATTTTTACTTCGGGCAAATAATTAAAATAATAATAAACAGTACAGGCAATTACAAAATTTTCTTCTTAATTTTTTCTTATTTTCATGCATATTTCTTTTAGGGTAACTTTGGTTTATTTTACTTTATAATAGTAGCTATTTACTCCATATATATATATATATATATATATATATATATATATATATATATATATATATATATATATATATATATATATAATTATATCCAATTTTATACATTTAAAAAATGCATCTCATAATGCCCTCCTGATTATCCGGCGATTTTGATTTTCCGACATATCCCCATGAGTGATCGGATAATTGGGAATCTACTATAATTGCAATAATTATACATGTTGTGCTGTTTGTTTCTTTTTAAAAATTAAGAATAAATCTGGATTTATGATATGCAAACTTGCATTAACATTCTCCCTACTTAATTTCAATAATCACGGACAGATCGCAGCACTAATTATATTTATGCTTAAATATTAATGTAAACTAATTTATAACTTGAAGAATCATCAGTAGAGGGCAGCATTATAAAATTATTCACATTTTGTGTGTTGCCTACTTATATAATTATTGTCATTCCTACCACTCAATAACTGTATTTCTTCAGTCTTATTTTCTAATGGATTTACTCTGGGATCCTTTAATTAGCATATAAAATAATTTATAATGTTTAAATTAATTACGATAATAATTTATAATTATTATATTTATATTATTAATAATATTATTTACTTGGTGTCATGATTTTGAATAGTCAGAATTCCCTTTTAACTGTAACCCATCAATATGGCGGGGGTTTTGCTGTGATTGTGGGTAAGCATGAATATGATTTAATATGGTATTTTAAAATATTGTATGATTCTATCGCTGAGTAAGTTTTTAACTTGCATGTTTCATTTTTATTTCTATTGTGCATGACATTGTTGTATCAAGATCTTACACGTTGATTAATTATATATTTATTTCATTTTTTTCATGGTGTGGTTAATCGGGCAATGGAAGAAATAAACATTTAAGCTGTAGCTTATTATTTCTTCCCCAGAAATTAACTGCTTATTACTAATGATTTTGTAATATTGCCCTTGAAAACAAGTTACGAATCATATTAGTTCCAATTTTATTCATAATTGCTCTCTCATTTTAAGTACATTTTGTAGTTTTTCTTTTTGAATTAATGAATTTTCAATTTTGAGATCATACATTTCGTGCAAAGGATTTGTTGATGCTGACAATGATTCATTATTTCAAGCCTTTTTTCATTGGTTAAATTGATTTAGTTACAAATAGTTTTAGAAAATATTTCAAATATTTATGATTTCCTTCACATATTTCATTATTTACTTGTTCTTTTTATGATTTTGACATCCTGTTGTTTTTCCTTACGCCAGTTTTGAATATTTTAATTTTTAATACTTCATATATTAGTGATTAGGATATAGGTTTGATAAAAAATTCCTTAATGATTAGTTAAATTAATAATAGTTGATCCAGCTTTATTATGTATAATGTCAGTGTAATGTATTAATACTCACTTTATTAATTTTTATTTTTTTTAAAAAGATGATGAATTATAATATTATATAATGATTATATATAAAATAACACCAATTTAACATAAAGGCAATTTTTAGTACTGATTATATTAATGATATTTTTTTTAGTAACTTTTTTTTTTTTTTAAACTGGACTTTAAGTTTAAAAGACATATTTTATAATTGGGATATGTAACACAAATAATTTCATTTTAACCCATAGTAATGTTAGATAGAATTTAGTTTTATTTTATTTATTAATTTATGTTTTTATATTTTCAAAATTGATTTTAATAGCATTTTAAAATGGAAAATGCAATTGAAATTGTTTTAACAATTAAATGAAATATTTTCTAAATAATATTACACTAACCAGAATAATATATACTATGATAGTTATAATCTTGAAAAGTTAAATTTTCACTACTTTATATATAATGCCATCTACTGGTCATTTTGAAATAATACGCAACTGAAAAAATCTTTAATTTATTTAAATAATATATTCATCTAAAGTAACAAAACAAAAAAGACCTATTCCGTATGAATTGTTTATTAGTTTTATTTTATATTTTGTTACAAAATGTAACTGATATTAATATTTATTAGGAAAAATTAATTTTTCTCGATTACATAATAATAATAAAAATACACACTTTTTCAAAAATTTCAGAAAATATACATTTCTAGTTATGTCCATATCTGGGCAATGAAGTATAAGTCCTAAATATGCATTCTAAAATTTATCAGTTTGACAAAAATATGTCTGAATGTGAATATGAGGAAAATGAATGATGGAAATATGAAAATTTGTATTAAATAAATTAATGTAAGTGTATTAAAAAAATTTAGCCTACACTCATTGATTTTAAGTAAATTGTACAGATGAAAAAAAAAATGTATATGTGAACATAAAATTTTTTAATAAGGAAGCATGTGAATCTATTTAAATATAATGAAATTAGAAATTCATAAACAAACTTAAATTAATAAGATAGAAAGATGGCAATAAAAATTATTTCATAAACAATCAAACTAACATAAGATGTGTAATATTATTTAAAATTTTCCTTTCTTTTTTAAGGCAGCCCCAAAAATAATTCCCACTGCTCAACAATGCGAAACTTTCCGATGTATTTTCTGACTAATTGTTAAACGCAAAAGCACGACACTTACAATCATGATTAATGAAGCACTTTGTAATCGAACATTTTTTTTTCTTTAAATGAATCGCATATTGAGTTATGAACGATTATTGTCTCACAACATCATTTTTCCCTTTCCCATGCTGCCTCCTCAGGAAATTTGTTCAAAACACCAATTTCGACAGTAATTTCTAAAACATTTACTTACCTTTACCCCCCGCCCTCCCCCCCAAAAAAAAGAAAAAAGGAAAAACAGTTTGATTTCAAAGCTTCTGAATAAGAGCACCTGCCAATTGCATGTGTTTGCGAGCAAAGATGATTTAAAAAATTTGTCAGAAAGTAGCCAGTTTGGATTTGAGAACAAACAGCCTTAAGCCACATAAAAACATACGGTAAAAACTATGGTTTTCTTCACCTCAAATTTATTCGTACTCAAGTATAAACAAATTAGATAAAAACTTCTCTTAATTAAAAATAAATAAAATCATTTATAATGATCAAGGAAAAGTGAAGCAATCACACTTCCTAAAATCTTCTTATAATATTAACCCTTATCAGATGCAAGCTTTTTATACATGATTCACCGCTAGATTGTAATTGTATTCAGTGAATATTCACAGGACTTCCACAGACAACTATTTTTATATTCTATTCACACCACTATTTTTTAAAAATATATTTGTAGTATATTTTTCATGTCATAGTACAGATGAAAGTGATACTTAAAAAAACTTGTGCCAATCAGATAAAATTCGTGTAAGGTCTGTTGATCCCAAACGGGTTAATCTTGTCATCTCACATGTGCCATATGGCTGATATGACGAAGTACCGATGTCATGTGGAAAGTGCACTAGGACCGATAAGTGTTAAAGGTTTACGAAAAAGGCATACCCTTCAACTTTTTGTCTGTCTTGCATAGGCTTTATTCCTGAGACCAAGATACAAACAAGCGGGTAAGTGTGATCACAAATCACACTGAGGGTTTCGTTTAATATCTCTTTTAAAACACTTTATACTTAAATTATAATAAATCAAAATTGTTAATTTGTAATTATTAAATCCTTACATAAATGACAGCACTATTACATTTAATTTTAAAATTTATTAGAAAAATATTTTTAAATCAAATTAAAAATATTTAAGAAAAAATATTTAAATAAAATTAAAAAATCCGAATATTTTTAAATTCAGCAATTTCAAAAATTTAGCGCAAGTATAAATAAAATATAAAATTTTTAAAAGCAAAAAATTGTTTAAAACATATTTAAAATGCTCAAATAATTCAGATAAAATCCATATTAATTCTTTGACTTTCCAAACACTCGCTAGATGGCGCCAAAAATGGTGTTAACATTTATTAAAATTCAAAAGAAAAAAGAAAAAAAAAACCTTTCAATTCTTGAATTCTTCTTTTAATGATAAGATGAAAAAAGTTGCGTATTATTTCAAAATGGCCAGTAGATGGCAGCAGCAAACAAAAATATTAATTCCAGATTGAAATTCCAGATTTTCTCTGTCTGAAAAAAAAAAGAGACTTTAAAAATTACTGATGTGCAAAAAATAAAATAAGCTTTTAAAATGGCCAAAAAAAGGAATTTTCTTTTGATTAAATCTATCTGAAAAAAAAGTGTGAAATAATAAAAATCAAAATTTTAATGTTCTGCCTGACAGATTCGAACCTACAATCTTCTGCGTGGAAGATTAATTCTTTGTCGCACTACACTATGGACACTCAGCGAAATTTGCTGATATTAAGATTATGTTTTGAAATCAAAAAAGAACAAATTCTTTTAATTAAAATAATATGACTTTTTTAAAATTTTATGATTTTGGGTATGACAGGGGGTATTCAGCTCTATGTAAAAAAAAAAAAAAAAAAAAAAAACTCAGTCTGTAACTTGTATAGTTTCCGAGTATGAGGCTGTGATGGACAGGCAGACAGATGGAGAAGCAATACTATAAGGGTTTTGTGAGATGAGCAAAACCCTAAAATGAGTTCCGGTGTTTCTTAATTTTTGCACAAAGTACTGCTGTATTGAAAGATTACTGTCCATGACTGTCGGGCAATGGGAGTCCTCTTTATTTTCTTAGAAAACAAATGCAGTGTGGTGTTTTGTTGCTGAGCAGAGGTAACTATTAAAATAATGATATTTTTTCTCTTTTGGTGTCAAAAGAGGAAAAATACTGAAAGAATAGTTTGGCAACAAAACGTTATATCAGACTTGTGAAGCTTTGGAACTGTAAAAGGAAAAAAGGGAAAAATTACACTTGAAACACGATTTTTTATCATTTCAGTGTATTTTTATCATTTTAGAAGCAAAGTTATTTCCTATGTGTATTCTTTAGAAATTATATACTTTTCTAAACAAAACTTTGATACAACTTAAGCCATTGCTGAGGACTGGAGCCCCAATAATCCCTTCCCCCTTAATCCGTCCCTAGTGTCATCTAAACTCATGTGTAATGTGCCCAAAGTACTACCAAGCCGAAGAATGGATCCAATACTGAGAAAAAAAAATTTTCCTTTCTAATTTCATGAGTAGAGTTCTTTTAGGACAGAATACAGGATTTTCATTAAGAATTTTATTTTTTATTTGCTTATTTTACATTTTAAATTTACATTCCTACATTTCTATTCTAGGATTGCTATTGAATAAGATTAAAAAAATTGAATAAAATATGTCTGCTGTGCTAATTTTTAAATGAAATAAAATACAAATTCTGGACAAAGATGCTGAGTTGTCATTAATATTAATACTATTTCTCCCGTTGTCAAATGATGCCTTTTTGAGATTTTGATTTATGGTTATTTTATTTGTAATTTTTAAACTAAAACCTCAAGCATTCAGTGTATTAAAAAAGGATTTATGATTTTTTTAATTAAAAAAATTATGTATAAAATAACCATAAATCAAAATCTTAAAAAGTGTTATTTGTCACCAGTAGAAATAGTGTTAACAAGGCAGTTAATTGAAAATTAATATTTAACTATCCATATTAAAAAAGAGCTTTGTGAAACTGTGGAAAATGAAAGGAGAAGGAAAAATGCCACTTTTTTCCATATGTTCACATAGCAGCAGATTTCTGTGATTAAATAAAGTGAATAATTGTCTTGTGAATTAGTGGTAGTAGTAGTTAAAACTCAAAACTCAGGAGACTTGACAACTATGAACCAAAACTAGACCAAAACCGAAAAAAAATGTTTTTTCTGGAGGGGAAAAAAACAAAAACAGAACTGAATCGGAAAGGAAATATTTTATTTTAACTAAACTGGAACGATAACCAGATGGATTACTGCGTTTATTAATGTCATACTTATTTAATTTCAGATATGGAATTTAAAGTATCTCAAAGAAAAAAAAATGTACATGAATTAGAAATTTCTTTTCATTAAATAAATGATGGCTAAATTTTAAGGGGCCTATTTAATGAACGAAAATTTAGTGAAGTTTGATCGTGGATTAGGAATTCTTCCTGTAATTAATTAGACTATTACTTCTTTTTTAATTTATTTATTTATGTTTTATATAAATAAAAATATATTTCTTAAATTGTAAAAAAACAATAACAGAAGTTATAATATTGTGCTATAAAATTAATCTTGCAATACTAGTTTTTCCATGATTTAAAAATTTAGGTTCTATATTTTTGCGTTGTCGTTTCTTTTTTTAAAAGTGCTTATTATGGTGTATCTTGATTAAACCTGAAAAACAAACAACAAAAATTAAAAATAAATAAAATATATTATAAAAAAATTCAAAATCCATAAAAAGTGATCTCTTTTTTTTTTTTTGTTGACTTTTGAAAATTGTTTGTTTTTCAGTTATAGCTTGTAGAGAATTTGATTTCCTTTATTTATTTATTTTTCTAAAGAAAGAAAAAAAACATTAAAGTTATTGTGGCTCAACTGCTGAAAATCAGTGTTTCAAGATAAATAAGTTTAAAGTTTTGCACAAGACTGCACAGCTCAATGTTGACTTTTATTAGACAATAGACAATATTTTAAAAAGTGTCTGGATTTTTTTATTTTTTTTCTTATCGCAAAACGTATTCTGTTCTTTTAAGGAAGAACTTGTCAATAATTGAACAAGAATATTTAAAGGGAGTAGAAAGTAAAATATATAATGAGGACGTTAAAATTCACAGTCTTCTACCCATGAAAAGTGATGTATGTAAACAGAATGATGTCATAAAATAAATGGAACTGCAATTAATAATAATAATATATATTTCTCTAATTAAATTCAATCCAAGAAACTGCTATTTCTACTTTCAACTCTAGTAATTATTGGCTCTCTCATTTTCAAATCAAAGTGACTTACTTGTATAAATAAACAACATTTAATTATTAAAATATTCTCTGAGCTTGGATAGCTTGAAAGTACAAAGAAGTTTTAAATACAATGTATATTTTAAACTTGTAACATCTTTTTCATCACTTTAGTCACCTTTTAAGTAAGACTGTGAATTTTAACATTCACATTATATATTTTATGTTGAATCAAGGTGAAAAATTGCATTTCGTCTTATGATTTTATTTGGGAGTAGAAAGGTTTGAAATTATGAAAATTGACTAAAGTTTGATTACAAAGCCTGTCATTAATTTAGATTATAAGTTCGCTTTTTATTCATTTATTTATATTTTATAGAAATAAAAAGTATTTGTTAATTTTATAAAAGAATAACAAAAGTTTTAATATTATATGACAAAATAAATCTTGTAAAACTATTTTTGCTGCGATTTTGAAATCCAGTTTCTATACTTTTTGATTTGTCATTTTGCCTTTATACTCCTTGATATGTTGTTTCTTATTTATAGGGGGGGGGGGGGGATAATAATAAATATATTTTTTTTAAAAGTAAATGGAAAATTCAAAATCCAAAAAAATATCATATTTTTTGTACTTGAAAAATTTCTTTTTTGTTTTTCAGATACAGTTTTTAAATAATTGAAATTCCTTAAAATAAACTGGGGTTACATGGACCCACAGCAAAAATGTTTAAAATCAGCGCTGGTTCTACTGTGTTGAGGTGAGAGTATAGACATAATTCAACAATACTTTGGTGAATCACATCACTATTATCAACACAGTAGATCCAGGACTGATTAAAAATATTTTTTTGTGGGTCCAAGTCAATTTATGTTACTTTATTGAATGAATAGTATATTCATAACATTCAAAACGTATGTGAAATGTTAATAAAGAAAATGAGTTGTGGCATGATGCTTAGAAATACAGTATAGGATCTGTTATCCAGAATGCTTGGGACCTGAGATATTCTGGATAAGGGGTTTTTGTGTAATTCAGAACATTTTACCGTAAGTAATTAAGAATTACACAAAATGATTTATGAAATGTATAAAATATGAATATATATGTAAATACATAATTACACATTTGTTAATTCAGTAACTTATTTAAACAAAATAAAAAACATTCTAAATTACAATAATAATAAAAAAAAAACATATAAAACTTAGTTTTAAGACTTTAGAGCAGAATCCTTTGATTTGGATTTTTGGAACTTTTTTATTGAGATTGATTGCTGATAGATGCCTCTTGCACTAATTGCTCCTGTATCCTGTATATTGACATGATTTGCTGTTCAAGGCAGTAGCGTGTTTTCTACATTATAAAATTCAGTTCTTCAGTTGGAAAATATGTGTAACTCATTTGAAAATTTTTTCACTCATCTCATTCTGCTAGTCAACATCATCACTTTCATTAGGCATATCATTTGTCATTATGTCACAAATCTTACCACCAGTCATCTGATAACTTATAGGAGTTTCGCCATCAGCAATTAGACAACATTCCACTGTCTCTTGATCCAGTAATTGAGCTTCTGAACATGAAATTCCTGTAGCTTAGTCCAGCAGATCTGTAATAATTTCCTTCTCTTTAGAAATTTTAAAGTCTTCAACTTCATTCTCATTCACACCATAAATTAAAAAAAAAAACATTGCAGATGACCACAAATTGTAGCACCCATGGATGAGTGTATATCTGTCTGCTGTATCCCATGCTTGGTGTAAAATACATCTTTAGTTTTTACATTTTTGAAATGAAATAAATTATTTTTCAGTTATCATTTTGCATTCTGGTTTTCGGAGCATTCCGGATATGTAGTTTCTGGATAAAGGATACCATACTGTATTAATTTATTCCTTAAAAACAAAATAATAAAAAAATAAAGCATCAATTTTTATCTCCATATATTTTTACTGTGTTATATTATGTAAAACATTAAAAGAAAACTATTCTATCAAAAATTAACTATCACAAACCCAAAAAGGGCATATTTCTGTAGAATAAGCCATATGAGTGTAAATGTATGTATAAATTAAAAAAATTGTGCCAACTCCTTGCTTTTTTTCTTCTCCAGGAAAGGTTAAACAAAAGTGAGCGCCAACGATTCCGAGAAGAAGCTGAGATGTTGAAAGGGCTCCAGCATCCTAATATTGTTCGTTTTTATGACTATTGGGAGATGGATCTACCACCAAAGGGAAAATACCTAGTTTTAATCACAGAGCTTATGACAAGTGGAACTCTTAAAACGTAAGATTTTCAACAAATCACATGTGTATATATAATATCCAATGGCATCGCCAGTATTTAATTTCAGAGAGGCTCCAAAACTTTCCATTTAACAATTTATGTCCCAAATTATGAGCTAGTGAAAATTTCATCTTCCAAAGCATTTTTACTGAATTTTTGAAACTATATAATCAGAGTTGTACAATCGCTAAATAAAGTTTAGAAAAAAAAAAAAATGTCTATTAATATGAATAAACTAAATCTATATTTATAGGTGGGTTTTGTAGAATGTTTACAACTCTACTCAAATCATTTCTTTAAAATATATTTTTTAGTATTTTATAGAATTAGAAAGTATAAAAATATAATGACCTTATATATAAATACAGAAATTTTACAGAATTGAAACTTTCCACTCCATGTCTTTCAAATCAACAAAGCTGAACAGTTATAACTAGAAAGGAAATTATTTTTCATTTGAAAATAATTTTGCTTTGTACAACAAATGTTTTAATAAATAATAATAATAATAAGGCTTTTTTGTAGATGAAAAAATAAAGTATCTAGAAATCACCCTGAAGCCCCATAGCATAAGGAGGTCAATGAGCCTGTCTGTCATGCTACAGGACGAGAGTTTGATTCCCAGCTGGGCAAGGTTCACACAATCTTTTATCCCTTCGGAGTCAATAAAATGAGTACCAAGCTAGCTTGGGAACTAAAAACTGAGGGTCTAGCGATAGTCTGACCGGGACACAGGCCCGTAACCAGATGGGGGCGAGGGGGGCTGAGCCCCCCCTAGCTTCCTCTAGAGCCCCCTCTAACGATTTCCCTACTTTTTATTTTTCAACAAAATGTAAGTTTTAACTTTCCTCAAAAAAAAAAAAAAAAGAAAAAGACTAGCAAGAAAAACATTCAGATCTTTTAACTGCCTTGGATGCAATGGAATATGCCAAAAATTTTATATTCAGAACCCTATTAGATTTCTATTAGACCCTATTAGTTATATCTTGCTTGCGGTACAATTCTCGAAACCCGTTCTAAATAGGAAAATGTGTTTCTCCTGAAAAAATTAAGTCCAGATTCACTAACTACCCACCACATGGTTTCGTACATCGTTATCGTGACATTTTAAAAGCAATGATCGTACACAGGATGAATGGAAATAGCCATATGCTGCTCAAGTTGATCGATGACTAGTTAAACGTCGTCACTAAAACGTAGTCACAAAAAATACGTGTTTCTAAATGCTAATGACATGCCTGTTGACAATATGTATTTGACAATAGCTTTAGTTAATGATGAAATATCACTTGGGAACTAACTATATATTTTTTAATAGAATGTTTGTTGAAGGATATTAGAAATATAAAATAATTTCAATTTGTACAAATGGAATAAGAAAAATAATTACTTAAAAGCCAGTAACTGTTTCATGCTGTGGGTGTAGGCAGTGGTATATTAGGAAAGCAGGGGTAGGGCATTTTTTTGTTTGCTTTTTGAATTTTCATCTAATTTTTTTTTGTGTGTGTGTGTTCCATGAATTTGCTAAATATTTTTTTTTTTTTTTTTCAGTTTGTCATGTAGCAATAAAAAACATTAAGCCAAAAAGCATGATTAGGATTAAGTTTATTATAAGGTTATGACAAAATATCTTTAATTATTTGGTGTATGTTGCATTATGCATGTATACTTAAATCCGCTACTTTCTGACACATTTTCGAAATAATTTTTATTGATAAGGGCACAAAATTTGCAGATATGGTTATTCAAACTCAAGGAATTAAACTGTGTTCTGTGTTTTATAAGGCTGTTTTCCAATCTAAACCAGCTACTGTCTGACACATTCGCGATTTTTTTTTTTATTTATAAAGATATTTGCAAGTATTTATAATATACAGAAAACAAAAAAAATCTGTCAAAAAATGATGGCAAATTTGACTTTGTAGGCTGATTTTCTTGGCATTTAACGACAAAATGCTAGTCATCGAGTAGCAAATGACTATAAATCATGATGTATGACATGAGAAAATGAGAAACAGTTTTCAATTCTTAGGCGAAGGAATGTAAGAAGCTGAAATTTTTAGGCAAATGGAATGAAAATTACTTCTTGAATGCATCCTGAAAATTCTCGTTATTGAGTAAAAGAAAAATATTTTTTAAGATCCTTAGAAACGGGGGGAACGTATAATAATAAAAAGTCGCCTACATTTAATGAAAACTGTCCGAAAAGTGGCGTTCGTGCCCTTGTGCTTTTTTAATCTAAATGAGATTGAGCTAATTTCAGGAAACACATGTAAGACGTAAGCAAAAGAATCTGTTATCACTATTTAAATTAATTAAACCAAAGTCTTTTTCTCTGAAGAAAAAGTATTGAAGAATATAACATTAAAATTGACTTTTTTTTTTTTTTTTTTTTTTGTTACAAAACCATTATTAACTCTTTCGCTGCGTAATTGTTTTGTCAAAACCCCTTCGCGACGAGAGTCTTTTAAGATTTTTTATTCTTTTGTCACCGGTTTTTCAAAACAAAAAAATTTTGTCTAATTTAATCGGGAAAATGCTCCGATTAAATAAGGCAAAATTTACAATAAAAAAATTACTGGTGGGAGTAATCAAGGAGGGTTAATTAAACGGAAAAATGCATGCCCGAGTATATCTCGGGCTGCGGCGCGAGAGGATTAAGTCCAGATATGTTTCAAAAATATGTAATTAATATATATTTGTAATAATTGATTCATATTTGAAATGATATAATCATATGCACATTTTTAAATTTAATTATTATTGCGAATTGTTAAATGGTTAATTTTATAAATTATATTATTAATAAAATAAGATCAGGTAACGTTAGTTTTAAAGAGAAACAATATCATCACAAAATTTAATCGTACTTAAAACAGTCGTGATTTTAAAATGATCTAATAATTCAGCAGAAACAAATAAATTACAAATAGCTGTTAGTTAAAAATATTAAATGTATGGAATTAATATATTAAAGTATTTTTTTAAATGATAATAGTAAGTTTGCAAATTATTCAAATTAATAACTTTAGAATTAGAACACATGACGCAAAAACATTTGCAAAACCTCAAACTTTCGGATTTTTTTATATATTAAAAAAATTGAACAGGATATATGACAGAGTTGCCACGCTACAGGGAATTTCCTGACCAGAAAATTCTTTAGCACCAGTACTTCCTTAAAGAGAATCTCTCTTTAAATAAGGCGAAATTTCGTGCGGTTAATCTAGATATATTTTTCTATTAAAAAATACTGGTATTTTGACTGGAAAATTCCCTGAAGCGTGGCAACCCTGTATGATCTCTAAATCTATGTAATGTTTTCAATTTAAAAAAAAATATATATGTTAAAAGACCTGTATCCAACAGATTCCTTTTTCTAAATTTTTTCAAAGCGCATCTTAAAAAAAAAAATATTATAGTGTGGGAGGGGGGGGGGGGGGGGGGGGAGGGGGGGTTGAAGATTTCTGTGTTTGTTGTATGAATAGGTGTTTTTTGTAAATAAAGATGTACATTTCTGTCAGAATACTACTAGCATGATAAATTACGCGAATTTATTCATCAGAAAGACTGATTTTATTAACCAGAGGTTCAAATATGCAAAATATTATCTCTCTCTATATATAATCAATGTTCAATACCACATACTTATTACTACATGCTTATTAAAACATAAAAAAAAAAAAAACTTTCACAAGCTTTTATATTGTCGGCTAAGCAGAAGAAGAATGCAACCGTATTTCTAATAATTCTTTTAAAAGGTTTTTCCTTTCTTTTTCTTTTTTTAAGTAATAAAGCATCTTTTCTAAAAATTTTAATCTATTTCTCAATTTTCGTCCTTTGAAATGCACAGGATATATAATTTCTAAAAAATAAATTTGCATCATAAGAACTTTTCTAAATTTTCTCTATATGAAGGTTACTTTTATATGTACAAGCAACACGCATAAAAATTTTAGATATTCTTTGTTTCAAGGATAAAAGTTTACAATCATATATATATATATATTTTTTTTAATAGGATATATTTTTGATTAAAGATCGTTATTAAAATATTACACTTTTTGTTATGAAAAATTAGTTCCAACATTCAAGAGAAGGTTTCACTAAGGTTTTATGCTATTGCTTAAATATTCATTCACTAGCCTCCTCTAGTGACCAGTTCGGTCTCCTTCAGATGTATGTAAGAATTGCAACATGTTACCTTTATTTATAATTTAATTAATTTGCTTAATTCTTTGCTACATCTGAAGATTCTGATAGAGGAACCGAGAACTCTGCGATTATAGCAGCATTTCGTATATATTTTCGTTGTTGTTAATTTCTTGACAAAAATCACTTAACCCATTTAGTCATTTGTACTTTAACTTCGTTCCCTTATGAGTTGCAATATGATCGTTAACAAAAAATTTGTTTAATTTTTTTTTTCTTTTTGTAAGATTTATAAGAAATAATTTAAAAAAGTTTATTTTCTTTAGTTTAAATATGTCGATGTGCTCTTATATTTTTAAATGGGATATAAATACTAGTAAGTCAAAAACTCGAATCACTGGGGTAAAGTTCAAAGTAATGTTGAAATTGAATGAATCGTATAACCTTTAGAAATAAATTACACAAGCAACAATGAAAGATAAGTAACAGAGTGAGAAAATTTCGGTATATATAAAATATAAGTATCGAGATATGTTAACTGTGGAGTATTTAGCGCGAAGAAAATTTTAAAATTAAAAAGCGTTTATTTATCTTGCTTCTTTGGTGACTAAATAAAATTTGTCAGTTATGCAGATTTTTTGAAATCTTGTTTTCCATTTTATATTTTATCTTAATGAAAATTTTAACGTTGTTTAGAAAGCCATTATTTGTGCTTTACGGAAATATTATGTAATCGAAGTTACGTTTGCTTTACATTATTTCTGAATGGACTAAATTGTGTTAGATTAATAGCAGACATTATATAATGTAATAATTTGGAAACTACAATCTAAATCAGTGCTAAATGCATATTTTTTTTTTCTCTTTGCTTCTGTCAAGTAATCAGTTGTTTGAAACTTGTTTCAACTCCAATTAATAAATTTTACTTATTATATCGATTGTGTATGTAATCAGGAATATTTTTACTTATATTTTCCAAAATATGCTTAATAATGAATAAACGGCAATGGAAACAGAATATAGTGAGCAATCTATTAGTTTTCCTTATTAAAATTTAAATCAAGGTATTTTTTTAATGAGGTGTTGGATGCTATCTATTTTTTTCCATTAAATATAAAACCTAAGACTAAATCCCACGGGATTGAGAAAAGTTCTATCTTAGGTAGGTTTTCGTAAGAGGTACACCGCCTCTAATTGTTTTACATTCATTTTCCGATTATCATGAAGTATTTTCCATTTAAGAATTTCATTATAGAAAAGATCCGTTATAGAGAGGTTACGCTTTAGACGGTTTCCTTTATTGACAGGTCCATTTTATCAGTTTTTACTGTATTTAGTTTGCTTAAAGTATGGATTGTTAAAAGATGTTAGCCCCACCAACAAATTTCAGAGCTCCCCCTGGCTTGACTCGCTGGTTACGGCCCTGCCGGGACATATGCCATTAGCACATTGGGGCCCAGGGTCAAGAAAACAGGGTTGGGCACTGTAGGCTCTCATCCTTAATAGATCATAAAGCCACAGGTTTAGTTTAATTTAGCACTCATCCCTAACTGTATTACTGTCAGTCTGTTAAATGAATTTTATAATAAGCTTTCTTTTATGTAATTTTGAAGTATCGTTAGAGCATAGAAGGTTAAATAAAAATCAGTTACATTTTATTATGATAAAATGACGTTAAAGAGATGAGTTTTAGCTGGACAATCTGGGAAGATTCGAAAAACAAAAAACTGAAGAAAAATTTCAATTAGAAATACTTAAGTTTTGTTATAGAAAAATGCTTTAAGATAGGAAAAGCAAATAAAAAAAAACATTTCTCTAATTATCACTCCAAGTCTTTTAACGACTTCATGAGATGTGAAAAATTTACCCTTATGTTATAAATATTAACTATAGTCGAACAAAGTCAGCCTTCACTCATTTTGCTTTTCTGATTAATTTTAAACTTTTTTTTAATCAAAGAAAACTTTTCTCAGTTAAACCCATTGTATAGGAAAGGTGTTTAAAGTTTCAAGTAAATGATTAATTAGAAACTTGTGTCATTTCATCCATGAAATGGATTCATAAATTTTGATTCGTTGAGTACAATATCTTTTTGTGCTTTTTGTTTCATTTTTGCCTTTTTATTTTGTTGGGAATCTAGATCCCCATGGACCTTTCCCTTGACTGTGCCATTGCATATGTCATATCAAATTTAAATATTATTAATTTTGTTGTATGCAATATTGTGCATAAATCTTCTTTCAAAGTATGAAAATTAAGCATTCACTCAAGGAAGGCTGAACAGTATCTGTACCATGCCTACCTTCTGAAATTTTAACTACATTTTGACAGCTATTTAACTACAACAAGTAATTTTGAAATAGAAAATCAAAATGACTTTATTGGCTGTTT
This sequence comes from Maratus speciosus, assembly GCA_963932465.1. NCBI lineage: Eukaryota > Metazoa > Arthropoda > Arachnida > Araneae > Salticidae > Maratus > Maratus speciosus. The sequence goes on along the minus strand of OZ010787.1, from coordinate 508,730,022 downwards.
CTTAATCCACGACTTAATTGCAATTTTGCAAAACATGCATGCTTTTAAAATTTACCTATTGCACAACAGTTGGTATTATTTAGCGAGACTAGTTTTTCACTTTTTTTTTTTTTTTTTTTGATAATCCTTTATATTATCTACATTCAATTTTTTCTATGTTGTCGCAATAGGATCATCATATATGAATATGTCGCCCTTATAAATAAGACTGGCGACATATGTGCATAGTACATGCTCAGATTGGAAGTTTTTGTTCTAACTATGACAACCCATATTCCAGAACTTGACAACACTCAAGTGAATAAGTTCAATCACGCAAGTGTACAAGTCAACAGACATTAATATATGTATAGTTGTAGACTCACCAAGTTTTTGTCCAAAATCCTCTTGACCAATCAAATTTTATTGCTCATATGTCAGCACTCTCTTATTTATAAAGATACTGTAGTTGAAAGCCTAACATTAGTTTCACACACAGTAGTCAATTATATATTAAAATATTTGATGTGTTCCTATTAAAAATATATACATAATACAATAACATTCAAATGCATTCAGTGGTTGTCAAGAAAATTGCATGCATACATGACAGTCATAAACAGAAGCTTCCTTTTTTCAAGTTCCTAAATATATACCCTCCTTCCTTGAAGTAATACAATTTTTGCTTTGAATAATTGCCATAATTATATTAAAAAAGAAATAATACTCTAATGAGGGCCATTATGAATTCATATGCTACATTAGTATTTCTTTGTTTTGTAAAAGACTTTAATACCAATTAACAATACTTTATTAAAAAAGAATCAAAATACAAAGATTTTTTTAAAGCTGGAAAAATAGAAACATAAATATTTATTTAACAACTCGCTTCAAAAATTTTATCTCATTGTATCCCATATAGTTTATTTTGAGCTAATTTGTATAGCCCAATATTCAAATTATTGTTTGTTCAGTGATAAAAGGACTAGAGTCGATAATAATTTAACAATGGGCCCTGAAAAACTCATATAAATTTGAAAGTATTTAAAGAACAATTATCAATTAACAGTGAAAAGTAAGTAGTAAATAATATATAATGGGCATTAAAAATGGCTTAACATTAAATGGTTATCACTGTTAAATAAAATAGTTATTGGCACTGCAGGAATATAATTTATTTAATGGCGTATTATAAAAATGTAACTTTATATAAATAAATGGAAAAATATAATTAATAAACTTCCTAACAAAAATGTTTTTTTCATGTATGAGCGAATTGCAGTACTAATTTTATTTTAATGTTTTATAAATCTTTATACTATAAAATTAACATTAAAATGGTATATTCATTCACTCTGTCTGAAATAGATAAAATGTAAATTAAAATAAAAGTAAAAATGTAAAAGTAGCCAAGTTTGGATGCCAAAAAAGATCTTTTTAACAATTGCAGTGAACTTTAATATCATATAATGTTGGATAGATATAATAATCAATAAAAAATAATATAATTAAAATACACTCTGTTGCAAAAAAATATATGCACCCAGAAAGAATTGAACCAGAGCTCTAATGCAGAATATTTGGGACATGTTGGAAAGGTGACTTCAGCCGTCTCGGAATACCACTGAGCTAATTTACCAGTTGCTACACTTATTACAGAATCTACTGCAGAGGGACATTGGTAACTTAATAGACTCTATGCCTCACTGAGTATCGGCTTTTATAGCTTCCAAATGTCGCTTTACAACCTACTGAAATTTATAATCATTTGTTCATCTAAGGAAACACTATTTACATACCAAGTTTCATGACCGTGGCTCAATTTTTTCTGGGTGCATATATTTTTTTGCAACAGAGTGTATTTTAGAAGTAACCTCCTTTCCCTAAGAATGAAGGGAGATTGCTCCTTTTCCCATCTGCTTTAGAGCTGCCATAAAGCTCTGCCCGAATCCAGATCAAAGACACTCCATGCTGTTTCGCATAGCTTTGCTCAAGATTATTAATAGCATAGTAGTTTTTTTTCCCCTGTTATGATTTATTCTTGATAATTTATAATTAAATTAATATGCAAGAATGATGGGTCATTTTAGAAGGAAAATTTCTAGTTTTTCTTTTTCAATACCTTTTTAAGTATCCAAAGGGTTAAAATAAGAGGCACAAATTTCTAACAGTTTCTAGATTCTAAGAAAATCTCACCCCCCTCCCCTAAAAAATTACTTCTCTTCAGGCTGGCCAGTAGTTTAAGTTTTTGGAATGTGTTATTATATTATAACTGCTTTTGAAACAAATTCATTATAGGTTTTTGAACTTATTAAAAATATTTTTTCATTCATATGTAAAAGTGAATTAATGTACATTAGAAATATTTAAATCTAGGGTCTTGAGAATGCAGATATGGCATATTTTAGATATTTTCAAGAATTTACATTTATTATTATTATTATTGTAAGTTATATATATTTTTTACAAAAATGTTACAATTGTAATGTTATGTGCCTTGCGCGTCTTTATAATTATTTCCAATTAGAGATTTATCTGAGGATAATCATTCAGGTATTATGTTCAGTTGCTTGTGTTTACTAAAATTAAACTCTCATTCAAAATTTGCAGTTTTGAATATATTTGTTAGTACTTACAAGCAATTTATGTTTCATCGTGTGAGTTGGAGATTGAAAAGATTGCTTTTTCCTATAACTTCATTTGTAGGAAAAGGAGAACATGTCTCTTTTTCTGAATATACACTGCAAATTCCAACAACACCCACAAAACTCATGACTTATGTCAATATAACACTAATTATTATGCTTTTTACTATCGTAAAATTCTGAAAATAAGCCCCTCCTTTTACAACATGAAATATTGCCAAAAGTTGGGAGGGGGTTTATAAAAGAAATTTTCTTGAAAATTTCCCCAATACTCTTCACAATAATGTCTATTAACAGAGCTTAATTAGAACACAATAAGGTATATTCTATAAATGTTTAAAATAAAATGTTCTGTGAAAGTTAAAAAAAATTTTAAGTAAACAAAAAATAATAATTAAATAATCCTCTAAATAATAATATTTTCTGTTTAGAGAGTGAGAAACTATTCATATTCTATTTTTTTACGTAAGAAAAGAACTCCATGAATGTGTGAGCAAGTTGGCATTGTTTGAGTCCTGGAAAAAGCAATTATTGAGCTGCAAGCAAACAGAAAAAATAATTAAAAGAAAAAGTTTGAAAAGCAAAAACATTTTTCTTTACTATTAAAAAGTAAAATTGATATCTCCATTGTTAATTGACCGATTTCATTCAAATTTTCAACAAGTTGCAATAATAGTGCTATGTAACAAATTTTTATCAAAATATAATAAGTTATTAGAAAATTCAAGCACCTCATAAATAAGTGCACTATAGAGCAGTTGCAGAGCTAACCATTTCTGGTTTGTTTTGTTTATTCAGCTCCATGAAGTTGGAAGTCGAATGAAATCAGAATCAGATCATCATCTTTGGATGGATAATACACATTTCGTTATGCAGAAAGAAACCGTGCATAGATTTTTTTAAATTAACGATAACAATCTCAAATTTTTCTAAAAAAAAAAGATAAAGCAAAATATTTTGAAAAAAAAATAGAGGGTGCAAAGAAGGAACATATAAAAGAGGCAGGACACATTTCTTATATGTAAAAATGGAAGGGCGCATTGGCACTTAAAACAAAAAGGACAGTGTGCAGTGCCCTTTGAAAAATATCAAACGGGCACACTAGGGAGCATGAAAACAAAGAAACTAACCTTGGTGCACTTATTGACACAGTAAAAAATTTTGTCATCAAGGGGTGGATGAAAATACATTGTAACCAGGGATGTAGTGGAGGGTATACGACGTATACCCTCTGTATTTTTTTAAGGAACACCATATACCCTCTGTTTCTCAAGAAAGCTATAGTATATATATATATACTAGGGTATACCCTCTGCTTAGAACGTATACCCTCTGTTTTTTTTTTTTTTTTGCGACTACACCACTGATTGTAACCAAAGATTTTTAGTAGTGGGGCTTATAAACAGAATTTTTTCAAAAAATTAAATTTGTTGAAAATTAGGGAGGGGCTTAGATTTGGGTGGGTGGTTATTTTCAGAATTTTATAGTAAATGTATTAAATAATTATATTTTAGTTTGGAGAAATTCTTACAAACTAAACATATACTTAGAAAAGTAAAAAGAAAAAAAAATAAATAATAAATATATATATATATATATATATATATAGTCTGAAGAAATTAGTTATCTTTTCACAGTTAGAAATCCATGACAGCAAAGTTTTCTGACTTTGTCACTAGAATTTTTAATTTATTTTAAAATTTTGTTTCTAAAATTCAGTCTTAAAGAAATCTTTAACAGAAAATGTTGGTAGCTGAAAAAAATATACTACAGATTTGTAGAAAATGCATAAGATGGTGTATAGAAATATTAACCATTATGCAACATCTGCATGTTATTATGCATGAAAAGTTAATTTATTTTTTTCCAAAATCCCAGATATTGAAAACCTGTGATTAACTTAATGCTGTAATTTGCACTCAAATTACATTAATGTGAAATTTTAGTGGAAGTTTTTCAAAAATTGTTTTCATTTGACATCAAATGCAGATAGCCATTACCATTTGTTTAGAAACTGGATTCTGTTTCAGATTTTCTTTGTCATAATATTTTGAGTATAATTCCATCTTTATGACAAATACCATTTTCACCATCAGAAAGTAGACGTCAGATGCCGATGATGTGCATTTTTAAAAATTGTCTATGTAAATTTTAAGTATTTTTAAGAAGATGATAAAATTTAATCAAATGGAAATTTCAAAGTTTATAGGGATTTTTTATGTACTTAAAATTTACGGAGACAATTTTTAAAAATGTACATCATTGGCATCTGATGTCTACTTTCTGGTGGTGAAAACGGTATTTAAAAAATTATATTAGGTAATGAGTAATCATGCTTCAAAGTTTTCCTATAGGCTAGCATGGGATTTCGCGATTGGGGAGTTTCAGTGCAGCAGAGCCTTAAGGCTGTCCTCATATCCAAAGGGGCTACTTTCTGCCACATTTTTAAATTAATTTTTTTTAGAAACACATGAAATTAGCAGATGTTGTTATTCAGAAACTGTGTAATCAAAAGACATTTTCCATTTTTGGTAAATGCAAAACATTTTTCAGAAAATACTGTCAAATTTGGCATTTTGAACCGAACTTCCAGACATAACACCGAGGGAAAGGAGAAAAACCTGTCATCACGTGACAAAAATCGCTTATAACGCGATAAGTAATTTACTTATCAAAATATGAAAAACACAGTTCAATTCAAAGTCGCTTCAATAGTCAGGCCTGCCAATTTTGTTCCTTTACATTTAAAAATGAGTCAAAAAGTTGTGCATTTGTTGACCAGGAAATTTGAGAACCCTCTTAACTTATTTTTAAAACATATAATGAATTTTCATTTGTTTAAAATTTAATTCTTGTTACAAGAACAGTTCTTGAATTATTTAACCAGTCTGCAATATGAAATTCATGTACAAAACCCATGTTCCATGCATCTCATTAATTCTTTTGTTAATTCAGCACATGTTGTGTTTTGAAGTTTTTCCTCTGTGCTTCCATCTGCACTTTCGTTATCCTCAGCCATTTTGCCAAGTGGACAATTCCATATATTATACACTTTTATATACAAATGCACTACAATATAGTATATTTGTAGATAATTAGATCTGAAGGTATTAAAATGCAGCAACATTATAATTTATTCCCTTAGGCACAGGCTCAAAAAATCTGTGCACACATCACTATCATTGACATACTTTGTGACAATGATTGTCATACTGTTGCCATATTCTGAGTAGGAAAGTTCTTCTGTTCAATTCAGTTCAGTGATTGCTTGGGCATGTTTCCATATCGAAGATTAAAAACCATTTGGACTTTCAATTTTGAAACCAACCAACCCATTTTTTCTGAAATTAAAAATATCCTCAAAAATAAACTGCAACCAAAACAAAACAAGTACAATGATATCACATTAGATATCTTATGCAAAAAAGAATCATTTAAAAATACTGAAATATAAATGAGAAATTTGTAAAGAATGCTTTCATTGGTTTAAAATTAGTTTGTAAATGTTATTGTTTGGCTAGTATAGGTTCTTAATTAGTTCTTCTTTTACAGAGTTGGTAAACAAAAAAACATTTCAAAAAGTCAGCAATATTTCATCATAAAATGTAACTGAACCATTCAGTGCAAATATACCCAGGAACTAATATCAGATAAACGTAATATCATTTGAAGAATTTATAGAAAAATAAAAATAACTTAATGTGTGTCTCACTAAGGATACATATGAATTCAATTTTCGAGAAGATATTGTCAATAAATTAAATTTATGTTCAATTTGTTGCATACAACTTCTTTCTTGTTGTTCTTGAGAATCATAATATATGCTTAAAACTATTTAAAACAATACCAGGTATGTTTCAAATTAGTTGCATTTGGGAATTATATTTTGACAACAACATATTCAGTGCTGAGTATCTTTGCGTTTAAAGAGTTAATGTTCTACAGAGAACCATTTTTGGAGATTTCAAAATGATTTTTGTTTTTTCCCCTTTATTGAATAGATTTTTTATTTAACTCATTAAGACATATTGCAGAGTTCTTTTCAATTAAAATTTTTCCAAAAAAAAGTTTTTTTTTTTTTTCAAGGAAACTTTTTGTGTCAAAAGCTGATATTATGAGCTACATTGTAAAATTTTTGTTTGGTATACCCTCTATGATAAAAAGTATTTTTATTTAACTTTTGAAAATGGAATAATCTCATTAAGTAAATAAATAAATAAAATAATATATTTTAAATACACTTTCTATTGATTAACACTAATTAAATTTTTTAGCTTGCTATTTTTAATAAAATGTCATAATAGTTTTAGTTTATCTGCTTGTGATAGTTTAGAAGGAAAGATTTTTGTTAAGCATTGACCAATTTGTACCATATTACTATATTAGAGGTATACCTTTAGGAAGGACTTTTGAAGGTAAAATGACCTGAATTATACTTCTCGTACAAGAAAATCCCTTAAAACCATACCAAGTCACTGTTCTGAAATTGAAACTGCAAACATCAGCCCTAGCTCTTCCTTTTATGGCTAGCATGCTAACCACTGTGCTGAGTAGTTCTGCCTCAATAATTTAAGAGAACATTAATTTAGAAAAATTTATATGTATTCTCCACATGTATTTTTCTTTTATCTCAAGGACAGTTTAGAGTTGTGAACCACAATTGTACATATCGTATTCTCACGGTGGATCGTTACCTTAATGCATATAATTTTTAACACTTTCCAACATAATTGAAAATGGTGTATGATTTCAGTTTGTCTGGCCATCTGTCCATGCTCTACTCTCATAAATATACTGGGATTGCCATATAATTTTTATGTTATTGAGGTTTACTATAGAACGTTCACTACTGAAAATGAAGAGTGTGGCATTTATAGTTCATTTACAGGGACACAAAAAAGAATTGTTACATTATGATCTATGGAGAAAAATCGTTTGCAGTGCATATTGATATGATAATTCAAACATAATGACATTGATATGCATCATTGAGATAGACTACAATATGCTTTCTGTGGAGTATAGAATCAGTAGAATTTATAGTTAATTTATAGGGATGCACAAGAAAATTCCATTTCATTATGATCTATAAGATAAAGGTGTTTACAGTGCATTTCAATGATGTTATGATACTTCAAACATAATGAAATTGATATAGATCACTAAGGTATACTGCAACATGTTTTCTATCAATAATAGAGTGCATAACAAACAATATTTGCTCATTAACAGAGACACAGAAAAACTTTCAGTTACATGATGGACCAAGATCGTAGCCAGAAAGATATTTTGGAGGGGGATTTGGGCCCCAGGATTTTATTCTTGTCTTATTTTAGATTTTTTTTTTATTATTAATTGAATAGAGGCAAATGTTGAGAGATTTTATTAAGCTTTATTTTGAATTCAAATATTGAAATTTAATATAATCATAAAAGAAAATTTAAGTCCTTTTCATTGCAAATAAAATTATAATCACATTTAAATATTTCTTTGGTGACGTATTTTGGCATTAGTATGAACTAAATTAAAGTTTGAAATCTTGTACTGCCTTCAATAAAAAATGTATAATTTAAAGAAACAGTAAAGAAAAAATTATATTAAAATATTTAATTAGTAATAAGGTATATAAATTGATTATTTATTTTTTCAGGTATCTAAAGCGATTTAAGAAGATAAATACCAAAGTAGTTAAATCTTGGTGTCGACAGATTTTGAAAGGCTTGAATTTTTTGCATTCTCGTCAACCTCCTATTATACACCGTGATCTGAAATGTGATAATATTTTTATAACTGGAACAACTGGTGCTGTAAAGATTGGTGATTTAGGACTCGCTACATTGAAAAACAGGTCTTTTGCCAAGAGTGTCATTGGTGAGTATTATTTCAGTGCCTGTAATTTTATATATATATATATATAATATATATACTGTTGTTCATGCAGTCTGTCTCAAAAATTTACGCACAACCAAAAAATGTTGATTATTAAATAACAATGCAAAATGAAACAAAAATATATTAATTATTAGATTCTGTAAAATTATTCAAATAAATCTTATCAAACTGAAAAAATATGTACATTATCTTATCTTTGATAAAACCCCATAAAAATATGTGACTATACTGTATCTCAAAATTTTAGGTGCAATGAAAAAAAAAAAAAAAAAAACATAGTCATTTAACACTTGATGATGATTTACATGATGATATTTATTAATAGTATTTCCCTGGTTTCAATTAATTTCAAATAATCATTTCTGTATTGAATCAGTTTTTGAAATATTATTAGTAGCTGGGAATACCATGCTGTTTCAAGGCCACTTTTGGTTCTTTACTTTTGGACTTTAGTAGAGTCGTATTGCTTTTCATTTTTGTATACTTCACAGGCATTGGCACACCCATGGGGCTTCAGCTGAGGAGGCTGGAGTCCCTCCAAGGCATCGAGACTAGACTAACTAGACTAGTTATTTTAAGTTTTCTAAAATTATGAAAGATTATTATTATTTTTTTAAATAGATCCTTTAAAAAAAAAAATAGAAGTTATTGAAAAATATTGATTTTCACCCACAATATTTTCTTATAAATTTTCTTATGGAATTTAAAATATTGGCATGTTTAATATTTACTAATTTAAAAAAAAAAAGTTTTTTGAACACATTACAATGAGAAAAAGAATAAACTTTATATATAGGTATGAGAAAGAATAGACTATATATTTTTCCCCATTGAAATAACATTTTATGATAAGCATTGTAGAGGAGGAAGGGGAGGTATGACTGACCATTCCCAGAAAAAATGCTGTGTTAGCCAAATAGAAGGGAATCAGAAGAATAAAAATTTTATAAATGAAAACGGAATGTAATTAGTGACATAAATATATTCATAATATTAAAAGTGTGATTCTAAACTTTTCAAACTTCATCAACATTTCTTGATTAGTACCATTTCTTACAACAATAAATTTCACATATAGCTAGGTCCTTGATTATCACAAGGACAAATGGAGCAGATTTCCGGGCTTTAACTACTAAACAAGGACCCCATAATCAATAACCGGATATTTTTGTTCAAAATTAATACAAATTATAGCTACAAATACATCATTGGAAGGGGGGGGGGTGAATCTTTGCCCATGTCCTTACTTAGACAGGCCATGATTATGGTCAATGATAAATCTCAGTACAGTAAATTTTTTGTGATAAGAAAATTCTCAAACCCTTCATATCTCAGTTCTTTCCATTTTTGTACATGTAAAGAATTATAGAAATGCCCTCCAAATAAGCTAGAAGAGGAAAGGCAAACAATTCTTATTACGTCCATATCTTTGCGATGTGATTAAGGTAAGGAGGGTCCAATTGATTAAGAATGTAATGAATGAAGATTTTCCTTTTCAAGTTCAACTAAAATTTCATGGAATAAACTAGTGCTGTTTATTTCTCTCCCTTTTTCCCCAAAGTTATCCTATATTTCTAAAAGCACATGGTGTGTGATTGGAATACCCCATCTCCCTTTTTTTCTTCTAGTACTTCTGAGTATTCACCATTCACATGGCATCATTTGCATGTAATATACATTTAACCCTAGATAGATAACCATATTTCACTATACACTAAAGATAACCATACGTCGACTCGACGTGCGAATGTTTGAGTGAGCATATTTTCGATTAAGTGTATACTAGGTTTATAAATGTAATAATATGTGTTAATGTATGTAATTGAGTGCCAAGTACATAAAACAACATAAGTATTTATTTAAATTTTATTACGAAAAAACAATAAGGAACAAATCAAGGAACTTCTTATTTTACGAAACTTAAAGATAAGGAATCTCTTCGTCAGTCTTATAATTTACCATTAAAACTTTTCAAAATCAACTTTTTGTACTCTCTATAATATAAAAAACCTAAGTAAATATAAATCTTTAGTAATTTTGGCCTCATAGGCACTTAGGGCAGGCGCTGAACTTGTGCTCTCCACAGATGGGATTTTTGCACCTATCGCAAATAGTCTTTGTCATCCTTCTAAGTTTTGATGGACAATAGGCACAATATTTTCTTTTCTTTGGCTCAGGTATACCTTCATCTTGTGTGGGAGGTTCAGCTCGTCTTTTTGGTAATATACTACTAATTTTTTCTTTTATATTGGTAGGCAAGGTAAGCATTTGCTGCCTCGTCTCCATCCATGGGATCATCAAGCTATTGCTGAGCTTTTTCATGAAATCTCTACGTCCCAGCGGTTTTTCTTTCTTGGATATGACATTATCACAGTAAATAATGTATGAATTTATAAATGCCATATTCAAGATCCCATAAAACATGGCCATGGGCCACCTGTTTGTCTTGCGGCTACAGGACATTGACGAGCACATTTGGTCGAAAGTGTCAACTCCCCCCTTTGTTTCATTATAAAAATGAATAATATTTGGCTTGCCGGTCGTAGGATGAACAGTGCCCTCTTCATCATATGATGATAGAACAAACACCATTTTGTCCGATTTTGGTTTGTGCGACACCAACGTCAATGGCCCATCATAACAAAACATGGATGTTCCTATTTGCCTGGATCGACTATTTTTCAGCTCTTCAGGTATTTCACGTTTATTCGATCTAATAGTACCTACCAAAGTCAAGTTGTATGGCTGCCTTAGCAAGCTTTTTACTAATGGAACTGATGTGAACCAATTGTCACATGTGACATTTCTATTACTACCATGAAATGCTTTTGTAAGTTCTTTTACATAAAATTCTCCGAGTGGTAGGCCATTGGTTTGAGTACATTTGCCTAGATATGGCATAGCATCAATCATGTATCGTGTAGCACTGTCACATGTCATTACAATTTTTAAACCATATTTATTGGGTTTGTTAGGAATGTACATCCTAAAAGGGCACCTACCCCTGAAACCCAATAGCCGTTCGTCGATAGTTACATAAGGTCCGGGATTATAATTGGATCGGCAGTGGTTTATGAAGATCTCCCATATTTTTCTAATTGGTACAAATGTATCAGTAGCCCTTAATTCTGGGCGTAAAGATTTGTCGTCCATTCGTAAACACCTTATCAAAAAATCAAACCGATCTCTGCTCATGGCAGCAACATATCTGTTTCCTGAATACGAACAATCAAATAGCTCATCCGTGGTCAAGTGATTGTCTTTCATAGCAGCTGTTAGTGTCAATATGCCAAAAAGAGCACAAATTTCTTCACAAGTTGTGGTTTTAAAAGTGGCCTTTACATCAGGCCTTTGAATCTTCAGCTGGATTTCAGCATTGGTCCATTTTGTTATCTCCTCGACAATGTCATCAGTAATAAATATATTGAAACATTCTAACGGCTCATAAAGGCCTTTTTTCATTCGAGTGGGGCCCCTAGATGTCCGTATAATTTTAGCAGATGACACTCTGCCACTTGTTCTCCCTTTAGTAGCTGTCCAACGATGATCGTTTTTGCCTTTGAGAATCTGACGCTGTGGCATAATAATAGAACTCGGCATACTTGGCGAAGCACTTTCAGGAGTTTCAGTGTTATTTTCAGACGCATCTTCAGAAACTGCTGGTGGAGCACTCACCTCACAGTCTTCGGCATCACTCTGTACTTCGTCTTCTAATAAATTATCTTCAGTTTCACTGTCCGACCCCTGAATTTCTTCATCGCTCGTTTCATGCAACAACCGACTGATTTCTGCATCGCCTATATCAATTTGTGATGTCATTGTATTCTTTTGGTCGTGGCCTATAACAATAAAAATTACTTATAAAAAGTATGTACAATATTCGCAAAAAAGTCGTAATAATACATATTCCCAAAAGTAAAAAAACTGACACTAAAGATAACCATACGTCACATCGACGTACAGTAGGTAAATATCTAGGAAAGTATTGCACTTACCGGAGCGATACGGGTGCGTCCTGCAAGCTCCAACGGCCGAGTGAGTTGGTGGGAACGGCGAGTTTAGGGACGCGAAAAACAAACGAGTTATAAATCGATTACATCGATTCGACGTAGGTTATCTATCTAGGGTTGACAATGTACAAGCAAAATTAAACATGTTCATATTTTAAATTCCATATATTTTTGCCTTTGTCAAAAATTTACTTTATCAACAACAAATCATAAGCATAAATATATAAATTTTTAAGAATAACTGTATGCACATGTTTAATTCAAGTGGTTTGAATTAATCTGCTATCTTTATGTTATAATGTGTTAAGCATGTTAACAAAATTCTATAATTGAAAAAACAATTGTTTATCAACCAGTATTTTGTGGCTTACTTTGTGAAATATTATGTTGTTTTTGAAAATTTAATACAGTTTGTATTGAATTTTCATTTACCTTCCATAACTTTGATTATTGAGAAACTGAATGTCAACATCTTTAGTACTTGAAAGCATATAATTTATATTTAAAACCTTTATTTATTTTATTATTTATTCATCGATTTAAAACTATACAGTCTTAAAAATGTCAGTGAAATGAACAAATACCTATTCCATTGATTATATTTAGTTATAGAATGAAATTTTCTGCTTAAATTTGCTCATTTCTCCCCCAAAAATATGAAAAAGTGACTGATCTAACATAAAATTTACCTGAAATCCTCCACCCTAAAGCTGCAGTTTCATCAATTTGCAGGGATTTTTGGCAACTGCATCGCCTTACACTCAGGGGTGATTCTGTTCTGAATTTTCCAAAATTTTTAAAAATTTATCAGCCTGAAAATTTGGACATAAAAATAATTGCGAATTTTGACAAATGGCCACCATAAAAAATCTATTTTGTCAATTGTTAGCAATAAAAATCTTTGATTTTGCCAAAGGATCATGGGAAAAATGCATATTTGGTCGAAAGAACACGAATTTTGTCAAAAGGTTACAGAAAAAAACAGAAATTTCATCAGATTGTGGAAAAAGCATGAATTTTGTCAAATTGCCATGGAAAAAACATGAAATTCCTCAAAGGGCTACTGAAAAAATACAAATTTTGTCAAAAGATTGCGGAAAAAGCATGAATTTTGTCAAATTGTCTTAGAAAAAACGTGAATTTCGTCTGAGGGTCACAAAAAAACCCTCTTAATTTTGTCGAATGATCATGGAAAAACCACAAATTTCGTCAAAGGTTCACAGATAAAATACAAATTTCCTTGAAGGTCCGCAAAAAACATGAATTTCTTCAAAGGTCATGAAAAAAATGCAAATTGTGTCGAAGGATCACAGAAAAAAATGTGAATTTTGCCAAAGGACCACAGAAAAAACATGAATTTCATCAAAGGTCAATTTCATCAAAGGGTTGCAAAAAAAGAGAGTGAATTTGATCAAAGCATTGCAGAAAAAACAGGAATTTCATTAAAAAGTTGCACAAGAAATCTAATTTCATCAAAGGTCACAGAAGAAATGCGAATTTCATCAGAGGGTCATGGAAGAAACCCAAATTTCATCAAAGAGTCATGGTAAAAGCACGAATTTCATCAAAGTGTCATGGTAAAAATGCAAATTTCATCAAAGGGTTACGGTAAAAACATGAATTTCATCAAAGGGTCGCGGTAAAAATGCGAATTTTATGAAAGGGTTGCGGAAAAAATGCAGTGGTCTCTTTAGAAAACAGCATACATACAAATGTCTATGTTTATTATTATAGGTATGTAGTTATTAATCTGAAATAATATACCAAACTTACTTTTGAAAAATCAGATTAACCTGAACCCAATGTGCAGAATCTACAGTCTACACTATAGGTGCAGATTTACGATCACCAGTCACCATGTGGTGACTAAATTTTTTTCTGTGGTGACTAACTTTCAGTATCTTAGTCACCAGAGATCAATTTCCAGTGTTCCCAATACCCGTCGCAGAATTTTTATATATTTTTTCCTTTTACAAATAGAAAAGCATCTCCTCTTTTCACTGACCGAGATCAAGTATGACCTTGATAAAGAGTCAGGGAATTTTTGCAATCTCAGTTACCATCGTGAACGCTGCCCCTGTGATGTAATGCTTTCTTGCTGAACATTATGTTCGAATATAATTCTGCTCATGTCTGCTCCACTACAAAGTTTAGCAGCTGCGAAGCTCGGCACATGAGCGCACTAATAGTAAAGCTTCTCCTTTGAGTGCCAGTGAAAGCAAGCATTTCTTCGAAGGTTTTGTCCGAAATCCAGAGTTGAAATAAATACTCCTTTACTGCAGATCTGCTCACGAGACAGTCCAAAGTTCCCGATGCGATGGAGATTATTTAAGGGCTTTGGATCATGAAGTCGTGAGGATAGAGGATTCCAAACTCTGAAGAAAAAAGAACAAAAAGAAAAGGAGACTTGCACGAAAAAATACTTAACACGAGGTATATTCTTGCTCTGTATGTTTTTTGCCAGTGCGAGATTTTTATAGTTTAAAATAATCTTACACATTCCTAAATTTACTATATGTATACTTTTATATGACAAAATAAAAATAAGAAATAAAGTATTCCTAATATTTACCATTATCATGACTGCTTAACTTATACATGTTTTGTTATTCAATTGTATCTTATCCAACTTTATCTTCTGATTTTTCCAAATATATATTATACTTTTTTAATATCAAAATTTCAAGAATTTTAGGATTAAATTAAATATACACATTTGTTGTAATAAGTCTGTGTTTTGTTGTACATGTGTATTTATTAATTAAACTATTTTTCATTTTGAATTCCTGAGTTTTTTTGTTATTTCTGTATAAACACTATTGTTTTATGAGTTTGTTTCAGAATGTCGCCATTAGATTTTGGTTAGGAGCCAAAGTGGTGACTGGATTTTTGGGTTTTAGGAGCCACTGGCTCTTTAAAAATTTTGGGAATCTGCACCTATAATCTACACTCAGCCTGAAATCAACCCGAACCGAAAACAGTTAATGCGACCTGCACAGAGGTAGATTACGCATTAGGCTGAAGCCTAGGGGCCCTGGTACTATGATTTTTTGGAGGTTTTTTTTCTTCATATTGGACTGATATTTAAAGCAACAGAATAATGATGTGCAATATTCTTTGTTGTACTCATTTATAGAATTTTGAAAGTTATTAACACATAGATTATAGTCCAAGTGCTACTTCATTCTTAAATTATTCTCTTTCCATATAAAGTCAAACTTTTTTGTTTTCCAATTTGTGATAGATTTACACAGAGCTACGCCAGCGAAGGCAAGATTTTGTAAAAATAATATCGACAAATATTTCATTTTAAGGAAGTTTTTAAGTTCAAATCAAGCATTTTGTCTATTTTCACCCCCCCCCCCCCCCCACCTCCACTCCTCAGCACTTTAAAGCCAATCCCGGATTTATATATTTTGGAATATACTAAATGATTTGCCTGTTTTTGGAAATATTTCTGCCTGTGTGTTAAAACTTTATAAATGCTACTATAATGTAAGAACTAATCCATGAAATTCAAAGAAACTTCATATTTAGTTAGACCCAGTCTAATGATTAGTGATTAGACACTTATACTTTTTAGACTTTGCTGGTAATCAAGAAAAAAAAAGCAATTCATGTCAGGAAGGAAAAAGTCTTCGAAGTAAAATGGAATTTTTGAGGTGCATGATATTTTGTATTAATTGCTATTGAATATTAAAGCAAATTATTGAAGTAAATCTAAAAAGTAAGAATCCGCAACTTGATTTAAATGCAGGGATAAAACTTAGATCTTTATATCAGTACTCACCAAAGAGTCCAGACCTTTGATTTAATGTTTCATTTCAGAATTTTGAAGCAGAAGAAATTTCACAATCTAGCACTACATCATATAAAAGACAAAGAAAACATGAAACTAACAATAAAATAATATGCTATAATAAAAATTCTGGAAAAAACAAATTCATGCATTCTAATAATTTCTATATAAATTTTTATATGCAGATTTTAGATAATTTCTTGATGCAAATAAGCAGCTGCATGTTGGAATGCAAATTTACATGCAGTTTCTTTAGATTTCTATCCCATCTTTTTCTATGAATTTAGAGAAAGTTCAAAAAGAGAAAAAGTGGTAACCAAAAAATACACCGAAAACTTCAATGATTCTTTTTCTGAAAAAAATATCCCACTCTCTGAAATATAACCAAGAAGAAATATTGAGTTAAGTTTATGGGTATTTTTTGTTTTAGCAACAAAGCAAACTTTTTTTTCAGCCCTAAAAAGTACCACTTATACTCAAAATTAAGTGACAGAAAACTAAACATTCTAGTAATAATGCATATTGAATCTGAAATATTAAAGCAAAGTTGAAATTTATGTGATTTTCAAATTCACTGCTCAATGAACAAAACTTTCCAATACACTTTCTCAGTCATTTTTAAACATAAATATTGAAGTGATTTGGGATCGATTTTCCATATTTTTTAAAAATAAATTACTTATCTAGTTATAAACGATTGTTGTCACATGACAATTGGTTTTTCTCACTTCCCGCAGTGTCATGACCGAAAATTCGTTTCAAAACATCAACTTTCACAGTAGTTTCTGAAAGATCCTCTGTCTTTAAGAAAAAATAGAAAACGCCATTTGATCACATAGTTTCTGATTATGAACACCTGCCACTTTCATGTGTTTCCGAATAAATATAAATTAAAAAATGTGTCAGAAAGTAGCTACTTTGGATTTGAGAAAAGCCTTAATATGTAATGTGAAATTTATTCTAGTAAAATTCCCTGTTAAACTAAGAATGTTCTTTTGAGGTTGGAGACTCCACATAAATGTTGATATGAAAATACATTAATTTGTAAGATTTTCTTGCTGTAAATTTATTCTAAAAAAAAGGTATGCAAAAGATTGAAAATAATCTTAGAATTGTATTATACTGGTGAGATACAGGATGATAGAAATATACTTCCAATTGCAAAAAAGTATACAAATTAAGTGCAGCTTTCAGATGTAGAATTTGTTTTAAAAGTGGCTGTACACATATTAACGTATGAAATTGAATTTTTTAATATGATCTTTGGTTCCTAAAAAACTATTCTCTGCCATCTAATAAGGACATTTTAAAAAACCCCATTCTTTCATGACCAAAATTTACTGAATTATGTTTTGAATTTTATAAAATTTCTATTTTTACCTGCACTAAAAGTACTTCTTTCTGTTTTTAGTGCCAGAAAGCACTGAAATTACATAAAATTCATAATTTTGTACGTTTTGGTCTTAAAGTGTTCTTTTATGTCCTCCTTAGACGAAGGGCAACTTTTTTAAAATATAATTTATATGACACCGAAATTGTATAAAAATTTAATTATATATTTTAATATGTATATGGCCCCTTGTAAAACAAATGCCATACATAAAAGCTGTACTTAATTTCTATACTTTTTGTATTTTCTATCATCCATGATTTATGACATAATTGAGCAAGTCTATGTTTTGAAATACCCGATATATACCTCTTTGTAGGAGGGGAAGGGGGATCACAAAATAACGTCAAACCTAAGGGCCCGAGTGGTAGTTAATTTGCCTCTGCGATCTGCAACAAAAATAATTAGTACCAAGAGAAAATACCCCCCTCCCCCCTCTGCTGTAATCTTTCAGAAATTTGCTTTGAATTTCAGAATTTTTTTTTAAAACTCAGAAATTACCCCTGATTTAAATAAACAGTCAAAAGCAAGAATTACTCGCCCACAGAGGGTTCTGTACAATAAATATATTAATTAGTAACTGTATTATACAAAAAATCGTTTCTGAAAGAATAATAAGACATAAAATATGTAATATGAACTTTAAAAAGTTCACTGTTTTACTTAAAAGATGACTAAAATAATAAAAGAGATGTTACAAGTTAATAATATACATTTTATTTAAAAACTTCTTAGTACTTTCAGGCTTTACCAAGCCCTTCACCAGAGAATATTATAGTAACTAATTGCTGTTTATTTTACGAATTGAAACTTTGAATTTTGAAATTTTATGCAGCTGTTTATTTATACAAATACGTGACTTCATTTTGAAATTGAAAGAGCCAGTAATTATTAGAGTTGAAAGTAGAAGTAGCAGGAAGCACCGGGCTGGACTACATCTTGGGGCATGTACACCTCTTAAAATATGCTAGCCCCATCCAAAGTGTAATCTTGAATATGCAACTTTTCACAGGTTAAGATAACCTAAATGTTCTCAATTGGGTATGGGGTCAAAATCAGTCTGGACTTTTAAAGTCATCCAATCTAAAACATTAACATATTATGGTAAAAGCCACTGTTTAGCATTATTGTTCTGAAATCTCCACTCAGGAGTCCCTTATGATATCCCCAAATGGAAGTAGATGTTGCTCTAGTGTCTCTTGATACTTTGTTGAATTTTCTTTCCCATGGAGAAATTCCAGGAAGGTTTGGCCATTAAAGCTAATTACCTCCCACAAACCATTGGAGAATTATTGCCTACTGTAAAAAGTAAAGCTGTTTCCTGAGGTACAAGTTCTGTTTGCCAATTCTAGTTATCAGGATCGTACAGATACTTTTTTTAAATTGCTAAATAATATGTGAAGCTACTTTTACTAGAGATGGGATGGGCTTAGCCTGAACCTAGGCCCATAACAGACTCGGGTTCAAAGTGAAAATTTTATTTATTCACAAACTGGAAAAAGGAAAAAAAAAACTTATTTGAGAAACAAGAATGTAATCCAAGTCTTTTAAAGTGCTTTACAATTCTTTAAAAGTCAGTTTGAAAGGGAAATGAAATGTCATTGATAGGATATAAGGAGAAATATTCTCTCTGATTCTGAAGGTTTTGCACGATCAGTGTGATTAATGTAAAGAACCTGTGGTGTATCCCTTGTCTATCCTCAGTTTCTGTTTGAAGTCCTTTTCCAGACTGGGAAACAGAACTTTTCTTTCTGCTTGGTTGTACAATGATATTTTAAAACAATTAGAATGGTGACTTTTGCAGATTTATGCCAGTGGTTTGGCAAAATTGAATTTGCAATTTTAAAAAGATTTTCAAGACATGAAAATCATGAAACATCATGAGGAAGTATTTAGGATTAAAACTTATTTCTGTTTAAGAGATTTTTAAATGAAAAAATTAATCTTGAAACAATTTCAAAATGTTATTAAAAATTTTCTACTGTGTACATTTGGTATCTGGCTCAGGCTTAGATATCAGATTGACACTGAGATTTTTTTTTAATTTGGATTATGGACATATTTTGTTTTGACACTCGTCTTCCATTTTTTATCAATCTGGACAGTTATTACAGATGGGTGCGCACATCTTGGTTTTTATTCGAAATTGATATTTTAATCAAGTATTTGTTATATTCCTTGTAATGAATGGTTTGAAATTCTGTGAATTTGAATAATGACTTACAATTCGATTGAAACTTAAAAATCTTCAAATTTCCTCTTTTACAAAGTCCGTAGACTTCAGGATCTAACCAACGGAAATTGAATATTTTCTGTCATTGCTCAAAGAAAATGTTTGATTGGTTGGACCAGTTGGTTGGCTGAAACCAATCCAGCATTTGCTGACATTTGCATAATGTGCCTAAACTTTTGAGATAGTGATTTTTTTTAGCAAAAATAAAGAAAAATGTAATTTTTAAATAAATAGTGCTGATGTAACCATAGTAATAATCACTATTATTTTTTGTTTCAATTACGTTTTGAGTAGTTATTGTGAAATTATTTCATATTTCTGTTTAACCCTTTCGCAGGCAGTGCCCATAAGAAAGGACACCTAATTATTATTTTACTGGCACTGAGAATATTTACTAATTAAAATTTTTCTTTTATAACATATTTGAAAATGAGACAGTTTGTATTTTCTAAAAAATGCGTTTATAAATTCTGATGTCAGTCCATCATTTCATCAGTTTATAAACAGAATTATTTCACTCCAGAAAGGGTTAAGTAAAGTTTACTATTTCCTCTAATGAGGTTAAGCTAAATCCTTTTGATATCATTTTTCTTAAAGAATGAAGGCTTGAACCTGATTATACAACTAAATTTTATAACATCCAAACCATATAGTATAAGTAAAAAATAATTGAATTACTAATACAGCATAAATTATATTGTATTAATAAGAAATGAATAAAAATATAATTATAAAATATACTTCTTTCATTGAAAAAAATAGCATCTGCTAGTCTGACCTCTAAAAGGGTAGATAAAGCTTAATTTCTTTCTTAACTTTTTTTTCTCCATGCAAATTTTCAAAATCAGATTAAATTGGAGAGTATAAATGAAGTGTTCATTATTTTTTAATTACTTTCATTTATTTAATAATTTACAGATCAGTAATTATATTTTCCAAAACGTTCATTGTTTGAAGAAAGATATAACTGTAAGTTTTTCAAAAGTATTTATTAACTGTATTTTGGTGAGAAATACATCTTGTAATTCATAGCATACTTGTTTCTGTTATTTTGCTATATGATCAATTAATTTGATAACATGAGTAAATAGGCTATCACCATTCCGACTCTTCCAGCTCATTTAAGAAATTCATAACAAAATTTTTAAGTAATTACCTGTCTTCAAAGACTTCCCTTCTAGACTGTTCAGAAGGCTAGTACTAATCACAGAAGATCTCACCAAAAAAATTTAATTGCAAAATTCAATATGTTAGACATCAAGTAGTGGGTTTTGGGAGGGCTGGAACATTTAACATATCAACGACTGTGATAGCTTTCAGCTTATTATATCCAAGAGGTCTTGATAGAATTCAGAAAGCCAGTTAATTTTTTTATACTACTGATTATCAAACTATAATCCAAGTTTTCCGCCATCCTTCGGCGAAATTCGCATTTTTTTCTGTGATTTTTTGACAAAATTTGCTTTTTTATTGCAATATTTGACACAATTTGCATTTTTATACATGATTTTTGGATGAATTTTGTGTTCTTCCATGATCCTTTCATTTAATTTGCGTTTTTTCCTAAATCCTTTGACGACATTCGCGTTTTTTTTTTCATGATTCTTTAACGTAATTCGCGTTTTTTTTTTTTTTTTTTTTTTTTTTCCCGGGATTCGTTGACAAAATGTGCATTTTTTCCATGATATTTGGCGAAATTCGCATTTCCCCCCCAATCTTTTGACAAAGTTTGCATTTTTTACGTGATTTTTGATGAAATTTGCATTTTTTCTGTGATATTTGATAAAATTTGCATTTTTTTCTGAGATATTTTGGCGAAATTCGTGTTTTTCCATGATTCTTTCACTTAATTCTCATTTTTCCTGTGATCATTTGACACATTCGCAATTTTTTCCGCGATCCTTTGATGAAATTTGCGCTTTTTCAGGCTTCTTTGACATATTTCGTGATTTTTAGCGATTTTTTGACATAATTAGTGCTTTCTCAGTGATTCTTGGACTGCATTTTTTTTTTATCTGACATTTGGGCTTTTTCCTGCAATCTTTTGATGAAAATCATGTTTTTTTCAGTGATTCTTTGTCGAAATGTTCGTTTTTTCGCGATCCTTTGATGAAATTCACTTTTTTTCATGATCCTTTGATGAAGAGCACTTTTTATAGCAATTCTTTGATGGAATTTTCATTTTTTCTGCATTCCTTTGGCGAAATTCGCATTTTCTCTGCAATTTTTTGATGAAATTTGCGTTTTTATCACAATATTTGACACAATTTGCATTTTTATCCGCAATTTTTTGATGAATTTCGTGTTTTTCTATGATTTTTTTACTTAATTCACATTTTTTCCTCGATCCTTTGACAATATTCGTGTTTTTTTCCATGATACTTTGACACAATTTGCGGGTTATTTTTTTCATGATCCTTTAACGTAATTCGTGAGTTTTTTCGTGATTCGTTGGCGAAAATGTGCATTTTTCCACAATCCTTTGGAGAAATTTGCATTCCCCCTCCCCCCAGTCTTTTGACAAAATTCACGTTTTTTCTGCAATTTTTTGACGAAATGTGCATTTTTTTCACAATATTTGATAAAATTTGCATTTTTTTTGGGGGGGGGGGGATATTTTGGCAGAATTCCCATTTTCCCTTGATCCTTTCATGTAATTCTTGTTTTTTCTGTGATCGTTTGACACATTCGTGTTTTTCTGCGATCCTTTGACGAAATTTGCACTTTTTTGGGCTTCTTTGACGTAATTCACGTACTTTTTCACGATTCGGTGACGTAATTTGTGTTTTTTCAGTATTTTTTTTTTTACATAATTAGTGTTTTTTTGTGATTCTTGGACTGCATTTTTTTTAGATTTGACATTTGTGCTTTTTCCTGCAATCTTTTGACGAAAATCACGTTTTTTTCAGCAATTCTTTGTCGAAATGTTCGTTTTTTTTGCGATCCTTTGATTTGAAATTCATTTTTTTTTCACGATCCTTTGTCAAAATGGGAGTTTTTTTCATGATCTATCTGATTCTATCTATTCCCTCTGTTTGAATAATCCTCATCTGTGCTACCCTAGCCTTGAATATGATTTATCCAGTTTTTAAAAAATTCCATCTCTTCATTATTACCTAATTATATGGTATACAGGAGTTTCCATGTTATCACACACCTTCATCATGTAAATGCTATAGTTATAGCTCAGATAGATGAAACTATCACTGCAGTTTGCAGCTATATCCAACAAATAAGAGTGAATTTTGTCAGCCAGGTATCGTCCGGATAGCTTAATCGGTAAAGCATTGGCACGGCAAGCCAAGATATCAAGGTTTGATTCCTTGTCTGGACATTTTTTACTCTGTTGAAATTAAACCTCAACTGTGCTATTCCAGCCTTGAATAACAACTAACTCTGTTTTCATTTATTTTTCTTCTTTTTGTAGAAGTTGATTTTTTAAAAATAATTCTGTTTGTGTGTGTGCGAGTGGTGCAGGGCACCCCACCTGACTATGTGCACGATATTTAATGATGTATTTTTCTGTTTTACAGGGACTCCAGAGTTCATGGCCCCTGAAATGTATGAAGAACATTATGATGAGTCAGTAGATATATATGCTTTTGGGATGTGCATTCTTGAAATGGCAACATCTGAGTATCCTTATTCTGAATGTACAGGCCCTGCTCAAATTTACAAAAAGGTTACAAATGTAAGTTTTGAGATTTTGTTTTTAATCTCTGCTGTAATTTTTTTTTATGTTCATAGATAAAGCACTCATATGGTACAAAGTCTCAAAACCAATGTCCAAAATTAGAAATTCTCCAAAATCTGAAAGTTTTCCCAACTAGTGTTTTTCTGAAAAATAGTAGCAAAACAAAACAGCAACAAAAAAAAAGCCCAGAAAAATCACTAAAATTTCAAAAATATCAGAGGGCAAAATTCACTACATACAACTGTCAAAAAACCACTGCACAACACCAGAAACTCTAAAAATCGCATTTTATTTATTTATTTATTTTTTTTAATGCTGTATGAATTCAGAAGAAACTTTATTGAAAAGAGGGCAACATTTACTATACTGGACACAGATTAAAACCAGATTCCTTTTACTAATGTGGAAAAATTGCCATAAAACATAAGAAAATTCTAAAAATTCAAATATTGTAGTGGACAAAAGGTTAAAACATTGTGCCTGAAATTCTTTCATGAATGATAATAAATTGCTTAAAAAAAAAAAAAAAAAACAGAGGATAACATTTGCTGTATTAGGCTAAAAGTTTGAAACCCTGCAAGATGAAGAAAAAAAAAAAACCTTCAAAAATTTCCAAAATTGCTGTATGAATTCTGAATAAACTTTATTGAAAAGAGGGCAACATTTACTATATTGAACTAAAAGATTAAAATTGGATTACTTTTACTAATGTGGGAAAATCACTGTGAAGTAAAAAAAATAAAATAAAGAAAATCCTGCAAAAAAATAATATTTAAAAATCACAGAGAACAAAATTGACTATAGTAGGTTAAAACATTGTAACCAAAATTCTTTCATGAATGACAGAAAAATCACCTTGAAACATGAAAAAATGCCAAGTCACATTAAAAATCATTAAAAATTCAAAAATTGCAGAAGAATTGCGTTTAAAAACAAATTCCTTTTGCGAATTTAAAAAAATTACCATGGAACACGGAAGCACTCTGAAAAGAGGTCAACATTTACTATGTTATGCTAAAAGATTGAAACCAGATTCCCTTTACTAATGTGAAAAAAATCACCACAAAATTTAAAAAAAAAGTAAAAAATTGATTTTTTTTTTCTTAAACCTTTTTAAAAAACATATTTCTCTATTAAAATATCAGTTTTAGTATTATCTTTTTTTAGAATTAAAATGCTTTTCTGACGGAAATAATTCATGGTGTCGGGGAAGGAGAAGGGAGTGTTAGGTTTTGATAAGTTAACTGGAGACAATCCAAATTTCAGAAAATTCCAAAGTTCTGAATCGCCGAAGCCAAGGAGTTTCCAGATTTTGAACTGTACATAAAATTCATTTATAGTTAATTAAAAAACATAGACTATGGAGATGTGCAATTATTATAATCACAGTGTTCTACTGGTAATGCTATTTATTCTTGGATATCTGAGTGGTATTTATCTGCACAAATTATAGTTTTTCTATGATAAATTGGCCAATAATTAATTTAAATTTACACAAATTTATTCTTAATTAAGGTGACAATCATTTCAAGCACATGGCAAAATGTATTTTTTAATTAAGGCTGTTCTCAACTGCTCTGCTCAACAAGTGCAAAACGTTTTGACACATTTACAAATTCATTTTTTAATGGAAAGATATAAAATTGGAAATCCTGGCAATGGAAGCAATTTGGAATTGAAGTGTTTTTTCCATTTTTGTATCCATCAATTACCTATTGAGTTAGAAGGGATTTGGATCATGTGACAAAGACTTTTTTCGCCCTTCGCTGACAGGTTTTTCTTCTTTCTTTGGGAACTTCAGTTCAAAACGTCAATTTTGACAGTCTTTTCTGAAAGATCTATTGCATTTGCAAAGAAATGGAAAAAACAGCTCGATGACATAGTTTCTGAACAACAACAACTGCTAGTTTCATCAATTTCCGATCAAAAATAAATTTAAACTTATGTCAAAAAGTTGCCCTTTTGGATTTGAGAACATCCTTAAATAATTCTACTGTCATTTCATACATCAGTGGTGTCTGTTAGCAGCTTTTTTTTTCATGCAGCATTCTAAATTACTTCAAGGTCATTAACAAATTATTGTGGGAGAACTGAACATCAATTTGCACCAAATTGAATGTTCTCAGTAATGTATTACTCCAGGAAGCTTATCTGTGAAAATTCTGTATTAAATTGATTTTTCTTGGCCACAGATTTTTCTCAGCTTTTTTCTGCATGACAAATGAGTCGTATTTGTCACAAATTCCTCTTTACATTTATTCCTTTTAAATAATCTCTCTTTTAAATCATTTTGTCTTCCCTTTTATATCTGATGTAATAAAAAAAGAACAGTTGGTAACATTGTTTTTTCTTTAATAATCTATTTTTAAAATGTGCTGGTGTGACTTTCATAAATTTCTTTCAAGGAAAATACATGCCCAGAATACTAGAAATAGTCAGAGAAACTGTGGTTCTGATTTAAAAAAAAAAGTAGAGGAAATGCTGTGAAAAATTACAATTTTAGTCTCAAAACTGAAATTCTCTGGGATTTTCAACTGGATATACTCCACATGGAAATAAAAAAAAATATATATAGGGAAAAAGAAACCCTACAAAGTATATCCCTATTTTCAGCTTTTTTTTTTTTTTTTTTTTTTGTATCTTCCTTTTTTCTTTGTCTTTTCTCTGTGTTAAGGAGGGGGGAAAAAATCAAATTTTACTTTTCACTGCTTATTTACTAGCCTGTATATTATTAGAAACTGTGACTCATGTATTTGGACTACTCTGTTACACCTTTAAATTAATGAGTGCTGTCACATGGTAGCATCATATTGACTGCCACATGCAAGTGTGGATGGATTATTAGTAAAAGCAGCTAAAAACGTTTTTAGAAATAAGCGGAAATTCAAATACAAAGCAAATCTCATTTTTCCTTTGTAAGAAATATCATTTACAAACAAATCTAATAGGGCAAAAGAAAAACATTCTAGATAACAGGACCTTAGAAAAGAAACTTTGCAAGTTTGGAAATTTGTCCTCTCTTCTCTTCCTCTAGAGATACTGAAAGATCCTGCTCATTTTGTCCCTATATTTGAACTTCATGAGTAGATGAGAAATTTTATGGAATCATCTGTCTTGGAGTGCATAAAAAGGGATAATAAAATCCTTTTTTAAATATGCTCTATACTTGCCTTTTAGGAGGTGAGGAAGCTAAATGAATAATGTAATTCTGCATTTATCACCACCAAAGAGAAGAAAATTTGGAAAATGTTCTTGTTTTATGACTTGAGCATTGTGTATGTAGAATGTGATTTAGTAATATTAGTGAGTTTAGAACATTTAAATTTTTAAAAGAATAGTGCATGTTATCATGGAAACCATTTTAAATGGATCTTGCTTAAGGCTAAACAACAATAATAATAATATTATTATAATTTTTAATTTCTTTAATTCTCTTGTTAAAGTTTTATTTCAGTGTATGGCAACACTTTTGTCGTCCTGTTTTATTTTTATGTTGGTATGCATATGTCATAATGGTAGCTGGTTGGTTGAATGAAGTTTTATGGCACAAAGTTCCTTTAGGGGCATGCTGCACTAATCATACTGATAGCATGCTGAAATGTTCAGTAAACTATTAATTTAAACTTGTGTAATTAAAAATAATTAACAATAAAATTTAAGCTAACAAAAATTGCATATTAGTTGATATAATTAATATTTCACTTTAATATCTATTTTTATAGTAATAATTTTGGTAGCTCATCATTATATTACACTTCTTAGAAGACAACAATAAAAGTACACTATAATCTAATACATTGAGAAAATTAAAGAAAGTGGTACTTTCAAGTAAATGTTTTATACAAGGGTTATTTTTAAAGAAAGATTTGTTACCAAATATCTATTTAAATCTTGCACACTTGTAGCAAAGCACATGTGCACAAACTCCTAGCATCCCTTTCCCTATGGCAGACACCAGTTGTGAACTTACAGTGTCAGTGCGTTGCTTCAGAATGAACAATAACATGTTCAAATCGATTGATGATTCCACTGACTGTGAAATATAGTCAGTAATCTGGTTTTTGACAGCAAGAAACATGACAGCATTGGACATTCATCACCAGATCTGTAAGGTGTATGGGCCCAGTACAATGAGTGCTCACATACTGTTGCTCAAACACAATCTCTCATCCAATCTTTTGGGTGTGAGTGATTTGAGCAGTCCCCATGCAGTCCTGATCTTGTACTGAATGACTATCACCTCTGCTGATACTTGAAATTGTTTCTCAATAGCCAGCAATAGAACACTAATGAAAGAGTGAAAATGCTAGCTAAGGTGTCAGTTTTCTCACAGGCATTGGCATTCTCCAAGGAAGGGTTACATGGCATGTTATGACAAATGTTTCAGCAGCCATGGATACCATGTAGAGAAGTAAAAAAATGTATGGAGAATCTTGTAAAAAATCAATTTTCTAAATGTGGTTAGTATTTTTTGTAATTTCAAAACAGATCTTACTTTAAGAATAACCCTTGAATTTGTTTCCAACTGTTAATTTAGATGCACATTACAGTTTTCTTAATAAAATTAACAATAGAGTTAGCTACATATCTGTGTAGTTAAGAGATGCAGAAAAGTTATTAGAACTTTCTCCTCTTTTGAAAACACAGAAAATGAATGGTATAAGATACAATGGTTGGGTGCAGCAGGCTACTGTATTAAACATTCTTTAGTAAAAAAAAATATAATAAATAAAAATAAATAAAGAGATTGTGCACACAAAATATTTTAAATGCTTTATAAGTGATTTGAAAATCAGTAACTGAAGTAAAAATATATGTTCTTACTTGCTATGGTGTTTAGTTAGTTTTAGATGCATTTTTTAATACTTTATACTTTGTCACACATATTCATAATGCATATTGCATTCATTTGCAAACATCTTGCACATATTAGGCAATAAAAAATACAGTGTATTTTATTTAAACTCTCAAGGAAATCTTGATAGGAATGTTATCTAATTTTCTGCCTGTTGTGGTTTTTTAAAAAATTATTGCTCGGAAAATTATATGAAAACTACTTTTTTTTGTTTTTCAAAATGTGGCTAAAGTAAGGTAAGCTTTATAGGACCACTTCTTATTTCTACCTGATAATCTACAGTTTACGAGAGAAAATATTTTATATAAATTTTACAGTATCTTCCTCCACTGTAAATCCACGCATTGTGATGTTGATGTTAGCACGCTTGCTTTGGAAAAGTATGTTAAAAGCTGCATGCAGCTAGCTAATTTGCATGAAAAGTACTTTATTAAATTTTGGAGATTTTCTTTCTGCAGATTACTTTCTTTGACAAGGTCTTTCCCAAAACTATAACTCTTGTGGCCATGTGGTTTAATAATAGCTGTTCTGTTTGTTATTTTGTGTGGCCTCTTTGACTTTCTTATTGCTTTTTTATCAAATGACATCTTTATTTGTGCTTTCATAGTAATTTTCCATTTGTAAAAAGTTGGTAAAAAGCTTCTACATGTATAGAAAGTTTTTTGTAAATATTTTGAATAAATGGCAAAGAAAAAGAATCTAGAAATGTGTTCTTATGATACAATTTTAATTTAAGCATGCTACTTAGTTTACAGATAGAAAAAAAGGTGGTTTTACTTGTCGCATTTTGTGTTTTTGTTTTTTTTTAATTTATCAAATGTACAAATGTATAAATTGATGTATTTAGGTACCGTAATTTCCGGCCTATAATCTGCGGATTATCTGTTAAAAAACCTCAAAATTTTTAAGTGCGAATTATCTGCTGAAATTTTTTTTAAGCAGAAGCTCAGGGGAGACATCCAGTTTCTACCGGCTGTCATCGCTTTAGAGCGTAGGAGGCGCATTGGGTTCGACTCCCGCCGGCTCCATTACACACTCTTTGTGGAGCTCCTGGATGTAAAAATTGTCTGTGTTGTAAATTTCATTATGCTATCTCATCCCTGTATATCGACAATGACTTATAAGCGGGCCTTGTTGTCAAGCACACAAGTCTGATGTATGTGTCCAGTAAAACAAACAAACAAACCGGCAGTCATAAAATAAAAATGTAAACAGTTATCAAACGATTGTCTGCTATCGATCGTTCGTGGAGTTGCTTGTGATTGGTTCACATGTGACGTGTACATGCTAGTGGGAGTGGCTTCCGATTATGATATTTTTTTTAGCCTTTTGGCAACATGTTTCTATGAAGAAAAAAGCGTTTCTCAACTCATTCCTTTCAAAAATTGCAATCTGAATCATTTATGAGATCACAATTTTTCGATCTCATAAATCCAGCTGCTCCCAAAATTACGGCAGTTTTACTGATTACCATGATTGATATTACGATGCAACCAATGGGAATCCATCACATATTAATCGAATGAATCATTATCGTATCGTAGTTTCATGGTTTTACTGCTGCCATCAATGGATAGGATAATAAAATACAATTATGTTCTTGTTATTTATATTAAAAACCAAAACGTATTTAATGGTATATCTCGTTGAAAGCTATAATAGTGTCTAAGAGGAAATCTGTTATTTAACACTGCAGAATTTAAACAGAACATTATTTAAAAAGCAGAAAATGATTTAAAAACAGCAATTATTACAGAATTATCTGTATTCACAAGACATTCAGCGTTTTAGATATAAGATTCAATGAAAAAAATTATTTGTATTTTTTAACTTGTAATTATTTTATTATTATTTTTTTTCAATTATTTTATTACAATTATCATTTAAATAGAGCAATTAAATAAATAGGGAGGTGGTTTATTAGTAGTACTTTGGAATGTTCCAAACAATGAGTAATTCTCGTATAGTCTTGCATATAATCCACGGATTATACGCCGATGCAGATTATCTGCTGAAATTTTTTTATAAGGGCTAAAAATTGCAGCTGCAGATTGCCACCGTGGATTATAGGCCGGAAATTACGGTATGTAATTTCATGGAAAATAAGTGCAGTAAAGTATCTTTATAATACAATTCTCTATATAAAGCACAACTTCTCAGATGTAAACTTTTAATATTGCAGTTAACAAGCACCTGCATTCCCACATTGTAAAAAATTGCTACTCTCTAGAGGACAAAATTTGATACATTAGTTTATCTCCTTAATTCAGAGCTTTCTAATGAAGAAATTGCTGTTATTACAATAAGGTTTTCTGGAAGTAGGTAATATAATGAATGATTTGGTCCAAGCATATTTGGACCATGTTTATAAAGTAAATTTTACAATGTGTGGAATGATCTATGTTTCATAAAAATTTATAATCTACAACATCTCGTGGTAATAAGGATTATAATATAAAGATACTCTACTGTATTTTGATATGTTTCAGACATGTTTGGCCATATTTACAAGGTAAATTTAAATTTACTAACTACTTACTTGATGTCTAAAATGTGATTTATATGACGCACAACCTTCCAGTTTTAGGTTTGTATTATAAAGATCTTCTACTCTATTCTGTTTTATTTTTTACAGGGCATTTTACCACAGAATTTCAAAAAAGTTGATAATCCTGAGTTAAAGGAAATCATTGGCATTTGTATATCTTCAACCAAAGAAGATAGGTAAGTTTGTTTTTCTCATAAATAAATAAATGAAATTTCTTTTATAAGAGTCAGTTTATTTACAAGATTGAAGGTGTAAGAATGTATTTTCATTTTGTTTTAAGAAGTTAAAATTTAGTATTTGATAAGTACAATAGAACCTCTGATCTTGAACACCCAAGTTGTTGAACAGTTCAGTTCTCGAATGGGAAATTCAAGCAAAATTTATCTGTTTCTGGAACAGAAATTCAGTTCTTGAACAACATGAGTCACCAAATGAACTAAATGAAAAAGTGTAGCAAAAGCAAAAAAAAATTTTTTTTTTTCTTAGCAAAAATTGTACAAACATGAGATTTAGTGCACAGTGTTAACAAAATTTATACGTTTTGAGGTTTTTGTATTGCAAGGTTTCTAAATCTACAGATTTTTCTTTTATAAATTAATTAATTTATTTGTTGCTTTCATGGGCTTGAAGTACATTTATATGTGATATAATGATCCTTGTGCTAACAAATTTTATGCATTTTGAAATGAAACAGCGAATTAACTTTGTCACTCTAGTGATCTAAAAATTTAGAATGAAAAACCTTTTTATTTTCTGCAATCTTGTGTCATCCAAAATTTCCCTAATAAAGGTACAGGTACAGTAGGTTTCACTCTAGAAAGAAAAAGGGCATGGTGCTAATCACTAGAAAGGGCGCTAGTTGAGTGTAAAAGGGGAAAAGAAAATGTGTCTTTGCATTGAGCAACTATAAAATACATAAAATATATTTTTAGATAAATAAAATGAAACTCTAGTAAATAAAATAAAATTAATTTTTAATGATTTTATGAATTATAAATAAAAAGCACAATTAAATTACAACATGTTTTAATAATCTCCTATGTTTCTCCTAAAAAAATGACAAAGTTCTGTATTTTTTGTAAAGTCTTAAATACATGGGTAAAGTAGTTTGGGAAATTTTTTTTGCGATATTTCTGGTTATAACTATGGGTGCATATCACTATTTTAAAAAAGGTCCATGGTGCATTATGCCAATTTAAAAAAGGGCCAGGCATTTCTCCCTTAAAACTGGCCAAGAGGGTATATAGTTTTTTAAAACATTTTATTAAAATGTTATAAAATTGTACAGTCGTGGAAAAAAAAAGTAAACACCCCCTACTAACTCCTCAACAAATTATCGTAGAAGAAGGTTACTGGTACCGAACGATTGGAAATAAAGTCTACTTTTAAATGATGTACATAAAATTTGCTTAGGGGGTCATTTACATATTAAAACGAACCATAACTTTGTTTTTTTCAATAGCAGTACACAATTCTGACAGCATAAATGAACTCTACACCCTTCAATTAGTCTAAAAACAAATTTTTATGAAATTCGTACCATAAGTTTCCGAGAAATTAATTATTTTAAAACGAGCGTATTTTAAGGGCTGTATCCAAATTGAAGTTCGGTACTCAATTGTAAACCGAGAGAGCTCCCTTCTTGATCAAGGCACCTTAAGCAGTCAATTAAGCCTGTTAGATTACACGATAGCATAAGAAATTTCAAAATATTTAGTCACTTCTATCATAGACGGCCCCTTAAACCATCATTTTGCCGTTTTTTAAGCATAATTTGAAAACTACTTAAAAATGTGAAATTTTGGATTTTTATAAAGCAGGACTTAATAAATCGGAATCCATCAAAAAAATTGTAGGTTGCAATTCATAATTTTTTTTAATATTAATTTCATAATTCATATCAGGAAGTTATAAAAATTGCAAATCCAACATATTTGTGTTTGGGTATATTAGTATTATTAAGACACAAAAAATTAGAGCATTAGGATCATAATGTCAGAAGTTATAAATAAAAATATGTAAATGTAATTTAACATTAAAGGCACTAAATTTTGAATGTTTATAATTCAAAAACTTATCATTCAAATGACTTGAAATTTGGTATCTGGGCATAGTTTGAACCGAAGATTTGAAATATCTTGTTAAAATTGGATATTGCCATTGCAAAAAATAAAGTTTGGATTTGTTTTAATATGTATATGGCCCCCTAAGCAAATTTTATATATGTCATTTAAAAGTAGACTTTATTTCCAATCGTTCGGTACCAGTAACTTTTGTCTACAATAATTTGTTGAGGAGTAGTTTTTTTCCACGACTGTACATCTTATACCTTCTGGATTTTTTTTAAACCCTCCATATCTCACGTAAAACTATAATGTATGTTCTCTAGTATATACCCTCTGCTTATAGCGTACACCTTTTGGTTATTGTATGACTACAGCACTGTATATAGTGTATTTTTTGAAACAGGTAAATACTGTGAGTAACTTAGGTGGTGGGAACCAATGAATATTATTTTCATTATTTCTTATGGTAGAATTGATTCCGTTCTCAAATAATTTGCTACTTAAACAATTCTGTCGAATGAATTATGTTGAAGAACTGAGGTGTACATGTTAAAGCATTAATTATATCGTCATGTCTGTTATATTTAAAAAAATTATGTACAAAAATTAAATAAATAAATAAATATACATTAAGGTCTATGCAAATTCATTAGCATTTCAAATCTTCATATAATAATACATTAAGTAATAACACATTTTAATCAGTATTTTATACATAAGAATATTTTGTTGAAAGTTTTCCATCACACAGTTACAAACATCTCTTTCAATATATATAAAGTACTTCTTTTGTGTGTTCATATTACTGCCTTTGGGTCATTAGCATTCTCTTATTTTACTAGCGGGGAAAAAAAAACTGTTGTGAAGAAAAAACTTGAAACTTAAATAAAAATATATTCTTATTTATGGATATAACAGTAGACTCCTTTAAATCCGTGACACTAAAATCCACAAATGCCTAAAATCTAAGTATTTTTCCAGATGTAAACAGTGAAAGTTACAGTTCAGTTGTAGGAAGAAAATTCAAGATGGTGCTGAAATTATCTGTGAGCATATCTATACCAAAACTTTACCATATTGTAGGTCCTGCACAATATTCACAAGTGTAAACTGTAGCTGATCTGTTTATTTTTCTTGCATTTGTTTCCTCGTGTTTCAATATTTATTTTTATTTTTCAATAATACATATGCATTTTAACATGCAATTCTGCTTAATATGAGTGAACCCATGCTTGTTCATGAAAAAAACATGAATTTTTTTCTGAAAAAAATCAAGGCATCACTAATATCAGGGCTCGAAATGGAAAAATATATGAACCAGGATGCTATTTCAAAATTATTGTTGACTAATTTTTTTTTTTTTTTTTTTTTTTTGAATATACAGACAAATTTATTTCTAACCATACAAAAGTAATTTAAAAAATACATTCAAGATTCTAAATACAATAAGGAACCATTTATCCGGAATGATATTTCTGATAGACTGATTTCAGAATCTTTGCAGAAAAAGGTGTCATACACTGCCAGTTTGACATAGGCTTTGCTTGAAACAATTGTATAATTTGATGACCACATCTAGTATCTTTTGTCATCACATTTAGTTGTATTTTAGATGTTTTAATTTTTATGCAGAGGAAACAGAAGAATTTTTTTTTCTAAGGGATTCCCATAAATTACTCTGGCTAACTTTTTAGCTCAGATGGCAGAGCACTGGCGGCTTCAGCCAGGAGATCCCGGGTTCGAATCCTGGTCCGGACATTTTTCGCCCAGTTGGAAATTTACATCTAATATGATTTGTTTACCAATTACAATAATTGTGTTAAAAATAATCTAGTGTAATTTCGCATCCAGCGATTTCTGGAGTTCCATTACCTGAGATTTATTCTGTTGAGCTGAACCAGGTTTCAGACCAGATGCTGTAATCTTCAAGGTTAGCTGGGTGAAAAAGTTCGACCAGAATCGTCCGGGATAGCTCAGATGGCAGAGCACTGGCGGCTTCAGCCAGGAGATCCCGGGTTCGAATCCTGGTCCGGACATTTTTCGCCCAGTTGGAAATTTACATCTAATATGATTTGTTTACCAATTACAATAATTGTGTTAAAAATAATCTAGTGTAATTTCGCATCCAGCGATTTCTGGAGTTCCATTACCTGAGATTTATTCTGTTGAGCTGAATCAGGTTTCAGACCAGATGCTGTAATCTTCAAGGTTAGCTGGGTGAAAAAGTTCGACCAGAATCGTCCGGGATAGCTCAGATGGCAGAGCACTGGCGGCTTCAGCCAGGAGATCCCGGGTTCGAATCCTGGTCCGGACATTTTTCGCCCAGTTGGAAATTTACATCTAATATGATTTGTTTACCAATTACAATAATTGTGTTAAAAATAATCTAGTGTAATTTCGCATCCAGCGATTTCTAGAGTTCCATTACCTGAGATTTATTCTGTTGAGCTGAACCAGGTTTCAGACCAGATGCTGTAATCTTCAAGGTTAGCTGGGTGAAAAAGTTCGACCAGAATCGTCCGGGATAGCTCAGATGGCAGAGCACTGGCGGCTTCAGCCAGGAGATCCCGGGTTCGAATCCTGGTCCGGACATTTTTCGCCCAGTTGGAAATTTACATCTAATATGATTTGTTTACCAATTACAATAATTGTGTTAAAAATAATCTAGTGTAATTTCGCATCCAGCGATTTCTGGAGTTCCATTACCTGAGATTTATTCTGTTGAGCTGAACCAGGTTTCAGACCAGATGCTGTAATCTTCAAGGTTAGCTGGGTGAAAAAGTTCGACCAGAATCGTCCGGGATAGCTCAGATGGCAGAGCACTGGCGGCTTCAGCCAGGAGATCCCAGGTTCGAATCCTGGTCCGGACATTTTTCGCCCAGTTGGAAATTTACATCTAATATAACTTTTGATCTTTTTTGAATTGATTTTTAATCCAAGTAATCTAATAATTCAAAATGAGAAATAATGCCACAACCACACATATTCCACAAAACTTATCAAATGGATGTTGCTTTAATGCACAATCAGTTAACCAGAAAAACCAGTTATCCGGTACGCATCTGACCCCAAGCATTCCGGATAAATGGTTCTGTACTGTAATAAAAAAAAGTTACAGAGAGCACAATAAACTATATAGTGTCTCCGGTAAGGCCTAAATTCAGCCTGCTTTCATCTTTGTTATATCAAAAGTTTAAAATTAAAAAGCCTGTATGTGAGGCCTCTCATATTTACTTAGTCATCAAAATTTAATAGTCATCAGCCTCATGAATTGATAATTGGGTATGGAACTATCGCAATCGCTTCACAGCCATGGATGGTGACTTATCTTAGTGATGTTAAGTGCATTATCACATGTTCTATCCATTTTTATTGGATAAACCAAAACCGGAAAGGAGATATTAATGTTATTCAAGAATTGTAACAATATGTTTTTATAATTGTATATTAACCGTAATGATATTTACATTAATATCATGAACCAGAATGATATTCCCATTAATTTCATGAACCAGAACTATATTTGTCAGAATTTCACAAACCAGAATATCATTCTGGCTTGCTCTGGCATATTTATAATCGTGGCTAAAATTGAGCAAATTCTGTAAAGGTGAGAGAGAAAATCTGCTTCAGAAGGAGCAGATGTGTGAAGCAATGGCGAATGGTAAAAAAGTTTTAGTTTTGCTTCGGGATGGCAGAGTGTAGACTGGTGTGAATCTAGTCTCGAGGATCTTTGTGTTGTCATGTTAACTTAAAATATCAGTTTTTGTTAAAATAAATTTAATATACTTAGCATGACATACTTTGTTTTTACCCTCTCCAAGTCAAGAGTGAAATATGTAAAAATGCCATTGCTTCTCGCTGCCGGCATGCCAATATTTCATAAATACTTGATTTTGCAGTGATCTGGAACTGTGATTGCAACATCACCGGTCATTCGCTAGTCATGCCTGTTGTTCATACGTTTGATGTCATAGCGCCGGGCATGAGGTAGAAGCATTTGAGCCAATGGCGTTTGCATAGTATTTCATTTCTAGGAATGGCATCACTTGATATGCAGAAATTCTGTATCTTGTTTGTATAAATGATGGAATGAATTTGATGAATTTGCCCTTTGCCATAGCTGAATATTTGTTAGCAGCACATGTATTTTTGTTATAGCATAGTAGCGGTTAGCTACGAGAATTGCTAGTAATGTTGCATTAAGTTTTACTTAGTTTTTATTTTAAGTTTGTTTAGTTCAAGTGAAGTTATGCTTGTTGTTCTTCATCATGTAAATATCATCAGTTTTTCGTCATTAATAAATAGTTATTGGAATTTTCTGCTTCATCATTAAGTCTTCCACACAACTTCACATTATTTTTCAAACTTCCATTTGCCTCTGCTGTTTAAAATGAAATTTTAAGCTATTAAATATAGCACTTTGCATAAAAAAAAGTGTTAAATCAAAACTATGAGTGTTCCTTCAGCATTTCATGGCATGCTATAATATCAGTGGCTTTTTTTAAAACATTTTTTTAAATTAAGCAAGCCTTTTTTATTTATTAAATCTGGATCAACAGAACATAAAATTTTGTTATTTTACTATTCTGGTGTAAATTATTTTGTTATCTAAGATAAAAATACAGTGCAACAGTAGCTTTTGCACAAAATCTACAACGGTAACTGTTAAAGCCGCATTGTTTATGTTTACTTTTTTTAATTTGCTTCTCCAGTATTCAGTTTTGGTTTTAATCTTTAATGATTTTTATTTTTTTGTGATTTTTTACGTAATTCTGTCTAATATGACCAATTACAATATTTCTAATAATAATAATAAAAAAAAAAAACAGGAAAAGAAAACATATTACTTTGACAATAATTCAAAAAGTAGAGAACATAAAAAAGCTTGATTCTGGTTCATCTACTCATTTTTTATCACAAACGTATGAAATAAGCCATAGAATGGTGTATGACATAAAAAAAAAATTCTACATGAACAGTGACAGCAATACTTGTATTGCAGAGAGAAAATCAATTTATTTTTAATATTTTAATTTTTTTTCTAATTTTTTATTATTTTGCATAATTATTTTATGTAATTATTATTTAATTATTAAATTATTTTAATATTTTACTGAATTACTTTATAATTTCCAATGCTTAATTACATTCAAATTACCATTTAAAAATTGTAAACAAAACAATGACCAGAAATCCGCTCTCTCTACCTTTGGTTTTAAGCTGTGCAGATTTCAGCGAGTCTACTGTATTTGAATTTCTATTCAAGGAAGGTTGTAAAATTGCATGGGAAATTTTGTAGATAATAAATTAAAAAAATACAATGATGACATATAACATTTTTTTTTCTAGACCAACTGTGAAAGATCTTCTCCAGTTTGAATTTTTTCAAGAGGATTTGGGATTAAAAGTAGAGTTTGTCAATAAAGAAGAAAGCATAATGAGTACTTCAAGTAAAGTAGAGCTATGGCTTCGATTGCTTGATCCAAAGAAAAGAAAAGAGAAACATCGGGAAAATGAAGCCATTCAATTTGAATTTGACATAGAGACTGATAACTGTGATGAAGTTGCTCAAGCCATGGTAATTTATTTTTATCTTTCTCTCTTTCTCTGTATATACTATATATCTCAAATCCAGATGTTCTGAATTCTCGGAAATCTGGATGTTTTGCTAACCATCATATTTTTTAGTGAAACAGAAAAACAGACCCTCGGAAATCACATTAAAAATTTCTAAAATTTCAAAAAACAGCAGAAAACATAATTTACTTTATCAGGCTAAAGCTGAAACTGAATTTCTTTTACGAATGTCAAAAAATTGTCATGGAATGAGAAAAAGCTCTAAAAATCACATCAAAAAATTCAAAAATTGTTGTGGGAATTCTGAATAAATTTATTCAAAAGATAACAACATTTACTGTAATGAGTTAAAAGATTAAAACAGGATTCCTTTTACATATCATATGTAGAAAAGTTGCTGTGAAATGCCACAAAAAAACCCATTAAAAATTCAAACATCGCGGAGCATAAAATTTACTATAGTGGGCTAAAACACTGTAACCTGAATTTTTTCTTGATTGACAATAAATCACTGCGGAAAGTGAAAAAATGCTAAAGAATTGTATTGCAAATCACCAGGGTTATTTGGTTTAAACCAAATGTTTTTTTTAAAAAAACCATGCTGGTTTTTTTTTCATCTGGATTTTTTCTCTTTTTCTCTTAATGTTTTCATTTATTTTACACATTATTGAAACATGCAAAATCCAAGTTATGTAGTAGCTACAAGCAAAACTTTAGAAAAATGATGAATTAATAAACTTGTAAAGTGACAAACATTTTTAGTCAGTCAAACTTTTCAATCAAAATTTAGAAAGGAAAGCGTATCATTAAAACGTTTATTTTTTAAATTTTTTTTTTATGAATTGAATTTATGGTAACAAAAGAGAAATACTGAGGAAGCTCATGTTGACATGGATAAGAAATTACTTAGGAGAATGTTGATTGAATAAAGTTTTATGATATCACCCTTAAAAATGCTTTTCAAGATCGCTTATGTTCTATCATATCAAAATAATTAAATGTTTATATGAACAGGGATGAGATTCTTCTAAATTTCAGTAGTTTGTTCGAGAATTGCATCTAAATTCTGTCCTCTCTCCCTTCATAACTGTTCCCTTCAGACCACAAAGTTTAAAATCTTTCTAATCTATTTGTAGTTTTGTAATTACAATAAATAGTTCATCTAAATTCATATTTCCGTTTTCCCCATCCTAACTCACAATTTTCAACAAATAAGTAATTTTTAAAATCCCCTGGAAATTTTGCTTCCTGTTTTTTAGCCCACAGTGAAATAGAAGTCTTTCTACAATATGGGAGTAAAGCAAGACTTTCCCTGTTTTCTGCTGTTTTGGTGTCCTCACCCCAGGGTTGTTTGGTTTTAAACCACGCTGGTTTAAACCAAATGGTTTTTTTACTCTTTTTCCCTAATGTTTTCTTTTATTTTACACAT
The DNA here is from genome assembly GCA_963932465.1 of Maratus speciosus. Taxonomy (NCBI): domain Eukaryota; kingdom Metazoa; phylum Arthropoda; class Arachnida; order Araneae; family Salticidae; genus Maratus; species Maratus speciosus. The sequence goes on along the minus strand of OZ010787.1, from coordinate 508,689,902 downwards.
TATTGAAAAATGCAAAATCCAAGTTATGCAGAAGCTACAAGCAAAGCTTTAGAAAAATGATGAATTAGTAAATTTGTAAAGGTGACAAACATTTTTAATCAATCAAACATTTTTTATAAGCTTTAAATCTACATGGCAGACTAACTAATTTTTCTAAAATTAGCTGGGGAAAAAAGTTTTCTTTCTTCTTCTTTTTCAAGCCTTTCATTTTTAAAAATAGCCAAAATGGCAGATTTGAGCTAAAAATACACTTTTGCTACTTAGATTGCTTGATTAGTTAAGATTTACTAAGGATTACATTATGCCTCAATGATGATATAGTCATAAGTAGTTCTCTCCATTGGATACTCTTTGTTCATTATGCTAATGAATGATTGGCTGTAAGTTTTCTTTGTTGTATCATCGCTATTGAGTTTAGTAAGCCTTTGTTTTTCTTGCATTCCTACATTAGGATTGGGGTTTTGCATTATGATTTTATTCTGTTACCAGCAGGGTTGGCATGGTTTAAATCAATTCGTTAACAAACTGGTTTTTTAGAAAAAATCTAATATAATATTTTCTCATTTTTGTAATTTAAGTGTTAAAAATTATTGGATATAAATAATTTCTACTTTTAACCAGGGATGTTCTGGAGGGTATACGCAGGTATACGATGTATACCTTCTGAATTTTTCTAAGATTGATAATTTTTATAAATCTACTTTCCATTTTAAGGCCAATGTTTTCAGTAGTCTAAAAAGCTGGTAAATAGGTATTTCTGTTTATTTTACTGTCACCATTTTTTTTTTTTTTTTTTTACCCGGCAGTTTCTGAGAAGTGTCAAATGACAATATATAATACTTCTTGAAACGTGTAAAGACTCTACTGTTAAATTCAAATCATTCCAGGAATTCTTTATAAAAAGCTTTACTTTCAATAAAAGATAATAATTGTTCATGTAGTGTTCTAACAGAAAAATCAGATATCTCAGATTGCAAATATTTCAAAGAAATGATTTTGAATAGCCATGGGAAAGTATATTGTATTTATGAAACTACACCATATATTTATTTATAGTGCTATAGTAATCAAAAGATTGTTTATTAACATTTTCAAGGTATCAATGTTTCACTATGTAGAGCATTTTATTCATGGAACATAAGACATAGCTTTTACTAAAAATGTTTAAATTATTTCAATTTTCTGCATAATTACTGTAATTATTTAATTTAAATTATTTTTAAATGAAGTTATATTACTTATATATTCAACAATGTTTATTTTTATCAATAAATATGCATGTATATGTAATAGGCAAATATATTTAAAAAATCTGGTTTAAACCAAAAAAACCTGGTTTTTTGGTTTTTTTTGAAAAAAAAACAGGTTTTTTACCAACCCTGCAAATCACTGAAAATTTACTATATTAGGCTAAAAGTTTGAAATTGAATGTCAGAAAATTACTGCAGAATGCGAAAAAACTCTTAAAAATAACATAAAAATAATCCTCAAAAATTGCTGTATGAATTCCAAATAAACTTTATTGAAAAAAAGGTCAACATTTACTATATTGGACTAAAAGATTGAAACTGAATTCCTTCTATTTATGTAGAAAATTTGCCGTGAAATGCTACAAAAATATCTTAGAGCACAAAATTTACTATAGTGAGCTAAAACATTGTAACCTAAATTCTTTCATGAATGACAAAAAATCACCACGTAATGTGAAAGAATACTAAAGAGTTGCATTGAAAATAGTTAAAAAATCAAAAATCATGGAAGACAAAGAGCTATTTTATGCATTTATTTCTAAACATTAAAGTAAGTCCTAGATTATATAATTTTGGGAATTATAATTAATTTGATAAATATTTCTAATAATTTGTACATGTATGCATGTATTTGTATATGTGATAATTATAATACTTAACATCATTTATACATTAAAAATAACTATTCATTTTTGTAATGTTATGTAATGAATTCAATTTAATTTTGTGCATTTGATGGCGAGAACAAACCTGATTTTTTTTTTCTTTTTATGTTTTAAGTAGCATAATCAACTCGGGAGGAAAACATATGACTATTAATAGATATTGAAAGCACTTGTGAATGGTAGATAAAAATTCTGCTGTATTAATGTAGAATCTGAAATATGCTAAAGCCAAACAATATTTTGTCTATCCTGTGGATGTATATAGGATAGTCCATTTTATGAGGCCCTTTTAGCTCAATATATTTATTTTATCTATATTATTATCTTAATTTTGTTAGTCGGTCCATAAGCTTTTCTTGAAGTTTCATTTGTTCATCCTCCAGAGGGTTCCCCATTCTTCTAAAATCCTGCTTTAATACAGTTTTTTTACATATAGTGTGAAACACTAGATTTAAGATGCAAGCATTGTGGTTTTAATTTCCTACTTGATATGCTGTGAATTCAAACCTTGATTTCTTGAATAGCACAGGGAGAAAAAGAAATTAAAATAGATTTTTCAAACTGTCAACGTTTTATTAAAAATAAGTTCTAGAGTAAGGTTGCTTAAAATTTAAAGGCTTGAAACATGGCCAAAACTAGTCTTTTTGCACACAGAGCAAACATGGATTTTGGTGCCCCTCCTTCCCCTGCAAAATATATTTACAAAGATAATTTTACTAATTTTCTAATAGCTGGCATATGTAATACTTAACTATGTTACCTGCTTTGTGAAATATTGATTTATTAAAATTTTGGAAACGGAATCGAAAAGAATCGAAAAAAATTTCGCTTTATACAGCATCCTTATGCCATATCATCCTTAGATTCTTCTATGCTTTGGCACACCCCAGACAGGACAATTTTAATAATACTGTGCTAAACATAGACGTGGGAAAAATTGACAAACAAAATCTTCATTTGGCATCCCCTTTGTTCTGGCGTCCAAGGCACATGTCCCCTCTGCCCCCTCGTAGTTTCGGCCCTTGCATGAAATGTGATAACAATGTGGAATATTATCAATGTTAACTTTAATTTTTTAGTTAATAATAGAAGCTTTATCAAATTTTGTTTTGTTACTTAGTCAGATAAAAGAAATGACATGCATTACAGTGTATACAGTACAGAACCATTTATCCAGAATGGATATGGCTAGGTGTATTCCGAATAACTGGTTGGCCATTATAGCAACATCCATTTTATGAGATTTGAAGAATATATGTACCTGTGGTACTGTTTCTGATTTCCAATTAATAATTAGATTACTCACAAGGAGAGGGCCAACCTTGTTAATGACAGATTTTGATTATTTTAATATATGTTGTAGGGTAGAGACCCCTTAGTGTCAGGGTTAACAGATTTTATACAACACTCCTTATTTCTTGAGAAACCGGGGGGTCTAATAGTAGTATACAACTTAAATACTTTCTTTGCAATGAAAGCGGTAGGTTGGTCATAGCTCAGTTGGTAAGGTGTTTGCCGGCTGATCCGCGGGCCCGAGTTCGATACCTAAACCCGCTGCATTTGTTTTTCTCATTTTTTGTTTTATAAATATACTTGTAAGTATAACTTAATAATCTCATTGTCAATTCAAATTTGTAATATTTTATATCAATTATAATTTAACCTATTTAATTTTTTACTTTTAATTAAATAGTTGTATAAAGCATCATAAAACTGTAATTTTTTTAAAATCACTTTTAAAATGTATTTCATATATTCTTTATCGATGCAATAAAATTGAGAAATTGTGTCAATTCGTGATTTTAAAGAAACATCATTTACGCATTGCTTTAATAAAGGAAGTCAATGCGATAATACTATTATTCTGTTTTTAAACTAACAAGCATAATTATAATAAAAATTAGCATCAGAATTAAATTACAGCCGATTTTTTGCATATTAAAGATTTTTAAATTTGTAATACGTATGCTTGCGCTTTCAATTATTTTGCTTTCCCCTTTATTTTCTTTCTGCTTTTATTTATTTTTTTTTTTTTTAATATTCTTTTATTTTATCATAACTAGATGCCGCCACAACAGGTTTTGTCACGATTTCGGAATTTTTATCATTCAATAATAGATCCAATTTCTTTTTAAACCTCTTTAAAGGATGAGAAATAATAGTTTAAAAATAAAAAATGATAAATTTAAGATTGTTAGTATTATAATTAATGTATGCTATTAAAATTTTTAATTGAAATTATTAAATTATAATTACAAGTATATTTATAAAACAAAAAAATGAGAAAAACAAATGTAGCGTGTTCGGGTACCGAACCCGGGCCCGCAGATCAGCCAGCAAATGCCGTACCAACTGAGCTACGATCAACCTATCCTTTTTGTTACAAAGTAAGTATTTAAGTTGTGTACTACTGTTAGACCCTCCGGTTTCTGAAGAACTAAGGAGCGTTGTATAAAATCCGTTGAACCTGAGACTAAGGGGTCTCTACCCTACAACATATATTAAAATAAACAAAATCTGTGATTAACAAGGTTGGCCCTCTCCTTGTCAGATTAAGAATCAGATTGAATTATGATCAAAGATTAGAGTTAGAAAGAAGGCAACTTACAGGAATATCTTGTAAACAACAAGGCTGCATAAAAAATCAAAACACCCAATATCTAACTATATATGCTTCCATTTCACATCCTACACGGTGGCATCAAGTTGTATCACGTATGTGGTAATGAATCAAGGAATGCACATCTCAAACTGACACTGTAAGGGGGCTTTTAATTAGAAAGATTCTGAAATCAGTCAATTGGAAATATCATTCTGGATGACTGGTTTTCTGTTTATCTGTTTTCCTGATAAACGGTTCCATACTCTATTAGCTAAAAATAGTTCATTGACAATAATTGGCATCAGTTTTTAAGTCTGTCTGGCTCTGGGCAACTTTGTGTAAAGTTGTAATCAATATCGGTATTTTAGGATCAATGTTTTCAGTAGGGCTGTTAAGGGGATTCTTCGTCTAGATCCTCGATCGCGTGCGAGTAGCACAACCTCTGGTGTTAAAAGGCATAAAATCCCCACATAGAGACTTTTTACACTTTTTGCATGCGCTCAAGGTGGGGCAGAAAAAAAAATAGTTCCCTCTCTCCTCTCCCCAAGATTACGAAAAGGTAAAAATAAACATTGGTCAACTTTCTTTTCTCTTGTATTTTTACTAGGGCAGGGGGTGGGGGGATATGGGTCCTCCTACCACATATGGTCTCACTGTTACATGAGAGTCGATTAGAGCCACGCCAGAAAGAAAAATATATCGGTTTAGAAATAAGGAAAATGGAAGGAAATTTTCATGACCACATCTCTTTTTAGGGAAGACACTGTTAGGATTTTTTTTTATATTTTACTAGCAGTAACACTGTACATTCCATTGTGGCAATATAGTATTTTAATCCTAATTATCGAGTAATAGATCCATTGCAATTAAATTAACAAATAATAACTCACTTTAACAATGAAAAAGAATAAAAACGAAAAGTCGATAACGTAGCGTTCTATGCGTTTATTTCAGCAACATAATGAATCCAAGAATTTCATTTTTTTAATAAATAAATAGTGGAAGTGTTCAATAAAAAAATCTGATTACGATTACAATTATGAGATATAAAATAGAGTAAAAAAAAAAAAAAGAAAGAAAGAAAAAGTTTTTATAATATACTTAGTTTTTTTGTCAATCAAAAATATTTTATCAAAACAAAAATCGTAAAACTGTGAGGCGCTGAAAGCAATATGATAAAGAAATTAAACCACAAAGAAAATTAGAGGTCTGCACGGGCCAAAATTTCCCGGCCCGTTCCTGTCCCGATTCATAGAAAAAAAATTTCGGCCCGGCCCGATACAAAAATTAAAAGTTCGGCCCGAGCCCGGTCTGGTAAAAAGCTTAAAAGTTCAGACCGTGGGAATTTCTACAAAACATTGATTTTTACGTCGATTTAGTTAAAAATTTGTCTCGTACAAGGAGTTCTGACCAAAAATATTTATCTTAGCCTTTTTTTCATGTTTATAATCTTCATCTTTATAGAACTGCGATATTTATTTTTTTAATGAATCTCTATTTCTTGTATGTAAATGTTTCAGTTATCATTAACATTGTTAATCTCTATTCCATGTATTGAAGTGTTAAAAATCTGAAAAATGCTATACAGTAAAAGCTTCTAAGACTCAATTACATAGAAAAAAAAAAATGCGTTATAGACAAGTTCCCTGCTTAGCAAGTATAAATATATTATATATTCTTATCTTATACATTATTATATTAATTTTGAATGGATCAACATGTTTTTCTGTTTAAAACAGGTTTCCGTCATAGGCAGGTTCTTATTCACATGTTTAACTATATTTAAATAAGCGTATAAATCTACTATTCTTTAAAAAGAATAAATTTTAATGTTTATAAGTGTAGAATAATAAAGATTTAAAAATGCGTGGATTTTTTTGCAAAAGTTTTTGGGCCAGGCCTAATTTTACTGACCTTTGAATGGACCAGGCCACGCTGAGACAATGATTTTTCATACGAGATGGGTCAAAACTAGGACTGATTAGGAATGAAACCAGTCCCGGCTCTGTACAAAAAAAAAAAAAAAAATTAGGCCCGGCCCGAGCCTTCAGAGGAAAGTATGGCCCGGACCCGAGTGCTGTGAAGGAAAAAAGGCCCTAATATATATATATATATATATATAATATTGCAGTTTCTTACAAAATATTACCTATGCAACTTAAAAATTCGACTTACGTAAAATTCAAGTTACGTAAAACTTTATGGAACGCATTACTTACCTAAGTCGGGGAATGCCTGTATATATTTTTTGATCTGAAATAATATTAATTTTTTTTTTATTTTTGTTGAAAAATCGGATAGAACCGAACCGACACAAATCGCTGATCGAGTTGGGCTCGGCTAAAATCAGGTTGTCCGACCCGATGCAGGAATTCAGATCGGGTAAACCCATTTTACTGTGGGTCAGGTTTCCTTTATTTATTAAGTACGTTTGTAATCATCAGAGTTTTAATTTGTAATTATTCTTCGATTAATCAAAATACTTCGCAGTAATTTCACGCATCAGGGCAGATAAGCCGATTTTTCCACATGTCTGGTTTCTTTCTTTCTTTCTTTTCCATAATTACATTTCTGATCATCTGATCATCTTCATTTTCATTTATAATTATCTTTGAATTGAATTAAAATACTTAAAAGCCAAATATTACTTTTTTTTTTTTTTTTTTTTTTTTTAGAGGAGGGGATAGATGAGTGGTTTTTTTTTTATTTATTTTTTTTTTTTTAGAGGAGGGGATAGATGAGTGGTTTTTTTTTTTTTTTTTTTTTTTTTTTTTTAGAGGAGGGGATAGATGAGTGGTTCCCAACCATTTTTCCCATGCCCCACCTAAGCATCGCTAAAATCATGATCCCCCCCCCCTTCTATATCATATAAAAATTGTCGAATAAAAAATAACAAGTATGCTTTTAACCTAACTCCATGAATGCAGTTACGCCAGTGATCTTCGCATTTACATCTACAACAGTTTTATTGTTTTTTGACAACTTACCCTAAATTTAAAAGTAATAAATAGTCTACATTTTTATTTTCGTAAAATTTATTGAATTCTCTCTCATATTTTGTATTACATCTGATAGAATTGATACATTTTATAATGGGTTTTAGCACTTCATTAAGAATAAGTGATATTTGTTAATCGCCAACACTGAATGGATAACATAATTCACAAGTAACATTTTCGGATTCGCGTTTTTATCCATTTTAAGTTACTATATTTCTTTCCTCTCATAACATACTTCTTTGACAGTGGGCTTTACCCCCCCCCCCCCCCCCATTGCTATTATTTGGCCACCATGTTATGTTTCCCTCAATTTTAAATTTTAAAATGCATATGTCATGAATGTCATATTCTGTATGTGAACTGCAGACGAGCCATAAGAAGTTTACTTTCAACCCTCCCCTTCCATGATGCGCACGGGATTTTATTAATTTCATAAATGTAGCACCTCATTTAGATCATTCAAAACATTTTTTAGATTAAACAATGTCCAAATAGTCAATTTTAGATATACCCTAGAAAATTTCATATGTAAAATTTCCCTCATAGGGCATATTACACTATGAATAGATGTACAAGTTTTTTTTTTTTAAAATAAATAGTAAAAAAAAAAAGAGGTGCAATTTTTTAAAATAATATTAAAACCAGAAAATTTAAAATGATCTTTTTATATATATAAGATGTCAAATTATCCAAAAAAATTCACATAATTATTTCGGTGTCAGTGTATTATTGAACTTTTAAATGGGATCGTTTCGAAAATTAATTTTTATTCAGTTATTTAAAAAAAATTTCATTTATTATTTCTATTTTTAGACTATGACACCTTTCAGTAGAAAAAAATGACAGAAAATTTGTTAATAAGAAATTTGAAATTGCCCCCCTTGAAAAGTCATATGTGCCTATGTGAAAAATCATATGTCTAAAGTCACGTGAAAACACATGTGATGTGAAAAGTAATATGTGTATACGCCCCACGTTGGGAAACCACTGGGATAGGTAGTACATTTTATAACAATTGTAAGGGGGGTTTCAATATTGTTCAGATGAATTTGTTTACCAAACTTAATTTTTAGCATTATTTCTGCTGCATTTTCTTTAATGCCCTGTTTAGGGATTTCATAATGCCCTTTACTTCTCCTCCGTGTCTTTTTTTTTTTTTTTTTTAACCTCTTTGACATTTTCCCACTTCTGCATTGTACTGTTTTTCTAGAACAAACTCTAAAATTGTATAAAAAGTTAAAACTAAAATAAACTAGCATTTTATAAGATAAAACGTTATAAAATTTTCCACTAATGAAATTCTTTCTTTCTTTCTTTCTTTATTCTTGTGGATACAAACGATAACAGGTGATGAGTAAATGTTTTCTAGATTTTTAAAACTAATGATAAGAATGAGATATAAATTTACACAACCATATTTTATAGTACGTTGATTCTTTTAAGAAAAAAATGCGTAAGTAGTAGTTTTGAGATTTGTTTTCGTTAATAACTAAGAATTAATCCAGACACACCAATTTTCAGTTAAAACAAAATGAATTCGAATATTGTACCTTTTAAATTAGTACACCCAGCGGAATCTTATAAATATGTCTCTGAAATTACAAACGTGTTCAGATTATGTTTGGGTCCATTCATTGCATCTTATTAAAAAATAAAATAAAACAAAATCGGGTTATTTTTATTATTATTTGAAAATACAAATTAAATTTTATCACATGGATTTAACAATAGCATCATCAAACTTAGATCCCTTCTAATTCTATCAAAATCTTTTAAAAAGTGTATAGATTATGTACTTTTTCGAGCTCATTTCATCAAAGGAACTCAAACATAGAGTCAAAAGTACCAATTGAAAAGAAGAAAAAAATGGTACAATTTTTATTATGTAAAGAGCTCCAAATTCTAATTATTGAATAACATTTAATTACGGGTGTTATTAAAAATCATTTGGTATCAGTGTCATTTTCATATGATGATTTGGGGCATACTTTTTTAACATAATTATAGGACAGGATATAATCATAAAGCATAATTATAGGTGGCATACTTTTTTTCTACCTTTGTACGCACACCGTATATCTATATAATTATATATTTTTAATATTTCTCATGCTTTGATATTGTGAATAAGAAGTGCCGTTTCTACCAATAATATGCATGACTAGGAAGCCAACTAGGAAGGCAATATTGTATAGACGGTTAAAAGGCAAATTTTTTATAAAAAGTAAGTTTAAATCAAACATCAGTGGTAGCAATAGTGAGGAGCAGATTTTTAATTTTTGCCTAGATGCGAGAAAATACCCAGCAACGTCCAGGAACAAATTACTATTCGTAGCTGATATTATAACTCTAAATTATTTTATTCTGATTTCTTAAATTGCATTAACTGACAAAAATGCAATTTAACTTTTTTTTTTCTTTTAATTTAACTTTACTTGGTTTATAGATGTAAAAATTGCATTTTGTAATCGATATTTTACTCATTTCTTGATATGCTAGAATTCTGACATTATATACAGTTATATGCTTGTGACGGCAATATAATATTTTAAAATTTCCAGTACGTCATTGCCAATTAATTTAAATTAATTGATTTGAGACCAATTTGATTTAACAATGGCAAAGAATAAAGCAAAGGAAAAGCGATGACGAACAAAGGATGTGTTTATTTCCACAATACATCCATCAGTTTCCATTCAACATTGCAAAATAATAAAAGAAAGAAAAGTCAATAATGTACCATAAATGTGTTTATTTCAAAATTAAATTAAATTAAATTAAATTAAATCAATACAAGTAATGTTAAATTACAGTAAAGTGCAAGTTAAATAAAGTAATCGAAAAATTAAATGAGGAAAGTATTCAATGAAAAATTAATACAATAATAATTATTCTGACGCAATCCAAAATATAATAAATACTAAAATGTAGCAAATTAAATAAAAAAAAAATACCTTTTTAAATACACTTTTTGTGAAGTTAAAAGTAGAAAATAATTATTTTACTTAAAAATCTGGAGACAAAATAAAAAATCTTCGATGTGCGAAGCGCTGAAAATAGTACGATAAATAAGTAAAGTCATAATGAAAAGCTATAGAACAAAAGATTCTCTAAAAATTTAAATATATTATGAATGAGATTTTAATTTTCTTAAAGTATAGTTTATATTTTCGTAAATTACTCAGCGCCTTATGCTTTTGCGATTTTTAACAAAGCATAATTTCAGATTTTTTAATAAAAAAGAAAGTTTTTAAAGAGTAATAAGAGTGTTTAAACCCTTTCACCGTCCGAGGGTTTTGCAGTATTTTTATAAGAATGCTTATAAATCCCAGGATATATATTTTTTAAATCTCAGTTTGATGCTATAATATCTTTAATATCACTACTTTCTATATAAGGTTAAAAATAGAATTCTGTTTAAAATATTTTGGTCTACAGCCATTTTAAGATGATTTCTAGGAACAGAAAAATCCGGGCCAAACGGTTAAAGGGTTAAAAAAAATATTTTTTCCCTTTAACTTAACTTAAAATGTTAAATTAAATGCAACATATATCAAATGGGTATATGGCACACCTTTATAAAGTAAAATGTTTCTTTTGCATCATGGATTTCAATCATTAGTTTCGATTCTATAACTTGTGTTGTAATTCTCATTTATTTGAAACAACATTACTACCAGCATTGCCCATATTTCATGCTAAGCCTGGCTATGAATCGAATTACAGGAGATTATAATTCTTATTATATTTTTGTAATAAGATTTTTCATAATATTTTAAATTTGAAAGCGGTCGTATCCAAAAAGAGATTTATGCGATTCAACCCCTCCCAAAATTGGACAAACATATATTTGTAAAAATAATATTTGTAAAAAATATTTTATTTCTAAGGACTCTTTTTCTCGTTGAAAAAAATAGACTAATATATTATTATTTAAATAATGCAATTGTAGGTAAACGTTGTGCCACAATGTTCTATATTGTATATTTTAGGCATGCAAACAAGAAAGTTAGCGACAGGCTGCTTCTCATTTTTTTTTCACTGTAAAGGAGCTCCTCTTATGAAGCCTTCAGAAACGGGGTGCACTAAATTTATTCTGACTTTTGATAGGTACTTTGGGTGGCTGATTCTCATTTCTAACTTTTGTTTGTTTTTCTTTACGTTGCTTTTTACACTTATGTCTTTATCTTACCAAGTTTTTTAGTGTTCTAGAAGTGTTTTCTACTTCTTTATTGCCTGCAATGAGCCAGTGAAATTAAAATGCCCATCGTAAACCCAGTAAAAATAAAATATTTACTCAAAAAGTTTAATTTAAAGACTTTCTGTTTCATAACTTATAGACTCGTTACTTTATACTTTATCTAAAAAGTGATGGTGGTATCAATACATATGCTGAGTAATATTATTGGATTTTAAACTCAAAATTTGGGTGAAATTGGGATGACATATAAGAAATACACCTAGGCACATACGTACACATAATAAAATTAAAAGAAGTTCTTCGAAATCGAGAATAAATATATCAGTTGATATTCAAATTAATAAATGGAAAAAGGAAAAAAAAATCATAGCATTAAAAAAAACTTACGATAACGCATAAAATGTATATATATTCATATACGTACACATAGTAAAATTATAAAAAGTTATATGAAATCGAGAGTAAATACGAGTATAACAATTGATATTCAGATTCGTCAATACATTTCCGGAGTAATATTATTTCAAAACGCAAATATAAATAAAATTAGAGATCGACCGAAAATATGTTTTTGGCTCAAAATCTGAGTTTCACCGAAAATTCATTTTTGGAGAAAATGCTGTCGGAAATTCGGCCGAAATTATCAGTATTCGAAAAATCTCGTTTCTTCGTTCGGAAAATTTTAACATTACTCATTGATTTTTTGTTGTATAGGCTCAAATGAGAAACTGTTTTTTGATTGCTAAGAACTTCACTGTTCATAATTATCAGCCATGACTGAAATAAAAATTATAAAGCAAGGAATGCGCGTATGACAAAACTTTGAATATGCTTTTCACGTGCTCATTAAAAGCTGCATGCTTAACAGTATTAGAATTTTTTAGTGTAAAACCGCAGAAGACTTTCGAATACTCTTTGAGAAAGATTTAGTATAACAGTTGATCATTTACAAAAATCATTATAAAAGATAATCCAGATATGTATACCTAAAACATTTTTTAATTGGTGAAATTCATATCTTTAGAAAATCATTCTGTGTCGTTAATAAATTAGTTACATTTTATTTTATATGACAATAACAAGTGTTGGGCACAGAGAGCCAACTTGGGCCACACGTATAATTAATTAATAATTAGGTATATTTAATAAACACCTATAATTAATTAACTATTATGTATATTTATGTATGTATTAATGACTTGGGCATTTTCGTTTTTTTTCTAAAATGTCCGCTTCTAGAGTGTCGGGAACTCATTGCACGAATAATTTTGTTACGAATGTTAGAAACGAAGTCTAAAAATAAAATGTAATAGTGATCTGGTCACAACAGTACAGAAAAAAAAAATCTTGAACTAAAAAGCAATTCCCTTTCTGAAAGATTCTAAACTGACCAGGGGAGGAAAAAAAAACAATAAATTAAGCTCGGTCAACCCTCTTTTTTCTCCCTTTATTTTGTAATTTGATAGGTATTGCGATAATTTCTCCCTTTCCCCATTCTACCTACCATCCGCTGCAATTCTAGATAAATGTATCCTTCCGCACATTTAGAAATCAGCTTACTTGTGAGGAAAAATTCCTTATAACTCTGCTATTTCTTAAAAAAATAATTCTTAATTTTCATCATTGAAAAGAAGAAACTTGCAGCTTCTATGGCTATTTTCTCTTTTTTTTCTACGATGCTCCAATGATTTTTTATAATTTTTTAAAGTATAAACTTTTTGATTTTGTAAATTTCGCCAACTTTAAGCCAACTTTAAAAATACTTTTAAACGTTTTAAAAATATTATGGCAAATACTCTTAGTGAGGAACCTTCTATTTTATTGATTGCAGCAATTCCCATCCCTTTATTTAAAATATTAAGCTCACAAAGAGCAAAGTAAATTTCTCCATAGGTTAACATGGGATGCTTTGTAATGGCGGCTGCCCGTGAAGAATACCCTTAACAGTGGTACACAGTATTTCTGTTGTATTTCTGTTAACAGTACTACACAGTATTTCTGAGAAAAGGCTCAACTGCTATATGTTGAAACTTCTGAAATTCCTTATTTGTTTTTTCTGATAATTCAAACAGGACAGGCTGAAATAACCTACTTGGTGTTCTGATAGAGAAATCAGGCATATCAAATAGCAAGGTTTAAAAAAAAAAAAAAAAAAATCAGAGCTATGGAAAAATCTATAGGTTTAACCCTGAAAGAAAAGGAAGTATATTTTTATATTGAAAGCTCCAAGATAATGAAGTATAGAATATTATTGTTAAGCTAATATATATGAAATATTGTATTACCAACTTTATTCAAAACAATATGAATTTTGAAACTTTTTTGATCAGATGCAAGGTGAGAAATTATGGATAGGAGACTTATGAGTCTTCCAAGAAGTTTGTCAAAATAAAGCGGAAAGTTCTGGATTTTACTCCTATAACATGGATCTCAGTTTTGTGGTACCTGTTGTCTCTTTTCTCTCTAGAACTTACATGATATGTACAGGGTGTCTCTTCTAACCATTGACTAATAGCTAATTCCTAAACCATTAGTTTTGGAACATTTTTGCAATTGGAACTATACCTCTAAATGTTCTTCTTCATATGAAAATCCCTTTATATCAAAATAGTTATTTTTAAAAAACTTACAAAATTAAGGTTTTTATAAGGTGCCTGGGTTATATGAGCAATATTTAGAAAAACTTTCTCTATGCTTTAATAAATAAAGCAGTATAAATTCCTTTTTCTTTATGACCAAAACTTACCGAGTTATGGCACTTTGAATTTTATAAATTTCCAGTGTTTTAAGGTACTAAACACGTGCAAGGTTATTTTAATTTATGTTAATGCATATTGCTTTCAGTATTTGAAATTGTGAATGTTTACATTACAAGTAGTAATTTATTTTTTGTGTAATTAATTATGAACTAAAAATTCTTTATTTTCATTATAGGCCAAGAACAACATTATTTTAGATGAAGATATTAGGACTGTTGCTATGTTGGTAAGGAATCAAATTTCTTATCTTACAAGAGAAAGACAGAGGTATCAGAATAAGTTGGCACAACAAGAGCAGAATAATCAGAACAGGGCTACAACCCAGCAACAATCTATATCACAAATTCAAAATGTTTCAATGCAAAATCAATCTGTTCAGCAACTGCCACAAGCATCACAAGTACACACACAGGTGCCACAAGTGCAGCAGGTGACACATCTTCAACAAATGCATGTGCAACAAGTTCCCTTTCAACAAATGCCATCTGAGGTTCAGCAAGTGCAGCAAATACCACAAGTTCAACAAGTACAGCAAGTATCACAAGTTCCTCAAATTCAGCAAGCACCAACTCAAATGCAGCAAGTAGAAGTTAAACAAGTATCATCTGAAGTACCTCAAATGCAACAGGTACCACAAGTGCAGCCAGTACCACCTTATGTACCACAAATACAGCAGCCAGTACAGCAAATGCCACAGATTCAGCAGATGACCAAAGTTCCACAATTGCAAATATCAGTACCTCAAACATTTCAGCAATTGTCTTCTCAGTCACAGGCTGAACAAGCAATGCAGCAGGATATGTATCAACAGCAAGTTTATCAAACTCAAATACAGCAGCAAATGCATATAAATCAGCAAGTTAACCCACAAGCATCACAATATACACCACAAGGTTATGAAAATGTTGACTATCAAACTCAGCAGTTGCATATGCAAGTAACCCATCAAGATAGTTTATCTGAAAATCCTAATCAGGAACAGCTGTTACCTGATGTACCACAAGTACAGCCTGTACAGCAAATCTCCCAGATGCAGCAGATTTCTGAAATACAGCAAGTTCCACCAATAAAAGAGGTTCCACAAGTGCAAATATCAGTGCCTCAGACATTTCAGCAATTGTCTTCTCAGTCACAGGCTGAACAAGCAATGCAGCAGGACATGTATCAACAGCAAGTTTATCAAACTCAAATTCAACAAATGCATATAAATCAGCAAGTTAACCCACAAGCATCCCAATATACACCTCAAGGTTTTGAAAATGTTGACTATCAAACTCAGCAGTTGCATATGCAAGTAACCCACCAAGATAGTTTATCTGAAAATCCTAATCAGCAAATATTGTCTCAAGTCCAGCATGGACAAATTCAGAATCAGTCAAACATTATTCATACACAGTCACAAATTCCAGTTCAACAATCTCATGTCCACAGTCAAAATATTTCTGTTGCTATCCCTGCATCACAATATCAAACTCAGCAACAAATAATGCATTCACAAAAACTTGCATCACAGAACCAGGTAGTTTTGTCCCCTCCTCAATATCAAACAAATCAACCCTATTCTCAGTATCAGCATGTCCAGTCTCAGAATCAATCAACACAAGTTTCACCACCTTGTTATACCAATGCAGTACCACAAGCTTTATCTGATGACAGCACCACTTTATCACCAGAGCAATTTCAAACTCAGCAACAAGCTCCTCAACATATTGCTCAGCCTATTAATGGTACACTTCCTTCTGGATCAGTAGCAGAGACATACCAGGTTAATATTCCTTCCCAACAGCAAACTCTTCAACATTTTACTACTTCTGCTGCAACCCCTTCTCAGGAAACATCTAATGTAATGACTGGTCATCCTGTTTACACTCAAGACATCCAGAAGACTGCAGCTCATTCTCAACAAAATCAAAATCAGGTACATCAAAGTCCTCAAAAGGTGAATCCTCCTCAACAAATTTCAAGCCATATATCTAATGTGAGTTCTCAACAAATGAATGCTAATCAATGCAATATATATGTTCAACAGTCTCAGCCTCAAAGTCCACAAAAAGTGTTATCCCCATTGCAGAATCCTCCATGTAGTTTACCTATATCACATGTTCCAGTGTCTTCTGCTGTAATAGACCACTCCCAAGTTACTGTTAGTCATTCAAATAGTATTAGTGTAATGAATTCACAGCAGTTTCAACAATCGTCTAAACCACTTCAGGCCCAACAACTGTCTCAAGATGCTACTTTCTCTACTGGATCTCAATACCTAACTCAAGATGTTCATTCTCAGCTAAATACACCATATCAGACATTTCAAGATTCCCAAGCATTTGTGCCTGTACAGATTCAGGCTTCTAATACAGCTAGTCAGATGGTAAATTTCACTCCAGTTGATAATATTCCAAATCAACAATCAATTAATCAAGAAACACTTGATGGAGTATCCTACAATCAAGTAAAGCAGTTATCAGGTCAACCATCTGTGGAATCAGAGGGACCAGTTGTAGAAGCTACAGAAGAAATTGCTGCACCTCCTAGTATGTCTACTAGTCTTACATCGGAAGGATTGCCAGGTATTGTCAAAATTTTCACTAATTATCTCTTTTTATTTAAGATAAAATAAGAGCTAAAATTACTTTTCCCACTTTAGATACAATACCGGATACTGCTTCACAGTTGCCTCTTCCTTCCAGCATCATGAATAATGCAACACAAGTAAGAGATATAAATATATATATATATACTTGTACTTTCTAGTTTTAAATATGAACATTCTTTAGGTTAGTGCAAAAACATAGTGGACAGTTTCATTACTTTATAATACTTTAATTAAAAATTGCATTTACTTTTCACTTTATTGTAGTAGAATAGCTTGCATTCTTTTGCTGAAGATTTGAGAGCATTTTGTATTGTCAACATAACTCATGTGTAATAATTCTTTTAAGACTAGTCATTGTTTATATCTTTCATTTGTTTAACCCATTCGCTACCAGTATAGCAAAAATAAAGTGTTCTTTTGAACCCATCATTGCTTCGTAGGACATTCTATACCTAAGAATTTTTAAATATAAAGTCTAATGCATGAAAGAAATGTGTGCAAAATTGGTTTTCATTGAAACACTTTGATTTTAGTATGCAATATCTTTTATTATTCTTTATAAGTGCCAAAGGGCCATGATAGCCTGGTCAACCAAGCATTGGACTTGTGATGGGAAGATTGCAGTTTAAACCTTGATGACAGCCATATATTCCCTTATACACTAATGGCATCTGGTGTGTGCTAAATCTGTCATGGATGTAAAATCCTCAGGTGTGGATTGCCAGTCTCTGTGGTACCTAACCAGAGGAAATCCCATCATTTTGGGTCAGAATCCATTTTTTAAATCCAACCATTCTTGAGGCTCTGGCAATCTTCTTCCATAAAAAGTGGACATAACGACAACAACAACAACAACAAAAATGACAAAAAACTAAATACAAGTTGGATAATGATACTTTCGGCTCATTCCAAAGTAGAATGACTGGGTATATGAAAAGCATCTCAAGCATTACATGTAAAAAATGCTGGAAGCATAGGAGATAAACAAAGTTAGAATAAGACCAAACAAGCAATAATCATCAGAGAACAATCAGAGGAGTTTGGCATGCATTTCCAAGGAATTTTGATTTCTTAAAAACTAGATAGTGTTCTTATCTGTATGAAATGGATCAGAATCATGGTAAAAAATTATACAGGGTGTTGCCAAATTTGACTGACAAATTCAGAGGAGATCAAGTGGATGAAAAACTGCCATAGAACATGGGGTCGCAAATCACGTTTAGTAGGAGAAAATTGAAAAAATATGAAGGGTGTGACATTGAGTAAAACAAAAAGGGTCAATAATAAGTAGGAAAATATTTATTTGACATGCAGCAGGATTACAATGCATTACAGTTCAATGTCAGAAAGAAGATGATGAGACATTTTTATAGAAATTGTTTGAAGTTGCAGCCATGAAGGTCATAAGCACAGCCGACACCAACAGTTTGAGGATTGTCCGATACATTCAAACATACTGGTGTGCTGCCGATGTCTGCTTGTGGTCGACTTTCAACGAGACAGTGCTGTGGGGATTTTTGAATTATCACATATCGTTGCTTCAGAGCAACAGAAGGACATCTAGTAATAATCGAAAATGAGATGTCTGACTTACTGCTATGAAAAACTGTGTCTGCATCTAGTGGAACAGTAAGGAATTTTTATAAAATACATCTGAGATATAGTATTAAACATAACTTTGTTTTTCAGAAGTTGTTCCACTAGATGCAAACACAGTTATTCATAGCAGTAAGTCAGACATCTTATTTTTTATTATTACTAAATGTCCTACTGTTTTTCGGTGTTGACGATATGTGCATTGTGCATGTTGACTATGTCTTCTCTCATAAAGCAGGCTTCAGGCTGAGAATAAAACAGTGGCAGGAAACTCTGAATCATTCTGTGTGGCATCAACCATCCAGCATACAAACTCTACTCAAAGTGGGTAATCAGCATTGCCTAGGAGTTGGATGTTCTGCACATGGAAGGGGTGCATGTTTTCTGCAGAACCTTCCACACCATTTCGTGCCAAATACCGAAATACCCAGTTCAGCTGCAACTGTTTGTATGCTGGTCAAGGTGGAAATGGCAAACTGTTGCAATACTTGGTTTTCTGTTTCAGGTGTGTGCACACTGCATTCTTGCCTTGCATTATACCTTGTTATTTGGAAGAATCCCATATCCCACATACATTGATTGATGTTCGTGAAGGTCGTAGGGTGTGGACAACGGCTCCTTGGATATTGCTCTTTGTACATCCTCTGTGCTAGGTGTCCATTGCCACCTGCTCAGCCATAAATCAGATGCAGGTCTGCATATTCCTTGTTTGTATAATCTGATATGCTCTTTCTGAATGAAGTTTAATGCCTACGAATTCTGCAATGCCTACTAATGAATACTTGCTTGCTGCTTTTATTTTCTCAATTTGCATATGAGAAAGTTCTTTCTTCTTGACCACAGTGCTCCTAATCCTTGCATTTGTTTGGTCCCACTCTCTTTGTCAAGCTTACTGTCCTGTCAGTGTCTATTTTGGTGATTTTCACCAACTATACTCCTTTTCACTAACAGATGCACATTACCTTCACACCCACCTTTGCCAATTGACATGAAAATCGCATATGGTACTGTCTCTTCTACCCCGCGTTATCGCAAAAACGCGGTCTCAATGAAAGTTCCTCTGTTAGTGAAAAGGAGTATAAACACGGTTTGGGACACCATGTTCTGTGGTAATTTTTCCTCCTCTTGATGCCTACTATCACCCTTCTGAATTTGTGGGTTGGATTCAGCAACACCCTATATATTGTTCCGAATATATTGGGTTTGTGTAAAATGACAGTCAATTAAAAACAGCCTTTAAGATGATAAAATATTTATTTTGGGGATATTCCAGAAGGAACAGGAATTAACGGAAGCAGATAAACACCACTAAGTGAACAGTCATAGTATGATACAAAGGAAATTTCCGAAACAAGCATTCCAAACCAGAGACTTAAAATACTTCAGATAAAACAGTTTTGTCACGCTCCCTTATCTGACTAAGGTACACTGGTCTCAACTATTTCTTTTTTTTTTTATAGTCATTTGCATTATTACAAGCAATTTTGTCTTAATTACATATTTCTTGATCAACCTATTGTCTTGTGATCTACCTTGAAATGTGTTGCTTTCTTACATGGCTGCAGGTTTTTTAAAATTCTTAATTAAGAAATTTGCAGTTGTTGCTTTAAGTAGAAGACTTACTTATTTATGTCAGATTGTTGGCTTTTAAAGTATTGTTCGATGAACATTTAAGTTCATCTATGTTCTAAACTACTAAATCAAGCAAAATTTTATAAAATGTCTTTCTTCCCATTTTTTAAACAGTAAAAAAAATAGTTGAAAAACAATGAGTTAGATAAATAAGCAGTCCGACTGTAAGCTGATTTGTGCAGTCATAAATAAATTAACAAATGCATCTTAGTACTAACTTGCATTAATTTGAATTTGAGATGTGATCAGTTAAATGGGATGAAATCAGTTACTTTAAATAAATTATATTTTATGTTGTGATGTAAGGTATAAGAAGCCAAAAAGAAATACTTCCTTAATAAGTATTGAAATTGTTGCTTTTAACATTATTAATAAACAAATGCTGCAATGGCCGTTGTTATTAAAAAGAATTATGATTATTTTAGATGAATACTTTCAAAATATATCAGGTTTGTAATTTCAATAGATTTGAATCTAATGAGCTTAAAAGTATTATTTTAAAAGGCCTCCGTAATTATTAAAAAAAATTCTACAAAAATTTAACTATCCTTCATGTATGACAACAATTATTGCTGATGGGTGGCATCTTCAGGGACTGACTAATGCAGGGACATGTAGGGCAGCTGCCCCGGGCCCTCCATTTGAGGAGGCCCCATGGAGAGTAAACAGGATCTTTGTAAAGAGAGTGCCCAATGGTTAAAATTGGACAAAAGCGACCAAAGTTCTTGCATTCTAACAAAAATTTAAGAAGAGAGTGTGGTCTTTTGCTTCCCCTATCTACTTCCAGTACCCCCTACCCCCCTCCAAAAAATTAGAACAAATTACATCATTAGAAAACTAAAGATTATAAATTTATTGTAACAACTTAGTATTCCATTTTTTTCAGGCAAAATTCATTACTGACATTGTCTTCATAATGAGGCAAATTAAAACCATTTTTCATGAGCAATTGGGAGCATTTTTCTTTTAGACATATTATGACATATGCAGATAAGCAAAGGGAAAGTTTTCAAACAAATACACCCGTCAACCAAACTATATATATTTTTTTCTTTTTAGTTGTGTTCATCTCTCTTGTAATGCCCTGTACACAAATGTGAATAGTACCTGGTACCAAATTTATGTATACATACAATATGTTTGAAGTTAGTCTTTTCAGCATAATTCATGAACATTTTCCATGAAGGGGTGTGTGCAAAATGATGTTTTCCTCGGGCCCCTAGACAGTTTAGGTCAGTCTCTGGGCATCTTGTGCTATCACAATTCAGGCAGCTTCAATTTATAGCTAAGATATAATGACAAGTTGTCAGTTCTACATGAATTATTGGATGTTACATACACAGACCTGCCAACTGCTACGAAAAAATCATAGTTGCTACGATTTGGACCTATAAACTACGATGTTACGAAAATCGGTCTTAAATTACGATTTTTTTTTGCAAAAAACACTAACACGCTTTTTGTTTCTAGTTGCAATTTTTATCTTGCGCAACATATTTTTCAAGAGTAATTCTGTTTAAAATAAATGGTTATTAGTCCAAAAAATTCGGACATTAAAAAATGTTCATGGGGGGGGGGGGGGGGGGATCTGTGCTGCAAAACAAATTTTTTTAACATAAAACCCTCTTTATGTATATATTAACCACGAGTGATTCGTGTTTCTGTAAATATTTATACAGGAAATCCCTTCCTTAGAAATGGGGTGCCATGTTAAGAATTTCTGGAGGTGGTTCTTTGAGGTGCAAGGTTTGAAATAGTGTGCAAAAATGCACAATTTGCACACGGAAAAGAAAAGTCCTGCATAATGAAAAATGCTGTGCAGTATTTCCCTTGCAAATTCTTCCACAGACTTATAATTCTTTTGCGAGTATATTTGGAAATTTCTTGGAAGTCCGTGAATTTGTTTTTTCTTTTATTGAATTTCTCTAAATTAATTCATGAATCTGTCGCTGAAAAAGTTGAGAATTTCTTTAAATGATCGTGTAAAAATATTGGGTATTTCTTCAAAGATCTCAAACAAATAGTAATTATCTTCAATTGGTAGCCGAATAAAATCTCTAATTTCGTTAAGAGTTCAGAAAGAAATAATGAATTTTGGTAAACTATCGAGGGAAAAATTGTTCAAATTTCGTCAAAAGGTCGCGGAAACGAGTAGTGAATTTTGTTAATTGGTCGCAAAAAGATATCGAAAATTTTGCCGATTGGTTGCGATAAACTATCGCGAATTTCGACAAATGACCGTGTAAAAAAATCGATTTCATTAATTGGTTGCAGAAGAAAATAAATTTCATCAAAGGATTATGGTAAAAATGCAAATTTTGTTAAAATATCGCAGAAAGAAAATGCTAATTTCGTCAAAAGATCAGTAGGAAAATGCAAATTTCATCGAAAGATCAGTAAGAAAACGTAAATTTCACCGAAAGGTCGCGGAAAGAAAATGCAAAATTTGTCAAAGGATCATAGTAAAAAATGCGAATTTCATTAAAAGTTCGTGGTAAAAAGTGCAGATTTCAACAAAGAATCGTGATAGAAAAATGTGAATTACGATTGTAGGGGAAAAAACCTGAATATCCTGAAATGATCACGGGAAAAAAAATTGCGAATTTCGTCAAAATTTACTGCACTAGGCTAAAAAAAAATTGGAACCAAACTCCTTTTACAAATGTAAAAAAAAGAAACTCTAAAGATCGTGTGTAAAAATTTTCAGAGGAAAAAATTTACTATATTGAATTGAGACTGAAACCTTATTCCTTTTACGAATGTCAAAAGATGGCTGCGAAACATGAAAAACCAACCAACCAACCTCTAGATTAATTTTAATTTTGTGTGCTACGATTTCTCATTTTCAAAGGTTGGCAGGTCTGCATACAGTGTGTGATCATGCATCATTTTATTAATGTAACTCTTGACTATATGAAATTGCTACAGGCCTTCACACTTCTGTCATAACTGTTGGTGATTAATGCAGAGTTCATCTGTGTTTATGCACTTGATTCTTTGCCATGAGACTATGATGTAGATTATTCATGAGACCAAAGAGGTTGGTTATTGTCAGCTAAGGTATAATAACAACTTGTCAGTTCTACGTGAATTATTAGATGTTACATACAGTGTCTGATCATGTATCATTTTATTAATGTAACTCTTGAATATATGAAATTGCTATAGGCCTTCACACTTATGTCATAACTGTTAGTGATTAATGGACTCTTGTCTGCTTATACCCCATATTATAGAGATGCTAGTGTTGGCCACTGTGAAAATTCAAAATTCCAAATAGTTGTATGGTTCAATGTAAGCAGAAGAGTCCAGGATGACATAACATGCAGAAGGGAAATTAATCTGAAAATATAATTCCATTCATACATCCATGTACATCTTTCAATGCAGCATTGTCACAAAACATTTTACAAGTTTTTGTAGTTGTATGTTAGTTCTAAACAACCACAAAATATTTTTTTAGTTTTTGCCAAAATGATAAGATACACCTGATTTTATCCTAGTTTGGAGAAACAGACACACAAATAATTCTGTCAGACTAGACAAGATTACTTTGAACTTAATATTTAATTTTCTTCTACTATATGCAGTCTTAGTTTTCTTTGAAACAACTTTTCTGTACATACTAAGTTCTAAAGATATAGTATTAATAAAGTTTTTGTGTTAGATTAAATAGAGTAGTATCAAAGTATGTCTTCTTTTCTAGCCTACTGGTGAAGTTATGGGACAGAAATATGTTTTGATTCCTGGTATTCCCCAACCTGCAGCTCCTGGCATTGAAAACCAAGCAATTCCTCCGAAGCAAGCAGCAAGTGTTCCTGTGCCACAAGGGCAACAGGGAGGTCAGCTCCAGTATCCAGACCCCAATTTCCCTAATACTGGAATGTCAGCAAAACCTCTAGTAGGTTTTTCTACATCATTTTCTCATGTGACAGCTGGACCAGATGTTGGTCATGTTTCACCTCATGAACAGAATTATTCATTTTCTTATGCATCTCAAAATTATCCAAGTGTTTGGAATGCTAGATCTACTTCTCCACTTCTTAGGGGTTCTTCTATGTCCACTTGTTTTTTACCTCCTTCTTCTAATAATTTATTTTGTCGAGGATCTAGTTTCCATAGTTTAAGAAATGATGGCTCTCAGTCACCTGTATTTTATGTTTTACAATCTGTGGGAAATTTTTCTAACCCTCAACCGTGTGTTTTAAATCCAATTTTGTGTTCAACTGATGCTGCACCAATTGCAGTCAATACTCCATTTTTTTCTAATGTTAATGAAGCTGATGTTAGTCAGAGTAGGTCTTCTAAATCACATGGAAATTCTTATTTGAGTGGACCATCTCTTATCCCATCACATGGTGTATCACATGGGGAATCTTTTTCGGGAAATATTGGGAAATTTGTTAAGTATATAACTCCTGTAAATAGTAGGCCTGCATCCCCAGCTTTTACAAATAAACATGAAAATGAATCTCCACTCTCTACTCCACCACCTCAAATTATTTCATCCCCTCCTACCTTAGCTTCCCATGTATTGCAACCAGAATCTAGGATTGGGTACCCAGTATTGTTTTCTCCCAAAACATCACCTCCACCTACTCCATTATACATGAAATCTCGATCAGCAACACCAGTACCTAATGTATCAATAGATCACAGCCCACAAACTTGCTTTTTAAAACCTGTACCGCAGTCTTTGATGTCTCATACAAATGTGTCAAATACTTGTAACACAAATTTGCCTGTTAACTCCCAGGGCCAGTCCTATCGTACTCGATCTAAAACAGTAAGTGGAATTAATAATATGCCTTCAGCTCCTAATCAGGTTGTATCACCTCCTGTAGAAACTAGACAAAGATTATCCCCTTTACCATCATCTGTTGCTAATCAGTTGAGTTTTGCTAATAATGATCCTTCAAGAAATAGCTACACTATTGTTCCATTTGATCGATCATGCAGATACTCTCCAATTCATTTGGCTGATAATGGTCCTTTTGTTGCTTCATCTTCCTCTTCTCGTTTATTTATGTCCTTAGCCGTTGAAAACTCTCGAAAACTAAATTCGCCAGAGACCACTTCTATGAGGCCTGATTTCAGAAGAATGCATAGTAATGTTGACGATAACCACAACAACTCTGCTCTGCAGCATAATTCTGCTGTCCATAGGCAACAGAAAACTGCTGACAACTATTTATGCAGACAAGGGTCCAGTTCTGCTGCTCTAGTACTTCCTGATACAAACAGTGGAAGGCTGAGTCCAGTAGGTTTCACAACAGGTTCATCTTATAATGCTGCAAACGCATCTCAAGTTGATCCAGTTAAGGTATCTGATGTGAATCATTAATATTGATGGTCGTTTCTCCATCAAAATGCATGTGCTTTAGTAGACCTCATAGTCTTTGCGGCTTACTAATTGTATCCAAATCAATAAAGTACTGCAGTGATATAATAATTTACTAATCATTATGAAATTTGTAAAAGTGAATTTAACTTGATAATCCTGACATTTACTAAAATTAAATGAATCTTTTTTTTTTTTTTATCAGTTATATAAATTGACAGTTTTCTCTTTTAATTATTTTTTTTAATACAAAGGAAATTCTTTTCTAAAAGGCAGAATGCATAAATTTTAAGCAACTGATTTTATGTGTAAAATATTTGTTAAATTTAAACAGAAACAGTATTGCCAATTGGGCAGGATTTTTTAAATTCAGAGTGAGACCACTTTTTCTGAATAGAAATGGCCACTTTAATTAATGGCAGATTAAATACGAGTTTTACAATTTGAAATTAGTGGTAACATTCTGATTTTTTTTTAATGCCCAAATGGCAAAACTGAAAAGGCAAATAATTTAGATTTTAATTTTATAGAAAATCATTTTATATTAAAGTTGCATTGCAGTGTTATATTGATTTCTTTAAATATTTCTTGCTTCTCATTTGGGTTTATGGATTATTATCTTGCAAGGGGTTCCTTTTAGTCTTCTTCTCTATTTGTCTCCAATTTAATCTTTCTGCTAGAAAAACATTTTATGCGAATTTCTTTACTTTTTTTCTAGCTTACAAAAACTTCCTTCTTCAACATGTATTTGTCCAATTTTGTTTATATTAAATGTATTTTAGTTAAGGTCATTTTCACATTTCATGGATACTCCGAAGTATAATTTATATATTGTCTTTTAGGTGAGACTTCAAATCACTCTGAATACTTTTGAAGAATATTAGTTTGTTGGTTTAAACTGTAAATATATCTTGAATAATGTGGAGAAGTATATCTTAATTATAGCAGCTATTTGATTGTTTAATGAAATATGGTGCATTATTATTAAAAAAAGTTATATAAATATATTTTTTATCTTTTTATAATGAATTTTATAAATATTAGATAAGTTATGCATTTAATTTCCAGATCTTTATCTTTTCAGGAATTTTAATTCAGAAACTTTGATATAAAAAAGTTTAATGGTCTACAAAACTCACACCTTTTGAATTATTTCTAGTTAATTTATTGCATATTAATAATTATTCTTATAAACTTAATTTAATTATAAGAATATCCAAACAGAATAATTGTACCTTTTGTGGATGTGCTTAATTCTTTTAGTTGCAAATTATTTTAATATATTTAAATAAATATTTTATATGCATTTAAATATTATTTTATGAATAGTATGCTATCATGTTTTATACACATCTATAACATAAATGTGATCAGTCAGTCAGTCCTTGTGTTAAATGTGCTCATTGTTTGAAGACTAATAATCAGAATAATTAACAGTCAACTTAAGATTACTTATACAACAGTCATTTTATGAAGTTACATGAGTGTACGCTCAGCAAATAATGATTATTAGGACTTTTTTTCTTTTTACTGTTAATAACTCCAAGTTTTTCTAAAGAATATAATTTAATTAAGGAACAGCAAACTGTTCCTTCTATGGTTATTCCTTCATTTAGATTTGGACACACAGCAGGTTCATGCATTCGCATATACCTTTATGGTATGTTTTAGAGCCATAATTCATGGATTTAGTTAGAAGCATTGTAAGTGATGATTATAACTGCTTAAAACTCTCATGGTTATCCTTACTTACATTAAAAATTCTAGCTTACCAATTAGTCTGCTAATCTATATAAATTCTCCTTGGAAGGGATACTCACCATAATAGTAAGTATGGCCAAAACTTGCTAATTACTTGTTAAAATGTACTTTTTTCTATATTCTGATGTTTATATTTATGAGCATTCATATACAGTGTCAATTTAAAACAGAGAAATGTTGTGTTTAAGAGGTTCGTAATTTTCTGTTAAATACACACTAAGCTTGACATGATGGAGTAGACTTTATTGCATTTTTAATCAAACTTTTTGTGTATTAAATGTAGATCGGGATTTCTACTTAATAGAAAATCCAATAAACCTCTTTCTTTTCAAATGAAGTTTTTGCTAATATAGTTTGATATGAAATCTTGAGAATCTGTAATGATTTTTATGATCCTATTGATTTTGCGTTATCAAAGTGTTATTGAACTAAGAATTCAAGAATGATATTAGATAGTTTTAAAGTTGTATAAATTTAAAGCAAATACACATTGTTTATGAATTTCTCACAACATTTAATTAATCCATGTGAATTATTAACTTTTTCTTTGTGAAAATTTATCAGTTAGAAAATGTTTTATGGAGGTTTGTTATTTTAAATTTCATAGTTTAAAAGCAGCATCTTTTTCTTCCACTTTATTTTACATGACATGGATAGATTCGCTTAGCAATATTTTAAAGTTTTGTTATTCCTAAATACATCATTATTGACTTAAAAAATGTGTTTAATAGCTTAATAGGTAAATTTTAGAACTGTTAAATGTTTTACAAATAATTACAGTTCAATTACTATTGTTAAAACATGAGTTCTTTGAATAGGTGGGGGGGGGGGGGGATCTACTTTGAAAAATATCAAAATACAAACTATTAAAAGTGAAAATTTTTGCATGTTTATTTATTTATTTTTAATTATTGCATATCAAATTTGTTTATTTTTTGCTTCTTTGGTCTTTTTTAACTAATTGCTGGATGTGGCATTGATGTGATACTAATTTTAGATAAGTACTTGATAATACATGGGCTGAAACATACAGATCTTTGCAAAATGTCTCCATGTTCATTTTTTAGACCCCCTAAATGTGTATTAGCCATTTATTATTCCTAATCATGAATTCATTTGTTAAATTTCTAAAAGTTCTTTAAATATATATACCATATACATATATCTATGATAGTAATGTTTAAGAGTTTCATTCAAATGCTATAGATTCATCTTAAACCATTCTTAATCTACACTAGAATGCAACAGCTAATATATAAATATTAGCTGTAGTCCACAAAGGGGAGGGGATATGCTACAGTTGTTAGTACAGCAAAATATTAGCACTCCAGTAGTTTTTTTTTTTTTTTGGTTAAAAATTAAGCCTGGATCTGAAACAATATAAGTACTCTTAACCTTCATTTTCAACAATTTTGTTTTTCAAAAAAAAAAAAAAAAAAAAATTCTTATGTATTAATTTTTTTTTCATTTATGCATTATTATGTACTTAACATTGTATTCTTATTCTTACTACATTAAATCATTGCGTTCATTATCTGTGTGTCTAACAGTCTAAATTTTCATGAGCAATATTGTAGATGGATGCATATAGTAACTTTGTATCTCCTGTCATGGATATTTTTCAGTTCTTAGGCTACATTAAGAATACTAGAAGCTACACTGTTACTAAAAGAAAGATATTAATTGAAATATGTATCAGTACAAATATGCAGTGCAGCCATTTGCTACTAAAAGTGACTATTTTGAGCATTAGGCAACAATGGTCACTTTTTAATCCAAAACCCTTCAAAAGACCCCTTGTCTTTTTTCCTTCCTCATCTTCTGATTTTAAGTTTTAGTATCAATTTCCATTCAGTTTAAAAATCTATAAAAGCATGCATTTAAAACAAATAATGATAATCTTTTTTATCTAAAAATAGCGTAATGATGCCAATTGTCTCAATTTTGAGACTAAACTACTGACTTTTGGCTCGGCTTCCATTCATACATTTTTCAGGGTATTTCTTCTGATTTTTTGTTGTTCCAAAAGCTTATTTAACCTTTAACAATGATCGATTGTCGATTAGCATGTTGTGATTTGCTGTGTTCAATCTTTCTCTGTCCACAACATGAATATTGGCATTCATGTCATAGTTGCAAAAATAAATAAAACCACAAAATATGTCGAACATATTAGTTTTTTGTAATTTTTATAACAATTTTTATATGGCAATGTGAAATTTGGTAACGAAATTCATTATTGAACTTTTTTAATTTATTGCTGTTTTTACATCTCCAAATTTAAATTACTGTATTTCTAACAAGGCCTACCTACAAGTCAATGTATGCACTGAGGGTATGGTTTTTACTTGGGGACCCTCATTCTATACCATCATAACAAATTAAATACCTTTAATGCCTTAGAATATATGTAATTACATGCAAATATATCATTTGCTTTTAACCTTATCCTACTCTTAAATACAAAAATATTGATTGTAATCATTGCAGAATCAAAATCTAAATAAAAGTTTCATTTAAAAAGAATTGGCACTTAATCGGTCCTTGATTACATATTGAAAAGGAAAATAAAGTTTTCAAGCACAATGTTGAATTTAATAACAGATTTTAAAATGTTAAAAATGGCAATTTACAATTATGTGTCTCTTTCTTACTTACTTATATGGCTTATTGGTGGCTATAAAATTAGACTTTATTTATGCCATTTCTGCTATTTTATTTTACATACTTTTCTTATGAAGAATACGTTTGTTATGTTTACAAAAATTGCAGATGTCTCTCTTTATTAAATGCACCTTTTTTCTGCTAAAACTATTTTTTAGAGACAGATTTCCTGCTTTAGTTAATGTATTTTCAGAGCCGTCCTTAAGGGTGTACGACAGGTGTGGCCACACAGGGCCTCGTGCCTAGGGAGGCTTCGCGCTTGAAAAAAAAAAAAAAAAAATTCAAAATAGCTAAATATTTGTTACTCATTTTATTGTGAGTTATTTATTTTCTAAGTAAAATTACATGTGTAAACATGCTTATTTGTAAAATGTAAAATGTTTTATGAATAAAATGTTCAGTGCAAGTTGTGAATGTTAGAGAAGAGAATAGATTTTCTGTGGCTTATATTCAATTTTAAGGAATTGTTATTGTGTAACCTTGAGCAGCACCAGGGGCATAACGAATATGGAAAGGTGTTCTTAATAGATTGATACCAATGATGATTCTGACAAACTGCTCACCCTTATTTTAATGATTATTTGTAATGTAACAACACAGATTTGATTTTATTCTTATGTAATCAAGTTTTAATTTTTTATTATAGGAGTATCAATGTTTTCCTGTGCAAATGCACACATGGATCCAGTGGCGCCAACTTATATGGGCCCATGCGTCGTGAGCCTACCCAATAATTGGATCTCTCCACCCACCCAATTTCAATTGATTTAATTCATAATTTATTTTATTAATTATTTAATAGCTGAAAGGAATTTGGTTTTATTGCCGTTCTCAAAATAGTTTTGTTTGAAAAATAGTAAGTACACCAATTAAACTTACAGGAGCACTGAAAACCCCTTCAGCGGATCTATAATTAAATTTCTCAAGAAAACAAATTTCCTGCCTATTTTGCCATCTGTTTTGATGTCTTGAATTGATAAAGCACTTAGGTGACTAAAATATATGCTTTTCTTGAGATTTAGTTTTTTGCACTTCCAATAGTTAGCAATTTAAATAATATCTAAAATAAATATTAATCCATTTATAAGGAATAACTTCTAAGAACATAATTTATTAAAATTATTTATAAAATTACAATTTAATTTTAATAATTTAAAAATTTGCTTAGAAAAAACATAATTTAATTTCGAAGTATCATCTTTAGTCATTCGCTTCTCCCCTTTCTCTCTTCAAACATACACACTGGAAAAAGAATTATGTGTGTTCAAAAATTTTCGAGACCATCCAATATTTTGAAAAGTTGGTGCTGCTGCGTGTATCCCATCGTGTAAGCATGATAGAAAGGTCGGGTTAGTTCCTTCCCCGTTCCACAAACTCCTGAGGTTAAACTAAAGATTTAAAGATTCCAAAAAATGTGAAAGGTTAACATTTTAAAATATATTTCCCTTTTATTTATTAAGCCAAAATAAATTTCTGAAGATTCCGTTAACAAATATGGGGCATTCTCACAATCTTTTGACTTTTGGGGGAAAAAAATCTGACAAAATTAAACTTGCTAAAATAACATTTTAATCTGATAGACGAATGCCTTAATGATTCAAAATAAAGAAAAAATGGTTAGCAGCGAATTTTTTTTTATTTAACTGAGGTTTAAGTTAAACTTGCGAGTTTAATTTTCCTTACCATTTTACCCCTATAATTTTTTATTTTCTTCTAAATTTTTACTTATAATGAATTTGCATAGTACACACAGGACATTCAAATAAGAAATAATAACAATGTAGTACTTTTAACACAGAATTTTTGTATAACATTGTCTTAAAGGGGTGTTAAAGAAGGGACGGTAAGGTAAAAAAAAGGGATGGTATTGGAAAAAAGGGACGAAATGGTAAAAAAAGGATGGTAAGGATGGAACGGTAAGGAAAATTACCACCTATTTGTAGGAAAATCATGTTAAGATTAAGTCATAGCCACAATATTCATTGATTTTTAAAAACAGTTGTTAACATTGGATTAAATTAATTTTTTTTTTTATTTACCTTGAAAAGTGCAGGAATAAACCTTGGGGCCGGTGAGACTGCCAATAAAGCCACAATGCTTGAAATTGATATTTAAATGCTGATTTAAATTCTACAGTAAATTTCCTGCCAAAGAATTTTAGACATTATTTTTCTAGCATACTTCTGCATGAGATAAAACTTGAAAAAAATTCTGTGGCTGGATCTGAAATGATTTTCTGTATAATTTTAGAAGAGGGGTGATAAAGGAATCTAAAACCCAGGGACAGAGTTTAAAAAATAATAACAACCCTAAAAATGTGTGCAGGTTAATTTTTAGCAACATATTTATATAAAACAATAGTTCCAGTTTCAGAAAAAATTTACATCGAATTATTTTTATTGAAACATTTTTATCCAGACAGCTCCAAACTTAAAAATCAGCATGAGGGACACAGGATGCTATAGGAGTTTTCCAGGTGTTTGGACCCCCAACATCGTCCAAAACTTATTTACCTCGTTAATATTGTTGTGAAATCATGCAATGGGATGTTCCCCAGTATATGAAATTAAAAAAAAAAAAAAAAAAAAAAACACAAAAAGTGTATTAAAATAAAAATTATTATTCAGGGACATGAAAGTCAAAAGATTGTGAGAATGCCCCATATATAGTCAAGTAAAATAGAGAAAGAAAAAAAGAGAGGGAGAAAAAGAAGTAGAAAGAGAGCACTCCATACTTTTTAATCACCAAGCTGAGGCGAAGAGATGCCAGAGGTGCCATTCAATTTGGAATTTTGCCTACTTTCCGAATATGAAAATTTTTAAATAAAGGTCGTCTATATATTAAAAAATTGTAACAACTTTAAATTTTCAAATGGTAACATTCACTTTTGATATCTGTTTCTTAAATGACGGCAGCTTGGGAAAAAGTATTGTTTATATTCTTTTACTTAAATCTTCATAGAAAAGAAAATGTATTAGGAGTTTATCCATAAATTCAGAAAAAAAATATCATACAAGAAGGTATATCTAAAATTTTACCAGAAAAATTATACAGAATTTTTTAATGTAAAACAAATTCACTTTTTATTTTCCTGTTGCTCTCTTCTCTCTAACGTTTTCTATTCTGTGGATGTTTTGATAGCAGGAGACGATCTCTTTAGGTTTAGATCATCAAAAAGTAAAATTTATCAATTAATCGCTAAAGCAAATTATTAGAATGAGCTGTACACTTTTTTCTTTCAATTGTGGTTCGTTT
Source organism: Maratus speciosus (assembly GCA_963932465.1). Taxonomy (NCBI): domain Eukaryota; kingdom Metazoa; phylum Arthropoda; class Arachnida; order Araneae; family Salticidae; genus Maratus; species Maratus speciosus. The sequence goes on along the minus strand of OZ010787.1, from coordinate 508,656,584 downwards.
TTTGCCAAAATGAATGTCTATCATAATTAATAATTTTTAATATGATTTTATTAGTAATTTTCATAATTCAAAAAGTATTATTGAAAGGAAAATAATGCCTGAAATATCTTCGCATCTATTAATTTTAACAACATAAAAATTTATATCGGATCGTTTTTGGGAAGATAATAAATAGAAGTTTGTCGCATGAATTAACATTAGCATCCTCACACTTTTCACTCAAATTATTCTACGATGATTTAAGAAAGATATACAATTGGTGATTTTCTTTATGGGGTACCTTCATAAAATGAACTAAAAATGGTGTCAAAAGTTGGTGTTACAATTGGAAAATTCAAAGTCGATACAAATTTTAATGTGTAGAGGACCTTTGTTTTTAAATTTGTATTCAAATTCAAAAAGTAGACCTAATACCTAGTCGAACAGTACCTTTCGCACCTGTCAGCGACAATTTTACGATTAAAAATTATGTGCATGTTTCTTCTTTCTTTTTTAACAACTGTACAATATCACCAATTTACCAAAAAAAGAGAGAAATTCCAGTCCAGTAACAATGAATTCTCGGTCCAACCCAAATCTGCAGAAAATCTAGTGAAAAAAAAAACAGCCCGACCACATCCCGCGCATTGTGGAAGGAAATTGATCCAAGTCTGTAGATATGCATTGTCAGAGGTAGTGTTGCCAATTTATCGAATTTTTTTATTCAAAATATCTACCAGAATTTTCGAATAGTTACATTTACTTTTTTAAACCACAGAATGTCTATCATTAAATAAATAGCAAATTATTATTTGAAATTTCTGATTGATCAATAAAAAAACCCAGCCAAGTTTGCAACATTGGTGCGAATGAGAGAGTATTAATTAGTTTGGAAGTGAAGGGCCTCGTGAAAGTTCTTGCACTTGGCCTCACTTTCGCTAAGGACGGCTCTGTGTATTTTTATAAAAGGGAATTAAAATTTTAGCTAATAACATGCAATAAAAGTTTTCTTGTAAGCATTTAGAAAACCTTACAATAATGCTCGTACAAGCATATATACAATTTAGTTTGAAAAAACTGAACTGCATTTGAAATCATCTATGCCAGATGATAATTTAGAAAGTTTCTTAATTTTTTCAAAATAAATTAGTGTGTGATTTTATAATAAAAGTACAGAAAAGTGACAAATGTGGATGTTTGTATAAACTGTAGAATTAGATGTGAATTTTAATGAAACAGTTTTGTTATGATTTTCTTAGCGAATAAACAATATCTATCCCTTTTTACTTTCTTTTATATGCATAAGAAAAAAAGTATTGATATTATGAAAATGTTTTACTTCCATTTTTTGATGGATTTACATATTTTGGCTTATTCTTAACACGATTTGACTATTTAAAAAATATATATGTCTGTCTGTAAGTTTGAGTCACAAATTTTGTAGGCGCACTATAGCAAGAACTAATGCATCTAACTTCATGAATCTTCATATTATGTTAGATTTTGAATTAGATTGGTCCAGTTTAAAATTAGTTGTATATTGTTCAGGCACTGTTATGCAGTGTTTTTCATGTTAGCTATATCTCATCATCTATGAATTAGACTTATAGGTGCTGATTACATTTTGGTGTATATATCCCAACAGGTGGTGCTGCTGTGCTTTGTTTTTCACAATTTCTGTGGTACCTATATCTCAGCATCTATAGGATGGAATTTCATTAAATTTTGTACTTAGTTAGATTTTGACATAAAATTGTACTAATTGGGCTTATGTGTATACTTTTTAATAGGTAGCGCTGGGCTATGTTTTTCACTTCTTCTGTGATAGCTATTTCTTGGCATCTATGGAATGGAATTTTGTAAAATGTAATATTTAATATGTTTATTAAAAATTATGTTGATTCAATTTTGGCTTTGTAACAGGTGCTGCTGCTATGGTATTGTTTTGTAATGAACATTATAGCTGTATCTTGGTTTCTATTGGGGTAGCAATGCACCAAATTTTATATTTGATGCTATTAATTAAAAATATTTGGATAGTACATTGGTCCAATTTTTTATTTGACTACTCAAAAAAGAACACTGTTAAACTGTGCTCTTTTTATTCATTGATCACTATAACATCAAGTTAAAGTCAAAGAAATTCACTACGTTTTGTAATTGTTTGTGTGTAACAGCACTATTTAAATTAATATAATTGAAGAATAATAGAGAAGAAAATTTGTGATGGCCACAGAATACTAGTTTTTAATTAAGCATACAACTCTTTTGACTACTGTTTTTGTACAAACGCTATTCATTTTTTCCATCATAGGACGCTAAAGCAATAGTTTTTTTAATGACATTAGGCAGTGGCAGCCCTGAATATAGTGGTTTTCATCGCTAAACCATGTTTTTATTTGGCAGGCAAATATGGGATTGTTTTGTGGAAGATAGATAAATACATTTATCAGTATCTTTTTTGTAATTAAAGTGGCTTTAATGTAAATAACTTTTCTGTTTTTTGCTTATTTTTTCAGTTGTGTTGCTTTTAAAATAACCTTCTGTATTGTTATTATTACACTGTATAGTTCATTTTGTGTACATTAGTTTTTTTTCTAAACAATTAGAAGAAAATGTCATAAAAAATTAAATTTTTTGTTTGGTCTTACAATACTTTGTCATTTCAAATAATTTTGGATGATTATAATAAAAGATGAATACATTAAATCAGGACACATGAATATATTTTTATTAAAGCAAGTTAAAAGACATACAATTTAAATTTAGACAATCTTAATTTATATACCTGTAAAATAGATTATTCTAACTTATTTTATCAGTAAATTACAGACGCATCATAGTACCATCATAATCAATGCTACATTTGTACAGTATGTCATTCATGTTACTTTCTGAAAACTTTTAGGAATAAATGTGTTATTAAAATGCAGAAAAAACAGCAACTTAATGTATACCATTAATGCATAAAAAAAAACAACAAATCATTTCATATATAGATTGGATTATCTTTTGTTTGGAACAAAACTAATCCAGATGTTTTTAGTATAATAAGTCTGGTAGTCAAAGAGTTGTCACACCTATTTCATGAATATATACTTCAATAGTTCTAATTTGTAATTGTAGAAAAGCTTTTGAAAATTGCAAATTCCTGTAGGCAACATAGTCTTCTTTATTATTTATAAAGCATAATAGTACTGGAGGGGGTTAGAGAAACAGGTAACCACAACTGGGTGAGTCACATCAGAAGCAAGCAAATCCTAATTGTTTGACGATGGGGAAATTTGGAAGGAGTTATCATTATAAACTAACCATTGGGCCTTTTCATAGATTATTCTTTTTATACTAGAAAAGTGTGAATTCATTGAACTACTATATTCCCAAAGAGCAATTAGTGTGAAAAGTTGAAAAGATAACAATTCTTTGTGTGCTGTGTTTTTATCATTACCAAGCTCATAAAAATGATTTCTGGAAAATAACTTGTCACAAGATTAACAACAGATAGTTACTAGCCGTGCAAAAGGAAATTAATTTTACAGCTGGGATTTTTTTTTTTTTTTTTTTTTTTTAATGGAGACTGGGCAAATATTTTTATTCTTATATTCATGCTATTTAACTCACATTGGAATGACTCAAAAGAGAAAGAAATGGTTATATGCTTGCAGTAATGAATTAAATTTAAAATATTGAAAGCTAAATGAATTTAACAGTACACATCACTTATCATAATTTACCAATAATTTTGACAAAAAATCTATAAGTATGACAATATTTCATTTCATCACAGTTATCTCAAGAATGAAAGAGAAACTTATAATTATCAGCCACGGACTGTTCTGACTTCAATGTCTCAATCAAAATATTTGTGTTAGCATGTACTACATTTTTTTTTTCTATAACATAATTGTTTGTGTAACTTTGGTGGGTATGTTTATTTATTTAACAAAATTCTATATTATTTAAGTTTTTGTGTGTTTGTTTATTTTTAAGTTGCAACATTGTCAAAAATGCATGATTTTCTTTTATTTTGCTTTTGCCATAACTTTGCATGGCTGTTTCCTTGCTTTCCTCATGGAAATGCATGCTTTATTTTGATGGAGTTTATTAACAATTAAAACTTTTATTAGCATGATTATATTTTGTGTTATTTCTTTTTAATTTTTGAGTTATTGACCTGTGTATGTGTTTTTTGCATAAAAGATATTCATTTTATTAATTGGTAGATAAATTTTCATAGTGTAAATTATTTAGTGCTTGAACATGTTAGAGCTTTTTAATTTAATTGTAGGTACAAGTTAATAGTAATAGGTTCAATCACATGTTGCAATATGTGCAAGTTTAGAATATTTATGTTTTAGTTTGTCAGCGAAGGCCCCCATCTTTTTAAGAGATGTACTTTATTATAAATGGTATTCTCTGTCCAAACGAATGAAGTTTTAACACAACTCCTTCCAATATTTTAATTTGTAATATTTTTGTCCACGCACACACACATTAATCTAACAAGTTGGAGAGTTATATGGCCAGAAAAATGGTGCTATCTTGGTGTTACTCTTTTTTTTAAATGAAAAAAATTACTATGTATTATAGAATATTTTTGGATCACTCATTAGAAAAATAATAAGCATCAAATAAAATGATTAAAAAAATGATTTAATAAAAAAAATTACATTACTTACTCTGCTTTTATTAAACACAAATTACATTTTTAATATCTTGTTGTTAAACTTTTTGAATAACTAGATGGAATCCCGAAATATATTTATATAAGTGTGCTGCAATGTACTTACTGTTGGGACAGCAAATGAGGCAACTTTGTTTAAAAAAATAAAAGGAAAGAGAAAGAATGAATAATATTAGCCACATTTTTAATGATCTTTCAAACAATCTTGAGCTTAAGCATCTTTAAAAATAATGCCAGCTATACCAGGTTTTTAAGAACTCAATGCTTAATAATTTTACATTAAAACAGAAAAATAAACTTTATGTGATTATGCAACAGTAACCTCTAAAGCACAAAAAAAAAATAATAATAAATTTGTATTTAACTCTATTTCAACTGTAAAATATTTTTTTATTCGTAGCCAATGAAAGTATACTTGATGCATTTATTATTTTTTATGCTGATATTTTTTCTTTATACAGAATTAAATTCATATTTAAACACTTTTGGGTCTGATATCTTAAAACTATATCTGATTTTCAATAGTTGATAGCATTTATTCAGTAATAATAAAGAATAATTGAAAAAATAATAATAATTATTATTATGGCAAAAATGTATGCAGAAACTTATTAGTATTGTTTCTTAACTTATGGAAATTTAAAATCTGAACCTTTGCATGATCAGCGTACCTCAGGTATCCTAGTTCTTTCGTAACCTAATTTGAATATTAAAGCTATATTTTTATTATTATAAAGTTGAAAATGAGTTATTTTTAAGGAATTTACTTCTTTATGTGAGAATGTAGATTGTGTTAAAATAATTTTGTGAAAATATTTATAACAATTTGAGTAGTTCTTACTGCTGATTCATTTGATGTCACATCATAGAGTAGACATGACCTTATTTCTTAATGTTGTACTTCTTCTGCGCAAGTGGCAAAGGTTGCTATGTTCATTTTAGATTTATCTACAAAAATATATATTTGTTTCATTTTGTATATATAATGATTGTGACTGAATTACGAATAAGCTGTTGTAAGCTGATATAATATTGCTGATGCAATTATATTTTAAATGAACTGCTGATGTAAGCTGTTCATTTAAAATATAATTGCATTTTTATTTGTGATTTTTGGAGAAAAAACAACAAGGTCTTGGCCATATAACTCTTAACTGGTTATTCTTGTATCCATATTCAGTGTTTTAATTTAGTTTAAGCTTAATAGTATACCAAATTAATGGTACCAAACATTGGTCTGCAAACTGCACTAGGCATCTGATAGCCAATTTTGCAGCCTACAAAGCTCTTTGGAACAATTAACTTATTCTCCAGTAAAGTTTTCTCTAAGAAATTAGAAGTATCTAATAGCAAAATAGGAAATTTTTTTGTAAATTTTATTATGTTCATTTAATAATATTTTCAATCAATTTATTCTTCTATTTGTGCAAGCCCCATATTCATGGAAATGGTTGCAATTAACGGATGATATTATAATCTGCCACATAACTTGTATGATAAATTATTGTCCATGAACATTGCAAAACCCTGGTATATGTTATTTAGCTGTCAATGTATTTTTGCTACATGTATCTTAGTTATCAGTGTTTGCATTTATCAAAGGCTTTTTTGAATGCTTTGTACTAAAATTTCTTACTTGCAGTACAGGCTTCAATTTGAACAATTAACATAAAAAAGTTTAAACTACGTCCTAAAAATCTTCATCAATATCTCTCCTCCATTGGCAGATAACCTGCCTGTGTTATGTATGTTACACAATGCATGTTACATCTCTGAATAAAGATTCAGTGTTTGAAAATTTCTACTTCTAATTTCTCTTGTTAACATACATAAAGATATATTGATAATTTAAGCTAAATGATTTCCCTTTAAAATTCAGTTAAAAAAAAAAAAATCACTGAATTCAAAACTGCTTGAAGTCCTTAAAAGTTACTTTCTTCCAGATCTCAAAAGTTTGCTAGACTATAAAATTCAGGTTAGTTATTTGGATAGGTGCTTTCAGTTTTCAAAAGATATCCTTAGCAAAAGTAATTCATTAGTTTCTAAAAGTAATGCAACATATGTAATGGGAAAAATATATTTGGAATTTGTAAAGCTCTTAAAGTGTTCTTAATTTGTTATATTGTGTAAGTATTCAATTATGAAAGGTCTTTGTACATAGTTTGTTAGAACATGTCTGTTAATACTTTTAAATAATTATCATATTATTTCATATTTTCTTCTTCAAATTATTCCTATCTGTAAATGAAATCATTTATTATTAGTTTATAAATTTTATAGTAGTATTAATATAAATTTTATATGATTAATTTTATCACCTTTCTCCTATAGGATACACCAGAATTTACTTCGCATGTACCCCATGTTGATTCAAGTGGATCATTACCTGTGTTAGATGAAGTTAAGCAACCGTATGTAACTTATCTTTTGTCATTTGTTTTACTTCCTTTTTATTTTAGAATCAGATAGAATTTCCCCTATATACTGTTTTTATGGTGGAACATCAATAATTGAATATTCTTTCATTCTTATTCACAAATAATGTGTTTAAGTTATGATAAAAATTACTAAGTTATGAATAAAAGTAGGCTTGTTTCATTATCAAAATTATTTTTGCTTTTTTTGTTCTATTAAACATTAATGCAGTTAAAAACATAAACCTTTTGGTTTTGCAGGTTCTAAATTTAATTTCAGCTGCATAATATTTTGTCATGAAAGGGCATATGCAGGGGTGCAAGGAAGAGCTATGGCCTCCCCTAAATCTTTGAAAATTGTGAGATACAATTTGAAATACTAAGATACATGAGTGTCAGTACAGTAAAATCCCATTAATCTGCCCTTCCCGATTAAGCGCCCTCCCCGCAAAAAAAAAAAAAAAAATTTGGTGCGCATGTCAGGATCAATTTCAATCATTTCTTTAATTTTTCTTTTCAACTAAGTCTATTATTCTACTTACCTTTAATTTCATTTATTTCTTCCAGTTTACTCAAATCTCCTTTCGGTGTTTGCACTTACATTTTGTTTTCATATCGTGATAAACCTCAGAGGAAGCTGATAATGCAGTTCAGTTATTCGTTTTACGATTCGATTAACAATCGATTCACGTTATCGAACTATCGATTATACTTCCTTTCTGTACAGCTACATAACTTCATATTTATACGTATAATTAATATTTTTCATAATACCATTAGCCTTGTGTATTATTATTACTAAATATGTAAAATAATAGTGATAATAACAATATACAGCCTTTTTTTTTAGTAACTTTCGGAATTTTATATCGTGTTGGTTTTCTTTTTTCTAAGTTATGGTAGATGGCGCCAAAATAAAGCGAAGTCGGATTTATTGGTATTATTTATTTTATTATTATTATTAAGTATTTTATTGGTGATTTAATTTGATATACGTAATATTTACTTTATATATCACTATTTAAAATGAGTTAATGTAGTGATAAAGTTTTTTTTTTATTCATTCTATGTCAGTCTGATTTAAATTTCCCATTATAACACATTTCTTCTTTTTTTTTTTTTAAATTAGTTTCATTTGCAATATTTTTCATGTTATTATTGTGATTTTTATTATTTATATAGCCTTTATAGATATTAAATGATGATTTAAAAAATACAGTTATTTAATGTTCCTTATTTACAAGAGATGGCGACACCGCATAAAATGTTACTAGTTTTAGAAAGAATTTTAGGACATTTTCAAACGCAATTTCTTAGCGTTTTTTAATTATTTTTAATTATTAAGTTCCTTTTATTTTTCTGTTACCATATTAATGACAAATATTAGTGTTGTTATTTATCTTATGACAGATATTAGTGTTATTATTTATCTAAATGCATTCCAGTTTCAAAGCTTTTGAAATCCAGAATTTTCTATAATTTGAAATCGCCGTTAATCATGAAGTTATACTGTTTTTCTATTTTGTATATAATTTTTTTTTCAAAATGTTTTTCTTTTCTCACTTTATTAAAATAAATCGTATTTTGCGACGATCGGTCATTACCATCCCCCACCCCACCACCCATAGATATCATTACTGCAATTTTAATACCGTGTAAGCACCCCCTCCGATTTTTTTATGATTGTTCGTCGGGTTTGGGGGGGGGGGGCAGATTAACGGTATTTTACGGTAATAAGAAATCTAGGAAAGAGCCAGATTTTGGAACAAATGTGCCTGCGGTTCAGAACCCAGTTTGCTGCTTTAAAATGCAGAATATAAACTTGAAATTAGCTAAAATGAGAAATTCTTGTCAAAACTTCTCATACAAGGCAATTTTTAAATGTATAAGCATAAAAAAGTTACACAAAAATTTAACAATTAAGAAATACTAAATATTAAAAAAAAAATTCTATTGGCATTTTTCGAATTGAGAATTGAAACAGTTCATCCTTTAACCCTCCGTTTCTCCATTTAATATAAGTTTGAAACACATTAATGTGAAAAGATAAATAGAATTTAAAATTGTCTTCAACAAGAGATTAAGTAGCCTCTTGATGAAAAAAATTCTCTATTTTCTCTTAGTGTTTAATAATTCCAAAGTTGCTTGAGAAGAATAAATTTTTTAATTCAAAATTCAAGAAGGGGTAATGGCCTTTCCCTACCCCAATCCCATTACTAGGTAATCAACTAGGTTAATAACTAGGTTATCAACTAGGTAAATTATCTCCTGAAAATCTACTTTGAAATGAAATGGTGTAATATAGTCTGCCCAAAGCTGGCTTTCCAATTCCAACCAATTTAGGAGTCTTAATGGAAACAAAAGCAGTTGATATTACTGTATGGTGCAGTTTGTTTGCTTGTCAGGAATCCATGAAATGGGATGTATTATAATATGTATAGATGTTAGAGTGCCTTATCTATATGAGTTTAGATAAGTAGATAATAAAAATTGCCGAGAGTATAACTGCCAGTATCCTTAAATTTTAATAAAGCTTGTTAAACAAAACTTCTTTATCTGCAAAAATACAGAATGAAAAACCTTTCAACATTTAGATACTATGCAAAATACATTGCAATTGCTATCATTCAATATGGTTTTTATCATATCTTTTACTATGGTTCCTTTGATATGTTTTTCTCTTGTTCTCTTCGGCAACATACAAAAGGTGCATTAATTCATTGTACATTAATTCATTTATTTTATTTTATTAGAACCCTTACTTCTGAAGCTTCTGTTGATTCAGAACAAACATCTGAGTCTGGCAAGCATCAAAAATTAGAAAAAAAGAAAATTAAACGTCGAAGGACACAAGATCGCACACCAAAACTGACTATTATTGGTGTAGAAGATACTATGGTTGAATGCCAGTTAGAATCTACTAAGGGAAAAACAGTCACCTTCAAGTTTGATCATACAGATACGAGTCCTGAAGAAATAGCTAATAAATTGGTAAGAAAATATTTTAAAATAATTTTTTCATTCGTATATATAATTTTTTTTTTATTTATTAGTGAGAAAGTCCTCTTTCTTTCAATACGGATTTTTCTGTTGTCATCAGAAATGTATTGTCCATTTTTGTATTGTCCATATTAGAAATATATGCCAAAAGGTAGTACAGTATGCTAATGACATAGCAATGGTGGCAACAGCCTGCTCTATCACTTTCACTTTTGTCATTCATACATAACTTCTAAATATTGCATAATGTTTACATACTTAAATAGGAAAAAAAGTGCTTTAAAATGAAATTTGTTTGAAAACTATATCTCAATTCATTGAATTATGATTTTTTAAATAATGTTCAAGCATTAAGATACTTTTGTTTTCTACAATAATATAAAGTAACTAAGAAGAAAGTGGAAGAGTTACCACAGTTGGAAATTGTTTAGTCTTGCTCTTTCATTTTTTTCAATTAATCTTCTTTAATTGAAACTCCACTTCCAAGCATTGCTATTATGGCTAAAAATTTCTTTAAAGTGAATGTGAATATCATTAAAAGTAAAAAAAAAAATCGAAATCCCATTTGTTCAAATATGTCATTTAGCTGTAAACCTGATTATGGAAGATTAACTATAAGATATTGCACTTCGGTGCTAAACTGAAATTTCTCAACAAAAAGACAAATTTTCATTTTATGTTAGACACAAAATTTATATCAAGTGAAGTTGAATTGGGTTAAAAGATACGTTGCATCAAAAAATGCTTAGAATTAGTATTAGGGAAGTCTCACAAGGGGACCACCAAACATGATGTGCACAGTTTTTGATAATTTTTAAGTATGTTGTAGGGGTCACACCTCTAATTATTCCGGTGAAAGGTTTCCTTCAAATGGGCCTTAGTTTTTAAGAAATTGGGGGTCAAAGTTCAGCATACTTTTCAAATACCTATTTATTGCTGCTTCGAGCGCATACTCCGTGGCGTCGAGGTAACACGCAAATACGCTGTACCGCAGATAGCAGGTTCAGACCCAGCTTGTGCCTCCATTTTTTTTTTTAAATTAATATTATATTTTTGACATGTTACTAATTTTGTGAATTAGGAATTAGGCAGCTTTGAACTTTTTGATATTTTCCTATTAAATTACATTTACATTTTCGATTTTTTTTTTAAAGAAATTGGGGGTCAAAGTTCAGCATACTTTTCAAATACCTATTTATTGCTGCTTCGAGCGCATACTCCGTGGCGTCGAGGTAACGCGCAAATACGCTGTACCGCAGATAGCGGGTTCGGACCCAGCTTGTGCCTCCATTTTTTTTTTTAATTAATATTATATTTTTGACATGTTACTAATTTTGTGAATTAGGAATTAGGCAGCTTTGAACTTTTTGATATTTTCCTATTAAATTACATTTACATTTTCGATTTTTTTTAAAGAAAATTTATATTATTAAACTAATTTATATGTAGCTATATCATCTTTTTAAAACTTACTATTGCTGTTTACATTTATGTATATTTTGTTATTTATCACAGTTATGAAATAAGGCATAATATTTTTTTCTTACATTTTATATATATATAATAATTGACTAGCAAAAAGTCAAGAAAATACTAAACAAAATACTTAACAAAATACTTTCAATATTTCATTTGTTCTAAATATAACGAATGCAATATGTTAACTAATGAAATGTTGATCATTACTGACATCGACATTATTAATTTAGTAAATATGAAATTAATCGGGTGATACATATCATAATAATATTCAAAACATAAAATAGCATTAAAAAATTACTATAAAAACAGTTTTTTTTGCATGAATTTTTTTAACAATATTGGTAGAACGCACAAACTAACATAATATATATTCTTTAAATACTTAATTTTTTAACTGCATTAAATAGCTGAACGAGATCAATAAAAGGAAAATTTTATTTCTTCTGATATTACTGCGAAAGCACAGCAGACGATTTTTTTAAAAATATTTTTTATTTATAGAATAAATATCTCTCATTATTGCATTTCCAGCTGAATATTTAAGAATGACGTCAACAATATTTATAATTGAATGAAAAAATATTTTAAATTTAATCTGTCATTTTTTATTTGTGCAAATAAAAAATTGTGTTGAGTTCGAACTTTACAGATAAAGGTATTTGGAGGGCATTAAAAATTTATACAACTGGTAAAAAATTACATATAATAGTTACTACTTTTACTTTTTATTACTCTTGTAAATATGGTATTGAAATTATCTAATCGTAAATACGTTTATTCGACATGAAAAATATTTTGTATAAATTATGGTAAAAATTATAAAATTCCATAAAGTAAACAAAATATACATATATAATTATTATAGATCTGCGCTTAAATTATAAAAATGTAAATAATAATAAATTGGTACTTTTTGGGTAGCCGGGCACCAGTGTTGTATATATATAAATATATAGATAGATGAATACACATATATATACATATATATGAATATACATATATATACACATATATATATACATATGTATGTATATATATATGTGTGTATGTGTACATATATATATATGTACATATATGTGTGTATATATATGTATATATATAACACTGGTGCCCGGCTAACCGAAAAGTACCAATAAATTTAGTAAAAACAATTCAACAAAAATTCTAGACATAAAGTAGATTAATTTTGGTCTATAGAAATTTTAGCTTAAAAATTGCAGAAAAAACATAAATTTTCATTAAAATTGCGAAAATGTAAATGTAATTAATTAGGAAAATATCAAAAAGTTCAAAGCTGCCTAGTTCCTAATTCACATAATATTAATTAAAAAAACAATAGAGGTACAAGCTGGGTCCGAACCCGCTGTCTGTAGTATAGCGTATTCACGCTTTACCTCGACGCCACCAAGTACGCGTTCAAAACAGCAATAAATAGGTATTTGAAAGTATGCTGAACTTTGACCCCCCAATTTCTTAAAAACTAAGGCCCATTTGAAGGAAACCTTTCACAGGAATAATTAGGGGTGTGACCCCTACAACCAACATAAAAATTATCAAAAAATGTGCGCATCATGTTTGGTGGTCCCCTTGTCAGATGTTTTAATAGATTTTCTTGATGGTTTTCTGTTGATAAAATGACTTTTAATTCTTGACTCGGAGCTTCTTTCCAAGTGAGAGGTTAAATAAATGAATTGCTATTAATATACAAGGCGCCTATATTTGGGAGGCAGAGAGGTGGGGATAGAGTCCCCACCTCCTAGATCTTCTATAGTCAATTTTATTTTGTCAATTTAACACCAAAGTAAAAAAAAAAAAAAGATTTTTTAAAGTTTATGAGATATTGGTGATTCACTGTAACTATCAAACTTCTTTATTGAAAAATAGGTTTGCTCGAATCTGTTATGAATTTACCTTCAAAAGTATGATGAGGAATTTTAGGTGATAATTTTAACACATTATTACTTTTGTAACCTTAGCTCTGAAGCTCTACCATCTCATTTTAATGGAACCATTAAAATACACACACACACACTGAACCATTTTAATAAAATTGTTTTGTCAGAAACGAGTTTTTATAGATCAGTGATTAATCTGGCAATTTGTAATTGCATGTATGGAGATTAACAGGATATTATTTCTTTCTCCAAGGTACCAAAACATTTGATATTTTTTAAGCAAAAGTGATTTTAGTTTCTTTGCTATAAAAAAAAATCTATAATGGTTATTAATTATTTTATAATTTTCACATAATGCAGTTTGTGTAGTTAGAAGATGATTATATCATGTTTAATAATAGAAATTGTTGATATTTGCTTAAGTTTTTGAAATAATAATTTCAGTAAAAAAGCCCAGTGGCATAGTGGTCAGAGTATCTGACTGCCATGCTGCAGTCTGAGAGTTTGACTCCCAACTGGGCAGGTTTACTTAGCCTTTCGTCGTTTTGGGATCAATGAACTGAGTACCAAGTTTGCTTTGAAACTAAGCACTGAGGATTCCGTGTCAGGCTGACCACCTGGCTGGGACATATGCTGTATAGTACTTGGGGCCCAGGGTCAAGAAAACAAGGATGGGCACTGTATTCCCAGATCCTTCAGGGATCTTATAGCTACAGAGTTTAGTTTTTTTTTTTCCAGAAAAATGTGAAACTTGGTTTCATAATTTTGTATTAATATTTCTAGATTATCATGCATTTCATAAAGTATATTTTGATTTTTTTTTTTTAAGGTTATTACCAACTTACTTGCTGAGAATCATGCTGAAATCTTCACTGAATTTATCCAAGAAGTTGTGAGACAGCTTAAAGAAAATCCTGATAAAATTCCTGTTATTCAATTTATAGAGCCTCCAGCTGCTCCTAGCAGTCCCCCAACTCTTAGACGTCAAACATTTAAAGATCATTTAGATCTCGAAAAGGTACTTAATATAGCTTTCTTTCTGTTTACAACGGTACTTTTTTTCTCAACACAATTCATTCTGAAGTATTGTTCGAACGCTGAATCAAATTTTACTATAAGAAATAATGAAAATGGGATGAATTGACTCCTTCCTTCCTAATTATATGTTTTAAACAGTACAATACAGTAAAATATAGTAACACTGTACAGTATTGTACTTTTCATGGCTTAAGACAATTTTATAACATTTTAATAAAAGTTTAACAAAAACTTTACCCAAACCTTTATTGGTGAAACTTAGGAAGACTTGAGATTGATAAGAAGGGGAAGATATTTCATTTTTAATTTTTTAGATCATTAGAACACCCAAATTAACTCTCTGATTTTGATTTTCAAAATGTAAGGTGAAGTGATATAAGTGTAAACCATGTTTTGGCATAGTTCAACTTTAAGCCTTTCTATCACACTTATCATTACACATAATCAAGTGGTGGGTTTTTATCATTTTTTTTTTTTTGCTTAATATCCTTATTTATTGGTCTATTAAGTGCATTAGCTGAGATCTGAATTAAAAAATGGTTTTTGAGCTATAATTTTTTTTCCAACAGAAGTCAAGCGGTCACACTTTCTTTCTACACTTTCCTCCCCAGCTATAAGCCTAATCTTTCACACTCTCAACATGTTGCTCTGAATGATCTTAAATCTAATGATAATTTAATTTATAACAAAAGCAAATATAGGTGGTCAAATTGATCTGATTGATAAATAAGATTACTCTGATAAAATTTATGCCCTTTTTACATGAAGGTCCTCCATTAAAATTCATTTCTCATGCTAATTTGCGTCTTTCCTGTATCAAAAAAGCTAGTAAGAGTCCTGCTGTATTCCTATTATTTCTAATAATGGTACTGCTACTTACCCTTTTACAAGCTTTTAACTTCCATTTTCTCTCCTTTATTCATTACTAATACACTTAACTATAAAAAATTCTTATGACTTTGTCATTAAATAAAAAATGTCAATCAGGTCAATTATCGGGTCCTATGTTATCACTTGATGTCAAATCTTTAGTTACTAATGTTCTAATTGAGAGCTGCTCTATCATGTTTAGAAACTAGATTATGGGAATTGCATTACTTCATACCACTTTTGAATTTAATAGTAAATTTTACAAACAATCTGATAGCTTAAGTATGGAAAATGCTTTATCACCAATTCTTTGTGACTTTGTGTGCATTTATATGCAATATTTTGAAGAAAAATTATTGGATCTATTAAATTTTAAATATTGAGTACATTATGTTGATGATATCTTTGTCTTAGTTGATAATCTTTTTGATATTTCCACCATTCTTCAAACTATCAGTTGTATCCACCCACACATTCAGTTTATTTTGAGTTAGAAAATTGTAATGAATTTCCTTTCCTTGATGTTTTAGTTACCAGATGTGATTTTTTTTTTTCAAAAACCCATGAAAAACCCTTTTCTCTCTGTACCCCTCTCATGCTCTCTCAAACCACCCAGCAAACCAGAAAAACAGTGTATTTTATGCTTATGTAAACTGTACCCTCAAAATTAGTTCAGATTCTGATTCCCTTAATGATGAACTTAATTATTTAAAATCTGTTGCTATCAAAAGAGGTTTCAACCATTCTGTTATCGATAATGCTGTGAATAAATTAGATATCCAATAGATCCTATGGTAAAGCTGCTCTTTTTAAATCTGTCAAAACTAAACCTGATAATTTGATTGTTATGCCTTCTTATCCTCCTTTCTGTTTCAAAATAGCTGAAGTTAGAAATGTTTCAGCCATTTTTTATCTTTAAACCTGTCATTAAGTTCCCCTGCAGTAAGTCTCCTGTCTTCTCCTCATCTTCACAAATGGGAATCTATAGTGTTCCGTGTAATAGTTGTTATGGAAACCTGCTTAAAAGAACACTCCTGTTAGGTCTTTAACCAGGAAGTTTCTAAATATTGTATTGCCAAACATTTGTGAAATTCTAGCCATAGTTTTAATTAAAAAAATGCTAAAATTATCTTTAATGCCAGTAGCACCTTAGAATTGGACTTTCCTGAAAATTTAAAGCAATTCATCTTAATCATGAGGTTATAGTTAATGAAGAATCTAATTCCACCAGGCTCTTTGCAGCTTGTAAAAACTTGTTCAGTTTGACCATATAATTTAATTTTTAATTAATTATATTTTGGTATATTAATACTTGGAAATTTTTCCAGAGAGAAACATTTGCTTTGCATACAATATTTCAAATGAAAATCAAATTTCAAATTAATTGCTTAAATGGCACAAAGGCCAACCTAGTGAAAAAGATTCCATGCCGGGACTCAAACCCGGACCATCCGTATAGTGCTCTGACATTTTACCGACTAAACCACATGGAATGATACCCATCCTGGAAGTCTCACTATTACATGTCGGCAAGGCTACAAATGCAGCACAAGGTGGAATAATTTTCATGAGCCACCAACATGGGGCAAACACAAAACATAATTAAATCTAGCATTGATTGAAACTATAATTAATACCTGGAAATATTCCAGAGAGAAACATTCACCTTGCATAAAATATTTCAAATGAAAATCAAATTTATAATTAATTGCTTAAAAGGCACAAAGGCCAACCTACCGTGAAATCCCATTAATCTCCCCCCCCCCCCCCAAACATGACAAAAAATCATAAAATAATCAGAAGGGGGCACTTACACAGGATTTTTCCGCGATCTTTTCACAAAATTTGCGGGTTATTTTGGGGATATTTGATGAAATTTGTGGGGGGGGGGGGGTTCATGATTTAAAAAAATTTTAAGTTTTTTTGCAATCCTTTGATGAAAATCACGTTTTTCTCACGATCCTTTGGCAAAATTCGTGATTCTTTGTCGAAATTCACATTTTTTTGCGATTCTTTGTCGAAATGCACATATTTTTTGTGATTCTTTGAGGAATTGTGTGTTTTTTCATGATTCTTTAACAAAATTCTTGTTTTTTCTGTGATTCTTTAATGGAATTTGCATTTTTTTCTGCTATTCTTTAATGGAATTTGCCTTTTTCTCATGATCTTTTGACAAAATTTGCGTTTTTTCTGCTGTCTTTTGACAAAATTCGCATTTTTACTGCTGTCTTTTGACGAAATTTGCATTTTTACTGCAATCTTTTGATGACATTCACGATTCTTTGATGTAATTCTTGTTTTTTCAGTGACCTTTGACTGCATTTTTTCCGGCAATCTTTTGACGAAATTTGCAATCCTTTGACGAAATGTACGTTTTTTGCGATCCTTTGACAAAATTCATGTTTTTTCCACGATCCCTGGATAAAGATTTTTTTTTCGCGATTTGTAGATGTAATTCACATTTTTTAGTGATCTTTTGACGTAATTTACGTTTTTCAGCGATCTTTAGGATGCGCTTTCTCAGGATTTTTTGAAAATTTCAAATTTGTTTATAAAATGAGGGAGGCATTTGATCGGGAGAGGCAGATTAACGGGATTTTAAGGTAGTGAAAAAGATTCGATGCCGGGACTCGAACCCAGACCATCAGTATAGTGCACTGACATTCTACTGACTAAACCACATGGAACAATACGCAGCCTGGAACTTCTCGCTATTATATGTTGGCAAGGCTACAAATGCAGGACAAGATGGAATAATTGCATTTGTAGCTTTGCCAACATGTAATAGTGAGAAGTTCCAGTCTGGGTATTGTTCCATGTGGTTTAGTCGGTAGAATGTCAGTGTTCTATACTGATGGACCAGGTTCGAATCCTGGCATGGAATCTTTTTCACTAGGTTGGCCTTTGCACCTTTTAAGCAATTAATTTGAAATTTGATTTTCATTTGAAATATATTTTGATATTTAAGTTTTATATTTGTATTAATTTTAAACTTCTATTTTATTTGCATTTATTTTACTTTTTCTTTTTTGTTTATTATATATATATTTCACATTTTCTTGTAATTTCCTTTAATTGTTTTCAATTTGCTTCGTAATTATGTTCTCTGTCCTTCTGATTGGGTAATGCTCTTGTGTGATTGGCAGATTACTTCTGTTTTCCTGTTGTCTGTTTCCTTTAACTTGTCCCTTTTCCCTCTAACTCTTTTCAGTCTTGTTCCTGCCTTCAAAGTGGTAGCATGTATTCTTTGACTTGAAGCATATCTATTTTAAATAATTGAAAATTCTTTTAATTATTAATAATATTAAATTTTTGTTATATTGAAAGTAGTTTGTTTCACTATTAAGATTAGTCTAAAATGCTAAATCATACTTGCCTGTGTGCATTATTATATTTTGCATTAGAAATCTGTAAAATAGCCATATCCCTGTGATAAAAAATTTTTTTCTGTTCCCTTGTTATAGACAGGCAGTACAATAAACAAAAGGAGAAACCAATTATATAACTCTGGTTGGGAAATGCTTGAATTAAATATTAATAATTTGACATTTTTTTGAAATATATTTAAATATATGAAATTTTAAAAATATGCTTCATTAAAATAATCAACTATTATTTCAAAGGTTCTATATATATTATTATAAAGGTTTATTTCATCATGTAGCTTAAGCTGTGCATGTTTTTGTTACGGAATATTTTGCTAGTCTGCTAATTTTGCTTTATTAATGTATTTTGTTTGAAATATTGAGTCAGGCTTGTATGAATTTGTAATATTTTCATGTATACAGACATGTGTTATGTATTTCAGAATTTAAGTATGGATAGTCAAGATAGCAGTTTGCCTTCAACACCCCAAGACCATGAAAAAGAGTGGTCTCCTAAGAAGCAGGGTTCCCCTTCTAGGCTTATCAAAACTTCAACTCAAAGTGATGTTCCTTCAGCTACAGCTCCTGTTTCTTCAGTACCTAAAACAGTTAATGTACCTCAAGAGAATTCACTTTCTGATAACCAGGTATAAGCTTTTCATATTATATAAGGTTATAATTTTCATTATAATGTTTAAACAAACTTTAATTTGATTTATGTTGTAAACTTGTTGAATCAGTCGAATGTCCAACATTTTCTGAGCTTTGGAGATTATGAAGGTTTAAACATTTCTTGAATTTCAAGTGACAGACTAGTAAATCTAATTAATGTCTTTAAAAATTAGTAAATAAAAAGCTAAATATAAGAAAAATAAAAATCAATGAAAAAACTTTAAGTAATTTTCATTCATTCTAAAAACAATGTTAATTAAAAATGTACTCATTGATTTTATAGTATTATAATTTTTCAGATCCTGATTTGATGTGCGACTGTGTTGTTCTGTGTCATTCAAATATCATCATTTTATCAAGTTATGTGTCCAATTATATTTTTTGTGTAACATTTTCAAATAAATTTTCTCAATATTTTTATATTAACCTTTATACTTTGGGAAGTTTTACATACTGGGTACTTATAAAGATGGGAGATTAATGAGGTTCACTTTTCTCCTTTCATCTAAAAGTGTGTCTGTGTTTAACAGTAGGCAATGAATGGTTTTTTCACACTCATGTAAGAAAGTGACTCTTCCTATTAGAAATTTCTCTTAGAATAATCCCTTTTGTTTCACCACACAACACAAGGCAAAAAAGTATTTGTGAGGTAAGAGGTTATTTGTCAGATATTTAAACCTTTCCTGTCTTTTAAAAAGAGGTGCAATCTGCTTTATATTTGAATTGCTGGTATTCTAGGTTAAAAGTAAGTTAAAAGTTAAGTGGAACTTATCTTCGATCACTTGATATTGGACACAAATTTGAATGTACTACTACCGGGTGTCCCAAAAAGGACTGACTGATTTTAAAATTCAATAACTTGCAAACGGTGACAGATATTTAAAAAATTCTTGCAGGAGGGTTATGCATAAGGTCAAAAGTTTTTTTTACAGTGATTTTCAATTTTAGTTCGAATTACAAACAATAGATGGCGCTGCGATCAATAGACGCTTAATTCAGGCTCGATTTTTGGTACTTCGTGGCCCGGATAATACATTTCCATCTCCTTTTTCAGCATGGAACAAGAGAAAGGACCAGAAATCGAGCCTGTATTTAGCGACTATTGCTTACAGCGCCATCTATTGTTTGTAATTCGAACTAAAATCGAAAATCACTGTAATAAAACTTTTGACCTTATGCATAACCCTCCTGCAAGAATTTTTTAAATATCTGTCACCGTTTGCAAGTTATTGAATTTTAAAATCAGTCAGTCCTTTTTGGGACACCCGGTATGAACTAAATGCAGCTTTCTTCATGTGTTAATTTCTGTAACATCTTTACAGAGTTCTGTAACTTAAGTAAATTAATTAAATTTAATCTAAATTCTAAAAATTGGCTAGCTATTTCTCAGTTTTGTTGAAAATGGATTTAAGGATAATTTTTACTTATCTTTTGTTAAAATGAATTTGGGAAGATAATTCCAGCACTATTCCAGTTAAATCAAGTTAACATGTCAAAAACGTTTCTGTGAATCGTCATTGATTAAAACAAACAAAAAATGTGCATGTCCTGTTCCATATTAAAATCTCTACTTTCTTCAGAAACTCCATATTTTGGTTAAAAAAAAAAGTATTTTCAATGTTAACTTCTATGCATGTGATGTTTTTCAGCAGCACTTTTACACAAGAAAAATAATAATGCATTTTGTAAATATTGTTTTGTTGGCACAATAATCTTCATTATTAATTGAATGAAATAATAATAAAACTTTATGACACTTCGACCAAATACTATATATCAAAGCTTGTGTTAAATTCTTTAACATAGATATGCTGTTTTATTAAATTATATGCATGTATAGTCAACTCCTTCTAATCCTGACACTTGGGAGGAAAAATATTCCAGGATTTTGCAGATTGCTCATTGTTTGTTTACAATTTTCTTTTGCAGATACAAAATTAGTTATTGTTATTAATGCATGGATGAATGTTTAAATAGAAAGCTAATGATTTCATATAATTTTTACTATAAAATATAGCATTTCTTCAGCATTAACAAAGCTCTTATTGCTTTCATAAAAGTACAATATAAGTACATAATCAAATTATACACACCAATAACATAAACATTCATATCTAAATGTGCATTCACTGCTGATTAGTTTTAACTCTCTGAAACATTGATACAATTGTTGTTTGTGAATTTCTTCAATATCTTGATTGTAAATTTAATTGTTTACTGATATGTATTGCAGATTAAAAGGCTTTTAAGGATTATAGGTCTGTGGATTAAAGGGAGTGAACTGTAGTGTAGTAATCCCAACTGTTAAAAAACTCTGAAAACTTATTTGCATGCCCAATAAAAGCACGTGAACTATCCATTTGATTATTTATATGGATTAAAAATAATTTTGAAATTCTTGTGTTTCACTTATTCCCCGCAGCCCCATTTTCATTGGGATGAATGCTGATGGAATATATTTTGATGCCAAGCTAGATTTTAAGCTAATTAAAGCTCTATATAAAATAGATTTGTTTTAAGGTTATCATTAATTGGTAAATTTAATATATATGTTTTAAAAATTATTAATACAACAAAAAAAGACATAGTTATTTTCTTAGGTTTGACAGATTCTTTTCAATTCAAAACTAAACAGTTACCAATCAAAATGGAACTTTTTATCATAAAGCCAGTCAAATATTTTTCAAGCGAGTCCATGATCTTTTGTGTTCTAACATATCTAATCAGAGTGAGACTAAGAGATTTTTATGCCCTTATATATTGGTCAGTTAGTGAGTTTCAAAGTGCAGTGGTCTTAAAATAATAATAATGATTCAAATGTTTTTTTTTTTTTTTTTTTTTTTTCCTAATAAGAAGTGTTTTAATCATGGAAGTAAGGGTGTAAAAAAGGATTTTTTTTTTTTTTTTTTTTTTAACAAGGTCTGGGAAGAATTACTGTAACATTATCACTAAATTTGGTAAGCTGACTTTAGACTTCCAAATAGCCTTGAAAGTTGCTCTCAAATTATTTTGGAATAGAACAAAAAGTTATAAAAGATGAGTACATGAAAAAAAAAGCATTCATAAACTACCTAGTAAATTTGTTGCATAAAAATTAGAAATAATGGTTTTAAATGTTTTTAGAATGCATTATTTTCATAAATATATTAAATGAGAAATATAAAATTTAGTGCCCCTTCAAAATTTTGGTACCAAAGCACAGACCTGTTTGACAAGCAGAGACCACATTGGTCTATGTGATAATCAGGCCATGTATCTGATTGTGTTGTAAATGGCTATACAAATTTCTTTCTGGTGTTCTTGAGTAATTTTGGTGGCTATATTGACTTTTTATTAACTACTTTTTTGCTTTTTCTGTTTTCATGAAATACTTTTGATGTCTGATATAGTTTCAAAGTAAATAATATAATCAAAATATCCTGGATTTCTTTGTCAATCTAAAAGGTGTATAAAAATCTGATGTATTAAGGAGTTCTGTAAAACCACAAACTATATGTTAAAAAAGTTTTATAAAATTGTCAACATGTTTCAGCACCATCAGTGTCTTTTACAGGATGAACTGAGAATACTTTACTGTTATGTGAACCATTATATATTATACAGAAGCACCATCTGTATGATTCTCTTGTTACTCCACTACAATCATATGATTGTAGAAGTAAGTACCAGAAAGGAAATACTAAGAAAAGAGTCCTAAAGATGACACTTCAGAATAATAAATAATGAATCATGCAAAGTAAAGTATTTTCAGTTTGTCTTAAGAAAGGCACCAGTAGTGTTGAAACATGTTGACAGTTTTATAAAAAAAGTTTTTTAACTTATAGTTTGTGCTTTTATGGAAGAACTTTTACATCATAATTTTATATTTCCTTTTAGCAATTTACAAAAAAAAAATAGTTGCAAAGGATAATTGGTTCTTTTTGTCTACTTTTCTTCAATATATGCACTCATTAGAGTCCCAAAATAATGAACGAACTAATAGTATAAATTTAGTAGTTAGTAAAAATGCTACATTAAGATAAAAAATGAGTTGAAATTGAAGTATTTAGTTTGCATTAAGAAAGTATACTTATAGAAGCTATCTAAAACAACAATTGTATGATTATGTGATAAAAACATTGCTTTTGCTTTGTTTTCACAGTATATTTACATTTTTTGTTTTAATATTCATAAAAACCATAATATTCTAAATGTGAGCTAGACATATAATGTTCCCCACTTAATGTGATTGCACTTGTTCTTAGCAGAAATAATTACACTATCAGAGTAAAATTTCATCTAACAGTATAATGCTCAGTGACATATATGCAAAAAATATTAGATTAAAAAATATTTTAGTCCGTCACAAAATTTTTAAAACAAATCATAATAATAGTGTCACATCTTTTGTTCACTTTGACCTGCAAGTTAAAATGTAAAATATGATACTGCTTCTTAAATCCATAGAAGCTGTATTAGGTTTGGCAATGTTTTCATGTTTAGCTTGGTTTAAATTTTCTACAGAACTTTTGAAAATACATTTGAGATTTAATTACATTTTAAAAATAAACTTTACTTCTAAATTAAAAAATGCCAAATACAATAAAATTTTAAATAGAAATGACAATTGTTCTATAGATTAAAAAAGTAATTTTTTAGTATGTATTAAAAAAAGAGGATATTTTGCAGCATTTTTATACCATACTATATAAGGTGGATACTTAAGAATTGAAAGCTTGTGTATCTGGTAATACTTTCTAAAATGATAGCCTTCTTAATTTTGTTCTTGAAATTTTCTTGCTCCAGTTTTCTATTCAAATAGATACTTTTGTGCATGTATATTTTTGTAGTTTTTAATTTTCTGATGCTAGCCTAACAAAATGACCTATGCTTTTTCAAATTTGAGATATTAAAAAAAAATAAGTGTCATTCCTTAGTAATATGTTTTCCTAAATTAAATTTTTAAAAAAATTAAGAAAACTATGAGCAAACCTCATGCTATGAAACGTATTGGTCGTTGGAAAAGATTGATTACCATGACTCATCATGTTTGTTGTTGTGAAATCCCTCACATGCTGCTTCCTGGATTTATATGGCAGGTTAGTGTTATTAATAAGCTCTGCTTTTACTCTAACGCTGCCTATAATAGCTTGCTTTTATAGTTGCAAGTGCATGATCCTGGAAGCTCAAAGATATTGATGCAAATTATATCTTAGACGCTGTTAGAGGTGCCTAGACAATTTTTATGACATTTTTTGAGTGATTTCTTTTAAATGTATTTTTTTTTTTTAAGAAATGCATTTTGCAAGTTTATAAAGTTTTCAATTACTTGATAAAGTATAACATAGGCTGGTATATAAATAAAATAACGAAGGCAGATTGCATATTATCTCAAAAGTACTTAGTGTAATTCAGTGCAATTTCAAATGAAGCTATGTCTTGAGAAAATTAAAAAATCATTCACAATCAGATACTGTAATTTTTATCTCTTCATTAGAACAGTCCCATGATCTTCATGTTTACTGTTTGCAGGATACTATTTATGAGAAATTTGAGTCTAAAATTTTCTGATTCAAATCCATGTGGTTCTTTCTGGGAGGATGTGCTAGATTGTGAGGTTTTCCCTTGTACAATTATGAGAGTGTAGGTACTTTCCTTGAAGTTCTTCTAAGAATATCACTCATTAATCTTTCTAGATATTTTTTGCTGTCACTGTCAGGCAGTGGGAAGTCAATATTTAACATTAGGATAAACAATACTGGTATTCTATTGAAAATTAATTATTCAGTAATAAAGTATCAACAACTTTTTATTCATTATAGAATGATTTACATTAACAAATTACAAAAGAAAAGAAAAGAAAAACCTGAAAAAATATTTTAAAAATAAAAATTCATATTGCAATGCAAATCGATGAAACTTGTTTTCTGGTTTATGAATATAATTTAAATCTGAAGAGAATCAAAAATTTAATTGCAACATTACTGATAAAAATCCACCTTAATGCTAATAAAATGTCAATAGAAGAATAAAAAGCTAAATTCATTTTAACAACAAATTCTCCAACAGGAAAAATTATTATCCAGCCAGTTACCATATTATCCCCTTTCGTGAATAAAAAAAAATATCTTCTGTTCTTTCATTAAAAATGTATCTTTTGCTTGAACTTAAAAAATTTCTTCTTCTTGCTGCAAGATAAGATTAAAACTCCCATTATTAGCATCTGAATTTATCTAACAGAATTATTTTTTGTACTATTAGTTGGCCAAAATACTCTTTATTGTTGACTTCAAGTTTTGAAGTTAATCACCTTTCAGTGTCAGGAAGAAAGCATATATCTCATATTGCACAGTTTGGAGTATCTTAGCTATATATATCATAAAAAGATATTTCATTGAAACTTTAGATATAGCTACTGCAGTATATAAACTCATTGGTGAGAAGATTTTTCATATGAAATCAGAAGCAAGGATGCATTTTGATTTCAGTTGTTGAATTAGCAAAAGTTAGTCTGAATTGCTGGAAGTTGTCACAGATATCATTTTGGCGTGTATGTGATTAAGTTCTGTGTTAAGAGTTTGTGTTGTGATAGTAGTTTTGTGATCATATTAATAGTATTTTAGTCACACATTTGCATTAAATGTTTGAAAAGTACGTATAGATTCATGCAGCTGGGAGATTTTTTTTCTGCCATTTAGAATTCTCTTTATTTTCTTTATTCATATTTACAGCTGAAACAGCACTGAAAAACTGGCGATAAATCATAATTAAAATAATATAACTTTGTATATATCACCATAAAATCAAAACAATATACAGGACACATTATGAGCAGGAAAATATAACAGCCCATCATCAGCACTGTAAACACGTGTCTGTAAGGGGACAAGGTCGCAAATGAACAGAAAGGGGAAAGAGGAGAGCTTACAAAGAATCTGACAGGTGGCACTAGCTGTAAGGAAAACACCAATCACAGAGGAGCATATGCGGAAGAGGTAAGTGTTGCCACAGTGATAGAAAAAATTAACAAAAAAGAAAAGGAAAAAAAATAAATAAATAAAATTAAAAGAAAAGAAGTACATTCAAAAATAAATAAATAAAAATTAATAATAATAATAATGATAATAATAAACATAATAAAGAGTGAGAGAGAGAAAAAAAAAAGATTTTTTCCCCATAAAACTGAAAAGATACAAGAAAAGAAGAGTTTTTCATTTTTAGGGCAAAAAAAAAAATCTTTTATTTCTCTCTATCTCTTTATTATTATTTTTTTTTATTGACTTCTTTTCTTTTAATTTTGTTTTTTCTTTTATTTCATTTTCTCTTTTATTTTTTGTTAATGTTTTCTATCATTGTGGCAACACTTTCCTCTTCTGCATGTTCTCCTCTGTGATTGGTATTTTCCTTACAGCTAGCGCCACCTATCACACTCTTTGTAAGCTCTACTTTTTCCCCTTTCTGTTCATTTGTGACTTTGTCCCCTTACGGACACATGTTTACATTAGCTGATGACGGCTGTTATTTTTTCCAGACACGTCCTGTGTGTTGTTTTGATTTTATTGTGATTTATGCAAAGTTTTATTATTTTAATTGTGATTTATTACCATTTTTTTGCTGCTGTTTCAACTGTAAATATGAATATTAAAAATGAAAGCAACATTTGTTTTCTATATACAATTTATTCATCAAACTTTCAAAGGAAAATATTTTAATTAAGTTCTTGTCTTAAAATTAGAAACATTAGAAAGATCTTAACATTTAATACTAAATCATTATTAATAAATTGCATTTTTACGTTGCATCTTCTTATCAAAAACATTCTGTTATTGGGCTATTAGGTCTTTGAACCAGAACAAACCCTAAAACCAGAAAACCTGTTATTTCTGATGGAACAAAAACCCAGAACTGAACCTATATTATATTTTCCATTCTTAAACTCAACTAAAATTATTTTTCTACCATGTACAAAGCTTTAATTTTAATTAAAATAAACCTAAAATATTTAATTATTTAAAAGATAAATTAAAGTACAAGCTTTTGACATCAGTCATTTCTGGTCTTTAGCATTTTGATATCATAAATTATATTTACTGAAACGAATTAAACATCTCAAAATGAAAATATGTATAGAATTGCCACTTCACTTGTAATGCACAGCATTTTTTAATGTAATGCATAATTTTGTGCCAATCATTATGTTAAAATTTTAAAATGCTGTGTATTAAGGTATGCTGCCACCTTTGAATGAAAATTTTTAGAAATTTGTGTAGGTTTCTCTATATTTAAAAAATACTGTGCATTACAGAGAGTGTCAACTCTATATTTATTAACTAAGATGCAGGAATAGAACAGTGCCATCTTAACACTGATGTAGCTAAAGAACCCAAAGAATAAATGGGTCATTCTACCTGAAATATGTTTTCAGCACTAAATTTTCTAGATTTTTTTTTCTTTTTTTAATTAAAAAAAATAATAATAAGGATGAGAAAGTTGTATTATGTTACTTTGTACCTACCTAACATCATGCCAGTATTTTCCCAGGTCATGAGAATTATTTTATTGAAATGGCAATTTTTATTTTACAAAGATGGTATGTTCATATCCATTATGCTTTCAGAAATGATGTCCACAGACCTGAAAGTTTTTGTAAATTAATTGTAAATTACTAAATATTAGACGGAAGTGAATGGTACTATTGAATTAAGTTTTGTATAATTAATATTTACATGTCCTATTTTATTTTATTATTTTGTAATCCTTATCTGTTTTTATTTTGTCCATGTAGCAATGAGAGGATATTTACATTCATTAGTTTTTCAGTTATTTATTTATTTTATGCAGATTAGATTTGAAACATATTGCTATGTTTAAAACGACTGATAAACTTCTATTTCACAAAAAAGGTTTTCTTTGTAGCTATTTGTGAAGCTATATAAAAACTATTAATTTTCTGTCCATAGACATGACTTAATTTCTTGTGACAGTAGTTATTTATTAAAAATAATTACAAATAAACACAATTATACTTTGAAATTGAACCTAAGATTAGCTTTACAGAGCACTGAATTAAAAATAAATACTTTACCATGAAAAAAAAAAAAATAATAATAAATTTTACAGACCCAGTAAGTGATTCAAACTGTGACCAGGCCACAGATATGATTTTTTTGGCTCTGTGGACACAATATTTAAAATAATTATTACTATTTGTATTTAGTTATTTACTTGCATTGTTCCATTATGTCATACTATGTTTTTATTGTAACATGTTTTCAATTGCAATTACTTTTATAACAAATATTCTATAGTATCATTTTGTATGGTTCTAGGAGAATGACTGGAATACAATGCCAACAAAATTATTTTTTCCTTTAATTTCTGGACTAGAGATCATTTTAAGACAGAATGTAGGATTTTCTCTGAATTAACTGTTATTTTTATTGGAATGAACACAGGAACATTTTTATCGAATGGGAACAAAAAATATAATGGTTCAAATCCCAGAAATGCATAGCTTATCATATAGCTAACACATGATGAAAATATTAGGCATATAAATTTATATTAACGGCAAATTTGCTTGAATGTATGAATTCTCAATCTTAAAATTTGAGACTTGCTCCTAGATCTCATGCTGTTTGAGCTGGTGACCTTTTTATTCATAAAATTTTAAGTAACAGAAACAGTAAAATGTCAGTAACTAATTCTGTAACCTTTTATCTTTGTTATCTTATGTGTTCTTCTGGACATTTAAAAATACATTCTTATGTCAAAATAAATTTTACTACTTATATCTTATCATTTATCTGTGTTGAATATTGAACATGTTAGTTATTATTTATTTTGCTGTAATTATAAATCATAGGAAGGTACAATTAAAAAAAAATTCATTAGAACTCTCTAAGTACATTTTCAGCTATTATGCAATTTGTCTGTTAACTTTGATTTTTTAATACGAATTTTACTTATAACCAACAAAGCTCTTGCCAAGTTAATCACTTGACTATGTTGCTATCAAAATACATATTAGCTTTAATAGTTTCAACCACATATGTATTGTATGTGGCCGTTGTCAAGTTTTTAATTCTGACAGTAATCATTTGACTCCCAGATGCATAACAATATGGCATCGCCCATTGTAAGAAATAAATCCTACAAACTAACAAATCCACTTATAATTAAAAAAAAAATCTTATGTGCTCTTTTGGTACATCTTAGAGCTCAATGGGTTACTGCTTGTCATAACTAATAAACATAAAACACATTTTAAATATATCAAGCAGTTTTTCTTTAAAAAAATTAAAAACATAACTCCTGTAACTTAATTTTTTTAAAACTTCTCATCGTTCAGTGGTATTGATGAAGTAAGATCTTCAAATTCATATGATTGCCCTGAGTAATCAAACATGTATAGACGACTTGCCCATGACATCACATGCTCAGAAGAATTTGACATTGCTCCATATAGCCCCAAAATATAAGGCAAATGTGGTGCTCTCCATTTGACTTATTCGATTTATTAGCACTATAATAATAAAAATATAAATTAAACAGAAAGACAACATCCTTTTAATGGCAAACAGGGAGTTCTGACATTCTGTGTGGGCTCCAGAGCATCAGTCGTTGCTAATAGCAACGTAACATCAATGCAAGCCATCTATAAACTCAACAATATTATATCAAGGTTTTTTTTAACAATGTGAAACACTAATATATACCACTTATGACAAAAATTTTATAAAAAATAAACATGCAAGGAATAGCAGTTGATCGTTCAGAAAAAAATAATAGAAATTGAAGACACTTGTAAATATTGATTTATTTTAACTTATTCAAACTGATTGATAAAGAAATCATAAAAGTTGTCTCATTTGAGCAGATACAGCTCAAATCTGAGTAATGTTAAAAATTTCTTAATGAACTAATGAGATTTTTGGAATACAGATTGTTTTGGTCTGGCCAAATTTCAGCAACATTTTCACCGAAACTCAGATTTGGAATAAAAATTAATTTTCGGTTGATCTCTAATTATTTTAACTCAATCTGATTGATAAAAAAATCATGCAAATTGATATTTTTTTCCGAACTGAATAAACTTTTTCATTCAATTTTTTAAAAAAATCGTCCTGTGTAATTTCCTTATCAATCAGTTTATTTAAGTTAAAATAATTCAGTATCTCTACATATCTATCACTTAGTATGGAGTTCCGTTACTTATACTTTAATCTGTTGAGCTGAATCATTTATCATAGATGAAATCCTAATGCCTAAGATTGTCTGAGTGAATTGTATCTGTGAGAGTTATCCAGAATAGCTTAGTTAGTAGAACATTGCTAGATAAATCCTAGAAGTTTTGGGTTTGAGTCCTGGCCTGGACACATTTTCACTTAATTGAAAAAAAAATGATTCAACTTATAAATATTATTTAAATAAATTGTTTGATTCATCCCATGTTTGTCAACTTAAAGCAGCAAGAACTTTTTTGGTTACATGACAAATATTTTTTTATTTTTTCTTCAAAGAACTTATACTTTTAACAAAATTTGGCATGATTATTCTTTAGAATCTCCATCTTCAAATCTTAAAGCATTGAAAATTTCCATAACTATTATACACAACCTCATGCACATTCATTATGCATTGTAAGCTGTGTTAAATTTTTTTTGTGATTTATTAAATTTTTAAGGTTAGTTGATAGCTTTATTAGTTGCACCTGCTTATACATAATGCCAACACTTGGAAAGAAAAACAATAAACTCTTATTTTTTTATGTGTCTATTGTTTACTTGCATCACCTTTTTAAATTTATATTTTTATTTTCTTAGGCTGTTCAGACTACTGCTGATGTTAGGATAAATGAATTTAGTGAAAAAAGTGACTCATCTGTTGTTACTGTGCCTGTTAATAAATTGCCTTTGTATCAACAAGCTACTTCAATAGATGCTGCTGATTCTCAAGTATGCTTAAAAAATACTTATTGCTACATATTCATTGTATTATTTCATTTCATACAAAGCAGTAAAACAGCATAAAGCGCTAACTGTGCAGACTCTAGGTTACATATGAAATACACTAGAGATTGGTGATTGAGGGAAATTAAATAAAATAGGGTAATATTTTAAGAATTTTAGTGCTAAATTGAATCAATAATTAATTAATAACATATTTTTCTTCTAAAGCAAATTATAAATTAAAGGAGAAAGGGTAGATAAAGTCTTTTCTCAGCTATCGGCCATGTTACTTGAGATTATTTCCCCCAAATGATATACTTTGACAGGTAATAAAAATTTAATTGGATAAAATATTTTTATTCTTCATAGAAAATTAAATAATTTGGGATTATATTTTTATTAATAGAAATTAACTTTTTCCAATTAATGTTAACCCCTTCAGGACCGGCAACTTTTAAAAAAATTTTATTTGGTTGGCACTACTTTTTTAAAAAAAGTTACATTTACTTAAACAATCACGAATGTGCTCTAATTAGAAAAACTAAATATTACTTTTCTTTTTTACTGGTGCCTAAAACAAATTCTCTATGCCCTTTTTTAGGGTGCATATATGCACCCATGGTCCCTAACGGGTTAAGCATTTACGCCACTTGAAATGAATTAATTGTCTCTAGACCATCCTATTGCAGCATTTAGAAGTGCTTGAGTGTATTTTACACTTAGATTTTTTACTTTTAATGGGACTATCTCGGCTTATTGCTAGATACAATGACACAGAGGCAGCATGTGTACAGTATCCAACAATTTTTCTATGTACTGGCTAAACCTTTCAATGTTTGTGCTGTATCTTGGGCCTTTTTTTATGCAAATATTATATTTTTTAGGGTTTTGTTCATCTGACAAAACCTATTTGTCTCACTCCTCTGTCTGTCTGCCACAGAGCCCATTCTCAGAAACTATACATGTTGGAGACTTGAAATTTTGGATAGTTATAGCTGAACACCTTACATCAAATGACAAATCATAAAATTTTGAAGAAGTCTTATAGACCCTCCGGTCTCTAACTTGTGTATTTTAAGATTTTTTTTCTGAGTTCCTAATTAAGTTGAAGATTTGCGATCACATGACAGATCATAAAAATTTCAAAAAGTCTTATATTCTACGCTCCCCCAATCTCTAACTTGTATATTTTAAGCAATTTTTCTAACTCAGCCCCTAATTAAATTGGAGACATGAAATTTTGCATACTTATAGCTGAACACTTCTGATCATAAAATTAAAAAAAAGTCTTATATTATTTATCCCTCCGGACTCCAACTTGTGTATTTTCAGCAATTTTTCTAATCTCCACCTTTTTCACCCAGGGGGCACTTTTCTAACTTTTTGGGACACTCCTTTGACCACTCTTTCATATTATGCACCATAGCCTTACATATTTTAGTTCCACTTTTTACCACCAGGGGCACCTAACTATCTCGTGTGCTATGGGCCCAATCCCCTAGACTAATATATCTACGGATAGGTTGTAAAACAGAGTTTCGTTCAGATAGAGGTTTGTTTAGAATAGAGTGTGCCCCCTGGTTGCGAAATGTGGAACAAACAGACTTTGCAAAAGGATAAAGTATTTTGAAAGGAATATTAAACGAAACCCTCTGTTTGATCTGTGATCACACTTACCCACTTGTTTTGAACTTGTATGTAACTTTATATTGTTTGTCAAGTCAATTTGAGTAAAGAACATTAGAAGTTAAAAATAACTTAAACTTATATTGAATTGCAATGGCAATAAAACTGTTTACTTTCACTCAAGGCAAAGGTCACAGTCATATTTATTATTAAATAACATTTATACAAATCATTTTAAATAATATAAAATGACTATTCAAAAAATTAAATCTACTTATACTGTATATTTTACCAGAACAGCAAAATTGCATTCAAGACTGACTGCCTTTTATAAAATTTGATATATTGCAAAGTTAAACAAAATGTACAACAAATTTAATGTTCTTTATAACTTCTAAACTATATACAATATCAGCTTCAAAATTTATAATATGTTTCTAAGTACACAATTATACCATTTATCATAAAAACAATCTCATTTTTTCAAAAAAAAAAAAAAAAATGTTTAGAATAATTTGGTAGAAAACGTTCAACATCTTTTGTTATTCAATTCAATGATTAAGCTCATTTTTTAATGTTTTTTTAATTGCTAGACCAAATTAGCAAATCTCGTTATTAACTGAAAGAACTATTGATTGGTATGCTTAGTTTACCTGTTTAATTGGTAGAATTGTATATTAATCTAAAGTTTTAAGTTTCTTTTTCAATTCTTTTTTTTTAATAGATGTATTTGTATTTAATAATAGCTAAATATTACTATTTAACTAGATTATTTATGTCATTGAGAGAAATTTAATTAGTCAGGTGGTTTTTATTGTTTCAGATTCTTTAATTACTGAAAGATAAACAATTCTTTCTGTATTGGCAGTTTCCTTTAATTTTCTATTTTATGCAATTTTTATTAGGTTGTTTCCTCTGATGTTCCTGGCTCAGCTTTAGATAATGTATCAATGCAGTCTAAAATGGTTGATGGATTAACAGCTGAGCAGAATATTGCAGCAAGTCATGGTGTCATCAGTCAAGCAAAAAGGATTCAAGACTTGAGGCAAGTGATATGATTGTTTACAGGGCATGTTAGAAAAACTATTAAACATTTGCAGTCGAAGTACTTCTCCCAGGCACAGGCATCTCTTACACAAATTTATTTGGTTAGCACCACTTTTTTTTAAATAAACATTTTTATTTGCATTTTGACAAAATGTGCAAGAGAAATTTAACTAAAAAATGTATTTTTAAATTACAGTGGTGCAAATAGAATATAAAAATAGAATCATGTATATAAAGCTTGGGTGGCTATCTGCTGACACTCGACTGCAAAGGGTTAATAATCTTAAAATAGTTTTTGATGTATACAAATATTGATATCTTGAGCTGTATTTAAATGTTCCCATTAATAAATAAATAAATATATATATATATTCTTAATTTTTTTAAAAACTGATAAATTCACCTTTCAGTACAATTACATTTTTTTTCAAAGACTATATTACTACCCATATTACAACCCAACCCATTATATACTGAACTTCTAATGTATTTTGTTTGTATATATTTCAGAATAATCTTGCCAGATATACTGACAGTATTAAATATGTAAACGTATAAAGCATAGCATTGAATAACATTTAGGTTGTTTCTATTCAATACTCTCAATATTCTTTATTATTATTATTATCATCTTGGAAATTTATTATGGAAAGAAATGCAAAACTGCTTGTGCATCTGCATTAGATGTATGCTTTGAATTCATTTGAGGTCATTTCAGATTTTTTAAACATGATTTAGTTTGTATAATATTAAACTACTGGGCCCCCTTTATTATTTGCTAATGCTTTAAGAGATAAAGCAAAGCTGATGTTAATATATGGATATCTAAATTCTTGACCCCCCCCCCTTCCCTCCCACACACACAAAAAAACCCCATTTTCTGGACAAAAGACAGCAGATTATGCATAACTTGTAATTTGCTTCTGAACCTAGCAAATACAGATAGAATGGCACATACGCATGGCCAAGTGGATTGCCAGTTCACAAGGCATGCAAGTAACATGAGTTAACTCAGAAAGCAAAAGAAAATTGCTATACTGGGTGGCAATAAGTTGCTTTCAGCAAATATATTAGGGATAGCTAGCAGAAGGATGGAGCATGTAAAAGAAACAAGTTGGAAATTGCTCGTCAAACGTGGCAAATGAGGTGCGTTCGTACTATAACTAGTTTTATAATTATTTTTTGCACCCCATATTGTACTGAATGTGTATTTATTTGCAATTCATAAGCGCATAGTCTGTAACATCATTAAAATGCACTTGCAATAATTTTTTCCCATTCCCCTTAATGTAACGGAAAACTTTTGACTGTCCCTGTAATTAAGCTATACATCCGATTTTCATGAAATTTGAAATGGCTCGACAAAATTTTGCAGCAATTATATATTTAAAATTTCAGCCCATTCGGAAAGCTGTAACATCATTAAAATGCACTTGCAATAATTTTTCCCATTGGCTTTAATGTAAAGAAAAACTTTTGACTGTCCCTGTAATTGAACTATACATCCGATTTTCATAAAATTTGAAATGGCTCAACAAAATGTCGCAATAATTATATGTTTAAAAGTTGAGACCATTCGGAAAGCTTTAACATCATTAAAATGCATGTGCAATAATTTTTCCCATTGGCCGTAATGTAAAGAAAAACTTTTGACTGTCCCTGTAATTTAACTATACATCCGATTTTCATAAAATTCGAAATGGCTTGACAAAATTTTACAACAATCATATATTTAAAATATCAGACCATTCGGTTGGGTAGTTTTTGCTCTATTATATGCGGACGGACAGACAGACAGACGGACTGAACGACGACTATAGGTGCTACGTATTTATATAATTATGAACGCACCTAAAAATGTGGTGGACGAGGAGTTGAATGGGTGTAGCATACACAAGCAGACAAATTTTGCTGGCAGACTTCATTAGCTCATATTATAATCTGCTATTAATACTAGTGACTTGATTAGGACCATCCATTTTTAGGTCCCTATGTGGGCTTTTCTGAAAGTGAATTTGACAGGATTTTTTTAATAGAGACAATTTAGATCTTCTGTTGCAATTTAGCTTTTCTGTGCTTTCTGTTTAAATGTCAGAATATGTTTTTCCTTTTGTGAATTTTTGTCTCAAATTGTTATACTGTTAATCTTGAATTCAGCAGTAGCAGTAGCAGTGGTGGTAGCACTGAGCACTCACAGCAACAAAGACCAGTTGTTCCTGATCTAAGCAGTTTGCAGCTAAAACTGGCACAGTTGACTTCAACAGGAAGTAGCATGGCAAATGATGTTGGGTTTGTGAATGTACCTGGGAATCTTCAGACTACAACACAGGCTGTCATACATCCAGTAAGCATTGTTTTACTGATTTTCAGTATTATTTATTTGTTTTATTAGAATCAATATTAAGATTTAAAAAAATATCAATGTGATGTAGCATTGCTAAAAAGTGTTTGTTGTAGACTCACCAAATTTAATACTTGTACATTTATTTTAAGATTAATAATTGACATATAATATTTAATTATAATTTGTAAAATAAATAATTAACTTCATAGAACTTTTTAGTAACTTCCTCGAAATTCCATAATGCATAGTTTGTTACCATATTTTTTAAAAAAATATCGACATATTCCACAATCATAATTTCAGAGAAATTAGAGAAAAATAAACATGGACACTTTACACTTTACAAATTATTAGTAATGCCCAGAAAAGTAATTGCAAATCATGAAGAATATTCATAGGCAGAAAAGTTCATGATGCTTTTCACTGTTTTCAGCTTTTCTTTTCTTATTGACTGCTAGATGAATGTGTTACCTATAGATGCCAACTTTTACACTTTTTTCTTACCAGAAATTTTAATAGTAATTTTTTCCTTACTTAATTGCCGAAATTCAGCAATTAAATCAGTCAAAAGTTACTATTAATAATTAATTAATAATAACATATTTACTAACAAAAAAGCTTAAAAGTTAGCAACTATGTTCAATTGTTGTCTTTGACATGCATGTATATAGTAATTCTGAATCCAAGTTAATCTGTATAAAACTGTGTTAAAACTGTAATTAAATTGCAACTAAAAATAACTGCACTCTGGTTTTCTGTTGGAAGTTGGTAGCTATTTTTTTTGCTGTTATATGACTGCTACTAATTTGACATGTTCTTTTAGTTTTTGTCTCATGTTTGACAATTTAAAATATAGGCAACAACAATGGTTAGTCAATATGAAACATATTGAAAGCTCATTAAGTAAATGGGACCATTCAGATAATATTGTAATAAACTATTTTTAACACTGTGTTGGATTATTCTTTTTGAGATAAATTTAATATGTTTATCTTTTGGATTGTGAAAACTGTTCTTTTATGCAATTTTTTAAGAATAATAATTACCAATTGTTTTATTTACTGTTTACCTAAATTGCTGTTTTTTCTTTCTAGTCTTGTTCAGTTTCCTCCATGCTTTCAAAAAGTGGAGGGGATGTGGAGCAAAGTAATGTAGAAACACCTGGTGTTAAAGAAAGTTCTTCCCAAATGAAAATAACCACTGCTCATAGCACAGCTATTGTTACTCCTGTACCACTTCCTGTAATTTCATCCCAGCCTGCAGCAATGAAAGCAACACTGTTACCTTCTGAAAACGTGTCAAATCGGCGTCATACTGTTGCTACTAACATAGAAGGCCTTAAGTTAGAACTTCAGAAAATCCACACTCCATCTGTTCCATCTGTTAATTTAAAAAGTAATATTGAGCAAGGTCTCCAAGCAATATTTTCTATGAGCTCTTCTGCACAAACTGTCACAACTCCAGCTCATTCAAATGCATTTAATCATACTCATCAGTTGCTTTCCACATCTACACCATCTCTCAATACTCCTGTTGAAGGTTGTGTATCAGCTGTTCGAACACCATCAATACAGCCTCCTTCATGTGTTACTTCAACAGGTAACACTTTTAAATTAATAATATGCCATCTAATATATATGCAAATATCAAATGTACAGTTGTGGGGAAAGAAAGGGTAACTCCTACTAACTCTGCTACAAATCATTATAAAAATATGACTGTTATCAATCAATCAGTAATAATGTCTATAAATTAATGCTATACTTAAATTTTGCTTATGCAATTGTCTATATAGAAAAATTGTAACAGATTTTAAAATTTTTAGTACTATCACATAACTTTGGCATCATATTTGGATTCTTCAAATAAATTTTACCTTTAGATACCAGACAGGAAGTCTAGCCAAAACTATGATTTTTTCCCACATGTGGCAATCATTATGGCTAGCAAAATCTAGTACAACTAGATGTCTAAAAGTTTTGGTGAGGATAGTCCAAGGCATGTCTTGCAGCACAGATTTTTATTTTTTGATAATTAGACTAGCTATTAATTAAAAATCACAATCCACTCTCACCAGAAACTCCATTTCTTTTGTTCCAAGCTGACAAAAATGCTTGCACATGCCCAGAACCCGATTTACCCAGTAAAAAGAATTGAAGAATCGAATATAGGGATTTTTGGGAGTTACCATCGTTTATTTTTAAACCTCTATCAGCCAAAGCATTGAGTATAATAAAAAACAGTAAACTATTCTGAAAGATCATACCGTTATGTTTTAAATGCCACAATCAGTTTGAAAAGACATTGTTGTTAATCCTTAAAAAAAATCTTTTCAAAAAGGTTCATTTTCGCAGATTTCTTTTTCTTCCATATGGCATCATTTCCCTACGGCACAATTTTGGAGGTACTGATTAATAAAAAATACGTTTTGTAAAGCTGAGAGCATCTTCTCTTTGATGGTGCAATTGGTTTTCAAAAATATGAATTTTAACCTTTTAAAAATAATTGTGATCGCAGGTCACTTTGCACCTTACAGAGATGATTTTTTTCTGTGATAAAAGGGCCTAAACATTCATATTTCCACACAATCTTTTCAGAGCATCTGTGCAAATCACATTTACATCACCTACAAAAATTTCAAAAGATTCAGACAATTAGAAGTATTTTTTGCAAAATAAAATTTTGTGAAAATTTTGACAAACACACACACACAAAAAAAAGTGTGTCTCGGAGTGGTTTCGCTCGCCTTTGGCTCAAGTTTTTACTACTAAATATGCATATTTTTTCACAAAGTTTTAAAGAATGCTCAGATACAGTTATATTTATAACCTATTAAAATTTCAGAGAATTTGGATCATAAAAACTATTTTTTTGTGTTATGCTAATGGAATCAATCTGAAAACAAGAAAAAAAGCAAGAGGAAAATGTAGTTCCTTTTCATCAATATTTTTTCATGATTTTTTCTCACAAGGTACATAACTGTCATATTTATAACTTCTGAAAATTTCAAAGAGTTTGGACAAAAAGAACTACACTGGCCTCCAAAAGTTAAGGAACAGGGACTGGATGCTTTCTATCAGCCTGTGAAAACATGGCTGAACAGAGCTACAGTGATTAATGTGGAAGACTTCATTTAAAAGACACCAGTTGCATAAAACAGCTATTTATTTGAAGCGAGATGATATGAAGATTTACATAACAACAGCATTACTTCGCCATTAAATCAAAAGAAAACTAAAAATAATATTTCTATGCAGCTACATGATGATAGATGATATAATGTACAAAAAATTTCTTGAAGCTATGGATCCACAATCTGTCCAGACATTTATACACCAAAAACAGCAATTGTTTTGCATAAAAACTGTTGCCAATCCGTAAGTATAAACTTATGCAAACACATCCGAAACGCCATTGGCTACAAACTATGACGTTACAAGTCAACCACTCACGGCGAAAGACGTGATCTCGAAATCACTGTTACTGGTAATTATTCAGTAACGGCACTTGCCTCAGGAGCTAGTGATACAAACAAAACTGCCGGTCATTTTGGATATGTAAACAAGTCAAGAGAGGGTGAAAAACAAACGTGCATCAATATCAAAAGTAAATACCTTCAAACTTTATAGTTTTATTTAAACTTTTCTGTATGCTTAATTAAGGCTTAAAAAGTAATTGATGCGTAACAATTGGCCTCCTTTTTCACCATCTCTTGAACTTTACAAAATATGAAAAAGGTTATATAGATACAAAATTATAAATACATGAAAAATTCAAAAAAGTTCAAAAATGTAAAACTTCAAAAGTTCAACCAAATAAAGTTACACTTTAAATTCAAAAACAACAATCTGATCAATTTCAGGTCATACAAGGCTTTATTGGCAAGGCATTGATCAGAGTGAACAACATTGTAATAAAAATTATGCCCCCCCCCCCCCCAATAAAAAAATTTAAATATCAAAAATTCCTTTACAAAATTTCAGTAACTGCTCTTTTATCTGTGGCTTTGTAAAACTATCTGCAAGATTAAATTTACTAGCAATATATTTAAATTTAAATACTTTATGAAATACTAAGTTTCTAAGAAAATGATATTTTATATGAAGGTGGTTTTCTGATTTTCAAAAGGGGAATTAGAAAAGGCTATTACAGCTTGGTTATCACAGAACAGAGTACATTCCCTCACGTTTAAGTTAAGCACTTCATTTTGCAAAACATTTTTGACCCAGATTAACTCTTTAGCAGCTTCAGTTAAACTGACGTACTCGGCCTCCATGGTTGAAAGACTTATACATTTCTGTTTAAAAGTCTTCCAAGATATGGACGTTTTATCTAGAAACAAAATATACCCACCCATAGAGATTCGATTGTCTCTGTTTGCTGCAAAATCCAAATCTGAATAACATGAAAGATTTAACTGTCTGACTCTGGATAACTCAAGTTTATAATTTTTAGTATATTTTAGATAACCTAACAATTTTAACAGGCTATTCCAGTGAGTAATTCCAGGATTTGATTGAAATTGGGACAATAAATTAACTGCGTACATAATATCAGGTCTAGTCCTCCCAGCTATAAAAGATAAACAGCCTATAAGATTTCTATATGGAAATCTAGACATAATTTCAATTTCTTCCTTAGTGGAAGGTGAATCTTGTTTCGAGAAAACCAAGCCCTTGGGAATAAGTAAAGAGCTTACTGGAAATTTAAATTCTGCAAACATTTCACAATCTTTCTCTATATATGAAGTTTGGTGAATGTACAGGCCATTTCCTATCTCTTCAAACTCTATGCCCAATAGCTTTCTGGTTGTCCCCAAAATTTTTAAATTGAAATGTTTTTGCAGCAAATTTATTCCAAAGTTAGACTATGGTTTTACCAAAAAGAACAATATCATCAACATAAAGTAAAATAATCAATCTGGACTGAAACATGTACACACAATTGCACCAATCGAGTTTATGAAAATATAGTTTGGATAAAACATCATCCACTTCGAAGAACCATTGTCTGCTGGATTGATGCAGACAATAATTGGCCTTATTTAACTTGCAAACTTTATTTTTTTCTTTAATAAAACCCTCAGGTTGGTGCATGTATACAGTCTCATCCAGATTTGCATAAAGATAAGCATTGTTGACGTCTACCTGGACATTACTCCATTTTAACAGACATGAAAATATGGCAAAGAATAGTCTAACTATTGAAAAACTTACGACCGGACTGAAAGCTTCCTCATAATTTTCTCCTTTAATTTGATTAAAACCTTTCACAACCAATCTAGCCTTATACCTGACTATTTCATTCTTCTCGTTTTCATTTAAGGTATGCACCCAGCGGTTACCAAAAATTTTAACATCTTTTGGTGGTGTCACAAGATCCCATACATTACGTTCATACATAACATTTAATTCCTGGTTCATTGTGTCCCTTCAGTTTGATGCTTCAGGGGTTTTTATGGCTTGATTGTAGGAATTTTAATTTCAGTTAAGTTTGCTTCATCTACATTTAAAAATTTAGTTACTTTACCAGATTCTTTATTTTTACTGCTAAAATCAAATAAGTTTTTGTCACATTCTATTTCATTTGCTTTACAATAATCTGTTAACTCATTAAAAGATCTAATTCTAGTATTGGTTCCTTCTATGCCATAATAAATGTCCATTTTATTTCCTGTTTTACATGGTATTGCCTTACATTCCCATGGAATAGATATACAAGGTTTTAAACTACTCTGCTCTAAATCTGACACACTAACTCTTTCAGTGTTATTCCCTGATTGAGGTGTATTCTCAGGTTCATCATCAAAAATGTTTCCATCTTCTGGAAAATCAAAAAGTGAAAAATTAAATTTTTGCTCTTTAAGTTTTGAAAAATATCTACTCTTCTTTTTGTTTCATCAAACTTAACGTTAATAGTTTATACAGTTTTATTTCCCTCTATTAACCAAATTCAGTAGCCTTTTGTTGTTCGAGCATAGCCTCACATGATTCCTAGTTTAGCTCGCATATTGAGCTTCTTTCTAACCTGCTTGGGTACTCCAACATAAGCTAAACAACCGAATTTTTTCAAATGAGAAACTGAGGGTTTTCTACCAGAATACATCTCAAAAGGGGTCTGGTTATTTTGTTTGTGACATACTCTATTCCAGGCATAAGAAAAACACATTAAGGCTTCAGTCCAAAATTTCTGAGACAAACCACATGCATTGAGGAGAGTTTTAACACCATCAAGAGCAGTCAAATTGAAACGCTCCACAACGCCATTCATTTTTGGGCTATACGGATTTGTTTTCTCATGAAAAATGCCCTGCTTATCTAAAAAAGTGTCAATCAAATTCTCTGTTACAGAATTCCATGCCACCATCAGTTCTTATAGAAATTATTTTCTTATTCAAGTACCTTTTGGCCCTACTCTGAAATTTCAAAAATGTCTGAAAAACATCAGACTTGTTTCTGATAGTGTTATACTGTAACAAAATGGGAAAAATCATCAATGATGGTGAAAAAATATCTACTCCCTCCATGTGATGTCACCTGTAAAGGCTCACACAAATCCATGTGTGAGAGCTCCAGAGCAGTTTTTGACCTTATTTTATCTATTTCCTTAAATTCTTTTAGATTTAGAAAATTTACAGGAGATGCAATCCTCAGCTAACCTTGACAGCATTGGAAGTCACTAAGTATTCGTTATTTACATGACAAAATCTTTCATGCCACAATTCATTTAAGGTAACTTTCTCTGAATGATTAGCTGAAATAACCCAGTTGCTTTCTCCTTTACATATGAGTTTATAATGACAAGGTTTCAAAAAATACAAGTCATTTTTCCTAACTGCATAAAATAACCAATTCCAATCTTTATCATATACCACAAGTCTACCCTTACTGCCAATAAAATTTACACCTAACTTTTCAAGTTTGCTACCAGACAAGAGATTTCTGTGTAAATTTGGATTATACAAAACATTTTTAAGAATAAGCTGATTAAAGCTGCCATCTTTACATTTTAGAAAAAAATTACAGTACCCTTTCCCTGAACAGGACTTTCTTTTTCTCCAACAGCAAGCGACATCTGCATATTTGAAACGGGTTCAAAATCCAAAAACAAGTTTTTGTCATTACAAAAATGAGCCGTAGCAGCTGTGTCAAAGACCCAGTTACCACTTTGGCCAAAATCAGATGAATTAGCTTCATATGGAGAAATTTCAATCAAACTAGCCTCTTGTTCAGAGAAGGTACATTTTACACTATTACATTTTATACTATTGCATTTTTACATTATTACACTTTAATTCAACATTACTAGATTCTGAAAATTTATTTTTAAACTGAGAATTTCTAGATTGAGAACCTTTAGATTGGAAATTTTTAGATTGACTTTTAAATTTACAATTAGCAATTAAATGACCATAAGATTTGCAGCAATAACAAGGACCTATTGATTTACTTTGATTCACATTATAACTCTTAGATTTAGAAAATTTACTATGATTTACAAAATTCTCAGAATTAGAAGGTTTACCTGTTTTACATTTAGTTATCTCTCCAGAAAAAGCAAAATTTGTGTCAGAAAGGTCTCTCTTCACAA
This sequence comes from Maratus speciosus, assembly GCA_963932465.1. Classification (NCBI taxonomy): domain Eukaryota; kingdom Metazoa; phylum Arthropoda; class Arachnida; order Araneae; family Salticidae; genus Maratus; species Maratus speciosus. Next base: position 508,612,648 of record OZ010787.1, on the reverse strand, counting down.
GCTTCAGTCAGTTCTCCTCTAGCAGCAATTCAGACTCTATCTTGTCCGGAACAAACTCGGCATCTGGCCAACGGTAGATCGCCTGGACTGTAGACTGGAACTCCTCTGGCAAACTCCTGATCATCTGGTATCCCATGTACAGAGGCTGTAGAGTAGGGGTGCACAACCTTTTTAAGAGAAGGGCCACTTACAAAAATGTCTGGGTTGTTGAGGTCCACATCAGTAACACAGAGAGAATTCTTTTTAGAGGAGGTGATCTGTAGCCTATAATCAGATAAAAAAATATGGTTTCAGGGGGGGGGGGGGGGCTACCCCTCTAGGTTGCTGTTTTTCTGTACCCGATCAATGAAATTCACGATTTTCCTGCCCCTGATCAATGAAATTCGCGATTCTTAACTGATCGATGAAATTTCAATTTTTTCTGCGCAAATTGATGAAAGTTATGATTTTATCCTGAGACCTATTGACAAAAATTCCAGTTATAAATTGACGAAATTCGTGGGCCACTCATTAACCCATTGTGGGCCAATTTTGGCCTGCGGGCCACAGGTTGTGCATATCTACTGTAGAGTATGTCCTACTTCCTGAAGGTGCTCAGCGGCTTGCTTCACTCGACAGAGGGATAGGCCAAGATTTTCACTTGGAGCATATCGGACACCAAAACACTCATCCAACAGCTATATCACATGAGCTCTTGTAGTAGGTTCAAAATGATCTTTCAGGATTTTCCAGGCAGCAGCTCCTTTAGTGGTACCAGCGATCAATGGCTTGAATTCAGGTGACAAAGTCTAATGTATGATTGTATGTGATCTGGCTTTTTGTAAATTCATCTCACTTCTTTCTCTCCAAGTCAACTGGTCTGTCACAGGAACTGTTTTTCCCTCTGTATCTTTCTGCTCTGACGATTCACTATTTTCCTTCACCTCGACATCTGAGTTAGGATTCTCGATGTATTCCCATGCACCAAAATGCATCAGCAGGACTTTCACTTCGACTTTCCATGTTTCCCAATTCGACGAGGTCAAGAGAGAAATGTTAGCAAACTCCATCTTTTAACGGCCTCTGTCAAAGCTATCGTAAACAAACTTTAAAAACGTCAGAAAAGTCCATGAAAAAGCATCAGAAAAGTCGACAACAAACACAATAAAAGTTCACGAAAAATGTCTGAAAGGTTCACGGAAAACACAATAAAAGTCCACGAAAAACACAATAAAAGTCCACGAAAAACGTCACTCAAAAACATCGGAAAATCCAGCCAAAAAGCACATCTCATTGCAGAAAGAATAATTTATCAGTGCTCAGCAAGAAAAAACATATCTTCACTTCCACAAGGGCCACTGGGCCCATAACCTGTCAGCCTGTGAAAACATGGCTGAACAGAGTTAAAGTGGTTAATGTGGAAGACTTCATTTAAAAGACACCAGTTGCATAAAACAGCTATTTGTTTGAAGCGAGATGATATGAAGATTTACATAACAATAGCGTTACTTCGCCATTAAATCAAAAAGAAACTAAAAATAATATTTCTATGCAGCTACATGATGATAGATGATATAACGTATAAAAATTTCTTGAAGCTACAGATCCACAATCTGTCTAGACATTTATACACCAAAAACAGCAATTGTTTTGCATAAAAACTGTTGCCAATCCATAAGTATAAACTTATGCAAATACATCCGAAACGCCTTTGGCTACAAACTATGACGTTGCAAGTCAACCACTCATGGCGAAAGACATGATCCTGAAATCACTGTTACTGGCAGTTATTCAGTAGCGGCACTTGCCTTACGTGTTAATGATATGAACGAAACTGCCAGTCATTTTGGATATGTAAACAAGTCAAGAGAGGGTGAAAAACAAATGTGCATCAATATCAAAAGTAAATACCTTCAAACTTTATAGTTTTATTTAAACTTTTCTGTATGCTTAATTAAGGCTTAAAAAGTAATTGATGCATAACACTTTCAATTGTACACGGTTTGTCGATTATCTACCAAAATTATTGACAAATTGTTCTTGAACTTCTGGGATGTAAAGAACATATTTGATTTTATATTTCTCAGTAAAGATTTAGTCAGGGTGGACAATTAGGGGTCTAAAATAATATTTGCAATCACCTATGTAACAGAAAATGCTGAAAATGTTTTGCCACTGTGTCAAATGACTACTTGGGTCCTGTTCAACGTTTCTGTGCATTTGTGTAAGCATCACACACATATTCATGAAGATGTTATTGTGTCTGTGAAAAATTCAAAAGTTTTTGTTTATAGCATACAGAGTTTTCAACCAAATTCAACACAACTTTCCGAAAACCTGACAAAGAACAGTAGCAACAGTATACTGCAATTAAAACATGAAAACAAAAGTCTTCTTACGAGCCTTTTTTCTACTAAATATCAATATTTTTTTCTTGGTTGTTTCACACAGGCTATGAAAACATTATGTTTTTAATTCTTAAAAATTTCAACAACTTATTTTTAATAACTACTGTTTTTTTAAACATTTAAAATATCAGATGACCTCCATGCCTTTTTTTGACAATCATACAAATTTGAGGTTCATTTAAGGTTATTATCATGGGCCTGGGCAATGGCGGGTAGGTCAGCTAGTAAATTTATAAAGAGAAGTTTTTAATCCATTCCCTTAATTTTTATTTTAAATATAAAATAATTGTTAAGAAGTACAGTAAAACTCCAATTATCCGAACTCCGACTATCCAAATCTCTTTCAGAATTTCAGAAAAAAAAAATTATGATGGAAACATACTGCAATTCGCAAAATAATGATTCTATCTATGCATGCTATTGTCCTTCCCTTAGCGAAGCTAGTGTAGTCACAGTGCAAAGATTATTGGGATGATGAGTCACCGTCTCATAGTGCAGTTCAATTATTGGCTGTCATCCGTCGCCAAGTGACCAGCCCAGCCAACCTGTCACTGTTTGTTTTGATTAGTTAGTCAGTGTGACGTGACCAGCTAGTTGATTACTTGACCTGCTACTGTGACAGTACTCTTTCGCGTTGTTTCGTTTTTAAGTGTGTTTCATCGTTCACCATGGCGAAAAGGTATTGTGTTATTGTTAGTGGATAAACTAAACATTATAGAATATGAAAATCAGATAAGGAGTTATGGGTAAACAGTTGGCTGAGATGTACGGTGTTGGACAATCAACGATTTCAGACATTAAAAGTGGCAAACCTACATTTTAAAACTTAGTGTCAGTGCTTGAAAACAGAAATGGAAGTTCTTCAAGAAAATCAATGAAGGCAGCAACAAAGACTTAGAAGATGCCGTTTTCAATTTCATTTAAATAATTAAAATTTTATTTAACTAATTACAAGCTCTTTTTCTTTAAAAATAACTTTTTTTCTCCCATTTTCAACATACATACAGTAATTAATTGAAATAGGCCTTTTTTTCAGAAAAAATCCAATTATCCAAATTTTTGATTATCCGAATGGGGTCCAGTCCCAATTGATTCGGATAACTGGAGTTCTACTGTATATTAATCTTAAAATTTTTAAGTTAATTTCTTCATTTTTTGTATTGCAATCACTTCATTTTATCTATCTATATATAATGCAAATCTTGTCATCATGATAACGTCCAAAATACTGAACCAGTTAGAACCTAATTATAACAGTATATTGAGCCTGTAAATATAATGGAAGCATTCATTAATCAGGAATGTAGATTTTATAATTTGTTTTACACAAAAGCAAAACATGCAAAACTTGTCATTACGATAATATTCAAAATATTGAACCGATTCAAATGTAATTGGGACAGTGTATTGATCTTTCAAGCATCTTGAATGAATTCATTAATAAAGTATTATTCTGGTACCCCTAGTCAGCCACCTAATAGAAAAACTGGCCCTGTTCAAAGCAAACAGTATAAAATCAACAAATATATCTGTACTTTGGGCTGTCCAATTTTATGACATTTTTGTCTAAATTTCATTATTCGTTCTTTGTACCAAATGATGAACCAATTCTCTTTTTTTTTTGGTGACCCCTTCTACCTTGGCGCACAAGTCATATAGTTTCCTTCCTACTTTTAGCCCTGGGGAAGTAAGTAAGAAAGTATGCTGGTTTAAATTTTGGAACTCTTAATGCTGAATTCATTTTTAATCATGGCAAAATAGAGTCAATGTGAGTAATTTTTTTTTAAAGCATAACTCAAAACTAATTGACAAAATGAGCTGTAATTTTGAATTTGTATATTTGAAGATTTTAGAGAATAATATCTGTTTAGAAGTTCACAGGTTACAATTCAAATTTTTTTTCGTAGGTTACAATTCATTTTTTTTCTAATTATAATTTCATATAATATATAATGTGAATTTAAAAAAATATATTTGAAATTAATATTTAAGAATAAATGAATTGTAACCTCTGAATTTTTAATAGAAATCTACTTCTCGAAGCTTCAAATATGCAAATACAAAATCACAACTCTTTCTGCCAAGTAGTTTTTGAGTTATGCTTAAAAAACTACCTGCATTGTAGTCTGTGTTGCAAAGATTAAAAATGAATTTAACATTAGGAGTTCCAAACTTTCAACCTACATAATTCCTTAACTATTTGACTGAATGAATGATTTGATATCCAGATGTAAAATTTACCAAAGAATTTAAATATTATATCAAAATTAGATGTTAGTATTGAAAGTTTAAAAGTTTTGCAATTTCCACATGTAGATGAACTCTTAAGGCCTTACTTCAGTCGTGCGAAAAGACCCATTCGCTAATGCTATTCCTATGGAAGAAATTTATAAAGATATCTCGGTCGCAAATCAATATTTTTAGATGATTTTTTTTGCAGTGGCTAGCTGAGGTCGATCTGTATGCAGGACGTTTTCTACTTTTTCAATTTCGTTTACAAGTATTTTTAATCAGGACACATTCATTTTCAGAACCGGTTCCTAAAATGAAAGCATCCCCTTGAAAAAATTCCCCAATGAAAATCGAAAAAGTAAAAAACGGCCTTTTTACAGATTGACCTCAGCTAGCCACTGCAAAAAAAATCTTCTAAAAATATTGAAATGCGACCGAGATATCTTTATAAATTTCTTCCATAGGAATAGCATTAGTGAACGGGTCTTTTCGTGTGACTGAAGTAGGCCGTTAAGCTAAATTTATGTATAGCATTAATTAATAGATGTTATTATTGATCGATGATTATAAATTGATTTTTATATGATGATTTGTGGCAGAATTCTTAGATGGGTATACCTTTTTTTCCACAACTGTACACCCCTGCCTTTCATTTAATAATCTAATTACCATACAAAAAAACTGTTTCAAATTAGGTGTACTATAAATATGAAGTTTATGAATAAGTTAAGTTTACCAATCTGTCTTCATATTGAAATATGAAAAAATTCAATAGTAATACCCTAGTTTTAGTACCAAAACATAAATCCGTACTCTCAAATTAACATAAATGTAACTTTCTTTGAGGCAGTACAAATCGTTCCAAATATTTTCAGTATTACATTTAGATTCAACTTTCAACTCATTCATTTTTCGGAATACAATTTGACATTTCTTAGAAAATCAGCATAGTAAAATAACATAAAAATATAACGGTGTGCAAAATTTATGGATGAACTGAAGAAATTAGTATAAGAAAAAGGCAGAATGAGCTGAAAGACCAATTAGGAAATCTTCTAAGGTGAGGTATAGTGGGCCATGTGCATATATGCTGCATGACATACTGTGGAAATTTATAGGTCTAAAGCACAATTGTGGTAAACGCTCAGCAGTTTTGTGAAAGTTATTACACAGTGTAAATCAGGTTGAGCAGTGTCAAGTTACTGGCTCAATGTGATGCGTCTAACAGGCAATCTTGTAGCTGACATCTTGGGTGATTTTGGGAAGTTATAAGGTTGAAGTGGGATTAGTGTGGCCAAAGAGTTCGGGATTGCTCACAGCATCATGTCACGAGCTTGGAGAGCATTTCAAATCATAGGAACCAACTGTATGAGTGCTTAGTAGTGGTCATCCATGAACAACCACGACAGCAGACAGCAAAGAAAAATCACAAAACATATGCAACAGACAACTGGATACCCAATATTGTATTTTACTGTGTGATCAGGAGGTTGCACAAATGTAGTTTATTTGCACGATAACCAATACGGTATGTGCCAATAACCACTGATCATTGGAAAAGTCATTCATTTTCTGTGGTACCAGGAACAGAACTAGGCAGACCAGAAATGGTGTCAAATGCTCTTTATGGATGAGAGCTGCTTTAGTCTGACTAGTGATTTTGATTGTATACATACATGGAGAGGGTGGGGAATATGAAATCACCCCTTCAGCATCATTGAAAGGGACTCATTTGTAAAGTGGAGGAGTGTTTTTTGAGGAGGTATCATTCTTGGTAGTCATACATGGTCTTGGTAGTTCTCTGCATCGTCCAATGATGTTCAGTCACTGGTGCCTGCTACTGTACTGATGTTCTCCTCCCTCACATTTATCTGTTTAGAGGTGCTGTGGGTTCTCAGTTTCTCTTCATGGACGACAACCTTACACCTCAATATACAGTTGCTTTTGTAGAGCAGAGATATTCAGTGCATGGATTAACCTACAAGGTGTCCCTAGATCTAAATCCAGTCAAACATTTTTGGGATATTCTAGGGAGATGCTTTGCAGCATGTTACCAGCAATGATTCTGGAGCTTTGATTGGTGCTACAAGGGAATTGCTGCTATCCCTCAACAGCTTGTTGATAACCTTGCATTCACAAGTAAAGGTATTATAATCTGTGGCATTGATTTTCGATTTTTATAGCTCATTCGATTCGTCACATCAAGCTTAGTAATTTTATACCTCACATATTGGCTATTGAGTTTTTATGATGACAGGGGGCCGGGTCAAAGTTAAAAATTTTGTTCATTGAAAAACAGATGCCTTCAAAGAAATAAGTGTGATTTAAGTTTACTAATTGTTTTTGCAATGCCATGCATTGCTAATAACTACTATAAGGTTATATTATTGCTGTTATAAGAATTTGTAATTGCAGATAAAATATTCATATGCTACTTGACAGGCAGGTTTTCGCAAGTTATTATGTTCCTCGTCTAGTTTTGTTCACAAACGAAAGCAGAGCTGTTTTGAATGCGTCGTTGAGTCAGCTGAAGAAGCCTTTGCTCGTTGTGTGCACTGTGAGAGATATTTTTGTTTTACTCACTTCTTTGGAATGAATAATGTGTCATAAATTGACTATCATCAATGCATGTCAGTGTAAGAACCATAAATAAATTTAAATCTTACTTATTTCTTTGACGGTAACTGGTTTTCAATGAACAAAATTTTAAACTTTGACCCCGCCCCCTGTCATTATTGAAACTCAATAGCCGATATGTGAGGTGGCAAATTACTTAGCTCAATGAGATGAATCAAATGAGCTATAAAAATCGAACTTCGCCACCACAGACTATAGTAGCTTTACTTGTCAGGGGTCACCATATTTCCTGCTAAGGACAAGATTTTTTTGCCAGCCACCTGTCACATGTATGTTTGTATATTTTGTCCAATTGTGTTGAAAGCTACCTTTTCAGTAAAGTTTATTTTGTATCCTTTGGTTTCTTTTTTTGGAAATTCTGTTCACTTTTCCCATATTTTTACATATTGAGGATCTTATGGTACAATTTATGCAATATGGAGCAGTTCTGTATGATGTTACATTAATAAAAGCACCCCATCCTTAATTTTTGCACACCAATGTATCTAAAAATAATGGGACTTTCTGGTGAGAATAATAAAACCTGAAAATTCCAAAAATAATTATTACTGTTACTGTTTTATTTCCATTTTTAAAGTATAAAAATAAGAGTGCTGCATTTACAACATACACATTCTGAACCATTTCAGGATGCTCAAAATTAAATTCTTTCTATTTTCTTTAAAATACTTGCATTGAGACAAAAATTGAGTATGTTGTTTAGGTGGACTTTATCATATTCTCAAAATGGCCACAGTAACATTTGTTTATTTTGCAGGACCACTTAATAAGTATATATATGTTACTTTTTAAAAGTATTTTTTTATAATAACATGGTTTTATAAACTTAAACAATTGTGTGTTTGTTTTGCTACTTGCTTGTTCATATCTGCTATATCTATTTCACTGTCAACGCAATAGAAAAGCTACAGTACTCCACGTATCTCGGCTGGTTTTTCAGCCTACCTTGACCACATGGCAGTTCGACAATTAGGGGTAATCAGCCTTTCTTGATCACATGACATTGAAAAGTGGCCTGTTTGCACACTGGTATTGGTAAAAATGTAATTACATTTGAATATGCTAGTGAGATGATTTGTACCATATTCACAAGTGCAAGCATCACTGTATTGTTTATGCTGAATTAAGGTACTTGATATTGTATTATTTTAATTCAATCAGATTGGTAAAGAAATCATATATTAAAAATTTTCTGAGTGAAAAATGGCCTGGCTGAGAGTCAAACTCAGGACCTTTTACTTGAGTTCCCAACTGTGTTTCGACTAAGCTATCTGATAGTTGGATTGAGTTAAAGTAATATACTCTCATTACTTGTCCATAATTTAAGGTAAAGTTATATTGCCTGAGGTTGAGTTAGTTGCGTCATATATCCCAGATTGGATGCTAATGCAAGAAGGTTGTCTGATTGGATTGTGTCAGACAAAGCTGTTCAGGCTAGCTTTGTTGGTAGAGCATTGGCAGCTTAAGCCATAGGTCTTGGGTTTGACTCCAAACCTGGACATTTTTTATTTGTTAAAAAAAATTCAACTTGTATTAAAAGTATTTGGATGTATATCTTTAAAAGGCTGTTATTCTTTAAATTTTAATGACATACTTTTTTAATTTAGTTACAAGATTAACCATTTATTAATTTAACTTTTAAATTTTCTTTAGTTTGCCATTTAAAATTTACGTATGGTGAGTTTTTTTATACTACTGTAAAAGCTTTCAATATAATTCAGTTTTTCTCCCTGTATTCCAAATTTTACAGATATGTTATGATTTCCTCAAAGTTTATGTAAATAGTTGAAGTACAACATGTTGAAGTACAACATGTGTAAAAATTGTTACAATAAAGTATGTCATATAAAAAGGTTCCTCTTTGAAATTTACATACTTTCAAAGGTTTAACTGATTAGATATTATGATTATCTTACCTTCCTGTAAATTGATTTGTCCTACTGATCTCAACTCTAATTTTTGCAAGAATGCTCCAATTACACTGAAAATTGCTTCAGGTGATTTTGTAATATATTCACAGCTCAGTCAGTATGGCTCTATTCCTCAGTTATATAAAAGAACTTATTAACACATTACTGCTGATAGGGTGCTATTGTTTAAAGAGTATTTTAATAGTTTTATGTTTTCAGACTCAAATGATTTCATTATGCTGTATGATAAGTATTTGTGACAATTCTGTAAAAATATTATGCTATGAAATTCCAATAAAAGGTATAAGCTTTTTTGACTAAATTCTAAAACTAATAATTAAAAAAACCCCACTACATTATCATATAGGCCTGTCACTAAATAAAATGCATTTCAGTAACATTATACTTTTTTAGCGGCAAAAAAAAAAAAAAAAAAAAAAAAAAAAAATCAGTACTCCATTTATTTAATGCAGATTTTGAAAAATACAGCTATTGCTACTTAAGATAACTTTGACTTATTGAGTATTCTCTCATGAAAGTCTTACCCGCTTCTATTAAATTACAAATACTTCCTAATAGCATTTAATTTGTTGACATCTGTTTGTGTTCAAATTTTCATAAAAAGGTTTGCAAAACCATAAAATGGAAATGTGTCGTGAAGTTAGGTAATATCATTTTATGTTCTCTATTGAAATGCACGTGTAGCATTTCTAGTTCAGTTGGTGTGCTGCACTAAATAATTTGGATACATTATCATTTATGGGCTGTTATTATTTGAGGGATTTATTATAAAGAATATATCTATCATGCTTTCAGCATGGGTATGTGCAGGAGGATTCACCTTCTAAATCTTTAAAAGTAGTAAGATATAACTCGAAAAACTAAGAGACATTGATGCCAGCAGAAATTAATCTAGAAAGAGGCAACGATTTGGAACAGATGTGCCTGTTCTTCACAGTCTAGTCCATTTCTTTAAAATATGAAAAGTCAATGCAGGACAGTTTTTAACTATATTTAAAATAAGTTTCTGCCAAAATGGAAACTGACATAGTTCATTCATTTTTTTTTTGTTCTGCCCCAGAACCTCTTCATTTCAGATAAATTTAAAACACATGAATGCAAAAAGAATACTTATATTAAATATTGTGTTCCATAGAGGGTTCAGGAGGACAGACCCCACTGAAGAAAAGTTCTTAATTTCTCTTTCTCTTTGTGTTTAATTATTTTAAAGTCATTTAGAAGGAATAAATTTTATTATTTTTAAAAAATAATCAAAGATAAAGAAAATTTATGTAAATTTCAAAATCCATGGATTTCTCGTGCAGATGCCTATGCTAAGAGAATGCATCAACTAAGTACCACTGCGGATATGGAAATGAAACTTGTATGCCCATAGTTTTCAGAGGAAAATGAATTAATTTTCTTTTATGTCTGTGCAAAGAAAACCTTATTTAGACAGTCCATCGAGGCCCTGCAAGTTTAGTCAGAACTTCTCATATTTATGACAAACAGGCTGAATGCTGGGTTGAATAGTCTTTGTTATTACAATAAGTATATTTAAATGGTATTATACCTTTTCAAGCTGAATAAAATTTTATTACGGTACTTGAAAGTTGTTTGAGTTATTTTCTCTATCTTTCAATTCATTCTAGTGTTAATTACATGACTATCCATGAAATTAAAATATACATTTCTTAGAGCTAGTCAATAGTATGTTCTTAGAAAAAAGTATAATAATTGTAATAACAGTTTTTAACTAGGCCACACAAAAACATTTAACCATATTATCTTCTGTATATGATTATTGTTCATTGTGGATTTTACATTTCATATTTTTAGAATCAATGGAAATTTAATATGCTACTGGTAAAATAATTCATGTTTCATTTGCTAATCTATGTTTTTCTTACTGCCCATGATATTGATTTGTGATCTAATGTTTCTGTAAATACTAAACAGAATTTTTTTAAAAATATATATTATTGAAATAATCCATGGTACATTCTTTACTGCAAATGATATGTATACTATATTACAGTGTATTTTACAGATCTACAAAAAATCATTTGAATAAATTATATTATAGTCAATAAACCATTATTCTTTGCAGTCTATTATTTTCAATTTGTATTTTTAAAATTAACTAAATCATAGCATGCTATTTAAGAAAGAATCAGAATTCAGTTTATTTTTGTACCAATCTATCTGTCTTTAGCTTTTTTTTTTAATGTTTGGGTCATGATAAAAATTTGAACATATACAGCATTGTCGCTAATTCCTTCAGCATGTGTAGTTAGTGGAAAATTTATACTTTAGGATATAGTTAGTTCTTCCAAAATGTTCACATTTCGTTTGTCTATTTGTTATTTTATCATCCTTTTTTTTTTTTTTTTACATATTCTATTTCCTGTCTGGTAATATATAAATAATTCATTGTAATAATTTGATATTTTTAAAATATTAACTTTTCAAATTACTTATTATTTTTTTTATACCGTATTTGTAATCCAATAATGCTTTGCTTGTATTTTAGGGTATGAAGAAAATTATTTACCTTCTGAAATGCCACTAACAAATTCAATTTCTCGTTTCAAAGTGACTCCTGTAGTGGAAGACAATACTTTTAATATTCCTGCTCCACCAGATGTTTCTAGCTCCCAAAGTGCTGCAAGCTCAGAGCAAAGTCATATCCAAAGTTCTACAAAGAAGCATGGCCGTTTCCAAATTACCCGAGTTGCTGATTCACTTCCATTGAGTGCAGCTCAAACACCTGTTGAAGTTCCCAAAACAAGTGATTCAGTCATATCTCAACTGTCTGTGGATACACCTATCAGTATTCCTGCTGCCAAATTGTCAAATATTCAGAATACAGTTCCTGCAAATGTTAGCCAAAATATTTTACTCCAACATTCCTGTAGCAATCCTGCTCTAGTTTCTTCTATTCCTGATAAACTGACTCCATGTTCTCAAAATTCTGCTTCTCTTCTTACAAGAAGTGTATCAGACATAGCATTTGCCAATGGGCAGCCAGTTCAGAATTTTGAGACTGATTCCAAGGGTGCTGTGCATAAGAATTTCCAAAATCTTTCTGAGAAAGAATCACAAATGATGGCCCATAGTGCTTCTGCAGATTATGCTCATAACGCGGAACAACTAAAAAATATTACTATTTCTGGTATTCTCTCTTCATCAGATAGATCAACCCCTGATGTTAGTTCAGTTCAAAATGAAAATAAGTACCAAAATGTAGCTAGTTGTACAGATATTGCTCAAAAACCTCAGATTATTGAAGATTCATTTTCTCCATATACTAGAGAAACACATCCAATAGAGAGCTCTGTTCCCAATTTATTATATTCATTTGAACCTGTTCTTTCCCAGTCAACTTCAAGAATATCATCTGGCATTAATACTGATATAACAAATGTTTCTTATTCAACTGCAGATTCTAAATTTTCTCAGTATCCTGCAGCATATCCTACATTAATTGTACCAGAGGTCTCTAGAATGCCAGTATCTTCTATCTACTTACCTTCAGAAGCAGAATCTGGATTAACATTTTCAAGAATGGGTTATTCTGCAGGAATGCTTCCAAAAGTTTTTCCCCCTCCATCTGATTCTTCTGCAAAGACATCTGATATAGCTCCAGTTTATGCTTCTTCAGAGCAGGTGATTCAAATGCAGCAATCAATGGTGAAGGATGCAAATGCTAATACTGTACATAGTTGTTACAGTATTAGTGATGGGAAACATGTGCAGGTTCGTATTTTAGAAGCCTTTGAAATTTGACAATATATATATATATATATTTACAAATAAGATCTAATTCTATTTTTTTTCTTATTTAGCCATCTCTTGCTGAAGAAGAAAATAAAAATTTTGAACTTTTAGAGTGTAATGATGAATATCTGAAAGTAATATTAGAAAGGTAATTATCACTTTTTTCTTTCCAGCTCATTTTAGAAGATAATCCATGAATTTTGTTGGAATCTCAATTTCTGAATATCCATTTTAATCACTGAGTTTATTTCATATATGTGGAAGTTCACGGAGTGAGGAACTTAAGGACCCCAATACATTTAAATAGCCAGTGTCAGGCAAATATCACATTTCTTTTTTTTTATCATTTTATTTGAAAGGCTGTACAACTAACTGTTCAATTAGTAGTTGTGCCAAAATACTTTGTTTTCTTCCTAAGATTATTGGAAGCACAGTTACAGCTGTTTTTGTTTCAGCTTTTGAGCCAGAAGTGCACATTTAAGTAACTGGAAGTTGCTGTTTCAGAGAATAAAGGACAGTCCGAATGCCCTGTACTGGCCTTGTTAAATTAGTGTACCTTTTCTCACAAACATGTACATTTAAATTTTTTTGTATGCATCAAATACATAATTCTTAATAAAATGAAGTGAAGTTTTTATGCAGATATTTTCAGTTATTTTTTAGAAGAAATCTGAAATAAAAAGCACTATTCAATAGCAAAAAAAATATGCATTTTTTTAAAGAAAAAAAAAAAAAAAATACATATATTAGATGCAACTATTCATTTCAGAATTAAAAGAAATATCTGTAGAATGTTCACGAAAAATGGTAAAATTAATGTATGGTAATTTCTGTTTGAAATGTACATTGAAATTCAAAAAACAATATTTTGAGAAATTTGAGTTTGAAGTAGCATTAGCTATTACCTTTCATGCTAAATCGCTATGACCAGTTATAAATAAAAGGAATTGCCTAATATTTTCAAACTTCTTTTTGCCATAGAAGAAAAAAGAATATACTGTAATATCCTATTAATCCACCCCTCCCAATTAAACATCCCCCATTTTGAAAACAAATTCAATATAAAAATAATTATGGAATAAGTGCCCGTCCCCCCTCAAAAAAACAAAAAACAAAAAAAACAAGTTGGAAATTGTATGACTTGTTCGTACTATAACTAGTTTTATAAATATTCAGATTTTGGTGCAATAGCTGTTGCAGTCTTATGCAAAATGCATGAATACAAAAATTATTATGATTGTACATATCAAATTCAGTAATACGGAAATAATATGAGTCCATCTTAAATAGGTCGTAATCACCATGGCAACCTAGAATCATTACCTATCATGGGGTATCATTGAATTAATTATGTTTGATAGGATTTAATTGAATGAAGAAAACTTTTACTTATATCTTTTTAAGTTTTGATTCGATTTTCATAAAATTTGAAATGCCTTGACTAAATTCTGCAATGATTACATATATACATATTAAATTTCAAACCATTCGGTCGGGTAGTTTTTGAGCTGTTATATGCCGATAGATGGACAGACCAGTTGACTATAGGTACTATGTATTTATATAATTATGAATGCACCTAAAAATTGTGCTAAGTATTCTTGGAATGGCTGTAAAACAGTAAAGGAATAATCACTTTTTTGTCTTTTCCACTCCTCCCTCCCTTTCTAGTTTGCTTTTTCTCTCAGCTCACTGTACACAGCTGAATCATGATGAAACAAATGTTTATCCCTTTGTTTATTTTCTTGATTGACCAAATTTGGGTGTGCCTTTGAATGACGTCAAAGGTTGGAGCTTGCCATTATCATGAAAATCAAATTTTCGATTTTCAAAAACGTGTCCTAAGTTCTAAGAATGGTGGGTGACATTTCGAAAATATTTTTTTTCAAAAGGTTAAAATTCGTATTTTTTAAAATGTTTTTTGTTGTCCAAAACAGAAAAATACAAAATTTAAAAATATGTAGTTATTTTTCCGAGTTTCTGAAGGTTTCACCAATGCTAAGTTATAAAAATGATCCAAAAATGAATATATGTCTAATGATTGCACAATCGTTTGCTGGAGCATCATAACTTGACCTTGCTTGCAGGGTCACAGTGGGAGTACCTTTTTCATGCTGTTCAGGTTCTGGTTTTTAATTATCTCAGTTAATTAACAAAATATGAACAATCAGAGTACCGTAATTTCGGGTAGATAAGCCACCCTGGCGTATACACCGCTACGTCCGAAAATGGTAAAAAAACCCTGAAATTCCATCGTATACGCCGCACCGGTGCATAAGCCGCACTTATTGAAAGTGGTGTATGTACTACTATAGACGCCATATTGAAGATTTTCGCGTATTTTTTAAAACCATTTTAAAAATTAGAATTTTAAATTTAATTCAAATAATGAAAATAAATAAATAACTTTTGGTTTGTGAATTTATCCAATTGCATCGCACATTTCAGCCTTGGATCGGCAAGTAGAAATATATTTTATGGAATTCTTAATATAAAACATAATGCTAGTATTACAAATAACATTATTTTTTATTTGAATCCATCAATTAAATAACACAACGTGAAATTCTGAAAATAAGTAATGATAAATAATCATTTTGACAACATGAACTATTGGCAAAAGTTGGGAGAGACTTATAAAGAGATTTTTTTTTTAAATCTCTTCACTACTAACTGTAAACATTAATGTCTATTCACAGAAATTAATTGGTACTCGATTTGATATATTCTGTAAATATTTAAAATAAAATGTTCTAAGAAAGTTTTAAAATAAACAAAAATTAAATACATGCATTCATTATTGAAAATAAAAAATACAACATTCGCAAATGCGCACAGAAAACAAGAGAATCTTCTTTCTTTTCTATCAAAATGCCGCAAAAAAGGATTCCTTAAATGTGTCAGCGACTTCACTTTGCGTAAGTGCAGTAAAAAGAAATTATTGAGCTGCAAGCAAACAGAAAAAATAATTTAAAAGAAAAAAAAAAACGAAAAGCAAAACCCGTCTTTTCTTAGCTATTAAAAAAAAAAAATCTCCAGTATTAATTGTCCGATTTGGTTCAAATTTTCAGCAAGTTGCAATAACAGTAAATTAGGCTGTGTAACAAAATTTTATTAAAATATAAAAAGTTATTAGAAAATTACAGCATTCCCCAAAACCCCTAGTTTATGAAAAAGAAAAGAGCCATCTGCAGTTGTTTATTCAACTCTGTGGTGGAGTGCGAAGTTGAACGTTATCAGAATGAGATCATTATCTTTAAGTAATACGTTTCGTTATGCAGAAAGAAACCATGCATAGATTTTTTTTTTCTTTTTTAATGAAATAAAAAAGAACTTCCCGATATTTTTTTAAATGATTGTTATTTCTAATCGGTGAAACATTTTTAATATTGTTTTTCAGATTTTCACTCTATAATATTACATGATCTGATTTATTTTTTTTTTTTCTGGAAAAAATCGTTATTACTTCGTATACGCCGCGCCGGCAGATAAGCCGCAAAAGGTAAAATTTAACTTTTAAACCCGTATAAGCCGCGGCTTATCTACCCGAAGTTACGGTATCATGGTAGGCTTTGGACTACACTTATACACATTTTCAGATTTCTACATGCAGTAGATTTCGATAGCCGTCGCACACATATAAACAGACAAGCAACTTTTTTTTATTATACATTTAGTCATTATAGTACATAATGTTTTCTTCTTTCCTAAATTTGTACAAAAATGCATATCGATTGGCAGATGATCAGCAATTAGCATACACCCCCCCATATCCTTTTAATCCCATGTAAGCACCCCCTCTGATTATTTTATGATATTTTGTCACATCTGGGGAGGGAGGGATTAACAGGATTTTAAGGTATCATTTGAAAGTGCAGAAATAGTGGATTCAAAATATTGACCCTGTGAGTCTGAGGGCTTTCCTGTATTTTTATAAAAATGTTTGTAAGACTGATGTTAATTTAAATTGTCTAATAAAAAATTAAATTAAAAAATCAAAAACCCGACTGCGTAAAAAGCAAACTAAAAAGAGGGAAACAAGATGATGTAGGATATAATGATGGGAGAGAATGTTCAGAAAAAAACCGGAAACTTTGGGGAAAATAACATTTTTTTTTTCAGTTTTTTTCCGAAGGGCTATTTTTCAATTTTTCCAAATTGGAAAAATTTAAATTTCATTTATAAAATAATGTAGTCAAAATTTTATAATTGCTACATTCTTCTACTTTTATTTATATTTTTTTTCATATTTAGTGTCCCTCATGAAAACCTTAACATGGAAATCTTATTTGTAAGCAGGGATCGCTTTAGAAAGCACTTGGGTCCCTTAAAGGATCCTTCACAGTTTTTTTTACCTTAAAACAAAATTCTTTCTCTTAAAAATTGACATTTCAGAAATTTTTTCCCATCACCAAATTAAATCGGTCACAAATGTAAGGATTTTAGAATTAAAAAAAAAAAAAAAAAAAGGTACAATAGCTGCAATCTCCAATGCATCTATTATATATCTGTATATATCGCTCACCTGCAAGAAAAGTGACACATCTCGCAAAAATTCATTTTGCTTTTTATTCCAATAATAGGTCTGTTATATATCCAATTGGTCTCCAGTAGGCCACTATGAGGTACAGGGCGTTCCCACCCGTCAATCAAAAGGAGGCGTGGCAGGGGGCGTGTCCACATGTCAGATGGGGCGTGTCTATATGTCAATCTAAAAGAGGCGTGGCCGGAAGTGATGTCATGAGTGGAGTTGAGTTGTTTTCCTCCTGTTTGTTTTGGTTTTAGTTTCGGTTTTTCAATCATACTGTTGGACGGGGTGTTTTTTGACTGGTTGAGTTGCTGTTTGCTGAACGTTTTGGTTTCGGTTTAAAATTTCTTTTCTTATAGAATGGTAATGCCGAGTTACTTTTTTGAAAATGGCAACACGTTAAAGTTGGACTTGTAAAATGTTTGGTAGAATGCGTGCGAAGCGGGATGACAATTTTTTTCTTTTGGTCTTGGTTTTGGTTTTTTAATCGTACTGTTGGACGGATTGATTTTTTGGCTGCTGGAAGAGGCCGGTTCAGGAGTATAATAGGGGATGACAAATTTTTCGTGTGAGTCTAGAGGGGTGCATTTGAGTTTCGTTTTTGCTCATTGTTTCGTGTTAGAGTATGACGTAATCAGTGGATTTATTTTTAATTTCATGGAATGAATTTTTTAATAATTTTATGTTTTTTAATATTATTTTCACGATGACGGAATCGGTGATTGGAATTTATTTTTAATGTCTTTACTAACTTATAAAATTTTGTGAATTAATTATTTTTATTTAGATGAATTTAATTTAGACGAATTTATTTTTTATTGAATATTTTTAGAATTTTAATTTTTTTAGGAATTTAAATTGAGAACCCTGTTTAATTTTGCGATAGTTTTTAGAATAAATATTTTTTACAAAAGGTTTGTTTTCATTTTATGAATACTTTTTTTAGACGAGTGACTTTAATTTATTTACCAGTTTAATGGTATTTGGCCGCAATCATGACTTAATCTGGGACTGAATTTGAACATTTTGACTTTTATCACAACTTAGAATTTTCTCAGGAATAATTTGTACCATCTTTAAAATGCACTTTCTTGTTATAAAACAGCATTTTTTCATAAAGTTTTATTTATTTTTTCGCAAAACCAGAATATACTTTTCATCCGTATTGCTTTATTTGGACGAAGAGAACATACTTTGAATTTTTTATTGAACATAGAATTTTTTTTTTCTTACTGGACATAATATTTTTTTCATATTCCGATTCTATATATATTTTAATTTCTTGAAGATATCTCTTACATTTTTCTGAATCTTTCTCTGATATTCTGCTGTAATTAATTTATTTTTTCATTTTATTAAACAGTTAAATATCATTTTTTGTCAATTTGTTTATTCTAAGCGTTATATTATTTTCAATTTATTGGATATGTGAACATTTTCTTCAATTTACTGAACATAGAACTATCCTAAAAGCGTAAAAAATAGCAACGTTAAAAGCACCAAAATTTTAAATTTTAAGCATACCGGTTTCGGTAGCATATAGCATACCTTCCTCAGTGCTAAGGATGGCAGAAATTTGCTCACATATATAGGAGAGATGGGAATTCCAGTTAAAGGTTTATTGACCAATAGGAGAGGTCTGTTATGTATCCAATAATAGGTCTGTCCAATAATAGGTCTAGCATCTTGCTACACAAACAGTTTCATAAGTGTAGCTATGTGGAAAATCACTTTATTATGCCTTATGTCATTTGTGACCACAGAAGAGAGGTGGATTGTGAAATGTGAGGTAAAATTACCCAACCCTCCAATCCTCATCCTATGTCTTTATTTTGAAGCGTTTTATGATTTTATGCAAATTTTCATTCCTGCATGCAGAGCTAAGTGCTATAATTTCATGATATAGTAAAGTCATGCAAATTTTCTTTTGCCTCTCCTGTAAAATTTACTTTTATCGAGATGTGTCACTTTTCTTGCACGTGAGCGATATGTACAAGGACCATCTCAATAATGTCTAAATAAGAATTTAAATATGATAATTTTTAATTTTAAAAAATTCCGATTACATTTTTCACAAATTCACAATTTTTTACAATTCATTCACATATTTTACAAGTTTTTACAAAAATTTACAATTTTGCAAAAACATGATCGTGTGAAAAAAAAAAAAAAAAAAAAAATCCAAGCAAATCCCTGGTAAGATAATTAAATGCAACTTCTCTTGTTAAAAATGAAAATTCAAGGGCAAAATTATTTCAATATTATACCAATTGATGAAAATGGTAAGGTGGAAAATTTAATGTAAAATTTGAAACATACATTTATTTTTATTTGCATAGCTGTAATTTTTCACTATTGTCAGAAAAATGTCTTTTGATAATAACATGCATTTGAAAACATTTTTTTTACTTAGATTCTTAGGGTTTTCTAAAATGTATTAAAAAAATATATAAATCAATACAAACTTTGTAAAGTAATTGTAAGCAAATCTCCATGAAAAATCTATTTAAAAACAATTTTTAAACATGGAAAAATCCACCTGTTTTAAAAGTTTCATTAAAAAAATATACCACTTTCAATTTCAAGAATCTAAAACTTACTAAAACATAGTTTGGGTTTAGACTGGAAAGTTGTATCAAAACTAAATATACAGGAAATGAAAATTATAACTGTAAGGGGGGGAACTGTAAATACTAATTTTTAAACAATAGAAGATTTGAAATTGATAATAGTATTTATAATAATACCAGAACTACAATAATTTGTTTCTTTTAAACTGGCATCCTTTATATATTTGAAAACCAGTACTATGTAGATGGGATGTACAATACAGTTTAAAATTGCTTTCAAGCTGCAGTGATATTGGTTAAAACTTAAGATTTTTTTTGTTGTTATTTTTTAAATTAGCTCTACTGATATAATTAAACAAATGCTACTGAAAAATCATTTCAACAGACACATGATATATTACAAACATTGGTGTTAAATTAAGCAAGAAAAGCTACTGTCAGAATTCTGAGACTGAAAGGATAAACTTTTAAAAGATGGCTTGATGTTTTTTTTTTTTTTTTTTTTTTTTTTTTTAAATAATGTATTCATGAAAAGGGAAAATAATTTTTTTAGTGTCCATAAATAGTAAAAAAAAATATTATTTTATATTTTTTAAGAAAATATAACTTATTTCTGAGAAAGATATATGAGAAATCAATTTTTCCAGAAAAAAAAACTGGAAAAAAAACTTTTTTTCCGTCACTTCAAATTTTCCAGAAAATTTACATCTCTATGTAGGAAAATAGTAGATTGTGTAATGAAAATCTTTTTTTTTTTCACTTAAGTAATTGCAGTTGGATGCATCAGATTCATGTTTAGGTATGTACTGTGGCTCCTTCTACCTACATGTTTGCCTCCGACTGCAATTATTTAAGTAAAAGAAAAAGATTTTCATTACACACTCTACTATTTTCCTATGTCATCTTGTTCCCTCTTTTTAGTTCACTTTTTAAGCAGTCGGGTTTTTTGATTTTTTAAATTTAATTTTTTATTGATGAATCTTTAGTTTGCATTACTTACCTATTTTTTTTATTTACTTGTATTTTTTTGGACTTTTAAGTTGTGTTTAATTTTTAGTTCCTATCTATAAACACTGTTTTGATGAGGCCTATAGATGTCTATGAAGGTTAGAGTTACAGTTAAGCTAGTGATCCTACCTACACAACTTTCAGGTTATGTAATATTTAAACAGAGCTTCTGACTGTAACACAGTCTAGGAACCATCATCTTCATTTTGAAAGACCTATCCAATGATATGCCACTCAATATGGTGCATAAAATTTTTTTTCGTCTCAACTGCCATTTTGTATTTTATGGCCACCATTTTTAATTTATGAAAACAAAACCTAGCCTATAACCATCGGACAGTTAAGCAGAATTGATAGAGACATCATTCATTAAAATCCATCCAGCCTGTCGCATTCCTTCTTAGTCCACACAACTTCAAAGAATGTTCCCTTATTTTTGATATGCTGCCGCCACCGATATAATTACATGATATCAGAAGGCTTATCCAAAAAAATATTCTTTCAATTAAACATAACTAACAATTTATTTACACAGTATTTACATAAAACAAAACAATATTTACAATTAAGAACTCTGATATAGGTAATCCATTCCGACCTTAAGTTAAAGACAGCAAACGCCTTCTGGGTACTGGGTTTATTTAGTAAATTACTCTATATCCCTCTCACACTATGTTCGTTAAAACAGATTTATTGGAGATAACTCTTGATCTCCAGCTACACTTGCTGTATATGCCAAGAGCCTACGCTCTCGCCCGCATCTCAATATGCATACTGTCCGAAGACTCCATTCAGGAACAAATGACCGCATTCACTGGCCTCCACACGGAACTGCCTTTTCTCAGCTATCTCATTCATCTCCCAAAAGGCTTTCCCTCTACCTGCATGGCCCACTTCTCTTCATTGAACCTGAACTGTCACATTCCTGTGACATCCATTATCTTACTAGATAGCCGGTGAATTCTTTTGTTAGCCATATCTCAGGTATTCATTTTGAATGGCAAGAGGAACCCCATTCTATTGATACAATACATTTTCCAAATAATACTATCTAACTAGAACTAGCTTGGATTAACTTCCAGATAAGAAAAAATGTTACTTTAAAATTCCCAGTACACAGATAGTGGCACAAATACAATGTATAAGTAAAAAAATATCATATAACAGTAGTTTGAAATAGTATCTGCCCATCAGAACCTGACACAGCCATTGGGATGTTTCAAGGGTACAAAGAAATCCACATACATACATATCCAGATATGCATCAAGCACATAACCCTTCTTGGCAGTCGGGTAAAAAGACATAGTGTTAAGGAAATGATACTGAAACAAATCATGAAAACAGTAAGTTTATGTAGGTTTATATTTAAATTATATTAAGAATAACTGTTTTAGATTCATCTTGTTCATACAGCTCTCTCTCATCTTCCTTTACACTCTGAGCATCTGAGGGCTTTGCTGCATTTTCATAAAAATGTTTGTAAAACTGATATTAATTTAAATTGGCTTTCCCTGTTTGTTTCTAAAATACACTTCATATCTCTTTATTTTACATACATCTTAAAATACAATTCTATTAAAAATATTTTTTTGTACAGCTAATTTAATTTGATTTAGGAAAATGGAAAAATACGGGAAAAACACTTAAAGGGTAAAAAAATCCCAAATTGTTATTTTTCATGTTTTTGATTTTTAACTTCCTTTATGAAGGAACTTCTAATATAGAGATTAAAGAAAGTGCAACAAAAAAATCAGTTTTAAGAATTTTAGATGAATATTTCTATTAGATTTTCAGAAATGAAAACTTTAAACACATTTTTATAAAAACTTGATTTTTTTTTATAAATTAACATACAGAAAATAAAAGTTTCCAAAGTGGTATTTTGATATTTCAAATGAAAATCAAATTAATTGCTTAAAAGTCACAATGGTTGATTTGATTTTCAGTATTTGAACGGTAATTTGATTTTTATTTGAAATATTGTATGCAATGTCTCTCTGGAAAAAATTCCAAATATTTATGTGGTACTTTGAATCATTATATCTATGGAAGTTTTTATGTTTTTTAGCTTAGATTGTAGTTCTTTACATTCTTAGTACAAAAATACTATGTGAGAATTCAGTACTTCAATTGAAAAATGCAAGTTATCCTAACTACTGGTCTACTGCAACCTTTCTTAGGAGGCATAAGTTGATACTTTGGAGGGAGATAGGCAAAAGATACTTCCATCTTGTCTAGTTAGTAGAAGGGAGTGGGGTAAAAATTCTCTGGAGTTAACATGCTTTGGTTTAAAATGAAAATAGCATTTGCTATACTCTAAAGAAGTGGTTCTCATCCAGTGTGTATGTGGCACAACACACTAGAGTACGCCAGAGGGCCTCAGGTATGCCACAAAAATTTTCAGCAAATTTCTATCAAGATTTTATGAGACTAACAAAATTATTACTTCAAAATGCTCAAAGTCTGTAATTTACATGCACTAATGTTTAGTGTCATAGATTTGCATTTCTTGCAAATTTGTTTTAGTGTTGGATACTCTTAATACATGTATGGCAATCTCAGACATGCCAACTGTTATGAAAAAATCGTAGCTTCTACAATTTGGAACTAAAAATTACGATGCTACAAAAATCAGTCTAAAGCTATGATTTTCTGCAAAAAAAAACAGACATGGTGAAAAAAAAAATCAATTTATGTCAATTGTTTGTAGAAAAAAAACGTCAATTTTGTCAAAGGATCAAGAAAAACTGCGAATTTTGTGAAAGGATTGCGAAGAAAACGAAAATTTGTTCAAGGGATCCTGAAAAAAAACCCACAAATTTCGTTAATGGATCGCAGAAAAAAAACATGAATCTCGTCAAAGAATCGCAGAAAAAAGCGAATTTCGTCAAAGGATTGCAAAAAAAACACGTTGTTCCAAAGGATCACAAACCCTCAGTTACACCCCTCCACACACACACACACACACAAATTTTGTCAAGGGATCGCGAACAAAATGCGAATTTCATCAAAGGATCATGAAAAAGGCATGAATTTTATCAAAGGATCTTGGAATAAAATCCTAATTTTGTCAAAAGATCACAGAAAAAAATCCTAATTTCATCAAAGGATCACAAAAAAAAAAATGGGAATTTGTCAAAGGGTCATGGAAAAAAATCCAAGTTAACTCAAAGGATCACAAAAAAACCCAAATTAGGTCAAAGGATCGCGGAAAAAATACCAATTTGGTCAAAGGATCGTTTAGAAAACACGAATTTGGTCAAAGGATCGTTTAGAAAACACGAATTTGGTCAAACAATTGCAGATAAAAGCAAATTTCGCCAAAGCATTGCAAAAGAAATGCAAATTTCATGAAGGGACTGCTGAAAAAATGCTTAATTAGCACTGTGAAGAAATCCTCTCTCTTTCCCCCACTACTGTAATCTTTCAGAAAATTTTCTGTGAATTTATGATCTTTTTTTTTTTTTTTTACTCAGAATATCACCCCTACTCTACGCTGGTTTCAGGAAATATCACACACAGACTTTAATCTATGTTTATTATTATGATACATATAGTTTTTAATCTGAAAGAATGTACAGAACTAACTTTTGAAAAATCAGGTTAACCCGAACCCAACCTGCAGTAATCTAAACTCAGTCCGAACTGAAAGCAATCAGAGTTAACCTGATTTGCAGCGTCAAAAACAGCAACCAACCAACCTCTAGATTAATTTGAATTTTGGTTGCTACTATTTCTCATTTTCAAAGGTTGGCAAGTCTGCAATCTATATAAATGAAAGATGTTTGCGGATGTGTGCAGTGATGGCTAGCAAAATCTACTGCCTGTAGAAAGCAGAAAATTTGGATGAGGATAGTCCAAGTACAAGTCCTGATGCCCTTGAGGCTCAGAATTTTTAGTTTTTGATAATTAGCCCAGATAGTAATTAAAAACTCATCAAAAAAGCATTCTTTTTGTTTGCAAATCAGCATGAGTACCTGCACATGCTAGTTCGGAGCTTTCTCAAGCCGTCAAGTAGAAAGTAAGAGAGTGTGTTAAATTGGCTTTTTCAACCATTTTTCTGAACACGCGTTGGGCCAACTATTGGAAATATGGAAAAAGGAAGACATAGTCTTAAATTTGGTATTTTAAAGTTTAAAGCAGTGCAATCCATTTGAAAAAAACATTAACATTAACCCTTTCAAAAAAGTTCAGTTTTGCTGTTTTCTCATTCTCTGTTTTGCTGAAGCGAGCATCAGGCTCAATTTCAGAGGAACAAATCAGTAAAAAATCCCCTTCTTCTCTGCTCTGCAATTCATTTTCAAAAGTATGAATTTAAACCCTTTTCAAAAAAATTCGTGAGACCACTTTGCATCTCCCAGAGATACTCCTTTTACTAAGCTAAAAGTAACTAAATTTTGCTATTTCAGCACAATCTTTTTACATGTTCTTAGTACAGTAGATACATCACGTACAAAAATCTCAAAACATACAGACAGCTAAAAGTATTAATAAATAAATAAAATCTGTGAACTTTTGCTCAGAATGCAAACATTCGGGAGGCATCGCCTCATATTTTTATACTAAATATCAATATTTTCCCACAAAAAGTATATTTATAACTTATAAAAATTTTGAAGAGTTTGGACTATAAGAACTATTTTTTTTTATGTAAACCCATTCAGATCTAGCGTACTATTAATAGTACATGTGTAATCATTGAGTATTATTTTGCCTTAACAATTACTTTTGTTACTAGCTACATGTATGCTCCTTGTAGGAAAAATCGGCTTTTCAAGGACAAACGTCCTCTTTTCATTTTCCCCTCGTTACCATAGTTACTAACCTAAGATAAGGGCCGAGGAGTTACCAACGAAGGGGTAATGAAAAGAGAACGTTTGTCCTTGAAAAGCCAATTTTTCCTACAGGGAGTATAGTAATGGTAATATATGTCTATGCATTTCATATTATGACTTCATTTATGTTTTGGCATTCAGCAATAATGATAATAATAAAAGTTTGCTTAATTCTCTTTGCACCATTGGCTATTCTTTTACTTTAAACATACATTTCACTCTCTAAATTTAAAATATAGGTTACTTTTCTGAACAAATCATGTGTTATAAGATGAAAAAAATATTAGAAAGTTGTAATATCTGTTAAATCCTGTTGTAATATATTTTCCAAACATCTCCAAAAACTCTTCCTTAGCCAATTTTCATATGAATATGAACTGAATAGTACACAAAATAACTAGTTTCATTATTTTTCACATGATGCCGTATTTTTAAAATTTCAATAAATCTATTTGGATAGCTATTATTAACATTATTGACGTAAAAGTAATGTTTTTTTCTCAAAATTGAAAAAAATCTGACCCAAAAGGGTTAAAATACCTGATGCAAAAAAACCAAAATAAAACAGCAAGAAGAAAACACAACACTTTTACAACTAGATATCAATATTTTTTCATGAATTTTTTACACAGGATGCAAAATAGTTATAAACGTTATAAATTTCAAAAAGTTAGCATCTGCAATAAAACTTTTTGAAAAAAACTATTAAATGATCCAAAGTGAAATAAAAGTCTTACAAGTTTTTTTACCACCAAACGTCAATATTTTTTCACATTTTTTTTATGTAGGCTACGAAAGCATTATACAGTAGACTCCATCAAATCCTCAACCCTAAAATCAGCACATAATCGCAGATGTAAACAATGAAACTTTCAGCTCATATGTAGGGACAAAATTGCAGAATTTTTTTAATTTTAATGATTCCAAATGTATTTTAATATGTAATTCTCGATAATATGACTGAACTCATGGTTTTTCAGGAAGGAGGTATAAATTTTATTTCTGAAAAAAAGTAAAGATATTACCAATATCACTGGTAATTACAATCTTTTTACCAAATATATTTATGTATTAATCAAACTTTTTTGGTTATTAAGACTGGCTAAACCTAAAATAAAACTTACTTACTTTATGATTTTGATAGGAATTAATAGGGTACCTTTTTGAAGAAAGTTTCATTGAATAATTCAAAGAAAATGTATCTCATCTTTATTATGTATATTTAATTATATTAGGAACGTTCAAAAAGTAACGAGCCAGAGGCCTAGGAACAGTAACTAGTACATGTATTTCAGAAGTATTGGCCCTGGCTGTTGAGGCACTTGTCCCACTGAGACACAAGGCAGTTAATGGCTGCCTCGTAAAATTCCTGGGGCTGCAATGTGAACCAGTTCCTCACGTACCGCTTGACGTAATTGTCCGAGGTGAATCGTTTGCCCCTCAGAGCCTTTTTTAGGGGACCAAAAATGGTGTAATCACAGGGAGAGAGGTCTGGACTGTATGGAGGGTGACCGAGAATCTCCAATTTGAATTTCTGCACAAGTGCTGTAATCGTATTGGCCGTATGAGACCTTGCATTGTCGTAGAGCAGAATGACCCCACGGGTGAGCTTGCTTGGTCGTTTTGATTTGATCGCTTGGCGAAGATGCTTGGCAAGATCGCTTGGGTAGTCAAGGTTTGCGAGT
The DNA here is from genome assembly GCA_963932465.1 of Maratus speciosus. Classification (NCBI taxonomy): domain Eukaryota; kingdom Metazoa; phylum Arthropoda; class Arachnida; order Araneae; family Salticidae; genus Maratus; species Maratus speciosus. The sequence goes on along the minus strand of OZ010787.1, from coordinate 508,585,075 downwards.
AACGCTGGGCATTCACTGTTGCCCCATGCTGCAGGAAGTCTATCAGAAGGGGACTGTCTTGGTCAAAGCAGAATGTCAGAAAACCATTCCTGCACTTGTGTGGATGGCCTTGGATTTTCTTGGTGGTTGTGACCCTCGATATTTCCACTATAGACTTTGTTATTTCGATTCTGGTTCAGAGTGATGATACCAAGACTCATCTCCAGTCATGACTCATGCCAGGAACTCATTCTCTTCCCTGACATAGTGCTGTAGATGATCAAGACAGTGGGCCATTCGACATGCTTCCTGTTGTGGTTGAAGACTATGGGGCACCCATTGGGTGCACACTTTGCACCAGTCCAGTCTTTCTGTCATGATGGTATGAAAACTTCAGACGCTGAATCCGACCTCGGCGGCTATGGCTTTCATTGTAAGTTGGCGGTCCTGCATAACGAGTCCATCAACCAGCTGGACCATGTCATCGGTAATGCGTTTTGGTGTTCCAGACTGTGCATCATCGGCTTAGGAAACCTGTCCTTCCCTGAACCACTTGTGCCACGCCTTAATCCTTGCAAGGGACAAGCAGTGTTCACCATACACTTGTGACATTCTTCAATGAATGTCCGTTCCCCTTATTCCTTCTGCTGTCAGAAAACGAACAACACCTCTTTGCTCCTCTTTTGATGCCTCCATTTCACTACTTACAACACGAATGAGTATTGGACGACAGATGCATGCTTCTGCTAGCTTTATAGTCATGTGACTTGCACTCATGACCCTCTAGCGGTGGGCATGTGGACTTCTGCGCTCTTATCGGAAACCCTCTTTGTTACTGATGCAATGATATTACCATTCTGTCACCGGTTTGTACATTCCAGACTCCGGCTCGTTTCTTTTTGAACGTCCCTTATACACTATTATTTACTTGACCTTTACTTTTAATAATTTAATCATTCTTAACTATTTTACTTTTTATCATTTTAGTTTATTACTTTATTTAATTATTTTAATATTTCACTATATTGCAAGCATCCATTATAATTTTGATTGCATTATTACATTCAAATTACTGCTTACAAAATATGAACAAAGCAATGATCAGAAATCTGCAAAATTCTAAAATCCACACAACCTCTGGTCCCAAGTTGTATGGATTTGAGGGAGTCTACTGTATTTTTAATTAATAAAACTTTTGAAGAGTTTGCACAATAATGACTATTTTATTTAAACGTTTAATTTAGATGATGACCTCCCTTCTATAGAAATTTGAAAGTGTAATTTTTCCAGCTTTACGATTGTTTGGAAAGATTTTCTTTTAAATATATAAAATCATTTAACAACATTGATTTTAGGTATATTTAAGGTTATTATGACAAGTCCAGGCAACGCCGGATGGGTCAGCTAGTTAAATAATAAAATGGGCTCACATATGTTGTAAAATTAACGTTTTTAGAGAAAAATTATTTGTGCAAAAATCTACTGTGTTATGTAAGTTTATCCATATGATCTAGTATCTCATAAAATAAAAAAGGTTGAGAAACACTGCTCTGAAGTTTGATCTTTCTTTTATTGTTGTTTAAAGAACATTTTTGTCATTACATTGGCAAAATATCAATTGTTTTATAAATATATATATTAATATGTTTTATGATACTGAATTCTTGACACTTTCTATTTTTTCTTACTTTGTTAGCAATAAAAATTACTATGAAATTTTGTTTTGTATTCCTTCGGGTAAAAAAAAAAAAAAAAAAAGTCAAAGAAATTTATTCAACAATTTGACAAATTGTTTGTTTGAATTTCCCATTCTCTCAACTATAATATGAAAGTATTGAATTATATATTTAAATGTCTGTTCGAAAGGAAACCAACTGAATTTGTTCTTCATATAAAAAAAGAATTGAATATTATACAAATTGCATTATAATATTCACAAATATTGCTCATTTAAAATACATACTGTTGCCCAAACTGGGTTTGGGTGAAACTGATAAGAGGTTAAAGTTTACTTTTTTAACAATGATGTTAATTTTAATTTAATAAAAGTATTCTTTAACTTGAACCTAATTACTTAGAATAACAAAAAAATGTTGCTCTAGAAGAAAAAATTAATGTTTTAGCACACAAGATGTTTAATGCCTTTTTTAATTGTTTTAGAAGCAACTTATTTTCTGTATCCTTCTTCTTTAGGCAAGAACAAGAAAGGCAAGAGCTGTATCGACGTCACCAACAAGAACTTCTGTCTTACAAGATGCATCATTTACGTGCTCACTATGATGGCAAATGCTGTTTTCATGCTAAAAATGTTCAAAGTTCTGCTGCAAGTAGTCAAACTGGAAATTTTCCTTTCTCTAGTTATGCCAATACTTTTCTTCATTCCAAAGAGCAGAATCTTGCTGATAGTCATATGTATCAAAGTATGCATATACCTCAGGGAGGAAGTGTTGCACCTGATTCCCAAAGTAAGGTATTTATGCCAGAATTTCAGCAGCATCAACATTCTGAAGAATTTCTTTCAGTTGCTAACTGTAGCCTGAATATGCCAAATGAGTTTGGTTCCTTTGTTAAAGTTAGTGAACCTGTAATGAGGGAAAGTGATCCTCGGTATGTAAGAAGTCAAGTATTTCAACATGCTTATAAAAATGAATTGGATATTTCTCATCTTCCTTCAGATCAATCTGTTAGTACCTTTTCCAATGTTGGTATCTCTGGTCCTTCACTAGCTACTTTTACAGTGCCACCGATTCAAATTCCTGATGTACATAATAATGAAAATGTGGCAGCCTTAAGTAAAAACACTACTGTTCAAGCATCAGTGGAAGGAACATCACATTCTTCTCCTCAGACAATACATCGTATCATCAATGCTACATCTGCTCTTAGTGTGAATCCTGCATTTCATCCAGCCACTCCTCATATTGTTTCTGCTGCTCCTATGCCTCAGAGAATCTCTGATAATAGTGCTTCAAATGGACACTCACAGATATTGAATGTTTCTTTACCTTATTCACATGCTTCAGATGTATCTGTCAGTTCACCTTCCAAAATCTATTTTTCACAGTCAGGTAGTTAGAAATATTTCTTTGTGAAAAAGAAATTAAAATGTGATAGTTTTCCCCTTCACCTACCTTACATGATCTGTTAGTATTTTTTAAATTTTCTTTTCATTGTTTTAAATTTAAATGTGTGGCAATTATTTTTGAATACAGTTTGATTTTTTGGGAGAAGATGGACGTCTGGGTTAATGTTCATTTTAAAAGTTTTTGTGATATAGTACCTACTTTTTTTTTTCAAAGAATTAATGTGCAGATAAGTGACTTTTCTCCAAACTTGTGCTTTCATATGCTAATTTATTATCTTTATTCACTGTATATTTGTATACAATGAAAAAATTGTTGTATTATAATTAGAGTATATTTTGATTGACTATATATGAGCCTTTGCTTAGAAAGATAATATTTATGATGACAAAAAATTTACCAGTTTCTATTTTTAGTGTCATTGTTATTGTTTTTGACCAAAATATTTTTTAGTTGTCTATAAATATATAATTTGAGAATTTTTCTTTATATAATTAAGGCAATGAAAGTATTTATGGTGACAGATTATCAGGTTTCTGTTGTGAAATGTGCATTGTTATTATTTTTAACAATAATATTTTTTCAGTTATTTACATTATCTATCAGTTGAGGCTTTTTCCACCTTCAGTTAAATTAATCCAGTAGAGGTTTTTTTCCCTCCATCAGTTAAATTATTTGAGTAACTATATATTTATATATAATGAATTTATGACTACAGACTTATCAGGTTTCTGTTGTGAAATGTGCATCATTATTATTTTTAACCATAATATTTTTTCAGTTATTTACATTATCTATCAGTTGAGGTTTTTTCCTCCTTTAGTTAAATTATTTCAGTAGAGGTTTTTTTCCCTCCATCAGTTAAATTATTTGAGTAACTATATATTTATGCATATTGAAAATATTTATGACTACAGACTTATCAGATTTTTATTTTCAGTGTGCATTGCTATTGCTTCTAAACACATTTTTTCCAGTTTTTATTATTTTTAAATTGAAGATTGTCTCATATTTTAAATTATTTGAAAATTGTCTCATATTTTAAATTATTTGATTCAACTGAGTTTTTCATAGTGAAATATTTCAGTATGAATTATTGGATTTCTAGTTTCTGTATATGTTAGTGTTTCGAACAAAATACTTTTCAGTTAACTGTAGCATATAACTTCAGGATTTCTTAATTTATTTAATTAGTAAAAATATTTATTTCTACTGATTGTCAGGTTTGTATTTTCAGGATACATTGTTACAGTTTTGGCTAAAATATTTTTCAGTTTTTAATATTAAGAATAGCTGATGGATTTTCCAAATGTTAAATTATAGCTATATATGAGACTTAATGAAAATATTTATGAATTATTTAATTTATATTTTCAATATGAATTGTTATTATTTTTCAATTTGTGCATAATGAAAATATTTATGACTACAGACTTATGAGATTTTTATTTTCAGTGTGCATTGCTATTGCTTCTAAACACAATTTTTCCAGTTTTTATTATTTTTAAATTGAGGATTGTCTCATATTTTAAATTATTTGATTCAACTGAGTTTTTCATAATGAAATATTTCAGTATGAATTATTGGATTTCTAGTCTCTGTATATGTTAGTGTTTCGTACAAAATACTTTTCAGTTGATTGTAGCATATAATTTCAGGATTTCTTAATTTATTTAATTAGTAAAAATATTTATTTCTACTGATTATCAGGTATGTATTTTCAGGATACATTGTTACAGTTTTTGACTAAAATATTTTTCAGTTTTTAATATTAAGAATAGCTGATGAATTTTCCAAATGTTAAATTATACCTATATATGAGACTTAATGGAAATATTTATGAATTATTTAATTTATGTTTTCAGTATGAATTGTTATTATTTTTCAATTTATGCATAATGAAAATATTTATGACTACAGACTTATTAGATTTTTATTTTCAGTGTGCGTTGCTATTGCTTCTAAACACGATTTTTACAGTTTTTATTATTTTTAAATTGAAGATTGTCTCATATTTTAAATTATTTGAAGATTGTCTCATATTTTAAATTATTTGATTCAACTGAGTTTTTCATAATGAAATATTTCAGTATGAATTATTGGATTTTTGGTCTCTGTATATGTTAGTGTTTCAAACAAAATACTTTTCAGTTGACTGTAGCATATAATTTCAGGACTTCCTAATTTATTTAATTAGTAAAAATATTTATTTCTACTGATTATCAGGTTTTTATTTTCAGGATACATTGTTACAGTTTTTGACTAAAATAGGTTTCCGTTTTTAATTTTAAGAATAGCTGATGAATTTTTCCAAATGTTAAATTATAGCTATATATGAGACTTAATTAAAATATTTATTAATTATTTAATTTATATTTTCAGTATGAATTGTTATTATTTTTTAATTTATGCATAAAGAAAATATTTATGACTACAGACTTATCAGATTTTTATTTTCAGTGTGCGTTGCTATTGCTTCTAAACACGATTTTTCCAGTTTTTATTATTTTTAAATTGAGGATTATCTCATATTTTAAATTATTTGATTCAACTGAGTTTTTCATAATGAAATATTTCAGTATGAATTATTGGATTTTTGGTCTCTGTATATGTTAGTGTTTCAAACAAAATACTTTTCAGTTGACTGTAGCATATAATTTCAGGACTTCCTAATTTATTTAATTAGTAAAAATATTTATTTCTACTGATTATCAGGTTTTTATATCAGGATACATTGTTACAGTTTTTGACTAAAATATTTTTTAGTTTTTAATATTAAGAATAGCTGATGAATTTTCCAAATGTTAAATTATAGATATATATGAGACTTAATGAAACTATTTATGAATTATTTAATGTATATTTTCAGTATGAATTGTTATTATTTTTCATTGAAGTATTTATTATTTCTTATTTTTTTTAAAAATAAGTTGAGCTTATTTCCTTATTTTCCTTATTTGATGCCTTTACTTGTAATGTAAATATTTATGATTATAAACTTTAATTTTTGTCTGCATAGTTATCTTTTTTAAAAAATAAGTTGAGCTTATTTCCTTATTTTCCTTATTTGATGCCTTTACTTGTAATGTAAATATTTATGATTATAAACTTCTAATTTTTGTCTGCATAGTTATCGTTTTTAACTAAAGTATTTTTGAGTATTTATATTATGTATCAACTGAGGGATTTTTTTCTCTTAAATTATTTGATTTACTGTGTATGAGCTTTTACCGATAATGGAAGTATTAGATTATGGATTATAAGTTTTGTACTTTTAGTGTTCATTGTCATTAGTTTTAGCAAAATTAGTTATAACCAAATTTTGCAGTTCTTAAAATGAAATATAAGTTGACAATAAAAATTTTCATAAGTTATTTGATTAAGTTTATGTGATCTTTTATATGAAATAAATATTTATTTATAACTACAGACTATCACATTTCTATTTTTAGTTATAACCAAAATTAGTTAATTAGTTATAACCAAATTTTGCATTTCTTAATATTGAATATAGATTGAGAATGGATTTTCCCATAAGTTATTTAATTAAGTTTATGTGAGCTTTGTACACATAATAAACATTTATTTTGAACCACAGACTGTTAAATTTCTATTCTTACAGTGTGCATTGTTACTTTTTTTTACCAAAATATTTTTCATCTTAATATTTTACATAAATTGAGAATTTCCCTGATTATCAGTTTCTATTTTCCAAATGCATTGTTATTATTTTTAACTAAAACAATTTTAAGTTCATTATTATGAGCAATTTAAGGTTTTTACCTTGATAAAACAAAGTATTAATAAGTTATTGACAGATTTATATACCTATGTTGTTGAATCTCTCTATTTTGTTTGTCTTCAATAAAGTTATTTTAACTTATTTCATTTTACAAGACATTTACTTTTACATTATTCCTCATCTGTTTTTCATCTATTATTTTAAGTGATATTTTTATGATTGTTTAGAAAAAAAGTATGTCATTATACTTTAAAAATTGAAACTATCAAAAGAACTTTACTATGTAAGAAAGTGACTTTGTAGTTTTGAAACAAACTTCTTTCAGTTTACATGTCTAAAGTTTCTGTGTCATAATGTGAGCTTTGTGCTCTCCAAATTGTACAGACTGACAATGATCTATTTTTTTAATAATGTAACACAGTTATACATTGGACATGCTTCACCAAGTATATTTGACCTAATTGAGTGTCAAATTTGCTGTAGTTTGTATTTAGTTGTAAATATTTAATTTATTCTAATTTGTCCATAAAGCCTTTAAAAATGCCAAAAAGGGAAATAGAAATATTGTATCAATGTAAAAAATATCTTTAAATGCAAAAATCTTTTGTTTTGTATGATGGTTAGTATTTATACTTGTTAAAAAGAAAATTATATCAAGTGAAAAAAAAGTACTTTTCAGAACTACTTTATAGAAAATAATGTAAAATATGCATGCATTATATTACTTATCTTAAAAATTTAATTTAAAAATAAATATTGTCTTCAAATTATGCTTTCAGCAAATAATAGCTTTTATTAAAGTTCTTACAGATCTATAATTATTAACCATCTAATCATTCATGCTAAACAAAAGATCTGTTACATGCCTGTGACATGTTTTATTCCATATGCTGCATTTTTAGAAATAAAATTTAATTTTCTGTTGTATTACATTTTGTCAGCTGTTAGTGTAAACAACACTATTCCTTTTAAAAATTTGTTCACACACAGCTAACAAAATGTATTGTAAATTTAGGGTCTGAAACAACTGGTTCTGTGATAGTTTTGTTTGTTCTAATCTGTAAAAGATTTCTTAAAAGCTGTGTTGTGCAAGACAGTTTGCCACTCTATGTATATATAAACATGTACATTGTAAGAAACATGAGTGTGAAAATATTTTCCTCCAAGTTGGGTTTTGCTCAATAAAGTTTGATTTGCTGTATTTTAATAGCTGTGTATTTATTGGTAAACAAACAACATTATTAATTCATAAGCTGATGCTTTCATTTAGTGAATATTTTGTTAAAAAATGTTGCTGAAATTTTAACTTTTACCTTAGAACAGGATTGGTACATTATAATTACTGATTATGAAGATACATATGCATGCATATATATATATGTATGTATGTGCCTGTTATTTTGTTCAGATAGTGGTACTCTTCTGGATTTTTCTTTAAACTTAGTTATTTGTTAATAAAAATTAATGCAGTTAAACAAATTGGAGATAAATTGTTATTAAGTGAGGAGATATGTTATCTATATTCACAACATGTATATTTGTTTTAACTCATAATACAGATGAATATCTTATGCACACTCATGGCAGTGTATGCAGTAATGTGCAGTGTAATTATATATTTTCATATGATACTTGTCCCATCAAACTGATATAAATATTATAAATAAAGTTGTTACATTTGTCTGTGATTATCCTTGGATCATTTCTTGCCCCTGTTCCCTTTAATACCGCAGTAAATCTGTTTATAGAGTATAGTTTTTGATCTATCATGTAAAAAAAAGTTTTTTTCAGAGTATATCTCTGATAGCGAACATATAATTTTTAGTTACACATTTAGTATATTGATTTTCATTTTCAGTAGTACATTTGTTCATTAGCTTTCAGCTCATTAAAACACTCAGCAGACTTAGCAGAAATCATTAAATATTTAAAAGGACATATTAATTTTTTAAGTGCTAAAATTTTAAGCTGTTTGTATAAGTACCATAAGTAAAATAATTTACTGATAGCACAATTTAATTTAAATATACATTAAATATAAATAAGATAGAGAAACAAAAACTGTAATTAGCTTTTTATTTTATTATTGTAAATTAAAAATAATTATGCATTTAAGAAATATATGGAAAAAAAATATTTTTGTTTCATTTGGACTTTGTTAGTTGTAAGAAACTCTAACAAGGAATGTCTCTGTAAAGCTCAAATTCAAAACCTTTTGAAAAAACTGCTAATGACACTAATTATGTCTGTGATAAACAATCAGTTAAATTTATCTGTCGAATCCCAATAGAAAATCTGTAAAAAAATAAATACTTTCAAATATTTGGCATGAAAGGATGAATACACCATGTGATTGGGCAAGGAGCATGTTTCTTTTTCAAATCCGAGCAATTTTAATGCATTTAGAAATTTCTTGTTATATGAGTGTTTAAAAGCATAATATTTAATGAATTAAAGCTTAAACAATAAAATAGTTCATTTAAATTTATACAGTTTCACCAATTTGGATAAATTTTAATTATATTTTAAGAACACTGTCACTATACATTTCGCTATTGAAAAAGTCATTTCCATGGCAACAATACTTTTCTGTTATTTTCTGCAACACTAAGTCCAATTGACAGTGCTCAGAATCTGAGCTTAGTTTTGAGTTTGAAACAATTTTAAGGAATTTAAATTTTGTTCTAAACCATTTAATACAATCATTAAATTTCATTAAATATACATATAAATGTGATGCAAATCTGTAGTTATAAAAATGTATTTATTTAAGTTAAACTTACTTAAACTAGTTTAGTAAGAAGAGTTAAAAAGTTTTACCTTAAGAATACCTTAAAAAGTATTTAGAATAAAAGCGTATATTTTGAAATTTCATTGCATCGCCAAACAACAATAAATCAGCAAAAAACAATTTTTTTTTTTCCATTCGAATTATAGAGCTTCCACAAAAATTTCCTTATAAATGTATATATCCTCATAAGAAGAATATTCCATAATTTTTATGTTATTATAATTAGTATGCACTTATGGAGTCCTCTTTAAGAAATAAAAGCTGGTGTGTAACATCCCAGGGGGAGCCCAATCATCCCTGAAAAGTGAAGACAGGGGGTGCTGGTTGATGACGTAGAATGGTTCTCCTAGTCTGAGGTAGGATTGAGGATAGGATAAGGGAAAATCGTGGTTTTCAATATATTTAGTTGTGTTTTATTTGAAGATATCAATTTTAATATGAAAAGTTAAATTTTTAAAAAGATTAATAAGTGAATTGGACTTCGAATGATTGGTTTTATATTTTGAATAAATTGATAAATTTTTTTGCAATGCAAAATCATCTTAAATAGATTTAGTTTATCCATTGTTAATATCACAATAAGCAAACTAGAGATGCACTGAAAGGGATTTTTTGCTGAATACCGAATATTCAGTTTAATTTTGCATTGGAAATGTGGTATTCAGCTAATGTTTAAATTTCAAGATTAATATTTCTTTCAGATGCAGGTGGATTTTAAAAACGATTGACGTGTACTCAATATTAAGGAAAAAAAATAGAAACTTTATTATGAAAAGTAAGTATTATAAAAATAAAACTCAAGTAATTTTAATATAAATTTTAACCTCTAGGTAGAAGTACAATAACTTATTTCTAAGCATTCAACTTAAAAATAAATTGAAGGCTTTGAAAATACTAATTATGGGGACTCTGTACCCTTTGAATATTTTTTTTTTTAATTTAAGCATTTTATGGAACATTTTTGGCATAATAATAAAGGACCCACTGAAGGAAAATGATTATAGAAAGAAATTGTTCGATTCTCTTGGCAAAATTTGAAAAATTTAATTTTTTTAAAGTAAATTTTAAATTGCATCTTCGTGTACAATTTTGTACATTTTGAGCTAATTTTTTTTTAAACTATTCTTAGAAGTGGTGCTGTGTAATTTTAAGCATTGAATTTACATAAGTTAATTAGTTTGAGAGAAAAAAAAATAAAATGTGAAAATACATGTGAAATTACAGTAAAAACTGAATTATTTTATATTTTTATGTGTAAAAAAAAAAAAAAAAAAACTTTTAACTTTATTGTAAATCCGATGCTTAGTTTTATCAAACAGACCATTACCAGAAAAAAAAATTGAGTCAACTGAAAAATATACATAAAAGTTTTATCAATTTGAACATGCTAATTTGTTGAAAAAATACAAACTGAGAAAAATCACTTTTAAGATTTCAACTTCAAAAATGATTATTCTAAATCTACTTAATCACTTCTAATAGCATTTTAAATTAATTTACATTTATTTTTCTTTAATATACTACATATTTTCATTAAATTTGGCATTTTTTTATTCTGTATAGTAGAATTTTATTCAAAACCTTAGTTGCACAACATTGATCTAGAAATCGTGAAATGAATTTTTTTTTTATTTAAGCATTTTAAAGTACATTTTTGGCATAATAATAAAAGACTCAATGAAGAAAAATGATTCTATCAAGAAATTGTTCGATCTCCCTGGCAAAATTTGAAAAATCTATCTAAAAAAAAAAAAAAAGTAAATTTTAAAATGTATCTTCTCGTTCAATTCTGAACATTTTGAGCTAATTTAAAAAAAAAAAATTATACTTAGAAGTGTGCTGTATAATTTTAAGTATCGGATTTACCACAAGTTAATTAGTTTGGGAGAAAAAATGTGCAAATACATGTAAAATTACAGTAAAAACTGAATTTATTTCACAGTTTTATGTGTTTAAAAAAAAAAGAGCTTTTTACTTTATTGTAAATCCGATACTTAGTTTTATCAAATAGACTATATGGAAGAATCAGAAAAAAAATTCGAGTCAATTGAAAAATATGCATTAAAGTTTTATCTCTTTGAACATGCTAATTTGTCAAAAAAACACTAACTGAAAAAAATCTCTTTTAAGATTTCAACTTCAAAAATAATTATTCTATATCTACAACGCTTCTTCCTGGCAGCGATATATTAAAAAAGTTAGATATTCAGCTGCAATCACAACGTAATAATGAAGTGGATGTGGAATTTAAAGGGACAGCAATGTAATTAAAATCACTTTTAACTGTATTTATAATACTCAAATCTTTACCAAACTTCATCAGAATATACTAGGGGTAATAAAGTATAATTTAAGCAAAAAATTAGAAAATCCATGTTTTTGTCATTTTTCGCCGATGAAGGGTACTGAGTCCCCTTAAAAGAAAGATTTTTTTTTCTTGATTTTGATTATTATTATTGTTGTTGTTAATTTTTAGACTTTAATCATATATATTAAACCGTACACTTGATTCTGTAAGATCAGACTAAAAAATTTGCGCATGCGTGAAGTTAAATTTACTAGATCTTCCATTTAGAGGAAAGGTAGAGCAGGTCTGGTTAGCAGAGTGATCTAAAGCACCAGTTTAAAGCTCTGAACTTTTGTAGATGACGCAAGTTCGAGCCCAATGCCCAGCAAAATGATTTCTGTACCATTTTTGGCGATAATTCATTTCGATAATGACATATTTTATTAAGAGAAGTTATATGATTTTGATTTTATTATTATTTGAATGGTTTATCATTAAATCAAATTTAACACTCAAAAATATTTTGAAAAAATAATTTTATATTTAACCTAAAATATTTTGCATGTCATTATCAATTAAATAAATTGAGCTGATCTACAACTTTTGTTTATATTTTTTTACCATTATCAAGAATATATAGGTGTGTGAGTCAGAAGGAAAAGTTTGCCATTCTTTTCCGCAAAAAATAAATATAAATAAAAAAATAAATAAAACAGAAATAAAGGAAAATATTCATATAAGAACTATAAAATAAATTACATTGATATCCACGGTTTAATATTTAAAAAATGAAGAAAAAAGTAAAACAAAATTCAAGTAATAAAAAATATATATTATAAATCGTTAGTTGCACCAATTTTCAAAATTAGGCTTTTAGAGAATGAGACTGATATAAATAAAATTCATGGCAGCTTTTAAAGGTTGTGTAGTTAAAAAAATAAAAATAGATATTGTTATTTTTTTTCAAAAAAAAAAAAAAAAAAAAAAGAGAGACTGTAGTAAGTAAAAATAAATGCTCTGCCCAGTATTTTTTGGTAAATTTCTGATAAAAGCCAAGCCTAATTGGTTGTAAATTATAAACTTAAAGCTCTTTTACTTCATTCAATAGGCTAGATTGACAGTACCATCTATCGCCTTAAAAAAAAAAAAATAAGAATCATATATACAATATAAAATTTTGTCACGCTTTCAATAATTAATTTAAAAGCAACTAATTCAAAATTCAAGAATTTTTTTAATGGAACATTCAAGTTATTTACCATCAAATCTTGACGGGTACCATCTAGTCTTTCTTAATTCTATAGATAGATAGATATACAATTCATTGTTTTACGTTTTAGCAAAGGGGCCAATGCACGTTATAAAATTTCATCTTAAAAAAAAAAAAAAAAAAAAAAAAAAAGATATTAGTAAATCATAACATAGTTGTAATACTTCTACCAATAAAAATAATAAATTTTTCGCCTTTGAATTGTAAAGGACTTTTATACTAAATTTAAATTCAATGAGTGAAAACTATTTTTGCTGCAAGATAATCTCAATATAAATTGCATTAAATAAGCAAAAATGAAATATTATGTACTACAAACTTGTAAATCTTTTTAACTAAGGGGCTCTGCCCCTACAAACTATGCTCGCCAACCCCCTTTCAGACACCACAAACTCTAACAACACACTAATTTGATCGGCTTTAAAAATATTACAGAAGATTAAATTATAATTCAAAAGCCAGTGGCGATCTCCCTGTAAACCGGTTTCCATTCATTTCCCTTCAATTTTAGAATTTTTAAGGCTGAAGCAGCTGCTGTTGAGATCCAATGACTGTTTCCATCTTTGATTAAATAAGATCAGTTAAACATTTGAAAATAAGCTAATATAAAATGAATTAAGTAAACAGAGTCTTTGTCTCCTAGTATTTTTTAACAACGCTACAAGAAAGTTATTTTAAATAAGACATTTTAAATGTATTGTTTTAAGTCTGACGTAATTTTCACCAAAGTTTTCAATCTCTTTTTAATATTCACATAAAAATACTTTTGTTGTTAGAAAGGAAATATTATTTGTGCTGTCTTAGAACTCACAGTAATAGTTAAAAAGATCATATCAAAATATGAAATAAATGTCTCGTGTAAATATATTTTTTAATTTAATCTGTTTTGCAATATTGGTCATTTTTAATATGACATAATTTCTCCTGTTTACTGCTATTGGAAATTTTGCCTTATTTAATCCGAGCATTTTCCCGATTCAATTAGGCAAAACTTCCTGTTTTGAAAAACCGGTGATAAAAGATTAAAAATTCTATAAAAGACGCTCGTCCCGAAGGGGCTAAAGCATATTAATTATTTTTTATTTTGAAGTTTTCTTTCTCTTTAATATTCAAGTGAAAATACTTTTGTTGCTAGGAAGGAAATATTTTTATTTGTACTGCCTTAGAATTGGCAACAATAGTTTAAAAGATCATCTAGAAATGTTCCTGCCACTTCTCATAAAATGCTGGAAACCATTTACAATGCTGCCCTTCGTCTTGCTTCCAGTCTTCCCAAGTGGACTCCCATCCCTGTCCTTCATAGAGAAACCAATCAGCCTTCCATCCGCATCCGCATCAAATCCCTTTCTTACTGCTTCTTAATCCGTCATGTTGCTTCCCACCATCACTCTCCTCTGTATAGCACCATTTTTCACAGTTCTTCTGCCATTGGTAATATCTACCCCCTCATTAATCACTGCCTTGATGATATGACACATGAATATAATTTTGTCCCCTCTCAAATCATTGGGGCCTACTGGTCCGGAATCTCTTTCAAAGACATCATCATCACTGAGGGTCTTCCCTTTCAAGATTCCAATCTTCCCGATGATGCTGTTAGGGACCTCTGGATCGCATACAAGCATGAGCACTTCCCCTTCCCTTCTATTATTGCGACTGATGCTTCTAAAGATGAGATCAAAACCTCCTTCGCTGCTGTCAACTTTTACAACAAGTCCAGCATCGCTTGTCTCTCACACACTCATAACTCCATCTTCACTGCTGAAGCCATAGCGATCTCCCTTGCTCTTAATACTTTCATTAGCAGCTACACTGACTACGTCATTCTCTCTGACAGTCTGTCCGTCCTCACAGCTCTTAAACACATTAACATCAAATCTCAACACACCATTCACTCCATCAACAACAAAATTTCAGACGTCATCTCTAAAACCAAATCTCTTCTCCTCATCTGGTGTCCTGCACACCGCGGTATCTCACCTAATGAAAATGCAGATTATTGTGCCAAACATGGTCCTTTCACCCTCCAAGACAACTCTATTAGCTCTGAAGACCTGAAACATCGTTTCAAAATCAACTCCAGAATTGAAGCTGATATGATTGGCTTAACAGTGACTATTCTTCACACTATAACACCTTAGACATCAGCATTCAATCTCACAGAAAATGGATTCCAGACAGGCACAGTGATGTCACCATTGCTAGATGGAGAACTAGGATGATTCCTTGCAATCAAACTCTTCACAAATTGAATTTAAGTCCTAGTCCTCTTTGTACTTATTGTCATGAGACCGACACTCCCCATAATAAGCTCCTTAGCTGCGCTAAGTATCATCTCCCAAGACAAGACTTGTTTACTACTCTTAAAGCCCCTCCAGACATCCCATATAACAACCTTATCAACTTGGCTATGAACTCTTGCCGCAATGCACAAGCTTTATCCAAATTCACCCTCCACTGCACCTAACTCTCTACCTGCTTCCACCCATGTTTTTACCTGCCTTGTTTCACTGACTGATTTCTTTGTTTAGCATCATTCACTTGAACTTACTACTTACAAACTCTTTGTTATACCCTTTTCCCATGAATGTTATATTGCCTACTTTATATTCCTCATCTTTTTTTAGAGATAGTGCCGGCCCTTCGCTGTAGCAAAGATCTTGAGAACTCAAACTCAAACTCAATGTCTAGTGTAAATATATTTTTTCATTTAAACTGTTTGGCAATATTCGTATTTGGCCATTTTGAATATGACGCAATATCCTCCATTTACGACTTTTAACGCATATTAATGTATTTATTATTTTCAAATTTTCTTCCTCTTTTAAAGTTTACATGAAAATATAGTTTTTATGACGAATTTTCAATATTTTCCTGCTTTTAATACATAATCATTTAATTCAAATTTGAAAGTTTTTTTTATGTTTATAATATTCACGTGTAAATAAATTTTTGATTTGAAGGAAATATTATTCTTTGCGCTGTTTTTACAAGGGGAAACAATTTAAAATAATAACCTTTACTAAAATATGTAAAACATCTCTCGAAATGCTGAAAATTTGAATTTAAAATGGAAATAACCTTAAAAAAAAAAGAGTTTTTAATGGAACGATTTTGACCAACTTTAACATTAAAATCTCTTAAAATAATTGTTCGATTTAAAAACTGTCTACATCAGCGCGTTTATCAAACTTTTCTCTATAATACTACCCATTTTCATATTTTTGTATACAGTAGTTTTCTTAATATTAATAAAGAAGTTACAAAAAATTCATTTACAGCGTCAGTGACAGCGTAGGGGGGCAAAAGTTTCTTTTGATCTACTTATGTAACATCTGAGAAGCAATTGATAATTTTATTCTCACATATATTTTTTTAATTAGCCAAAGATGATAAAATCATTACTGCAATCAATTTATGCATACAAAAACTAATTAAATTAGGGCCTACAGTCATTTGAAGTTTATGCAGCAAGAGTGTCAGTTAACAAGAGGCAAGAAGTGCAAATTTCCTATTTTTCTTATCTTATGGAAAAAAGACTTTCTAACCTTTTGCACTCCTATGTCGAGTCCGACTCGAACTTTCTTTGCAAAATTTGTTTTTGGCACCAGTTACAAAGAAGAATAAAATTTGCCTTATTAGCATTTTTGAAAGTGAGTAATTGAAGGTAACTTCTATTAAAAAAGAGGTGCCAACCAAATAAAATTTGTCTAAGCGACGCCAGAGTCAAAAGAGTTAAGGCTGTTGGTAAGTGAGATTTTAAATATCCCTCACTAATGTTAAACCTTTGGGTGTAGAATGCATTCGCATTTTTAAAATATCTCTTCAAGAAATTAATATTTTTAACTTACTTTTTTTGCATATTGTTCTTAAAGGATCTCTCTTTTTCTTTAGTTGTCAAAATATTTCTGAAATATATACTTAATTTTATTTTAAGTGTAAAAATCTTATTGACATCTCATCAGTTTCACTAACATTTTAACGCATAAAATCATAAATTAAGTAAGGTATATATTTAAATTAAGTAAAGTATATATTTTAGAAATATTTTGACAATTGAAAAAGAGACATCCGTTAAGAAGAGTATTCAGAAACGCTGCAATATTTATTATGTTAAATTTTCTAACTTAAAAAGAAATGTTATGAAAGTGTGACTGCACTTACAATGAGTTCAAAATACACTGCTGATATTCTAAAACTTTGGTTGCTCTAAAACTTTCCTAAACAGCTGTTTACCCTTCCACAATCACCCGATCTGAACTCCATAGAGCATTTATGAAATTCTTTGAAGAGAAAAATACATAAACATTAAATTCTGTTAAAGGACATTATGAAAGATGTTATCATTCAAGAGTGGTGCAAATCACCATTAAAGTAATCGAAAACTTTCTTAATTCCATCCACCACCGATTAATGGAAAAGGATACCCTACAACTTACTGCAAAATTATATATATTTTTTAATTTTACTTTTGTGTGCAGATTTTTTCAACACTAGATTCAGCACCTTTTTAATTTTTAGTCGTACTTTTACCCCTTCATAATTTCTTTCATCAATTCCATGCACTATCATTTAATTCAAAAGGATACCCTACCAGTTACTTAAAAATTATATTTATATTATTTAGTTATAATTTTAGTTTTGTGACACATTTTTGCTGTGTCTTTTTATAATTTTTAGGCATTTTTCCCCCTTCTTATTGTCAGAGAAACATAGTTTAAATGAAATTGAATATATACAGTGGATAAAACTTAAGGACCACGAAGAAATGAACACGTAAAGGAGAATCTACATGAGATTGTGGGTCAAGAAACAAACAATAGTATTAACAGAATGTTACACAGGATTTAATATAAAAATTTTGTTGATAAGATGTATACAGGGTATTACCAGAGGTTCTTTTTCTGAAACGTGAATATTGTCCGAAAACATGACTGTACAAAGAAAGCAAAATACTCACAATTAAAAATTCTCAGTGCCATATCAATAGGGGATGTGGTCACCGTGTAATGCGAGACAACTTTTAACACGGCATGGCATACTCAGAACAACATGATTCAGAAGCTGTTGAGGCAAGTTGCTCAATTCCTCCTTCACTGCACGGATGAGGGTTTCCTTGTTTGTGGGAGGAAATTGTCGAGCAGCAATATGTCTCCCCAAGGTATCCCATACATTTTCAATAGGATTCAGGTCAGGGGAACGTGCTGGCTATCCTATACGATGGCTATCTTCGGCCTCAAGACAATCTTGTACAGACTGTGTGCGATGACAAGGTCCGATATCGTGCATAAAACGAAACTTTTCGCCAACAGCACCTCGAAAAAGTCTAACATATAAAAGCAGGACATCTTCAATGTATCATCTACCAGTCATGGACCCTTGGTCAAGCACAGAGAGATTTGTGCGGCCATTGAACAAGATGCCTGCCTACACCATGATATTTGAAGTCGCATATCGATCTCTTTCTAGAATATTTTCGCGACAGTAAGCACTACCAACCTCGCGCCATATCAGTTTACGTCTACAATCAGACGATAGACTGAATCTACTCTCATCTGAGAAGAGCACGGTAGACCAGTCGTCATCAGTCTAATTGCGATGCATACGGCACCACTGCAAACGGGCGTTAGTTGGCGTCTCAAGAGTGGGACACACACAACAGGTCTTCGGACGTATAGTCCACCCTTTTTCAAACATCTTTCAACAGTTTTCCGCGATATTTTAGCTCCTGTGGCAGCACAAAGTTGATTTGCTAATTGACCAGCTGTGCTGCGTCAGTTCCTATTAGCCGAAATAACAATATAGCGACCTTTTTGGGATGTCGTACTGCTAGGACGACCTCCTCCCGTGCGCCTAGTACATATTCCACTCTTTTGGAATGCCGCACATAGCCTAGAAACAATACTGTGCGCGATGTTAAATTCACGAGCAACATCTCTCCTTTTGCGTCCTTCTTCCAACTTTCCGATTAATCTACCATGAGTAATGTCATCTAAATGATGCCTCGAAGACATGTTCAAAATTTGAATGTTCAATTTTCACTCCATCTACTTCAATTCTTACGTCTAATGACAACTCATAGCACCCGCCGATTGCCTAAAATATCTTATCTCTGCTGTCGCGTGATCGACAAAAGCAGAAGTACAAAATTAGCATAAGTTTCACAAAACAGAGTACATCCCGCATTCATGCAAATTTACACGTGCAGCTGCGGATCTATTTCTAACTGTAATCCTTGAAAATAACAGTGGTCCTTAAGTTTTGTACACCAGTGTATATACTATATATATATATACATTTCTAGATATATATATATATATAATATGTGTGTATATATATATATATATATATATATATATACACATATGTTTAAATGAAAATTAAAATATCGTTTTGAAAGAAACGCACTTTTTGTGTCTATATTGAACAGTAAAAAAATAGTTTTCTTTGTATGCAAACTTTTTCTATTGAGTATATGTTGTTGT
The DNA here is from genome assembly GCA_963932465.1 of Maratus speciosus. NCBI lineage: Eukaryota > Metazoa > Arthropoda > Arachnida > Araneae > Salticidae > Maratus > Maratus speciosus. The sequence continues at coordinate 508,565,438 of OZ010787.1, read as the reverse complement.
GTCCAGGAAAGTGCTGTGGCACTTTTCCATTTACGAGGGATTGCTAGTGTGGGGATCTGGCATCGCCGACAACCCAAAGCCAGCTTGTGAACTGACTCCTATTTTCGTCATACCACATCCATGGTTTCGATTCCGCGGTAACTGAAAACCGCGCGGATTAGCTCCGTGGGTAAGGCGGGAAGAAACGTTTTACAGGAGACTGTTGGACTGCCTCAGGAAATTATGTTGAGGATCTGAGCTGTAACGAGATACTTACTGTATTGCCGCACACACGTGCGATGAATGTAATTTTAAAGTAATATACACTAGTTAAGTTTTTATCGAGTCTTAAGTTTATGCTTCCAGTGTTTTATTTTATTTTATTACGTAAACGACGAAGTTATAATTAGTCATCGGGTGTTATGTTGCCCGGTGCTAAAGTGGTGACCCGATTTTGAACAGAACATTTTGCCTAGTGATCTTAATGCATCGCTTTTACTATGGCGTGGTGTACGACGCTCCTGCATTAATAGTGACCCGAGAGGGTATCTATTTTTAATTTAAGCAAGATTTTTGTGCACGAGATGATTTCATGCAGTGGCTGCAGAGTTTTTATTTCATCACCTACTGGCATTCGGAGTTCTCGGCGCTAAGATATAAATAGCGTGAGGATAATTCCGGTGAGTCATAATTTTTTTGATGGTGTCTCAAATTACCATTACCCTTGTGTGTGCTTATTAATTTTGCTTGCCCCGTGGTAAATTTGGCGTTAAACTTTGTGCATTTTATCTTACTTTTGTATATATATATTGTGTAAGGTACTAAATTTTTAAATGCAATTTATGTCATTGCTATCAAAATTAACATTTTTGTTTGCTTAATAATATGCTTATTTTGAAATTCGGGGTATGACGCGAGTTATTATGATATACTGTAATTAAGCCTGGCTAGATAGAATCGTATGTGTAGGTAAATCGCATTTTAGTGTTTCACACCAATCTCCTCGGCGAATTGAAGGATTGTTTACCGCATATTATCATGCTTAAAATTTTTGTTTTCATACTTATCTTTGCATTATTTTTTCTACTAGGCCTTGCTGTGCATTTGAGCACATAATTTTTTGCTAGGGTTTCTAAAACCATCTATTCTGTATATATTATTATTTCCTGCATTTATTATTTTTTGTTTGTGTATTAAATATTTTTTGAAATGGCAACCCCAGTAAACGCCGGAGCTAGCATTCAGAGGGTTGGGGTAAAAGCGACCCCGTTTTGGCGGGGAAATCCGAAACTTTGGTTTTTACATTTAGAATCCCAGTTTAAGCTTGCAGGGATTACTGATAGTGTTACACAGTTTCATCATTTAGTTGCATCAATGCAACCTGAGGAGCTGGCGATTGCAGGTGACATCATTAGCGAGCAGCCTCCTGATCAACCGTACGAAAAGCTAAAAACACGACTAATTAGTCAGTATTCGTTAAGTGAGGATCAGTGCATTCGTGAATTGATTTCTGGTTTACAGTTGGGGGATAAAAAACCTTCCCGTTTGCTGCTAGAAATGAGAAATAAGGCTGGTAGCCAGGTCAAAGATGATTTGCTGAAAACGTTATTTCTTCAGTGCCTACCCACTAATGTTCAGCAAATTTTAGCAATTTCTAATGACCCGCTTGACAAATTAGCCGAGATGGCTGATGGTATCATTGCTGCGAATGGTCCGCCTCCCATGGTTCAAAATATTCAATCCAGTAATGACGAACTAAAATCATTAATTCTTGCGCTCTCTACATGCTTGGAGAAGTTGGAAGGAAAGGGGAATAATTTCAGGCAGGGTCGTTCCAAATCCCGTGACCATTTTAGGCAGTATAAATGCGAGAAAAGTACCGAAAAGAATGGCAATTCCCAAAATTTATGTTGGTACCATGCCACGTTTGCTGAGAAAGCGAATAAATGCCGCAAGCCTTGCTCATGGGAGGGAAACTAGTAAGGCCGTCACTCAAATCTGAGGGTGACGGCATAGTTCAAATAAATAGACTCTATCTCAATGACAGAACTACTCATTTGAAATTTTTAATAGACACGGGAGCTGATGTGTCCGTCTTACCTGTATCAAAAGCTAATAAAACGCAAACGGCAGATAAGCTCCAACTTTTTGCTGCTAATGGCACGATTATTCCTACCTTTGGTCAGCAGCTCTTAAAGCTTGATTTAGGCCTGCGCAGGGAATTTCATTGGTCATTTATTCTCGCAGACGTTTCACAGCCAATTATTGGGGTTGATTTCCTTCGGCATTTTGGCTTACTTATTGATGTGCGCCAAGGGAAGTTGCATGACCCCATTACCAACTTACAGGCGCAGGGCATAATTGATAGGTCAGTTAGTAGTAAAATACGCACGGTTTCTGAAATAACGCCATTCCATATGCTACTTAATAAGTTCCCCAGTCTTACGGATACTTCAGCCTCCCTTAACCCCCCGAAGCATGATGTGCAGCATATTATTGAAACCAAAGGTCCACCTGTGTTCGCTAAGCCTCGCAGGCTTCCACCAGATAAACTTTGTGCGGCTAAGCAGGAATTTCAGTTTATGATGTCTGCTGGGATTTGCAGACCTTCCAGCAGCTCTTGGGCTAGCCCGCTGCACATGGTTCCCAAATCTAAGGATGATTGGCGCCCGTGTGGGGATTATCGTACTTTGAATGCTGCTACGGTTCCGGATCGCTATCCAGTCCCTCATATTCAGGATTGCACGCAAGCGCTCCACGGTAAAAAGATTTTTTCGACATTGGATCTGGCTAGAGCTTATCACCAGATTCTGGTGCGGCCTGAGGATATTGAAAAAACAGCAGTCACAACTCCGTTTGGGCTTTTCGAATTTTTGTATATGCCATTCGGTTTGGCCAATGCTGCTGCGACATTTCAGCGCTTTATCCATAGAGTATTGTACGGACTTGATTTTTGCATTCCATATTTTGATGATGTACTGGTAGCATCCGAGAATTACGAGCAGCATATTCAACATTTGCAAATGGTGTTCGAGCGACTAGCTCAGTATGGGGTACGCTTGAACCCATCTAAGTGTGTTTTTGGCCAATCTAATGTCAAATTCTTAGGACATACTATCTCCGCTGAGGGCATTACCCCACTCCAGGATAAGGTTGACGCGATTAAAAAATTTCCTCGTCCCGAAACTATTAAAGAATTGCGTCGTTATCTGGCCATGCTTAATTTTTACCGTCGGTTTATTTACCATGCTGCGCACACACAGGGGGTGTTAAACAAATATTTACAAGGTGCCAAAAAGAACGACAAAAGCCTAGTTCAGTGGACAGAGGAATCTAATAATGCTTTCGTAGGTAGTAAGGAAGAACTTGCAAATGCTGCTACATTAGCATACTTCATTCCAACGGCACCCTTATCTATTGTGGTGGATGTATCAGATTTTGCGATGGGTGCAGCCTTGCAGCAGCAAGTTAATAACAATTGGCAACCTTTAGCATTTTTTTCAAAATCCTTGTCACCGGCACAGCAGAAGTATAGTGCTTACGACCGTGAACTTTTGGCGGCGTATTCCGCTGTACAACATTTTCGACATATGCTTGAAGGTCAGAACTTTACAATTTTCACAGACCACAAGCCACTCACTTTTGCATTTAGACAAAAATCAGACAAAAGCTCACCTCGTCAACTCGATTTTATTGGCCAATTTTCCACGGACATACAGCACATCAGTGGTTTAGAAAATGTGGTGGATGACGCTTTGTCGAGAGTGAATATTTCGACCATTAAGTCCGGTGTTGTTGATTTGGAACATATGGCTAAATTACAGGCAACTGATATTTCACTTCAACAGGCAAAAGAAAGTGACACGAGTTTAAAATTTCAAACGATGCCAGTAGGTGAATCAGAATTAAAGTTACAGTGTGATATCTCAACAGATCGCATTAGACCTTTCGTGCCCACAGGCATGCGGAAGATTATTTTCCAGAAATTGCACGAGTTGTCCCACCCTGGTGTCAAGGCGACACAGAAACTAGTTGCAGAACACTATGTTTGGACCGGAATGCAGAAGGATGTTGCGGTGTGGGTGCGATCCTGCATCTCCTGCCAAAGAAGCAAAGTCCACCGGCACACGAAAAGTGCTATTGGCACATTTGAACAGCCATCAGCTCGTTTCCAGCATGTGCACATAGATTTGGTTGGGCCATTGCCACCATCTAATGGGTTTCGGTATTGCTTGACATGTGTTGACCGGTTCACCAAGTGGCCGGAAGCAATTCCGTTGGTTGACACTACTGCTGAAAGTGTAGCAGAGGCTTTCTACGCTGGTTGGATCGCCCGTTTTGGGCCACCTTTACGTCTGACGACTGACCAAGGTCCCCAATTCGAGTCATCTCTGTTTTCGGCACTGAATCAATTCCTGGGTATTACCAAGATCCACACATCTCCATACCATCCAGCTGCAAACGGTCAGGTGGAGCGATTTCATCGACAGCTCAAAGCTGCAATCATGGCGCACAACACCATCGAATGGGCTAAGGTATTGCCATCTGTGCTCCTGGGCATACGAACTGCATGGAAGGAGGATTTGCAGGCAACGGCAGCTGAGATGGTATACGGTACTACCATTGCCCTTCCTGGAGAATTCCTGGTGCCAGCAGCTGACGATCCAGATCCGGTAAATTTTCTTGGCAGGCTACGTCAGGTGGTACGCCAATTGTGCCCAGTACCTGCTCGGTCTACAGCTGACCGTCCAATTTTCATCAGCAGGGAGCTTGAGTCATGCACACACGTCTTTCTGCGCAGAGACTGTGTTAAGAGAAGCCTACAAGCTCTGTATGAGGGGCCTTACTTGGTGCTGCAAAGAACTGAAAAAAATTTTACACTTAAAATTTCTGAGCGAACTGTCACAGTGCACATAGACAGAGTGAAGCCTGCTTTCTGGTGCTCAGGTGAGGAACAGCCTCCCAAGCAAAAAGCAGCACAGAAGCAGCCGGTGTTAGAGACATCAACAAATCAATCAGAAACTCTCATGCCCAAAAGTGACCCTGTAACCACACGTTCTGGTCGGCGTGTCAGATTTAACCCTCGCTACCTCTGATAGTGGAAATTGTTTCGCTATCGCTCAGGGGGGGCTACTGTGGGGATCTGGCATCGCCGACAACCCAAAGCCAGCTTGTGAACTGACTCCTATTTTCGTCATACCACATCCATGTTTTCGATTCCGCGGTAACTGAAAACCGCGCGGATTAGCTCCGTGGGTAAGGCGGGAAGAAACGTTTTACAGGAGACTGTTGGACTGCCTCAGGAAAGGAAGTGGCTATTTGTCCGACCAATCGGACTTTTAGCTATTTAGGCAGAAAGTCCGACCATCGTTTGCGCATGCGTGCAGGTTTGTTTACAGCTTGTCCAGCTGAAATGTTTCAAGTTAGCGGAGCGCCGATATTAGTAGCGATTGCATGTTTAATTAACAATTGTATTTATCTATTAATAAAGCTCTTTTGGTTTTTTCTGAGTAAACATGAAAGAAACCTTTTTTATATTGAGTTTTTAAATAATTATTGTATTTTTATGAGGCAAATTTCATTGAATAGTTCAAGAAAAAATTCTCTTTATTTTTATGCGTATAGGTTATGCATTATTATTTATTTGACCTTCGTTTTTTCTATACATTTTTTAAATTTTCTTAATTTTTATTATTTTACTTAATATTTTAATAATTTACTTAACATTCATTATAATTTCGAGTGCAGTGTTACACTCAAATTAGTGTTTAAAAGCGTAAACAAAACAGTGACCAGAAATTTTCAAAATTCTAAAATCTGCATAATTTCTGGCCCCATGATATGCCGATTTAATGGAGTCTACTGTATTTTTAAAGTTTCCATTCCCAGTTGTCTTTTGTTACAACATTTAGCTTTTAGAATGTTTTGTTTATGAAAAAACTACTATTCATTTTCATATGAATAAATTATTGAATAATTTAATACAAAACAGTTAATTTAAATTTTAAACTAGTTTTTTCTTTTGAATAACTTTAATATAATAATAAATAAATTTTGAACATGGAAAAAAACTTATCACAGATTTATCTTACTGCATAGGTCATCAGTTTAAATGTATTTATCTATTAAATTAAAAATTTACTTTATTTTTTTTTTCAAAAAGCATTTACTTATTATTCTTACTATTTTTGAAAATGGAATTCATTATCAAAAAATAAAATGCTTTCTGTGGAAGACTCTTTGATTTGAGTCTATATGTTTGAGTGTATAATAAAGTTTTAGACAAATCATGAATTCAATAAACTCAGTGGTCAAATTAGTATGTTAGAAGTAATGAGAAACTATAGTAGGTCCTAGTTTTGTCATTGTTTGTTGTGTAATATGTTATTTTTTGGAACATATAATTTAGAGAGTAATGTGATTTTTTTAAAAACTAGTTTGTTGGGAGCATCTGACGGGTGGTTGTGGTGGTGTGGGGGGAAGGGAGGGGGAACCATGGTGGGTGGGGTTGACACCATGTACATCCGCCCCGGGTGTCACCCATCCTAGCTACACCACTGCTGCTATGTCAAAAGAGGACATATTAAAGTAACATTAAAAATAATATTAGTGCTCCCTGCAAACGAGTTTTTTAAATTACATTACTCGCTAAATTATATTTTCCAAAAATAGCATGTTTCACTACAAACTACAAGAACACAATATTACACAATAAGAAAAATAAGTACAAAAATTATTTAGCTGAAAGTATTTTTAAATGCCCAGGTAATAATAAAATAAAATTGTAAATATAATGTGAAATAAGCCTTTACGTATACCCCCCACCTTGTTTATTACCAGAGCAATTACACTATTGATTTTAAAAGATGAAAAAAAGAGGGTGTGGAGAAGGAGATACGATGTTTTTAGATAATAAAAGTTTTTAGTGTTTTGTTTAAGATGCAAAAAGGGTTCGTTGTTTATATTCATGTGAGACTAAATGTTTTTGAAAGTTAAAAAAAAAAGAAAAAAAAAAAGAAAGCATTTTAAAAATAAAGCTTTTATGTTGTTTTAAGATGATAAAAAGTGTTTTATTTTTTAATTTCTTATATTTCCTTATGTTAATATATTTATTGTCATCAGAGCAGTTACACAATATAGTTGGTATGTTTTAAACACAGTTATTACAATTTAGCTAATAGTGCTAATAATTTGTGCTTTCTACCAATAACTTTAATGTTTTAAAATATTTTTTTTTAATCGTAAACATTTTATGTATAATATTTTTTTGTTATTTAAAAAACAAGATGGCAGAAGGGCCTGGGTATACGCATACTGTTCCATATTACATAGATATGATGTATTTATATTATTTTCAAGATTTTTTTTTTTTTTAAGCTCCATATATTCTGGGCTTCTCAAATAAAGCTATGGCATATATGCTCTAGCTATGATCATTCATGATTTTAGTGTACATGCTTTTTTTTTTATGTCTACAACACTGGCTTACACCTTTTTTTCTGTTGTTGCTGTTGTTAAGTTAAAGAGCATGTGAATTTAAATTTCAGTGAGTGATTATAAAAGCACAAAATTCTGTAAATTTGTGTTTAAGCATCAGTTTTATTATTTTTTGTGGTACTTTTAGATTAGCCGGACGCCAATGATATACACACATATATATGTATATATAACACTGGTGCCTGGCTAACCGAAAAGTACCCTTTTTAAAAGTAAAACAAAAAATAATTACTCATTGGGTGAAATTAATTTGTCCAATTTGAAGAAAAAAAAAAAAAAAGACTACGTAAATTAAGTAATACTGCTCCTTTTCATGGAATATGAAATGAAGCCATCTCTCCCCCCCCCCCCCCCCCAACACAAACACCCGATTTTCTAAATCTTGGAAAATAATAAGATATAAATATAAATTGAAATATTAAGAGATATAGACATCGACAGAAAGAAATCCAAAGAGGGGCACGATTTTGGAACATGTTTGCCTATGACACAACCTAGCCTGCTATTTATTAAAAGTGCAAAATATCAACATGAAATAATCTAAACTACAATTTGTTTTGTCAGAATTCCCCATGCTAGATAGTTTTTAAACATATTAAATAAATTTATATATATATATATTTATTTAATAATTAAGAAACATTAAATATTCAAACATTTATTATTGTTTATTTAAAATAAACTAATTGTATAATATACAAACTATTTATAATTGTTAATATTTTAATATTAGTTAATAAATAATTATTAAATTAAGAATAATAAATTAATAATAAATTAATTATTAAATTAATTATAATATAATAAATTATTAAATTATTATTAAATTATTATTATTATTAAATAATTAATAAATACATTAATAATAATATAATAATTTATTAAATTAATAATATATTAAATAACTTTATAGAAACAAATATTTAGTACACTTAATTGCTTAACTAAATGTAACGTTTAAAAAAAATAAATAATTGAAGACAAATATTACTAAATTAATATTTATAAATGTAAATAACGTTCTTCTAAAAATAACGTGACCTAATTTGCATAAATGCACTTAATGTGTATTGAAAATAAATAAACAATTATATTTTAAAAGGCGGACTTATGAAAAAGCGATTTCATCCGATCATTTGCTGGCGCGCATGCGCATACGATGGTCGGACTTTCTGCCTAAATTGCTAAAAGTCCGATTGGTCGGACGAATAGCCACTTCCCTCAGGAAAGTATGTTGAGGATCTGAGCTGTAACGAGATACTTACTGTATTGCCGCACACACGTGCGATGAATGTAATTTTAAAGTAATATACACTAGTTAAGTTTTTATCGAGTCTTAAGTTTATGCTTCCAGTGTTTTATTTTATTTTATTACGTAAACGACGAAGTTATAATTAGTCATCGGGTGTTATGTTGCCCGGTGCTAAACTAGGACTTTGATAGAGATTGGATATAGTAAGGGGAGGTTCTTCTGATACAGCTTGATTTATAATGCATTTATAGGGTTTATTTTTTGTTTAAATAATACACATAGAAAAAAATGTGCGTTGAATGTATTATACCTTCACCTAAATATGTGAATATTGTTATATAAAAATGTTGATATTTTAATCTCTTCCAAAGTTCACTGTAAGTGATTGCACTCTAAATAATCATAAAGCAAAATAACCGGTCAAGTGCGCGTATTACTCGTGCACAGAGGATTCCGTACAATAAATATATGAATTAGTAACTGGGCATTGCATTACACAAATATATTATTAAAAGTTATCTAGGCTTTAAAAGCCGATGGTGCGTAGAGTATGCCGCTCGTGTCTTATGTATGTCCAAACCGTCCATGTCTTTAATGGTTAATATCTTGGCTAATTACCCACAATTGATTTTGAAAATCATTATCAACAATCCTTTTATACTTCTGCGACAATAGGTTCTCCAGCGTTCCTCAACTCTTTTGCTGAACGCCCACAAATCAAAATTGGTGTGTAACGGAAAAATGCTACTTTCTCAAAAACTATGTGACCTAGGAGATTGCTATAGTTTTCCTTCAAGGTTTAAATTAGCCTCTACTACCCCCCTAATTTTTTCATAATTTTAGTTTCAGTAGATCCGGAAATAGAGGGGGGGGGGGTCATATTTTTGTATTACATTTACGACGATATCTCTGAAAATTTAATACCTAAAATTAAAAGAAATGTACTTTTAATTTCGGCGTTACAAAAGCTTTCACACGATATACAAAGAAAATATTTTTTTTTCAAGTAACTTAATTAATCATTCGTCTCATTATTACTTTAAAATGATCGTCATATGGTTACTCCACTGAGAAGTCACTGTGACTGTTGCTTTGTGATGAGTCACTGGGTGACATTACAGCTAGGTCATCTTGTGATTCTCATGTGACTGTCATTTGAGGACTCAGTTTTGAAGTCATCGTAAGCATTGCATTGTGATGAGTCTCAAAATAATGACACAATGCAGTCACATGGTGACTTTCAGGTGACCTAGAATCTACTGTGAAGTCACCATTGCACTCCTTTGTGAAAAGTCACCAGATGATTTCATTTTCCGTCACTTGGGAACTCGTCACAAAACAGCTATCGTGATGATTTTACAATGGAGTCTCCAAATGACGTTCACAAGGGGGTCACAAGGTTACTTCATTGTAAAGTCATCTGGTGACTCGTCACAAAGCAGCAGTCATGGCGACTTCTCAGTGGAGTGATCAAATGAGATTAAGAATGAGACGGATGAAAGATATCACATTTCAGTTCATTGTAGTGACTGTGACACTTGTGACCTTTTGTGAAGTCATGGAGACTTCCTATAGGTTGGATATGCTGTTAGGATAACACCTATTTTTTACACTTGCTGTTTATAGAATTTTCTTTTGAGTACTCACGTGTTTAGAAAGGGGAGTTTTCTAAAAACGAAACGATTTTCATAGCACGCCTAGTTACCAAATCACTATTGTTTTCCCAATGTTTATAATGGTAAAGTAACTTATGAAAACAAATTTATACGATGCAACTTTGTATTATGAAAATAATAAGAAAAATTAAATATTTGTGCTTCAATAAATGTATCTCATTTCAGATTAATTAAAGGAGAGGGTGTAGAGGGGTGATTTGAGGAAATATTTACGTATAATCGCTTATAAGTGTCTAATTGAATTATTGAAGACATTTATTATTAATCCAATTGGAAGAAAAAAATTAAGCACAGTTTGTTTTCTTATTCTATTAATGATAATTTAAAAGTTGTAAAAAATATATGAAATCAACCAAAAAAATATTTATTGCACTTTATAGAATATATAAAATACCTAATACTAATAATAAATGATAAAACTTAAAAAATTCATTCTCTCAAATAATAATAATAATAAAAAGACAATGTCCCCTGTAAAATTATGTCACATTGTCCAATCAAACAAAATTTCAGCTCACTGTGATTCATTGTCACGAGTTATAAAAGTTTAAATTTATCGGACTCTTGCATTCAGCTTTTTATTATTATTATTTTTTTTTTTTTTGGGGGGGGGGGGGTGATAAAAAATAAATAAAAAGGGGCCAAAAAATGTTGAACCTACAGCGTTTGGCGGGTCTACGACAATTAGAGTCCGAGTTATATGGTGGTTGGTACCGAAATGTCGTGTACCCTCTTCAATAGTAATCTGTGGATTATTATTCACTACATCGCGGATTAAGTCATTATCAATGCCAGATGGTCGCCAAGAGCGAATTTTATCGTTCAGATTGAAATCACTATTTCGAAATCGATAAAACCACTTTTTAGTCTAAAAGCGGGAGTACGATCCAAATAGACGTCTTGAATATTTTTTGTAGCATGTCTAATACTCACTCCTTTTTTTAATCTTATTTAATATAACATGACGACAATGTAACTTTTCATTTTCCATTTTGAATATTAACCTTGTACACAAATTAATTTGAAAAACTTTTTTTTAATGTTATATTCACTCACAACACATGTAGATAACTGTCAGTTAATAATGTTGTTATAAAAGAAACACCAGCACAGTCAAAATTGCAAGTTTCTGCCAACTATGAAATAGCGCACGAGCTTTTGCAATCGCCCAATATTTTGATGTACATAGATTTTTATATGATGAAGAACAACATTTGAGACATTTTTTGCAATCGGAACCATACCTCTAAAACAAACGGTTCAGGAATTAGCTATTGGTCAATGGTAAGAAGGGATACCCTGTATAAAAATAAAACACATTTTCAACAACATGATTTGTTGGAAAATGAAATTTCATCATTGACTTCATTTCCCTTCGATATCTTTTAACCCTTAAATGCATGATTTTTTATTTGGTTTCGAAAAAGTTATATATGATTCTCAGAAAGGTTTATTACACAGGGAAAAAAATGGAAAGTTCAGGGATACATTTTTCGTATAAAAATGTATCCCTGTATAAAAATAAAACACATTTTCAACAACATGATTTGTCGGAAAATGAAATTTCATCATTGACTTCATTTCCCTTCCATATCTTTTAACCCTTAAATGCATGATTTTTTATTTTGTTTCGAAAAAGTTATATATGATTCTCAGAAAGGTTTATTACACAGGGGAAAAAATGGGAAGTTCAGGGATACATTTATTGTATAAAAATGTATCCCTGTATAAAAATAAAACACATTTTCAACAACATGATTTGTCGGAAAATGAAATTTCATCATTGACTTCATTTCCCTTCCATATTTTTTAACCCTTAAATGCATGATTTTTTATTTTGTTTCGAAAAAGTTATATATGATTCGCAGAAAGGTTTATTACACAGGGAAAAAATGGAAAGTTCAGGGATACATTTTTCGTATAAAAATGTATCCCTGTATAAAAATAAAACACATTTTCAACAACATGATTTGTCGGAAAATGAAATTTCATCATTGACTTCATTTCCCTTCCATACCTTTTAACCCTTAAATGCATGATTTTTTATTTTGTTTCGAAAAAGTTATGTATGATTCTCAGAAAGGTTTATTACACAGGGAAAAAAATGGAAAGTTCAGGGATACATTTTTCGTATAATACGCCAGCCTTTTCTTATGTTGCACATTTGCAATAGAAGTAAAAACTACTGTCATAGTTAAAATATTGCAAATTAGTTAATATTTTAACAAATATGAATCTAAATACCTTATTTTATATACTTTTTTACTTTGTAAAACTTAACCCTTAAATGCACGAATTATTCTTTTAGAATTGTTTTTATATTAAAGAATATACACCAGAAATTTTCAGATAGATTTTTAACTTTATTTAGTAGCATATTTTTGTAATTTTTACAGGATAAATATTTCTGAATACATATAGCGGTTGCTAAGAGTTAAATAAAAAGTGATGCAGATATATACCACTATGCAAATAAAGGTTAAACGCTGAAAATTCATAAAATTCTAAGTATCATACATCTTAACTCTATTTTAAGAGAAAAACATGTTTTTTATTTATTTAAAAATAATTCATGCAAGAGAGAGGGTTGATAAATCACCAGTTAACATCAAATAAATATGTACCTTTTCGTCTTCTTTTTTCCTCCTCGATGTACTCTTTTTTTCCCGAAACTTTTGCATATTTTCCTCTTTCTTTAATGCTCATGTTGTTTTCATCCCATATATTGAATATAGAGTAGATGCTCCAGTTTTGGCCACATTTAGAGAAAATTTGAAATAGAAATTTTACAGTTATTGACCGATTGAAGCATATTAAATCATAATAACATCATTCTTTAGTAAATTTTATTGTCTTTCTGTTAATTATAATAACTTTCTACAGAATATTTTAGGTTGTGATTAATAACTCATTAAGTAATTTATTTCAATTTGTACCAATTTTGGCTACCCTACACCAATTTTGGCCATTTCTATGCACTGGTTTTGCCACTCCAATATCATGCAGTGTAACAAACGTTTTAATTGATAATAAGTAAAAATAAAGCATTTTTATGCAACATCTATTTTACCACACATATATTTGTTTGCTGTATTAAGAGAATTTTGCAAATTTCTTTATGACTTGATAAAAACATCAAGTAAAATATACGTATGTTGATTTTAACTGAAACTTTCAATCAAAAAACAAAAAATATATGTAATTTGATTCATAAAAGGGGCAATAGTGCCTATAGGACATAAAGATTAACTATTTAATCAGTTTTATAATTATCCTTAGATTGTGGGTTGTTTAGAACACTTGAATCTTCATCAAAGAGTTATATTTCTTCAAACCATTTTCTGATTTTGCTTTGATTTATATTAGCTTGGCCTTATTTATGTATTCTGCTTCTTTGCAAGTTATTTTAGGATGTGATTTCAACAAGGGAATCATACCATTTCATGCCTGGTCTTCCGTCTTGAAATGGAGTTTCTATCTTGCCGGCTACAATTTTCTGAACAGAATCATAAAGTTATTCAATTTTTATAGGAAATAGTATTCTGACAATATTTAAAATTCACTTTTCTAATTGATTTTTATCTTCAATTCCTAGTACCTAGATCTACTATTTGAGATTCAACATTATTAGAGAAAAGTGGTGTCCGTCCTGCAAACTTGTTATGTAAGGCAGAACGGGGTACTCCAAAATTTTGCTAGCTTGTAGTGGCGGCATTACAATTTGAATGCCCTTAATTTTACTTCTTATCTTAGAGCAGTGTTCTCTCTAATCCATTTTTTAAGAGCACAGAATTCTGTCTTTTTTAAACTTGGTAAAATGAATCCTGCTCTTTTTAAATAATGTGAAATACATTCTTATTTGTATTTAGATATCTCTAGTAAAGATTTTCACAATATTTAGTATTTCTAAATTCGTGTGCCCAAAATCTTGCAAAAATTATGGAACTTCTTTATTTCTTTGGGAAAAATACAAGAAATCATTAAATCATGCTATAATTTTATTGAACTTTTTAATTTATAAGTTGTAAAATCTTTCAAAATTTATGTTTTAGTTTATTTATCATACCTAAACATTAAATATCACCTTCCCTTTTGTTTTATCAATATTAAACACAATACTATATTTTCTTTAGCAATGTCATTATTTAGTGACTAGCACAATGTCCTTCTTTCCAAAATGAATGATCTATTGGACAGAGAATAACAAAATCTCTTTTATAAAACTGCCATTAGTCTTACTTTATTTAAAATTATTATTGAAGCCATTACTATATAAAACAGAACTAAATCTATTTTGTTTTATCCAGATGTTCTTAAATTTATTAAATGGCTAAAATTCCCACTATAATGAATCATGTGGCTACAAGTGGAACATGTGTTGTACCCTTTTTGGCCACCCCCATGTCCATAACTGATACATATAGCAAATTTAACGCACCAGATTTGCCCCCCCCCCCCCCATTAAACAGTTAAAATAATTAATTTAAATGTGAAATTGCAATAGAGAGAAAGCTTACCTCATGCAACCTAATAGTAATTTGTTTCAGAACAAATAGAACCCGATAAGTGCTTAATGTTGAAAGATTCTAAACACTTGCCAGCTAAGCAAAAATCTTAATACATACTACAATTTCACACACTTATTTATTATTATTATTATTTTTTTTTTGCAAGTCACGTTTTATCAAAAAAAAAAAAAAAAAAAAAAAAATGATATTGTAAATGATAAAAAAGTGTTTGCTTAAGGTGTAAGAATGCATATTATTTGTTAACATCAATTCACAGCCTAAATATTGGACAAACCGATCCAGTGTGGCCAAAACGGGAGCATCTACCCTACACACAAGTGTCCCTTTTGAAACTCAAGCTCTACAATATTGTTTCTGAGTTTTCATCTTAGCTTTTTATTTATAGGTTTTCCACTATTACTACTTGAATGGTTAGTTCTGGTGTAAGAATCTGCAGTTATTTGCTGAATATAGTAAAAATGTGGCTGCATATAACTACATTTATAATTATCATTTCTACATCTGCAGTATACACTATCAATTTTGCCATTTCTGAAGTGCACCTAAAGAAAGAAAAAAATATATATATAAACTACCACTACGATGTTAAATTAACAACAACAACAACAACAAAAAACAACTTAATTAACTTTTCGACTAGCAGAAAATTATATATGGTCATATTTAAAAATAATAATAGCAATAAGCACAAATATATTTTTGTAATTCTCTAATTTCTAAACCGTAACCTGTTACTTCAAAGGTATGGTTCATATTTATGCAATTTATTATGTAAATACTATAGCAGTAATTAAAATTACCGTGTTCTTAATTTGTTCTAAAAGCGTAGTCAGATATAGTTTAGTAGCATTGATATACAGGGTCATCGAAAAATAATGCCCAGATTTAAAAAAATCATAACATCGAAACCTTTTATGTTAAATGAGTAATTCTTTCACTACACGATAACTGGTGAACGCAAGTTTGGTTTTAGTTCACCAGAATTCGTTTGCGTGTCTGTGTTATGCGCGGATTAGTTGCGCAATCGTCAAGGTCAGCCTACGCGCCAGACTGCAGTTGCTCAATACGAAGTTGACCGTGCACCAAAATGCTCCGAAAAAGCCACTGTACACTGACTATTGACTTTGACTCCACATACCAAATCACGCACTGTGCTTTTTTTTTGAACGGTCAACATCGCCCTGAGCAGCTGCAGTCTGGCGCGTCGGCTGACTTTGACGACTGCGCAACTAATCCGCGCATAACACAGACACGCAAACAAATTCTGGTGAACTAAAACCAAACTTGCATTCACCAGTTATCGTGTAGTGAAAGAATTACTCATTTAACATAAAAGGTTTCGATGTTATGAATTTTTTTAATCTAGGCATTATTTTTCAATGACCCTGTATATTGAATCATTTATTAAATTTTATTATCAATATTATGATATTAAAAAAGCTTTATATTTTTACATTTCCTTCTGTGAAAGAAAAGTAATAAAAAAGTTTAATCCTTGATAGTTTGCTTAATTTTATTTTAGCTTAAAATTAAGATATAGCTGTAATATATAAGCACTTGAAGATTGCATGTAAAAATATTAACTAATTCAAGAGAAATTTCGCGCAATTTAAAAACACTACGTTTTTAACATTTCGAAATAAATCGCTTTAAAATATCCTTTTACTCATTGCTTTCATTGAGAATTCTGATACATTTTCATTTATAACTAACGTAATTATTGGAATTATTTTGTGCGATTTATTTTAAGCTGCCCAGAAAATGTTGTTATTTCATATACAAACTAAAGCAACAACAACAAAAAGATAATTTTTTATGATTTAACAGCCCTCTTGAATGCTTTAATATTTTTGTGGATATGAATTAATTTAAATACAAAATAAATTATCCATCAATTGTACATTGTTTTAAAGTTCTTTAAATTCTCTCTCTCTTTAACTTATTTTTATGGTACTATCCACAGTCTTTATATATTTGTATTTGTATTAAACAAAATATAATCTATTGTATTTAGAAATGACCAATTGCGGTTCACAGCTTTCAGTCTGCATAAAATCTTTTTTAACTCAACTATAATAACTAGGAATTAAAAAAGGAAAAGAGGTTTTCAAAAGTTCAAAAGTAACAAAGCTAGAATTTTTAAGAAGGAGGTGGGAGGAATATTTCCGTTGAGAGACCTCTTATTGGTTTTATTCTATTCACACCGCTTTTGAAGAATGCACAATGTTCTAAAGATTTTTACATCATTTAAGAAGATGTTTATAACCTGGAGGTATTCAGCACTTGCTAAAATGTCATTAAATTTGGTAGATAAAATATCTTTAAACTGTGATATGAAAAATATTCGATCTTTTCAAATAATTTTATCCACATTTCAAGCTTAGAAACAAAAGTTCCGTAAAAGTGTAAAAGTATTAATCGTGTTTTTAGAAAGTGACTCTTAGATCTTATATATAGGAAGTTTTGATAAAATCATCTCTGTA
This sequence comes from Maratus speciosus, assembly GCA_963932465.1. Lineage (NCBI taxonomy): Eukaryota > Metazoa > Arthropoda > Arachnida > Araneae > Salticidae > Maratus > Maratus speciosus. The sequence goes on along the minus strand of OZ010787.1, from coordinate 508,548,022 downwards.
TAATTATCATAGGAACTTTAAATACTAAAAATATTTCTTTCCTTTTTATATCAGATAGCTGAGGGCGAAAATTAAAGTATAGTTTCTTATAGTAAAGTATTCTAAGTTCTATAGTAAGTTCTAAGTTCTACTAAGTTCTATAGTAAAGTATAGGTTTTTCTAAGTAACCAATGTGTTGCAGCGGTTCTCAAACTTTCATGCCTTGCGTACCTTTGGAAGAAAATGTACCTTTTTTATATACTTTTTAACTGTAAGAGTTAACAATTATGAATAGAAAAATAGAAACAAAGAAAATAACTAATTGATACTAATAAACATATGTTTAAAAATATTTAATGCAATCTTTACGTAGCAAGTTTTTTTAATGTGACGCGTGCGCATTTTTAGCTTTGCATTAATCATTCTGAAAAAAAAAAAAAAAAAAAAAAAAAAAAAGTAACCTTTTAGTGCTAACTTTTCTGAAAAAAAAAAAATCAAATTAAGTGTATAAAAAAGCATAATTTTCCACTAGCGCGGCACCAATCAAAGTGCTAACGGAAAAGTATCGAAAAAAATCCCCATCACTGGAAGCAGCAAACTCTTAAACTTGCTAAAGTCCCTGTCACTAACGCATTAGAGGTGGGCATTATTTAACATAACAGTTAAAAAACACTGTTATTGCTTTAAAGTTTGTTTTTTAGTAACAGAATATCAGAAACTGCCTATTAGTTTTATAACTATTTATCAATTTCCCTTGCGAAAAACTGAAAATAAGACAAAAAAAAAAAAAAAAAAAAAGAAAAATATTTTAGCTTTATTTTAATTTTATATTGCGATGAAAATAAAATCGCAAAATCTTTGTTCCTAGCTCTTAATAACATTCTAAGAAAAAATGAAAAAAAAATCCACTATTACAAAAGAATCAAGAAAATCCTACTTAGTTTAAAAAACAAAACACAAACGTCAACCGCGTCCTACGTATGAAAAAGAAAAGTCAACACGTATCGTTAAACCGCGTCCTACGTATGAAAAGAAAAGCGAACACCTATTTTCATTTCATTTATTCATTCATTTACTCAGTCACTTTTCACCCCCGCTAACAAAAATAGAGGCGTCCAAGGCAAAATCCATCTGCTCCAAACCTGTTGTTAGGAATAAAAAGTCCTTCCGGGCAGTGCCGGGAGGAAGAGGTAGCTTTCATATTCCTTATTTTTTAAAAGCAAGCTTATATTATTCAAACACACGAAGCTCAATTTAGTGGAAACCGATTATAGGAGATTCAGTCCTAATCTTTATCAGTACTAAATCATTATGAATGAGAATTTCGCGAAATTAGTCAGTTTTATCAAAGCTGCTTTTATTTAAAGTAACTTATATTTGGTTACCAAATTCGGCGATATCTTGAAGTTTCTGCCATTTTAAGACAATATGGTGGATGAGGCTAACGAGTGAACTTGGTCGAGACCTTAGTAATTCCTGTGCACATGCTCACTCACATCGGAATCGGTTGATATATACAAGTTCTGTCGCAGGCAAAAAATCAGATTTTTCAAAATGTCACCCACATTAGAAATTCAAAGTACTATATCTGAGCCATTTTCTAAGATAAAGACAAAACAAAAAATGCTCCGGAATCCTTATATCATGGTCAAATACTTAAAAAAGAAACCTTTTCTAATTTCTAATTTTTTTGCACCTCACTTTAAATATAATTTTTTAATTTAATTTAATGGCCTCCATTTTGAAACAAGATGGTTGATGAAGCTGGCCAGCGAACTTGGTCGAGACATTACGATATACTATCCACATGCCTTCTTACATCGAAATAGGTTAATAAATACGCGTGTTATCACCTGACAAATATCAGATCGTTCCAAAATGTCAGCCATGCTAGAAATTCAAAGTGCTATAATTCAACCATTTTTTAAGATATATACGAAACAGAAACTGCTCCGTAATCTTAGTATCAAGGTCAAACACATAAAAATCTTTTTCTTTTTTCAATTTTTGATAACTCATTTTAAATTTAAAATTTAATTTTTTTCTTAAATGGCAGCCCTTTTGAAACAAGATGGCGAATGAAGCTGACCAACGAACTCGGTCGAGACATTGGTATGTTCTATGTACACACCAAGTTACATCAAAATCGGTTCATAAATACGCCTGTTATCGCGTGACAAATATAAGGCTGTTTCAAAATGTCATCCACAATAGAAATTCAAAATACTATAACTCAGCCATTTTTTTAGATATTGAAGAAAAAAAAAACTGTTCCGGAATCTTGGTATTAAGGTCAAACACATACAAAAAAATATTTTTCATTTTCCAATTTTTTGGTACCTCATTTTAAATTTTTAATTTTTAAAAAAAATTTTAAATGACCGCCATTTTGAAACAAGATGGCGGATGAAGCTGGCCAACGAACTCGGTCGAGACATTTGTTTGTACTATGTACACACCGAGTTTCATACAAATCGGTTCATAAATACGAGAGTTACAGTCTGACAAAGATCAGATATATATATATATATCAACTTTTGAACGGAGGGTGGTTTCGGGGGCTGGGGGTCATGATCGATGAAAATATACCAAAATTTTTTGAAATCGCTTTCCTCCGAACGGCTGCAATAGGTAGCTTTTTGTAATGAAAGCTACCTAAAAGTACCTATCAGTAATAATTATTTGTCAGCATCAAATATTCTATACCAACTGTTAAATTTTGAAATATTATGTTCGCTTCAGTATGAATTTGTGCTTATTTCAATGTCGAATGCGTAAAATTTTTTTATCAAGTCTCTCAGAGATTATAGTTACTTTGTAATATATGGCTATGAAGAAGTTATATTATTTAAAAAAGTCCTTCCGGCAAGTGCCGGGAGGAAGAGGTAGCTTTCATATTCCTTATTTTAAAAAGGCCAACTTTTATCATTCAAACACACGAAGCTCAATTTAGTGGAAACTGAATATAGGAGATTCAATACTAATTTTTATCAATATAATAAATGAGAATTTCGCGAAATTAGTCAGCTTTATCCAAGCTGCTTTTCTTTAAAGTAACTTATATTTGGCTGCCAAATTCGGCGATTTCTTAAAGTGCCTGCCATTTTAAGACAACATGGTGGATGAGGCTAACCAGTGAACTTGGTCGAGACCTTAGTAATTGCTGTGAACATGCTCACTCACATCGGAATCGGTTGATATATACGAGTGCTGTCGCATGCAAAAAATCAGATTTTTCAAAATGTCACCCACAATAGAAATTGAAACTGCTATATCTGAGCCATTTTTTAAGGTAAAGACAAACAAAAAAGGCTCCTGAATCCTTATATCAAGGTCAAATACTTAAGAAAGAAACCTTTTTCAATTTCTAATTTTTTTGCACCTCACTTTAAATATATATATATATATTTTAATTTAATGGCCGCCATTTTGAAACAAGATGGCTGATGAATCTGGCCAGCGAACTTGGTCGAGGTATTGATGTATACTGTCCATATGCCTTCTTACATCGAAATAGGCGAATACGCGTGCTATCGCGTGACAAATACAAGATCGTTTCAAAATGTTAGCCATGCTAGAAATTCAAAGTGCTATAATTCAACCATTTTTTAAGATATAAACAAAAGAACAAATTTTCAGAAACAAAAACTGCTCCGGAATCTTTGTATCAAGGCCAAACACATAAAAAAACTTTTTCATTTTCCAATTTTTTAATACCTCGTTTTAAATTTTAAATTTAATTTTTTTAAAATGGCAACCCTTTTGAAACAAGATGGCGAATGAAGCTGGCCAACAAACTTGGTCGAGACATTGGTATGTACTATGTACAGACCAAGTTACATCCAAATCGGTTCATAAATACGCCTGTTATCGCGTGACAAAATTGAGGACGTTTAAAAATGTCAGCCACGCTAGAAATTCAAAATGCTATAACTCAGCCATTTTTTAAGATATAGACAAAATAATAACTGCTACGGAATCTTTGTATAAAGGTAAAATACATAAGAAAAAAATATTTTACCATTTTTAATTTTTCGGTACCACATTTCAAATTTTAAATTTTTTTAAAAATTTTAAATGGCCGCCATTTTGAAACAAAACGACGGATAAAGCTGGCCAACGAACTCGGTCGAGACATTTCTATGTACTATGTACACACCGAATTACATCGAAATCGGTTCATAATTACGAGAGTTACAGTGTGACATCGGTCAGATATATATATATATTAATTAATGGTAATATATATATATATATATATATATATATATATATCAGTTTTGAACGGAGGGTGGTTTGGGGGTCATGATCGATGAAAATATACTAAATTTTTTTGAAATCGCTTTCCTCCGAACCGCTGCAATAGGTAGCTTTTTGTAATGAAAGCTACCTAAAATATATTATTGCTTTGAACATATTGTTGATCTAGACTGGTAATATTAGAATCTGAGAATTTTACGTCATCGGGAGGGGAGGAAAAATTTTTCTAAGGCTGTAAGTTAGATTCGCGTGGCTGGAGATATTTTGAGGTAATTTGTATCGCGCTTTTGCTTTGTGGTTTGGGGATATTTTAAGGTGGTAAAGTATTTTAGGTAGCTTTCATTAGAAAAAGCTACCTATTGCAGCCGTTCGGAGGAAAGCGATTTCAAAAAAATTTGGTATATTTTCATCGATCATGACCCTCAGACCCCGAAACCACCCTCCGTTCAAAATTGACATATATATATATATCTGACCTTTGCCACACTGTAACTCTCGTATTTATGAACCGATTTGGATGTAATTCGGTGTGTACATAGTACATACCAAAATCTCGACCGAGTTCTTTGGCCAGCTTCATCCGCCATTTTGTTTCAAAATGGCGGCCACTTAAATTTAAAAAAAAATTAAAATTTGAAATGTGGTACCAAAAAATTGAAAATGGAAAAATATTTTTTTCTTATGTATTTGACCTTTATACAAAGATTCCGGAGCAGTTTTTGTTTCGTCTATATCTTAAAAAATGGCTGAGTTATAGCATTTTGAATTTCTGGCGTGGCTGACATTTTGAAACGTCCTGAATTTTGTCCTCGATAAAAGGCGTATTTATGAACCGATTTGGATATAACTTCGTTTATACATAGTACATACCAATGTCTCGACCGAGTTCGTTGGCCAGCTTCATCCGCCATCTTGTTTAAAAATGGCGGCCATTTAAATTTTTAAGAAAAATTTAAATTTGAAATGTGGTACCAAAAAATTGAAAATTGAAAGAATATTTTTTTCTTGTGTGTTTGTCCTAGATAAAAAGATTCGGGAGCACCTTTTGTTTTGTCTATATCTTAAAAAATGGCTGAGTTATAGCATTTTGAATTTCTAGCGTGGCTGACATTTTGAAACGTCTTGATTTTTGTCACGTGATAACGGGCGTATTTATGAACCGATTTGGATGTACTTTGGTGTGTACATAGTACATACAAATATCTCGACCGAGTTCGTTGCCCAGCTTCATCCGCCGTCTTGTTTCAAAATGGCGGCCATTTAAAAAAATTAAAAAAATTTTAAATTTAAAATGGGATACCAAAAAATTGGAAATTAAAAAGATTTTTTTGGCATGTGTTTGACCTTAATACAAAGATTCCAGAACAGTTTTTGTTTCGTCTATGTCTAAAGAAATGGCTCAGTTATAGCATTTTGAATTTCTATTGTGACTGACATTTTAAAACGACCTGATTTTTGTCACGCGATAACAGGCGTATTTATGAACCGATTTGGATGTAACTTCGTCTGTACATAGTACATACCAATGTCTCGACCGAGTTCGTTGGCCAGCTTCATTCGCCATCTTGTTTCAAAAGGGTTGCCATTTTAAAAAAAATTAAATTTAAAATGAGGTATTAAAAAATTGGAAAATGAAAAGGATTTTTTTTATGTGTTTGGCCCTGATACAAAGATTCCGGAGCAGTTTTTGTTTCTGGAAATTTGTTCTTTTGTTTATATCTTAAAAAATGGTTGAGTTATAGCACTTTGAATTTCTAGCATGGCTAACATTTTGAAACGATCTTGTATTTGTCACGCGATAACACACGTATTCGCCTATTTCGATGTAAGAAGTCATGTGGATAGTATACATCAATATCTCGACCAAGTTCGTTGGCCAGCTTCATCAGCCATCTTGTTTGAAAATGGCGGCCATTAAATTAAAAAAAATTATATTTAAAGTGAGGTTAAAAAAAAAATAGAAATTGAAAAAGGTTTCTCTCTTAAGTATTTGACCTTGATATAAGGATTCAGGAGCCTTTTTTGTTTGTCTTTATCTTAAAAAATGGCTCAGATATAGCAATTTCAATATCTAATGTGGGTGCCATTTTGAAAAATCTGATATTTTGCCTGCGACAACACTCGTATATATCAATCGATTCCGATGTGAGTGAGCATGTGCACAGCAATTACTAAGGTCTCGACCAAGTTCACTGGTTAGCCTCATCCACCATGTTGTCTTAAAATGGCAGGCACTTTAAGAAATCACCGAATTTGGCAGCCAAATATAAGTTACTTTAAATAAAAGCAGCTTGGATAAAGCTGACTAATTTCGCGAAATTCTCATTCATAATGATTTTGTATTGATAAAAATTAGTATTGAATCTCCTATATTCGGTTTCCACTAAATTGAGCTCCGTGTGTTTGAATAATATAAGTTGTCTTTTTAAAAATAAGGAATATGAAAGCTAACTCTTCCTCCCGGCACTGGCCGGAAGGACATTTTCGATTGTTGTTGAATTATATGTCCTTGTTGTGCGGTATGTTGATGCGGTATGCCTGATGTAGGGATGCGGTAGAGCTATTTATTTATTTATTTATTGCACTTTTTGTCATTACTATGGCTGCTAAAAAACTTTTTTCTTAGAATTAATTTTACGAAAGCAATAAGATTCTTATTTTATGGGAACATTTGTAAAAATTAAAAAAAAAAGCTTTAATCAATTTGGAAAAAATAATAATCATTTGTGATGTTTGTACACGCCCTCTCGCCTATAGAAGCGCCATCTCTGGTCAACAGATGAGAATCAGGCAGAACCTGGGATAGCTTCACCTAGGAAGGTGAGCTAAGTAAAACCTGTGAACGGCCGCGGACACTCCCGGTCGTAAAGTAACGAACGAAACCCCATGAGGATTGGGATAATTATAAGTGTTATTTGTATGTGCTAGTGTATGTTTCACCGTGCCGTCCTGTGGGCGTACAATAAATATATGTGATGTTTAGACCATTGGCCAATCTTTTCAGAAAGCCCACACGCGACTATCCGGTCGCCCTTTACACTGGCATCAGAAGTATTGTGAGATTTGGCCAATAAGAAATATTAACGTGCAGATTATCCTTTCTCTATCCCTGGATTATTTTTTTCCTGGACGTGCAGATTATCTTTTCCCTATATTATCCCTTTTGGATTATCTTTTTACGGAGGTAAGATTTTATTACATTACTTTAAGTATGGCATACAAGCTCTCAAAATTAAAAAAAGCTCGCGCCGTAACTAAAAGTTCTATTACGTCAATAATTAAAAAAATTGAAGACAATTACGTGTCCGACACGCCAAACTTAGACGACCTTGAAGTAAATTTGGCGATGTTAGAACAGAAAGCTAGCGATTTGAAACAAGAGGATAACGAGATCTTATCATTAATTGACGATTTATCTGAGGTTGAAAAGGATGCCAAAGCGTCACTAGTGTACCAGGAAAAAATTACGCTCTGGAAGTTCAGAGTGAAAAAGAAGCTAAAACAAAACGACGAAAAAGAACCCCCCCCCCCCCCCCTGTATGTCCCGAAAATAGGTGCGTAGAATTTCCTAACACGGTCAAACTACCGACATTTAAAATTGAGAAATATTATGGAGATATGAAATTTTTCCAGAATTTCTGGAACTCGTTTAAAACAGCGGTACATGACAATGAACACTTCTCAAATATTGAGAAAATGAATTATTTATTCAGTTATTTAGAAGGGAGCGCGTATAATTCTATATCGGGTTTTGCGTTATCTGATAAAAATTACATAGAAGCAATCGACGTGCTTAAAAAACAATTTGGTAGAAAAGATTTAATTATTACCAGTCATATTAATACATTGTTGACTTTAAAACCGGTTGCGAAACCGCATGACGTCACGTCGTTACGTAAATTGTATGATATCATTCAAACCCAGATTCGTAGTCTCAAGTCATTAGAAATGGAATCAGACAGTTTTGATGTACTTTTGACTCCAATAATTTTAAAAGCACTACCGTATAATTTATCGCTCGAATTCAGTAGAGAAAGTGTCAAAAATTCTGAAGAGAATTACAGCGTAGATAAATTATTATCATTTATCCGAAATGATTTAGAGGCTAGGGAAAAACAGACGCAAATTATAAATTTATCTTCTGATTATTCAAGGCCAAAGCACTTACCAGAATTATTACCCGAATTTAAACAGATTAACAAAACATCTGGCGTAGCTGAAGTGTTTGCTTTAGAGAATGTTTGTTTGTTTTGCAAATCAGATAATCATTTAACTGAAAGATGTGACAGATATTCAATTCTGGAAAGAATTAATAAATTGAAAGCTGAGGGTAGTTGTTTCGCGTGCTTGAAGCGAAAACACGTAATTAAATATTGTACGGAAGAAACTAAATGTAGGCTGTGTTTCAAATTACACCACGTGTCAATTTGTAATTCTTTAGTTGGGAAGGGTAATAAATCAGAAAAAATACGAATGAAAATGCGCTGTCAGACCGAGTAATGTCGCGGAATGTATTTGATTTAGAACGGGTGCGAGAAAAGAGAAAGTTAATTGAACCACTCTAATTTATAGACTTAGAATTTGAGAATAAAATTTTGCGAGGGATCATTGACACCGGTACTCAGATTTCAGTTATAAAGAGCGATTGTGTACCGGATCATTTTAGAGTGCCATACGGTTCAATTATACTTAAATCAGCTTTCGGACACGAGTTAAGAGCACCGTTAATAAACGTTCCACTAAGTATAGCAGCTGATAGAGTACATTGCAGGGTGTTCCCAAAAATAGTAATAACGTGCGCGATGGTTGATAATTTAATTAATGATTGACTGTTATCGTTAAATGCTCATAAGGAATTAAGCACAATAAGAGAAAGTAATGAACCCGACACCGCAATAAATGATTTTAGAACTATAAATTTGCCCCGTACGAGAGAAAACAACGTGGTAGATTTTGATTTAGCTTGCGCTGCTACGGAGGCCGAGCAGGTTAAAGTAGGAAATGCATACAAGAATATTGATAACGATGGCAATGAAAATACCAGAAATTTCACGAACGACTCAGAAAAATTTAAATGGGAACAAAAGATGGATGCATCACTAAATCAGTGTTGGACAGATTCCAAAAATGAGCGTAATAATTATTTTGTTCAGGACGATCTGTTATACCATCGTAACAAAATATTAGGGGAAACGGTACATCAATTGCTCGTGCCCGAGCCGCGTAGAAAGCAGTTGCTAGAGCTCGCTCATTCAAGCCCCTGGAGTGGACATTTAAGAAAACGAAAGGCCACTGAAAGATTAAAATATTCTTTTTTTTTGGCCTGGGATTAAGACAGATGTGAGCGAGTTTTGCGACAAATGTTTGTCCTGTCAGCTTCGAGCGAAAGCAAATAAGTTTGATAATGTACCAATAACCCCAGTTACTCGTCCTGACAAGGCAATTACAGATTGTAAATATAGACATAATAGGCCCGATAGAACCGGCTAGTGGAGGATACAAGTACGTACTAACCGCGGTAGACCAGTGCATGCGTTGGCCGGAAGCGGTCTGTTTACGAAATCTTTTTGCTAAATCTACATGCGATGCCCTTTTACAGATATTTTCACGGACCGGAATTCCCAAATTAATAGCTAGCGATCAGGGTAAAAACTTCACTTCGGCCCTCACGAAAGAATTTATGAAACGTTTAGGGACGTCCCCCCGTTTTTCCGTTCCGGGGTACGCACAGTCAAATGGATTAGTGGAACGATGGAATGGGGTACTTAAAGGGATGATACACCATGTTATAAGAGAAAATGCCGGAAGTTGGCATAAACACATACCCTTTTTGTTGTGGGCATACAGGGAGGTACCAAATGCTACAACGAACATTAGTCCATTCCAAATGTTATATAGTAGGCGTCCAACTGGTCCTCTTTCCATATTAAAGTCATCATGGACCAACGAAACACCTCTACCAATTGGTCAGTTAGGCTCAGTTACCAATTACTTAAACGATCTGAAAATAAAGTTAGAAAAAGCAGCCGAGCATGCCGGAATTTCTTGCAAGGATCAGCAGCAGGCTTACGCTTATTATCACAACAGGAAATCTAGATATAAAGAATTTAAACCGAATGATCAAGTTCTTGTATTAATTCCGGACAGTAATCACAAAATATACGCTAGGTGGACAGCACCAGCTACGATACTTGAAAAGAAATCTCCCTATAGTTATTTAGTACAATTGCCAGATAATAGTATAAAGCAGTTACACGCGAATAAAATCAGAGAATTAAAAGCTCAGACAACACACATAGACGTCATCTATGATGATGATATCGATTTCGGCGAGATCGAAAACATCACGCAGATTACTAAAGACGATCCGAATAACCTCCACCAAAAATTACACTTGGACCATTTAACAGAAGATGAGAGGGAGCAACTGATCAACATATTACGTAGACACTTCAACCTTCAGTCGGGAATCCCTAAAATTGCAAATGTAGGAGAACATAAAATTAAATTAAAACCTGATAACCAACCAAAACGTCAGAAGCCCTACAGAATCCCAGAGGCGCTCAAAAGTGAAGTCGACAGACAAATCGAAGAATTATTAAGTTTAGGACTAATCGAGCACTCTGAGAGTGAATATGCTCACCCGATCGTATGTGTAGCCAAAAAAGACTCCTCAGTCAGATTATGTGTGGACTATCGATATTTAAACTCCCAGACAGAAGTCGACTCATTCCCTATGCCTAACGCTACGCACTTGCTCTACAAGGTCGCTCCAGCGAAATTCATCAGCCTGTTGGACTTACTGAAAGGCTACTGGCAGATAAGATTAAGTGAAGACTCCAAACATTTAACGTCTTTCGTCACACACCGAGGACAGTATTCCTTCGTAGTCATGCCGTTCGGGCTACGTAACGCGGCAGCCACGTTTCAAAGGTCCATGAATCGCACTTTAGTCCAACATAGAGAATACGCCGAAACGTACATAGATGACGTAGTAGTTTTTTCTGATAACTGGACTGATCATCTCCAGCACCTAGACGCTGTTCTGACAACCCTCGAAGAAGCAAACCTGACAGTAAATTTTCAGAAATGTGTGTTTGCACGATCCCAGATAAAGTTCCTTGGACATGTGGTAGGATCAGGCAGACATGCTCCTGATCCAGAGAAAGTAGCAGCCATCCAAAATTTAGAAGTGCCGAAATCCAAGAAAGATGTCAGAAGTTTATTAGGTCTTCTGTCCTATTATAGGTCCTATATCCCGACATTCTCTGAAATAGCCCACCATTGATTGAACTTACAAAAAAACGTGCTCCTAATGAAATTACCTGGGCTGAGCAGTGTGAAACAGCTTTCCGTGATCTGAAGCAGGCAATCAGCAAAACGCCAATTTGTTATTCACCGAACTTTACAAAACCCTTCATCATACATGCAGATGCTTCGTCGTACGCGATAGGTGCTTGCCTATCTCAAAAAGATGAAAGTGACCAAGAACATCCCATTGCTTTTATCAGCAAGAAACTATCGAAATGCCAAGAACGTTATGCCACTATAGAGAAGGAAGCCTACGCGGTTATTTTCGCTCTAAAAAAAATTGAACATTATATATATGGCTCGCAAGTGACTGTTGTGAGTGACCACAACCCTTTGAAATTCTTGACCGATTGTGCATCCCAAAGTGCGCGCCTTCAAAGGTGAGCTCTGGCATTGCAGCGATTTCAAGCCCACATAGCCTATCGACGTGGAAAACTCCACACTAATGCGGACTCATTAAGTAGACTATATGCCTCACATTGGACTTAAATGAAAGAAACTTTGCCTAACAAAAAAAAAAAAACTCACGATAAACTTTTGATTTATTTTGTTTGTGACTATATGCTACCTCCAAGACTTTTCTAAATATGACTTTTGTGGACATTAATTTATTGAACATTATTACTTGAACATTAAAATATTTATTCTAGAACTCTAACGTATTAATACTAGTATCATAATCTCATATTGCATAGTATCTTAGTTTTTTTAGTTATCTTTATGTTAAGTAAGTATTGTAATTTTGATTTTTATTAATAGTGTGTATACTAAAATGTTTATAGATATTCCATTAGATTTTGATTAGTCTTTAAAGACTAAATCAAAACTTTGAATGGGGGAGATGTGATGTTTGTACACGCCCTCTCGCCTATAGAAGCGCCATCTGTGGCCAAAAGATGAGAATCAGGTAGAACCTGGGATAGCTTCACCTAGGAAGGTGAGCTAAGAAAAACCTGTGAACGGCCGCGGACACTCCCGGTCGTAAAATAACGAACGAAACCCCATGAGGAATGGGATAATTATAAGTGTTATTTGTATGTGCTAGTGTATGTTTCACCGTGCCGTCCTGTGGGCGTACAATAAATATATGTGATGTTTAGACCATTGGCCAATTTTTTCAGAAAGCCCACACGCGACTATCCGGTCGCCCTTTACATCATTGTTGTCATATATGAAAGTGACGGCTTGTTAAAAGCTATTTGTTCATATAAATGGAAATATAATGAAAGTGGAATGTTTTAATTAACAAATTTTGCCTCAAACCTAATTAAGTTTAAAAGATTTTATTAAATTATTTTTATATCCCATAATGTTATTGGATGTTGTTAACGGATAGGTCAAAATACACAGTTGATTGCATCGCACCATTATTCGATAAGTGACACATATGAAAAAGTGAAGTGTTTCAGGAAAAACGAAAAATACTTTTAAATGTGAAAAAAAAATGTTTGGGAATACATAGAGTAAACATTTATTTTAGTATGAGCAATTTTGTTAATTTAATATATCGCTCACCCGCAAGAAAAGTGACACATCTCGACAAAAGTAAATTTCACAGGAGAGGCAAAAGAAAATTTCCATGTTTACTGTAACATGAAATTATAGCACTTAGCTCTGCACCCTGGAATGAAAACTTGCATAAAAGAACAAAACCGTTAAAATGAAGACGTAGGATGAGGTTTAGATGGTTGGGGAATTTTACATCCCCACACAATCCACCCCTCTTCTGTGGTCATAAATGGACATATGGCGTAATAAAGTGATTTTTGCATAGCTACACTTATGAAACTGTTTGTGTAGCAAGACGCACTTATAACAGACCTGTTAGTGGGGGAAAAAACGCAAAATGAATATTTGCAAGACACGTCTCTTTTCTTACGGGTCGCAGCGATATGTAAACAGTGAGACTAAATAATATTGTAAGCAATATATATATATATATATATATATAATTACTCTAATTTGGCCTTTTTTATAGATATTTAAACATCCTTTTTTAATGTCAAATGGGGGTATGTTTGTAACCATTCATATTAAGGAACGCTCAAAATATATATACAGAGAGGGAGAGAGAGTTGTGCATTTTAGGAATAAGTGTGAGAGATATCTATCGAATAGACTAATTATTAGGCAGATGAATTTATAAGGGATAAATTTACTTGAATATATGAATTTTCACTTTAATAAATTGAGAATTATTCTAGAATTGAATGACATTTGAATTAGGGACATCTTAAATCCTAGAGAGTTTTGAATGCTACAAGCTATTAAAAAGAAAATTTTTTTGTACTATTCCTTTATGTACAGATATCTTCAGACTTAGGTTAGGTGGGACTAAGAAAGTAGGATGCTGTAATTATAAAAGAAGAATCATGTTGGATAGAGACTCTAATGTTAAACTTTTTAAATAAATATATAATTCTGTTTAGTGTGTCTTTATGTCCACTGCTGAAGTTCGAAAACCTGCTTTGACTTTTCGTAAATTTCACCTCTACATTTTAAATTTGAGCTTAGATAATTTTTCAGACATTAATATTTCAAAGAAACAAAATATTACCCAAAAGTCCAAAAAATGTTCTTTAGCTACAAATACTTAACCAAAATCTAAAAAATGACCTAAATTTAATGAAAGATCCTAAAAGTGCAAATTTCAACAAATTTTTAGCATCTGGTAAGGTGTTAAAAAATTATTAGGTTATTGTAACATGTTACCAAGCTAGTGATGTAATGATGGAACCTGTTAACAAAAAGTAACTGTTTTTCCCATCTCTATAACGCATGTATGAGCACGGCCATTGCTACCTAGAATACAAAGCCTTCTGGCTGGCTGGTGACGTCAGCAGCAAGAGGCGAAGAATCTGTATATCACATTGATAAAATAAAGTTTAATATTGCTGTTTTTTTCTACATAAGCAACTAAGCATTAAAATGACCTAATAACAGAATTGTAAGCTTGATTGTACATAAATAAATTGACCACACGGACAGGTAGAGTTGCAAAAATCCCACAGATTTTGGGAGACGAGTATAAACCCGGGAATTTTGCGGAATAAACCCGGAATTTTGGGAAATATTGGAAATTTTGAAGGAGTTTTGAAGCTGAACAAAATCAGCTATATTTCAATTTGAAATTTTTATTTTTGAGAAATGTCAAACACTGTCTGAAAAGTTTAGGGTAGTTTTTTCTTTATGAATTTACAAATCTTATGATTTGGCACTCTAAATTTTTATAATTTATTAACACTCATTAGTTTTACAACATGGCTACTGAATTGTTGAGGATTTGAATGTTTCTTTAGAAATTAAAATTGTTTAATTTCTGTTAGCTGGTATATCCTCTATTCAGACATGCGCTATATTAATTCTCTAGCGAATTGGTATTTTTTGATTGATTTCTTTTTATTTATTCATTTTTTTTGTTGTTTAGATTGGCTGATTCAGAGAACAGGGTGATATTTATATTCGTGTAGGCACAAAGATGAATCTCTCATCCGTCTTTCTCATATTTTACTTATGACGATTAAAATATAAAATTACTTATACTAGAGATTTCTAAACTTTCAGCCGTGATTGAACTTGGAAGGTGATGCAATAACCAGTTCAAAAAAAAAACTACAATCTCATAAAGGAAGACTTTGTTTATTTCATGATGAAAGCAGCAGGGAGAGGTACAAGGGGTAAGCGATAAGAGCTTCTTGTTAAAATGACATCACGAGGCTAGAGACAGAGCAGGAGTGGGGTGAATATACAGTTACAACTTTCTTGCTTGGCGGACTACAGTATCGCCAATCTACAAGCATTTTGCGCCATGCACAAGAGGCCTTGAAAAACATTAGCTGGTATGGATTCGCCAAATACATACGGTAGGCTTCTACTATATATTAATTGTGTAGGGGCGCCAGACTGTGGGTTGCTAAAATTCCTGAATCATGATAAGCGCAATCTAATCTGTACTTTGAATACAGCTGCGGTTAAGTGTAAAAAAAAAATAAAAATGTTTCTGGATAACGACATAGTAACAGACCGAATTCGTTAGGCGAAAAGGCATGAGAATGTATTTTTCTAGACCAGATGTTAGATCAAAGATGAATCCCGTGCCTTACCACAAAAATGCAGAATTGACATACATATGAACAAAAGGGTGTGAATGTTAAAGCGTATTGCGAAGATAATTCTAATGAATAGATTGCATGTTAAGTGATTTTAAATGATGAATTATATTCATGCCCAAATAAGGAAATGCCCGAAGTTAAAATGCTTTTATTTCTAACAGACAGCAGTAATGTTTTTCTACAAGGTTAAATCGCATGTGTGAGAGACTCACAAAGTAAAAATGGAGACTGAATCACTGATTTTATTTTATTAAAGAGATGAGTAACTAGAATAATTTAATTTAAATGTGAAGGGTTCTTAATACAATCGCTTTAGTTTTTAAATGTTGAATTTAATTTAGGGGCTGCACTGTTTGACTATAGTGCACTAAAATAAATAAGTTATTAAACAGAATTTAATTGAAACTGCTGGGGGGGGGGATGGAACGCAAACATATATAACGAGATAGTCGTTATATATATCACCTGGGACACCGCAAAAAAACTTTTTGTTGACCCGTGTACATGGGCAAAACAGCAAGAAAAAAAATAGTTACATTTATAAAATATATTTTCAAAACAGAAAAGTTTTTTTTTAAAACAAGTTGCTGTAATGAACACAAAAAATTCTCTTTCATCAATAGTTCAACAGTCCTAAGAGATTTTATGAATTAATATTTTCTAATTGGTTTTAATGGATATCCACCTTAAGTAAAATTTTCTTCAAAATTACGTACCGTGGTATATTTTTTTTTACTGAGTCGACTTTGACAGCAAACAATTAAGCAGCATGTAACTAAACCATTGGCTGCACATCATCAAAATATTGATCCTGATTCGGATCATTTTATGAAAAACACAAGTACTAACAATAAAAAATATATAATATATAAACACAACTGCAACACTTGAAGTAAAGAGTAAATAATAATAAGTGAAATGGGTAATTGTAAACTAATAAGCAATTGTAATATGATTTAAAAGAAATTGGACATGATTAAAAAAAATGTAATGTTTATGCATGCAGCATAGGATGACAAAAAAAAGAGGTGCCTGAAGCACGTCCATGAAAAAGGTGTCACCCTGAATCTTGTGTAGACCACAAGTATTATGGCGTCGGCTTAGGGCTTCGGCCTTATATGAGGAGGGAGTTTTGAGACTCATACAGCGCTGCTTATATGAGTCCCTGCTCCTCCGAAGACGCTAGCAGTCCTCTAAAGGAGCACACGTCGGTTTACAAGCAAAAATTGATTTTTTGTGAATTGGAACACCAATTCAAAGGGTTGTCTCGCAACACAATGAAGTTTTGGACCCTAAGGGCAATAATTTTGAACGGAACAAAACATTCGAAAGGGAGAATTAAAAATAAAATAAAAGTAGATATATGTCACATATATATCAAATCAAAAAGAGGGTAGACAATCCTAGAGTGAAGAGAGACATAAAAAAATGAAAAGTCATAATCAGGTTAAATAATGCACAAGTCGTATAATTAGAAGGTAACTAACTGGTTGACTTAAAGAAAATGTTATCAAATTAGATGTGAATTTTTTTTTTAATAACTGCAATTATTAAATGTGTTAGTTATAACTGTTAACTGAAATGTAATCGTAAAAGAATGAAATGTAAAATAAATGTTAAACTGTAAATAATAGTTAAGTGTATGTAAATAACATAAAAGTGTAAAGTAAAATGAAAAGAGTGTAAAGTGATTCAAAATATTGTTCACAAGAGATCTTCGAAGCAAACAGTCATGGGCCAGCCATAATGTTGTCAAAGATCTGTTGTAAGCAACATACATACAACCTAGGCCTTTGGCCTTTGGTTGCACACTTAGCTTCACAATACATGTCATAAGAAGAAAAATTGTAAACAAAAGTATATTATTTTCTGTTTCTTAAATTATACGTATGTGGTTGATAAACATTAGGGAAGTTGTGATTGTTTAAGTGACTTGTAGCATCGAATAAATGTCCATATCGAGGTGGTGCAAGAAGTAACCTATCAATGTGCACACGAAATGCTGTATTATCAGCAGCATACAATCTCTTGATCGAGAATGACACAGGTGAATGTTTGAAAGTTACAATGTATGGTCCAGTGTAATTAGGTTTGAATTTATCAACAGATTTTAAGTACACAATATCTTTGAGACAAATGGTTCTTAATTTAGCTTTTTGACTGTAATGTTTATATCTTTTATCCTGTGCTGTTTTAATGTTATTGTAAGCCTTGTCATATATTTTGTGTAAATCTTCAAGTAGCTTATGTATTTCAGTATGTTTATCTAGAAAAGGTTGATTGCTATTCTGGTCAAAAATTAATGAAAGTTCACGTCCAAATTGCAGAAGATTAGGAGTGAATAATGTAGTTGAATGTTTTGAACCATTATAGAGCGACTTGTGTATAAATATTGCATTTTCAAATGAGTGACCTTCTTGCAAAAGTATATTAACATAGTATTTGATTGATTTATTGATTCTCTCCGAAGGAGCATTATTTTGTGGCCTCGAAACAGAGCTGTGAAGTACCTTAATACCTAGAGTATCATTAAAAATGTTGTATATTTGAGATGTATATTGGGGTCCTAAGTCTGATAAGACAACAGAAGGTCTCCCAAAAGTGGTTATATAAGAGAATAAACATTTAACGACTTTAGCTGCAGATGTATCATTAAGTGGAAAAAGTTCAACATGCCTTGAAAAGTGATCTGCAATAGTTAAAACATGTTTACCATTAGAAAAAGGTACAACGAGATCTGTACTAATTGTATGGCCAGGGTATCTGGGCGTGTAGGTGGGTTGTAAGGGTGCAGGAGGGGTATGATGATGTTTACATTGAAGACATTTGACACATGAAGCTACAAAGTTTAAAGTGTCAACATACATGCCTTTCCAAAAGTATCTTGATGATAGGAACTCATAGGTTTTATTAAAACCAAAGTGAGATAAATGAGAGATTGTTAAAACTTTGCTTTTAAGAGAGTTAGGAACAACAATGTGATATGAAAAAGTGTTGTTAAGATTGTTTTCTTTCTTTAACATTAAAACTTTCGAATCAGGGTGTATGAAGTAATTAGGATATTTTTGAGAAGGCCCTTTCTTTAGAATATCCTTGTAAACAGTGGACAAAGTGGTGTCATTTTTTTGTTCAGTGCAGAAAGTTTCATTTTAAATTTCCAATAAAGGATCTGGATTTGTTTGTTTACCAGATACAAGATAGTTTACATATTTCTTAGTGGCACTTGACCATGAATTATTACTCTCTGGTGTATCATAGTCAACAATAGGTAATGGTTGAGGGTCAGGGATAAGTTCAGGATTAGTAACCAGAGTTTGTTGATTGTTTTTAAAAGTACAGCGAGATAAATAGTCAGCAAGAACACTTTTTTACCAGGGATATGTTTAAAAGTGTATGAGTACTCTGAAAGCTCCATGAGCCAACGAGAGATAATATCAGCTGGATTAGTAGTCTTGTTATATTTTTCTAAGGGTTTACTGTCAGAAAGGATTACAAATTGTCTGTTATATAAATAATATTTGAAAGCAGTAACAGATTTATAAATTGCCATGAGTTCTAATTTAAGTGCAGGGTATTTTTTTTTTCTGATGCATTTAGAGATTTAGAAAAGTATGCAACTGGTAAAAGTTGTTGGTCATGCTCTTGCAGTAAAACACCAGAAATAGCAACATTTGACGCATTTGTGTTTAAATAAAATGTCTTGTTCCAATCAGGTAATCTAACCATGGGAGAATTAAAGAAAATTTTCTGTATTGTGTCCATGATTTCTTGATCTTTAACTGTCCATTTAAATTTAACTTTTGGAGTAGTTAGATTTATCAGTGGCTGTACTAACTCAGAAAAGGATGGAATTAAAGACTTATAAAATGTAATAACACCAATGAGTCTTTTTAGTTGACGTTTAGTTGTAGGGGTGGGAAAATATGTTATTTTTATGATATTTGACTGAATTGGGGAAACAGACTGATTTTCTACATGAAATCCCGAATAGTCAATGCTAGTTTTATGAAAAGTACATTTGTTAGGAGACAGGGTCAAGTTATATTTGGTTAAGATAGAGAGAATGTTTTTTAATTTATTACACATTTCATCAAAAGAGTTTGCACCTACAATGAAATCATCCTGATATGTATATACACTATCTAATTGTAATTCATCAAGCAAAGAGTCCATTAAAGCTTGGAAAATAGAAGCGCTGTTTTTTAATCCGAACACTAATCTCTTGTATCTAAAAGAACCAAACATAGTAGTAAATGTCAGCTGATTTTGGAATAAATTTGATGATATGCCTGATGAAAGTCGAGAGAAGAAAAATATCGATACTGAGAAAGATTTGAAATGATGGTTTGAATTTTAGGTAGAGGGTAAGATGATCCTTGAATTACAGTATTGATCATTCAAAGATCTAACGCGAGACGGAATTTTTGTTTACCAGTTCCGTCTGGTTTCTTTTTGACTAATAGCATGGGGCAATCCCATTCTGAACAGTGGCGTTTAATACTTTTGGCATCAAGTAAATCTTTAATTTGTTCCAAAGCACCTTTTTGCAAAGATTGAGAAGGGGGAATGGAAGTGTTTTTATAGGGTAGTCATTAATAAATTTCAAATCAGGTACAATCTTATCAGTATGTCCAAGTGTATTTAATGATTTTGAGAAGGCGGGGTAATAATTAAGTAATAATTTATTCATTGTATTTGCTTCAGTAGAACTTAAATGTGTAAGATTGAAATCGCTAGCTGACAAATCCTCTTTCCTCTTTTTTAATGTTTCATTAGATGCCTGGATACAATTTAGGAAGTGTTGTTCTGAGTTATGATGCTTGTCCAAATTATCAGAGGGGTACTCAAGAATTTCCTCAACCTCAGATAAATGTCCCATTTTTGTGTGTTTGGGGAGATGAATGGTAGTGTCAGAATTATTTTTAAGTGAAATAGAAAAGAAATGATTTAATTGTACAGACCTCTTTTTGCGTTTAGACTTCTTATCCATTTGAATAATGGCATCATGACCTATTAATTCTTTTTTATCTGCCAAATATTCAAATAGATAATTTATGTCATGTTTGATATTATTGTTTGTGTAAACTGAGCACCATGTTTGCTCTTGGGGTTCTAGAATTATTTTACGGGTTAAGAAAACTGTTTGATTTGTCACCACATCACATAAGGTGTTACATTGATTACTTTCGCTGACTTTTGACTTAGTTTGTGATATTTCTAGTGGAATAGTCAAGCTGTTGTTAATGTTAATGCATTTATTGAATGTATCAATGATAATGTTAAATTTACTAATGAAATCAAAACCAAGAATGCCTTCAAAACTGGAGGATTCAGGAATATCCACTACATAAAAGTAGTGCGAGAAGGTTTTTTTAAACCTAATGGATGTTCTAATACATGAAGAAAAAGAAACATCCGAATTGACAGTTTTGATGTTTATGGCTGTTGATAGTCTCTTGTATTTTAATACAGGTTTAAGTTCATTAAATAATTTTTGTGAAAGTAACGAAATGCTACTTCCAGAATCAGCCAATAAGGTGATATTATGGTTTGCAATAGTGGCCTTTACAAGAGGGAGTGATGGAGAATGCGTATTAACACTACAAATGATGTGAACATCATTATCGCCTTCATTTTCTGTTTGAGTAGGGATATTTTTTGCGATTTTAATGTGATCTGAAGTTTGTGACCCGGTTGAATTAACTAACCTTTCTTTAGAGATTTTGGGTAATGTAGGGTCAATAGGAAATGTTGCTGATGTTAAGTCACATGGTTGAGACACAAAATCATCAGCATAAAAATTGTGTCTCTGTTCTAGTTTTCCTGAACATGGTAATTGTTGCGTCTGTTAAAATTTTCCCTTCTCTGTGTATTAACTCTTTTCCATTTAAAACACTGTTGGGCCTGGTAGCCATTGCGGAAACAGAGTTGACATGTGACAACTTTTCTTTGTGGAAATTTGTGAGGGGAAAAACGTTTTGGGAAATTGCGAGTTTTGAAATTTTTCCTGTATCGCATCGCATTTGAGTTATACTTTGGCCTACCCTGCATTTCATTTTTTTTCAGTTTCTGTTTTGGGTTCAGGCGGTGCGAGTGTTAACGCATTTATTTTTTCCGAGAGTTCCTTCAATTCCCTTCAGTTCCTTCAATTGATCTTCAACGTTATTTTGAGATTTACTGACAGAGGGTAAGGAATGTAGAATCTTTTCATTATGCAGAATTTCGTGTAACGTCTGTGCTCTTTCAACAGCAGCACGATATTCTGTGATACCTTCTTCTTGTAATTTTATTCGTATGTTAGCTGGCACAGCCTCCATGAATTTCATAAGTTTAATTGTGTTACGGGCATTTTCGTCGTTAATATCAGCATACACGGTTGCGGCTAACACGTTTAACCGGTGTGCCAAATTTTTAATTGACTCCGCTGGCAGAAGAGATAAACTCGAAAGTTCAACGCCAGCCACGCACTTGCTCGGAGGTGAGAAAAATGCCGCAAATTCTTTTTCAAGCGTATATAGATCGTTGATTTTTTGAAGTTCCGGATTCTGTGCATAAAATTTTTGCGCGGGACCCACTAGCTTCCCTATAAGTACAGCAATGGTAGTCTGAGGACTATATTTGTTAATTTCAGCGGCCGACCTAATTTGGTTAAAAAAGAATTTAAGCAAATCCGGATCTCCATCAAATTGGTTAATGTTGATTTGAACTTGTTTAGCGGACATGGTCAACGGTTTACCTAACACAAATTCCCTAATCAAAAATTGTTACTGAAATTCTGCATACACATATAAATATAACACACATATAACAGATAAAAATGGAAATGAAATAAAGTAATGGAATAAAATAGTATCATAATCACATTAAAAAAATAACACACAACTTAAAAAATAAACAAACGGTCTTCTGTAAACCTTTTATAGAAAAAAAAGAAAAAAAATTATCCAGGGACCAAAATTGTGTTTATCAAAGTAAAAATAATATCATTGCTTATTTTAAGCAAAAGAAAGAGAAACAATAAAAAAATTTCACAATAGCTCCTATTTTTTTAATGGATGGAACCTGTACGTCTTTCAAAACGAAACTATTAGGAGCAAGTAACTGAAATAAATACTTATTTTATCTTTTTTTTTTTACCGAGAAAAAAAAATTGCTATCTGTCCTTGTTTCTCTAAAAGGATAGAAATTAAAATTCTCTCAAATTAAAATATTTTCAATCCGAAAGGCAAACTAGAAAAATATTATTTTAACCTTCGTAGATAATAGAAAACGGGACAACGTATAGTCCTCGCTAACTCTTTTTGAAGCAAAGAAAAAAAAATTTTCAACATATTTTAATATCCATTAAGAGTTAAGCAGAGGTGACTGTATTTGATATTAACTAAAAATATTGGAAAATTCCATGCAATGCGAAAAAAAAAATATATTATATTTATAAATATTATAATAAGCAGTACAAAATAACTTCACAAAATATTAAAAATAGCAATATCACTGTGTTTTCGTATCCTGTACAAAAACACAATAATATTAATAAAATCAATTCTTAAGTACTTGTGAGTACTTATGGAGTATGAAAGCATAAAAATGGAATGAAACAACTTTAAAAATTTTAAAAGAATGTTTAAAGAATTAACTGAAAAGAAATTAGTCGAAAGAAAAACAAACAAATAGGGGGAATAAAAACAAATGCTTTCATCCTCCAAAATGTGTTATTTAAGTGACTATTTCAGTATTTATTTTCACTTTTTTGTATCTGATTTGTGAAACTTTGTTTTTTTTACTAATGCACTTTTAAATTGTGAACTTTTGTTTTTAAGTGCATATTTATCTAACTCTCTACGATTTTTTTTATTTGTAGACAACCGAGAGTTTATGGAGCACAACTTCAGGAGTCATTTGCATGATTTTCTGTTGATTGACTCCTTTGATTTGAACGATTCAACACACTAGCACACTAGGATTTTAACAAACACGAACATTTTGCATATTCAACTGACTGTAGCATCAGAGCAGTTGACCCACAACACACAGAGCACACTTGAGCAGATCGCAGGACAAATTGGGGTGGATTTTTAATTAAGAGTAATCACGCAAATACACGCTGAGGCATTTCTTTCACAAACAGTAAGTCTCCCACGAATTTTGGCACTTTTCACGGACTTTTGTAAGCACTGGCGATGACTTTTAGGCGAAAAAAAAAACACAGGCTTCTTTTTCATCGCGCGGCATTTCTTCTTCTTATTTTTCTAATTAAACGGAAAGGCTTTTTTATATTCTTGAGCACACACAAGCGCACTTATACTTGTCATACTTTCACAAACAGGGAGTCGCAGCGGTTCGGTGAAAGACACATAGAAGTTTATATTCGAAGATATCACAGAATTCAGGGCGATGTTCCGATTCAAACAAGAGGGGGAAGCAGGATAGCAGGAGCAGGCAGGCAAGGATATTTCATCGGCGAAGAGCAGTCGTCCGGGGCGAAAAGTTCACTCCAGGATGAAATCCACGCAGCCGGTAAGCGAAGATAAGCAGCGCGTACCTCTGGGAAGCGAAGATAATCAGCGTGTACCTCTCCCCTACATTTTTTTTAATTGGAGAAAAAAATTGGTCACGCAACCAATTTATATACTAGAGATTTCTAAACTTTCAGCCGTGATTGAACTTGGAAGGTGATGCAATAACCAGTTCAAAAAAAAAAAAACTCCAATCTGATAAACGAAGACTTTGTTTATTTCATGATGAAAGCAGCAGGGAGAGGTACAAGGGGGAAGCGATAAGAGCTTCTTGTTAAAATGACATCACGAGGCTAGAGACAGAGCAGGAGTGGGGTGAATATACAGTTACAACTTTCTTGCTTGGCGGACTACAATATCGCCAATCTACAAGTATTTTGTGCCATGCACAAGAGGCCTTGAAAAACATTAGCTGGTATGGATTCGCCAAATACATACGGTAGGCTTCTACCATATATTAATTGTGTAGGGGCGCCAGACTGTGGGTTGCTAAAATTCCTGAATCATGATAAGCGCAATCTAATCTGTACTTTGAATACAGCTGCGGTTAAGTGTAAAAAAAAATAAAAATGTTTCTGGATAACGACATAGTAACAGACCGAATTCGTTAGGCGAAAAGGCATGAGAATGTATTTTTCTAGACCAGATGTTAGATCAAAGATGAATCCCGTGCCTTACCACAAAAATGCAGAATTGACATACATATGAACAAAAGGGTGTGAATGTTAAAGCGTATTGCGAAGATAATTCTAATGAATAGATTGCATGTTAAGTGATTTTAAATGATGAATTATATTCATGCCCAAATAAGGAAATGCCCGAAGTTAAAATGCTTTTATTTCTAACAGACAGCAGTAATGTTTCTCTGCAAGGTTAAATCGTATGTGTGAGAGACTCACAAAGTAAAAATGCAGACTGAATCACTGATTTTATTTTATTAAAGAGATGAGTAACTAGAATAATTTAATTTAAATGAGAAGGGTTCTTAATACAATCGCTTTAGTTTTTAAATGTTGAATTTAATTTAGGGGCTGCACTGTTTGACTATAGTGCACTAAAATAAATAAGTTATTAAACAGAATTTAATTGAAACTGCTGGGGGGTGGGAATGGAACGCAAACATATATAACGAGATAGTCGTTATATTACTTACGATATTTTAATTTCTCTTACTTAATATTTCTGAAATTTAAACATGTATCTCGTTAGTTTTCACGTAAATTGTGCTATTTTTCTTTATTTATGTTATTGGTATTGTTAACACTTGTAAAAACATTTCGTTTACATTGACAAAAATTGAAATCATTAAAAAAAATTACAAATAATCATTAAAAATTTCCATCCCTAAAACTTTCTAAAACCTTCCGTGAATTTTAGAAATTTCCTTCCCAAAAAACCAGGTTTATTCCCGGGAATAAACCAGGTTTTTTCCACCCTTTGCAACTCTACGCACAGGGCGGAGCTCGCAATGATTCCCACAAGCATTGCGGTATTTGATTGGCTTTTGGTGAACGCTTGTGGGAAAAATCGAGGAGATGATTAGCTATAATCCATCGAGACGTTGTATGACGTCGGAAATGCTTGTCGTCTATTGCTACTGACATATAAATTAAACTTTATAACTAAAAACAATTAACATGAAACACATTTATCATCGCTTTATGTTTGCTGAATTTTCTTGATATCTTGATAAATACTGCTAATTTCAAAAATATCTTTTAAATAGAAATATTTTTAACTAGATTGCTCATTTTAGAATCAAAAGTTCGGCAATCTAAAAAACAGAATTTTTTTCTTTTCTTTCTTTCTCTCTCTTGATTTTTTTGATTGAAAATGCAGCAAAATTTTTGAAGAAATGTGCGTAAATATTATGAAAAAATGTTTAAATAACCTTTAACTATTAAAAAAAAAGCATCATAAAAGAAAAGAAAATAAAGAAAGAACTAAGATTGTTCAATTTAAAATCGATTTTTCGGGGAAAAATAGGATTCTTATCTTTCTTTCTTTTTTTTTTAATTCTTTCGTTGAGAAGGCTGCAAAACTTCGACAAAATGTTATTCTTTAATTAATTAAATATTTAAGCCAATTTTTAAATTTATTAAAAATAATTTTATACCAAAAGACAAAAAAGTGATTAAAAATAACCTATTATGTGAAAATAATTTTTATTAAAAAAATTAACTTGTAAAATTATTAGAATTTCAATTTATTAATTTTTTAATGAAAGTGGTTCATATTTTCAACTTGTCTTCATTTATTAATTAATTTATAGAACTAACAAAGTGTTGTTCCCATTAAGTAGGAGGATATTTATTATTATAAAATTAGTCTTTTATTTTGATAAATTCTTAAATTGTTTTGTGTATGTATTTAATCACTTTCTTCAAATATTTTTACATGCTTTTGATAAAGTTGAACATAAATTATCTTAAAATGTCTAAGTGCATATAGTAATATTGCTATGGTTATTATTATTATTTCTATAGACTATTTTTTACAATCCAAATCTAAAATGCTAAATTTTGATTAATTTTGAAAAGCTCTAACAATAGTATTATAGACCTAGACAATGTTAAATGAGGCACTAATTAAACAGTTAAAATTTGAATAATATTATGCATTATTTAAAGTTTACTTTAATTATTTAAAAAATGCACAATACATTTGCCTAACTGACAAAAAACCTGTTATTAGTATTTATTCAATAATTTATATAACTGAAATCTGTAGAAATTAATCCATATAAATTGACAATAAACTCAAAATAAATTTTATGTACATGCTAAAATAATAAATGTTATTTACATTCGATAAATTTTAAAATATGTCCAAAACTAAAATTTGTAAATTAAAATACCAACAATTTAAAAATGAAGCGTTTAGTAAAATTAAAAGTATAAAATAAACAAATTGTAATACTAAAATATCGATTATCTAATGATGTTTAATTTTATTTTAAAGAAATCGTACTAAATTTCATATCTGACTATTATTAGTATTTGTTCTAAAATTTAACCAATAAAAATAATACGCCAAATGAAATGTCGTTGACTAATCTTCAAATCATTGTTAAAAGTACAATACAATTTTTTCATAGTCAGACTAAACTTAAAACTGCATTAAATATTTTACTATTTTACTACTATTATTATTTATATTTAAAATTTTTGTTAAACTTTTAACTGTATAATTTAAAACCTAGTAAAATAAATGAATTACAATAGTAAAATTAATGATTTCCAATAGTAAAATAAATGAATTATAATAGTAAAATAAACGAATTGCAATAGTAAAGTTGCATGTTTGTTATAATACCAAAATTTAACTTAATTGTTAAAAGAAAAACATAATGCACATTAGATTTATTTATTAAACTAAAAAATTATTTTTAAAATGTATTTTATAATAGCAATAATTAGGTTTAACAAAAAAAAAATATAATAATTAAAAACAGATATTACACAGCATTCTCGCGTGCAGACACGTGATAAGTTACAGCTAATGTTCAGTTTTGTATATCAGAAGCCAGCAAAAGTATTAGAAGTAATATAAATAAGTAAATGCATACACAAAATTAAGATTTATCAAAATAAAACACTTACCTTAGTTTAAATTGTTGAATAATCCTTTTTAAAATGTATAAAACTTCGAAAACAGCGTTTATAAACAACTCACACAGCCATTGCTACCTAGAGTCACTGTGTGTTCCCTTCCTGCTGAGAAATTTTTTCTCGCCTACTAAGCTTGACGTCACTGGAATTTTCTCTTGCAGCCAGAAGACTTGCTACTCTAGGTGGCAATGGCACGGCGCGCACCATGAAACAAACAAACAAAAAAAGAAACCAACCAACAAACAAACAAAAACTCACTGGACGCAGTTTCCTCGATAAGCAGCAATCTCTAAAATGCACGAAATTTGTTAAAGCCGCTGTCACAACGCATGTATGAGCGCTGCGCACACATCAAAACAGAAAGAAATCCTTGGATGCAGAAAACTCACTGTGCAGCAATCTCGCTCAACAAACGCTCGCACATGAAAACAAAACAAAACAAAAAAACATTGCTCGATGCAGGACACTTGATGTGAAGCAATCTCTAAAATGCACGAAACTTGTTGAATCTGCAGTCACAATGCATGTATGAACGCTGCGCGCACATGAAAAAAAAATACTGGATACAGGACACTCGCTGTGCAGCAATCTCTAAAATGCACGAAACTCGCTAAAGCAGCGATCACTAACGTATACAGTGGGGGTGCAAAATAATAGGAACGATAACAAAAACAAAGAAAATTGTTCGCGTTTGCTATGCAAATGCGCAAATCTGTACGTTAAAATTGAATACATGATACTCCAATTAATATTAAAGTAATCGTTTGCAAAATTTTTAAATCTATTTTAAAATATGTATTTTGCTAAATTTACGCAGGAGTAAAATGATAAGAACACAGTAAATCTATCTAAAATTGCGGAACGTGATTGGCGGATATTATCGCATATCGTTTAAGACCGCATTTAAAACAGATTCTGAGCTCATTGATTTAGTTTTCAAAATAGTTGGATTACAGGCTGATTCAAAATGCTTTGTGACTTCAAAAGAGGGTAAATTCTAATTTATAACAACATCAGAATGTCAGTTTAAAGTATTAAACTTACAAAGACTGTAATTTTTATTCGTTGTTCTCTTAATTTTCTGTTCCCATTAAACGTTCATAGACTGTCATTTTTAATTTCTTACAGAATCCAACTACTTATGTTACTAAAAAATCTACAGGGAGGCCAAAAATTCTTTCGAAACGACCCGAAAGCTTGATTGTTCGCACGGTTCCAAATAAAAGAATGACAGCAAAGGAAATTGGAAGCCAGATAAAGACGCCAGCACCAGTATCGACTGTACGAAGAACAATAAAAATATCGGGAGTTCTTGAGAAATGTAAAACCACGTCGGTGTCCGCGTTTAACATCTGGCAATAAAAAAGCCCGTATTCCGTTTGCAGAGAAACACCTGGAGCAACAAGCGAATTGATCTAAAATTAGGATAGTGCTAAAAAGAAGTTTAATTTCCATATTACGGATGGTATTCATTCATATTGGCATGGTCTTACAAAGAAAAAGGACGTATTTTCCACGCATCAATTAGGTGGAGGCTCCCTAATGGTTTGGGCTGCGTTTTTCTCGGAAGGTAAGCTTAGAATTCCTTTTCTAGAAGGCTAAACAAAATAGACATACCTATATTCATATGTTAGAATGCCATTTGTTGAACCTGAGTAAGAAAATTACCGGCTTTAACAAAATTTTCAACAACACAATGCCTAAATTCACTTTGAAAAAGACACAAAGAAGTGGTTTGAAGATAAATATGACTCTCAAACTTGATTGGCCAGACAGTGGTCTAAACCTAAATACCACGAAGAACGCGGCGTATTATAGTGCGCAATATATAACGAAAAATGGTAAAAACGTGCAGTATAACATAAAACAAAAGTAAAATATGGAATTTGGGAGATATGACGTGTTTTGTCACCTTCACAAATTTGAAACTATATAAACTCTATGTTACAATGTTGCATCGAAATTATTAAACCCAAAAGAAACCCAACTGACATGCAATATTTCTATAATTTAGAAAAATCTGTTCCATTTTTATCATTTTGCGCCCAGTGCATATTAAATTTATATGGTTTATATGTGAATTAATATAATTATATTTTTTATTTAGACAATTACATGATTGTTTCTATCATTTTGCACCCCGGTGTACGTATATGACCGCTGCGCGCACATGAAGACAAACAAATGAATAACAAAGATAACTGGATACATATTCTTATTTTGTTTAATATTCTTATTCTTAAAAAAATATATATCTCACAGAAATCTTTACAAGGCTCCCTCTGTAATTTCAAATACAAGTACCCTCGTTCTCAACAGAAAGGAATACTATATGGTATCCCATGTAAACACTGAGTCGCAATATATATTGGAGTGACTAGCCGTACCTTGGAGATACGATTAAAAGAACACCGGAGAGTCTTTAATTCAAGAAACTTTAAACTCCAAAATTGTAGACCACGCCATAGAAACCGATAATTTTCCAGATTTTGAGACTGTCAAGTGTCATTAAATCAAATTGCTATAATGACGTATACAAAAGCCGTATTTTCCTGGAGGCATGGTTTACTAGAACGACCAAATTCTCTTCCACCTGAATATACCATTTTAACCTGACACAAATGTCCACCTCGTGTTTAATTGTTTGTGTCTTATGCTTTCAATTGCAAGTTGAGTTATGTTATCTCTCGTGAATTTCTGTTTTTTTATATTACTGGTGAGGAACTTTAAGCATGTTAGAAACGTTTAATGTTATTTTAAAATGATTTTTATGTGCTTTTTAACTATTTAAATTAAACTGTCTGTATTTTTGTATTTGTTTTTAATTAATTATGAACAGACATAATATCTTTTTTCACTTTAAATAAATCCTTATTCTTGGTTACAATTGGCACCGCGCTAACGGAAAAGAAAAGAAAAAGATTTTTTAAGATTCCTTTTGACTTTTCTATCATCATACCAGTATTTTCCCAGTATTAGGGGGGTCCGGGGCACAAAAAAACTTCAAATTTTGTTAAAAAATTTTATTTCATTAAAAATTTCTCTGTTTTTTCCTGCTTAAAATGACTTTTAAATCATGTCTCTACCTTAATTAGAACAAGAAATATTAATTCTTTCGTTTTGGTTTCTTTTCAAAATCTAGCTTTCGAGCGATGGCTGTCATGGAAACGACTTCTTGTAAAAATGCATTTTCTTAATGATGGGTTTTCCACCATTTCTCGTATTTAAATTCTTATAAGTCAAGAACCATTAAAGATAAAGGGTTCAAACTTGGAACATGACTTTTTCAATTGCTTTACTTTAATTTTGATTCAGCATATTTGAAAAAATATTTACTTTTGAAAATATTTTTTTTTAAAGTTGCACCACTTAAAAAAAATTTTTTTTTCGTTAAATATTTTTAATGTTTTTTTAAATTAATATTTTTAAAAATTCTGAAACAAAATTAAAACTTATGTATTTCCGTTTATTTAAATAAAAAAAATGAAATTCTATAAATAATATTTCGAGTTATAACGATTTTAAATTACCCCACTTTTTAAATAAATTTTACATTTAAAATTAAAAAAAAGATATGAGAAGTCTTATCATGTGATTTTGTTTACAAATGATATGGTTAACCATCACAAAATTCATAATTTTAAATCAATAAATAAAAATTATTTTAATATGTGTCCTGGACCCCCTTAAAACTTCATATATTATGTTACGTTCGTAACCATGATGTCCATATAGACCTGACGTTTTTTACTTTCTTCTTTCTAAAGAAGAAAGTATTGTAATCGAAAATTTTTTCGACTTCCGATTTTCGACGGATTTACATATTTTAGGGGTCGGAGATCACGAAAAACATGTTTGTACAAAATGTCTGTCTGTCCGTACGTCCGTGTGTCCTCTTTGTATCATCGGAAAGTGTATGAAGTTATTCATAGAATTAAATTAAATTTTTTGTGTATGCTTTTGGCTATGGCCAGCAGGTCCTTCTTGAATTTAGAAATATTCCGCCGAAAGGAGGAGTTGTAATAACGATTTTTCTGCCATTTTCTTTATCGTAACATCGAAAAGTGTATGAAGTTATGCATAGAATTGAACCAAATTTCACGTGTACTTTTTTGGCTATGGCCAGCAGGTCCAACAACAATCCGCCGGAAGGGCGCTGTAATAGCGATTTATCATAATTTTATTGTACATCGGCTGTTCATGCAGCGAAGGGCAATTCGCATCCAGCTAACCCGGCGATTTTCAAGCAGCTAACAGAATGACGAAAAATACTTATTTTATTAAATACTAGCTGAACCGCCCGGCGTTGCCCGGACCCACCAAAAAATAGATAAATGAATCAGAAATTTAATACTAAAATCAAAGCTGGTGTAATAGTGATGTAATATCACTGAAATATTAACATGTGAACAACTTTTTGAAACATTAACATGTCGGGTAAAGTAGGGGCTCATTTAAGGGCTGAATAGCTTGTCAAATTTACACTAAAAAAATCAATATTTTATTAACGAAATATAACTCCAAAGCATACGGAGCAGTTATTATTCAACTAATTTGCATAAAAGTTTTAGGAAATTTTTATCGTTTTACTTATACCATAGATTAAGCAGTAATGCCCGACATGGTAGGGTAATTGCGCTCAAAATTTGAATACAACATTTAAGTACGACAAAAATCACATATGAGGACCCCAGAAGCCAAGGGGTGTAAGTGACAAAATTAAAAAAAATGAGTTAAGTGCACAGGCTATCTGGAAATAAGTCTATTTGTTTATAGGTAAAGAGATATAAGTGATTTTTTAATTATGCGCTGCGTTTCTAAGGGTCAGTTACTTAACCTCTTTTTCGAAACCGTGAAACGGTTGGAGCCCAAGGGGTATAAGTGCACTTGTATCCGTTAACGTCCACATAGCTGAACCGCGATCAACGTAGTACAAGGCAAATTCATCACTTTTAAAACACCAAAAGAATTTGATCGTATTTAAACGGCGATCTGCCCAAAAGGACGAACATGTTTCTAACAAACGGTTGCGAAACATAGTAACCAAAAAGGAAGAAACAGTTTCTGGCGTACCATCTCACGATGAAAGAGGAAGAAAAGAACCGTCGAATAAAATTTCACAAGTCGGTATTGATGTCATCAAAGAACACTTAAACAAGTTTTCACGATACACAAGCCATTATGCTATAGAAAAG
Source organism: Maratus speciosus (assembly GCA_963932465.1). Lineage (NCBI taxonomy): Eukaryota > Metazoa > Arthropoda > Arachnida > Araneae > Salticidae > Maratus > Maratus speciosus. Next base: position 508,515,038 of record OZ010787.1, on the reverse strand, counting down.
ACCCCCAACCGTTAATACCTGAATCCAGAACTCAATTTAAAGAAGATGTACAAACTCTATGTCCACTTTTGCCTTGAAGTAAAACGCGTGGAGCCGGCCAAGGAAAGTTCCTCTAGACATATTTTTACCCACCCATTTTAATCTTACTTTTCACCGACCGGGGACTGATACATGTGTTATGGGTGACAAGCTACAATTGAAAATAGATCATAGAAATGCAGATAAGAAACAACAAGCAGAAACTCAAAAGGAACTACATCTTCGCAAAGCAGAAGCTGCCAGATTAGCCAAAGACGCATTCCACAATTTAAAGGAAGATTCAAAGGTTGCGATATGCTTTGACTTGTAAAAAATCACGACAACTCCACATGTAACCAATTCAAAGGCTTATTATCTGTGTCAACATTGGACGTACAACTTGAACTTTCATAACCTTGAAAGTGGAACCGCCCACATGTACATGTGGCATGAATGCCAGGCTTTTCGTGGTTGCAAAGAGATCGCATCCTGTCTCTTGAAGTTCATAAAGACTCTTTCCTCTCAAGTTAGGCATATTACAGCTTTTAGTGACAATTGTAGAGGACAAAATAAAAGCCACTTAATTGTGAAGTTCTGGCTGTACATCATAAAAAATACACACATAGAAACACTCGATCATCGCTTTTTGATTTCAGGACACTCCTACTATGAATGTGACCAAGACTTTGGTCTGATAGTAATCAGAGAGAAGGCGAATAAAAGGGATCTGTATGTTCCACAGCACTGGGCTCAACTTGTAAATGATTCCAGGGAAAACTTCAATGTAGAAGTGATAAAAGATGAAGGTTTTATTAATCGAGTCACTTGCAGCATTTTTTTATAAAGTTAGTGAAAGGTATCCGAAACATGCAGTGGCTGCATTTTGAGATAAAAAACCTTCACATTATTCTACAAAGAAACTGCTGGCGGTGAATTAGAACCTTTCCACGAGATAAAGGTGAAGTCCAGCCGTGCCGGCAGATGCCCTACAGTTCTGCCTGAGTTTCCCATCAGTGTTGTCAGCGGGCTACTTTTTTAAAATTCAGATTTCTTGATTGCCACCACTTTTATGAAATGGTAAAATTCCCTCTCGTTTTCGCCTCAATAGTCATTAAATAAGACGAATTTTACTATTTCAGAAAAGTGGTGCCAATCAAGAAATATGAATTTAAAAAAAAGTAGCCCACTGGCAACACTGCTTCCCATAGCACAAGAAAAACCAGAGCTCAAGTACCTTACGTTTAAAAATCTCATTGAACTATTGTAGTTTGTACCCCCAGTGTACAAAATTTTCTACCGAGATCTTTCTCATCAAGTGGCACCAGGACACACTGAAGCCCTGCACGCTTCTGAAGATCAGGCTGATGAGCCTAATCGTGCTTATGAAACTGATGAAACTGATGAGGATGAGATAATATAGATGTGCTGTTCCAATGCTATCTCTAGAAGAATATTGTTCCATATTTTCAAACTGTTTTGCGTAATTTTTTTTCCTTTTAGAATTTACTTTCTTATATGTTAAATAAATGCATTTTAACGGTTAAAAAAATATTATAAAATTTCAATGTTTCAAAACTTATAATAAAATTTTAAAACTTACATTCGAACAAAATTATGCCCTTTCATTCATTTGTATAAACATTGCTCTTAAATGTTTCATCAATTATTTTTTCATTATATTTCATTTTCCAAATGTATATTAAAACAAAATTTTGTCCTTTCATTCATTTGTATCAACATTGTTCTCAAAGTTTTCGTAAAATCATTTTTTTATTTCATAATTTTTCATTTCTTGTCTATCACTTGGAAGCCAAAGGGAACAAGTGCCGAATGATGATCAATATTGCTTAGTTATAAATAAAAAAAAATACTCTACTTTTTTTTGCAGTTATTGAAATAAGAGTTCAAAGACCACTAAGAAATAAGCAACAGTTTCATATTCCAAATCAGTCAGTTACAATTGATGTTTAATTTTGAACTCAATTTACTCGAAATCTAAATTTTGTCACTTGTATCCCTTGGCTTCTAGGGTCCTCATATGTAGTTGTGTGGGCTGTTCACATTCCTGCAGGCTTTATGCGACCACTTTCCACATATTTTTCAGCGAAACCACGTTTCGTTATCTCTCTCGAATTTACCGCAGAAATAGCAGATTTCTGTCTCCATATCCTGTCCAAATAGAAGCAAATCATCTGAGTCATCATCATCACACAGCTGCGACTCATCAATGTCTTCCTCTGAACTGGTGTCATAAAAGTTCCTGTTTGAAACCTTACGTTTCGTTGTAAGTTTGACGTTTGGCTTCTTAGAAGCATTTTTCTTTGTAATTTTTGATTATGATTTCTCAGATTTTCGTTTTTCTAACTCTTCCATTTTTTTTTTAATGGAGAAGTTGTGAAAATGTCCGAGTGTTTTTTTTTTTTTTTTTCCAAATTGTTGTCTTTTGGTGCTTTTTGAAGGGAAATCTCTGCTGCAGACACGCAGCGCCCGATTAACCTCTGAATCTAGGGGAAGCACGGTATCACTTTGGGGCCCTTTTTCATCTGTTAAAAATTTTCTTAATTCTTGGTACATGAAAACTCATCAATGATGCTAATATTATTACGCGAGTGGATTAGCCGATTCCACATATGTTTCATTAAACGGCTTTTGTATGTTCTCTGTAAATAATTCAGATGCATTTAGTGCATATATCGTATGCTCAATTAATTACTCTGGTGGTTTCTATCAGGATGGTAGATGATTAATTAACATCCTACTGATCATATTCATATTTCACGTATAACCTCTTCCCTCCCTGGGTTCCCAAATGGGGACCTCCGTTTTGTCCCATTTTATTAATAGTACTCCAACTTAATTACACTTTCGATATCAGAATGATATGTTTCGAAGTTTAAGATTCGAACTAATGCAAATAAAATAAAAATCTTACTCTGAAGTTAAATGGGAGAAGAAATAATTCAGTAATAATTAATAATACTGCATTAATACTCAGTAGCGATGAGGTTAAATAAGTTTCCTAGAATAAAGTGTGATTACCTCTTGCATATTAGGCAAACTTTCCCTTAAAAAAAATTAAAAATTCAATGTGAAAAAATTAAAATGGAAATTAAAGGACCCATTGGACAGTCATTTTGGGGCCCTCTTGAATTTTAGAGGGGAAGCACGTGCTTCAGGTGCCTTTTGGATAATTAGACCCTGCACACATGGGTCTTTATGTTTGATTTGAAGAGCTAAGCATTTATTTATTAGGCTTAATTTGTTTGTCGTTTTCATACTGTAGCAGTTCTGGAATTCCACTATCAATATTTTTTTCCGTTTTTCCGGAACGAAAGTTATCAGCTGCCATGAATTCCTCATCGGAGTAAACGGTAGGATTAAATGGCCAAATACGACTCTTTTCAAATCATTTAGTTGCCTTTTCTAAAGAAGACACTCTACAATATACTTTGTTGAATAGTTTAGCTGTGTTGTATGGTGTTATTTTGTCAGACCTAGGAATCTTCATGAAGACATCGCACTCACTATTCAGTGCAGTCTTTTAAGGGCCAAAAAAAAAAAAAAAAAAAAAAAAAAAAACAGATGTCCAGTGTCTGCAGTAGATGTGAAGTGTGTGGTGGAATAGAAAAATATGGATCCCATTTTCTTTACAGAATAAGTAAGATGAAAGAGACGTATGGCTGCTGTGATTATCCATGACTAGAAAAATAGGGTGATACGAGTAAATTGATGCGTTGGATTCCTTTGAAAAGTATTGTAGCCAATCTGTAAATAACTCGGTCGTCATCTAACCGGTTGGCAAACAGTGGTACATAGCAGTCTTTGTAACTCAGGTGACATCCTCTTTCGGTGGGAAACAAGCATAGTAGGGATATAATGACCGGTAGCACTAAAGCAACAGCATACAGTGATGTTTTTACCTCTTTCCCAACTTGTTGGTGCTCCAACTTGTTTTATTCCTTTTGGTGCAATTATTCGAGACGGGGTTTGTACATGTACAGTCGACATGCCTGTTTCATCGACTTTATAAATTCTTGTAGCAGGGAAGTTGAACTTAGACATCAGTGTCTCCAAATTTGAGTAAAAGAACTGCACTTCTTCTTTATTAAAGGCCAATGCTTTATTCATGCTTGTTGATACTGGTTTACGTAAGCTAAGCCCGGTATGCGTTTTAAGAAACCCATATAGAAAATCTTTGCCAGCTTGTTGTTTTTCAATAGAAAAGCTGTTTTTAATTGCATTTCTTTCGGCGTAATCAAAAGCTAGTTTTCTGAGATCAGAATAAGTTATTTCAAAATTTTGCTTTGCTAGAAGTAGAACATGATTTTAAATTTCAGCTTCTTGCTCTTCAGAAAAAATGCACTTGTTGCCGAAGGAGGGACAGTAGCAACGCCACGACTTAACCTCTGTCCTTGATCGTGCTAAATGGGATGTTGAATTCGGAGGAAGTCTTTCTCAATGATGTCCCAGAAGCTATTGACTTCAGTGCTGCTTCAATCGTTTCAGTTTTCCATGGCGCATTATTTGTACAGCGCTTTCTTTTATTCGGCATCTATTGGTATGAAATAAAATTAAAAACATTAGAATATTGTATTATGTGTGATCGCTTGAAATTGAATCTTAGTCTTAGGCTAAAGCATTTTTTTTCAAATAGGCCTATTAAGCTATGACTAGGGCACGGATTTTGATGACATTTGCATTTTTGGGAAATTTTTACTCTTTGAGTACATTTTTTAGAGTTTTAGGGACATTTTTTTCCATTCATAAAGGCATTTCTTAGACCATGAAAATCCGGGCCTTAATTACAGAGGCCTAGTCTATGGAGGAAGGGACGAGGGAACACGTCCCCCAAACATTTTTTAAAGTAAATTCTGTCTCTGTCCCCCTTCCTGAAAGGATAATTAAAATGGAATTTTATAAATTATGACTATAAAAAAATTTAAAACAAGGATTTTCTCTACTATGTTTCATGAAAGTTTTAATAAATTAAAAATCTCCCCTATAAAATTTTTTGAAAGATATCCTTGTAACCAGCGTCGTCCCCCCAACATAAACGAAAGTTTTACACCCTTGCTTAATTATGACATACCCACATACTAGGGGCGAATTTTTTTTTTCCAAGTATGTTCGACGATCGGAAGTGTAGATCGTACCCTCATTGGTTTTTACCTTTGGCAGTGTAATAGTGTATATTGGCGATAATAACATTTGGCGAAGAGTACTTCTTGGGTTTTTGTATGAATTCTGTTTTCAGCTGCTGTGCCTTGAATGTGTACTAGCGTTGTGGTATGCTGTTTGTCTGCAAATCAAGTATTTGAGATCAAATCCAGGCGTGCGGGAAGTTGGTTAAATGTTTAATGTTTAATAAAGTTTAAAAAATATATATAATTATTAATATAATAATATTATTTATATATTTTTTAAAAATATCATTTGTGATTAAAACTATTTGCATTTTGCTTTTAAATATCCAGTTCCAGGGAGAATATTTCTATTTATATTTAAAAATTATATAATTTTTCTAAATATAAAAAAAAATATTATATAATATATAATAATATTAAAATAATTAATATTATTATTCATTAATTAATTATAATATAATTATGTAATAATATTAACTATTATTATTATTAATTATTATACAATATAAATATATAATAATATTAATATAATTGTGTTATTTATATTTTTTAAAAATTGTCATTAATGACTGACACTTTTCATGATTAACACTATATACACTTGGTTTTTCAAGCTGCAATTCCAGGAAGAATATTACTATTTATATTACAAAAAATTTAAATAATTTTTTAAATATAAATAATAATATATTATATAATCATTAAAATAGTGTATTATAATATATAAATAATTAATATTATTATTAATTAATTGACTGTTATATAATATAATTATACAATAATATTAATACAATTATATTATATTATTTATATTTTAAAAAAATCATAATTTTTTAAAATATAAATAACAATTTTATATAAATATAAATTTAAGACAACTTTAAAAACACCAGAATATCTAAACTTTAAGCAGACTAGTTTCGGTACCATTCAGCGTACCGTCACTTTGTTTTAAATTTATATTATACTGCGCCAGGTCGCATCTTAATTATTAACAACTTTATTTTATAATATAATTATTAATATAATTGTTTATTTATTATTATATTAATATTAATATAATTATATTATTTATATTTCTAAAAAATGCTATTTGTGATAAAAATAACTATATACATTTTGTTTTTCAAGCTGCTGTACCTGGAAGAATTTGCAGTTTTAATCCATAAAATATCTTAAAATTTGAAATCTGGGAGGTGTGTGTGTAGGGGGGGGGGGGGGAGTGAGGGAGGGATTGGATCCCCTAACGATTCCATGAATTTCTAACTGTATGCTCTTATAACTTGAAATATAGTTGAAAATTCTACATTACATGGGGTGGGGTGGTGGGGGGGGGGGGGGGGGAAAGAAAGAAAAAAAAATTACTTGTCTTTATTTTTTATTTATTTTTTTCTTTGCTACTTAAATGTCATTTTAACTGAAATTTTACACTTTAGTGTGTAATGTTAGTTTCTGATGCAAATAAATTACAGTTTCGCTGTAGCATTAATTTGATTTGTATTTGTGTGTATGTGTGTGGGGGGGAGGGGACGGAGTGTTCTGTTTTTCATTTGACAAACAATCATTATAAAATATAGCGGCACAGTTAATATACGTTTTTTCTGGAAGACGTTATTAACTTTGAATAATCATTATTAATAAAAAGTGCAAAAATAATCAAACAAAAAAATATGTTAACTATGTGTAAAAATATTTTGTAATGAATACGTCAAATTTAAAAAACAACGTAAAGAAAAGCCCAAACACTTAGGATCAATTTAGCATTCAGTCTAAACATTTATTATTTATTAAAATAATCTAATTGTATAATATAAATATAGTTATAATTAGCATATAGTCTAAACATTTATTATTTTTATTTAAAATAGTCTAATTGTATAATATAAAAAAAATAGATGAACATATCATAATTATTAATATTTAATAATAATATTTATTAAATCACTATAATAAATATATAGTAATAATTTTTATTATTAAATTAATAATAATTAAGATATAATAAATAATATAATAATAATAATATGAAAGCAGAAACAAATATTTAATGCAATTAGTTATTAATAATCTGCATTTAAAAATATACTATCAAATATTTATAATATAAATTTGCATTATAAGAAAATATTTAATAAATAAAAATAAAATTTAATTATACTTAGTTACAAAATATGTAACGTTTAAGAAAATTAATAAAAAAAAACTAAAGGCAAATATTAGTAAATTTGTATTCATAAATATACAAAATACATTAAATAACATCCTTCTAAAAGCAAATGAACCCACAATTGTCTAAATACATTCATTAAAATGAAATTAAATAATTTTATTACACAGAGCGAAAAAAAAAATCAATCTTTCATTCGTCTTTATTTAATAAATAAAAATTAATATTAAGTATACTTGGATATAAAAATATAACGTTCAAAAAATCAATTAAAACAGTATTGAAGAGAAATACTACTAAATCATTATTTATAATTATACAAAATGCATTTAATAACATTCAACAGATTACCTATTATTTTATAAAAAACGCATTTTTGCTTTATTTTGTTTGTAACGTAGTTTCTCAAACTAGTGCAAAGTCGCCAAAACTGGTTGAACAACATGCTGGACACCGAGCAACCAACAACCAATAAGGTTGCGAGCTTCGGATCGAAACGACGAACATACTTGGAAAAGAAAATTATGTATACTATGGTTGTAAATATGATATAGCATATTGGCTATTCACTAAATAATTTTATCCATTCAATTTGTATTAGGCTACATAATAGGCCTAATAAATAACATCAATATATTTAAAAGTAATTTTTCCCTCGCGGCACACTCGTGCAATTTCTCTGTGAGTTACGGTACACCCTTTAAGCATTCACACTTTAAAAATAAAATTATATTTCCTTAAATATAAAGGAAAGTAGTGAAAAAAGTAAATAGTCAAAAGTTTGTTAAAAAAGTAAAGTTTCGGGTAATGTCGTTCAGAGTTGGGTAATCCCGCTCACGTGAGCACCATTACCATTCATCACCGTGTTGGATTTTAACGCGTTATAGTTGGCGTAACAACACACTACAAAAATAAATAAAAGCATGAACGTACAGCTAAATGTATATATTTTATAGTCATAATGAGTAAATTAACATTTGAAAATAAATGTGTACACTTACCTTCAAGTTATACGTTGTAGAATTTTATAATAAAACAACTGCAAACTAATAAAGTGAGGACACAAAAACACTTTCCTTCCGACGACGGTTACTATATCCTTACTGAGAACTTACAATGATGTCCACTAGGTGGCGTTACCGATCGTGCGTTTTCAATTCTATTCCATTCAGAGATATTTGAGTGAGCGGGATTTTCCGCTGAGCGTCATTATCCTACTTTCCCCTATGAGAAAGAAAAAAAATTTGGGATTGGTACATCCGACTAGTTTATAATTTGTTTGTAACTTATTTGTAACACGTTAAATATTAGAGTGAATTGAATGGTGCGCGTAAATAAAATTTTATGTAATTAGTAGTACACTCTTATCTATTTTAATTTCACTATTTTATACAAACCTTATCTATTATTATTATTGTCCACGGAATTCATAATGTGATCTTTACCTTCATCTTTTTTTTTTAAATTACATATATAAAAAAAAATAGTTATTTTACACAGATAACATTTGCAAATTACTGCTTCATTCAATCCAGCACTGCACGAATTATTCTTTTTGGATGTAGATTTCTTTAAACTCATATTTAGAGTTAGATACCACTAAATTTAAACAGTAATTCCTCGTCTTACTTAAGCCATTTACACCCAAAGTCTACATTTCAGGAATTTCCTATTTATGCCTAAATTACGACTTTTAGAAATTTTGAATAGATATTTTTGTTTTATTTAATAAGAGTTGTTTTCATGATTGCTTAAGGCCCCGCTTCACAGAGCTTCTGGACTTTCGTAGTTAATGTTAAACCAATGTAAAACTCCTATAGCTATATCTCATTTGCATTTAAAGATTTTCGTAATTTTTTTTTTTGCATAAGATACTTTAAGCCTTTTCTGAGTTAAGTCAGTTTGCACTTTTTTGTTTTGTTTTGTCATTCAGTCGTAAAATAGGATGAAATTCTGGTTCGACAAAAACTGAGGTACTTTTCCATAGAAAGCTTTATAGAGACTGAAAAACAAGCATCTCTAGAATTTGAAAAACTAATCTCATTTCATGAAAGTTCAAGCTTTCTAAATATAATTTTCTTTTAATTCTGCGCAAATTAGAATAAGCGTAATTTGCATTGGAATTCAAAAAAAAATCTTGTGAAAAAGCAGCATTTTGCGTAAGAAATCCGCCCCTACTGGTTAAGGGGAAGTCGTGGGGGTGAAATCCGTGTGGGTGTGATGGAAGATGGAATTGTGCTTTTGGGGAAACTTCGCACCCCCTGCCTCTCCCTTTTCGAGGACTCAAGAAAGGTGTCCTATTGCACTCTTATCTCCTAGGTTGTCTCCCGTGAAAGAAAACCTTAATAGAATTTTCAACGTGGTCAACAGCGGTCAGGAAGAACCATTTCTTGTTTTTTAGTTGACATATGCGAGTGTGAAAATTTTACTTTCCAATAAATGTGTGTTTATATATTTTTTATATTTTAACAGAAAATGTTGAGCTATATGTTCATTTACTAAATAAAAGTCATTCATATACATATTTTTAAAAAATGAGCTATCGATATAAAAAGCAAAAAGGGCAGCATCTTACAATAACTACCAGAAGAAAAAAAAAAATAGAGGCAAAAATCCTGCAACATGGAGAAAAAGTATAGTTATTAATTCTATTAATGTATTAATTTTAAATAATATATAGTCTAATTTGATTTTGACGAGCTTAGATGTAACGAGTACAGGTTTTAATGAGCAAAAATAAATCTTTTGTTGACTATAAAAAGACATAACAGAAACTGTGCTATGAAATAAAATAAATAAATATAATATTACTGCTATTACTAATAACAATAATAGTAGTATTAATATTAATAATAATAATGTTAAGAAGAAAAATAAATACATATAATAATAATAAATAAACAACAACAACAAAAAAAAAATAGTAGTAACTTTTAAAGATCTGTGTAATTCCTTATCCATATCTAAATCAATTTTATAGAGTTTTATCCATTTTATAAATTTAGAATTGAAAAAAAAAATAATGATAAATCTCAAGGAGGCATCAATAATGGCTCTCAATAATATATAAATAGAAAATTGTGTCAATCACAATAATAATTCTGCCTTTTGATAAATAAGCGGAACTTTTACTTATTTATTTTAAACTTGACTGAAATATAATTCTGTTATAACGCGAAAATACTGTGGATTCGTTCTCGTTATAACCAAGTTTGTCTGTATTAGAAATATACTATGATTTCATATGTGGTTTGCATTAATGTTTTGAAGTTCAGAATTTTATAACACGCACACATGTATATAATTATACAATTAACGTTTACGCTCGTTATATTTTATCCAGTAACTAACTTGCAAAATCAACTTTAATAATAATAATTGATAATTAAATTTTCACACACACACGCATATATCTATATGTGTGTGTGTGCATTTTCCATTATAAAAAATATTTCTGATTAATTTCTTCCTTATGAAATAAGTTCCTGCAGCAGGATTAATGTTTTGCATATTCTAAAAATGTAAACACACTCGCCAGAAAAAAAAAAAAATAAGTGGAAAATAAAAAAATCATTGTCTGCAGATTTATCCTTTCTTTGCGATTTTCAGAAAATTCAGTGGCGTATCGGGAATGGAAGATAATGATATGTATCCCACAGAACGTAAATATAAATAAATGTATGTACATGTAGAGAGAGATGTAGCAGAAGATATTCGCACAGGAAAAAGAGCCGCTCTTTCCAACACAGAAGATCTCTTTTATGATAGCTAGCAGCATACAGTAGAGGTCTGCACGGGCCGAAATATCCAGGCCCAGGTCCGACCCGACTCATAGAAAAAAATTCGGCCCAGCCCGATACAGAAATTAAAAGGTCGGTCCGGCCAATAGAAAAAAAATATTGGCCTCGCCCGGTCGGTAAAAAACTTAAATTTTCGGCCCGAGCCCCGCCCGGCCCGAAAAAAAAGTATAAAATCTCGGCTCAATCCGTGTGAATTTCTACAAAACATTGATTTTTACATCGATTTGGTTAAAAATTTGTCTCGTACAAGGAGTTCTGAACAAAAATATTTATCTTCATGTTTATAATCTTCATTTTTGTATTCTTTTTTTAATGAATCTATATTTCTTGTATGTAAATGTTTCAGTTATCATTAATATTATTAATCCATATTCCATGTATTATGTACTGAAGTGTTAAAAATCTAAAAAAATGCTATATAGTAAAATCTTCTAAGACGGAATTGCACAGAAAAGAAAAAAAAATGCGTTATAGCCAAGTTACCTTCTTAACAAGTGTAAATGTATTATATGTATTAGTATAACGTATTAGTATATTAATTTTGCATGAATCAGCACGTTTTTCAGTTTAAAACAGGATTCCGTCATAGGTAGGTTCTTTTTCACACGTTTTACTATATTTTAATTTAGCTGTATTTTAATAACTGTGGATATCTACTATTCTTTAAAAAGAATAAATTTTAATGTTTAAGTTTACAGTAATGGCGATTTAAAAATGCATGCATGTTTTTCAAAAAGTTTTAGGCCAGGCCTAATTTTACTGACTTTTAAATGGACAAGGCCACGCTGTAACAATGATTTTCATACGTGCTGAGTCAAAAGTAGGGCTGAAAATTTTGGGCCGTGAAGACTAGGAATGAAATCAGGCCCGGCTATGTGCAGAAAAAAATAAGTTTGGCCCGGCCCGAAAAGAGTGGAGACCAAGCCCGGCCTGACCCGAGTGCCGTGAGTGAAAATAGGCCCTAGTTCGGCCCGTGCAGATTTTTAGCATACAGTGCGTCTCAAAGCTTGAAATAGAATACCTTTTATGAATGCAGAAAATCGTTGCGGGAAGAAAACAAAAATGAAGTAAAAATCGCTAAAAATTCAAAAATCGCAGAACAAAATTTTCTATTGTGAGCTGAAATATTGTAACCTTAATTCTTTCATAAATATAAAAAAACCGCCATTAAACATCGCTAAAAATCATAATAAAACTCAGTAAAGTTTCAAAAATCGAGGAAACTAAATCTTTTATTAGGCTAAAAGTTTGAAATCAGTTTCAGCTAATGGTAAAATTCACTGTGAAATGTGAAAAAACTCTAGAAATTCCATAAAAATTTCGCGAACAATTAAAAAAATCGCTGTACAAACTCTGAATAAACTTTCTTCAAAAGAAGACTAAATTTACTATTTTGAGTTAAAAGACTGAAACCGCTAATAAACCGAACTTTTGATAATTTGGAAGATCTCTGAGAAACATGAAAAAATGCTAAAAATTGCATAAGAAATTAAAATTTAAAAATCTAAATTCCGAAATTGGGTTTCGAGATACATAACTACATACATGGAGGTACCTTCTTACCAAATTCTGTACTTCTGTGTGCAGCAGTCTCTTTAGAATGCATTCGACAGACACACACAACGAATGCATTCTACTTTCCTTATTATTAGACTAGCTGATTCACTGGGAGTTGCCCAGGTCCGTCAAAATATATCACAAAACGCAAAAAAAAAAAAAAAAAAAAAAAAAAAAAAAAAAAAAAAAACACTAAAAATCACGAAAAATTAAAAAATCCCACGAATTCCGAATAAAGTTTACTGAGAAGAGAAAAAAATTACTTAGAAGATTGAAACCAGATACTTTTCTAATTTTACCGCAGCAAATCGCGAAAAAGAAAAAAAAAACTTAAATATCGAAAATCGCCGCGGACAAAAATTATTATATTTTGATAAAAGATTAAAACCAGATTTCTTCTATGAATGTCGAAAAAATCTGTACAAAATGCAAAAAAAAACTTTAAAAATTTCACAAAAAATTAAAAAATTGCGATACGATATCCAAATAAATTTATTGCAAAAGAAGACAGAATTTACTATATGAGATCAAAAAATTAAAAAATTGCTACCGATCGCGAAGAAACGTGAAAATCGTAACAGTTTCAAAAAATCATGTAGGACAAAATTTACTATATTGGGATAAAAGTTATCTAATTCTTATTACGAATGTAAAAAAATCGACATGAAATGTAAAAAAAAAAAAAAAAAAGCTAAAAAGCATCAAAAATCGCTCAAGAGAAAATTTACTACATTAGGCTAAAAGTTTGAAACCGAATTCCTTTTCCGAATGTCAAAAAAATCGTCGTGGGACTAAAAATCGCTAAATATTCAAAAGTTGCTGGAGACAAAATTTACCATAATGGGGTACAACATTGTTGTCGGAATTCTTTGATAAATGACAAAAGGAAAAAAAAAATCGATCAAAAACAATAAAAATCTCAGTAAATCACTTAAAATCGCATATGAATATCATATTATAAACCCCAAAAGATCAAAAATCGCTCAGGAGAAAATTTATTATATAAGGCTGAAAGTTTGAAACAGTTTGGGGTTTCCTTTTCCGAATGTCAAAAAATTCGTTGCGGGGCTTAAAAATAGCAAAATATTCAATAGTTGCTGGCGACAAAATTTGCTATAATGGGATAAAACATTATAGTCGGAATTATTTCATAAATGACAAAAAAATCGATCAAAAACAATAAAAAATCTCCCAAAATCGCATTGAATATCATAATTGAATAAAAAAATCGACATGAAGCGTAAAAAAAATAGCTAAAAAGCGCAAAAGCATCAAAAATCGCTCAAGAAAAAATTTACTACATTAGGCTATAAGTTTAAAACCGAATTCCTTTTCCGAATGTCAAAAAAAATCGTCGCGAGACTAAAAATCGCTAAATATTCAAAAATTGCTGGAGACAAAATTTGCTATAATGGGGTACAACATTGCAGTCGGAATTATTTCATAAATGACAAAAATAAATAAATAAATTAAAAAAAAAAATTCAAAAACTATAAAAAATCTCCCAAAATCGCATTGAATATCATGTTATAAATACCAAAACATACATTACAACATAAATACATTGTGTTGTGTAAATAATGCAGTTTAGAAAAAGCATTTTTCTAAAAATTAGGTCATTCATCAATAAAATAATACGGCTCAATATCTTTCCTAAATTTGTTCGCTATTGTATAATGTGCCAATTTTTTTAAAGTAATTATGTAGGAAATATCGTCAGATATCTCTATACATCCATTTTGCTATCGTGATAATGTCGTCATTGGACATCGTGATAATACATGTTGTATTATCTAAATAATGATGTTTTTGAAAAACAATTATTTTCTTCTGTTGTAGCTTTCGAAACTCAATCAATGAAATCACATGTAGCTTCTCTTTTTATATCTCTTAACATTTTCGCTGTCATTTTCAGTTTGTTTAAAATATATATATATACAATATATATAAATATATCCCAAGTTCCTCTTTTCTAATGCAATGGGCCAGTTTTTCTAAACAATCAACTAGGAAATGTCCTCAGATATTTATACGTCTGCATATAGCATCCAATGCCTTCTTAGAGCCAGTTATTTCAAAGTTTTTAATCAATGAGATCACATATTGCTTTATTTTTTATATTTTTTCAACAATTCCCCCTGTCACATTCAGTCGACATTTTGTAAAAATTTCTCGTAAAATATTTCCCAAATTGTTTTGTTTTTGGAATGTTCCAGTTTTCTTAAACAAACATTTAGGAAATATCGTCAATGTCGTCATCGAGATCATTGTGGTGTCATGTAAGTAATGAAGTTTTTGAAAAGCATATGTATTTTCTTTAATTACAGTTTGCCAGATATTTCCAAGTCCTTTATCAATTAAATTGGTTGTATAATAACTTTTGAATTTTTTTTTTGTTACTTTCAATTTACATTTAATAAATAAATATATATATATTTTAATTTGAATAGATTGTATTATTTATTTATGTTTACTTTAGTCTCTTCCTGACAATTAAATACTATATTAGATGTAAATTTACAACTGGGCGAAAAATGTCCGGACCAGGATTCGAACCCGGGACCTCCCTGGCTGAAGCCGCCAGTGCTCTGCCATCTGAGCTATCCCGGACGATTCTGGTCGAACTTTTTCACCCAGCTAACCTTGAGGATTACAGCATCTGGTCTGAAACCTGGTTCAGCTCAACAGAATAAATCTCAGGTAATGGAACTCCAGAAAACGCTGGATACGAAAAAGTTCGACCAGAATCGTCCGGGGCTTCAGCCAGGGAGGTCCCGGGTTCGAATCCTGGTCCGGACATTTTTCGCCCAGTTGGAAATTTACATCTAATATGATATGTTTACCAATTAGAATAATTGTGTCAATATTAATCTAGTGAATTAAATACTATTTGACCCTAATTTTTTTTTTTTTTAACCATTTAAAAAAATGGTTATTGTTCTCGTCAGGGTAGGAAATCAAAAGCATATCTGAATCTTTTGATTGGTTTAATCTGCATTTTATTCATTTTCTGATTGGTCTATACAGTAATCTCTTTACTTTCAACAGAGATGGATACTTCTGTTGCCACTATAGCAAAAAAGTAATAAAAACTACAAAAAAAAAAAAAAAAATTAAACTCAGAAACAAATTGAGATACAGCTAGGGATGAGATTTCCGCTTTTTTGCACACCGGTATATTCTTAGAGAAAAAGTTGTTCTGTTAAATCGCAACAGTGTTCCGATTAAATGAAATATGATTTTCTCTAACAAAATACTGGTGTGCAAAAACGCGGATATCTCATCCCTGGATACAGCTTTCAAACAAATTGCATTTAAAAGTACATTTTTTTCTCTATACGACGGTGTAAAAAGTAATATTATGGGATATTTAGAAGTTAAAAAATGAAATTTCTTTTAAAATGATATCAGATTTCTTGGAAATCTGACGATGAAAAAGCCTTTTCCCGAACAGCCAATGAAATGCTTGGATAATACATAAGTTTCAGGTGGATAATACGCAAGTTTCAGGAAATCTGAGGAGTCGCAGGCGATATTTGTCGTTTGCAATTTTTACGTGTAATAATACTATTAATGTTTAATTCATGGCGTACGTAATGTATGATCAACTCCGTGCGATTTTTTATGTCTTAAATTTTAGTCTTCGAAAAAATCATTTTCCAAATGGTCGTTGTAATTTGTTAAATTGCTTTTTTTAAAATTGTAATGAGTAAATGGTATAAATAAGGATAAATAAACCCCAATTCAGGCTCGATTTTTGGTACTTCTTGGCCCGGATAATACATTTCCATCTCCTTTTTCTGCATGGAACAACAGAAAGGACCAAAAATCGAGCCTGTATTTAGCGACTATTGCTTACAGCGCCATCTATTGTTTGTAATTCGAACTAAAATCGACAATCAATGTAATAAAACTTTTGACTTTATGCATAACCCTCCTGCAAGAATTTTTTTAATATCTGTCACCGTTTGGAAGTTATTGAATTTTAGAATCAGTCAGTCCTTTTTGGGACACCCGGTATATATATACATAGTATAACCATTATATTAATATTACAATTCATCATCTTTTCCTTCCCTTTTTCTCCTTTCAATTAAAAATCAATAAAATGAGTATCAATACTGACACTGACATTATACATAATAAAGATGGATCAACTATTATTAATTTAACTAATCATTAATGCATTTTTAAATAAACTTATATCCTAATCACCAATATATGAAGTATTAAAAAGTCAAAACATTCAAAAGGGGGGCGAAGGGAAAAACAACAGGATGCCGAATTCATAAAAAGAACAAGTAAATAACGAAATATATGAAGGAAATCATAATAATTTGAAATATTTTCTAAAACTATTTGTAACTAAATCAATTTAACCAAGGAAAAAAGACCTGAAATAATGAATCATTGTCATCATCAACAAATCCTTTGCACGAAATGCATGATCTCAAAATTGAAAGTTCATTAATTCAAAAAGAAAATCTACAAAATCTACTTAAAATGAGAGCAATTATGAATAAAATTGGAACTAATGATTCGTAACTCGTTTCCAAGGGCAATATTACGAAGTCATTAGTAATAAGCGGATAATTTCTGAGGAAGAAATAAGCTTACACACTGCTTAAATGTTTATTTCTTCCATTTCTCAATTAACCACACCATGAAAAAATGAAAGAAATACATAATTAATCAATATGTAAAGACTCGGACAGAACAAAGCCATGCACAATAGAAATAAAAATGAAACATGTGAGTTAAAAGCTTACTCAGCAATAGAATCATATAATATTTTAAAATACCATAATGAATTGTAATCATGCTTACCTAATGACAGCAAAACCCCCGCCATATTAATGGGTTATAGTAAAAAGCGAATTCTGACAATTCAAAATCATTACACCAAGTAAATAATAATATTAATAATATAAATATAATAATTATAAATTATTATCGTAATTATAATTAATCTATTATAAATACATAGAAGTAAGTTAATATGATTTATAATGGTTTTATGCATTAATAAGAAATGCTTATTCATCACAACCAACATAAACTTTGAAACTAATTATTACAATGTACCTTTCCATTTTTCTTTAACTATTTTTATTAAATCAACATTTGCGTAAAAATTATCCAGACAAAGCTTCGAGGAGGATTTCAGGGTCTGGGGGTTATGATCGGTGAAAATATACGAAAATTTTTCGGAATTGCTTTCCTCCGGACAGCTGCAATTAGGTAGCTTTTTGTAATGAAAGCTACATAAAAATTAGAATATATATTCTGTGATTAAGCCAAAATAAATTTCTAAAGATTTCGTTAAAAGATTTCATTTAAAAGAAACATCCGTATATTTTTTTACAAAAATAAATAAATAAAATCTTATTCCATTGTGAGCTTGAGGTGAATAATTTAGAGGTTTGCATGAGCCGAGCAGGGCCGGACTAATGATAGTCTTCATACGAGCTCAGTTGGATTGATACGAACCGAACACTGTAAAAAAAAAAAAAAAAAAAAATGGACCAAAAACGGAGAGAGATTCTACTGGCAATCTAGACGCCAGTACTATTTCCGTATTTTTACGGAAATTTTTCCCTATAAATTACAGAAAAAATTCCGTTTTTCTTTTTAAAAACGGAAATTTTTCTGTAAATTATGGGGGAAATTTTCTGTAAAAAAACGGAAATAGTACTGGCGTCTAGATTGCCAGTAGAACCTCCGTTTTTCAGCCTTCCCCCCCTTTTTTTTTACAGTGAACTGTTAGCTTCTATACCGGGACTTGAAATATCGGCGCGTGCGGACTTCTGAAGAAAGGAAGAAAGAAGTACAGTCCCGTTCAGCCCGAAAAAAAAAAGTTTGGCCCGGCTCAAGTTTCGTGAATGAAAATTAGCCCGAGCCGGTGCAGGCCTCTATCTTTTCTACTAGATTTTAGCTATTACAGAAACGAGTTGCAACCCGTTGAAATTCAACGTACTAAAATGTTTGAAAGGAACTGTCAGATCGAAATTATAATAAACCTACAAAAATAATTACAACAAAAAAAATCATCTTACATTGGTTGTCTAACTCTTAAAACAAATAATATTTTAAACCCAAAATTACCAAAATATTATTTCTACAAACTTCCAACTGCTTAAATTATTGAAAAATTAAACTGTATTAGATTACGTAATCAAGATGAGTAATTATGATGAAGTTATGGATTGAGCTCTTATGTTTGTTTTCACGGGATGAAAAATCAGTAAAAAGGATTTCGCTTTGTCACATCATAAAATTCCCCCCCATAAAATCTAAACTGTACGTTATTTTCACATTCTCGTAATTTACATACGCACCACTCAAATTCACAATTTGAAAATATTTTAACGCGCAAAAGAATAGATTATTAATGAATGCATTTCCAAAGTTAAAGTCACGTTTGTCCGATACAAAACTTTGTTCGCACAAACCTTAAGTTCTAATCTTAGTACCCGCGAAAAAAAAATCAGAAATTTTACTTTAGTTGTCATAGTATTCGCCATTTATAGTATTGGTCAAATATTTAGTTTTATCAAAAAAAAAAAAAAAAATGATCGTTTTGTTTTAAATATATCATTTTTACTCAATGAATCATTTTGCCGAGCGCCTCAAACTCATTTATCAGCGTAATGTAAAAATATTAAAATGTAGCTGATTTATGAAGAAGAATGCGTGTTTTATTTAATATCTGACATCATTTTCTGTTCAAAAATTATAAAAAAGTTACTTTTATTTGTAATGTGAAAATGGCATCAATAAGGATATAATGAATAAAAATAATAAACCATGAATATTTTCCCTTTACTTTCAATATAAATGGAGTACTTCAGTTGCCACAATTACAAAATTTGTATTAAAAACTACAAAAAAATTAATATCTCAAAAACAAATTGAGATACAGCTTTCAAACAAATGGTATTTAAAAGAGAATTTTTTTCCTTATACGACGGTGTGAAAAGTTAAAATGTGTTATGCATAGAAATTTAAAAATTTGCAGTAGAGAAAATGCAAAACCAAAATTTTATTTCAAATTTCAAAGTGTTGCCATTCGCAAAATGACGTATGCGTTACGCACAGATATGTTTGTGCTTTATAATATAGATTACTGTGATTTCTACCGCACTAGCAGGAAATAAGTGACAAATTTTGGCGAGACCTATATTCAGCAGTAGATTGAAAACGTTTGATGACGATATATATATAATAAAGGTCTGCTCGGGCCGAAATTATCAGGCCCGGGCCCGGTCCGACAAATAAAAAAAATGCGGCCCGACCCGGTATAAAAATTAAAAGTTCCGTCCGGGACCAGCCAGACCCGGAAAAATGTTAAAATCTTGCACCTGAGCCCTGCCCGAGTGAATTTCTACAAAACATTGATTTTTACGTCGAACTGGTTAAAAATTGTCTCTTACGAAGAGTTCTGACCAAAAATACTTAGCTTTTTTTTTTTTTTTTTTTTTTTTTTTTTTCATGTTTAAAATGTTCATTTTTACAGAAGTGCCATAGGCTGCGATATATTTTTTTAATGAATCTCTATTTGTTGTATGTAAATGTTTCAGTTATCGTTAATATTAGCATAATAATCCGTCATAGGCAGGTTCTTTTTTCACACGTTTTACTATATTTTAATTTAGCTATATTTTAATAAGCCTAGAAATCTACTATTCTTTAAAAAGAATAAATTTTAATATTAAATAATAGAATAATGGCGATTTTAAAATGTATGCATTTTTTGGCAAAATTTTTTTCGGCCAGACCAAATTTTACGTATCTTTGAACGGACCATGCAACGCCGAGACAACGATTTTCATATGGGCTGGGCCCCACCAGTGGCCGAGAGATTCTGTTCTCGAAGCTGGTAGACGGGAGGTGCTGGGTTCGATCCCAATCGCGCCCGTCGGCCTAATCGTTCGGAGTTTTCGTGGTTTTCTTCGAGCCGTGGATCTTCCATGCGTTAATACGGATTAGGTTCCCTTAGAAAGACCCCCACGGAGGGCACTCCCCCCGGGCCTATATCCCTCGTGTAGATAATTGGCCGTCAAAAATCAACCCAACCCATTCATATGGGCTGGGTCGAAACCGGGACTGAAAATTTTGACCCGTGAAGAATGAAACTAGTCACGACTCGGCCCAGAAAAAATATCTAATGCCCGACTCAGCTCGATCCTCCAGGGAAAAAGTAAGGACAGAGCTCGGCCCAAAAAAAGTAGAGACTAGGCCCGAGTGCCGTGAATGAAAATAAGCCCGAGGCCCGGGCTGGGCGTGGGTTTGGGCCCGTCCCGTGCAGATCTCATATATACATACACACACACACACACACACACATATATATATATATATATATATATATATATATATATATATATATATATATAGAGAGAGAGAGAGAGAGAGAAAGAGAGACAGCGAGAGAGATCGGAATGTCACGTCTTCAATATTTCTATTGCAGAAGTATAAGGCACGTTTCTTTGATAACTTTTTAAATACTTCGATGACCGAAAGCGTATATCATGATAACACTCGTTTATCATAACCAAACTGCATTCTATCAAAAAAGATAAAATTTATAATAATTTTGCCTAACTATCTGAAAATCTACCTTTTCGAACAAGAAATCCTATGAATAAATTGTTTATTTTCATAGTTCACTTTTTAGAAAATCCGTTTGGTTATTATCCGTTTGGCATTTTTGTTTAATTGAAACATAATAATATATTTTCGCTTTGTAGTTTTTTAAGTTTTTAAGGGTGTATTCGAAAAAACTTTATTTTCCACCCTCAACAATTCGAAATTTTCTGAGACATTTTCAGACTCATTTTTAAAAGAAAAAACATGAAACTTGCTGAGGTGATTTTTGAAGACATGTATAAGAGGCCGTGTGATTTCATTTTTCGCTCAATTCATTAGAATTTGAGTTTTAAGCAATTATTTTCTCAGTATGACCCTTTTTTTCATTCCCATATCTCATGCTTCGAAAAACTTGGTTTAAAACACCAACTTTGACAACCTTTTTTACAATATTTTCGGCATTTATCAAAAAATCGAGAAATACGGCACATTATGTAGTTTCTAAATAAGAGAATTTCCCAGTTTGATGCGTTTGAGAGCAAAAATGAATTTAAAAGTGAATCAAGCAGTTTGGATCGAAATACACCCTTAAGTTTTTTTTTTTTTTTTTTTTTTTTTTTTTTTTTTTTTTAATGACATATTCAGCATTTTTATTTTATTTTTATCTCTTTGAAATATTTTCTC
Source organism: Maratus speciosus (assembly GCA_963932465.1). Lineage (NCBI taxonomy): Eukaryota > Metazoa > Arthropoda > Arachnida > Araneae > Salticidae > Maratus > Maratus speciosus. The sequence goes on along the minus strand of OZ010787.1, from coordinate 508,493,079 downwards.
TCTAAACTATTTGCATTTTATTCATTATTTTTTTTAATTAAAATTTACGATTCATACGTGTCAACGATGCGTATTTGAATTGGGATGAAATGTGTCTCTACTTTAAATTTGGTATCCTGCTCATGCATGTATATATATATCAAAATAATAATTGCGATAACACAGTAAATATTAAATCTAAATTAATAATTATATTAGTTATTAAATTCAATATTTTTAATTATTAATTAATTAACATAAATAACTACCGTTAATTGATGACTGGAGAATGTTTCATGAGATCGTCGTAAGTTGATTAAAACTTTATCTCCGAAAATGTTTATTTTGTTTCATCTGGAAAATTGCATTCGAACACAAAACTCGAACATAGTGAAAACATAGTGAATTTCTTTATATAGTTTAAAAATTAAATAACAATGGTATCCCATCTATTCTAAAATATATGCATATTAGCCAAATATTAAAAATTCTGTGGCTGATTGATGGAATTTTTCTTCTTACTATTTGGGCATATATTATACACTATTTTTTCCTTTGTTTTTGAACAAAATGAAATAGAATTACTGCTTTTCGAAACACACCTGAAATTAATCTCCCCTTTCATTCTGAGGTCAAGAGATGACCCCCACAGAGAGAGGAGATTTTTCGCGCTACATTCAAAAGGAAAGATAACCACTGCCCTAAACTGATATCTGACCATACGGAGGGTTGATCTGACCCTATTGAAATCGCCCTCTATTTCAATTGGAGGAATTTCTGTCAATCACTGGTACATTGTTGACGCCTCCAGAAACTTCTACAAGACGTGCTTTTTCTGAAAGACGAAAATAAATTTCTCTGCAGCGGGGCCTTAAGGGAAAAATTCTTTTTCAAAATTTCTGCATAAAAAAGAAATTACTGAAATGAACTTCCATATATGCACTAACGATGCAAATGGGTTAAGAACATGCACTACTTTCGCGAAAACACTCGCAAGCTAATGAATGTTAAGACTATGGGAGCGTTATTTTAAAATCTCTGTCTTGCGTTTGAATATTTTTGTATGATTTTTTTTGCATAAGACAGGTGAGGTCGTTCTCTAACAGGGATTTTGATTTTGATTGCTGTTTATTTTAATGAGACTACTTTCACTTTCGAAAGCGGTTCCAAAAGTGAAAGTAACTTTCTAAACAAATATGCCATCAAAATCGAACTAGTCAGATGTATCAAACCCTAAACTTTCTTCTATCTCATACATGTTAATACTTCAAAATTCACTATCACAGTGCCAAAATTAAATGGCAATCTATGCTCATCATGAGGATTAAAAAAGATGAAATTTCGTGCATTAGTTTTTAATATAACTATCGCTGAAATCTTGTAAATGCAGCATAGCAGCGCCACCTATTGGGCGATTTACACCAGAACCTAATCAGCAACAACTTATGTCAACGTCTAACTGAATATGAAGTTTGTGGAAAATCCGTGCATTAGTTTTTGAGATAGAAGTATTACAATAATCGTTAAAAATCCAGTATAGTAGCGCCACCTATTGGGCGATTGATACCAAAACCTAATTTGCAACAACTTTTGTCAACGTCTAACTGAATCTGAAGTTGGACGAAAATTCGTCCATTAATTCTTGAGATAGAGCTATTCAAGAAATTGTGGAAAAGGCAGCACAGCAGAGCCACCTATTGGGCGATTTACACCAACACGTAATCAGTATAAATTCATATCAAGGACTAACTGCACTGCAAATAAGGGCGTCTTAAATTCAGACACATATGTGACTGAAAAAGTAATTCAGACACTTAAGTGTCTGAATATGGAAATTCAGACATTATAGGTGTCTGAAATAAAGACACTTAGATGTCTTACAATGATCATGGTATAAAACTAAAGTTTTCCGCTCCAGATCCGAATGGATCCATGCGGTCCTTCGAAAGAGGTCGCGATGCGACCCCCAGTCCTCCAAAGCACCAAGTGACACCCAGTCGCTACGACCGCAAACCCGCCAGTCGGAACAGCTGTGCATGGGACACACAAGGCCAATCTACTGCCTAGAACTTCGCAAAGTCTGTTCTGCAGCCTGATTTTGTTCGCTCCACGGACTTTTGTGGCGAGCTCGATACTCAAGAAAACACCTGCACCTGGGGCGACGCCGCACACTTGCGACAGAGCATAAAACTAACCACCAAGTCGCAGTCAAGGCAAAACCAGCGCAACAAAGCCTGCCACTGACAACGACACCGTCAAGCCAACCCATCACCACAATGGACTCGCTCAAGCCTGACTACGAAAGGACAGGCTGTGCATCCAGAATGGATCCTGCTACCTGCCTTTAGCCACGCCTCGAAGAGATACGACAGCCTCCTTGGGCACCCAGGATGATCAGACCTGAATACCCTGCTTAGAGGACCAAACAAGACTACCGTGCACAGCCTACCACCATCGACATCCGCACGAATGGCTACCATCTGCGCCGAAGGCAACGCCTTAAGGGAGCCACTTTGACCCTTTAGCTGCGGAACGAGTTCCACACCCTGCCCAAAGGCCCGGAGGATAGAACAGGGCGGTTTGCTTCTCAGTATCTTAAAAGACGGGAACTAGAGCCCTGGCACTATCCACAACCGGGCGTGCTGCGCACGTATCAAGACTTGTTCCCAACAAACAAGTTAGTAGTTAGAGCTCAAACCCGAACAGTTTGAGCTCAATCAAATTTCAAGGCAGCGATGACAGCGATGACCACCTCGGGAACTCAGCTTTCGCTTTAGAGTGTTAGTGCAATCCCGAGGGGTAGACCACATCCACTCCTCCCGACTCTCAACCAGAATCTGAGAGGGAGCGTCGGGTCCCTGATCAAACTGCTGAGATTTATTTCGGTTACTATGAGATTTACAATTACAATCACAATTGGTTACCCAATTTTTCTGGGCGAACCGAAGATGTATTACGCCCCGAGAGGGTCACCATGTGCACCCTCAGATGACGAACTAAATCGACACCTTGCCTAAGGGCCAACAAAAGCGGAACGGGCGGAAGATCGCTTCAATCAAAAATTTACCCAGCCACGAACCGCCCCACGATCCCAGGCCCATCACCACAGTAGATTGAACTCTGGCACGTGTCACCATGACAGAGAACACCAAGGCGGATAAACTGCACATCCGACCGACGGACGCAGAAAATCCCGCCTACGCATAGTTACGCATAGCACGCCACGCCGGACTGTCTTTGCCCCCGAGGCGTAGGACTCGACGTCCCAACTCCCAAGCAACACAACACAAACACACAAACATCAAACACACAAAGTTGAGGAGATACCCGAGAGGGGGCTTGGTGTCCCGGTCGACACACTTCTTTTACAGGTTGGCTAGGCTTCATGGTTATGCTACCCTCGCCAGCCGCAGTCGACACTGGTCTTCCGAGCCTCACCCATCTCATCGGGCACATCCCCAGATAGAGCATCCTCCACTAGAGCGTGGTTGGCGCCATCCAACACTCAACTTCCACAATTCGGCGGGCCCAGGAATTATGCTCCCACACCGATCAGACACCGGTCAGACTTGTCTCCCATTGACTCAGGAAGGGACCCTTCCTGAACAAACATCAATACACACTGCACACTTTTTATGGGTTTTACCCCATTTTTAACTTTTTTCTGCTATTTTAATTTAAACACACACACAAACCCTTAGGACACTAAGGCTCGGAAGATGGACCCCCCGTCGCCCCGGCGACCGCCCGCCAACGGGGACACTGCTTTCGGTCACCTTCCACCTTGCGGTGGCGGGGTCGAAACCACAGCATCCACAGCCTGCACTGTTAAAAATATCGTGAAAAATTACCTCTGTTTTTGAAGGCTATCTATTTTCTGACGAATGAGAAAGTGTTTATGTAGCGTTCTCATTGGTCAGAAAATAAAGAGCCTTTAAAAACGGAGATAATTTTTCACGATATGTTTAACAGAGTGACTCTTCTTCACCCCCCCCCCCCATCAAAGAGGTTGGTTTCAGACCACCAGGAGGGGGTCGCGCCGTGCATAATTCGACCTAGAAAGGTGAAACGCAGACCTAATATCCGATGGGACCACGTAGGAGGCGCATGCAAAAATTGAACTGAGAGAGGCTATGTATTTCGCGTCACAGTTCCAAGCAACTACGAAATCGTAGTCACTCCCACCCTATGATCATGGTATAAAACTAGCTCTCGTCGCAAAGCGGCGAGACATCGCCCGACGATATAGGCTTACGAGAGCCCAGTATGACGCGGAGCCGACATGGAATGAGCCCTCCCCGAAGGAGTATCCTAATCGTACACCGGCCGCCGACCCGCGATCACCCGAGGATGCGCACCGCCCAACGCGCGTCACGCACCCTGCGCCCAAGCGTTGGTGTCTAGTCGTGCGACAAGAACCCTACCCAGCACGAAGAGCCGGATGGTCCCTTCGCTTGGTCCCGCCGCGGTTCACCCCAGCGTCCCGAAGGAATCGAACACCTACAAAGGAGTCGAGCATACAAGCAATGCCGAGGATTCCCACGGAGGGGTTGCTTCACGGAAGTCCCCCAAGATCAGATACCCTTATCCGGCAGAGACATTTTTGAGGAACAACCGATAGGAGATGAAGACGCCCCTAGCTAGAAGCCACGGAGGGACGGGGAAAAGTCCCTCCTGTCAGCGCCTCGCTCAAGGGATCATAAAAGGTGCTCTTAGCGGACCCCGGAGAGACAGAAAAAATCCTCTCCTGACGACGGAAGCGTTGCCTCGCTAGGGGTTTTTGTCACTGAAAGCTTCTCCTAGACCGGATAGACCCCGCCTCGCTAGGGGGTTGGAGGGACCGGAGTCCTACCGGGCCCATCCGTGGACGGGGGCACCAGGAGAGGCCGGCAGAAGCCCACCTTTTCTCTACCTTACCTCAAGGCCGCCGTGGTACCTGAGCACGAGTGCTCTTCAACCGTGCAATAGCGACCGCTACTTGTTAGTCGAAAAAACACACCCCCAGTCGACAAACCGAGAACAAGAACAGGGGACGTACCCGAAGCGGCTCCCAGACCCAGTCGATCAATCAGAGATGTGTTCCGAGATCGCTCGTGTAGCCCCAAAGCTGCCGCCAGACCGACGGAGCGGAAACACGAACAGGGAACGAATCCATGCGGCCCACTTAACCAGTCAACCGGTGGGCGACCCACCCGAGGCTGCCCGAGCATCTCGGGGCTTGCGTTCGAAAGTTATATTTAGACTCTGCTAGGACCTCACCATCGTGCGCAAAGACCTCAGATAGCGCACAGACACGCAGATCCTGAGTCGGACCGAGCGTTTACCCGAGATTTGACGCTTCGCCGCACTAGCCGGCGAGCCTCCAGGCCGGTTCCCTGTGGAGGCGGATCGAAGAGAAGGTACCGCAGCGTTACGTTCACCCTTCGGTAGTTCCGGGAGTTCCTGCATGGCGCTCCCGAGAGCCCCGTCGTCACCAGTGAGCACCGAGATCCAGTTCTTCAAGGCCCGCAATCTCCTCTCAGGCTCCCTCTCAGTCAATTTGTGGACAGGGTCCTACCACATTTCTTATCCTTTGCCCAGAGTCACCACCCGGTCAGAGACCGGCTCTGGGATCGGACTATGGAGCGTTGCTATCCGGCTTGCCTCGAAAAACAAGGCACCGGGGGTCGAGAGAGTAAACGAATTCGAAAGATCCATGACCCATGCAGAACGTCCGTTACCCGTGGCCGCCGGGCAGGAGGCCTGTCAACCGCGAGCCACTCGAGGAGGCTGCGGTTCGTCCCTGTCCTGCCCCTCTGGCTCGACACAACGAGCGCTGCCGAGATCCAAGTCTCTTCCCCCAATCAAGGGGTCGGTTTCGGACCAACCGGAGACACTGTAAACTGAAATTCAGACATATAAGTGTCTTAAAATGGAGTGTTCAATTTTCAGACATATTAAAGTGTCATAATCTTTAAAAGACGTGTATGCGTCTGCATTTAAGACATTTCAAACGTCTGAATCGCATCCATTTTTTGATCAACCTGCAAGTTTGGCAGTAGTCAGTCATCTTTTCACTTATTTTTGTAAGGTTTATACACTGTAAAAAAATATCCGTTAAAATATAGAAATTGTACTGCCAATTGAGGCGCCAATTTACGTATTTTAACGTAAATTTTCTTCCGTAAATTGCAGAAAATGTTCCATTTTTTTACGTATATCTGTATTTAAAAATTTCCATTTAAAAGGTAAAATATAATCTTTCAAGGAAAAATCCACATATTTCAATTGTCATTTTGTAAACTCACGTATATTAGATATGATTTATTTATTTATATTCAAACCAGCGGCGTATCCAAGGGGTGGGATGATGGGGTTACAGCCCCCTCTGAAATTTATAAAAAATGTTACAAACGTTTAGCAAAAGGCAGTTTTCCAAAAATCAAAACTTCTTGTTTTCTGAATTATTTTTAAATTTATTTTTGTACTGAAACGCATCAAATTGGCAGATTCTCTTATTCAGAAACTATATAATGTGCCGTGCTTGTCGATATTTTGATAAATGTTGAATATATTGCATAAAATGCTGTCAAACTTGGCATTTTGAACCGAATTTCCCGAAGCGAGAGAGCTGGGAACGAAAAAATGCGTCATACTAAGAAAATAATTGTTTATAATTCACGTTCTAAAATTGAGCGAAAAATGAAAACACACGGCCGCTTATACATCTTTTCAAAAATCATGTAAACAAGTTTCATGTTTTCACCTTTAAAATGAGTCTGAAAATGTGTCCAAAAATTTTGAGTTGTTGAGCGTGGGGAAATATCTTTTTTAGTACACCCTTAAGCACAAAAATGAATTAAAATTTCTGCATGTAGTTTTCTCAAAAAAACCCTTCTTTGAATTTAAAAATAATCATATACCTTTAAGAAAAAGAGTGTCACCATTTACTTCAAAGCGGTCGAACTTATTTCATTTTTTTTATGGAATTACAGTGGAGTATCGTTTATACGGCGCAGAAGGGACTACCGAAAAACGTCGTATAAACGATAAAGTCGTTAATCAATTTTCACTTCTAAAACTAGAATTAATTTTGTTTCACTTAATTTTAATGTTTAACGTGTTGATTTACATAAATTTATAAATTAAACGAACTAAAACAAACAAATAACCAAAAAAATGAAAATAAAATACAGTAAGCAATTAAATGTACGCAACTTTATTTTTTCTTTTGATCATTTTACGTAGTACTGCCGAAAAAAAACTACTGTCTATGGTTGCTTGACGTGATGACTGACGTTGAGTTGTAATTAATGATTTTTGCAATGAGTGAAGGACCTGAAAAGTTTTTTCGTTGGTATTGTGGCAAACAAAATAAGTTCTTAATGTTTTAATGCAATTTACTGCATCTTGAAATGGTGGAGAAACAGCTGGCATTCCTCGTCATCTCCGCTGTCACTATGCGATTCAGACTAGGAGTTCTCAATAAGCTCATAATCACAGCAAATCGCTGACATTATTACATCCTCATCGCAATCCATGTATTCATCAATAGTTATCTCTGCTCTGAGCAGATTCCAATAATCTTCGTTGATTATTGTATCATCATCGTCGCTTACGTCATCACCCTCATTATCATCGAAATTTTGATGCGAAAATCCCGCCTTTATGAAACAGTTTTTTATTGTGACCTTTTGATGCCTAAGACCAAGCCAACGAAATCATATTCATTGCATCGAGAACATTTATTTTCTTGGGATTAGTCTCTTCAATGCTTCGAATAGCGAGTCGAACTAACTGCCTTCTATAATGCATTTTTAGATTCTTAATCAGACCCAAATCACATGGCTGTAGGTGACTTGCGCAGTTTGCAGGAAAGATGTGAACTTTTATATTTTCCAAAAAATCAGTAATTGGTGGGTGCGATGGACATCGGTCGATGAATAGCAAAATTATTCGTTTTTGTCTCTTAACATGTCAAGTTTTTTCAGCTAAACTAGTAAAAATTTCGGTCGTCATCTACGTATTGTTATTGGCATCATAATCCAGCGGTAGCGTTTTGATGTTCTTTAGATATCTAGGTTTTTTTTTGATTTTCCTAACACCAAAGGAGGGATCGTTTCACTTCCATCATAGTTTGCATAAACGAGCACAGTAAGGCGATCTTTACTTTTTTCCTCCTTTACATTTTTCGCCTTTATAAGCTAAAGTCCGATTCGGCATCAGATGATAAAAAATATCCGTCTCGTCGGCATTGAAAATGTCTTTAGGTTGGTAGTCACTTATTATGCCTGGCAGAATTTTGAGCTATTCTGCGATAGAATCAACTGGAATATCTCTCGATTCACCACTTACAACTTGACACGTGATCCCGCGGCGCGCTTTGAATTTCTGCAGCCATCCTGCTGTAAAGCCACAGTCCTCAAAATTCAATTTCATCGTAATTTCCTTCACTTTTTCAATCAACATTGGACCCCTTACTGGAATGTTCGAGAAACGACACTGACTGAAAATTTGAAAAATGATTTTTCCATTTCAGAAAATTTGAAACTGGAATACCATCATTTTAGCCAAGTCAATTTTTAACCTTCCCGGTAAACTTTTATTGTCGAATTCTTTCAAAACTTCAATTTTTTTCTTTTACCGAAGTGAACTTGTATTTTCGAGAGATGTCTGAAAAGAGCTGTGTCCGAAACAGTACGAAAAGTGAAGAAAGAAAAAAAAACGACCTGTACTGTTAGTGCACTGATGATCAAAGAATGTGCCGTGTAATAATAAAACAGGTTGGGCAAGCTGATCATCCCTGCAAAAAGAATGATCGACCCTTCCATGTGTAATCCATTACGCGTAAACTGATTTTTTCGACTAATCCCACACCAGCCCACGTTGTTATCATGTAGGGTAAATTTAAACATGTTCTTTGGTGTCATCCATAGCTGACAAATTTCGCCCGTTCTTAAAATACACCAGAAGAAACAAAAATAAACGCGTACGAAATCAAAAAGCCGACGCACAGTGGAGTATTTCTAAAAAAGCTGGACAAAAGTCGAAAAATGAACTTCGTTAAAAGCCGCAATACTTTATGTGCTTGTATAGCTTACTAGTCAGCGCTTTTGGTAAACAATATCTTAGGAATGTTCGGTAACACTCCCCACCGCGTTATCAGTCTGAACAAAGCTGTCGTGCATTGCAGATTTCCCTTTTCTCAGCGCTGTGGTGAGAAGCTCATTATTTAATTGCAGTTATTGTTGCATACAGTGGAGATCCGAATAAAACCCTTTATGGACATAGAAGTGGGAGGTATGTAGCTTAAATTACTGTATTTAGTTTTAGTTATAAAAGAATATAATTATGAAAATAGCCATATTGTTTTATCTTTAAAAATAAGTGTAATTTTTACTAGTTCTTTTAAATTTTTATTGATTTATTAATGCTTGTCGCCCTTTGTCGGGCAAAACTTTTTGTTGGAATATACAATATAGATATTCCTTATTATATTCATAAAATAAAATCTTGCCCCAACTTGCCCCATTTTTTTTACCGTTTTATTAAAAAATGGTATCAGAAGATGACGATATTTTTGAAAACGAAAAATCTTCATTTTTCTTTTAGAAACTTCAGTGACAGCAAAAGAACTTTCAAGAAAGTTGCTGTTTGACCTTAAACAAGATTGTTCTAATACAAAACAGATGAAAAATTATGTTTCATGGAAAGTAAAGTTACAAATGTCCGGTAGATAAACAAGTATCATTAAAACATTCGTTAAGCCGTTTCAAATCGGATTTTAAAGAAAAATAGGAGGCTGCCAATAGGGCAAAATGGCGCTTCTTAAGATAAATGAACATTGGTTTAACAGTTCCATAAAATTAGCTGTAGAATATACTATCTGTACAATATCAAAAAAGGTAGACCAACAAAAGATTTCGCCGAATTGTGTGACAGAAGCAATTGACAAAAAACAAGAGGTTTAAGGGAGCAAGTTCCTCTTGATCAATTAACATATGCATCTAGTACAAATAAACGAGCTGCTGGTAATATTGATGCCTCGACACTCATAAAACATATAACTCTAAGTCAACAAGAGATACAAAATACAGAAAAATTACAACTTCAGCAAAAAAAACCCCACCATTAAGAACCATATACCATCAAAAGCTTTATCAATTTTTGTAGAAGCTGGTCTAACGAGAAAGTATGGGAAAATATTCATAGTTCAAATAAGAATATTTACTTATTATTCTCTGATTAAGAAAGCGAAGAAAGGTTGCTATATAAACGAGGAGTCGATGAATGTGACAGAAACAAGCGCAGAAGTTAACCTACAGATCTTCTTGATCACACCTCTTTATGACTGTGTAAATATTTAGAAGAAGTTATTCTAAATAATACAGAAGAAGAAAAACACAATTAAGAACAAATATCTAAATGGTGTTGCGATGGATCCCAACAATCGCAATTTGAACAGATATTTCAGAATACTTCTGATAGTGATGCAAATATATTTCAGAATTCTCTTGTTCCTTTACTGTCCATTGGACATAGAATCGATGTTAAAAAATTTGAAAATTACACCGAAGAAACTGCAAATCTTTATGTTGAATTTTATGGGTAGCACCCAATGTCACCAACAGTACATAAAGTTTTAGCACACGGGGCCACAGTAACTAAACATGCAATATTGCCTATCGATCAATTTTCGGACGAGGCTGCTGAAGCTAGAAACAAACATTTCCGCCAATATAGGCAAACTTTTTGCCGAAATTTTCTCGAGAGCAATGTAATAAAAATGTTTTGAACAGATGTTTACTAAATTCTGATCCTTTTATAAGTAGTTCAAGACCAAAGCTTAAGAAAAAAAAGCCCTTTTCTAGCGAAACAACCAGAAACACCATACGGGCAACATCCAAAATAAGAGGAAGATGAGAATGAAGACGAAACATATGAAGATGAATATGATTAGAATAGTAAGTTACAGAAAGAACTTGTTATAAATATGTAAAAAAACCCGGAATATTTCATTAAATATCATAAATGTTCATTCTAAACTTATTTAAATAATAGTTTACTTATTAAAAAGCAAAGAGTTTTTTTAAATTCGTAAAAATAATTGTATGTTTTTAAAAAATATATATATAATGACTCTAAATAGCTTTTTACAACATTTCAATTTGATACAGCTCATAAAATAATTTTGTCCTCATTTTTCAGAAAATACTGCTCTGTGCGACATATAAACGATTTTGTGCGTCGTATAAAGGATATATTTTTACATTAAAACGAATAGAAATGAATTGGGACAACAGTAAAACGTCGTATAAATGTAAACGTCGTATAAACGATGTTTTACTGTATGTACAACAGCTCTGAAATTTTATTACTGTACATACTAACCTTTTAGCTAATGATTGAGTATCTATTTACTTCAGGTATGATCGGATTTCACCGTGAGAGAATTAATTTAAACATACAAATATTTTACTATGTATTTCTATCAGAAAAAAAGAAAGAAAAAATGCATGCGTAAAACAATGATTTTTATAACTAAATATCAATATTTTTGCAGATAAATTATACACAATATTTCTAACTGAGAAATTTGGTTCAGAATATATAGCATATAGGAAGGAATTCATGAGTCAAATTTCAAAAATTTTGCCATATATTAAATCCATGAGAAGAAAAAATAAAATCCCTGCCGGCCCGGCCCACAGGCAGAGGTAGATTTCGAAGTCAAATATACTAATTTCACAAACAAAAACTAAATCATGATTAGAGATAAATCCACTTTAACAATTTTATCTGGCCGCTTTTGACGAGTTTTTATTTCATTTTTATATAATAGCTGGTTTTATAAGAATCATGTTAGGGCGGTATTCAAAAAAATACTTTTTCATGCTCAACAACTCGAAGTTTTCTGGCATAATTCCAGATTCATTTTTAATATAAAAAAAATATGAAACTTGCTGACGTGATTTTTGAAGAGATTTATAAGCTACCTGTGTTTTTATTTTTTGTTCAATTAATTAAAACTTGATATATAAACAATTATTTTCTCAGAAGAACACTATTTTTCGTTTCTAACACAATCGCTTCGGGAAATTCCGTTCAAAATGCCCACTTTGACATCATTTTTTGAAATATAATCTACGTCTATCCAAAAATCGATCATTACAGTACATTATATAGTTTCTGAATAAGCGAATATACCAATTAAATGCGTTTGAAAGCAAAAATGAATTTAAAAATGAGTCAGAAAATAAGCAGTTTGGATTTGAGTGACGATGATTTTTCCAACACAATCCGCTTCGGTAGATTCGGTTCAAAGTGCCCTTTTTAACAGCATTTAAAAAAATATATTCTGCCTCTATCAAACAATCGACCATTACGGTAGTTTATATAGTTTCTGAGTAAGAAAACGTACCAACTGGAAGCCTTTGAGAGCAAAAATGAATTGTAAAATGAGTCAGAAAATAAGCAGTTTGGATTTGAATACACCCTTACTAAGATGATTTTTTTTCGTCAACCGCTATGTATTTTTAATTTGTTTTGCTGTAAGAATAGGTCCTATCCAAAACTTGTCTATATAGGTGTTGTAGACAATATTAAGAAGATATATGATAAATTCATGGGAATTTTATATCTTTTGAATTGACGGAGTTATGGATATTTTTCTTCTTCAAACCCCCTTTTTGTTTTCGTTTTTAATTTTTTTTGCGGTACGAATTGGTCCTATCAAAAACTTGTTAATATAAAAGTTGTAGATAATGTTAAGGAGATTTATAATAAAATTAATTGGATTTGATATCTTGAGAATTGACGAAGTTATGATTTTTTTTCTCCCAAAAACCATATTTTTTGCGCCCCTTGAGCCCATTTTTAACTTTATCAAAAATCTGTGATACATAAATTTTTGACCTTATTTTTAGAAGTAATAAAAACTTTAAACTGATTTGATATGTACAAAAATTAAGAAGTTATGGGGGGTTTTCAGTTTTCACAAAACTCCTCCCTATTTCCATCCCCTTGGTCCGATTTTGCCCATTAACGAACTTGACCGAAATTTTATGGCCATTTATTTTATGTATCAGTTTGGAAGAGATTGGTGCAGAATTACGAAAGTTATCGTGTCCAGAAGAAAGTGATATATATAGATAGATAGATACATATATATATATATATATATATATATATATATAAAGTTTTTTACTGAGGGTGGTTTTGGGTTCTAGGTGTCATGATCGGTATAGATCTGCAAAAATTTTTCAGAAATTCCAAAATAGGAACGATCCCAATAGGTAGTATTTCATACGAAATCTACCTAAAAATAACCAAAGAAAACAGAACACTATATTTGCTGGTAACGATATCATTCCAATAGGTTAAAAGACACTGATATTGTTTCTGCAGTTTAAAAGATATACATTAGTGTATATAAAAATACACCTATATTCATATTTGATTAATTCAGAATTATTATTGTTATTATTTATATGTTGTATAAACTGTATAATGAAATGTATTGTGATTTTATATATATATTTATGTAAGGAAAGCATCTTGTTTACGGAGGAAGTTTCATGCAGGTGGAGATTTATCTCAAAAGGGGATCTTTCATCCGAAGGCAGTTAGTCTGGACTTCAACAATACTTTTGACTTATAGTCAAAATTATATTTACAACCGGCCCCATGGATATTTATGAGGGCCCATAAAGTGGACCACACAACGGACAGTGACAGATGGCCATTTTTCTCTAGCGCCCCTTTTCAAGGGCGAGGCGCGGTCCGTTCCTGCACGGTTCGAGTACGGAATCAGAGCTGGGTGCCGGGGGTGTTTAACGAGGGGCGACAGTCATAGTGTCCGCGGATTGAGCAAGGGGCTTCGAGTCCGTCTCCCTATTGTTACAGCCGTGTCTTTTACGTAAGAATGGTAAAAGATATTATAATACTTCTACTCCAGTCTTCAAGAAAAACAGTTGAGTTCTGCTTCAATCATGTAGTTAGATAGTCCTACTTTAGTCGCATTGTTAGACATTACTACTTGAGTAAATGCTTCCCTGCGATTTTCGTAATTCGGTTTTCACCGGATCTCACTTACTCGTTTTAGGGTGCAAGAATAAAACACAGGTCGTTAATGACCCGGTATATTCGATCTACTAGATCTATAGTATGATCTCTATGCCATGCTCAAATTGTAGAGCTGGAATTTTATAAAGAGGACTCTCGTAAACTAATGCTTTGTGATGTGCCTACCTGCTGTGGATATACTCGCTATTTCAACTATATCTGATGTCTTAAGGTATGACCATTTATAATATTTTGTTCCCTACCTAAAATTGTGTATTTTTAATGATTAAGGATTTTTACTACCAATTGGTATCCAAGTACTTAAATGTTTTGGTAAGGAGTAATTCTAAATTAATTTAAAATTTAAAATGGCGAATTTTGTTTTGTTCTTTAGAACATGCGTGTCTTGTGGCACATCTTTCTTAATAAGATTTTGTAAGCTAAAAAGACTTTAGCGTCGTGACGATCTCTACTTCTCTAATTTTTGGTTAACATTGAGGGGGGGATTGCACAGATATATAAAAAATATATGGCAGTAGTTATATATAGCAAAGGCAAATATTGATAAATGGTATATATTACAAATATATATAATAATAAATATAGAAAATACTAAGATGTTCAAGGTGCACAGTATAACATAATATAGGTATTGTATACATGCAGTGTGTCCAGCCAGTTAAAGATAAAATGAGCAATTCGGGCAGAGTTCTCTATTTGTTCCGAGTAGGATGCTTGCTTTGTGTCGAAGTGTTTTTTTTTCCTCCCCTTAGCCTGGGATGAATAGGAGCAGTTGTTTTCAAGCTGTCATCCATTGGAAAAGGGAGTGCGAGTGGGGAATGAGGAGTGATTGATGGGAATAATCCACCCTTCCCTCTTTCGGGCTACTTTCATGGGCATGTTCATGTTGACACACATCTTTCATGTTGAATAAAAACCAATAAGCATATTAGACTCTTGGTAAATCATAGATAGTACGTACATTGGATTACAATACAATGCGTATTCATTATGTACAGGGCACGCATTAAGTCGATAATGAGTGTATTTAAAAAAAAATCGAAAGTTTTATATAAGTTGTGTAGCGTTCAGTTAAATATTTAACGTTAAAGTTAATTTGGTTGAGGCTAGAAATTAAAAAAAATAAACTGGAATATTCTAAATTATAATTACAATTTAGAAAAAAATAAAAAAAAAATGGAATAATATGAAAATTGTAGAAAAATTGGTAATTTAAATTGAAAAAAAAAAAGGAAATTTTATTGAAATAATTACGGAATTCGTGTATTGAATTCAGCGAAAAATTTCTTTGAGAGTATTTTAATTAGGCCGTGTCAAGAAACAAGTTATATTTGCAAAAGTTTTATGATTGAGGATAGGTAAATTTATAAAGTAGGGTTTAATGAATTCATTACTTCTTAAGTGGGTTAAGGATTAAATTAAAAATAATTTAAATAGACTGTTTTATTAGGAAAATTTAAATAAATTAATTTAAAGTATTAAAATAAACAGCGGTTGTAAATAAATAATTTAAATTATAAATTATAGTTTAACACTTCTGTATAATTTTCAAAAGTTTAAAAGGAAAATTTAAACTTAAATTTTGGTTATATTATTAAAAATATAATTTTAACATGTGCCTAAATTATAGAAATCATGCATACATAAAATATAATTAACAATAAATAAGTAAATAATGTTACCATAGGACTTCTCAGAATAATGGCAATTTTAGACGCTAATAATTAAAAAGGAAAAAGGTCTTTTTGGATTAGTAGCAAAATTTTTAAATATAAAAATAAAATTAAATTTGCATAGGAGCGGAATTATGGTGGTAACAATTTTTACCTTTTAAATTGGGTAATCCAAGGTTGGTTGATTCCATTGTTGCCCATGTGATGTACATCTCGCTAGTCGAATGACATCATTCAGGAAGCATGGATGAGGAGGGATTCGGCAGCATTGGGGTAACTCTAAAATAAATAAAAGGAATACAAAATTGTGTTAGTATTAAGAATTAAACACAGTAAAATTGTGAAAGAAAGGGCAGTGTATTTAAGCTTAATTTTTTAAAATACTGGCAGACCCACCCGGCGTTGCCCTGGTCCGTGATGAATGAACCTCAAATTTGTATGATTTTGTACCTTTAATTCCAATTTGTCTGAATTTATATTTTTAAATATAAAAAATCGCAAGAAAAAAATATTAAATTGGAGATACGTAATATTTTGCGTAAGTTGATTTTGGGAGTCTATGCGTACCGAAAGCGAGCGGAACTGCGACAAAACAGTTAGGTTTTTACTGGTTTCGCGGACATTTTCAGACATTTTGTTTTGTAAAAAATATTTCTACCCCTCCGAACGTTTCAAAATTTTTATAGGAGATCTAATTCTGTTCTATTTAGATGCTTCGATAAACATTTTGTTAAAATAAGGACGTTGACTAAAATAATAAATTAAGAAATTTGCTTAATTTACTATTCGAAAATAGTGGGTAATGCAATCTTCCACCGGCAGGGAGCGCAATATGTTCTATACAAATATTGCTTTACGAAACAGTGTTCAAAGGGCTGTTATAACTTACGTGAAAATTTCAAGTCGATCGGTTAGTTCGTTTTCCAAATTTTAACGAATTCGCGTTCATTCTCTATTAAAAAAAGCGTTTTTTTTCTTTTTAAAAGTCGATTTTTTTCCATTTCGAACAAAAAGTTTTGAATCAATTTTTTTTATATTTACATACTCTTAATTAGTCTACAAATATAGGCCAAGAAGCCAAAGTTTAAAATCTGTAAATGCTGTATTTTTTAATTTTTTGTTTAAATTTGAACTCCCATTAAAATTTTACCCTGTGGTTTTTATCTACTCTCCAAAATAAAAGCAGGTCTTTTTCAAAGCAGAGGTAATATCTGTAACTTTTAATAAGTAGCATATATCTCATGACTCCCTCAAAAAACGGCATATAAAAAGTCAGAAACGCTAATTTTTTAAAAAGAAATCTGGAGCCCCTCCCTCCCACCCTGGAATTTCACGCACCATTCTTTTTTACACTTTATCTTTTGTGTTATAAGCGTTCTTAAAGTTTCAAACAGATCGCCTTGCTAGATTTCCTAATTTTAACAAAATCGCGTTATGTTAGTTCCACATTCCACCACCAGGGAGCGCACTCTATTCTTAACAAAAGCTCCTTTACACAACCTATCAGTAGATATGTTACTCGAGGAGGTGGCGGTCTTCAGCAAGAATTTAAGATATTTGTTGAAATTACTATTCGGAAATAGTGGTAACTTAACTTTTGTCACATTTATATGTACTAAGTAGCATGTATCTGAGGACTTCGTCAAAAAACCGCACCTGAAACGGTATGAAACGCAAAGGTAAAAAAAAGAAATATTTCGCCTCTTCCCTCCCCCCACCCACCTGCCCGAAATTTCACGCGCTATTTTTATAAACTTTTTCTAATGTGTTATAAACTATCTTAAAGTTTCAAGCAGATCGCTTTGTCAGATTTCCTACTTTAAATGAAATCGCTGTCTCTTAGTTTCACTTTCCACCACCAGGGAGCGCACTGTATTTTTAACAAAACTGTATCTGAGCATAACTCCGTTACACAACCTATCAGTAGATATGTTACTCGAGGGAGTGGAGGTCTTAAGCAAGAAATTAAGATATTTTTGAAATTACTATTCGGAAATAGTGGTAACAAACTTTTGACATTTTTATATTTAATAAGACTCATTTATCTCAGGACTCCGTCAAAAAACCACACCGGAAATGGTAAGAAACGCAAAAGTTAAAAAAAAAGAAATCTATCGCCCTTCCTCCTCTTCCCACCTTCCCGAAATTTCACGCGCCATTGTTATATAAATTTTTTCTAATGTGTTATAAACTATCTTGAAGTTTCAAACAGATTGCCTTGTTAGATTCCCTACTTTAAGTGAAATCGCGGTCTGTTAGTTCTACATTCCACCACCAGGGAGCGCACTCTATTCTTAGCAAAAGCGTATATGAACGAAACCTCTTCACGCAACCTACCCGTAGATACATAGATTGGGGGGGGGGGGGGGCGGTCTTAACCAAGAATTTTAGATATTTGCTGAGATTACTTTTCGAAAATAGTGGTATCAAAGACTTCTGAAATTTTTATCTCGAATAAGTAACATTTATGCTGTATTTTTTCAAATTACACGCCGTTCTGAAGAAACTACAACTAAACGTAACGTGACTACCATTTAAAATAAGCATATAAAAGAAATAAACCAATTAGTGAAATTAGCGCCCCCACTCATAAATTAAGGGTGCAAAAAGTTCTGTACGAACATCCGACATGAGTTCCCACTGCCTGCGGCACTGTATAGTAGGCGGGCGATAAATTCGGAACATTTTTCTGTATTTAAAACATAAAAGAGAGCAATTAAAAATGCGTTTAAAAATGTCTTTAAAAAAACACTTCTGAAAAAAAAAAATCATTATGAGTATCAAAAATGAGAATTTAAATTCTATTAAAACTGTTGCTACCCGCTACAGCAGCAGAAAGCATTAGAATGCAAGGACTTATTGTTGCCAATTTCTAATTTCTAGTAGTAAAAGAGCCAGTAAGGAGTATTCTAATCTTTTATTTAACCTTTAAAAAACACATTTCTTGCTTTCTAAATAAATCAGCATCAAACAGGCACCTCCAATTTTCCGTAAACCAACCAAAATCGCCGATTTTTCAGCAGATATTATCACTCAACCAATCAAAGTAGAAAGAAAAACAGAAAACAGTGTGGCAAACAAAAAGCCTCCCAGGTTGTCAAGGTGGTTGCTAGGTTGTGACGTCATTTGAAACTAATCCCTTCTCTTACACGCTCATTATTATTAAATATGTTTTCAAAGCATTTGTTCCACCTTCATGCTAAAATTTAATGTTTAGTTGTAAAAATAAGTCACTCTTGAAACATTAAGCACTCAAATTGGTTTATTTAATTGTAACCCGTGTGCCGTGTCCTAAGAAGGCGGTAGCGATGGTCGAGGGTATTAACTTCGAAGGCTTAGCAATTTATATTCTCTTAGAATATGTTAACATGAAATTTATTTTATAACACAATCAAAGATATTCTGGAGTAATAATAAGTTGCTATGTACACAACAATGTAAAATTTGTTGAACAAAGTTTATGTAACAGAAATAGTGTCTATGAGAAGGTGGCAGCTAGTCTATTAAATCCACAGGCATTGCATCACTTGAACGGAAAGCGCTGGTCTTATCTCCGAGATAAAGATCTCCTTTTTCCGCGACGGCACCCTGTCGCCGCTGATTCGAGTGTCATTCCCCGGTATTAGGGATCGTAAAGTCCGGCCTTTTCGGCCTTCAAAATCTTCTACTCCAAAAGTCGCTCTTCCAACTCCAGCCAAAATCTAAATCTCTCCTCCGCATCCTCTCGTATATATCTCTCAATTATCTTCCTCTAAAAACAATAGTGAGTTTCTCAGCCACTAACTGTCCGTTCTTTTTAAGAACCTCCCAGGGACCTTTACTGTTGTCTCCTGAGTGGACACCTTAAGTAACTCCTCTTTTGCACGTGGGTCCTGCGATCATATGCTCTCGTGAGAACGTATGTGAGTTCTCTTCCCACGCTCAAAGATCAAAAAAGTGCCGGCTGCTCTTTAGCATTAGCAAACTGTCACCGATTGTCAAATGTCCAAGAGCGATGGTGACTGAGTAGTATCTTTCATCTTGCCGTGCGTCTTACTGGACTTTACCATATTTTTACTCTGTTTTAGAAATGCATTAGTTCTTTCTATATGGCGAATCTGATATAGTTCAGATCTTTACAACCACCCCCCCCCCTCCTTTTAAAAGAATATTTTGGCCGCAGGACGAAATATTCTGGAAAAGAGAAAGGTGACTCAAAATTTATATGAATGGCTCACATGCAAAAAAAAGAAAAAAGAAAAAACTTTATTTGCCTGCCTGCCCCTCCACAAAAAAGTATCCATTATACGCTCTATATAATATTTTACACTTTATTCTATTTTGAAAACACTTCACATTATATTATTTTTTCAAACATTAAAAGGAATGATAGCATACTATATACAGTTTTGTTTTCTTTTTTTTTTTCAAGATTGCTCTGCCCTACTCAAAAAAATCTATTTGGACAATGTCCTTCCGTGGCCTTTGTACTCTGGCATATTGGTCGGGTTGCAAAGTATGTGCCCTTTTGAGCGGTTTACGAGTCATTTTGTTTTTGCTATTCCTAGATGAAAGCGCACTGCTATCCGTTTCTATTAAACTCTTCTTATCAGTGCAGCTCTTTAATTTTTTTATGGCAACTATTCTCGTAGTCCCATCTTTTCCTGTGTTCATTCGTTTATTTGTCGAATGCCTCTCTGAATTTTGCCGATCCTCTTGCCTTTCACCGATTTCTTTTTGATCAATTTCCTTGTTTTTATCTAACCCTTTCCTGTTTTCTGTTTCCCTTTTAGATTTTGACAATGTATTTATCTCCGTTATTTTAACTACCGTTGACTTTCTCGGATTTTTGTTTATTTTTACCCTGATTTTGGCTTCTAAATCTATGTTCGTGCTTTTTTGTCCCGTTTTTCTGTTGCCAATTCCTTTCCATTTTCGCCTTTTCAATCTATTCATGGAATTATGAGTGTTAAACTTTTCTCCTTGACCAGCAATTTTCCAGACCTTTAATCCTTTATTACTTTTCATTTTCGTATTAATTTTTCTAGCACGTTTCGCTTTATTTGCTTTCGCCTGTTTTTTATTTTTGGGGATCTCTATAAGTTCGTCCACCCTTGCTATTTTTTCTTTCCCTTTCGTAATGTCTTCCCAACTATCAGTTTCATTTTGTTGACCGTTTGTTCCTAAATCTAGTATTTGTTTCCCGGGTTTAAAATCCTTTTCTACTGTTTTGCATAAATTCTGTAATTCGCACTTTTTATTTTTAACTGAGTTTTCACTCTCCCTTCTGACTTTTTTACTGACGTCCTGCGACTTAACCTGCTGTTCCCTCATTTTAATCCCTTCTATCTGAGATGAATCTCTGAACAGCTTTCCTTGTCCAGTACTTTGCGTATTTTGTATGACTTTTACCGGTATTTTTGACTTCTTGTCTTCGCGAGTTATGTGTGTGTCTGAGTTTCTTTTAATCCTTAAGTTTTTGACCTCACCTGACAGCTGTTTCTCTTGGTTTTCTGACCCATAGACTTTTCTTTTATTTCGTTTTAGAACACTGTCTTTTGTTCTCCCCTCTTTCTCCAAGTTTGACGAATTCGTCGCTATTCTGTTTTTCGGATTACCGTTATAATTCTTTTCCGTAACGCCCGTTTGTTTTTCCAAATCCCTATCGCCTTGAAAGTTTTCTGACCTGGAGATCGATTCCTCACGCGACTTGACTATGCTTTGTGCATTTTTACAATCCGTCTTACTTCTTTTCCTTAAGCTATCAGTTTAATTTTCAAACGGTATTTTGCCATTCTCATTCGACTTCTGTGCGAGCAGTTGTAAAGAAATTGGTTCCTCCTTTTCGCTCACGTTCAACTCATCGACTGCCGTGACGATTTTTGGACTAATCTCTTGTGATTGACTCACCCCTTGAATGCACCGTTGAAAGTTTCGAATGCTATTGGTTTTGTTTTCTCTGGCCGGCTGTTTAGTTTTTTTGCGCTCATACGAATTGATTAATTCTTGTGTTCTGTTTCCAAGGATATAGTAATCCAAATCTGACTCGTTGTCTGTGATAAGTGCTTTAGTTGTTATCACCGTTTTATCCGCTAATTCTAACTTTATTTCCGCAACCGGAAGCTGTTGAAGTTCCCTGTCCAGAGGTTGTCTTAGCCACTTAATTTCTCCGTTTAATTGCCCTTTATTAATGAATCTTCTTGGACATAAATCATCCATGGCTCCGGTATCGCGTAACATTGTAATTTCTACTCCGTTTATCTTTCCCTTACTTAAATATGGTTCGAAACCTTTATCTAATTTCGTACTACACCTGACATGATGTACCGTGCTTATTTCTTTTCCCGATCTTTTTAAATCTGGACAGTCTCGTATCCTATGTTTTGGACTTCCGCATTGAAAGCAAGTGCTTTGTTTTGTTTTTTCGAAAGCTTTTTGCCTTTCCCTATCGTCATTTTCTCCCGCCAATTAAATTTATTATCGGCATTTTTCCTCGGGTCCCTTTCCTCGTAAACCGTGCGATTGAACCATTTTCCGCTGTCGTTTTCCGCATATCTCGGTCTCTCGAATCTTTTTTCCACGGGGGGTCTGGCATAGCCTTTCCAGGACGTCGCGCCAATTATTGCTTCATACCCGTCCAAATCTTTTGTGAGTTTGTCTGGTTTTTTATACTCTGCCCACGAATCGATAAAATGATTTTTAGTTTCGATCGGCACTCTTCGTTTAATTTGTTCCGTAATAAGCAGGTCTTTTAGCTCCTCTAAAGTTTTGATGCCCAATCCATCAAGCCACCCGTCTTGAAAACTATTTAATTCGAAGATTAGGTCTTTCCATGGGGTGTTTGTATTTTTTTGATGCCTCATTAATTTTAAACGATAGGCTTCTGCTGTTAACCTATATCGTTCTAAGAGAATTTTTTTCACGTGAGCAAAATTGTCCACGCTGTCGGACGGTTCTCGTAAAATTAATTCTGAAATTTCTATGGGCAATAAAGCTAAAAGATGAGTTACTAGATCATCTGACTCGATCCCCGATCTTTCTGCCTGTCTCTCAAATAAATTTAAAAATAAAGTTATGTCTGATTTGTCTGGGTCGAACGAATGCATAATAGATTTTATGTTTAATTTTGGGCTTCTATCAGAACGATTGCTCGCGCTTGAACTGCTTCTCTCTGTGCCTTGCGTTAATCTTAATTCTTCTAGTTTGAATTCTCTTTCTTTCTGTCTGTCTGCGTTGTCTAATTTAGCTCTTTCTAATTCTAACTGTTCCTTTTCGCGGTCCCTTTCTGCCTTCTCGTGGTCTTTTTCTGCCTTTTCGCGGTCTTTTTCCCTAGCTAAATTTCTTCTCTATCTTGTACAATGTACCTGGCTTGCGTTAGCGCAAGGTCCTCGTCGTAGCTATCTGATTGCTCAATTTTTTGGATGATTATTTGTATTGTATCCCCATCCTCAAGTGCTACCCCCAATTCTGCTGCTAAATTCTGTAGATCAATCTTTCTGCAATGTTTTAATGCGGTCACCCTTGTCATAATGAAGCCTTATTTTTAACACAATTTCAATAATTTACACCAATAATTTCCTCGGAGAATTTAAAGCCTGTCAATTAACACTATAAAATATGTTTACATAAACAAATTTTAAATACAAATACAGGATATAAAGTATAAATTTACAATATCTGTGAAATTTTTTGGATACCTTCCCCTTTTGTTAAAAATAACCAATGTGCAAGATAAATTTTTCTGTTTAAAGTCCCTATACACACAGGATAAAACACAATATATAGTAAAATCTTATAGAAATTGCACACATATAATTCGAATAAACTTTTCAAATTTTTCAAATCTGAGCACTTCTTTGCAAACCATGACCAGTGTAATCAGTGTTCTGACCATAAATGTCTAGAAAATATCTTTATTCAGTAGTTTAACTAACATAAATTAATTTTCCTCACAATTTACATGTAATATTACACTACTTGCATCTCTAGTTTTAAAAAAACCTGTTCCCCTGAGCCCTTTTTTTTTTTTTTGGCTGGAGTTGGAAGAGCGACTTTTGGAGTGGAAGATTTTGAAGGCCGAAAGGGCCGGACTTTATGATCCCTAATACCGGGGAAGGATAACCGAATCAGCGGCGACAGGGCACCAGGGTGCCGTCGCGGGAAAAAGGAGATCTTTATCTCGGAGACAAGACCAGCGCTTTCCGTTCAAGTGATGCAATGCCTGTGGACTTAATAGACTAGCTGCCGCCTTCTCATAGACACTATTTCTATTACATAAACTTTGTTCAACAAATTTTACATTGTTGTGTACATAGCAACTTATCATTACTCCAGAATATTTTTTACTGTGTTATAAAATAAATTTCATGTTATTATATTCTAAGAGAATATAAATTGCTAAGCCTTCGAAGATTAACACCCTCGACCATCGCTACCGCCTTCTTAGGACACGGCACAACTTTTTTTTTTTTCGGCTCGCTACTGCAATCTCCCCTGAAAATTTTCTCCGCTTCCTTTCTTAGAAACAAAAATTTCCTTTGTATTCGTTTCGAATACAAACCAGATTTTAATCTGCTCCCTAGCTTGAGCTATCTTATGAATATCCTATGAATTCGCCTCTGTTATACTTGGCTTGATGCCCTATCTTAATGTTTACTTTACAAATTACAACAATTTTACTATCTCACAATTTTAGATTAAAAAAAATAATGAGCCTACCTGCTCTGTTGTGTTGAGGTCCCGTCACAGTTGCTCTGGCCAGTGTGCTGCCGTTGAAGTATCAGTCACTCTATTTGCGTCAGGGTCAGGCCTTTCCGAGGGAGTCTGTCGGTTGTCGGCTCTCTCCGTCTGGCTTTAGGTGGATCTCCTGGATGTCCCTTTGCTCTCTCCTGGGTCGCTGGACTGTTGACTCCTTCGCAGTGTTGCGGCTATGACGTTGTCCTGCTGCTCGATGCTCAGCTCTCTTTTGTTTTTAATCACAGACTGTTAACAATCTCATCTGTACTATTTTTTGCACATAAAAGTTCGTTTCGTTGGCTGCCACCAGTTGTGCCGTGTCCTAAGAAGGCGGTAGCGATGGTCGAGGGTATTAACTTCGAAGGCTTAGCAATTTATATTCTCTTAGAATATGTTAACATGAAATTTATTTTATAACACAATCAAAGATATTCTGGAGTAATAATAAGTTGCTATGTACACAACAATGTAAAATTTGTTGAACAAAGTTTATGTAACAGAAATAGTGTCTATGAGAAGGTGACAGCTAGTCTACTAAATCCACAGGCATTGCATCACTTGAACGGAAAGCGCTGGTCTTATCTCCGAGATAAAGATCTCCTTTTTCCGCGACGGCACCCTGGTGCCCTGTCGCCGCTGATTCGAGTGTCATTCCCCGGTATTAGGGATCGTAAAATCCGGCCCTTTCGGCCTTCAAAATCTTCTACTCCAAAAGTTGCTCTTCCAACTCCAGCCAAAATCTAAATCTCTCCTCCGCATCCTCTCGTATATATCTCTCAATTATCTTCCTCTAAAAACAATAGTGAGTTTCTCAGCCACTAACTGTCCGTTCTTTTTAAGAACCTCCCAGTTGCCTTTACTGTTGTCTCCTGAGTGGACACCTTAAGTAACTCCTCTTTTGCACGTGGATCCTGCGATCATATGCTCTCGTGAGAACGTATGTGAGTTCTCTTCCCACGCTCAAAGATCAAAAAAGTGCCGGCTGCTCTTTAGCATTAGCAAACTGTCACCGATTGTCAAATGTCCAAGAGCGATGGTGACTGAGTAGTATCTTTCATCTTGCCGTGCGTCTTACTGGACTTTACCATATTTTTACTCTGTTTTAGAAATGCATTAGTTCTTTCTATATGGCGAATCTGATATAGTTCAGATCTTTACAACCGGTTTACTTAATTATTTCTGCAAAAGCTTTATACAATCAACCAACCGAAAGCAAGCGGAAACAAACATGGAGGAAGGATATAGATGGAGTTGCAATGGAGTTATGAATAAAAAGGTGGAGACATAAGGAGGGTGTTCAGAAGTGCACTTCGCGCAGCGCGCGTGGTCAGAAGTTTATGCCATGGAGTAGGTCTTATCGAAGAAAGGGATTTTAACATAATTCAATTATTTCATTATTTTTATGGTTCAAAAAAGGTAAAACCAACGACTATATTTCTTTATCCTTCCAAAACATGGTTTTCGTAACAGGACTACATGCCTATGTTCACTCAGATAAAATCTAAAATAGGCGGGAAAAACATCACGTGACCTTCTTTATCTACTTTAGCCCATTTAGCCTTTAAAATTAGTTAACCAACCGCACACAAACTCCGCTCAAGCTGCTCAAAAAAATTGTGTGGGCGATTTGATCACGTGATTGTGCGTTTTCTGCTTATGTGTTATTGGTTGTACTTTGTTTGGTAGGTTGATTGATACAATTTAAGAATTCAACTGGTGTTCTAAAAATTTTAACTTTTTAACAATTTTCTTTTTATTTATTTAAAAATGATTTATCAGTTGATTTATAACTTCTGTGATAAATAGAATGCTGTTAGTAAACCAAGATTATGATATCAACATATGAGATTTGTTTGTAATCTACTATACTGGATGGATTTCAATGGAATTTGCACTGTTAGTTAGACAGTTTTTCAGAGAAGGTTTTAATGTATATATTTCTTATTTTATGATTGCATATTTTAATACCGTGTGGATAACAGACCAAAATACATCATAAAACATGAGAAATAAATGGCATTCAAAATTCTGTTAGTATAAGCAAAATACTTACTTATACTTTCAGTAGAAAATTTATAAACATTCTAATCATACTTTATTCACTATAAAACTAGACAGCAAACCTATATATTTTATCTCTTTAAAAAATATATGTACAGATATTTTTAGTTAAAATAATCTACAACTATTACATTTTATTTTTATAATGTTCAAAGTAAAATATGATTTCCAGCCTAGTCTCGATAAAAATTCACTCGCAAAGTATTCAAAAAAAAAAAAAAAAAAAAAAAAAAGAAAAAAGAAAATCAAGGAATTATCCTACGCGCAAAAGGATATTTTTGCACAATATATATTATTTTTTCATTTGGATTTGCTTAATGTTTATATCATTATATATATACATATATAATCACTTAGAAACTAAACTTTGAGTATTTAAAAGGCGTTCAGATGTAAAACTTTCAGCTCGAAATACCTCATTTTCTCACATTTAAATAAGTGTTTTATTATTATAATAAAAATACACGTGCCTCTGTATAATAAAAATAAAAAATATATCTTCATCAAAAATATCTTATTCATTATGAAAAATATAAAACAACCAATAAACAAAACAAAAAAAAATTGTGACACGATGTGGGACTGGAAGGATTCGAACCCAGAACCCCTAGTCTCGAGTTCACTGCCTTATCCATTCGGCCATCTAGCACACGTTCCTTTTGCAACAAAATATCTTTATAATTAGCACCTTAATTAATCAAATCCATGATCTGTTCTGGAACACACTACGTGTTATTCCATCCATGATATAGACCCACTCCATGTTCCTGCCTCCTGAGCTCGCGCGCGTAGCGCGTGTGCTTCTTGAACACACTCACAGTGTATTGTCTACCAGTTGCGAGTGAAGTAACTGAGGAGGTTGTCACAATATGGCGGCTGCTTTTTTAAAATCGGTTCTTCAGTTTCTGACTACCGGTAGGTCAAACATCCCACCAGTAAAATTGAATAGAAGATTTCGTCTTAAAGAAGCGTCTTAATAGTGGATTTTTTTTTTTTCAAAAATGTCGTAAAAATTTCTATTTGTTTTTACCGGTGTCAGTATGCCTTATAAAACTGTCAGTTTGTATCCATGGTTGTCACAATATGGCGGAAACTCAGGGCCTAACTACCACCAAAGAAAACTCCTACCAGTAAAAATGAAAATCTGTTTCTATCAGTATTTATGACTGAAATTTTGTAAAAATACGGCGTTTAAATAAGTTGAAAATATCTATATAAACCTACTGGTGGGAGTTTCCACCGTCGATAAACAAACCCTTTGATAGCGGTTACAGTTGAAGCTTCACTATTTTAAGGCTATGTCAGTTCCTCTTTATTAATAGTTCCATGGGAGTTGCAGTATGAAACCATTTATCGCTCAAATTTAATCGTCCAAGAAAGCCCAAACAAAACAAGCACGTGGAAGGGATTTTGTATTAATAAGACGAATTCAAAGAGATGAATCACAGCTGAAGAATATTTTAAGAAAAAATGGTACATTTTTTAAAGGGCGTTTGTTGTGTTGTTATTTATTAAAATAAATGCTTCCTTTTAAAATAATTGGAATTGTAAAATTAGCAATAAATAAATGTCAAAATAAGATTAAATAAAATATTGAAAACATTTGATAAAAACTAAAAATTGTATTATTAAAAGTTTTCTTTCTTTAGCCCTTTCCAACATAGACGAAAAATGTTTGTCTTCGGTTTGTATGGCCTTCTGGCCGAGCTCTAACTCTTGTAAATATACCGGGGTGACCCTACATTTTTTATATGTTATTGACGTTTACTATAGCGTGATCGCTATTGAAAAAAAAAGAAAGTGTGGCACTTATAGTTCATTTGCATGGGCGGTTAAAAGTATTTTGTTACATTACGCTCAATGGGAAAAATCGTTTCAAGTGCATTTTAATGGCGCTAGACAATTGAAAACATAAAGAAATTGATATGCATTTATAAAGTGCAGTAAAACATGCATTTCGTAGAACATGGGGTTTGCAAAGCAATTACAGGGCACACAAAAGAATTCCGTTATATAATGATATATGGGGGGGGGGGGGATTGTTTACAGCGATATTATGTTACTGAAATATAATGGAATAGACATAAATTACTCAGATTTACTACAATGTACTTGCGGTGAAATATGAAGTGCATAGCATTTATTGTTCATTTACAAGGACACACAAAAGATTCGGATACACTACAGTATCTAAAGTACTTGTCAGTATGTCACACAAATTTTGTGGGCGCTCTATCACAAGAACTATTGCACGGAATTTAATAAAAATTTATATTCATGTAGTCCCTAATATAAATTGGTGCTGATTAGTTTTTGGTGTAAATCCCCCAACAGGTGACGCTGCTATGCTGCATTTTTCGCGATTTCAGCAGTAGTTGTATCTCAAGAACTAATACACGGATTTTCATCAAACTTTTTCACTTTTCAAACAGTTTCAGTTGGTCCTTAATATGAGTTGGTGCTGATTACGTTTTGGTGTAAATCGCCCAACAGGTGGCGCTGCTATGCTGCATTTTCTGGGATTTACACGATTTTCGCAGTAGCTCTATTTCAAGAACTGATGTACGGATTTTCCTCAAACTTCAGATTCAGTTAGTCCTTGATATGAGTTGGTGCTGATTGCGTGTTGGTATAAATCGCCCATCAGGTGGCGTTGCTGTGCATTTTTCACGATTTCCGCAAAAGCTCTATCAAGAACTAATGCACCAATTTTCCCCTAACTTCAGAGTTAGATGTTAACACAAGTTGTTGCTGACTAGATTTTGG
This sequence comes from Maratus speciosus, assembly GCA_963932465.1. NCBI lineage: Eukaryota > Metazoa > Arthropoda > Arachnida > Araneae > Salticidae > Maratus > Maratus speciosus. The sequence continues at coordinate 508,463,821 of OZ010787.1, read as the reverse complement.
TGTTAATCGTTCAATAGGTGGCGCTGCTACGCTAGAATTTTCATGATTTTCGCAATGGCTCTATCCCAAAAACTAATGCACGGATTCTCCCCAAACTTCAGATTCAGTTTAACGTTGACATATGTTGTTGTTTGGTGGTTTTGGTGTATCATAGGTTTTGGTGTAAAGCACCAAATAGGTGGTGCTGCTAGGCTGCAGTTTGCTGGATCTACACGATTTCAGCGATAGTCATATCTCAAGAACTAATGCACGGAATTTCGTATCTTTAGAATCCTCATGATGGGTATAGACTGCCATTTAATTTTGGCAGTGCGCTAGCGAATTTTGAAGTATTAACATGTATGAGATAGAAGAAAGTTTTGGGATTGGTATAGATGGAAGTTTTTTTTTCTTTTTTTGTGTGTGTGTGTGTCAATTTTCTGAAAAGAAAAAGTTATTCTTGAGAAATGCATAACAATTTTGTGAAAAATAAAACTTTGTATCGAAAGGTCAAGTCCAATTACTCAAGTGCGAGCTAAGCATTTATTGATAATAATTTCATTCTTACTGCTAAAATTTTCCTATCAGGTGAACTTATTTTTTTGCAAATAATAATTTTTCAAAACTCAAGTAATTCAAACTAATTAATGGAGTTTCTTTGATGGAATGAAATTTTATAATTACGCTTCAAATAGGCCACCATTTTCGACTGTATCAATCGCTACTTATTTAATTAAACGTCTTTATTTGTTTTTAACAGCATATTAATAATTGCATGTAAATAGATAAAATATAATGATGAAAGCATTCTTTTAAAATTATACATGAAAACTTAAATTACAAATACTAATCGAAAATCTTGATTTTCGAGAGCAAGCAATTTTAGGGCAATAACGAAAGAATGTTAACCTTTCAAGTAAAATCTTAAAAGACGCTTCTGATATTTATATTTGAAATACATATAATAAAATAATCAAATAATTCTGTGAAGTGATATATTAGTATCTTTCATACATTCTGATCTAGTACTACGTACTATAACAGCACATAAGTCATTTTTTATCGAAATTTTAATCATATCTTGAATAACAATTTCCGACGGTAAAAAATGAAAGCAAAGAAATACCGGTTTGAATTGATAGGCGTGTCAAAGCACGTGGTTTTGTTTGGGCTTTCTGTAGCGGATTTTAGGGTTACTTTTTTGGCGTCACCTCCAACTACCTTACTGCGTCTCCATCTATCTCATTCCTCCATGGGAAACAAAGGAACGTATTTTTGATGAGCGATGCTTTATGAACCAACCAACCGAAAGTAATCTGAGGGAAAAAAGGCGTACTTTTGATGAGAGTGATGTCCGAATATTAATTAATTAATCAGCTAATAATTATAATATTAAAATTCTGAGGATATGGTGCATTAGAAGAGGCCTTGGACTCTTTTCAAAAATATTTTGAACCTCGTACGTGCCGTAGATTTTGCTAGCCATCGCACACAGGCAGACACACAGACAGACATACAGAGCGATTTGTTCTTTTATTAGTATAGATGATAGAAAATTTGAAATTAATTTTCTTTTACTTTAAAGTGGAATTTTTGAAATTGGGGTTATTTTGTGTTAACAGGTTTAAATTCATGTTAGAAAATTTAAAAATTAAGTGTAGTCTTTTAAGAAGTACTTTTAGTTAGAGGAGTAATGTCTTCAGTTTAATAATGGTTGGTTAGCAGCAAACAGCAGGTTATGGATTATGTTTTCGTTTTAGACAGGTCTGTTATACTCCATGTTTTCGAGTGTATTTTTGGAAAAAAAATACATGTTATTAGGTTTGGTAGTAGAGGTTACGGAATTAGGGAATTCGTTAAAGAATCTCTAATTTTGGGTCTTTACAGAATGAATTGGCGCACGTTTCAGTGCTGCAAGTCGCTATATTCATGATAATGTTCTCCGTTGCAGGAGAATTTTCTTGTTTTAAGGGTAGTAAAGTGGTGGAATTTTGTATAAAATGGCATATTTTTACGATTTAGATTTAGGTAGGTTTCGATGGGAATAAGGTTTTATTCATAGCTAAAATTTAGAGCTAATCATGTTTTTAAATTGTGAATATGTGTACATAAAAAGTAGCTTCGGGAGCACGAATCCTTAGATTGATTTAGAGTGCTCAACAGTCCCGCGTTTCAGCTTGAATTCAGGGGAGATTAACGGGTTTTACCGTAGCGTGCTTTCAACATGATTTGAAATCGGCGGACATTTCGGTCAGCTACACGATAGAGTTATATTTATGGTATTTTCGATAAGTTTTAGTCAGTGTAGAGAAAAATAATTTACACCGGTAGATAGCGTAGAAATAGGTCTTGGTAGTGGTATAAAAATTTTACATAAATGCATTCTTTTTAAGGTATAAAAAGTACGTTTACTTATCTGTAAGATTGTCGTACGTGTATTCCTTAGTGCGTCTGGTCTCCACTAGTTGGGGAGAAGTTGACAAGGGGTCAGGTTTGTAGATAATGAGTTCTCCCTTCCCTTTGTCCAGTGTACAGGGGCAGTGAAGGTGATTAGGGTCGTAAACGAGCCCATGGAAGAAGGAATACATAATCATTTTCTAGCACAGTCACTCTCCCAGATGCAGACAAAATTGCATTCGCGTCTGATTTGGAGTCAGATAGGCCACATCCATTACGAGTTTCATTTTGGATTTTTTCTTTCACACGGGAGGTGAAAAGAACATTACAGTTACGAACTGAGTAGAGTTAATAAATTATATGTACATTTATTTTGGTTGATAAAATTATTTTATGAGAAAGAAAATGACAATTGGGGTTATGGAAAATTAAATATTATTAATAATTACACAAAAATAAAAAAATATATAAGAATGTACAATTGAAAAGTGTTAGAATTTTGTAAAATGAAAGTGTATATTGCAGGTTACCTAGTAAAATTTATATGTAACATTTATTAGTATTATATTGTAGTAATGGTAGTAGTATAGAATGCGTATTTTAAATTGATAACTATATGTAAAAGCCATACTGTGTATCTGTAAGAAAAATAAGTCAGAAACATTGTTTTGAATTTAGTTCAGTGAATTTTTTTCTAAATTATCATTGCTTTGTTTCTTTGGCTATAAAATTGGTAGACAAAATTTTGGGAACAAAAGGTGTTGACTCCAGTGAAATATGTTACAAGTCTACAGACCTAGAGGACTGTAGATCCAAATTCTAAGATGTTCCAAATAGACAGTCCACGTTGCTACTTACAGGAACGAGTACTATGAACACTCCAAGAACTCTATGTTGAACGGTTATGGTTGTCGTCGACACTTTGTGATTGCACGATACAGTGAGGCATGTCAGCTACAGTGTATGGACATTACCTTTACAAAGGACTTTTCGATAGCCAGCGGCGCAGCAGGCAAACAGACAGTCTATATCTGCTGTATTGACTTTTAGTTTCTCATATAGAGGACGCCAACTGACGAATCAGTCGAGGTTCACAGGACATTTTCTTATCAACAGATTGCTGTTATCCCACACCAGATGAAACGTTTTGATACCTGAAAAAAAGACCAGGGTCTTTTTTTCATTTTGTGTAGGGGGATATGCTGGTAACGATATCATTCCAATAGGTTAAAAGACATTGATATCGTTTCAGCAGTTTAAAAGATATATTTTAGTGTATATAAGAATATACCTATATTCATATTTGATTAATTCAGAATTATTATTATTATTATTATTTATATGTTGTATAAACTGTATAATGAAATGTGATTTTTTATATATATTTATGTGAGGAAAGCATCTTGTTTACGGAGGAAGTTTCATGCAGGTGGAGATTTATCTCAAAAGGGGATCTTTTATCCGAAGCCAGTTAGTCTGGACTTCAACAATACTTTTGACTTATAGTCAAAATTATATTTACAACCGGCCTCATGGATATTTATGAGGGCCCATAAAGTGGACCACACAACGGACAGTGACAGATGGCCATTTTTCTCTAGCGCCCCTTTTCAGGGGCGGGGCGCGGTCCGTTCCCGCACGGTTCGAGTACCGAATAAGAGTTGGGTGCCGGGGTGTTTAACGAGGGGCGACAGTCATACTGTCCGCGGATTGAGCAAGGGGCTTCAAGTCCGTCCCCCTATTGTTACAGCTGTGTCTTTTACGTAAGAATGGTAAAAGATATTATAATACTTCTACTTCAGTCTTCAAGAAAGACAGTTGAGTTCTGCTTTAGTCATGTAGTTAGATAGTCCTACTTTAGTCGTATTGTTAGACATTACTACTTGAGTAAATGCTTCCCTGCAATTTTCGTAATTCGGCTTTCACCGGATCTCATTTACCCGTTTTAGTGTGCAAGAATAAAACACCGGTCGTTATAGACCCGGTATATTCGATCTACTAGATCTATAGTATGATGTCTACGCCATGCTCAAATTGTAGAGCTGGAATTTTATAAAGAGGACTATCGTAAACTAGTGCTTTGTGATGTGCCTACCTTCTGTGGATATACTCGCTATTTCAACTATATCTGATGTCTTAAGGTATGACAATTTATGATATTTTGTTCCTACCTAAAATTGTGTATTTTTAATGATTAGGGATTTTTACTACCAATTGGTACCCAAGTACTTAAATGTTTTGGTAAGGAGTAATTTTAAATTAATTGTAAATTTAAAATGACGAGTTTTGTTTAGTTCTTTAGAACATGCTTGTCTTGTGACACATCTTTCTTAATTTGTATATATGTTTCATGTAAATAAAAATAAGTTAATTGTTAATATTTGGATTATGTCATTTCTACACTATGAGTCTTGTAACTTATTTTAGTATTAGTTTTTATTTCAGGTTTGTTCGAATTCTTTAATGTTTATTAAATGCGTAAATTTTATAGGTTTATATTAGTTATTTATGGGGTCTAAAAGCTACTTCTTCCACGAAAAATTACACAACGCAATTGGGGCAGTTTTGGAGATAGTGTCTCCCCCCCCCCTTTCGGATAATTATGCATAAATTATCGCAGAAGTTAGCCACGACCGAAAGTTTCACTATCACAATGATTTTATTATGAATTTTGAATTATCACTATGGATTTTACAGGTCGAGTAATTAAGGGGTGGTAACTTAATTACTCTGGGGTTTTGGGGATTTGGGAAGTGTTGAGTCTCTCCCTCTCTTCCGGGTTTTATGTCTTATGTTTGTATTAGTAGTTCCGCTGTTGTACCCGTTGATTAAATATAATACAATTTTTCCCCCAAATGATATTTCACCATCTCCCCCTCTACCAAAGGTGGTTTTCTATAACTTGCCTGTATGTTTGGGTAGCTTAGTTGGCTACCGTTATATGGGCCCAGTTCTGCCCAACAATATTAATACCATCTCATTAAAATTATACACATGTTTTGGACAATAAGAAATGCATTTTAAAAAAATAAAAATTGATTTTTTAAAGGGCGTTGAATTACACCTCTTCCCTCCAACTGCCACGGGGCATGCCCCGAATTATATATATATATATATATATATATATATAAAGTTAAAACATTTTAAATATTTAAATATTTAAAATTACCAAGGGGAATAAGTGACAAAATTGAAAAAAACTGAGCTAAGTGCACAGGTTATCTGTAAATAAGTTTATTTGTTTGGAGGTAAAAAATATGTAAGTGATTTTATGTGCTGCGTTCTAAACGTCATTTTACTCAGTTTTTTAAAAAACTTAATCCTTAACCTCTTTAATCTCTACTTAAGTTAAAAAATATATTGTAGCCCACTTTTCTTTTGGAGTTGCTCAAATAAGAGTTCAAAGACCGCTATGAATTAAATAACAGTTTTATACTTTAAATACGTCAATTACTATTGATGTTCAACTTAGAATTCAGTTTACTTAAAACCTTTATTTTATGACGTGCATCCTTTAGCATCTGTGTGTGTTTTTGTGTGTGTGTGTGTATGGGGGGGGGGGGCGTCCTCATTTGTACTCTAAAAGTTCCTTCGGTAGAAAAAAGAAATCTGAAATCAAAATGCCACATATTCAAATTTCTAGAAAGAAAATGTGTAAACATGGATGTATTGGAGGGTATACCTTCTGGATTTTTTTAATATGCTCCGTATACCCTCTGTTTCTCAAATAATAAAACTACAGCAAAAACTTGATACATGACGTTACTGACTTTAGCGTATGCCCTCTGCATCTAACGTGTACTCTCTGGTTTTTTACAACTACAACAATCTTTGTAAAATGTTCAGAATTAAAAAAAATATACTGCTACTTAAAATACATTGCTTGTGCTTCATAAATAACATTATTCCAAATACGAACAGATGAAACCGCGAGTGAATGGTTAAGCCACTTTTCTGCTGAGCAACAAGACCTTGGTTCGATCCCGTCTCGGGTAAGTGTTAAAAGTTTACAGTAGTTTGAGTTTAATATATAAATCAGATATAATATGTGACTTTGGAAAGCGGTTGTTGAAATATGGGTGTTTGTCCTAAAAAAATTATATTTTATCTTTTAAATGGAAATTTTTAAATACAGAAATATGCAAAATAAATGGATTTTTTTCTGGTATTTACATCAGAAAATTTCCATTAAAATATCTAAATAGAACTGGAGTCTGGAATGGTAGTACAGTTTCATATATATATTTTTTACAGTCTATAATGCTCACAAAAGAAGAAAACAAGGTGAAAAAATGTCTGTCGAAGTGGTCAAACATGGATGCAACTCAGACGTTTGAACTGTCTTAAATTCAGACGCATACAACTGTCTTAAAAATTAAGAAGTAAAGCGACTAATTCGAGTTCTTGTGGCAGCCTGATGGTCTGAAACCAAATCTCTTGTAGTCGCTTCGCGGTTTCTTCGAGCCACAATGACAAAAAACGGTCTTCGGACGCAGTTGTTGCACTTGGTCTTCCTTGACCAGGCTGTCTGTCAACTGATCCAGTGCTTAAAAAGCTGCTAGAAACTCTTGCTATGACACTTTGATATGATATTCAAATCTTGAGCGACCTCCATTTGTTTTTGACCTTCCTCGATTCTACCAATTATTCGCCACTTTTAACCTTAACTTAAATGATGCCTTCGAGCCATAACTAATCAATACTGATCACACTAGACACCACATTCACTTTAAACAACACTACAGACCAGAATTCCAACATATGTCCATTGCGCACCACATTGTCAATAATCTATTTTGCATATTTCTGACGCTAACATATGCGCGGAAGTGCAATTTTGAGTTGAATAATATTTAATTAGCATAAATAATTGCAGTATTGGGCATTGGTTGCAACATTAACTTAGTGAGCACGTTTTTTCTCATTATCCTTTAATTTTGTTGACCAGTGTATTAATATATTTGTTAGTTCTCATCAGATAGTTTAAGTTAGATTTGCTACCATTCTAATAAGTTTTTTTATTTGAATTCTATTGTATATAAAAATATATTTTTATTATAAAAGGCACAATTGAAAAAAAAGTTATTTTTAAGATTTTTCATTAAGATCTTAGAGTAAAGTAAACAACTATCCGTAGTTTAATGCATTTTGTTGGTCTCGCTTCGACCGAGTGCTCTCATGGCCGTGACGTCATTTCCTCGACGTCACACCAGGAACTGGCCTTGTATTTAGTTGGTCACGGTCTGGGGATGATCAGTATTCATTAGTTAATGCTCAAATGCATCATTTAAGTTAAGGTCAAAAGTGCGAATAACTGGTAGAATTGAGGAAGGTCAAACACAAATGGAGGTCACCAAACATTTGAATATCCCTCAAAGTGTCATATCAAGAGCTTCGAGCAGTTTTTTAAGCACTGGATCCGTTGATAGACAGCCTGGTCAAGGGAGACAAGAGCAACAACTGGATCCGAAGACGGTTTTCTGTCATTGTGGCTCGAGGAAACAGCGAAGCGACTACAAGAGATTTGGTTTAAGACATTGAGGCTGCCACAGGAACTCGAATTAACCGTTTTACTGATGCACGAAGGCTTAACAGGGGTGGACTGTATGCGAGAAAAACAAAGGTTTCTTTTCCACTCACTCCAGCTTCCCGTTTAAACTGTTGCCTTCGTCATCTTCAATGGAGCAAAGAAGACTGGGCTCAAGTATTGTTTACTGACGAGTTTAGATATAGTCTGGACACTAATTCTAGACGTTTTGATCTGGAGAGAGGAAGGCACACGCAACTTGCCTTCCCTTGTCCATGAAATATCCCGTTCGAGCCCAATCGTCTTGTCTTCATTGAACATAACGACGATAAGAGTTTAAACGGTCCCTTTTGGAAGCTGTAGTGAGTGGGACACAAACTATTTGTTTTCTCGCATACAGTCCACCCTCGTTAAGCCTTCGTGTAGCAGTAGAACGGATAATTCGAGTTTCTGTGGCAGCCCGAAGGTCTGAAACCAAACATTTTGTAGTCGCTTCGCGGTTTCTTCGAGCCGACAATGACAGAAAACGGTCTTCGGATGCAGTTGTTGCGCTTCGTCTCCCTTGACCAGGGTGTCTATCAACGGATCCAGTGTTTAAAAAGCAGTTCGAAGCTCTTGATATGACACTTTGAGGGACATTCAAATCTTGGGCGACCTCTATTTGTGTTTGACCTCCCTCGATTCTACCAATTATTCGCCACTTTTGACCTACACTTAAATGATGCCTTTGAACCATAACTAATGAACGTTGATCACTCTCAGACACCGCATTCACTTTAAAGAACACTTCAGACCAGAATTCCAACATACGTCCATTGCGCACCACATTGTCAATCACCTAATTCGCATATTTCCGACACTAACGTATGCGCGGAAGTGCAATTTTGTATTCAATAGCAAATTGGCACAATTGCAATTGTTAACTGACATAAACAATTGCAGTATTGGGCATTGGTTGCAACATTTAGCATACTTTTTCTCATTATCCTTTAATTTTGATGACCAGTTTATATATTTTTAACGTTTCTAATTAACCCTCCGACTGTCTTGGCAAAGGGCAAAATTGTAATGTTGTTTTCTCTGCATTTTGTTTTAAATGCTAAAAAAAAGGATTCTTTGAACATTTTATAAAAAAACTTAATAACGGATATTAATGCAATCCCTGGAAGTATTAATCATTTTTCAATGTATTAAAAATACATTAAATCAATAGAATTATATTACTTTAAATATTGCTTGTATTTCAGTGAAACCTGGAGCTTAGTGAACGTATTAACACGGGCTTGTCAGTGAGGGGGTTAAACCATAATATAAAAGGAAAATAATTATTTTACCTATAGAGACCAAATGAAGGGTAGTGATTTTATATGAATAATGGACTTGAAAGATTTATAATTTGTTTGTTTATCACAGGTCAAGGGTCGCTTGGATCCCACATACAGGGTTTCTGGTGGAAAATAAGTGGTCCTGCTTTTTAAAATACCCTGTCTACTTCCAATGATCGCCCATGTACTATTGGTTTGGTTTTAAGGTAGCGAGCAAGTCAGCCAATTTGGTCTTTTAAAGAGAAAGGTCTGAGAATTTTATGTGGGTTATTGACAGAATATTGCCTCGAATAGAAAAGGATATAGGATGAAGGAGGAATATAGGAGGAGTTCGAACATCACTTCTCTGTGGATCTTTGAGATCACTGATGATAACATCATTTTCTTGCTTTTTGAGATCACTTTTGACTTATTTTTCGAACTGACAAGGAAACCACTTTTGGTGCTGCTCACACCTAGCATCGAGACCTGGTGCATTTTGTAGCCCTAGACATAAAAGTTAGAGAATCGATAAAATTTCTCTGTTAAAATCATATTTTATATATATTTTTTATACTTTTTATTTTTTATTATTGGATTTTTATTTGTTTATTTCACGCCACAAGTGAGTTAAGTCGCCAAATATGGTACTACAATTTTTCGCCCGCTTTATCCCTGGAGTATTTGTACGTTACGTATTAGAATTAAATCAGACTGGGATTTGCTTGATATATAAGCAAGGATAGCATAAGAAACAAGAATTATGGTTTTTTCCATGCAGACGATAAATGTATCAATAGTAAACATACTATTTCGGTTAAAAACTTTCAAGATCATTGAAAACTATCTTTTTTGTGAAATACAAAATAAGCAACTATTTTTTTTTTTTGAAGAGAGATGAAATAAAGTTTCGAATGTTTCAAATAAAATGCTGTTGTATTAAATATTGTGTCTTTTGCTAAAAGTAATCATAAAGTAAATTAATATTGTTACACAATTTAGAAAATTTACTGCGCTTAATTAAGTCGGTGCTTAATTAAGTCTACAATTTCTAATGAAGTCCAAACCACTTCTCACACACGACAAGCAGCTATGTCATTCGGCTAGGGTTACAAGAAAGCTCTACTTTTGAAAAAAAAAAAACCGCCAACTTTTCCCCCGCCAAAAATGTAAATATAATGTTGTAATTTTTCATAATTGAATTCGTATGTTCTTGAAAGAATTTTTAAACTTTTTAAAATATTTTATACTTATTATTGCTGTGCTTAATTAAGTCGGACATTACAATTTCTAATGAAGTCCAAACCACTTCTCACACACGACAAGCAGCTATGACATTCGGCTAGGGTTACCAGAAAGCTCTACTTTGAAAAAAAAACGTCATCTTTTTCCCCGCCAAAAATGTGAATATAATGTTGTAATTTTTCAAAATTGAATTCGTATGCTTTTGAAGGAATTTTTAAACTTTTTTCAATATTTTATACTTATTATTGCTGTGCTTAATTAAGTCGGACATTACAATTTCTAATGAAGTCCAAACCACTTCTCACGCACGACAAGCAGCTATGACATTCGGCTAGGGTTACAAGAAAGCTCTACTTTTGAAAAAAAAAAACATGCCAACTTTTTCCCGCCAAAAATGTGAATATAATGTTGTAATTTTTCAAAATTGAATTCGTATGTTCTTGAAGGAATTTTTAAACTTTTTTCAATATTTTATACTTATTATTGACTAATTTGCATTTTTAAATGACTTTCTTAAAAAAAAAATCTATATTAATAGTCGGATAAGTGGTTTCAAAAATTGCATTTTCACAAAGTTATGCTGCTGTAAAATAAAAAAATATGATTTTAACAGAAAAATTTTATCGATTCTCAAACTTCCTAATATAGGTCTTTAAAATGCATCAGGTCGCAATGATAGGTGCGAGCAGCACCAAAAGTGGTTCCCTTGTTAGTTTCTTTAAAGTTCAGTTGAAAATACAGTGATGAGTGATGAATGATGAATTTTAAGTCTGAGATTTTTCGGATATGTTCAGTTGTCAGAGTCATGCTTTGTAGCTTTTATGTAGCTTTTAACCCTTTGAGGGGCGGTGGGATATATTATATCCCACCTTAATTTAATCAAGATCTGTACCAGAAACATTTGATTAAATTTTACTTTTATAACTTTGCTGGGAAAAAGTTAAAAAATTACTTTTCTTTATTTTGAAACAAAATTTTTCGAAAATTCCGGTGTGAGTTCAACATTACAGAAACGCAATTACTTGCCCCTAAAGGGTTAAGCATTAGCTTATAATATTATGCAGATATTGAGACCGCAATTATGCAAAATGATCTCTTGTTTTCATATCTCAATTCAAGAGCTATATTATGCACTCCATCAAAGTACCTATTTAAGTTTGGCCGTGTTTGGTCCGCAATTAATGTTTTAGGTAGCTTTCTTTACAAAAAAGCTACCTATTGCAGCCGTTCGGAGGAAAGCGATTTCAAAAAATTTTGGTATATTTTCATCGATCATGACCCCCAGACCCCGAAACCACCCTCCGTTCAAAATTGATATATATATATATATATATATATATATATATATGACCTATGTCATACTGTAACTCTCGTATTTATGAACCGATTTGGATGTAATTCAGTGTGTACATAGTAAATACCAATGTCTCGACCGAGTTCGTTGGCCAGCTTCATCCGCCATTTTGTTTCAAAATGGCGGCCATTTAAAATTTTTTAAAAAATTTAAAATTTGAAATGTGGTACCAAAAAATTGAAAATGGAAAAATATTTTTTTCTTATGTATTTGATCTTTATACAAAGACTCCGTAGCAGTTTTTGTTTCGTCTATATCTTAAAAAATGGCTGAGTTATAGCATTTTGAATTTCTAGCGAAGCTGACATTTTGAAACGTCCTGAATTTTGTCACGCCATAAAAGGCGTATTTATGAACCGATTTGGATGTAACTTCGTTTATACATAGTACAGACCAATGTTTCGACCGAGTTCGTTGGCCAGCTTCATCCGCCATTTTGTTTAAAAATGGCGGCCATTTAAAATTTTAAGAAAAATTTAAATTGGAAATGTGGTACCAAAAAATTTAAAATTGAAAAAATATTTTTTCTTATGTGTTTGACCTTGATAAAAAGATTCGGGAGCAGTTTTTGTTTCGTTTATATCTTAAAAAATGGCTGAGTTATAGCATTTTGAATTTCTAGCGTGGCTGACATTTTGAAACGCCCTGATTTTTGCCACGTGATAACAGACGTATTTATGAACCGATTTGGATGTACCTTGGTGTGTACGTAGTACATGCAAATAACTCAACCGAGTTCGTTGGCCAGCTTCATCCGCCATCTTGTTTCAAAATGGCGGCCATTTAAAAAAATTTAAAAAATTAAAATTTAAAATGAGATTCTAAAAATTTGGAAAATGAAAAAGATTTTTTCGTATGTGTTTGACCTTAATACAAAGATTCCAGAACAGGTTTTGTTTCGTCCATATCTAAAAAAATGGCTGAGTTATAATATTTTGAATTTCTATTGTGGCTGACATTTTAAAACGACCTGATTTTTGTCTTTCGATAACAGTCGTATTTATGAACCGATTTGGATATTACTTGGTCTGTACATAGTGCATACCAATATCTCGACCGAGTTCGTTGGCCAGCTTCATTCGCCATCTTGTTTCAAAAAGGTTGCGATTTTTTTAAATGTATTTTAAAATTTAAAATGAGGTATTAAAAAATTGGAAAATGAAAAAGATTTTTTTTATGTGTTTGGCCTTGATACAAAGATTCGGAGCAGTTTTTGTTTCTGAAAATTTGTTCTTTTGTTTATATCTTAAAAAGTGGTTGAATTATAGCACTTTGAATTTCTATCATGGCTAACACTTTGAAACGATCTTGTATTTGTCACGCGATAACACACGTATTCGCCTATTTCGATGGAAGAAGGCATGTGGATAGTATACATCAATATCTCGACCAAGTTCGCTGGCCAGCTTCATCAGCCATCTTGTTTCAAAATGGCGGCCATTAAATTAAAAAAAATTATATTTAAAGTGAGGTGCAAAAAAATTAGAAATTGAAAAAGGTTTCTTTCTTAAGTATTTGACCTTGATATAAGGATTCAGGAGCATTTTTTGTTTGCCTTTATCTTAAAAAATGGCTCAGATATACTAGTTTCAATTCCTAACGTGGGTGACATTTTGAAAAATCTGATTTTTTGCCTGCGACAGCACTCGTATATATCAACCGATTCCGATGTGAGTGAGCATGTGCACAGCAATTACTAAGGTCTCGACCAAGTTCACTGGTTAGCCTCATCCATCATGTTGTCTTAAAATGGCAGGCACTTTAAGAAATCGCCAAATTTGGCAGCCAAATATAAGTTACTTTAATTAAAAGCAGCTTGGATAAAGCTGACTAATTTCGCGAAATTCTCATTCATAATGATTTAGTATTGATAAAAATTGGTATTGAATCTCCTACATTCGGTTTCCACTAAATTGAGCTTCGTGTGTTTGAATAATATAAGTTGGCTTTTTTAAAATAAGGAATATGAAAGCTACCTCTTCCTCCCGGCACTGGCCGGAAGGACTTTTTAGTCATTGTGTGCGTGAATTGAGTTTAATATCGCCGGACTTGGCGATCCGGGAGTCTTGGATCCTGCGATGCTGTTATCAGGTATTTCCCTTATTTTATCTGTTAAAGTGTGTTTAATTGCAATATTATTAAGTAATGATCCTGTAGTGTGGGGCAGGAATCCTAATCTTATTATTGATCTTAATTTTCTTATTTAAAATTAAATGCGCATAAAGCAACTAGGTTTGACAAAATGTTAATAAGGTCTATGGAATTAATTAAGAATGTAAATTGCACAAATTCCAAATGGGAATTATTTAATTCTGGAAAATGTTCGGAATTAAAAATCCGAGTTTTATGCTACTAGGTAGTTTAAGTAAATTCGATGTTCTTTTCTTTTTTGTGTTTTAAATCTGTAAGTAAAAGTTTTTGTTAATGTTAGTTACGTGTTGACAGTGGCGCCAACTTATATGGGTCTGTGGGGCGCGCGAGTCCACCCATTAATTTGATCTCCCTGCCTACCCAATTTCAATGAATTTAAGTTGTTATTTATTTATTTAATTGCTGAAATGGAATTTGGTTTTATTGATGTTCGCGAAATAATTTTATTTGGAAAACATTAAGGCTGTTCTGAAATCCAAAAGCTCAACTTTCTGACATAAGTTTCAATTCATTTTTGTACGGAAACGCATAAAACTAGAAGGTGTTCTTATTCAGAAACTATGTCATCGAACTGTTTTTTCCGTTTTCTTGTAAACGCAATAGATCTTTCAGAAAATACTGTCAAAGTTTGCATTTTGAACCAAACTTCCGAGCGAAAGAAGAAAATCCAGTCAGCAAGGGGAGAAAAATGCCGTGTCACGTGATCAAAATTGCTTTTAACTCAATAGGTAATTTATTGATCAAAAAATGGAAAACACAGTTCTATTCCAAATCGCTTCCATGGTCAGGCTTTCCAATTTTATATCTTTCAGTTAAAAAATGAATTTGTAAATGTGCCAAAACGTTTTGCTCTTGTTGATCAGAGCAGTTGAGAACAGCCTTAAGAACATAAATTCGCTTTACAGGAGCGCTAAAAGCCCCTTCAGCTGATGTATAATTAAATTTATCTCAAAACCAAATATTCTGCATATTTTGCCAATCTGTGACTTGAATTGATAAAACAATTATGTGACTAAATTGTATGTTTTTCTTGACGTTTAATTTTTTATACTTTCAATAGTTAATTTTTATGTTATTTATAATAAATATTAATGTATTTATAAGGAAGAACTTATGCGAATATAATATAATAAATTTATTTATTAAATTATAATTATAATAATTTTATATTTTGATTAAAAAAAACATAATTTAACTTCAAATTATCATCTTTAGTCATTCGCCCCTTTCCCGTGTCTGTCTTCACACCACACACACACGCACTAAGGGGGAAAATTCTATGTGTTATTTTGCTCAAAAAATTTTGAGCCCACCCAATATTTTTCAAAAGTTGGCGCTACTACGTGTTGATATTCGTTTATGAATCATATTTGACTCTTTAGGTTAAACTAATTGTAGCTTTTGGGCTGAGGAATTTAATTGTTTGTATAATCTCTTTTGCCAACAATTCATACGCGAGGGTTGCTTGAAAAATATTCACAACGCGATTTAAGTAGAAATGAATTTAACCAGAAATTTCTTTAAAAAAGAGTTAAACATATATATAGTAGGTGGGGGTAAAGATACGCACGGGGCAAAGATATGCACTGGCTGATTTAATATGAAGAAACATTTCTATAATCATTACTGCTAGGTGGTAGTTTGGTCTCAAGTGTAGTAGTTGTGTGTATAAACCTTGTGAAAAAAGTAGCACTCCGTGCCAAGAAAATGAGGTAAGTTTAAATTTTCGAATTTTGATCTAATATTTTTAAAATTTTACCTCATTGTTTAGCTGACAATACTTCGAATTTCTACAAATCCGAAAATTCAGTGGAGAGCGGAAACTCTATAGCTTCTCACTGCAAATAAAGGCGTCTAAAATTCAGACACATATGTGACTGAAAAAGTAATTCAGACATTTAAGTGTCTGAATATGAAATTTCAGACATCATAGGTGTCTGAAATTAAGACACTTAAAGTGTCTTACTATGATCATGGTATAAAGACGGGTTACCATCTCCCGGTCCCAGGCCCTTAGAAGGCCCATCTGTCAACGCAAGGAACCACCCGTGAGACAAGCCCCGCGGCGCGTCCCGAAGGTCGCCGCCAGACAAGTCCCAACAGAGCAGAACCCCACGCAAACTCCGGTCAGGCCGGCGCACTGCCCAGCGCACGTCACGCCGGCTATTCTCAAGTTGGTAAACAATCGCTACGATAGTCCTCACCACCCAGCTAGAAAAACCAAGTGGTCCCTAAACTTGGTTACTCGAGCCGGTAGACCCCGCAAGCCATCGCAGGAACCAGACGCCTATAAAGACGCTGGGCCCACGGACTGAACCGAAGCTTCCCGACCCGAATTTAATTTACGGAAGGCCCGCAAGATCAGATACCATTTTCCGGCAGAGACATTTTTGTGGGCCAGCCGATAGGAAAGTTATTGAAGAGCCCCTAACTCGAAAACCAGGGAGGACGGGGAAAGTCCCTCCGGCCGTAAAGCGACTCAGCTCCTGGCTTTTCGCCCAAGCCACCCGGCTCAACCGACGGAACCCCTCGTGGATCACGCCGGGAACCAGTTGGCCCAGACTAGGTGCCGTTAGCGACCCCAGGCGGGCACGGAAAGCTCCACCTAGACGGAATAGACTCCGCCTCGCTAGGGGGTTGGACGGAACGGAGTCCCGCCAGCCCCCACCGACTCGACCCCATCCTAAGACAGAGAAGCCAGTGGAGGCCGACAGAAGCCCGCCCGCCACTACCTTACCTCACGGCCGTCGAGGGTACCCAGGCCCGAAGGCCCCTGACACCGTGCAGTGACCGACCGCTACCTTTGTTAGTGCGTTCGAAAGTTAGGTGGAGACACCTCTAGGTCCTCATCACCAGGCGAGGAAAACTCCGGTACCGCATAGACACGGAGGACCTGGATCGGACCAAGAGTTCCCCTGAGGCACGATGAGCCGCCGCGTTACCGGCGAGCCTCTGGCCCGGTTCCCCGCGGGGACAGCGTTCGATGGTGGACCTGCCGGCCGACCCCCTCCTATGGGTCACGGCACGACATGGAGCAACCAGAGCCATACTGGCCTCCCCACGCGACCGCTCCTTTGTCGACGGGGGCACCGCCAAACCCAACTAGCCTAAGGGTCGGCTCACAACTGCTTCAGCTGAGGTCCTCGGAGGGATGAGCCACCCAAGTCATAAAGTAACCTGGGCGCTGTCCGAAACCCTCACCTTTCGGTTGCTCCGGGAGTCCCTGCATGGCGTTCCCGCGAGCCCCGTCGTCACTAGCGAGCACCGAGGACTTTCCACTACAAAGCCCTCACTCCTACCTCAGGCTCCCTCCTAGTCAATTGGTGGATGGGGTCTTATCGCCTTAGCTATCCTTTGCCCAGAGTCACCACCCGGTCTATGACCGGCTCTGGGATCAGACTATGGAGCGTCGCTACCCGGCTTGGCCAGAGAACCCGGCTGCCGGGGTGCGCCCTCCCGCGGACGACCGAAGGGCGTTGCACCCATGCACGACGTCTGTTAACCGTGGCCACCGGACTCAACGCCTGTCGGAGATGAGCCTCTCGAGGAGGTGGCGATTCGTCCCCATCCGGCCCCCTCGCATTCGTACACAACGAACTCTGCCGAGCTTCCGGTCACCTCCCCCACTCAAGGGGTCGTGTCGGAACCACCCGGAGGGGCGGCCACCTATGATCATGGTATAAACACTGTAAACTGAAATGTCTGAAATTCAGACACATAAGTGTCTGAAAATGGAGTGTTAAATTTTCAGACATTTTAAAGTGTCTTAATTTTTAAGACACGTGTATGCATCTGAATTTAAGACATTTCAAACGTCTGAATCGCATCCATCTTTGATCAACGTGCATGTTCGGCAATAGGCAACCATTTTTTCACTTTTTTTGTAAGCTTTATGCACTGTAAAAAGTATCCGTTAAAATATGGAAATTGTACTGCCTATTCAGACACCCATTTACGTATTTTAATGTAATTTTTTTCCCGTAAATTCCAGAAAAATTTCCATTTTTTTACATATTTTTGTATTTAAAAAGTTCTATTTAAACGATAAAATATAACTCTTCAAGGACAAACCCATATAATTAATTCCCCACTTTCAAAAATCACGTATATTAGACATGATTTATTTATTTATATTCAAACCAATTTCGTATCCAAGGGGCGGGCTGATGCCCCTTCCGAAATTTATAGAAAATGTCAAATTTAAGTACGAAAGTTTCGCAAAAAGCATGTTTTAATCTTAGAATGTGTGTTATTTCGCAGAAACCATGGAATTTTTCATTTTAGCCAAGTTTCCGTAATACAGAGGTTTACTTCAGTTTCATTTACTGTTTATTGAGTTTCATTTAGCAAATAATGTTCAGTAGTCCGTTTAAAAAAATACGGTATAACCATGCTGAAAGTGAAATTTTGCCCAGTCCCATACGATTCTGTCTTAAAAAGTTTGATTGCATAATACCTACTGTAATAACCTACTGTTATAAAAACCTGTTTAAAGAGGATAGCTTATAATTCGATAGGTAATTTATTTATCAAAAAAATAGGAAACTCATTTCGATCACGTAGTTTCTGAATAACATGACTTGCCAATGTCATGCGTTTAAGAACGAAAATGAATTAAAATTTATACATTTCCAAAACATCAAACGTCTCAGAAGAATTTTTCTTTGGAGTCGAAATTAAACCTTCAACTTTTAAGAATGAGCAGTGCCGCCATCTAGTGTGTGTCAAAGTAGTCTATCTGGAAATAAAATTATTCGTTTGCAAGTAAAAAGAAAGGGATTTCCTAGTTATGTTCTGCGTTCTAGAAGTCAACTAATTAAACACTGTAAACTACTTAATTCCTAACCTCTATAATCTCTATTTAAATTAAAAAGAAATTGTAGTCCACTTTTCTTTTAATAACAGTTCAAAGACCGCTATGAAATAAACAACTATTGATGTTCAACTTAACCCAATTTACTTAAAACCTTTATTTTATGGCGTGCATCCCCTGGCTTCTGGCGGGAAGGGGGGGGGGGGGATGTCCTCATTTGCACTCTAACAATTCCTCTGGTAGAAAAAAAAAGCTGAACTTAAAATACTACATATTCAAATTTCTAGAAAGAAAATGTGTAACAGGGATGTGTTGGAGGGTATACGGAGATATACGCAGTATACCTTCTGGATTTTTAAAAAATACTCCGTATACACTGTTTCTCAAATAAAACTACAGCGAAAACTTGATACATGACTTCAGCGTATACCCTCTGCCTCTAACGTGTGCCCTCTGGTTTTTTTAAGACTACAACACTGTCTGTAAAATGTTCAGAATTATACTAAATTGGAAAAAAAAAACTTACTGCTACTTAAGGGAACCGGGAAAGCAAAATTCAACTAAAAAATCGATTTTTACTTTTCATATCATTAAATAGTTCAAATTTTTATCTTTCCAACGATGTGTCACACATATTTATATATAAAAAATAAGTATTGAAATTAATAATTCTTTCTAAAAATACTTCACAGCTTAATGGGCATTTAACCTTTAACTGATGTTACCGGTCTCACAGACCGCTGCTTTTTTCAATTTTTATAGTTTAACTTGTAATTTTCAGTTTAACTTCAAACACTACCGAAATTTTGTTTCGTTTGGAGCCTTAGTACTATCACCAGAGACTTTAGAATAGGTGAATTTTAATTATAGAAGTCTTGTATAAAAAGTTTAGTACAAAAACACCATCTTATGAGTTAACCCGCTTTTTATTCATCTTTCGATGGAGCGGTCTGACAGACTGCTTCACACTAGTTACGTGACAATTTCTGTCACATCAGTTTAAAGTTAAATCTTTAATTGACTTTTTCTGAAAACATAGATTTTTCATGTTTATGTTCCTTTTTTTCAATATCTATTAAAATTAAGAACTCAGATTTCTATTTAATACTTATATTATGATATATTGTATATTTTAACACAGGGATTTAATGATTTGTTGAGAATTATTTATTTTAGGCAGTGAAATCTTACCAAAAGTGCTAATTTAAAAATGACTTTCAATAAATAATTAATAATTAATTTTGAGTTTCACTTAGAAAGAAAATGGTCTGTTAGAATACGTAAATCATGTTATTTTAACTACTCTAAAAAATCTAGACTCCTGTTTTTTACCATTTCTGAGAAAAAATACATAAAGTTGGTGAATTTAACATGGCAGAGATAGGGCTTTCCCGGTCCCCTTAAAAACATTGCCTTGTGCTTAATAAATAACACTATTTCAAAGATCGGCCGATGAAAGCGTGGGTGAATGGTTAGCGTACTCTTCTGCTGAGCAACAGGACCTTGGGTCCCTCCTCGGGTAAGTGTTAAAAGTTTACATTAGTTTGAATTGAATACAAATTAGATGTAACATGAGGCTTTGCGAAGTGGTTGTTGAAATATGGTGATTAGTCCTTGAAAAATATATTTTATCTTTTAAATGGAAATTTTTAAATACAGAAATATGCAAAATAAATGGATTTTTTTCTGGAATTTACACCAGAAAAGTTCCATTAAAATATGTAAATTATACCGGAGTCTCGAGTGGCTACAATTTCTATATTTTTAGGGATATATATGTATATTACAGTGTATAATGCTTACAAAAGAAAAAAAAAAGGTGAAAAAATGTTTGTCAAAGTGGTCAAACATGGATGCAATTCAGACGTTTGAAGTGTCTGAAATTCAGACGCATACAAGTGTCTTAAAAATTAAGACACTTTAAAACGTCTGAAAATTGAACACTCCGTTTCAGACACTTAAATGTCTGAATTTAAGACATTTCAGTTTACAGTAACTGCCGTACAGTTTACCTTGATCGCATTTGTTTAAACTAGTAAATATACAAGTAAAATACTGCAGAATGAGGTAAAAGTACGCATCCGTCTTGGGGCAAAGATAGGCACACGTTTAAGGGGATTCTTCGCGCACTTGAAAACACCCGCTCCGTAATGGTAATCCTATGGACATGTTATTTTCGAATTTCTCGTTTCAATTTGAATATTTTTAAATAATTGTTTTTGCATAGGATAGCTGAGCTCAATCTTTAATATGACTCTTTCTCACCTTTTTCGATTTTGGTTGCAGATTTTTTTTTTAAAAAGGTACTTTCAGTTTCGAAACCGATTTGGAAACTGAAAGTTCCTTTTTAAAAAACTATCTGCGACCAAAATCGAAAAAGCAAAAAAGAGTCAATTAAAGATTGAGCTCAGCTATTCTATGCAAAAAAATAAATTGTTTAAAAACATTCAAATTGAAAAGAGAAATTCGAAAAAAACCTGCCCATAGGATTAACATTACGCAGTGGGTGTTTTCAAGTACTCGAAGAATCACCTTAAGATGCGGCGCTTTGCCCTATCGTTTTAGCTAGATACAAAGCTTTCCACAAGTTAGTATCGTATAAAATATAACAGCTACTTAACTAACATAAGCTAGTTAACTACCTTTTCATTTTTCTAGTTAAGTTTGCTTTTAATATAGAACGTAGGCATCTACCTACCTACTTTTAAAAATCAATATTCTTGTTTCATAAAATAATTTTGTTTTAAGACTTAACCCTTAACTCCTGTTATCGGTCTCCCAAACCACTGCTATATTCAGTTTTCATAGCTTAACTTGTAATTTTCAGCTTAACTATTGATGTTAGTTTAATTTCGATTCGTTTGAAAACTTCGTAGCATCGCTAAAGACTTCTAAACGAGGAGAATTTTTATTATAATAGGCCTTTACATAAAGTTTAGCGCAAAAACAGTACTTTATGAGTCAGTCAACCCTTTTAATCATTCTACGATCAAAAGGTCTTTGAGACCGCTCACAGTACTTATGCAACAATTTTTGTCGCAGTAGTTAGACGTTATCTGCTATTTGCGATCTCACAGACTGCTGTTTTTTTCTTTTTTTCATGGTTTAACTTAAAGTGTTAAGTTTAACTATAAATACTTGTGAAATTTACTAAAGCTTTTGCATAATTCATTCGTTTTATTGGAAATGGGGCAAAAACCAACAGTAATAGGGCAAAAATAGGCACTGCGAATCTTTGCCCCAACACTGCGTACTTTTACCAAAACCGATGGGGCAACCACAGGCAGAGCAATGTTTTTAAAAAATTGAAATTTCTCACAGAATTATAATTTGACAGAATGTCGGTTGATGGTGGCACTTGCCTAAGATTCTAATCTAATATTTTAATCACTCATTACATAAGTTTAGAGCAATGTGTGCATTAAACCTCACCTACTCTATCACACAAAAATAAGTTAAATAGATGAGTTAAAAAGCATTAAATAAAAATTGGGTTGTATATTTTTATTATAAACCTTGAGTGAAATTTCCGGCATTTCTAGTGTTAACCTGTAAAGGAAATAAGTCAGTAGGATGTCTGAAAGGATTTTTGATTAAAAATCGAAACCATTTTAGAGTGTGCATAGCATGCTCCAGCAATAATTAGCTCTAAACTACAATTTTTCCTCGAATGTTTAAATAGCTTTTTGCTGTGCATGAGCAGGTGCGTTATACGACTGGGAAAAATAGAACAGTTGCTCTAATTTCGTTTGGCTTTGACTTCGCATAATTAAATAATGTTTGTCAAAAGTTTTGTATTTTTTAGTTTTAACCTTTAACTGATGGGACAGAAATTGTCACGTAACTAGTGTGAGGCGGTCTGTCAGACCGCTCCATCGAAAGATGAACAAAAAGCGGAGTTAACTCATAAGATGGTGTTTTTGTACTAAACTCTTTATACAAGACTTCTATAATTAAAATTCACCTATTCTAAAGTCTCTGGTGATAGTACTAAGGCTCCAAACGAAACAAAATTTCGGTAGTGTTTGAAGTTAAACTATAAAAATTGAAAAAAAAAACAGCGGTCTGTGAGACCGGTAACATCAGTTAAAGGTTAATACCAAATTTTTCGAAAAATAATGTCTCAGATTTAGAGGTAAAGAATGAAAGCAATATACTTTGTAGTAAATAAATTTGTTTTATTGAAAACATTCATCATCATCATATGTACAACTTCGCATATATACACCATCAATTGTATATAAACAACTTTGTCATTGAGTTGCTTGTGCTTTAATTCCAGTTCGAAATAAATTAGGCCTTTTATAAACGCCTTAAAGTTTAAAAGGGCAATTTCAGCTTCTAATTCGAGTTCGAAAGAAATTAGACTTTTTATGAGAGCATTAAAACCCTTTGAGCTCTGATGGGGGAATTTCTTCCTACTTAATTTTAATTTCCAAATGTCACATTGGAACCAGAATATCCAACCAAATTTATTTGAAAATAGATTAATGCATTTTTTTGTGTATATTATGAGCCGTATCTTTTGTTTACAAAATACTGGTGCCAATGTGACATTTGGGAATTTTGAAGACATTCACCCTCAGAGCTTAAAAGGTTAAAGCAGTGTTGCCTGTAGGCTACTTTTTTTTAACCTTTAGCATTCCTCGTCATTTTGAATATGGGCTGCCAGCAACTCCGCGTCATTTTTACTGTGGGCTATCAGCAACTCCGCGGAATTACACAAATATTTTATTCGGTCGGCACTACTTTTTAAAAAGAAGTTTCCTTCAAGTATATAATTTCAAAAATGCTTTGATTATATAAGGCAAATGTAATTTTCCTTTATTACTGGCTCCAAAAATTTTTTTTGCAAGGAAAGATGGTATCGCCGCAGCGGCGACAACGGAGTTTTCAACTTACCTTACCATGTCGCCGCTGCGGCGACAACGGAGTGCAAAGGGTTAATTAACATTTCTTGATTGGCACCACTTTTTTGAAATGGTAAAATTTGCCTTATTTAATGACATATTAATCAAGCCGAAAACAAGGGAATTTTACTATTTCAGAAAAGTGGTGCCGATCAAAAAATCTGAATTAAAAAAGTAGGCTACTGGCAACACTGAATTAAAGTTTAAAAAGATATTTTCAGCCTCTTCTCGATTTCGGAAAGTTTTTCCTTCAGATAGTTGGCTAAGTGCATAAACATAAAGAAATCAGTAAATGCTAAGCCGGAAAATGGGCTGCATGGGGGAGAGTTTCATATTCTAGATCCTGTAGTTTTTGTTTGGTCATTTGTGAGACATGAGGATTACTTGTGGATTATCAAAAAAAGCAACAGATCCTTCTTGATTACTTAACACATTCACGACGGGAAACGAGAATTCTCGTTTACATTAAAAAAACATCATTGACTAAGGGCGTGGCTTCTACCTTAGAGAAAATTCATTTATATCATGTTGTCCGTATTTTTTTAGACTTAAAGACATTTTATATTGAATTCGTACATTGAAAGATATTTACAGAAGCATAAACTTGGGAAACCTATCTAGAACACCAGTTTACATAAGACTTTCAGAACAGGGAGGAGCTTCTACCGTTTTCAAATTCAGATTTGATAAAAATTGCCTGTCGGTAATGTGTTAAAATAGCTTCTTGTTACACAATTTTTAGTGCATGCTGCATATTTTTGCATAAAATGGTGATAAATTAATACTCTCATAATACTAATGGTGATAAATTAATACTACACTGTAAAAAAAAATCTTAAAACAACAGAAAAAAATCTTCGAATTCTGACAGTAAAAATTACGTTAACAGACTTCTTATGTCATTCCATCCTCATATCGCTTATTTTCATGTTAAACAACAAAAAATTCTGTTTTCTTTGCCATCAGTTTCCACTGCGACAGGATAATATGTTGGATAACAGAAAAACGGGAGGTCACCCCCTATGACGTCTAAAAGGTCATTTAGAATGACCAATAAGCATTGGTTATCATACCCACGCTAACGCGTCTCTTCTAACGTGAAATATTTGAGTGTCTTGTCTCTTGTGTACTGTTGAAAATGGAAGTTCGTTCAATAAAGCAGTTGATCTAATTGAAACAGAATAATATATAAAGAATTTTTAACAGAAAATTAAGAATCATTTTCACAATTGAAACCGGCGACGCACACCTTTGACATCAGAACTGCTTTCTTCAATGATTAGGATTTACAGTTCGAATACTAGAAAACAAACATAGCAAAAGGTATGTTTTCATCCTTCTTTTAAATATGTAACAATGTTTTTCCGAAACGTAACAATATGTATGAAAAATACTTCCTATTTGCTAAAAATCTTAATTAAGCAATACTACTTATTATTATTATTATTATTTTATAATGTATGATTTACTTAAATTATTAGTATTATTTTATACTTCATTTATTTATGCACATTAGTAACTTAGTTGATCTAATTCTGTTAATAGCTGGAGATTATTTTTTGATCGGTTGTTTATTTTAAGTTAAATAAATAATCTTAAGTTTATGATTAGTTTACAAATCTTGAATTTTTACATAGCTGTAGAATGATTACTTATTATATTTAACTTTTTTATGACTAAGAGTTTAATTTTACTTCATATGTATTAGTTCCAGAAATTTTGATTGAGATTTTAAATTAATTTTGTCATTAATTGACACACGTGATTAGTTTTGGAGTGATAGTTTTAATAATAAACACTGAGTAACTGCATTAATTATTATAGATATAGATAACTGTTATTTTCGTTTAACATTAACCAGAATAATATTTATTAGATCTGACGCTGTTCATATATTTTTATTGATTAAATATATAACATTTCCTACTATTTACTATGTTGTTTAAAATGGAGTGGTTGATATTTTGTTTAATCGTTCCATATGTTGATTCTGAAGAAATGTTTTTTTTTTTTAGTACAATCTTAGAGTTACCTGTAGTGGTTTAGTTAAAATTTGTAAATTTTATTCACTCCATTTAATGAAATAAATTTTGAGCTACAACTGTGTGAATTATTTTGAAAATAATTCCTATTTAAGCTTTAACCATTCATTTTATAGAATCAGCAAGTTTAATTTGTTTAACATTTTAATTTAAATTATATTGTAATATTTTTTTCTTATTTAGTTGATGATCATTTACTTTATACGGAAAAACATTGTAAATTGTTAAGAAGGATGAAAACTCATTTTATCACTTTAGCTGAAATGAAATATTTTTTTTATGATGATGTTTATATAGATTTTAGTGGCTCTTCTTTTTCATTTCTCATCTTTGCTCATAGCTGTCAACTTTTACACATTTATATATACAAAGCTTTCTATTCGTAAAAATTATAAAAATTGGCAGGATATTATTTACATAATTAACCAAAGTCACTAATTTAACCTAATCAATTTTCAAAAATATTGCATGAATAAATATTAAAGTTCTTTTAATTACAAATCACATTCAATACATATATTTATTTTATTAATAAATATTTTTATGAGGGAGGGGGGAGTTACCTTATATCGTATATATATATTTTTTTATTATTCTGGGGGGGGGGGGGGAGTTTAAGATACCTTCTTTCACTTATTCCAGTCTTTTATGTACTTAATTTACAAATCTATATAAATTCAACTGTTTAAATATTTTATTGCGAATAAGCTATTTAAATTAATTTTATAAAAGTTTGGAGGAGAAATTCCTATAAATATTTATTATTATTAATATAAACAAATCGATCGGTAAATAGAAATTTCCCGTGTACCTAACCTATAATACGCGATTCTTCTGTTAAATAGAACCTCCACCCCCCCCCCCCTCGCCAACAGGAATCGACCTACAGATTTTGACTGTTGGGAAAAGCGTCAATTGTCAACACGAAGTGCCTGTATGAGTACGTATTTCTGTCGTCTGATAACGCATTCTTTCGTTAACAGATATTTTCTGAAAACAAATAGTTTCTGGCAACTTTTTGCTGCCAGAAAGTTTCTGTTGTTTTACAAAAATATTTTTAACAGTGTACATGTGTACAAAAATCTGTACTGTGTATAGACCTCAAACTGTTAATAAAATCTTCTTTGTCAATGATTTGTTTTAGGATGCTGTTTTGGTAGTTCATTACAATCTAGCCACTATCTGCAACTTTTATGACTATCGTAAAGAAAAATATTTCTCGTCGCAGGTTACAGTGCGGCCCATAAAAGGTTATTTTTTGCTTAGGAGTTGACGGTTACTGAAAATTTCAAATCGACGTTGCTTCTACTATTCAGTTAATTCATGTATGTGTCGAAAATCTTAACATTTCGTAACATTCAAAGTTTTTGTTAAGGAATGATATTTACAACCCAAAGTGTTCGGCGACTTCCATAACTGCAGTGACGGGTTCAGTTCTTCATTTAGTCGGCTTCATATCTCTTCGGGAGCAATTTGTGTACTATCTTAAGTATGTCCGCAAATACAAGAAGGGCACGTTATTACACTATATAACAGATTGTACCTTAACACCAGCCTTTCACCTAAGAAAATCACCCTCCATTAATCTAGCATCTTGGTTTAAAATTATTTTTAAATAACCATATATACTTTAAAAAAATAATAGATTGTATTTCCTTATTAGAAAAAAATCAATCCTTACTTCAACTCTCACATTTGGACGGACTCTTTGATGAAGAAATCTGGTACATATTGCTGGTTAACCAGACTGATAAGACTTTTCGAATTTACTTGCAGTGTATACTATTTTTCTCAATCAAGCTCAATTGACAGTGTATTTAGTTTTACTCCTGCTCAACAACCTAAATCAATTGTTTGTCATCAATACCTCTATATCTTAGTGTAATATAGTTCTGTTTTCTTTTTAATATTTGTCTAAGTATTAGTATTTTTTATTATTATTGTATTTGCATTGTGTATTATTATTACTATTTGCATTGTGTTTAACTGTTTTATTTCGCATTTTTAGTGTCGGCATCATTACAATAATTATTAGTGTCAAATTTGTTCGGCATAGTATTAAAATTGTCTCCTGCACCGTGTTTTATTTGTAAATAGTCTATTAAAGCATTATCTTTGTAAATAGTCTATTGTGTAAATTAAAGCTCACTTCAAAAACTGCTCTATCATTAAAAACACAGTATTGTTTTGTATAGTGTTATTTGTAAAGTAAGCATCATGTCTTTCTGTGTCTATTGTGTTGGTACCTTATTGAAGTGTCAAACTGCTATCCAGCATAGTGTGTTATATGAAAATTTTTTTTTAGAACTCTTTGATTTTGTTCCATCTGTAAGTCTTATTAAGCGAATTCTCCATATTTAGTTCACATCTAAACTTCTTTTGTTTAGTGTATTTTTATTGTGTTTTATTTGTTGAAAATTTGTAATGTGCATAAGATTATATTACAATACTCAGTCTTGACACGGCCAGAAAAAATTGGGCTTCCATTCGCGAAATTTTTGTATAACTTTTTTAAGTTTCAATATATAGTGGGTCCCTTTCAACGAGGGTTTTTCCGGATCCTGCCCTCGGCTGCGAGTCGTGATGATGGTAGTTATACTGCTGGGCAGGGCTTGTCGAGCTAAAACAATATTTCTAGGCCTATCCACCTGACCTGAAACTGAAACTAAAACTGTCCACAACTACAAACTTGCTGTTTTATGACAGATTTATGAAGTCATTTTCATTCGAAAATGCATAAAATGTGCATGTTTATTCACTAACGTATAATTGCAAGTTGTATTCCGATGTACCAAGAAATCAACCAACGTTTTCCATTTTCTTACAAAAGCACAATGTCTTTCACAAAGTAGACAATTTAATTCAATTTTCGGGATCCGACATTCAGGAGATGATCATTATGAGAGAGCAGTTAGTTATACTTTCAGATGCATCACATATAAAAAAATGCTAAATGATGTTCGATTATTTTTGCAAATTTCATGCTTTTCCATTTTAAACGATTTGGTTTATGATAGATATATTTGCGTTTTTTCCAGGAGAAATTTGCTTTGAAAACACCCTTAAAATGCATTTGCATTTAAAAATTTATTGTTCCATACAAACCTTTCCGTTTTAAAAGGGATCATGACCCCATGAACTTCCTCTTAGATCAGCTATAGCCAAATTGTGAACCTAACATTTTCTACCACCATTGCTTTCAGCACGCGGTTATCAATAGAGAAGTGTCGTTTTCGGTCTTTGTGATCTTGAAGATTTTTGCCACCCGTAGCAAAATTTTGCATACCACCAGTTTGCGGTATGTTCTGATGTTGCCTTCTCCCCTCCTCACCTCATACCTGGACTACATTATAATTATCTTGAGCGGTAATTCGACCCAATTTGCACTGATATAGCAAAATTACACGCATTTATTCTTTTGGCAACATAATTTTAGAGCGTTCTCAAACGATTATAAGTGCTGCTGTTTACCCAACTATGTCATGTGTTAAATACATTGAACGAATCTACCACTGATATGACTAGTGCTGTAATAGAATTGGTCAACGAATGTTGAATATAACTTGGCACTGTGAAATAAAAATTAGGCATTACTTTCCGAACAATCCGATACTTGAACCTTATACTTTATGCTAAAGTTCATAAAATTTTTCCCACATATACCTTGTGAGATCTCCAACTTTCATAAAATATTTATTCATAGCTATTTAGTACAATAATTTTCCACTCTATTTGTTTATTTTAAGAGAAAACTCAGAAAATCAGAAAGAAATTCCTGTTTTGGCCAAGTTTGCTGGAACATTTGCCACTGAGCGACGCACAGTGGTCCGCACGGCAAAATAACCTCCTTTTTAAAAATATATTTCATTGAGGTTTCTAGTATTTTTTTTATTACTACAGTCCTAAGTAACACATTCCTACCACAGAAGCACAGATAGGTGCAAATTGGCTTAGAGAGGTGTTCAATGTTCACTTGTCGTGTACATCCATTTCACTCTTAAAAAAAAAAGAGTATGAAAAAACCCTGATTTTTTGTATAGTTTCGTTTCTCCAATGAATACCACAGTGTGAAACATCGTTAAAAAAGTTACTGAAGAGAGAATTTATGGTAGGAATGATTATTTAAAATATTTTTTTTCCCAGACAAAAGTGTGATTTTAACGTGAAAATTGTTCGTTTGTTTTTCCACATTGGAGAGTAAAACTTCTAGCGGAGTGGTCTGCGTGTTTTCATTTGGACTATTCGATCGTAAGGTAAACAATAAAACGAGAAATGGCTACACATATTTATAGCTTTCGTCGCTATCTTACTTTTTGTTAAGAACTCACACTTGTTCAAACTTCCTCATGATCTATAATAATAAGGACAGAATTTTGCGTGTGAGTGAGTGTGTGTGTCTGTCGGCTGAGTTCTGAAGAGACTGCTGTACGTAGAGCTAAAAAAATTGGCCAAAAGATACCTCTATACACGCACATCGAAGTCCGATTTTGGAATTTTTGATTAGATTTTCTTATTTAATTTTTAATGC
The DNA here is from genome assembly GCA_963932465.1 of Maratus speciosus. Lineage (NCBI taxonomy): Eukaryota > Metazoa > Arthropoda > Arachnida > Araneae > Salticidae > Maratus > Maratus speciosus. The sequence goes on along the minus strand of OZ010787.1, from coordinate 508,433,571 downwards.
GTTTTTTAGCGCTTTTTCACCTTTCGAAGCGATATTTCTATAATAATAAAAATAATCCGGTTTCAATCATTAAGCTCAATATATTGTCCTCTGCAATTTTGCAATTTTGTCCTCTTTTTAATAATGTTTATTTCGTAAAAATCAGCCCGTAATTAATTGAGATATTAATTAAAATACTGCATGTATTTTTTCTCAAAACAGCAACAAAATGGCGAATCTGCTGGACTTGACAATTTTTACAAATTGGCCAAAATTAAGAAAACTAATCAAGATATCGATTTGAAAATTTCAGAGCAAATGTAGGATTTTTTTTTTTTATATTTTGGATCTGAATATCTAATTTTTTTAATCGGCCTGTAACTTTTCTTAATTTTTGTAAAAAACGGACGGTGACGGTACAAAAAGTTCCAAGAAAGAACAAGACAGGGCCACATGCATTCCTTAAAAACTGAACTAAAAAAGACATCGGTTTCAGCAAATAAGCCGAACCCGTATCTAATTTTGGATATGAAAGGATATTAATGTTAAACGTTGCCAAATGCTGAAAACGTAATTCAAAAGGATTTTATCAACTTAATCGAAGATTATTAGTGTGTTCTGTGGCAAGAGTCCCTTGATAAGAGTTAAGAGTTTGTCCATAAGTGTTTATCTCCCTTTATTTAAATTAAACTTTTCTCGGGTTCTATGGCTCCGATTTCATCGGGAACTGTGTCATTAAACTTAGCTTATGATTATCTTACAGTTTTTAGTTTCACCTTCTAGCGCCAGGGGCGCATTCTTATTTCGTGTTCTATGGGCCCAATTTCAACAAGATTTTTTTTACCCCCTCATATTATTGGCCAGCCTTTTGCTAACTCTTTTATATTTTTGCCCCCTCGGTGACACTTTTCTAACTTTTTCCGACCCCCTCATGTGATATATTATTGGACAGCCCTTTGACCACTCTTTGATATTATGAACCTTCCTTCCCCATCCTCCCAATTCGCCCCGCCGGGGCACTTTTGTAAATTTTTCCGACCCCTTCATGTGATGTAACATTGGACAGCCCTTTCACCACTCTTTCATATTGTGCACGTCCCGTTCCCCGAATTTTCCCCCTTCAAGGGGACACTTTTCTAACATTTTCCTACCCCTCATGTGATATATCATTGTACAGTCCTTTGACATCTCCTTCATATTAGGCACATCCTGCCCCTTTGCCCCAATTTTCCCCCCGGGTTTTTTTCTTTAATCTGAGTCTCCACCCCCTCGATTAATATATGCAAGGATAGGTTGAAAATGGAGTTTCGTTCGGATATAGGTTTTTTCGGAAAAGAGTGTGCACTCTTTGGCGATGGAAAGGGAAGATAACAGATTTTTCAAAGCCTGTGCAGTCCGCCTGCTATACGGTACCGCAGGCAGCGGGGATACGTGTCGGATGTTCGTATAGAACATATTGCGCTGGTTACGTTTAGGTTATAGTTAAATTACGGTTAGGTTACAGTAAGGTTATTGTTAGGTTACAGTTAGATTGCGCTCAGGTTACAGTTAAGTTACGAATAGGTTGCAGTTAAGTTACGGTTAGGTTACAGTTAGTTTACTGTTGGGTTACGATTATGATGAAGTTACAGTTACGTTATGGTTACGTTACGTTTAGTTTATAGATAAGTCGCGGTTAAATTACTGTTAAGTTAGGTTACGGATGGGTCACAGTCAGGTTGTGCTCCCTGGTGGTGAAAGGTGGAACTAAAGGTTTTTGAAGCACGTGCGCAGCAAGCCTAATATACGGTGCCGTAGTCAGCGGGGAACCGTGTCGGGTGTTCGTATAGAACATATTGCGCCGGTTACGTTTAGGTTATAGTTCAGTTACGGTTAGGTTATAGTAAGGTTACGGTTAGGTAACAGTAAGGTTACGGTTAGATTACAGTTAGGTTGCGCTTAGGTTACAGTTAGGTTACGGTTAGTGTTAAGTTACAGTTACGTTAAGGTTAGGTTATATTTAGGTTATAGTTAAGTTACGGTTAGGTTACTGTTAGATTACGGATAGGTTGTGACCCCTGGTGGTGAAAGGTTGAAATGAAAGTTTTTGAAACACGTGCTTACTATACGGTGACGGAGGGACGCATGTCGGAGTTTCTTTCGGAAGGTGGTTTGTTTAGAATAGAGTGCGTCCCCTCGCGGTGGAAAGTGGAACTAAAAGATTTAACAGCGAGTGCTCAGCACGCCAGGTGCCGCAAATAGCGAGGACAAATTCCGGACGTTCGTATAGAACATATTGCGCCCCCTGGAGTTGGAAGGCGGAACTAAAGTATTTTGTAGCGCAGCAAGTCTATATACGGTACCGGAGGCAACGGAAAACGGATCCGGAGGTTTCATACGGTTCGGGGTTCGTTTTTTGGAAAACTTTCATATGAATTTGCGGTCCTGATGAAATTACATACAAATTGAAGGTTATTATCACGGGCTCGGGCGACGCCGGGGGGATCGGCTAATACTAGAAATAATAAATATGTCATGAATATGTTACTGTTTTCATTAAACCCATTCATGTATAGTCATTGGATTCAATCTAATAAAAAAATTATTGAGTTAGATTTAGAATGTAAAGAACCTTCTTTTGGCATAAGTTATTTTATTTTCCAACCATGTCCCCACAAAAGTTTTTTTTACTTCAAATACTTTATCCAAATAAGGAAAAAGTGGTGAACAGCTGATTTTGTAGTAATTAAATAACAGAATATATAGGTTAATATTTTAGAAGAATCTTTTTTTTCTTCGGTTTGATTTTCGTTGATTTGATTCTGTGAATTTTAGGATTTTAAAGATTGTGTCGGAAGTGATTTATTTAATTTCTGTATTACTATACTGCGATTATTAATGTGATTAATCTATACTATATGAGGAGCAAACATTTAAACCGTGTTTTCTCCGAAAAAAAATAAAAAATGAGTTATTGTTAGTTTTATGAACTCTGTGTTAAGTTGAACAGAAATAAAAGGTAATTTTTAACCAAAAATCTTTTTTCTGATTATAAACCAATTTTAAAACTTGATGTTTCAACCAAAAAGTGTTTCCTCCAAATCCTGCTTTCAGTCAAACAGTGATTTCTCCAGTCTGCCAATCACAGTTGTCACTTAATGTGTATTTTCGAAACCTACCATACATATCACAATTGAATTGTTTTAGAGAAAAATAAGAGAACTGTTAAAGTTAAAGGCTTCCAGAATTATAGATTACAAGATCTAAATGAAGAATCTGGTGCAAATCTTCTTGAAAAGGGAGTTACTGTTGCCCGTGTTCAAAGGGTTGTTTTAGAATCTCTTCCTTTTAGCCACGCCATATCAGTTGAAAAGAAAAAAGATGTTGATAAAGTTTTAAAGGTAATGTATGGTGAACAGTGGGAAAAATCAATCAAATGGTACAACCATGGATGTTTTCAAATGGTACAACCACATTATCCATGATTTACCAGCCTGCAATGAAGAAGAAGGGAAGTGTGTGACTGTCTAGATGAAGATATTGGTTTTAAAATTTGAAGTGGATTTTTTGCAAACGAGTATTTATTTAGTAAATATTTAATGAATACTACTAGGTACAATTATCTGTCATTTTATTTTATCAATAATCAACTGAAGTTCAGTATTTTCTCAAATAAAATAATGCTTTTGTATTATTTGTGAGTTAGAACTTATTTCATTCAAAAAGCGTTTTATCCACTTGTCAAACAATCAAAACATGTTTCCTCCTCTGAATTCGGTCAAACGCGATTTCTCCAAATATTAAATGCATATAATTAATTTGATTTAGGTTTAATATCTTATGTATGCTTACAATTCTTTCTAATAATCAGTAATAAAAATACACAAATAAAAACTAGAATTAAGTACAAGTTATTTTCTAATTTATCAGTTTTTTTGAAAATTTGTATCTAAAGGAGAAAGCATGGTTTGAATGTTTGCTCCGCATTTATAGATATACTGTATCATACTGATTCATATTTCCACCTAGGAGTTGTAACGGAGTGCTAATATTTTATTTTGTTTCTGATCGTTGTAAAAGGGACCAATTCATATTTCTTAGTACTTTGAGTATTTTTTCTGATTCTTACTTATTTTTTGTAAAATATTTGGCGTTAAATAAAGTTGATATAAAGTTAGCGTGGAAATTTCAAATGAATTTGAGTGTTGAGAAAAACGCACAGAGTAACATTTCCGCTGGAAGGACCTTATGACATCTAGAAATCGAGATGTCCTGCGTAAATAGGGATACCTAGCAACGGTAACTGGAGCTGAGTTCCAAAACAATTTAAGCACTTGTTGTGCTTGATACCATATATTTGTATGAACAGCTGTTATAAGCAATTTTATAAAGTAATAAATGTGCACAACGATAAGGCTTATTTGATCAATATTGAGGATTGAGGAATTAATTTAAACAAAGCTACAGCTAAAGAAATTCAACCAAATTTCCCACCTCTATTTAATGAATTGTATATTGTATTCTCAAAAATAACCATGTTGATATAGTTTAATTTTAATAATGTAAACTTAAGAAAATAACTTATGTAGTATATTGTATGATGTTTTAAAACATTGTTGCGTTTTGAATGTATACATTTTATTTTGTGCAATAGTAATAATAATGATGAAGCATTCTTTTTTTTTTTGTAATGTTGCTTACGGCTTTATGTGTTATACTTAATACTATTTATACCATGTCAAATGCCACCTTTTAAATTTTTTGATTTATGTTTATTTTGCTCGTAGTTTTTGAATGTAATAAACATATATGTTGTTACATATATGTACATATATGAATGTAAATAACATAAAAAATTCTTTAATGTATTAAAAATGATTTGTAAGTGTTTCAATCTAAAAATTAAAATGAAAAACCATAAATTGAAATCTTTTAAAAGGTGTCATTTGGCATCAGTAGAAATAGTGTTAATATTGCCCTCGGTGTTAAACAAGTTTGACATGTCTGATATACAGCGATCTGATATTAAAACAGGCATTTCAAAACATTTCATACAACAATATTTTTAGCATTTTTCCATAAATGAGTGTTGTCAATTGAAATTTTACGTTAATGTAATTCACTGTAATCCAGGCTACTCTGCACCGTTTATGAAATTTCGTTGAAAAAGAACTTGTCTAACGTTTTTATGTAGGGTCGCAATGTCTTTTGGTAATGATGTTGGTATATTCTACGATTTTGTCGAGCCAGTTCTATTACCCTAAAGAATAACGGTACAAATATATTTTATAATCTTTATTACCCTTTTTAAAGCAATGCAAAGTATACAACAGAAGTTAGTTAATTTGCATCATTTATTATACACTGAAAAATTAAAGGAACAACTATAGAAATATGGCTTAAGTTAATTATATTAAGTGCTCTCCAATGAAAAGTGGTAGATTGGTAGATATGGCTCAAGGTGAACGTTATCACGTATTCCAATGCATTCATCTCCGTTACACAGAAACATGCAAATTCGATAAAATTAAATTTTCGAAGGTAGAACCACTGAGCTCCATTATAGAACGGATAGCTAACTCACTGCTCCACTTTCTGTTGCGACTGCATCATATTGCTCACCCTCAAGAAAATTGACACATCTCGACAAAAGTAAATTTCACAGCAGAGGCAAAAGAAAATTAGCATAAATTTACTGGGAAATAAAATTATAGCACTTAGCTTTGCATACAGGATTAAAAATGTGCATAAAAGTGTAAAACCCTTAAGAATGAAGACGTAGGTGATGTTTGTAGGGTTGAGTAATTTTACCTCCCCACACAATTCACCATCCTTCTGTGGTCACGAATGGACGTGCAGCGTAATAAACCGATTTTACGTATAACTACACTTATGTAACTTCTTCTGTAGTAAGACGCACCTATGACAGACCTTTTAGTGCAATAAAACGCAAAATGAATTTTTGTGAGATATGTCACTTTTCTTGCGGGTGAGCGATATTTTCAATGCGCGCGAGTAATGAAACCAGCACTTTTGTTAAAATTAGAGGCATTTTTTCAAACTTTTCAGCGTACTTTTAATCCCTTTTGGTTATATTTAAACCTTTTTCATATTTTTATGAGCAACACTTATAAAATGTTTCATGTTTCTTGTTAAGCTTATATGATATTTCCTTTTTATATATGATAAAAATAAATATTTATGGGTGAAACAATAGAGTTATTTAAATTAAAATATATTTTAGTGAAAATAATAGAACCTTCGTCCTATTTTAAAAAGAAAATCAAATTTTAAAAAGATTTACGCCGTACTACCCTATGGGAGGAAATCTGCGTTTTGCCATAATTTTTCTTCCGAAATTCTATGGCATTGTATTCATGGGCAAACCACTGAATCCAATGTAAAAGAAATGTACTTTATGCACGCGACCTGAGGTCAAGGCGGTCTAAAATTCGACTGTTGGCTGTTTTTACTTTTGAAAATTAGCATAACTCTCTACGGCGTATGTGTTATTGATGTTTATTTCTTAAAGATAGAGGGAAAAATTCATTGCTGCAGCAGTAGATACTTAATATATTGTAATAAAAATTCAAAATGTTGTTTTGAATCCCAGAACATTCGCTGAATTTGCAAAATTTCGGTTAAGGTGATTCTCAAATCCTGTGTTCAACAACGCGAAACTTTCTGACGCATTTTCTGACTCATTTTTAAACATAAAGCACAAAATTGGCAAGTCTGACTATTGAAGCGATTTGGAATCGAAATAAGTTTTCCATTTTTTGCTAAATCTACTTATCGAGTCATAAGCAATTGTAGTCAGGTGAAAACTGGTTTTTCTATTTTCTCGTGGTGTCGCATCGGGAATTCTGTTCAAAATGCTAACTTTGACAGTATTTTCTGAAACATGTTTTGCATTTACCAAAAACTGGAAAACGTCTTTCGATAACATTGTTTCTGAATAAGAACACCTGCCCATTTCATGCATTTCTGAACCAAAATTAATTAAAAAATGTGTCAGAAAGTTGCCCCTTTGGATTTAAGTACAGCCTTAAACTTTATGCACCCATCCTGAGTCTGCTGGTGGTATTCGCACTAACGCATACTGGTATTCTAGCCGTACAGTGGCTAGAAAAACGGTTCAAAATATCGCCAGCTCTGAGGTGTAACCTTAAAAATTCCGCAGGGAGTTAACTCTCCTTTCTATTGTAGACCTCAGTGGGTAAAACATGTCACTGAGAAAACATTTGACGAATTGTGAGAAATGGCGTTTAATTGAAAGACTGGAAGGAGGATAGCAATTCAGTCAGGGGTGTCCACACACTTTATACATTTTTTCTACATATTGTTAAAAAGTTGTAAAAATTAACACAATCTTTTCTATTGTACTTTAGATTCCATTTCTTATATTCTTATTTAAATTCATTTCTTGAAAAATGTAGGATATTTTGAATTTTGAAGATATGTTAGGCATGAAAAAATAAAGATCATGTGCAAGTTCCGTATTTTTGGCACACGAGTCACAAGAGTTTCCGAGTTACAAGAGCTTTTATATTCATTTTTTAACTTTTCATGCCAGTGTGTTAATAATTTTAACGCAGAGAAATATCTTGGAGCAGGCCAACTTAAAATTTATCGTGTTAGAATGTAGCTTAACGGGACGAAAGGAAGAAGATTTTTAAGATATTAAAGAGAAAAAATAACCGGTATTTCATATACACCTGATAGTTATACTAATAGATAGTTAAAACTATCAGATTATTATGTAATACGTTCACTAAAGCAGATGAAACATTGCAATATTATATTGGAATGACAAGCAGAAAGTTTATACGAGTATGAAAGAACATATAGCAGACATCAGATACAACAATAGAACTACAGCTTTAGCCAGACTACATAATATACAGCCTTTACAGATCAATTTTAAAAATAGCAAAATAATTTATCCATCAAGATTTTATTCTCTATTCATTATCCGCGAATCAATAGAAATCTATATGTGCACTGAATACTGCAATGACTTTGAGTTATCTAGAATATGGCGAAAGATGCTTTATAAATAAAAAAAAATCAATAGTATAAAATAATTCCCGTTTACCGATGACCATTTTTATTAAAGCGCGTGCTTTTATCATACCTGTGATCTCATGGATTTTGGATTTATTTATCAAGTTCAGTTTTCAAAATTTGTGCGAAAAAACACTGCCAAAAAAATTAGGGGTGCAAGCAAAAAAGGAAGAGAACGGTGCAAGAAAGACGTGTATAGGCATAAAAGGGATAGTACACTTGTATCAATGCGCAATACAGAAAAAAATACGCAAAAAATTTTGTAAGTGAGGTTTTATTCTTTGAAAAGATGGAAAGAACATGAAAAGATGGTTTAGGGTAGGGGTGCACAACCTTTTTAAAAGAAGGGCCACTTACAAAAATGTTTGGGTTGTCGAGGGCCACATCAGTAACAGTAACACAGACAATTTCTATATCGGGGAGGTAGGGGGGGTGGTAATAACTCTTTATTCTTGACGAATAATCAGTTTTTGTCTATAACAAAAATAAACAAACGGAAATAAATAATTGTATGCAAGAATGCAGGGCTTCTTCGCATCTGTATGAACAACCTTGCAACACTTTTTTAAGATTAACGGTTCCTTCTTGATAAAAGATAACTTGAAGAAGAAAAATTACACAACATTTCTAAATAATTGGACGTTTTTGAAAATTATAAAATAAATTTATTGAAGAATAACTTCATTTAAAATAAAAGGAAACTTATTTTTGAAATAACAAGGCAGGATGGACTAATTATGCTATTTTTTCTGCGAACTATTTACAAAACTTTTTTTTTCTTTTGTCAATCAAGTGCGACTGATTGACGAAATTCGCGATTTTTTATCAACGACCATTTGACAGATTTCGCGGTAATTTTCCATTGCCGATTGGCAAAATTTGCAATCTTTTCAATCATCCAATTTGCGATACCTGCGATAAATTCACGAAAATCGCGATTTTTTTCAGCGATAAATTTTCCAAATCCGTTATTTTTTTTTCCACAACGGATCAACGAAAACTGCGATTTTTTCCGCCCCCGATCGAATTTCGAGGCATTTTTGTTCTGCGATCTATCTTCGAAATTTGCAAGCTTTTTCCTTGAACGATTGACAAAATTCGCGATTGTTTTTCATGCGTGATTGGCGAATTTTGCGATATTTTACGTGACGGATTGACAATGTTTGCATTTTTTCCCAACGATCAATCGACGAAGCGTAATCTTTTCCTGATATACATTGATATAATTTCCGATTTTTTTCGCGCAATAAATTGGCGAACGTCGCGATTTTTTTTTACGCGCATAATCGATGAAATTTGCGATTTTTTCCTGCGACAAATGGATTTTTATTTCATGATATTTTTTGGGACCCACACACAAAATTAGTATTTTTTTTTCCATGAGATATTCACGAAATTCACTATTTTCTTTTACGAGAGATTGACAAATTTCACAATATTTTTGCGACCAATTGACAAAATTTGTAATTTTTTCTATCAGTTGTCGAAATTCGTGATTTTTTCCGCGACAGATTGAAAAATTCGTGATTTTTTCTCGCGATAAACTGACAAAATCGCGATTTTTCCCCAGCCGATCAACGAAATTTGCAATTTTTCGTACCTCATCGACAAAATTCGCGATTTTTCTGTGAACGATTTTTCTTTTAACGTAATTCACGATTGTTAACTGACTCTGACGAAATTTGTAATTTTTCTAACGGCAAATTGACGAAATTTGCGATTTTGTCTCGCAATAAGCTGGCGAAACTGACGATTTTTCCGCAACCGATAAAGAAAGTTTGCAATTTTTCCTCGGCTCAGCGACAAAATTTGCAATTTTTCCGCGTCCGATCAACGAAATTCGCGTTTTTTAACTGACTTTGAAGAAATTTGCAATTTTTACGCGACAAATTGATGAAATTCGAGATTTTTTTCTCGCGATAAACTGATGAAACTCAAGATTTTTTCGTAGCCGATCAACAAAATTTCCAATTTTTCTGTACCTCATCGACAAAATTCGTGATTTTTCTGTGCCCGATTAACAAAATTTGAGATTTTTCCTCGCCGAATCGACAAAATGCGCGATTTTTCCTCTCGCGATCAAGAAATTCGAAAATATGCGCCGATAAACGAAGTTTGCGATTCTTAACTGACTGTAACGAAATTAGTAATTTTTACCGCGGCGAATTGATCTGTTTTTAACTGACTCTGAAGAAATTTGCAAAATTCCTATTTTTTCTTACGATAAACTGACAAAACTCCCGATTTTTCCGCAACCGATCAAGGATCACATAATCGACAAAATTCGCGATTTTTATCGCCGACGATCAACGAAATTCACGATTTTTAACTGACTCTGAAGAAATTTGCAATTTTTTCAGCGGCAAATTGTCGAAATTCGCTATTTTTTCTCGCGATAAACTGACAAAACTCGCGATTTTTCCCCAGCCGATCAATGAAATTTGAGATTTTTCTGCGACTCATCGATAAAATTCGCGATTTTTCCGAACTCGATCAACGAAATTTGTGATTCTTAATTGGCTCTGGTGAAATTTGCAATTTCTTCCCGAGGTAAATTGACAAAATTCGCGATTTTTTCCTGCGACATATGGACAAAAATTACAATTTTTCCAATTATAAATTGACGAAATTGTGTAAAAAAAAACGAAGGAGTTGTATAAATTGTGATCGCGGGCCAAAAGTTAGCCCATGGCGGGCCACTTTTGGCCCGCGGGCCACAGGTTGTGCATCCCTAGTTTAGGGTAACAATTTGGTTAAGTGTAAATGATAAAAAAAGTATTGTTTAGAAATGATGCAAGATTTTTAATATGACGTGCGGTCTCCTCGAACAGCTAAGACTGCTAAACACGTGTTTTCCATGAATGCGATGAGGTTATCGATAAGGCTTCGGGGAAAGCTGTTCCACAGCTCAAGAATTGCAATCTCTAAATTCTGGACAATAAAAGGAGGCCGTGGTCTCGCCGCAATGAATCGTCTGAGTATGTCCCAAAAATGATCGATCGGATTCAGGTCAGAAGAGCATGCTGGTCATTCCATACGCTGTATTGTTTCAGCTTCAAGCAAGTTTTCCACAAGACGAGCTGTATGAGGTCTGGCATTATCATGCATGGAAAAAAAGAAATCACAAATTGCTGCGACATAAAATACGACATGATGTCTCAGTATCTCGTCTGTATAACTTCGGGCCGCCAAAGTGTCATTCCGAATTATATGCAGGCCCATACGTCCACCTATGCTGATTCCAGCCGACAGCATCAACCCACCTCGACTGTAATGTGATTTTTCACCAACGAATGTGGGATTATTTTGAGTGCTCCTTTCTCCCCATGTCAAAACATATCAGATGTCACATCCAGATTGAATCGGGACTCGTCTGTAAACAGAATTTGACTCTAATAACGTTGCCTTCAAACTCGATGTTTAGTTCCCCAACTTCTTTGGGCCGCACAGTTGCTTGAGATCAACGGAATACAGACCATTGGCTTACGTGCATTGGGACCACCCTGATGAAGCCTATTTCGGACTATTTAGCTGGACACCCTTCGTTCTGTAGCCAAGAACAACTGTGTTTGCAGCAGAGTAGCATTGCCCGTTCCGTCTGGACGAGCTGTTAATAGGACATATCGGTCATTAGTTTCTGTGGTATCACATGGCCGACCTTGCCCTTGTCGATGTCTAAAATTCCATGTGTCCTGGAATCGATTCCATAGCGTTGCATTCACACTTCTTGCGATTCCAACAGCGCCCGCTACCCTTCGTTGTGTTTCCCTATATTCAACTGTCCGGATAACACGCCAAGCCAGGGATTCCGTTAAATCATATTGTTGTGACATTTTCAAGTCACCTTTTCTCAAAACACAAGCTGAGCAATTGAATTTTGCATTTGAGATAGTGAAACAGACGTTTCTGCAAAATCCCGATTTCTGCACTTATCTCCTTTTTCTACTTTTTGACGTCATAAACTTTAATTTGCATGTGAAGTTTTTTTTATCTGTTTTCTACTACGCTTAAAATTATGGATGTCTTATTTTACGTTATTTAACGGTGAAAATATTTGCGTAATTTTGTTAAAACCATGTGCTCTCCTAATTGTTTTGAGCAGTGTAGTTTATTCTATCAATATTTTGATCTTGATCTTGAGAATGTCACCGATTGTGTGTACAAAACTAGTTGTTATTTTTATTAAAAGGCATTTATAAGACTTTAGTGTACTCTTACCAGTTTTAGACTATATAATTTTATTTTAATGATAATAAAGGATTTCCTTATATATGTATGTTTAGCTAAATATTTCATTACAAAGATAATTTTATTTTGAAGTCATTCTTCCTGGTTAGTGCACCAATCCAAGATTTCCACAGGGTACTTTAAGTGCCATAACTTTTGATTTGCTCAGTCAATATACTTATTTTTATTAAAATTAGTACGGGAAAAAAAGGTCCTAAAACTTACAATTTTTAGAACAATCTGCATATGACGTCACAGTGACAATCACATAGTGGGAAAGTGTCTGTGTATTTATTTGTTTAAGTACACAAGTACACATGAATTCAGGCATAAAATACTTTAGTCATTACATCTAAAAATTTATGTCCAATAAATACGTAGCAGAAAATGAATATGTTCTCATTAATTAAAGTTAAAGAAGATCAAATGTCGTATAAAACACGTAGAGAAAAAACTTGCCTTAAAAGGGTCATGGGTTTGTCAACTTGTCATTGGGAGAAGATAACAGATGGGAAAACAATAATATTAACTCGTAAGTCACGTCGTTAATTTTTGTCAGTTGTAAAGTATATGCATAGGCGTCCCAGAGCCCTAACTACATGGATTATGGGTAAAGTACGTAAAACAAAAGAAAATTTTACATGATTCGGGCGTTTTAGAATTCAGGCTTTTCAGAATTTGACCTTTTCTGAATTCGGACTTCCTGCGTACATCCAGCGGAGAAGCAGTGGAATAGCACTACGCCATTATCTCTCATTTCCAAATCACTTAAAATAAATTCCTCTCTAATCTTACTTATATCAGGGCAACTGTTTTCATCACTACATGGATATTTATCTTCACGATTGTGAAACACCAAGCATGTATTATTAGTACTTTGGGAATTTAATCTTGATGAGAAAATGGAACTCTTGCGTCGTCTCTTGATGCCTTCTTTTCTCAAGAACTGATTTCTATGTTTAGAACCTGAAATGATTTCAGGTTGGAGGCATACAAGTTTTAAAAACCATCGCGTGTACGATTTTGCTTCGTTTCTGAATTTATCATTGAGCCAACAATACAAAAATGGATTATAGCAGACACTGCTCATTGCAAACCAATGGCAAATTAGAAATATCAATGAATTATGCTTAGTATGTCCAACAAGACCTCTGAAATCTTGATACGTGTGATATATATTGAGTGGGCACCAACAGATTGCAAATACCAGAAATACAGCAATGAGCATTTTAATAGTTTTCCATTTCGCAACATATCTCCGAATTCTCTGTTCCTCTGGCATCACTCCGATGTTTCCTCTGTGCCAGAGTATGCAACATATTTTGAAATAAGTAATTCCTGTTATGCATAAAGGTATTAAATACTGAATAAACAGACACATTAAGGTCAAAAACTGACGAAATTGATACTGAGATAAGACATAATTTGGGTAGATTAGACGACATCGAATCACTGGATTGTATGTTATATCTTCCTCTACACCAGCTAATATAGGATAAGGTGAAGCTACTACCATTGCCATTCCCCATATCACAATTATTTTTAAAAGTACTGAACGCATGGTTATTCGAGGTTTTAGAGGGTATACGAGTGCATAATACCTGTCAAGTGCTATGCATGCCATCGTGAAAGACGAAACATTTACTGAAGCAGCCTGGAAGAAAGGCAAGCATCTACATAAAATATGGCCTAATGACCAATTTTGAGATAAGATTTTAGTTAATTGGAGAGGTATATTGAGAACAGTCGTTAAAATATCAGAAATAGAGAGATTTCCGATATAAATATTTGTTGTAGATCTCATCGTTGAGTTACAAAATACAATTTTACAAACAATAGAATTTCCAAAGAATGACACCATTACTATCAAACTATATAAGAAGATGATGACGATTTTCCATTCTGTTGAACGGTTTTCGAAGTACTCCTGATACTGAGATGTCCAGTTTCCTTTATCGTAAGTGGTGTTATATTTAGTCAAGAAATTTTCATCAGAATCAAAAGATGAATTGAATTCTGATTCATTTTGATTTACGTCTTCATCAATGTATACAAGTTTGAGCTTATGTATCCAATTATCTAATGTCATGTTATTTAATGTTATAATATTTTCGCACAGCTCTTTTTCTAGAGATGCACTGAGAATAAGTGTCTGAATCAGAAATCTCACATTCTTCATCCAAAAACCTGTAAAAGAGATTATGTCACATAAATATATTTGTGAAATGGTATTTATATACAATATTTTAGAACAGGTGTCGTAGCGACTGGAAAAAAATTATTTTATCCCACCACTATTTTTTTAAAAATAACATTCATATTAGATTTCTAATGCACTTGTTAAAGATAGGAACATTATTGCTTATAAATAGCAGTGTGATTAAATAAAATTTTTTCTAACACCGCGGCTTCTGTTTAGATGCAAAGTAAATAATATAAAGAAATTATGCATTGGTTATAACCCTTAAGTACTTATGGATAAATATTGGAATGAGAATATATATTAAAATACATAAATCATTATTTATTGTTATGAAGTTGTAATTTGATATTGAAAGTATTTTTAAATTGATTCAATCAAGATTACAATGCCAATAAACGTTTAACCCTGAATATTTAAACATAATCAGTAATACACTGTAATTAACACCATTTCTACCACAATTTTGCATATACCTATTTCTACCAAAAGGTGTCTTATGACACCTTTGCGTTTGAATGCAAATAATTGTCAAAACTGTTGGGATTTCAAATTATCAGTTAAATATAGATAATTTGAGCAATACATATTCAATATTTATTTATATAATATAAAATATTTATTTATATAATATTTATATTATATAATGTGTATTTATTAATACATTGAGGCGTATTTATTAGAGATTATTTAATCAGGTGGTAAATTTTAGCTTAATTAATCAATCTACAAAATATAAATATACATGAATGCAATCAAACATGTTTTACGTCAACCGGAACAATAATTAAATAAACGGTCAAGTGCTAGTATTACTCGCGTACAGAGGGTTCCATACAATAAATATATGAATTAGTAATTGTATTATTAAAAAAAAAACCGTCGCCAAAAGAATATTAAGACTTTGTAAAAAAACTATGCAAAGTACGGTTGGGTATAACAGTATATACTAGAAAAATGTAAATGGATATACCAAGAAAGTTCAAAGAGATATGGAACCTAAATAATATCAAATATAGCTATTCTGTATAACTCATTTTTACTTTCTTCTATCTTTACAAGAAGAAAGTATTGGATTCGTGAAAATTTTCGAATTCTGGTTTTCGACGGATTTATATGTTTTAGGGGACAGAGATAATGAGAAACATGTTTTTACAAAATGTCTGTCTGTGAGTGTGTCTGTCTGCGTGTTACACAAATTTTGTGGGCGCTGTATCTTAAGAACTATTGAACGGAATTTAATAAAACTTTAGATTCAGTTAGTCCCTGATATAATTTGGTGCTGATTACTTTTTGGTGTAAATCGCCTAGCAGCTGGCCCTGCTATGCTGCATTATTCATGATTTCCACAATAGCTATATCTCAAGAACTAAAGGACAGATTTTAAGAAAAATCCAGATTCAGTTAGTCCTCGATATAATTCGGTGATGATAACATTTTGGTGTAAATCGCCTTATAGGTGGTGCTGTTATGATGCATTATTCAGGTTTATTGCAATAGCTCTATATCAGGAACTAATGGACGAATTTTCACCAACCTTCAGATTCAGTTAGCCCCTGATAGGAATTAGTGCTGTTTAGTTTTTGGTGTAAATCGCTCAAAAGGTGGCGCTACTATGCTGCAATTTTCACGATTTCCGCAATAGCCGTATTTCAAGAGCTAATGCAAGAATTTTCATTAAACTTTAGATTCAGTTAGCCCGTGATGTAGATTTTTCCTGATAAGTTCTTGGTGTAAATTATCCAAGAGGTGCCACTGCTATGCAGAACTTTTCACGATTTCTGCAACAGCTCTATCTCAAAAACTAACGCACGGTTTTTTATTAAACTTTAAATTCAATTAGAAGTTCACGAAAGTTGTCCCTGATTAGATTTTTGTATAAACCACCTAACCAGTGGCGCTGCTGTGCTGCATTTATCAAGAAGTATTAACATGTATGAGATAGAAGAAAGTTTTGGGATTGACATATTCGACTACTTTAATATTATCTTAAACTGTTTAAAATGAACTTAATTCGGTACTGATAATAAAAGCAGTGCATATTTAAACTTTATTTCGCATTTCATAAAACTAACTTCAGCATAGTAATAACCTTTTTTTCTACAGTGTAGCTAAAACAAAACATTCGTTCAAAGTTTACATTTGGCATTGTGCTAAGTGCGCTTCTAAAGGAGGTCACAAATTTGCAACGCCGCCTTGGTCCTTGCCGCGTTTTTCCAGATAGGTTTTAATTAACTTTTAAAGTCACTCAAGGCGTATTGAAAGATCCATTCAATGCAAAATAGTCACAAATCCCATACTATTTATGTAATTCATTCTAATTAAGGGGTCTCAGGTCTCTTAAAATTGGAAAAAGTGGAAAAAAGAGATCATTTTCAACATTTAATATCTGAAAATGTATATGATTTTAAAACACAATTTTTATTGAGATGAAATATATAAGTACTTTCTTTCATTTTATGTATTTAAAAAGTTGCAAGATGCAGAATTAGCATTTACAGGGTGCTCCAAACAGTCAGAAATTTGACAAGCAGAAAATTGGTGTAACAGCTTACGAGCACGATTAGAAAATAAATATTACAACTACAATAACATTTTAGTGCCTACTTGCACTTCAGATTGTAGTAATTACACTCTAAATTAAAATGTCTGAAATTCAGACACTTAAGTGTCTGAAATGGAGTGTTCAATTTTCAGACATTTTAAAATGTCTGAATTTTTTCAGACACTTTTTGCGTCTGAATTTCAGACACTTCAAACGTCTGAATCGCATCCATTTTTTTGTAAGCATCATACGTAGCCATGTTTGACCACGTTGAATCCTGGAAAAATATTTGGCTGTGGTCCTGCCCCTCCCCCCCCAATACAGCCTGATTTTTTTGGTGCTCTCAGTTTTGGTATACAATTTTCGTTACGTTGATAATTTAAATCTTTTACGACATTGTACTCATTATAATCAATATCTTGAACTTCAGGAGTAGAACAAGATTAAAAAACAAAAAATATTTATCTAAATATTAGATTTTTTAAAATTTATTTTGTTTTTAACCTTATTTTACTTTAAAAGTTCAAAATATTGATTATAATCAGTACAATTTCGAAACAGATTTAAAATATAAGCTTTACAAATATTGCACATCAAATTTGGGGGCACTACAGTCGTAGGGGGACGGGGCACTTCCCAGTTTGCCCTTCCTTTAATCAAGAAGTACTTTTGCAAAAAACGCAACCCTGCATTATAGTTGTCTAAATTGAGATGTCCGGTATTCGGGAGTATCCGTTGTGGAGGTTAATGGACATTCTCGAATAGCGAACACCTCTACTTAACGAATACTTTTTTAATCAGCAGACATACATATTTGTATATTTTTACCTCAAAAAAGTAGACATCTCCAATTATCGGACAAATTCCGCGGTCCCGAAGTGTTCGCTATTAAGGGCTTTTAAGGTACATAGATATATGTATATATATATTTTATAATCTTGTCCTACTCTAAAAGTTCAAAATATTTATTATACTCGGTTGAATGTGGAAAAAGGTTTAAAATATCAGATGTACGAAAATTGCAAAAATCCCCACCCCACCCCACTCCCACCCCCCAAAAAAATGAAAATATAAAAAAATATATTGCCACATAGGCAATTTTACATATACATCACTTGATAATCACAACAGCCATTTAACTATGAATAATGAAAATAAATAAATAAATATTCTACTTTAATAACATTGGGGAAAAAATGACTTTGGTATTTTGTTAAATATATTTGCGTTTTTAAACTTGTCCTACTCTAAAAGTTCAAAACTTTCATTATAATCAGTGCAAGATTTAAGATATCAGCTTTACAAAAATTCATGCGAAATCCCCCCCCCCCCCCAAAAAAAAAAAAAAATGAAAATACTTATTTAAAAATTATGTTTTTAAAAAATTTATATTTCCACATGGGCAAGTTTTTATGTAGATCAGAGGGTACTCACAAAAGCTATTCAACTATCAATAAAAACAAATAAGTACATATTCTATATTAAAAACATGAGGAAAAAATAACTTATGATTTCCAAACTTCTTTCGTCTTAAATATATACAGTAACATCTGTCATTTTTGTATTTTTCGTATAAGTGCATATAAATAAAGTTACCACAATTTTAAATACGAAATCTAGTTAGAGGTTTTTACTTTTTCCCATTATAAATTTCAAATTACTTTTTTATTAAAAATAATAAAAAAATCAGTATTAGAGTTGATTGCAAATCAAATACATATCTATATTTTTACAGGCAGCTTCATATAATAGACCAGTCTCATTTACTTTATTTATCTTTTTTTAATCTGCGGTTTTATGCCAGGAAGTAAGAAAGCATAAGGTCATCTTTCAAAGTTTTTTTTTCTTTACTTCCTTGTGGCCGTCATTTACTGCGAGATAAAAATTATCCATTGAAACTAAGAACTGACATTGAATATATAATTCGTAATAAAAAAGAACGTCATAAGTTTAAAAATATATACTTCTAGAATTAGTGGGGTTTTTTGCGAACAGATTCAAAACTAATTAAATTTCATGCAGGATTTTGTTTAGTACAATAAATAAAATCATAAAATACACTAATTTTACTACTATAAAGAAACTTACTTGAGTTGCTGCCAGAGGTAAGAAATATTCCTCTATTTGAAATTTTAAAAACTTCCACAACCACAGTGAGGGAGAAAGACTTTCATCAGTTTAAAAGGTAATCCCATAATACATCCGACTAGCCATATTTAAAGAATGAGATGTTTCATCCTAAAAACAGGACCCGCCAGACAAAAGTTTCTTTTTTTTGCCAGCTTCGACAGGACGAAGATGAATAACACAGTATTATTGATATAAATTGATACGAGTTAACACTAAGCCCATTGCACACGCTTTGTAGAATTTCCGGGTGTAATCTTCA
Organism: Maratus speciosus; assembly: GCA_963932465.1. Classification (NCBI taxonomy): domain Eukaryota; kingdom Metazoa; phylum Arthropoda; class Arachnida; order Araneae; family Salticidae; genus Maratus; species Maratus speciosus. Next base: position 508,414,185 of record OZ010787.1, on the reverse strand, counting down.
ACCGTCGTCTACTTCTGTTCTGTGTCTATCTCGCCCTTGTATCGACGACAGCTTCTAAGAGACATTTGATGTCGAGCACACACGTCAGATGTATGTATTAAATAAATAAATAATCCAAGTTAATACGAATTAAAATCACAGTACTTCACATTTCGCAAAAAACGAATTAAAATACACGCGTACATAAAAACAAACTTTGTTTGAATTACAACGTATACCACTTCGAACGAAGACATCTAAAACGCGCAACTGGGAGTGCTAGTGCCCCCTGGTGGTTATTGCGTCGGAAGAATCAAAACGTCTTAAATTAAGACACGTTTAAAGCAATGAAGTGTCTTAAAATAAGACGTTTGCGGATATTTTAGACATTATTCTCAGTGCGTTTACACCATGGTCATAGTAAGACGCTTATGTATCTTAAATTAAGACATCTATAGTGTCTTAATTTTCAGATTAAGACACTTAAGTGTCTAAAATTCTTTTTCAGTCACATATGTGTCTAAATTTAAGACGCTTCTATTTGCAGTGTACCCTGAACCTAAATTAATTTGTATTTAAAGCATTTTTATATTTTTTATGCAAAGTTGTATTTAGCTAATACAAAATTTTGAAAATTTCAACAACATAATCACTTAAAATTTTTTTTTTGAACAATAAAAAAGGATATTTTAGGTTCAGTTTACACAGATTAAAATGAAACGTATGTTTTGAAAATTTCATGAAAAAATTTTCAGCAGTTTTTGAAATATTGTGCGCGTTATGCCCCAAAAAAGCATTTGGAGAAAAATGACTTAAAAGTTCCGAAAATGCCGCTTCAGCTATTGAACGGGTATAATTCTAAAAGTGATAACTGATGTTCTAATGAGAATTTCAAGGAAACAATTATATTAAAATGTTCAGAAAATATAGAAGATTAACATCTAAAAAAATAAAATAAATTTTTCTTGAAGCTTTAAGAGACCTGAGACCACTTTACTTAGTCTATTTTTAACAATTTGACATTTATTTCTTATTCTTTTACTTCTTTATTTTATTACATTGCACATATATATCATTAAAAGTTGTTAACTAGGCTTTCAAAGCCGGTGGTACATAGAGTACGCCGCCCTTGTCATTATGTTTGTCCAAACCGTCCATATCTTTAAGGGTTAATATCTCGGGTAATTACTGACAAGTTTTTTTGAAAATCATGATAAAAAATGCTTTTATACTTCTGCTACGATAGGTACCTACAGCGCTGCTCAACACTTTTGCTCAATGCCTGTAAATCGAAATTTGTGTGTAACGGAAAAAATGCGATTTTCTCAAAAACTATGTGACCTAGAGTAATCGCTATAATTTTCCTGCAAGGTTTAAATTAAAGTCTACTACCCTAATTTTTTCATAATTTTAGTTTCAGTAGATTCGGAATTAGATGGGGAGGAGGGGGGGGGGGTACTTTTGCGCTACATTTTCGACGATATCTTTAAAAATGTAATACCTAAAATTAAAATGAATGCATTTTTGTATTCAGCGTTACGAAATCTTTCACATGATACCCCACACGATATACAAAGAATATATTTTCTTTCAAGTAACTTAATTTGCCCTTCCACATTTTTCCTAAATATATTTATAAATGTTTAATAATCTGAAACTATTTGGGTCAATAGACTTTATTACTTCCCCCAATTTGAACTTTCGACGTTCTATAGTTTACGAGTAAAATGGCTGTGACAGACAGACACAGAAGTGATCTTATAATCGTTTCATTTTTACTTTTTAAGAACGGAACCCTAAAAATATTATCTTGTTCCTTTTCTTATTTTTATTAGGAAGATAATGCAAGATTTTAATATTATTAACCTAAACAAATTTCAGTCTCGTGTATAAAAATTCAATCTTTGTAACAACAACAACAACAACAAACAGCAATCATAAAAACATCCGTGTAATAAAATTCTTTCCCTATTCAATACCACAGTTTTTACACGAATAAAAACAAGATTGATGTATATTGAACTCACTATCAGAATTGGAAAAGAAAACGCTTTATTTATTTTTTTAGAACTAGTTACTGTAATGATCTATACTAAAATGTAACATGGCGGAATGCAAGCGAATATCAAAGTTATTCATCAACCCCTGTATTTTCCGTTGCAACTGAAATCGGATTTTACTAATCTGATTATAATCGATATGATGCTGCAAAATTGTGTTAATATTTATATGTAAAATGGTTTAAAATTATAAATTATGAAATCCTCCGAAATTAGGAGTTATAAAATCCTTAAGGTGTCAAAAGACACCTCATCGTAGAAATAGGTATATTCTATGTCATTTGTAAAACCAGGATGAGCTGTAGGAAAATGATATCGCTGCATTAATTTAAGAATTATTGTGCGAAAAGTCAAAAAATTAACTGTGGAGAAATGATTAAACTTAGAGAATAATTTTAACTTAAAATCTGAAAGGTGTCTTTTGACACCTTTTGGTAGAAACAGTGCTAATCACTCGCCTTTTAAAGAAAAATGGAATAAAGAAAAGGGAATTATCTGTTTTTTTTGTCGCTTAAAATTACGATCATGTGGCTCAAGATCAATATAAGAAAATTATAAGAAGAACACTTATGCGGATACATGTTACATTCTTCGTTTTGATAGTACCTTTATTTTAAAAAAAATAACAATATTGTTTAAAAAAGTTTTTCTGAAGCCTGTTTTCGTAGTTTTTCCCCTTCGAACGGCGATAAATTGCGTGCGATCAAAATCAATCATTGGATGACATATATTTCATACCTAGATAATTTATACTAGCTGACTTATATTGGCCTCTTTATCACAATAGATTATTATTATGACAACTTGAGTAATTTTGCCTTTAACCTTACAGTACCTATCACTTTCAAACATAGCTGAAAAGTGTTTATGGCCTCAATTTGTCTCCCTGTCCGTGCTTTAACTCACGTAAATATACATGGATTACCATGAACTCGGTATATGTTACTGAGGTTTACGAAGGGACTTTCCCAATTGAAAATGGAGTGATTAGCATTTATACTTCGTTTACAGGGACGCAGAAAAGAATTCCGTTACATTATGGTTATGGGGGAAAAACTTTTTTTCCTATATTTTAATGCAGTTACATTTTTCAAACAAAAGGAAATTGATATGGATCATTGAGGGATGCGTAATACAACATTCTTTCTGTAGAACATGAAGGACATCGCATTTACATTCATTTACAGGAACATACATATGAATTCCGTTACACTATGGCCTACGGAGAAAAACCCTTTGCAGTGTATTTTAAATCTCTCTCATTGTTAATGAGTTATATAGTTTTTGAAATAATTAATTTAGTTGCAATCATAGCATATTTTAATTTCTCTCTCCAATTCTTCAGTTTCAAAATTCATCGAAATCAGCCATCCTGTTATGTTTCATAACAAAATTCCCGGCAAATTAAAACGTTTCATAACATTTTTCCATTTTGCAACTAACATTCCATTTGCATATAGTTACTACCCTAGTTGCACTATCAGGATAAAACAGCAGTACAAAATTAATAAGTAAATAATCAAATTAAATTTAAAAAATCAAAAATCTCGACTTCTTAAAAAGCGAACTAATTAATTATTTCTCATCAATGTGAAACTATTTTTTATATTACTTACCTATTTTTTTTTTATTATTTAGTTGTATTGATGACTTTTAAGTTGTGTTTAATTGTTAGTTCCTATCTATAAACACTTTTTTCACGAGGCCTATAGATGTCTATGAAGTTTAGAGTTGCAGTAAAGCTAGAGATCCTACCTACACAACTTCCAGGTTGTGTAATATTTAAACGGAGCTTCTGACTGTAAAATAGTCAATGAAACATCGTCTTCATTTTGAAAGACCTATCCAACGATATGCCACTCAATATGGTGCGTAAAAAATTTTTTTCGCCTCTACCGCGATTTTGTATTTAAAGACCGCCATTTTGAATTTATAAAAACAAAACTTAGCCTATAACCATCGGACGGTTAAGACGAATCAATAGAGATCTTATTCATTAAAATCCATCCAGCCGTTGGGATGTTTCGGGTATAAAGAAATCCATATACCCATATACGCGTGAAACACATAACCCTTCTTGGCAGTCGGGTAAAAAATAGAGTAACGTTGTAAAGCTTGTGGCAAAATTTTAACTTTAAAAAGTTTTTTGAAATACATTTGAATATTAGAATTTGTTTACATTAACCCTTTATGCCCCGAAATATGAATAAAAAATTTGCTCCTCATCAATATTTATCTTCGTTAATGTCTGAAGATATCCAAAACAACTTACATAATAACAATTTGATTTTTAGATAAAAAAAAAATTAAAACTGATTTAATAAATCGATAATTAGAACTCTTTTTGTAAATTACAGTAGAACCCCGCTAATCCGAAATTCCGGTTAATCCGAACCGATTTTATTTTCGAAAATTATACTTGAAGAGATTAATTGAAAATATTAACTTACGAAATTTTCCGGATTTCATGATGAATGTCCGGAAAAACGGGTAGATCTTAAAATCAAACAAACAAACAAATATAAAAGGCAGTAAAGCATGATTTTTTTTTTCTTTAAGCAGTTTGAATAGAATAAAAAAATACTCGATAATGTAAAAGTACAACATATGTACACGAATATAAAAGGAAAACGCGCACTGTAGTCGATTTCGCAAACTATCTACAGAAATGTTTTTTTTCTTCCCCCCTCATCGTCGTAATGACGGAGCTATTTATACATTCGCAATTTTGAACCATTTGTAATGGGTTGTTACCAAATTCCTCATTTTGAAGTCCCATTGGATTATTATAAACGTCAGTAGTGATTGAACAAGGAATGCTATTTTTTTCTGAAAGTCGAGCCAGATTATCCAGCATGCCGGACCTTAGAATGCTGGATTAGAGGATGTTTACTGTACTACTGAGTACTTATAACTTACATTTTTTTTAGCACGCATCTTTTTTTTTTCTATTTTCATCGGAAATTCGGGTAATCCGAATTTTTAGTGATCCGAACAGGCACCGGTCCCATGTAGTTCGGATTAGCGGGGTTCTACTGTATTTACAAGAATAATTAGATTAATTAACCGAAAATACTGTTATGGAAATCTCCCAATTTTTACAACAACGTAAATAAATGTAGTGTGATGGGATCACAGTACAATCTGTAACTGTTTTGTAGTTGAAAATTTTTAGTATAAATCTTTTAATAGGAGAAAAGGTACACCTATGTAAATGGCTGAGAAAAGAACCACAATAAAAATATTTATCTTCGACTGTTTTGCTGTATTTTCTAAATGTAATGGAGCAAAATATTTTGTATGAAAAGTAGAATCTACTTTTATTAGTAGAGTAATTAGATAAATTTTATATTGAGTTTTCTTTAATGGTACTTAAAAGTAGCGTCGGAGTATAAAGGGTTAAACTAATTTTTAGCATTAATTTAATTGCATTAAAAATAAATTTTTCAATTAGAATATTTAACGATATTGAGTCCCTTAAGTAAAAGTGTTTCTAATTCTGGGAAATTTTGCTACAGAAATGAGAATGGTCAAAACCGTCTACATTAATAGTTTTAAAATACTGAGGTGATTAAAAATTGTACTTAAAGTTCTGGAATGAATTTTAGAATAGATTCTACCTAAATTTCCAACGGAAATGTAGAAATTTGCATGTTAATGAGTTTGTTTGGAGTCGAATTATCTTAAATGTCATTAGAGGGTTTTCCCTAACATGTGAAGATTGTAGTAAATGCATAAAATTGTTTAACTGAATGTTTTAGCTAAAAAGATCTCGTAATTATGTCTCATCAATAATCTGTAAAATATTAAACACCATCATTATTAATTTGATAATATAAGTTTAAAGAAACTTCATGATGTAACAATATTCATTCAGTTACTATTTAATTAAATCAATGAATGTAATTACGTTTTCATTTATGATATTAAGGTTTATAACATTATGATATGATTTTATTTAAATAAAATTATTTATTCATTTATTGCTGATGTTTTAGCATTCGTTTATTCATTCAATTAAAACTTAATCTTTTACATCATAATGAATAACGTTTAAGAAATAGTTTTCTTAAATATGAAACATGTCGTTTTAAGAATATAAATAAACTGTCAAGTGCGAGAATTACTCGCGCTCAGAGAGTTCCGCACAATAAATATATGAATTATTGACTGTATTATTAAAAAAAAATCGTTGTTAAAAGAATAATAAGACTTTGTGCAAAACTATACAACGTAGGGTTGGGTATAGCTGTATATACTAGAAAAGTGTGAATGAGTATACCATAAAAGTTAAAAGAGAAGCCTAAATAAAATCAAATATTGCTATTCTGTATAACTTTTTTTAAACTTTACCCTAATCTGTTTATGATGAACTTATTTCGGTACTGACAGTAAAAGTAGTGCACATTAAAACTTCATTTGGCATTTCATAAAAATAAATTCAGCGTAGCAATATTCTTTTCTTTCTATAGTGTAGCGAAAACAAAACCCTTGTTCAAAGTTTAAACATGGGATTGTGCTAAGCGCTCTTCTAAAGGGGGTCGCAAAGTTTTGTAACTCGCTGCTTTGGACCGTGCCGCGTTTTTCCAGGTACGTTTTTTATTAACTTTTAAAGACACGGGAGACGTATAGAGAGATCCAGTTAATGCAAACTAGTCGCGAATCCATTAGTATGTGATTAAATCTGATTAAATTAGTCTGTTTTTAATAATTTGATGTTTATTGCTTTTATTCCGCTAATAGGCATTGCATTACACAAATATATCATTAAAAGTTGTTATCCAGAATTTAAAAGTCGACAGTAAATAGAGCAGGTCACCCTTGTCATTATGTATGGCCAAACCGTCCGTGTCTTTAAGGGTTAGGCAGCCTAAGAGAGACTGCTCAGGGCCGGCTAGGCCTGCCCCTTAGAGCTTAACGTCTCTCCCGGTATGTTCCCCGACACGTTGGGGCTCGTTAGTGAGTCCAGCCCTGTCCGGCCGTATGCAGACGGACAAACACAAAATGCCCAAGGGGCGACGCTCACCCGCTAAGGGCGTCTATGCACCACCGACCACAGAACCCAGAATTTGTTTGAAAAAGAACAAAGTGGGATTACAAAAATTAGACGAATGCCTTCCCGCCAGGAAAACGCCAGGGCGGGAGTACAAGAACATTTAAAATATCTCGGATAATTAGCGACGATTTTTTTCGAAAATCAATATCAACAATGCTTTTATACCTCTGTTACGATAGGTACCTCCAGCGCTCCTCAACACCTTTGCTGAACGCCCTTAAATCGAAATTTGTGTGTAACGGAAAAATGCGCTTTTCCCAAAAACTATGGGCATAGGGTAATCAGTATAATTTTCCTGCAAGGTTTAAAGTAACGTCTACTACCTCTAATTTGTTCATAATTTTAGTTTCAGTAGATTCGGAAATAGATGGGGGGAACATATTTTTGCACTACATTTTCGACGATATCTCTGAAAATATAATACCTAAAATTAAAAGAAATGTAATTTTGAGTTCAGCGTTATGAAAGCTTTCACACGATATCCTACACGATATACAAAAAAAGATTTTTTTTCAAGTAACTTAATTAGACCCTCTACATTTTTCCTAAATATATTTGTTAATGTTTAATAATCTGTAAATATGTGGGTCAGTAGTCTTTATTACATCCCCCAATTTGAACTTTCCACGTTCCATAGTTTTCGAGTAAAATGGCTGTGACAGACAGACAGACAGACACAAGAGTGATCTTATAATGGTTCTGTTTTTACTTTTTAAGTACGGAACCCTAAAAATGAAAAAAAGAAAGAGTAAATATTTTTCTATCAAAACATGATAAAAATTATTTGCCATAGTTTATTATTTCTTGTAAGTGTTATACCCAAGACAATATTGGCTATATCTTGACCTACATTGGACTAATATTGTATTCATTGGCATGAAATACTGTTCCAATATTGGACTATTTCCAATATTGCCCCAATATTACCGATTAATATTCTGCCAAGGTAAATCTAATAAAACCAATTTTGGCGCAAATTTGGCGATTCATGGGAAATATTTCCAGTGTAAACCCATTACTTATACAAATATTGTTTTTCTTGGCTTTACATGGGTAAATTTGTCTTGTTAATTTTATCATAATATAGACAAAACATCAACAACCCAATATTAGTGCAATGTTTTTGTACTAAAGAATTCAATATAGTTCCAATATTGCTTAGATACTAGGGTAATAGTACCACGATCCAAATATGACCAAAATGTAAGAACAATGCGACCAAAAATGGTATTCTTATTGTCTGCGTTACCGTCTTGTCACGTGGAAAATGCACCATATACAGGCCATCGTGAGGCCGATGTGACCAAGAGTTAAGCGATTCCGAGATATTTTTAACCTATTTCCCGATGATTTAGGTGTCTTGATGTATTTCGATTGTTGAAACCATTTTAGATTGTTTACTTAACGCTTCTTTCAACGTAAAAAGCCGTCTCAATGGTTTTCTAGCAATATTCAAGGGCGTCTATAGAAGCGCTAGGATAGGGTTCGAGCCCTAACTCCCTACATGATCTATAGCCATTTTTTGAAAATCAATTTAACATAAGATAAAAAAGGTAAGATTTAAAAGTTAATACGATAATGACGAAGATTGACTGGAACTATCGAACTACTTTCTTTAAAATTTGATTTGCACGACTCTGCTTTCTTTTTCTTTTTCGACTTTCAAAAGTACAAAATTGAATTTTAAGTGATAATTTTAACACATCTTATTACTTTTTAAACCAATATACGAGTAGCTATTCGTTATCTTTCTATTGATAAAGAGGTGAACTGTGAAAAACGCTCATTCACAAAGTCTTTCAGTTGACTAAAACGTCTTTATTTTTATTGTATAACTCAAAATCTCATCTAGTTAACCTACCAATAAGGAATAAGTCGTAAACAAATTATACAGCATTAAGTAATCTGTAAACAATTCGATGCGGATCAATTGATGATTCGTATATAAAAGGAAAATTCGAAAATAACTGGAAACATTTATACATGCTAGGGTTATGATGGTGCTTATAACTAATGTTAAATAATATAATTTAAAATATAAAGGAATGTCTAAGGATGTCTAATTTACAAATTTTTAATCATTTTGGAAAGAAAATACTTGTTTTTGTTATTATGTATTATTCGAAGCTTTTTATGTACAATTAGCACTTTGATATGTGTCAGATGTGTTAACAGATCCTGAATTTTTTCTTAACCCCTTGGGGACGAGCGACTGGTATTCGTGACGCAAGGGGGTCAGAATCCTTGATTATTCTCACCAGTAAAATTTTGTCATAAATTTTGCCTTATTTAATCCGAGCATTTTCCCGATTCAATTAGGCAAAAATTTCTATTTTTTAAAAAACCAGTGATAAAAAATTAAAAATTCTGTAAAAGACGCTCATCCCGAAGTGGTTAAAGTTATTAATGTAATGTGGTAAGGAAAGTGAATATAACAAAAGCCGTACATAAAGTATAATGTCCATGCTTTCTTCAACTTTGTTGTAAGTGGTTTTCTCTGTATACGATTAAGTAAAATTTCATGTTTCAACGTTAATTAATGATATTATCACCAAGCATACAATCTTAATAATTAATTTTATTAATTAAAATCAGTGTTCGGTACTAAATCCTCCCTGTAAAAATAATGGTTAATTCTAATAGATTTCACACTACAAAATCAAAATATGACGATGAAATTGCTGTATCACTTACTATTTTTTTAGGTAGAGGGATTGCTTTTAAAGTTAAGGTATTCTAGATAACTTTCCAACAGAATAATCTTCCTTTTGTAATGCCCGTATTATAATTATATGTTTATTGATATACCATGCTATCAGGCATTAATTATTATTGTGGAGAGCAAGATCAGTACAGACCCTTCGTTAAATGTCATTATTAAAAAGACTCACTATTTTTCTTAAAAAATCCTTCTATATTGTCCTAAAGAATTTACATTATAAGCAATCATCAAAAATATTTTTAGTTATTTTTTTAAAAAGCATATAGTCTGACACTTAAAAAGCTATATTACATACCAATACTATTCAATTTCTTTAGTGGTTCGCATCTGGACACCTTGATCTGCATTTCATATTATTCTGAATTTTTATCTTCTTGAAAAAACATATATTTACCATTCTAGGTATATTGATGCACCTGCACCACCTGCTTATCTCTTTGAAAAGGCTCACAATATTGGCAAAAACGTTTTTAAAAGAGAGAACTTTTGATCTTTTTTGTTACCAGTATTTTTTAAACAGAAATCTTTGTCATATTTAATTGCAAAATTTCTACTATTAAATAAGGCGAAGATTTCCATTAAAATACAGTGGTGGTAACTCAGAAGAGTAAAAGTTGGATTCCTGTAATGAAGCGCCTGAAAAAGCCATTCACGAGCCTCCCCTCGTTACCAGTTTGCAACACTTCAGCTGATTTTGATTATTTGAAAATGTCAAGTATTACCTGGGTATTTTGAATAGGATATATACACTGAAGCTACTTCGATCTGCACTTTCGAAGTGGTTGAAATAATAAAAAAGAGGCTTTTATTATAGTTCCCAAATTCCAAAAAGCGAGAAAGTGGCTTTTCTTTTAAATGAAAATGTCTTCAGCTAATCTGATTTGTTCATTTTCTGATAAGATGAATGGGATATTAACTTTTATTTGGTTGCGGAATCTAAATCAAAGAAATGAGAGTTATTAGCAACTATATGATATTATGTTTACAGACTGACAACTGGCTATATTTTACTGCTCCTCTCCCCAAAAATGCCGTAGAGAACAAGATAGGGTGGTAAATAGCAGGGCTGCGGATCCGGTGGGAAAAATGACCGACTCCGGGATATTTTAAAGACTCCGACTCCTATTCCGACTCCGGGCAGGTTAATATACTAGAGTGGCCTGTTAATTAAAACAATGATGGAATAAAAAAAAAAAAAAAAAAAAAAAAAAAGGCTAAAATCTCGCTATTTTGGCATTGATTCTCGTTTGATGGGTTATAAAAAAAATAAATAAAAAAAAAATAAAATTATATTTTTCGCTTTATTAATTTTACAATTTCGTGCCCGCAAACCCGGAAAATCCAACTATCGAAGTCGGAAAAACACAAAATGGAAATTTTACTATTTTGGATCTGCGGACTGAGAAGAAAAAGCAAAATCGTTACAATTTAGTGGTTTATTTTGCTGTGTTTTCCAGACTCGAAAAATTTATATGGTAAGGAGGAAAAATAAAGATGAAAATGTTATTATTTTGGAAATAATTCGGATTCTGTGGATTCTAATGAAAAAAAATTACATTTTTTGAATTAATTTTACAATTTTGGCTTTATTTCGTGTTCTGCAGACCTGAAAAATCTGAAATTCAAATGTTGAAAAATAACGAAATTTCACTATTTTATCGTTATTTTGGATACCTTCGACCAGAAAAAAGAATTACAATTTCATGTTATTTTGACTCCTGCGCAAAAAAATAAACAATGAAAAAAAGTCTATTTCCGACTTTTGACTTTTGGCCATACTGACAGGAAAAATTTTAGGGAGAAAAAGACTTCTATTACAATGCTATACCGGGTTCTTAGTTCTTTTGCCTCCAAAAATAGCACAAATTTATAAATTTTGCACTACCTCCGGTAAGAGATCTGCATGAGCCAAAATTTTAAGGCCGTTCCCTAAAAAGTTCGACCGTGCCTTTGTATTTATTCTCACCCCAATCATCCCAATTCTAAATTGTTCTGATTTTATCCGGTAATTTGATTCTTTCAAATTTGTGATGTTTGGCTTGCCAGCTTGCTCAATTTGTTTATCAGTCTGATCCGGCCGATTAATATAAATTGTCTTTACTTACACGATCTGTTCGAAACATTGCCTTAATTTTCCGGACCTTGGGTCCTTGCAGACCTTTGTACCTCGGCTTCTATCCGCAATCCCACAAAATATGAGGGGAAGTACTTATATACTAAATGTAAATTATCTACTACAGTTATGAATTAAAACAGTTTTCATCTACTCTGTACACTGGTATACCTCTGTACTTACTCTGTATCTACCGCTGTATCTACTTTGTACATCGCTGTAAATCGGTCATCTTTAACTTCAGTAGACTGATATAGTCCATAAATAACAATAATAGCTCATTTTATAGATTTATAATTACATATAATTAGCTTAATTTCACATTAAAATGTCTAACAAAAAATCTGAAGTCGGAGTCGGCTTGTTTTTTAGCGACTCCGACTCCGACTCTTTTGCTCAAAAATGGGTCCGACACCGAGTCCGACCCCACGACTCGGTTTCCGCAGCCCTGGTAAATAGGTTGTAAGTGTACATCTGTATTTTTCTACACGTTTTATTTTTTTGATAACGCTAGCCTATAAATAATACTTTTTTATTTTTCAGCACCACTTTGGTTTATTCTAATATTTCTTGATATGCTGAGCTTAAAAATACATACCCAAAATATTAAATATAATTAATTTATATAACTGATTTATATACGTGTAATATAAATTAAATATATTTTCCCAGTTTCAGGTAAGGTTTTTCAAGATCAATGGAAATTACATAGAAATCTATTAGAGTCGGAAAACTTGAAAATGCCCTTACAAATTGAAACAAGAACGAAAAATCATGCATAATTAGGCATATATTATGAAACACTTTCTAACACTAAGAGAATATTTTTAAGAAATTTAATTTTTTCATGTAATGAAATCCATCATAGTCTGTCCTGTCACCGAATTCTTTTGTGCGTCTCAGTAAATGAACTATAAGTGCTACGCAATCCATAATCTATAGAAAACATGTCCACCTCAAGTTTTTTTAAGGGGTCTCAGGATTCTTAAAATTAGAAAAAAAAACAAACAAAAAAACAAAAAAAAAAACAGACCATTTTCAACATTCTATATCTTAAAATGTATATGATTTTAAAACACAAATTTTATCGAGATGAAAGATATAAGTACGTTCTTTCATTTTATATATTTAAAAAATAGCAAGATGCAGAATTAGCATTTACAGGGTGCTCCAAACTGTCAGATATTTGACGAGCTGAAAATTGGCATAACAGCTTACGCGCACGATTAGAGAATACTTTTTGCAACTAGAATAAAAATTTTGGTGACTACTTATACTTCAGATTATTATAATTACTTTGAACCTTAATAAATTTGTATTTAAAGCATTTTTATATTTTTAATACAAAGTTGTATTTAGCTAATCCAAAATTTTGAAAATTTCAACAACCAAATCACTTAAAAAAGTATTTTTTTGAACAATAAAAAGGAAATTTTAGGTTCAGTTTATACAGATTAACATGAAACGCATGTTTTGAAAATTTTATCAAAAAATACTCAGAAGTTTTTGAGATATCCTACGCTTTATGCCCAAAAACGTCATTTGGAGAAAAATGACTTCAAAGTTTCGGAAACGCCGCTTCAGCTATTGGGCGGGTATAATTCCAAAAGCCATAACTTCTGTTCTAATGAGAATTTCAAGGAAACAATTGTATTAAAATATTAAGAAAAGATAGGACTTTAACATCTAAAAACTTCAAATTTGGAAAATTTTGAAGCTTTAAGAGTCCTGAGACCCCTTAACTTCTTTATGAATGATGTATCATAACATTACTGGAATGCATCGCAAACGAGTTTTTCCCATATATAATAATGTAATGAGTTTTTTGTGCGTCCCTGTAATTGAGCTATAAATGCTACATTTTCAATAATCCGAGAAAGCATTTTTTATAACCACCTCAGTAATACACAAAAATTTCATGATAGTTGAAGAATTGCACCAAGATTAAAATGCGCCGGAAACGATTTTTTTCCCATAGACCATAATATAACGGAATGCTTTTGTGCGTCCACGTAAACGAATTATAAATGCTACGCACTTCATTTTCAGTTTTGAACATTTTATAGTAATCCTCAATAAGATATAATATTTACATGTCAAATCGACTATATTTAAGCGAGTTTGAGCGCGGCTAGACAGACAGACATAATTCATAAACACTCTTCGACTATTTTGGAAAGTGTTAAAAAGCGTTACAAATAAGCTGCATCTTACAATTTATTAATTTTTTACCAATGACAGAGCTGTCACAAAGTGGAAAATCTTTATAATGCTTTTTCTTCACCTCGAAGAAAGACACATCTCTCTTCACTTATAGAACTTTTTGTCTTGTGCATTACTTGGCAGTTTCATTTGCTGAAACCAGCAGTAGTTATGCTATGGTATAGTGCTGTCTGGAGTCTTTCTGACTAAATTAATAATTTACATATAAGAAATCCCAATGTCTGTATGACTAAATTGTATTATACCTATTAGGTTATTCTAATGTTTTTATGACTAAATTTTTATTTTCCAGCCAGACAGAAATTCCGAATTTTTACCGAAAACGCATGTGATAGAACTTTAAAAATAAACTAAAATACCTTTCACTTTAAAGAAAAAAATTCATTGTAGGCCCGTGTAATTTAAATAACATCCAAAGAAGACAGTACAGAATGGTTAAGTTTTTCACATTCACAGAATGTTTCACCAAACTGCATAAACGCCACACAGAAAGAATACTCACTCAGATTGCGTAAGAATTGATAAAAAAACTTTTAAGTATTAGACCCACTGTTTTCGAGAAAAATACAAAAGAAAAATTGTGACGTTAAATCCGGAGCGTACAAAATACTATTTATTGTAAACTCGAACAGCTCTTTTTACATATGATAATATATTTACCGGGTGTCTGAAAAATGACTGATGGATTTTAAAATTCAATAACTTGCAAACAGTGACAGATATTAAAAAATTCTTGCAGCAGGGTTCTGTATGATGTGAGGAGATTTGTTTACTGTGATTCTTGATTTTAGTTCGAATTTCAAACAATAGATGGCGCTGCGAGAAATAGGTGCTAATCCCAGACCCGATTTTTGGTACTTCGGGATCCATTCAAAACATTTTAATCTCCTTTTTTCGCATGGGAGATATGAGAGAGGCTGAAAAATCAAGCCTGGATTTAGCGTCTATTGCTTGCAGTGCCATCTACCGCTGCTATTTGTAACTAAAACTAGGGATCGCAGCATAAAAACTCCTGACACCTTACATAATCCTCCAGCAAAATTTTTTTTTTAAATATCTGTCACCGTTTGCAAATTATTGAATTTTAAAATCCATCAGTCATTTTTGGGACACCCGGTATATGAGCACTGGCGTAACAAGGGTGCGGGTCCAGAGGTTCGGTATACCACAATTTAGAACAGAATCTTCACCTTATCAACCACAGAGCCTTCTGCGAATAAGGCGCAGATAACTACACGAAATTAGTGGTATCCAGAGCTTCTTGATCCTACCCTTCATAAGACTGCACAATGTAACTGCACAATGATGCACATATCGAGACATGCTTGTGCAGATCGAGACATGGCGACGTGGAATGGCTGACAAAATACTATTCAACACTCTAGCTCAAACATGATTTAGGGGTAATGCAAGTTGTTAGGAATGAAAAATAGGCATATCTTATGAAATTGACGTCTGGAAAAAATATAAATATAGAAATTTTTGTGCAAAAAATCTCTTATTTTAAACTTTAAAAACCAATATTTTTATTAATTTTGTGTTGAAAATAGCGCATTTTGGACTCTTCCTCGATGTTGCGTGGCGTGAAGGGGTCATTTTTAGATAATGAAAAATTTTGTCTATAAAAAAAATTACATTTTTTGTTTTTTGTAACCTGAGTTTTTGCTCAAATTGCAACATATAATAACTTGACGGCAATTTTAGATAAGGAATAGTAATGAGTTTTTAAAAATGTCTAAAATTGTAATTACTTTGTCCCTGAAATTTCGTTATTATAACTACAAAACGCCACCTTGTTAATGATACTTTTCAATGTTAAACATCATTTATGGCTATACTGTAAAAATTGGAAGTTTATGGTACATGTATTCTGTGAAAGTATTCCCGAATTTTTTTTAATTACTTCAGCAACGTTAAATTATTAATATGCGTTTTATCACTAATAAACTTTGTAATGACACATTTTAAATACACTGACTAAAATTTCGGAACAAGAGGATAAAAATGAAGTAGTACTTACAGAGTTAAAAAAAAAAAAAAAAAAAAAAAGACATCACTGCCTATCATATCATGTGATACTATAATCTAAGAATGTTATCAATATGAAAACGCTATCTAATACAGAGCTGAAAGAAAAATTACTGCGTACCTTAGTAATAACAATTAACCCTACGGATAAACTTTAAATAAGGATAATTAATAAAAAGAATTTCTGTTATGTCTAAAGTGCCAGTTATATCAAAGATAGAGAAACAAATTACACCCACATATTCGTCGCCTTTAAGCTTTCCAGCTGTTAAAGATAAAGGATTCAGTTAATAAATTTGAACTTTGGGACATACCTTGGGAATGAAATTTTCACAAATTTTCGACTTTTTTAAATATTGGAATTTAAAACTTTCCATATTGCGCAATGTAATGCTTAGAAAATGTTGACAAAAAATGTAAACAGCCATGGTTGACTTGGTTACTTCACAATTTTTAGCCAAGGATAAAAAAAAAAAATACTGTTATATATATATATATATATATATATATAAAACTGTACCGAAGAATTATCTGTGTAGTTTCCTCTTAAATCAATAAACTAAAAACACGTTAAAAATAAATAAATGTTTAACCTTTGAACCAGAAAATATAGCCTCCTCATTCAGAATAATAACACCTCTATAAATATTTGGTAAGATATAATAAAAATTACTGTTATTCAGAATTCCTTTTTATTTTTTAAAAATGAATGTACACTCACTGGTCGCCAGCACAGTTTCATCTAACAAGGGAACCACTTTTGGTGTTGCTCACACCTAGCATTGAGACCTAGTGGATTTTAAAATCCTATATTATTAAGTTTGAGGAAAAAATTTCTGTTAAAATAATATTTCATGATTTTACAGCAGCATAACCTTCTGAAAATGCAATTTTCGAGACCACTTATCGGACTATTAACATTAAAGTTTTTTATAGAAAAGCATTTAAAAATAAAAATGAGTTAATAATAAGTATAAAATATTGAAAAAAGTTTAAAAATTGCTTCAAGAACCAACGAATTTGAGTTTGAAAAATTGCAACATTATAGTCACCTTTTTGGCGGGGAAACATTTGGCGTTTTTTTTTTTTTTTCAAAAGTATAGCTTTCCGGCAACCCTAGCCAAATGTGATGATTGTTTGTCTTGAGTGACGAGTGATTTGGCCTTCAGCAGAAATTGTAATGTCCGACCTAATTACCACAGTAATTTTTCTAAATTGTGTAAAAATATTAATTTACTTTATAATTACTTTTACCAAAGGACCATTGAATACCGCAAACATTCGAAACTTTATTCCATTCAATTTCAAAAGAAAATAGTTTGCTTATTTTGTATTTCACTAAAAAAAATAGTTTTCAATGATCTTGAAAGCTTTTATAGAAATATATTTACTATTTATATATTTATCGTCTGCATAGAAAAAAAAAGAAAAAAACTAATTCTTGTTTCTTATGCTATCAATTCAGAAACAAATCATAATCTGATATAATTCGATTATGTACTGTACTGTACATTTACTCCCCGGATAAAGCGGGCGGATAAATTGTAGCGCCATATTTGGCGACTTAACTTACTTTTGGCGTGAAATAAACAAATAAAAATGTAATAATACAAAAATGAAAGTATAAAAAGTTATATAAAATATGATTTTAACAGAGAAATTTTATCGGTTCTCTAAAATTTTTTTATAGGGCTACAAAATGCACCAGGTCTCGTTCCTAGGCGCGAGCAACACCAAAAGTGGTTCCCTTGTAAGTTCGCTCAACATAAACAGCATTACAGCCAGCAATTTATCTTATAAAATTGAATAAAAGTAATTTAAACAACACTTCATTAATATCCATTGATTGTCAGGGAGCTTTCTAAAACTTACGATGGTTAAGCCCAATCTATTCACTAGATACTCTTGGTGTACCAAGGATAGCGTTGGTACACCAACTCGCCATGGCGCATGCACTGTGAAAAAGAATCGCTATCTTTTCTATACGTGTTCCAAATTTCAAAAATAGCTTCCAAAGAACATTTATGAAATGTTATACTTTCAGAAAGTGCCCCTTTGAAATTGAAACCGTGATTAGCTTTAAAAGGACTGAATTAATAATAAATTATGTACCATGATAAAAACGTTTAAAATCAACTTTATAGATTCAATAAGTGATAAAAAATAGGGCTGAGACAGTCTACGGATCTGATTTATCATGCTTTGTGAACACTTTATTTGTATGAGAAATTAATACTTTTTTTGTTATTTAATTATTAAAATTATTTTTTATTATTTAATTATTTAAATGTAATGAACTGTTATACTATAATACATTTTCATTATAAAATAATTTTAATTACAATTACTTTTTTTTAAATAAATATATTTTTTTATATCGTTTTGTACGTGGAGTATTACACAGGAATGGGTTTTGTGTAATTTTTCTTGCACTCTGAGCGATTATTCTTACCGTGCTGAGATCATGCGATCTTCTCAGAACACCCCGTATATTAATTTTTAATTAATTCATTTATTAACTGCTCTCAAATTTAAAATTTGTTCATATTATTGATAACACACGCGTATCGTTCAAGATGAATAAAAATTTGATCAAATATACTTAATTTAATGAAAAATATTTACTCCTTCTCCCTTCTTAGTTTTAATTTAAAATGTAATTTATTTTATGTATATTTAACCTTGTATTTATCAGCTTATTTTTTTTTAACATTTGACTTTTCGCTTGCAATTTTTTTTTATAATACAACATTATTTGTTTCGATGTTCAGCTTTGATTTCGACATATTGCACAAAAGCTATTTAACTTAACTTAACAGTTCTTCTTTCACAATAAAACATTTAAACATGATCAACAACGGTGTATATTGATAAAACACATTATGTTTGCAGTTGTCTGAACCGAATACAAATATTCAAGTCAGTCTGAAAATCTTGTTAGTTTAGCATCTCAGAGGATATTATATTTAAACCTTATACTGACTATTATGCTATTCATCTGATAGTGAAAGTATTTAGCAATCGGAAATGCAACATGTTGAAGTGCCATGGTATTAAGTAGGTCTAATACTTGTTCAATAAACAGGCAATGAGAATTTAATGAAGCCCTTTTCGTTTTGAAGCAATAAATTTATCTTAGTAAAAATTTTAATATAGTTTTAGATGTAATCAAGCGCATTAATCTAAAGAATCTCTATTTTTTTTTATACATTAAGGTATCCAGGCGCAGGCTCGGACTCTGAATTTGGAGGGTGGGGTAAAACAAACCCAGCCTATAAAATCGGTAGAACGAAGGGGGGGGGGGGAATGCAACAAAGTTACAGATAATAGTGATGGCAAAAATTTTCAAATTATCGATATATCGCATTTAAATAAAGCGTCTTAAAAACGTTGACTGCCGATATATCCGGTGTATTATTTTCCAATAGATCGGAAATATCTTCATTGTTGCTTAATATCGTAACACACAAAATGATTTATTTCTGTTTATGCTAAGTCATGTTTTATTTTAAAAACGACTTATAAGTTTTCAACACAGATATTTTTATAATTTATTTCTATAAAATCCTTGATGTTAAGTGTTTGTTTAAAATAATGATATAGACTGCACCAACACAAAACAGGTAGAGAATTATACGCGTATATAGGGCAGTTCCACAGAAAAGTCTCATTTTAGGGGGGGGGGATAAAATTAATAATATATTTAATTTAAGTGTATGATTGGAAAGCTTGATATTTTTATGTTCTATGAAAAATCCTAATAAGAAGGCATTGTAAATTACTGTTCACAAACTAAGTTAAGTACCATTATTGCGTTTGTAAAGTGATAATGTTACGTCAGTTACACAATAAAAGCTACGTCAGTTACATATGTAAATGCCATTTTTTACTTTTTATTGTTCAGAAATTACTTAAAAAATTATTATTATTATTTGTCATTACTTAGTGTTGTTAAAAACATAAAATCACTTTTTTTAATTGGATAGTTTTGATAATTTTTACACTTCAATGAAGGCAGAAAATATGTTTATTTTATGTTACATTAGTTACACAATTTCGAAATGCAATTTTTGAGACTAAAATAGAGATTGAACAAATCTGCAGGTATTTGGGTATTAAATCCTTAATAAGAAATATTGTAAATTATAAAAAATTGTTCTAGCTTTATTAGTAAATTTTCTACTCAGTTTACAAAACAATAATTGATCATCAAATGTTACGTCATTTACAATGGAATTGACCTACAGTTACGAGGACTGTTTCTTAAAAGTCTATTCTTCGGCTTAGAGTGTCTTAACTTTTGTTTTTGTTTAGATGTGAATAAAAATTCGGCTTGTTAATTATAGCAGTGTGTTAATTGAGGTCGCGTCTACTTTAAATTAAATTAAGTTACCAATACATTATGATGGCAAAAACGGTCAAGGTATGAGTTCTTAACAGATTTTCTTTTAAAGTTTGATTCTTGTGAACGAAATAGTTCAAACATTGTTCCACTATATATTGCAATTTAAGCCATGGCAGTATTATGATATTTTCGGTGCGTGATACGGCATTTCCCCCGTCTGAATTGAAAAATCATCTATTCGTGAATTTATGTGGCGGTAAATCTGAATTCACATTTTCTTTATAAGTATTTTTTTACAAGTTCATAATATTTTCCAACTTTAAAGAACTTTATGGATCTCTTGAAAGTTAGCCTATGTTAAGAGATTAGAACAGAATTTTACATAATGTTTCCAAAAAAGTAGCTGCAATTATTTCATGTACAAGTCCAAAACTGTATAATTTATTATGAAATTTGTGGTTCCCTTCTACTCTTAAAATGAAAAAAATAATGAAATTTCTGATATTATGATTAAACCTTTCAAAATTAATGAGTGAATCATATTTCGCAGTTTTCAATTAGAAAAGGAAATTGTTTAAGATAAAAAAAAAGAAATGACGACCTACTGCGCCCTCTCGGGTTAGATATTAAACGATAATCTTTTGAATCAATTCCTTAGAGGATTACAAATAAAATTATTCAGAGTAAACCAATCACTCAGGTTGCCGAGTTAACTTTTGAGAAAGCTTTAATTCAGAATTCGATATTTTGAAAAATAAAAGTATGTCTGTCAACAAAGTTGCGTGTACTAAAAAAGAAAAAAAAAAGAATTTTCAAAGCAATTCTTCAAAACAGAATATCAATAATCATGCAAATTCAAGGTAAGCAAAAGGAAATTGCAATGTCATCGATGTGGTAGTTCTTTACATTTAGCTAATTCCTGTAAATATATTAATATAATGTGTAATATATGTAAAAAAGAGGTCATTTGTGTAAAATTTGTGAAAGTAAAAGTAATAATTTAAAAAAGCAAATGGATCTATTAAATACAGTTAATATTTTAGCTGTAAGTTATGATAAAGGTACAAATTCTATCAAAATTCCTATAGTAATAAAAAATAGGGCGAGATCGGATATGGTGTTGAATACCGGTTCAGCAATTTCTGCAGAACCAATTAAAAGTTTTCGCAGAGTATTTCCAAATCTTAACATTTTTCCGTCCGATGTTCAGTTAAGAATTTTTAAAATGAAGTTTGCTAAGAAATTTTAACGAAAATTTTAAACTTTTTGGATATATAAATGTCAATATCTCTTTTGATAATAAAACTAAAAATGTTAAATTGTATTACATAACAGAAGATAATTTCCCATTATTTCTCGCTAGAGACTAGATTTCTAAATTTAATATGTTTCCTCATAAATTAAGGTATTCAAATGAAATTTCAAATTCTTCTGACAGTTTAGAAGGATTATTAATTGAGTATTCTGATTTATTTTGAGAATTATTAAAAGGCGAAGAAAATAAAAATTCCTAAGGCAGAACTCCAAATAAAAAAAGATGCTACTCCCGTATTGTTTAAAGCTAGAACTATAACTTATGTATTACGTGCTGCAGTAAACGAAGAACTACAAAGGTTAGAGGATGAGGGTATTATAAAATCAGTCAACTAGTAATAAGTGGGCAACACCTACACTTCTAGTTTTTAATCCTAATGAAAAAATTCGACTATGTGGCGATTTTAAAGTAACTGTAAGTAAATTTTTGAAAGTTGAAAAATATCTTTTGTCTAAGATATTTTGGTTGTATTAGGTGTTGGTTTGCACTCTAATAACATATCTTCAAGTACCATTAGATGAAAATTGGCAAGAATTGTTCACAATAAACACTCTGAAAGTACTGTTCCCTTTCTTAAAGTTACCTATGGGACTTACAAACTCTCCTGCCATCTTTAAAAAAAGATCAAACCAATTTTAAGCGAAACCGGTGGTGTTAGAATTTTCACTGATCATATTGGAGTTACTAGGGAAATTAATTAAATACATTTACAACGTTTAAAACAGATATTAGAAAAGGTTGCGTGGATATATTAGGATAATTAAAGAAAAATCATTTTTTATGACTGACGAAATTACATATTCAGTGGTGGAAAACTGGCGCAAAGGTGGAGCCTATTGACACCACTAAATTATAGTAGTATTTTGCCTCTTATCTAATGATCAAATTTCTGAGTTTTTATTAAACTGAATAATACCATAAAAATTTAGTGGTGTCAATAGGCTTCACCTCTGCGCCAATTTTCCACCACTGCATATTCTACATATAAATTTGCTAAAGATGGTATTCATAAAACCCAAGATAAAGTAGAAGCTATTTTAAAAGCTCCACCACTAATAAATGTTTCAAAAGTTGATTTTTAGGCTGCACCAAACCTGTCTGCAATTGCACATCCTTCAAATCAATTGCTAAGAAAGAAAATGAAATACGGTCTGCTGCTTGCGAACAGTCTAAAAAATAACAGAAGATTTTTTGTGCTAGAAATTCCTCCGAATTTTATGAAATTCAAAATATGATACCTCGGTGAACCTTGGTCGCACAAAGTGGAATTTTTAATATTGTACTTGTCAGAGCTTGGTTAAAAATTTTCTAAATATGACTTATAAGATCCAGGGATCGTATAAAGAGTCAAAAAGTGTAACTTTTTCAAAAATAATGGCAGGACTATTTCATCAACATAATCTTAAATCCAACTTTATTTTGAACACCTTTGAATTTTATATTGCCTTTGTATCTTCAACAAATAAAAAAAATAAAGCACTTTTCAATCTGTTTGGGAACCCTTTGTGTACGTGTGCAAAGTAAAGCTCGAGTAGACCCCAATATTTCCTGAACGAATAAAGCTAGATTTGTTGTAAAATACGGTAAAACTATGCGATACCATATTAGAGGGACTGCAGTGCTCACAAGTGCTGCCATTTGGAAGTTATCGACACTATCTCAGAAACTAAGAGATATAGCCAAAAATAGTGAAATGTCAACTACAAAAGTGTAGAGCGTCTTCGATTTAGTATGAAATGACGTCTTGCATGCAAAAATAAAGCTCTAAAATGTTAATTTTTTGATAACCACTAACTGGTTTAAATACGTCAATATTCACTGGCTGTGCGGAGTAGTATGGCATTATAAAACAGATGTATATTTTCTAAGAAAATTAACACAATATAAGCAAGGTACAATTTAAATAAGAAATTAAAGGTAAGTAAGTTCAACTTATCCCCATCAGCAAAATTGTATTTAAACGCATTAATGCATGTGTATGGCTGCCGATTGTGGGCACATTGAGCGTACATAACTTAAATTTCTTGTTAAAATAAATTGTTCCTTGCTTATATGTGTTTATTTTATTTCATTAGAAAATAAACATATGTTTTATAATGCTATACTTTCACAAGCAATTAGTGAAGTATTTAGGTAGGTGATTGGTTATCGGAAAGGAACATTTTCTTTTGTAAGAGTAGCAGAATGCTATTTTAGAAGAAAACTTGTGATATTTGCAGTTTATGTCTGGGATTAACGGCGAGCGACCATTTATTGATATGGCGCCATTACGATATTTTTTTAATTGAAATGTTTATTTATTGTTACATTTTTTACAGATCTAACACGAAATGAATATATTTTTTAAGTCAATCAGCATTAGCTTTCAAATTTTTAACCTTGTATTATTTGTGAGTGCTAAAACTCTTTATATGAAAGTAACGTTAGTGATTCTATGCATTTTTCTTCTTGAACTCTGCTCATGCTGTGGCTCTGCACTTTACATTCACGAAGTCACTTTCATTCGTAAGTACATAAATTTGGCATGCATTGTTATTCCAGATAGAAAGCAATTGAGCAGTGTTTCCTCTTTTCCTATAAAAGCAGGTAACATTAATCTTTCAGGTAAATGTGTCAAATTTTTAATTTAAGTTGATTTTCAAGAACACGTGAATTACGAAAGATGTACACATTTTATAGGAAATGGAAAAACGTAGTTCGATTCTTCGTCATATAAATAGTAATTTCTGGAAATTTCTTTCGTTTATTTATAAAACGCACTTTCTTAATGTGTCATCAGATTTGCATGTTGCGGAAGATAAAATATGAGAATCTTTTTAGAGAAGTATATTTTTATTTGATACTAAACTTCTCTTTTGATAAGATTGAATATAAATTTCATAAAATTAATTATGCGCTAGGGATTACCAGCTATTTTCATGTAAGATGTCATTAAAAAAATGAGGTATTACATTTAGAACACTTTTAAGCATTATGCAATTATTTTGTACTTTTTTTTCGGTATACATTCGGTATCGGGCTCGGGAAGGCTCAGGCTCTGATGACACATAAAGTTTTGGGCTCGGATTTAAAATCGCCGGACTCGGGCGGGCCCGGGCTCCGAAAACTGAGCCCGAACTCATCTCTGAAGTTTACTTGTCGATTAATACCGGCTCCTTCCATTGGTACCGATCGTAAACAAATAAGAAATGTCTTGTTTGAGATACAGGCATCTGAAAATGCGGTTTAATTTATGAATTTAATTTTTGAGGTGATTTGAAAGGGGAATATATTAATAAATATTTAAGTAGTCAGGAAATAATTTTCTTAGTTCTATGTTATGTCCATTGGTAACTAATTGGTAAAGTGTTAATTTTGCCAAGCCATTTGTTTAGTAGTTACAGCTGACTAAAGTAAGGGAGAAATTCATATCAACAGGCAGTATGGCCTTGTCTGAAGCCAAGTGTCGATGAATGTATGGATTTCTGGTCTTTAATAGTGCAATGATGATTTTTAGAACGTTAAGTTGTACTAGATCACAAATATTTTCAATGCGAAAAGTTTCTTGTATCATAAGCAGTAAGATGATAAATTTGGTGATTTGATCGTTTTTTATGCGACTGTAAAATAGTGAACTTTACAGAAGCATGCCTTAAGCCATAACTATACTACTTCTGACTCTGATATTTTGCAGATGTTTATCTTAGATTTATGTATATGTCTTGAAGCGATTGAATGTCATTAATTATATTTACCGTAAAGCGGATTTAATCTTATGCTTGGGGATTACGTGGGCTCACAACAAGGGAAATAAATTAATCAATCCTGGTTCTACGGTGTCACTATATCGTCGGTACCATGTCAAACTATCAAATGCGAAAACAGTGGGCTACTTTTTTTAAAATTCATATTTCTTGATTGGCACCACTTTTCTGAAATGGTACAAAAAATTGTTTTCGCCTTAATTGATAAGTCATTAACAAGGTTAAATAAGAGGAATTTTGCTATTTCAAAAAAGTGGTGCCGATCAAGAAATCTGAATTTAAAAAAAGTAGCCCGCTGTTTTCATATTGGATAGTTTGACATGGTACCGACTATGTGTGTAAAAACAATGGATGAATATTTATTGCATTATTTCAACTTCGGGTCTGAAAAGGT
The DNA here is from genome assembly GCA_963932465.1 of Maratus speciosus. Classification (NCBI taxonomy): domain Eukaryota; kingdom Metazoa; phylum Arthropoda; class Arachnida; order Araneae; family Salticidae; genus Maratus; species Maratus speciosus. The sequence continues at coordinate 508,388,207 of OZ010787.1, read as the reverse complement.
TAATTATCGACTCAGTAAAAATAATATTTTAGGAAACCGAGTTAAGACGATAACAGCAGTTGCGAAATTTCATGTAAAATACCAGACATTTATGTACCTTTTTCGCCAGAATTACAAAAGCGATTTCAATATATTTGGAATAGTTTTAGTATTAACTAACTTTAAATTAATCGTTTAGCATGAAATAAAAGAAGAAAATGCAATAGTTACTCAATTTTCCAAATAAAGCAATGTATGTTTTAAAAATTAACGTAACTATTACAATTTTTATTTGTAGTTTTTGCTGAACGAACAATTCATAGCTTAAATACTGTCAAAACTATTAAGAAATTATTTAAATAACTCCAGTAGTTCCCGATAAAAAAGTAGATCAAAACGTCAGCTGTTTGCCTATACTTAGTTTTGCTTGCCAAATCTCGTAACTATTATACTCTTTATTTTCAAATCTTGCCTAAAGATCAATTTCTGTTTTAGCTATTGCCAAAACTATTAACAGTATTAAAATTGCTCCAGTAGTTCTCGAATGAAGGATACACCGATATCAGCTGATTAAAATGTGATTTCTCAACTATTGTCGACCTCTTAATCTTTTATCACATGGTGTCTAGGCGTAATTAGACACATCATATGCCATTAATTGTGTTTACTCAACAATACTGGTATGCACATTTTTGCGTTTTGTACTACAAAAGCATAACTACTTGGAATTAAGTAGTTAAGAGGAAAGATTTATTTTTTATTCCTATTTACAAATATTTAAAAATACAGGGTGATTCATAATGAATGAGACAAAAAGAAAATACGATTGTGAACGTTGTAATTAATATATTTAGAAAATTCAAATTTACCTCAAAACTACATTTATTCAAGTTTCTACAGGTGTTCAATATGTGTCCCTCCGGTGACACGACAAATGTCTACACGGTAATCAAGCTCCTGCTACACTCGTGATAGCATATCCCCTGTGATGGAGTTCAACACTGCAGTTATCCGCTGATTCAGTTCCTCTAAGTCCTGAGGAAGTGGAGGCACAAACACCTTGTCTTTAACGAAACCCCAGAGAAAAAAATCACAGGGCGTTCACGAATTCTTTCAACCACTTCGGGTTTTGTTTCTTTTCGTCCTGGGTTTTTGTTCTTGCATAAGCAGCCGGTATCCTGGAACTGCTTCACCCGCCTGCTTATGTTATGTCGATGCGGTGGTTGTTTACAAAATTTCGTGCGAAAATGTCTTTGCGCAACAGTTACCGAGGAGGTTTTGGCATATTCGAAAACGCAGTACGCTTTCTCCTACATGGACGACATTTTGTTTAACAGAGCCTCTAGCGGCGAGTCCGTTATTCGATGATTTTTCCCTGTTGACAAATAAAACTTGTATAATTGTAGTTGCAGAATAAATTTGTTTCGGCTGAATAAATCCATTACAGCAGCCACACTGCGCTATTCTTTTTGGCCCATTCATTATGAATCACCCTGTATAAATTAAAACACAATTTTTAAATGTGCATACGCGAAATATAGCACATTTTTTCTTTGTAATTTCATCCCAACTATATAGGACAATTCATACAATAAAACATAAATAATAAAATTTGGCACATGATAATAGTGCTGTTATAAATTAAGAAATCAAAAGTAAAACAGGGTTCGTACGCTTCAAGGAATTTCAAGCACCTTTTACCAGAATTCTTGTAAAGTAATATTTGCCTTAATTATTGAAAAAAAAAATCTTTCTTCATATATAGCTATCAGTACTTTACGAAATTTTTGGTACTGAAACACTCAAAGTCCCCTAAATTGCTTAATGTATACGAACCCTGTAAAAACTAAATACAATTCCGAGCATATTCTGATGCAACGTATCTTCTAACCAATGTAACTTAATTTGATAATAATTTTATGTTTAACTAAAAGGAAAATCTATCTTTTAAAATCAATTGCAAATTGTGGTAACTCTGCCACTGATAACTTTTTAAAAATGTTAGAGAAAAGTAATTTCGATGGTCACTAAATCTTAGCATGTTTGAGTTTGAAATAAAATATGAAAAGGTTTCTACAAATGTTGAAGTTGACATATTGTCAAGAGATTCCATATCTCATTTTATTCGACCTGTTAATTTACTTTTGGATGCTAGTGAAATTATAGAAATGGAAGAAAAGAAGATTACATGTGTGTAAAAATTATAAAACTGAAGACGGAATTATCACTGTAAAATGAAAGGATACAGAAAAGTAGTAGTCCCCATATCTCTAAGAAAAGAATTACTGGAACTTGCTCGTGGATATACGCACCTTGATATTCAAACAATGCTAAATATTATTTCTCCCAATTATTATTGCCTAATATGACTCAGGATGTGATTCAATAGGTTAAGCAATGTAATATTTGTCAAAAATAAAAATAAAAAAAAATAAAACTAAGCAAAAAAGGTTTAGCTTTCCACAAGCTATGCCAGGCACAGATAAACTTTTTAACTGTTTTTATTATTATTATTATTGATAGTTTTAGTTCTTATAACTGTCAAAATAAGCATATTAATTTGATAACCGACCATGCTATTAGATATGTTTGGGCTTTTCCATCAAAAAGTGTTACCACAGAGACTTTTATTAAAAGTTTTTAATATAAAAGTTCCTCAGAACTTACTTAGTGATAGGAATGCAGCTTTCAGATATTCTAGGTATAATAAATTCCTTCAAAATCATAAAATTAAGCATTTTTTAAGCTCGCCGAATCATCCACAGACAAACAGCAAAATAGAAAGTGCTAACCAAGCTATAGTTACTAGATTAAAATGTAACCATAGCTGCCAACTTTTACGCTTTTTTCATACCACTAAAATTTTATAGAAAGCACTGTCTTATTGAATCGTCGAAATCTGATGATTAAACAAGGCGAAAATCTCTTTAAAATTTTAGTGGTAGTCAAAAAGCGTAAAAGTTGGCAGCTATGAATGTAACGTAAATTCAACTAGCTCGAAAATTTCCTGGACTAAATTTTTAGAGCAAGTTACCCATGAGTACAATACCCCTAATTCTGTAACTAAATTTCCTTCGGCTTATTTACCTTTTGGTGAATTGCCTTATGATTATCCTCTTAAACAAAATTGTTACCTTCCTGTAAATGAAGCCCTTAAATTAGAACAAATGAATACAACAGAATATATTTTAAAAATAAAAGATTGTATGACCTGAATTACAGTGTTTCCAGATGGGCTACTTTTTTAAAAATCAAGTTCTTGATTGGCACCACTTTTTTGTTATGGGAAAAGGCGCCTTATTTAGTGGCACATTAATTAAGGCGAAAACGAAGGGAATTTTACCGTTTCAAAAAAGTGGTGCCAGTCAAGAAATCTGAATTAAAAAAAGTAGCCCACTGGCAACACTGCTGAATTATGTAGAACTAAAATTCGATGTTGGAGAGCTAGTTATTTAAGAATGTATTAAATATCCAAATACTAGGAAATTAGTCTCTACATTCGATGTTCCTTATGGAATTTTTAGTAAGTTATTTGATGTAAATTATGAAATTAATAGACCAAATTATTAATGCATGGTAGTTTTATTCAAAACACTTACTAAAAATTTTGAGTAGTAATATTCTCTCTATTTAAAAATCAGGAATATTAGGATTCAATTACGTAAAAATTGCTGTTGAAAAATTCTGGTACACATTTTGAATAAAAAATGCCTGCTAAATTGGCATAACACCTGCTAAAATAAATTTAACACAAATGTTGAGGTTTATGTTTCCTATCATTGGACATCAGCTTACTTAATTATTTAATGTGTTTATGTTGTGGATGAATAGAATATTAAGCGTCTGCACGGCATTTACTAAGTTGACGAAATTCTGGACTTTCTTGGGGCTTGGGTGACCGATTGATGAAAATAGAGGCTTTTCATGAGGTTTGTAATTTGATTGACAAAATTTGTGATTTTCGCGATTTTCGTTGTTTTTCTTACCCTGTGTGGGCCAAGCGCGTAAGTAGATATTTTTCGAGTGGGAATTTTTAGAAATATTGCGGAAGTAAGGAGATACCACATTTTAACGTGAACCCTGGATGATCATGTCCAACAAGATCAAATGTTTTCTTGTAGACCATGAATACTGACTTACAATTCTCTAAATATAGACTTCGAAAATTTTCAAGAAAATTATATTTTTACGAACGAATATATGAAAGCAGTGTGTGAATAAGGTTTTGTTCTTCAATGAAAATTTTGTACTTCTTGAAATCGATCCGGATGATTGGATGTCCGGATAATTTTAGTTTTACTGTACAAGTAAAAGATTGATTAAATTCCATTATGAAATAAAAATTGTTGCAAAATGTAATTGCAAATTTAAAATGTAAAAATAAAAATATTCTTTATTTCTCTATTTAACTTAGTAAGAAAACTTGTTTGATTTCAATGTATTTTTTTCCTTTCATCATTAAACATAGTCTGATTTATGAAAGTTTATCTTTCGACGCAGACAGTTTAAAGCTAAAATTAATGACATTTAGTGATAAAAAGTTTAATAGTTTTTTTTATCTTTTATCTTTGAACATAGTCTGATTTATAAAAGTTTACTTTTCGAATCAGACAGTTTTAAGCTCAAATTACAAACGTGAAGTAATAAGACGTTTAATAGTTACAACAATATTTTAAAGAAATTTTGAAAGCTAGTGACATTATTTAGTCAAAAATAATTATTCAAGACGATATATATTATGTCGTCTAAAGTAAAATTTATGTTTGTAGTGTCCTTGTTTGGAATAAGCATATTTGATGATATTTTTTCTCCTCACCCTCAGAGGATTTTTTTTTCAAAAATGAGATTAAATTTTTAATGCCCTTATTATAAAATTTTGAATGATGTTTAATTTAAAGAATTCCAAAATTAAATACAAGTAAATGATTGATTAACCCTCGGTCGGGCGCAAGAAAAATAATCACAAAACTGGGCTCAATGTGCCTAAAATTCACTTTGTAGAATTTTTATATTTTAAACTCAATTATGCATATATTTTATACTTAAACCAAAAACGATATAAACATATACATTTTGCAAGGGCGAATCCTTATATTGAAACTGAGCCTGGTCTATCCCAACAGTAATTTCTCGTAATTATTTGCTAAGAAGTTTCTGCGATTAAATAAGGCAATGAAAATTAATTGGAAACACTGGCATAAAAATTGCATAGAAAAGCATGCCCATATTGAGTATCAGGATTAGCCGTTGCTATTTTGAAATACACTATATGGCCAAAGGTGACCGGTCACTTGCGATTTTAGACATTTTGTTAAATATCTAGAAAAATAAATGAGGAATTAACCTGAAACTGCAGGTGTGTAAACAGAATAGTATAGGTTATACATTCCCGAGAAATTTTTTTTCCCGAAACCCCATAGAGGACCGTCAACAAATTGAAAAAAAAAAAACGAATATCTTTTGGATAACCCTGTAAAAACTAATGTAGCAAAAGCTTTCAAACTCGAGATTTTTAATAAGAGGTTAATTGTAATATACTGTGTTCATTTTAATGAGGATAGCATATATACTCGTAGAGAAATTAAAATTTTTATAAAAACAGTACCAAATTTCGCCAATTTTTTTGCTTATAATTTGCAGAGTTCTTAATAATAAAAAAAGTTCTTTTCGGAAAATATGACAAATAACATTGCGCACAATACATTGTAATCAGAATTAAAAAATAATAAAAATTGGATGAAAAATGAGCAGGTTTACTAAAAAATGTTTCACTGCACATGCGCGAATGCAATCAAAATATAATGTGCATAATGTATTAGCTAACTATATAGAGCAACTTTTGTGAAAGTCTCAAAATCATAGCTTGAAAATTCTGAAAATTATCGTCGATAGAATAAGCTCGAAATCCGTTGTTCCCCAAAAGTAGCAAAAAATGAGGGGTTGTATAAAATATATGTTGATTAGTTCCAAGATAGTGTGCACAATATTGCACGTACTACTATATTTGGATAGAACCCCTCATCTTTTTGCTAACTTTTGCGAACAACGTTTTTCGAGCTTATTCTATCGACGATAATTTTCAGAATTTTCAAGCTATGATTTTCAGACTTTCACAAAAGTTGCACCATATACTTATCTAATAAATTCTGCACATTATATTTTGATTAAATTCGCGCATGTGCAGTAAAACGCTTTTTAGCACACCTTCTCATTTTTCTTCCAATTTTTATTATTTTTTAATTCTGATTACAGAGTATTGTGTACAATGTTGTTTGTCATATTTTCTGAAAAGGACTTTTTTTTTATATTAAGAACTCAGCAAATTATAAGCAAAAAATTTGGCAAAATTTGGGACTGTTTTTATAAAAACCTTAATTTCTCTACGAGTATACATGGTATCCTCATAAAAATGAACACAGCATACTAAAATAAGCTACTTATTAATAATCTCAAGTTTGAACGCTTTTGCTACATTAGTTTTTACAGGGTTATTCAAAAGATATTCGTTCTTTTTCAATTTGTTGACGGTCCCCTATGGCGTTTGGGGGAAAAATCTTCGAGGAAATATATGACCTATACTATATAGGTTACACAGCTGCAGTTTCAAGTTATATTCTCATGTATTTTTCTAGATATTTAACAAAACTACTAAAATCGCAAGTGACCGTTCACCTTTGGCCATATAGTGTATAAACCTGTCTTTATTTGAATTAAAGCAAAATTCTTGTTTATTCTCCTTTACTCGATATTTTAAAAATACAAGTCGTAATTGCCTTTAGCCTGTAAGCATTTCATCTCATCACGTATTTTAGCCGATATATACTCGTATACGTATAGCTGGCAAAAGTTTTTACGGTATGTTCTTACTATCCTAACTTTTTTGTAAGCAAAATTTCCTAATCATGTAAATTACCAATTTGTACTCCTTTTAAAGCTCAAGAAAATGCAATATTTGAACAATTGAGACGTATGCATGAATTAAAAATAATTCGGAATTTCGCAAAATTACTTAACACTAGAAAGACCGGAAATTTTAGTAAAGTTTTATAAAAATATTTTACACCAGAATTTTGATTTAAAACAGTTTAACTTTTTTATTTAATGTTTTTCTTCTTTTAATCTTTTAAACTTATTTTATAATGCAATTTCTGGTTTGAACCGAAATATATTCATACGGTCAGTCAAAATGACCGCTCACGGCCGTTCTGGTGTTAAGCCTTGGCTTCTGGGGTCCTTATATATATATATATGTATATATATTGAGTACTGTACATAAAAAAAAACATTTTTCTAAAGTATCCTTTAAATTGTTGAAAGTTAAAGATGTCCTTCTGTAAAAATATAGATGAATGAACAAATCTGATTATATATTTGAATTCAAAAGAGACTTGCTTAAGGCTTCCTTAAGATTTTGCTTAAGCTTAAAGTTGCCCGAAACACGCACACACACAAAAAAATCACCTCTTCTTTGTTTTTTTTTTTTTAAATCTTAAAAATATTCTACAGTTTTAAGATTAAAATTATCCATGTAAGTACAATAATTAAATGAAATGCTCAAATGATTTTTATGTTGTACTGCCTGTAATTATCTCCCTTCTTTTAGTATTTAAATGAATGTATTTTTTCAAGATGCGTCATATTTAAATTTATATATAAAAATCTATATTATAAAGAAAAAAATATGTCCGCGACTAACGCTGACGTCATATCGACGGTGACAACGATGAACTCAATCACCCCCCCTTTTTGCAAATATGATTGACTTTAAACGTATCATAAATTAAATTTTTACAACGTCGAGTAAAAGAATATTTATTTTTAAATGCATTTTGTTTGAAAACTGTATCTCAATTTACTGTTTTTTTTATGTATTTAAAACAATTGTCAAGCATGACTTTTTGAAAATTCTATGTCTATCATGTGCAACTCGATTGCGGACGATTAACACATTTGCGCTTAACCCTTTCAGAGCCAAAGTACTTCTATTTGTAAAATTCTGAAATCATAGAATGACACCAGAGTTTAGAAAAAAAATATTTTAAACTAATTAAAAGCATTTCTCCATATACTTAATAAAAGGAAAAAATTCCATTCCGAAGTTCGGGTGTCAATATGGCAATTAAGGTTTAGAATTAAGTGGTCCAAAAATGAACCACTGCCCTTCAAGGGGATAAAACAAAATAAATAATTCACCGTTTGTTTTCGGCTAATACTCCAAGTTGTAAGTAAAATAATATATGAAGAGCTCAGATGATAAAGGTGGTATGTGACAAAAAAAGTGAGTTTATCATATGATTTGATTTGATAGCCTAAGAGGGACTGCTCAGACGAAGAAACCAAGTCCGTAGAGCATAATGTCCCTCCCGGATTCCTTTATTAAGGAATTTAAGAAAATTACATTAATTAGCAAGTCATCTCATAATGACATCCCGCCAAAAACCGCGACAAGGGGAGGGATAAAAAAAAGGGGGGGGGGGGCTCCAGCCAGCCTGGGGAAACCCAAACGCTACACGGGGCGCGTTTGGGTTGTAAAAAAGTAAATGGAAAAATGCACAATAAATTTCCTCACTGCCGGAAAACAGATTTCCTCCGCGGCACTGGGCAGTTAGGTCATAACGGTGCCGCCTGAGCAAGCTCAAATCGCGACAGTGGGCAGCACCACACGATAAAGGAACAGGGCCAGATAAAGAAACATAGTCCAGGTGACTAATTAGTTAAGTTAGAAAGGTCACGGAAAAAGTTGTGAATGTTTTCGAGCTTTGAGCGTTTCGGGCGTTGGGCGTGTGAGGATATTGTTGAAGATAATCAGTGGTCCTCTACCATCTGTTAAATTACTATTTGAAAAAACTTAATACTCACAGAGATTTTAATTGATAACGGAGGCATTTGACAATAAACGCAAATAGATATCTGGAAACAGGGTTGCTAGTTTGGCCTCCAATTTTAATACGAAAATTCAAATTCATCCCGGAAATTTTGAAAGAAGAATTTTCACTTTATGTGATTGTTGAATGTCTCTCATTAAATAAAAGATTAAATACTATTCTTTATTTCTGGTATGAATTCGAAATTTCTGAATAGAAAATGAAGGCCAAACTGGCAACCCTGTGTGGAACTTTACAGCTCATTTTCTCAAAAGGATGATTGTGTCACTTACCACTTTTATCATCTTGGTTCTTCCTATATAAAACAGGGTTCGTACGCATAAAGGGATTCAGAGGATTTTAGGTGTTTTAGTTCCTGAAATTTCGTAAAGTACTGATCGCTATAACTGAAGATAGAAATTTTCGCTAGATAAGGGGCTGTGCATATATAACGTTATCAACTTTTTGGTAATTTTGGACCCCCCCCCCTCCTTACGATATCATACGTTATCATAACTCGAACCGCCCCCCTCCTCCGGTAATGATATCGTTATCAATGTATAAAATTTCTTTAGATTTTTGGATTTTTTTTCTTTTCTTTGGAGTGATATTCAAATATGAGTACATTTATTTTCCCGTACTTCATTGATTCAAATGAAGAGAAGTCAATGAAATATCAGTTTATGTATCACATAACACTTAAAAGAAATAGTTATTATTTAAAAGTATATAATAATAGCTTTTTCTTACAGAATACATTCAACAGTAATAATGTCTTTTTGCACTTGCCCCCTGCACGGGGTGGGACAGACAGAACTTCTTAGCAAAACAGGTGGGCAATATTCTTTCTCTTTTATTTACTAATAAACACAATTATAATTTTAAACATACTTTGCTTATGGTTTGTCGAACATCGAATTATATATGCATACTCGCATAACAGAAGAATAGGAATGCCAAACGTTGGGGTGTTCTATACTTTGGAACAGAATAATTTTATAATCATTTAATGATTTTAATAATAACTTTGTACTTTCACAAACATAGATAACATACTAAAAAAAGATAACGTACTATTTTGATGTAAAGACCAAGTTACAAATAAAAATGGATCAAAAATGATAGCGATATCAAAAGACAACCCCCCCCCCCCTCTAGAGATATCTTTCGATATCATGTGCCAGACACCCCCACCCTTCCCCATAAAATGATAACGTTATATCTGCATAGCCCCTAAGGCAAATATTACTTTTAAAATATTCTGTTAAAAGGTCCTTGAAGCGTACGAACCCTGTAAAACACAAAGTTAAGAGGTATGTATCCGAACCATGTGCTTAAACACTGAAATAATCAGAATAAAAATATGCTGTTGTAAATAGAAAAATCTTTAGAAATTTCGTCGGCTATTTACCTGGCATTCAGCTAATACGAAAGTAATCCTTTTAATAAATTTCGAAACTCTATATGAATACATAATTATTATTTTCAGATAAAAATGCTTTTTCGTGTGGTTAGTGGGCAATGAAAAAATACGTTAAATGTTAAAATTCTATTTCCGTTTTTAATTAAAAGAAAATAGTTTTCACCAATGGTCTAGTATGTTCTGTTGAATTTTCTGTTTTGTATGAAAGACACTATGTAATTTGCGACATTTTGTATAATGTTTCTTAGTTATATATTCTATTAATTACTTTCAGAACTATTAGATTTGAGAGAACTTTTAAAAATATGGTTCTTTTATTAACAAGTACTCATAAAAAGATAGTTTTTCTTTTTAAAAATTGCTATTTTTTTAAAAATCAACATTTTATAAATACCAAAACAAACTAATATATATATTTTAAAGCTCAGAAAGGAAAAAAAAGTATGCAACACGAGTTATTCTCTCAGAAGATATATGGAATTGCAAACATGGCTAAAATTTGAACATTTTATTTTTAAAAAACACAATTTTAAATTAAGAATCAACAACTAAAAATGAATATATAAATAATTGTATATTTCAATAAATGAGCAAAAAATATTTATAAATAAAAAAAGTAGAATTTTGCTTTCTTGAATGTAGAATTTTTTATTTTAAAAAACAAAATTTTAAATTAGGAATCAACAATTAAAAATGAATATATAAACAAATATGCATTTCAATAATAAATCAGCAAAAATATTTATAAATACAAAATGTAGAATTTTGATTTTAAAATGAAGAATTTTTTTATTAAAAAAAACTAAATTTTAAATTAAGAATTAATAATTGAAAATGAATATATAAACAAATACATATTTCAATAATAAATAAGCAATAAATATTTGTAAAGAAAAAAAGTAGAATTTTGCTTTTTTAAATGTACAAATTTTTATTTTAAAAAAACTAAATTTTAAATTAATAATCAAGAACTAAAAATGAATCTATAAATAAATATATATTTCAATAAAAAATCAGCAAAAATCATTTATAAATGAAAAAAAAGTAGAATTTTGTATCCCTGATCACATTAAAATACAAAAAAAGTTAAAAATTAGTTGTGCAGTGTTATGGGAAATTAAATACATTTTATCAATATATTAAACTGCACTATAAAATAGGTCATACTATATTACTAAATATAAACAGGATGTCACATAAGCCCTTCATATTTCAAAAATTCATAAAAAGTTAACGAATTGTCGTGGTCAAAGAGTTGGATTTTTCGGGGTAATAGAAAAAATAGTTCAAAATAATCCAAAAGTATGTTGAGTTAAAAAATTAAGGAAATTTAACAATTGAGGTATCTGAGTGCTGTTTAACCCTTTATCTACTAAAGGTACTTATAAGTACCATTAAAATAACTTGTTATAAATTTCATTTAATACACCGATTAATTGTAATACAGTTTAGAATGAGTCATAGATACATTACTTTTTCTTGTTCCAAAAGCATTATTGGTTACACAAAACAAGAGTATTTTTAAAAGGATGTTTTCTTTTGCCTTTGAATGTTTTCAGCTTTCTTGGCGTTAAGAGGGGGGGGGGGGGTATTTTTCAATTCGGAAACAGTTCGATATTTCTATTGTAAGAACATTATATTTGTACATTTCCTAATTCTACAAAATACCAAGAAAAATATTTAAAATAAAAGATTTGAGTGGGATTATAAATATTGCATAAAATATCTATAAATTCAAATTTAATTAATCCTTCTAAATCCTCCAATCCTTCTAAAATCCTTCCAAAATTTATTAAATGATTATATAAATCTTCTAACGTACTTTAAACAATTCACGAAAAATGCTTTAGAAGATAAAATTTTCATGAATTCATAAGTCAGTACATAAAGGGTTAAACTACAAGATTGTAAAATGTCCGAATTTTTGTAGCAAAAAATAGTTTAAAGAAAATTTGAATTACTTTTTTCTTTTGCCGCAAAAAAATCCGACCTTTATACAAGATTTAAGGTTCCGATACGACAATTTATTAATTTCTTTTATGTATCTTTGAAATGTGAACGGACTTATGGAACACCCTGTGTATCTAAAAATATGCATACATAAAAATAAATCTATGATAAAAAAAAGTTACCACTTACTTTGTAGACGTAAAGAGCTTCGGTATTAAAAGTTGGTCACTGCTATGGCAATAAGAGGAAAGTTTGATAGGTATCTTTATGTGAAAGTAGGCGTGTTTTTTCTCATGCGCATTGTGAATGGTCATGACGTGGTTCTTAAGGTGGTCCGGAACGCAAAATTTTACTTTTTGTAAGTATTTTTTACTCAATTTTACTTTCCAAGCACATAGTGTAAGGGGAATGTTGTAATCATGATAAAAAGTAGACTGTGAAATTTTGATATATCTTTATGTTTCAGGTTCCCCGAATCGTCTTTTGCTATTTTTACAACTATTTTTATTGTACGTATGTGTGTATATTGATATTTCCTCACGTTTTTAAGCATGAACAGTTCAATTTTTTAAAAATGTATATGTGTGTATCTGTGAGGAAACACCATACTTTTCAAGCAGTATTTCCAATTGAGCTCCCATATGGCGAATATGTTATAAACTACTGTCACATGAGCTGTATAGATTTTCGTACAAATCGGTCGCCGGATTTGATATTTAAACCGTTTAAAAACTATTTTGCGACCGATTTTAAAGTAAAATCACCAAGGAAATGTGACAGAAGATAAGTGATAGATAGTGCAGTGATGTAATCAGACATTAGTGATTCGTAGGTAATGTCTCCATTTCCAAGAAAGAAGTTTCCGTGTTTGAATCCAGCTGATTCATTTGTTTCAGAAATTGATATGAATTCACAGTATTCTATAAACTGTTCCGAAAGTCAAGCAGAGTCACTTCCGATTATTTTACTTGAAAATTATATTTATATATAGGAGAGCCTAGGGAGGATTGACCCACTTTTTACAAAATGATTTTTTATTTTATTGAATGTAGAATAAAGTTTTATGTATCATTTTATTCGTTATACAATCAGTAAAATAAAATTGCTTCATAAGTGTAATATATAAGAAATTTGAAAAATGATTGATTTTAATTAAGAGAAAATAATGGGTCAATGCATTGGGTCATCATATGGGAGGGTTGACCCTCTATATGAGAGGCTTGACCCACTTTGTTTTATATTGAAATATTTGTGAAGAGAAATAAAATCACTTCAAGAAAAGCAAACTAACTTTATGCTTCATGCTTTCATTATTATAACAAGAAAATTTTAAAAATATGATTCTTAAAGAAACCTGTTTAGGCGCAATCGCATGCCAGAAGAGGAAATTTTTGCTTTAAATAGGATTTTGTCTGAGCAGTTAGGGAAAATGAAATTTTAACATTTAAGACAGTATTCCGCTAGAGAAAGATTCCGTTTTCATAGGGTTTCATGCATTATAATACCCGGATTTACTAGCCACTGTCCCACTTTTTTTGTTTCGTTATCCTACTTTTTGTGACATTCGACCTGACAACTCTAATTGTCACATAGTTTGGCTTCATCTCACTCTATTCATCATGTTGAAATTTGTCTACATATCTTCCGAAAGTTTTTTGATCAATTCTATGCTCTTTTGCAGCCGCATGAGTACTTAACTCATCATTAACATCTTTTAACCTTTTCAGGGATAAAGTACTTTCACTACTAAAACGTTGAAATAAATGACTGGCACCGGAATATACGAAGAAAGTATTTGGAAATATGAAAAAAGGCTATATTTCACATACATATTAAAAGTGAAAAATTTTAGCAAAATTATGGTGCCATTGTGGCGTTTGAAAATTAAAATTAAGTGGTTTCATAAGCATACCACTGCCCCTGAAACGGTTAAGACTGCTGCCTTCGTACTTTCAAGTCAATTCTAGTCTTTTCCACTATTTCTATTTACGTAATGTAAGTAATATTTAAATGGAAAAAGTTCCTATTACTTTCTCATTTATATTTCATTAATTTTTTTCGTGCAGTGGTTACTATAGCAATTTTTCACATCTTTCTTTAATCAGTTTTAAACGTTTTCTTTTCCATCACCCCATTTTACTGTAACTTTGCAGAATAAATTTACATTCATTTTTATATATAACCATTAATCTTTTATTATGCACAGTGTATAATGAAAATATTTCCCAAACCCCTTAATTAACACATTGCCGATATGCAATTTTTATCAAATCTGAATTTTAAAACAGTAGAAGCTCCTCGCTGTTCCTGAAGTCTTTTGTAAATCAGTGTTCTAGATAGGTTTCCAAAGTTTATATATCGGTAAATATCTTTCAATGCACGAATTTAATATAAAATATCTTACAATCTAAAAAAATATGGGCAACATTATATAAATGCACTTCCTGTAAGGTAGAAACCACGTCCTTAGTCAATGATGTTTTTTGAATGAAAACGAGAATTCGCGTTTCTTTCGTGAATGTGTTAAGGGAGCCTTGAACATCTGGTCAACCCTCCCTCACATTGACTGGGTCAAGCAACCCACATAGCCCTTTCCTACAGAATAGCACATTGCTATGTTAAGCCTAACTTACTGCATAATCTTTATGCCTGGAATTAAAGTTCGATATTTCTGCATTACTTAAAACCTACTTACTTAAATTTCTCTGATATATTTTATCTGAAAAAAGCTTACAAATTATTTCTAAAAAATACAACTTTTAGGTTGAAAACGCCTCACAATTGATTTTTTCCACACCTATTTCGATTATCTGTATGAAACAAAGACTGTTGTTTGAGCATTCCAGTATAGCTTTGGTTGACACCTATTGATAAAACTCTGAAATTCTTTGAAATATGAAAACTGATGGGTGTGTCAAGCCTCCCGTATGGTCAACCCTCCCTAGTCTCCCCTACAGTGCGGTCCAAAAGTTGTTGAAGCGTTTTTGAATTTTATATAATATTAAGTAACTATCATACGAGAACGCGGTTTGGACGAATATGCTTTTTGTATCTTAAAAAACAAAAAAAACAAAAAACAAAAAAGTAGTTCACAAATTCACCTTAGATGGCGCTATATCTTCAAAGATACATAAAAGCATCAACAATTCATGATAAGCAACTACAAACGAATCTTTTCGTACAATCTACTATCTTATTACAATGCATGCTGAGTTTCATCCCACACGTTAAAATTCGGTAGTAGAGTATATAAGACAAATCGTCTGTAGCGATCTTTGGTTTTGATGTATTTTACAGCTAATTTTTTCGATTGCTTAAAAATAAATTTTCGGTCATATGAAGTAATTTCGTCCAATTCGTCCTCCCTCACGAAAAATACATTTTTTATTGAATTTTTAAAATGTGTCAAGGGCATTAGACTCACATAGTATATTTCTTTTCAAATAGTTAAAAAATACAGTAAAAGTTTTGATTTTTAAAAATTAAAAATTTCAATTTTAACCAGGTTTAAAAAATGATTATTTGACTTCAAGATTTAAAGAACTATTTATTAAAAAAATATATATAGAAAGGAGTATTTTTAGGGTTCCGTACTTAAAAAGTAAAAACGGAGCAATTATAAGATCGCTCCTGTGTCTGTCTGTCTGTCACAGCCATTTTACTCGTAAACTATGGAACGTGGAAAGTTCAAATTCAGGGAAGTAATAAAGACCATTGACCCACATATTTTCAGATTAATAAACATTCATAAATATATGTAGTAAAAAAGAAGAGGGCCTAATTATGCTACTTGAAAAAAAAAATCTTTTCTTTGCATATCATGTGGGGTATCCTGTGAAAGCTTTTGTAACGCTGAACTCAAAAATACATTCCTTTTAATTTTACGTATTATATTTTCAAAGATATTGTTGAAAATGTAGCTCAAAAATATGTCCCCCCCCCCATCTAATTCCGAATCAACTGAAACTAAAATTATGAAAAAATTAGAGGTAGTAGACGTTAATGTAAACCTTGCCGGAAAATGATAGCGATTGCCCTAGGTCACATAGTTTTAGAGTAATTAGCATTTTTCTGTTATGCACAAATTTCGATTTACGGGCATCCAGAAAAATTGTTGAGCATCGCTGAATATACCTATCGTTGCAGAAGAATAAAAGCATTGTTGATAATGATTTTCGAAAAAAAACATCGGTAATTAGCCGAGATATTAACCCTTAAAGGTACGATCAGTTTGGACATGCACAAGGACAGAGGCGGCGTACTCTATGTCTAGTTAACTACTTTTAATGATATATATATATATGTGTAATGTAATGTCCAGTAACAGTATAAAAGCAATAAACGTCAAATTGTTAAAAACATACTAATTTAAGGGGTCTCGGGACTGTAAAAAGTGGAAAAAATGAAAAAAGACCATTTTCAACATTTAATGTCTTAAAATGTATATGATTTTAACACACAATTTTAATTGGGATAAAAAATTGGAAGATACAGAATTATTACTTATAGGGGGCTCGAAACTGTTAGACATTTGTCGAACAAAAAATTGGCATAACAGTTTACGCGCAGGATTACAAAATAAATATTGCAACTAGAATGAAAATTTTGGTGCTTACTTATACTTCAGATTGCAATAATTTCCCCGAACTTAAATAAATTTGTATTTAAAGCATTTTTATATTTTTAATGCAATGTTGCATTTAGCTAATACAAAATTTTGAAAATTTCAACAGTAAAATCACCTAAAAAAATAATTTTTTGAACAATAAAAAGAAAATTTTATGTTCAGTTTATACAGACTAACATGAAATATATGCTTTGAAAATTTCATGAAAAAATATTCAGAAGTTTTTGAGGTGTCCTGCACGTTATGTCAAAAAAAAAAAAAAAAAAAAAAAAAAAAAAACGCCATTTGGAAAATAATGACTTTAAAGTTTCGGAAACGCCGCTTCAGCTATTGAGCTTGTATAATTCTAAAAGACAAAACTTCTGTTCTAATGGGAATTTCAAGGAAACAATTATATCAAAATATTCAGAAAAATAGGAGTTTAACATCTAAAAAAATTAAAATTTCTTAAATTTTGAAGCTTTAAGAATCCTGCGACCACTTAATCCTTTCCGACACGGAGTAATTCTATTTATAAACTTATGAAACAATGAACTGACACCAGAATTTATAAACGAATTTATTAGAAAATGCAAACTTGCTTATTTTCACGTACATGATAAAAGGAAAATTTTAATTAAATATTGTTGGTGCCGTTTGTCTGTTTTGGAATTAAAATTAGGTGTCCGTTTTTTAAGGGCATCGCCCTCGAAAGATTTAATTAGAATGAATCACATAAATACTGTGGGATTCGCGATAGTTTGCATTGATTGTATCTCTCAATACGCCTCGAGTGACTTTAAAAGTTAATTAAACACCTTTCTGGAAAAACGCGGCACTGACCAAGGCGGCGTTGCAACTTTGAGACCTCAATTCGAAGCGCGCTTAGCACAATGCCAAATTTAAACTTTGAACAAAGGTTTTGTTTTAGCTACACTGTAGAAATAAAGGTTATTACTACGCTGAATTTAGTTTTATGAAATGCCAAATGAAGTTTAACTATGCACTGCTTTTATTGTCAGTACCGATTTAAGTTCATCATAAACAGATTAGGATAATATTAAAAGAAGTGTTATACGAATAGCTATATTTGATATTATTTAGGTTGCATATCTCTTTGAACTTTCATGGCATACCCATTTACACTTTTCTAATATATACAGTTATACCCAACCCTATGTTGTACAGTTTTTTACAAGGTCTTAGTATTCTTTTAGCAACGTTTTTTTTTTTTATAATACAATTACAAATTCATATATTTATTCTACGGAACCCTCTGTGCGCTAGTAATGCTCGCACTTGACCGTTTATTTATGAGTAGTTTTTACTATGACAATTTTATTTTCAGAAAATTTCCTCAAATTAAAAAAAAAGACCGTTCAAATATTCTTTAATTAAAAATCTATGTTAAAAATTTTATAACTTTGTCTTCCATAGAAGATTAGGTATATCAATTTAAATCAGACCAATCTTGAAGAAATATACTATGAGGTAAATATATTTAAGTTCATGAAGAAAGTGTGACAACCACAGATAGTTCAATATAAATAGCAATATATCTTTTGATCTAATTATCGTGTTTGCATGGGTTTAGCGTTATTTTATTCTAAAAACTAAAGTGATTTTAAAATTTCAATAAAAGTAAAAATGAGATATATTTTTTAGATTTTTCTGTCTTAAACTACATTAAATGACGTATACCATAGAAAATTCAAACTTCACATGATGCATATATACTATACAGGGTGTCCGGTCTCAACGGTGTCCAATGGCTAATTCCTAAACAGTTAGTCATAAACATATAGTTTCAATTACAAAAATGTTTTAAATATAGGTAAAGAAATATTTTAAAAGCGATTTGGGTCAATAAGAACATTTTTTTTAATTACGAAATTTAAATTTTTGTATGGTCCCCCGGTCCTATAAGTTATATTTATTAACATTTTCCTATCACACTGACAAGTAAGACAAAAAAAGTCCCATTCATATAACACTAAAATTGAGCGAATTATGAAACTTTCAAAATACATGACTTATGCCACTTTTCTGCTCTGAAAACAAATGAGTTCGGCTTGTGCTTAAAATATTCGAAGATCTTATTTTATGTGTATCTGTGCTTTGAAAAAATCGTACAAGTATTACGATTAAGTTAACATTTATTAAGTTTCAGATTGGCTAAAATAACATATGTTTTATTTTGTCAGGATTTGAGACTGTTTCTTTTATGATTTCTTTTAATAAAAATTATGTTATTTTTATAAGTTTCTATGTTACTTGAAAGATCGTATGTATGTTTTTCCAGTTCAAAATTTGTACTCCAACTTTAACTCACTTTTAAATATCCGATCGAGATTACATTTTACATACTGGCGCAAATCCAAGAACAATCTAATATTATTATGATTTTCGGTGGTTACCATTTATACTTATTTTACAGGATAACACGAAAAATTTCTGATAGATTACCGCCAAGAAGTTCACGAAAAAGTTTTAGATTAGATAATACAAGACTGCGATTGTTGTTTTTTTAACTTTTATGTATTTTTTAGCACTGAATCCGAAAACTACATTTTTTAACCATCATGTCAGGATATTTCGCAAATCATAAATTGTCAGATTTAAAGAATAACAAAAATCGCATACTATAAAGTAGAAGAGATGGTTGTGTTTTTTAACTTTTGATAATTGATTGTTACGTACTTTTTAGCACTGAATCTGAAAATGACCTTCATTTTTAACCATCACGTTAGAATTTTTTGCAAATCGTAAATGTGTAAGTTAAAATATAGCAAAAATCTCATACTATAAAACATATGTAAAACATTTTTGTTTTATTTTATTTTATTTTATTTTTTTGAATCAATAATTTATTCGATATTTTTTCTTATCCTGGGATTCTCTCAGCTAAATAGCTGAGTGGTCAGATGAGATGAGGGAGGAGATTCAATTTTAACTTTGAACTTTTTAACTTTGAAATTTGCGAAAAATCCTGATGTGATGGTTAACAATGAAGGTAGATTTCAGATTCGGCGATACAGAATACATAAGAATCAATTATCAAAAGCTAAAAAACATGACATAACCCAACTTTTGCAGGCTAGTGTAATCTAATAATATTTTAAAATACGTACTTGAACTGAAGAATTAAGGCTATTAATTTAGCATTATTTTATTTAACAAAAATTCTGTTTTTTCTTTCTTCTTAAATGTTTATTACAAATTGTATATTTTGCATTAATATGTTAGAATGATTAAAGATTTCAAATTTATATTGAAATGTTAATTTTACTCTCAATCATTTTTTAATATATCTGACGAAATTATATTTCGACTATATTTGTGAATGACCCCCATTTTTCTGCAAAAAATAGGCTCCAACTTTAAACAGCTATTACTCGGTCAATTTTAATCGTAGAATAATGGGACTTTTTGTGCATTACTTGTCAGTGTAAAAGAAAATTTTACTAAATATGGACCGCATGAAAATTTAAATTTCGTATTTTTTAAAGATATGTTCGTATTGACCTAAATCACTTTTAAAATATTTCTTTACCTGATTTTAAACATTTTTGTAATTGGAACTATATGTCTATGACTAACGGGTTAGGAATTAGCCATTGGACGCCATTGAGACCGGACACCCTGTATAGCCAAAAGCCATGGGGCATTTTTGGTTTTAACGGTTTGTTCGAATATCTAGGGAAATGCCAGAAGAATTGCTCTTGAACTTTTGAATGTAAAAAGTACGTTTGAACTCTTCACTTTCGGTGAAGACTTAGTCACGAAGGCAACTAATGGACAAACAAAAAGTTAAATAAAAAATAATATTTTCAATCACCCTGTATCATAAAAAGTTCGAAATGATCTGTAGCTGCAACAAATGATTTCATAATGCTAGTAAAACATTTGCATGCATTTGTGAAAGAAGAGAACTTATATTCATGACGATAAAACCTTTAAAAAAATCGAAAAAATTCGTTTTAGGGTTCAGAGATCCCGAAAAACATGTTTTTACAAAATGTCTATCTGTGTGTATGTGTGTATGTGTCTACGTGTGTCCGTACTCTTTGTTCAGTCGTGGAAAAATAAATAAACACCCCCTACTAATTCTGCAACAAATTATTGTAGAACAAAGTTACTGGTACCAAAGGATTGGATATAAAGTCTACTTTTAAATGATGTATACAAAATTTGCTTAGGGGGGGGGGGGCTCATACTACATTTCAAACTACATATCAAAATGAACCCAAACTTTACTTTTTTTTCAATCTCAATACTCAAGTTTGACGCCATAAATAAATTATACACCCTCGAATAAGCCTAAATCTAAATTTCCAAGAAATTCGTACGATTAGTTTCCGAGAAATTAATAATTTTTAAATGAGCCTATTTTTGGGCTATATCCAAATTGAAGTTCGGTACTCGATTGTTGAAATGCTACAGAATGACTATCTCATTTCTATTAATGTATTATTTCTTGCAAATATAAACATTTCACTCTTTTCTTTGTTTCGACTATTGCCAGCCCAAATGTTTCAATAAAATGAGCAAAATGTATACTTTTTTCAAATTATGCTTTTCTGGACATAATAGACGGCCCATTAAACCACCATTTTGACGTTTTTTACACATAATTAGAAAACTACTTGAAAGAAATATTTGAAATTGAGAATTCGCATAAAGCAGGACATAATAAATATAAATCTATCAAAAAAAATGTAGGTTGCAATTAATATTTTTTCGAATATTAATTTAATAATTCATATTACAAAATTTTAAAAATTACAAAATTCCATGTATTTATGTTTGGGTTTTTTAGTATTAGAACCAAGCAAAAAAATTATCACATTAGAATTATAATTTCAGAAGATATTAATCAAAATATGAAAATGTAATTTAACATTTGAAGCTCTAAATTTTGAATATTTATAATTCAAAAACTTATCACCCAAATGACTTGAAATTTCGTTTCTAGGCATAGTTTGAACAGAAGATTTAAAATATATTGTCAAAATTGGGTGTTGTCAATGAAAAAAAAACAAATTTGGGTTTAGTTTTGATTTGTAGATGGTCCCCTAAGCAAATTTTTCATACATCATGTAATAGACTTTATTTCCAATCGTTTGATACCAGTAACTTCCTTCTATTATAATTAGTTGCAGAGTTAGTAGAGGGTGCTTATTTTTCCCCCCACGACTATACATTTGGAAAAGTGTAAGAAGTCTTATATAAAATTGAACCAAATTTCATAAATATGTTTTTGGCTATGGCCAGAAGGTCCCAGTTAAATTTCGGAATATTCCGCAGAAAGGGGCTGCTGTACTAGAGATTTTTGTGCCATTTTCATTATTGTATCATCGAAAAGTGTATGAAGTTATGCATAGAATTCAACTAAATTTTATATATATCTTTTTGGTTAAAGCCAGCTAATCCCAGTTGAATTTGGAAATATTCTGCAGGAATGAGGCGCTGTAATAGCGATGTATGTGCATTTTCATTATTGTATCATGTAGAATTTCACGAAGTTATGCATCGAATTGAACCAAAATTCATACATATGTTTTTGAGTATGGACTTCAGGTCCCAGTTGAAAATGGGGATATTCTGCAGATAGAGGCGCTGTGATAGAGATTTTCTCGATTTTCCGTAGTTTTATTGCCCATCGCCTGCCTCAAGGGGGAAGGGCACTTCGCATCCAGCTAACCCGGTGACTCTCAAGGAGCTGACGTACAACAAAATAACGAAAACTATTGATTTTATTAAATATTATGATCGAGATTAACTCGTTTTTACTCTAATAAAATGAAGCATAACTTTAAGATGAAAATCAAAATTGGTGTACTATTGAAGTAAAAACATTGATGTATTAAAATGTGAAACAACGTTTTGAAATATTAACGCGTATGAGATAGCAGAAAGGTTTGGGATTGGCACATCTGACTAGTTTGTAACATGCAGGGTTTTCAACTAAACTTATCGTAAAGTTCAAAGAACTTGACAAACTTAAGAAGATACATCATAGTGCAATTAAAAGCTGAATATATGGAATATTTGAGAAAATATGAGCATGTATGGAATATTTTTTTACCACGCATGAGCAAATAATAGCATATTTTCTGTTTTAATTTACACTCCAACTATACACGGAAACTTGTAAAAAGGCATCTCAAATATCGTAAAAACTGAGAAAAAGATCGGCGATGTAGTGAAATGCATTTCTGCCTTTTTCTGAAACTAACTTAATAATGAAGGATTGTTCATGAGCTACAATTTATGTAATATAAAATGTTGTAATTTATGAAATGCAATATAATATATATGATGTATTTATTTATAAGAATGTGTATACAAGGTGATTAAAAAAAATGGGACAAACCTTAAGAGGTGATGGTAAGCACCAAAACAAACAATTTTCATCATAGATTACATGGTCGGAAAGGAAATGCAAAGGGGCTAGTTGTCGCATGATAGTGAAACCGAGGAGACGAGGCGAAATATAAGAATGAGATAAAAATCACAAAAGCAAGTTTAATGAGAAATAATTAAATTAATTGTTCAAAAAAGCGACCTCCAATGGTAATGCACGCGGAATGGTGGCGAAGGGATTGGCGAACGTTGTGAAATACACCAGGCATATCGTGCACTAAATCAGTAGCGGCCGTTAGTCTGGCGACGAGTTCCTCTTTCGATTCAGGGAGAGTTGCATAGATTATACTCTTCAACTGCTGTCCCCACAAACAGAAATCATCACATGATAAGTCGAGTGATTGTAGTGCCAAGCTATATAGTCCGGGATCTGGTGACATCAAAAGTCCCATCTTCGCGGAATTGAAATATTTTTTATGTAAATCGACAGTAAAAAGTCATACGAACAAAATGAGCTAAGTATGACTAGGTTTGACAAGCCGAAAATATGCTTAATTAAATTAATTATTATTAAAAAGCTGTAATCAATTACTGTTTTCGCGGGAAGTCGTCACTTGGCCAGCAGCGTCTAGACGCGAAATGAAGTAGCCACCGGTAAAAATTAATAAAAATACCGGTAAAAAGTAAAATAAATGTGTAATTTTATCATCGTCCGCCTCCTTAAAATATATATGACAGTCTTTTTCGGCAGAATAAAGTTTGTCATATCAATTTTTTCTAAAAGAGCGCAAAATTTTCTATAAAATGCTCTAAGAGTGGTTAATATCCGCGTGGACGGGAAAACTTATAGTTTTTTAATAAATATTAATTTAATTAAGCTTATATTCGGCATGTCAAACCTAGTCATACCTAGCTCATTCTGTTCGTATGGCTTTTTGCTGTCGATTTACATAATTTTTTTTCAATTCCGCGATGACGGGACAACTTATAGTTTTTTAATAAATATTAATTTAATTAAGCTTATATTCGGCATGTCAAACCTAGTCATACCTAGCTCATTCTGTTCGTATGGCTTTTTGCTGTCGATTTACATAATTTTTTTTCAATTCCGCGATGACGGGACTTTTGATGTCACCGGTTCTCGGACTAATAGGAACACCTTTTCCAATCCATCGGCCTATAAATGTCACGTCCAGATAGTGTCGCACATGTCGCCCATAATGTACTGTTGCTCCATCATGCTGGAACCACATACACCGTCGAATGTCTGTGGCACATCTTCCAACAACTCTGGCAGTACCTCCTGCAGAAAGGTAAGGCGTTTTCCCCGTAAAGGAATTTCGGCAGAAGATACTGTTCTATTAGGTTGTCACCGATGATTCCTGCCCGAATATTTATGTAGAACCGTCGCTGATGAGCATGTGGATTTACACTCGTCCACATATGTTCATTGTTGGTGTTAAATGCACCATCGGGTGCGGTGAAAAGTGCAGCTGCCACAAAATCTGGACGCACCTCACTCTGCTGCAGGACCCAACGGGCGAAGTTTACGTGACGAGGATAAGCTGTTCCAATCAGTGCCTGAACGCGTTGAAAAGGGTATGAGTGCAACCTTTCACCCTTCAGCACCAGTCATGTCGTGAATTGTGGCACACAAAGGATATCTCCCACAGCTCGTGTGCTTGCGCTTGACTGATCTTGCACTGTATCCAAAATGTACTGTTCCACAACTGCCGTTCTGACCGTCTTTGCACGACCTCTATTCGACCGAGAAGCGAGAAAGGAATCCGTTTAACACAACTGCTGATGCAAGAGTGCAAATGTTTTAGAATTAGGAAAATGCCTAGGGGGAAAACACTCCTCTTACAGCCTTGCTGCCTCTTTTCTATTTACGTTTGCAGCTGCATATATGAAATGCATATAGCCCTTTTCCATATTAGTAAACTGCTCCATTCTCTCTGACTGCGATTAACGGTAGTACATTTCAATAACCTAACAAGTTTGGCGTCGTCGGCTTTTATTCACCGTGGTGTACATTTGCATACGGGCACTTCTTCCTCCCCAGATGGCATTTGAATACATGGTATTCTTCTCCCAGTAACTTATAACAGGAATGGCGCTTCGACGTTTGCGGAGAGTAGTTTCCAAATGCGCTAGCGCCTTTGCGTTTCATTTCCGACCATGCATTCTATGATAAAAAATGTTTATTTTGCTCTTAAAGTCTGCCCGTCTTTACCGAATCCCCCTGCAAATTTAGAACATTAAGGGCTTTTATGCAAACTAGTGCAACTCTCCTGTGATTTATGATGAAAACGACGAATTGTGGAAAATCCCTTATCGTCCAGTTATTTTTACAAAGTAACTGAAATACGGTTCATTATATCGCCAATATCTTAATGAATTTTCCCTATAGTTGGTGGTATTTTTATAAGTTGCCCTATAAAATTAGCTATCAATTAATAAAAGAAATTATGTGCTATCATTCGCGTATGCGCAGTTAAAAAATATTTCATACAAATTCTCAAACCCTATAAAATATTCAGTATATTTTCTAATTGCAGCATAACGCTTCTGTCGCACCTGGACAATTTTTTTGAAGTGGTGATAAAATAGGTTGGCATTCCTGGATATTATAATGTGGATTTTTTAAAAGAAACATTTATATCTTCATGAATATGTGCTAGTCTTAGACAAATGCTTACAAAATTTGCAATGTGTTTATGAAACACTTGTTACAACTACAGATCATTCTGAGCATTTTATGATGCAGGGTGATAGCAAATTTCTTATTCAGATTTTCTTTTTTTTTTTTTTTTTTGCCTCCTAATTGCCCTCGTGACAAAATCTTCAATGAAAAATATCAGGCCAAACATGTTTTTTTACGTACTCGAAGTTCAAGAACAATTTTTCTACTATTGCTATGTATATTGGATAAAACATCTAAAATCGAAAGTTGTCTGGTGAATTTGGGCCATATAGTGTATGCCTGAAGGATTTTCTGCAATTTTTGAACATTAACAAAAATGCAAATTAATTACATCAATACACAAAAGAACGATTATGAATGCACAAAACAACAATGAATGCAATGATGCGTACAAAAAAAATGTCAATGAGCTAGACATTTATAAATATTATGCTGCAGAGAATAATGCATTTACAGAAGCCTGGATTTAATAGCAGAAAAAATCGCCAATAGTTTTGCTACTTACAGCAGCCTTTTTGGATTCTGACAATTTAAGTGGTTTTAGATTACATATGGAGCATTCTCACAATCTTTTGACTTTTGGGAAAAAAAATCTGGCGAAATTAAACTTGCTAAAATAACACTTTAATCTGATAGACGAATGCCTTAATGATTCAAAATAAAGAAAAAATGGTCAGCAGCGAAATTTTTTTTATTTAACTGAGGTTTATCTTAAACTTATGTTATGGAAAATTAAACTTTGCGAGTTTAATTTTCCTTATCATTTTAGCACTAAAACTTTTTATTTTCTTCGAAATTTTTACTTATAATGAATTTGCATAGTACCCACAGGACATTCAAATAAGAAATAATAACGATGTAGTATTTTTAGCACAACATTTTGGTATAACATTGTCTTAAAGGGGTATTAAAGAAGAGACGGTAAGGATGGAACAGTAAGGAAAATTACCACCTATTTTAGGCAAATCATGTTAAGACTAAGTGATAGCCACAATGTTCATTGATTTTTAGAAACAGTTGTTATCATTGGATTAAATTATTATTATTTTTAATTACCTCGAAAAGTGCAGGAATAAACCTTCGGGATGGTAAGACTACCAATAAAGCCCCGATCTTGAAATTGATATTTAAATGCTGATTTAAATTCTGCAGTAAATTTCCTGTCAAAGAATTTTAGATATTCTTTCTCTAGCGTATTTCTGCATGAGAAAAAACTTGAAAAAAATTCTGTTGCTGCATCTGAAGTGATTTTCTGTATAAGTTTAGCAAGAGGGACGGTAAGGATGAAAAACCCAGGGACAGAATTAAAAAAATAATATCAACCGTAAAAATGTGTGCAGGTTAATTTTTTGCTACATATTTATATAAAACAATTGTCCCAGTTTCGGAAAAAAATTACATCGAATTACTTTTATTGAAAGAATTATATACAGACAGCTCCAAACTTAAAAATCAGCATCAGGGACACGGGACGGTATAGGAGTTTTCCTGGTATTTGGACCCCCAACATCGTCCAAAACTTATTTATCTCGTTAATATTGTTATGCAATCATACATTGGGATGTTCCCCAGTATATGAAATTAAAAAAACACAAAAAAGTGTATTAAAAATTCAGGGATATGAAAGTCAAAAGATTGTGAGAATGCCCCATATCTGTTAAATTTGTGTTTTATTTATATTATTTTACTATTTTATTTATTTATTGATGAGTTTTGATAACGTTATATAATATTATTATGTAATGCTGAGATATTTTTATTGTTTTAAATCCAAATGGGTTAATCTTTTGTAATCGTGATGCACATATATAAAGAAAAATTCATACTTGAAAATCATTTTAAAAGCCATAAAATCTATGAAAATTGACATACAGATCTCAAAAAAATTGGATTTGAAAGAACGTTTTCCTCTGTATTCGACGGCTTAATAATTAAAATTGTGCAATGATTAGCAGTTGAAAAAAAATAAGTAAAAACGAAATTTATCAGCCAGGTGTAGCCATCGTCAATATGAAATCAGTGTTACCCACGAACATGTTTTTGCTTTATAATATAGATAAACTTGTTTTATGTAAGCAAAGATAGAATTTTGTAATCGAGTTTTGACGCATTTGTTGTTGTGGTGAAGATCTGACACAGTTATGTGTTCGCGATGGCAATACAATATTTTAATATTTTCAGAACGTAATTATCAATTAATCGATTAAGTGCAACTAAATTAATCGATGCTAATTTAATTAAACAATCGAAAAGACTAAAATAAAAAAAATGCGATCACGTAACAAAGAATATGTTTATTTGAACAAAAGTGATGCATACAAGAAGTTCACTTCAACAATGCAAAATCCAGTTAGTATATGGTGTGGCTATCACAATATTTTTCTCTATATTTATCAAATCGTCTGCAACCAAAATCAAATGGCAATATATTCGTTCGCGAAATATATCCCGGAAATCGTGAAAAATGTGGCATAGCAGCGCCACCTGTAGGAAAATTTACACAAAAACCTAATAAGTGTCTACACTCTAAAAAAAAAAATGTGTAAATTTACACGTAAAAACAGGTATATCGATGATACAAAAACGATTTGTCTATATGTGTAAATTGGTGTGTAAATTGCCAAAATACACGCCTAATGTGTAAATTTGAAAATACACATTTAAGTGTGTAATTCGATGATAACAATAAGTGTGTAAAAGTTATCAGATCACTCTTCAAATACACAGTTTAATGTGTAAATTGCACAAGAATACACATAATTCTGTGTAATATTCTTACACATATAGCTGTGTAATATTCTGGGATTACACATATTTTTGTGTACTATGGAAAATATACATATTTTTCTGCATTATGCAAAATGCACATATTTTTGTGCAATATGTAAAATATACAGTTTTTTGTGTAATACGTAAAATACAAATATTTTTGTATAATAATCACAATCAGATTTTTGCATAATATTCTGTTCTTGCACATATTTAGTATTACCATTTGACGTTTTTCAAAGGCCATCACGTCCTATCTTTTTAATATTTTCCAACATAGTTGAAAAGTGTTTAAGAATTGGGTTTGTCTGTCCGTCTGTTTATCTGTCACAGATCTAACTGGCGTAAATATACTCGTATTACTATGTAATTGATATAAGTTATTGATATTTACAATTTCATGTTCGGTATTGAAAATTAAGTATGTAGCATTTATACTCCATTTACAGGAGTATTCAAGAGTAATTCGTTACATTATGATCTATAGAGGAGAATCATTCGCGTGCATTTTAATGGTGTCAGACTATTTTAAACATAATAAATTTATATATTTTAATGAGGTGCACTAGAAGATAATTACCATAGAATATGAAATATGTAGCATTTATACCTCATTTACAGGAGCAGTTAAAAGTATTCCGTTACATTATGGTCTAAATGAAAAAAAAATTATTTGCCGTTCATTTTAA
Organism: Maratus speciosus; assembly: GCA_963932465.1. Taxonomy (NCBI): domain Eukaryota; kingdom Metazoa; phylum Arthropoda; class Arachnida; order Araneae; family Salticidae; genus Maratus; species Maratus speciosus. The sequence goes on along the minus strand of OZ010787.1, from coordinate 508,358,854 downwards.
CGGTGGTAGGCTATTTTGAGCATAATGAAATATATATGCATTAATGGGGTGCTCTAAAAGATTATTATCATAGAATGTGTTATATGTAGTATTTCCAGTATGTGTACAGGGGAACTCAACAGCGTTCTGTTTTATTATGGTATATGGAGAAAACGTGTTTGCGGAGTATTTTAACACGTTGAGTGCCACGTCAGTTATCGGTGACCGACACTGACTTTCCATTTTGGCCACGTTAGTCATCGGTGACTGACACTTATAAATTGTAAACGGGAATCTTATTTCATGGCCCAAACGGAAAGACAGAAAAAATAGACTTGGCATTCAACGTGTTAATGGTGTTACACTGTTAAATGTGCATCGAAATGCCTGTCGGAAGATCGCTTATTAATTGTTTGGAATTAACCCCCCCTCACCCCACACCACCACCACCACCACCACCACCACCACCACCACCACCACCACCACCACCACCAGCAGCCCCAAAGCTGCAAACATGCCTTCCAAATAAAGGTAAAGAAAGTTCCTTTACATTCAACAAAATATTCTCCAGTACTCAACGTAAGCGCCATTTTACTTGACTTAAATGCCTTTTTTAATAAATCCACCTTGCCCCTTTTTAAAAAGAAAGGTGAACATTGCACAAATTTCCGCAGAAAATGCAAAACACAGATTTGTTTAATATTCAAAATATTTAAACTTTTCTGCAATATTCAAAATAGACAGATTTTTGTGTACATAGTAGTCTTATTCTTTGGTCAGTGCAATTTGTGAACGTGTGTTTTTACGATCGAAAAAAAAATTACTCATATGCGTGGTGTATTTGTTCTTTATAGTATGTTTTTTTAAGACCACAAAACAGTGCATTCTAGTGTATTTAGGCAATGTACACACCACATATAGACAAATCGTTTTCTTATCATCGATATACCCGTTTAATATAAAACCGGATCATCTAAAATTATAGTAAATACATACCATATCTTTGATTGAACTGATTATGAGTCCTAAACCTTTATATATATATATACTTTATATATACTTTATATATATGCATAGTTACAACTAGGGGTATCTGCCCCCTGAGAGCTACACTCGCCAACCCCCGTTTAGACACCGCAGATTCTAAAAATACGCAAATTCGATCGGTTAAAAAGATTACAAAATATTGAATCATAAGTTAAAAATCAGTGGCGATCTCCTTTTAAAGGGGTTTCCATTTATATCCCTTTGATTGGGAAATTTTAAGGATGAATCAGCGTACAACTATAGCAGCTCTTGTTGTTTTTAATATTTTAAAGAATATTTACTTTGAAAAATATTTTTGCATCTCTTCCCAATAATACTGAAGATTACGTAACTTTAACTGTATTTATAACTGGCACAAAGTATAGTTTAGGAATAGAATTTTTTTCAGAAATATTCAGACATTTTCCTTTATTTTATAGAAATAGTTCTGTAACGCAAATTAACTTATTTTAGCAAATAAATAAATAGGATGCTAAATTCATCTTTAAAAAGTTAATATTTCACTATATATGCAAAATACTTAAAAGATGACAAAAATATTTAAAAATATCTTAAATTACTTTAAGTTTTCTAAGTATTTTCGTCTATAAACACAGCCTTCGTCAGAGAATACTAAAATACTGTTATTAACGTCTTATTTTCAAATTTCACGTAGTTGGTGTCGAAAGGAGTGAAAGTGAAAGTCCATTTTTAGATCCGGAAAACATTGAGAAAAAATAAAATATGGATATAGAGGGAAGTGGAATATTACTTGTTTTATGATTCTTTAAGCAAGCTGAGGCAAATTCTTAGTATGTTGTAGGTTAAGTTTTTTTGCACATAGTGTAATTTTAAGTTTAACTTATTTTATTTTTTTTTCTGTTTGATGCTAAAACAAATTTTTCTTAATTTGGAATATTTCTAACAAGATAATTCCATTAAAAAAAATTGTCGCCAGCATACCTAATTTAAGCTGTTTTTAGAGAATGGAAATATGCTTATAGGTAATATGCTTATAGAATTATTTATTATATTTAGATACAGAGCCTCAATAAGGATAGTGCGGACGGGGCTCCTGCACCAGGCACCTCCAATAAAAATAGGCTCTGGCAGGCTTCATCGGCGTCATCAGCTATCTTCACTGATGCGTCAATCATCTATAGAAAAATCAATGCGATTTTTTTCGCACCATGCACCAAGTAGTATTGCTGGGGCATTGGTTAGGTATTAGTGCTTGAAATAATTTTTTTCGAAGATATTTATGAATTTTTTTAAATCAATGCAATAAAAATATTTTGTCTTATGTCTTCTTATGATTTTGGGACGCTCGTCTGCATTGGTCAAAGAAAATAGCCTAGTTGCTCTTACTGGTAATATCAAGTCCTGTCTATTAAAAATAGGAAGAATGTGTTCGAAAACACCGCAGATGTCATTTGACGCCGGCTTATAAAAATTGTTGGTACTACTTAGTTATCCCGTCGACCAAAAGTCTATCGCCAAACTATAAGATTAAATGCCATTAATGGTTGATCGTAAATGTCACATTCACTTGACTTTAAGCAAGTTACATGTGTTAACGTCATCAAGGGATTTTTAATTCGACGTTTTATGTGTATTTTTATTAATGTTATACTAATTTATTTGTTCTTTCGTTATTTAAAATAAAAATTACGTTAATTTGTATAATTTGGTGAGTGGTTTGGTGATTTACATAATTTGGCGAAATTGGTCGAAGGGATAACTAAGTAGTACCAAATTGTTAATAGAAATATTTCCCACAAAATAAAATAGGTTACAATTACATGATTTGTCGAATGGCACTCTTTTTTCCTTAGTATAGTAAAAAATTCGGACTACTCGCTACTTTACATTTTTCTAAAAAGCAGCATGGTACATTACACATTATGAGAAAAAAAATGCAACTAGAGAAGCTTTGCTACTTGTAGTAGACTACTTTTGACCCTTGGACATAATGTACAGTCGTGGAAAAAAAAAGTAAACACCTCTTTCTAACTCCTCAACAAATTATTGTAGAAGAAAGTTACTGCTACCGAACGATTGGAAATAAAGTATACTTTTAAATGATGTATATAAAATTGGCTTAGGGGGCCATCTACATATTAAAACGAACCATAATTTTATTTTTTTCAATAGCAGTACCCAATTCTGACAGCATAAATGAACTCTACACCCTTCAATTAGCCTAAAAACGAATTTTTATGCAATTCGTACCATAAGTTTCCGAGAAATTAATTATTTTAAAACGAGCGTATTTTAAGGGCTGTATCCAAATTGAAGTTACGTACTGCATAGTTAACCGAGAGAGCAGCCGTCTTGATCAAGGCACGTTTAAGCGTCAATGAAACCTGTTTGATTACAGTACAGCAGAATAAATTTCAAAATGACTACTCACTTAAATCATAGATGGCCCCTTAAACCATCATTTTGCCGTTTTTTAAGCATAATTTGAAAACTACTTGCAAGAAAAATGTGAAATTTTTGAATTTCCCTAAAGAAAGACTTAATAAATCTAAATCCATCAAAAAAATTGTAGGTTGCAATTCATAATTTTTTCGAATATCAATTTCATAATTCATAATTCATATCGTAAATTTATAAAAATTGCAAATTCAGCTTATTTATGTTTGGGTATATTAGTATTATTACTACAAAAAAAATTAGCACATTAGGAGCATAATTTCGGGAGATATAAATAAAAATATGAGAATGTAATTTAACATTAGAAGCACTAAATTTTGAATGTTTATAATTCAAAAACTTATCCTTCAAATGACTTGAAATTTTGTGTCTAGGCATAGTTTGAACCGAAGATTTGAAATGTCTCGTTAAAATTGGGTATTGCCATTGAAAAAAATGAAGTTTGGATTCATTTTAATATGTAGATGGCCCCCTAAGAAAATTTTATATACATCATTTAAAAGTAGACTTTATTTCCAATCGTTCGATACCAGTAACTTTCTTCTACGATGATTTGTTGAGGAGTTAGTAGGGGGTATTTACTTTTTTTTTCCACGACTGTATAGTTTAAAAATAATATAAAATCAAAAATAATATATAATTGCTACAGAACGAATACAGAAAGCAAAGAAAAGATTACTTTCTTGTTTTAGCCATCCTCGCGATTACAATAGTACCAAGGTTGTTAATATACCGCATATAAGCCAAATATAGATAATATTTAGTTCATATATCATACTATATGCATGAAATATAAGAGATATTTGTATCTTATGAGTTATTTATGTACCATATACGTTTTGTGACTATAATTTGGTCATACACATAATAAAATATCTTAGATGTCAATTTTTTTTATGTTGTAACGTCATTACAACTTGACAATCAAAACTTAAGGCCGCTATAACAAAGATGTACAAAAAAATGTTACTGAATGAACGTTCAATCCCCGCAGACTGCCTTGCACTCTCTTTGTGTGTGTGTGTGTGAATTTGTTTTTTGTTGTAATAAATGATAATATTTGAATAGACCGATCTGTCACAATTGTTTAAAAAAATTGCTATTTGTACATCTAGAAACCATTTTTAAGAGTTAAAACTGCTAAAGAAATATTTCTGCTTATATTTTCGAAGCACTATCAAAATAAAACTTGTATAAAAAAAATACACTCTCTTATACCATGCAGTGCTTTCTGTTAAATATTCTTTAAACATTAGAGAGACTGGATGAAATTAATTTATCTCATTTAATACGCATTATAAATTCTAAGTCACTAGTTGTTCATAGAATTAAACAAGTGCTATAAAAAATATCGAAAGATAAAAAAGAAAAGGCAGTATTAAATATTATATTTTATGTGATTTAATAGTATTATATTGATTACTATAAATAAAATATATGATTGTAAATATTATAATTTCAATATATTCATTGTATTCTTGTTCTAAGCATTAAAAAATCCCACAATTGCAGTAAATTTGACTGAAATTGTGTCAGTTTTTATTACTCTAAACATTCAGGGTTCGTACGCTTCAAGGACATCAAGGACACTTTTTATCAGAATTTTCGTAAAATAATATTCGGCTTATTTAATGAAAAAAAAAATCTATCATCAGATATAGCAAATAGTACTTTACGAAATTTCTGGTACTAAAACACTTAAAATCCTCTGAATCCGCAGATGTGTACGAACCCTGAAATTTTTAAAAAATTACAAGATAACATATAATGCTTCAGAGTGGATGTATAATAATTTAAAGAGATTTATCTGAGAAAACGTACTTAAAAAAAAAATGTGCGCTATATTTCTTAGATGTAAATTTTATGGACTTTACATGTGTATCTTAAGTCTGGGCTAAATTTGTTTATAATTACAGATACAAAAAAAAGCACAAATAAACTAGGAAAAAAAAAATATGCATTCCACAATTGGAGGCAAAAACATCAACTAATAGAAACCTTGCGCGAAATTTAAAGAAAGCTCATTTTTAACTTTTTGAGATAAACTACCTAAAAGTGTCTTCATTTCTTACGTAATAACAGACCCATTTGCTTTTTAGCCATAGCTCGAGTACATATAAGCTTAATTTTTCTCTATTTTTTAAATCTTAGCTATAAAAAAAGTATATATTCACATGTAAAAAGCGTCTAGCTTTATAAAACCAAATATGAAATCAAAAACTTTAATACTTTTAAACACCATGCATTATTATTATTAGTAGTACATCCTAACATTTACATACCTTTGTTAGGGTTATCCATTTTTTCCCCGAGAAATGGAACACGAATTCAAAATAAGAACTCTGTGAAACTCCATGTCAAGAAGTGAAACAATATTATTTAAAAAACGTCATCAAAAATATCCAGTCACCATTCACTTATTATCACTTTAAAAATATACAGTGTGTCCACATATAACCTGACCGACCTTTATTTTCCCAACCGTTGGTCCTAGATGAATAATTCCAATTACAAAAATGGTTTAAATAATGCAAAGAATTATTTTTAAAGCGATTTGGGTCAAGAAACACATTTATTAAAAAATTACGAAATTTAAATTTTTATAATGTCCCCCGGTCCTATAAGTGATATTTAGTAAAAATTTACTGTGACACTAACAAGTAAGACAGAAAAAGTCCCATTCATTTAACATTAAAATTGACCGGGTTATAAAACTTTGAAATGCATGACTTATACCACTTTTTTGCATATCAAAACAGATGATTTCGACCGTGCTTTCAGGGGTCGTATATAAAGTAGGGTAGACCGGGGCTAGTTGGCCATAGGGGCATGTTGGCCCAGTCGCGATATTTTTTAAACTTTGCGTTAGATGACATTGCCAGTCTAGCCAAGTATGAGTTGCTTCGCTTTCCTCCTCCAACATCAGCACCATTGAAGTCGGAGCGTCCATTAAAGAATTATTGAGAATTTTCAAAATTTTGCAAAGGTGAGTAAATTTCCTCTCTTATAAATAATCGTTTTTTATTTGCTTGTAGATTACATTTTAGATTTTGATATATAATAATTCAGAAAAATAATTGTTCGTAGTTATTATAGAACATGTTTTTTTATTGAAATACTTTCATAATAATTCCTTACAGTCATGAAAAACAAAAATGGCGATACGGGGTTAGTTGGCCCATTTGACACGGGGCATATTGGCCCGCCGGGCCAACATTCCCCGTAGAAATTTGGCTCTGTGGTACTGGAATTTTGATAGTTTTAATGAATTATTTTAATAAACATGTATTATTATTTTAATTAATTTATTATTAATTAATAGTAAAGACTTAGTTTATTAATTGAATTCCTGATTATTCCAGTCAATCTTTTTAAAAAATGAAGTTTTAATGTTGTTTACCTCCTCCCCGAATTAAATCATCTGCTCCTGTTGTACAAAAACATTTATAACTTTCATAATTATAGAAAAATTCCGGTTGGCTTGGCCAACAAAGAAAAGAATTATTGCGCTTAACAGATGTACAGAGGCCTTGATACAATCTACTTATCATCTGGTGTTTATAATAAATCACATAATTAAGGATGAATGATTTCTTAAATTACTGTACTCTAAGATTTACGGTATTTTAACATCTAGCATGCATTTATTAAAATTTATTACTGTTCCGTAATGTATTGAAGACATTATTTGTAAGAAAATAAAATCAATTTTTAAAGCAATTTTTGGTCGAAGTTAATAATTTAAATAACTCACAGTTTTAATATTTAAATTTTTTATTTTAATTTAAGAGGCTATATTGTGTTTTCGTTCGCAATAAATAAAAATTAAGATTTGGTAAAATTTTGATCATTTCTTAAACTTCTACACTATCAGAACATTAAAAAGTGACGTGGGCCAACCTGCCCCGATTGCGGGGCAGGTTGGCCCAAGCGACTTGATGTCAATTTGAGCTTCTAAACTAATACTAATAGTTAATATTTTCAAACTTTACTATTGTGACTTCTTCCTGAAAGTACACTGATAGTGGTAACATAAAAAGAAATTTAAAATGTTGAATTGTAATTTTTTTAAAAATATTAGAAGAAAAAGCGGGCCAACTAGCCCCGGTCTACCCTACTTAAACTTATTTCAAGGTATCTGAGGTTTGAATGAAATCGTACCACTATTACGATTGGGTTAACTTTATTAGTTAAGTTTCAGATTAGTTAAAATAATTGTATTTTAACATATGTTGTATTTTGTAAGGATTTGAGGCGATGATTTCTTTTAACAAAAATTATGTTATTTTCATAAGGTTTTATTTAACTTGTAACGATCGTCTTTCCAGTTTAAAATTTGTACTCGTACTTCAACTGACTTTCAAATGTCCGATCGAAATTAAAATTTTACATAGTGACTTAAATCCGATTACAATGTACTATTATTATGATTTTTGATGCTTAGCATCTTATAAATACTTATATTCGAGGATAAGACAAAAAAATTCGGATAGATTACCGTCAACAAGTTTAAGAAATGGTTTTAGATTAGATAACATAAACCTGCGATGTTTGTGTTTTTTAACTTTTATAATTAAGTTTTATGTTTTTTTTAACGCTAAATAAAAAAATTACCTTCACTTTTAACTATCATGTCAGGGCTTTTCGCAAATCGTAAGTTTCAAGGGTAAAAAATAGCGAAAAATATGATACTAGAAAATAGATGTAAGACTTTTTCATTCAGTTTATTTTTATTTAATTCAATAACTTATTCAATTTTGTGGCTTATACTGAGTTTCTTACAGCTAAACAGCTCAGGGGTCCGATGCGATTGGGAGGGGAAGGGGATCAATTTTAACTTTGAGCTTTTTAACTTTGAAATTTGCGATTTGAGAAAAATCCTGACGTGATGGTTTAAAATGAATGTCATTTTCGGATTCAGAGCTAAAAAATACACGTGAATCAATTTTCAAAAGCTCAAAAACATGGCACAACCCAAAATTTGAAAGACGGTGTAATCTAACAGTATTTAAAAATATGTATCATTTTTGTAAAGAATTGAGGCTATTGTTTTTCATACTTTTATTTAACAAAAATTCTGTTATTTTCATCCTCTTATATGTTCAGTACTTTGTGGTAATATATCACAATGATTAAAGATTCCAAATTTATATTGCAATGCTAATTTTACGCCCAACCATTTCTTTAATATATCTGACGAAATTATATTTCTACTAAATTTGTGAATGACACCTAAATTTCAGCAAAAAATATGCCCCAACTTTAAACAGCTATTACCCGGTCAATTTTAATCGTAGAATAACGGGACTTTTTTTGCCTTACTTGTCAGTGTAACAGTTAAATTTTACTAAATATAAGTTATAGGACCGGGGGACCGTATAAAAAGTTAGATTCTGTAATTCTTCGTTAAATTGTTTTTTCGCTTCAAACTTTTTTAATCTTAACTCTGCACCTAATTTTGACCACTTTTGTAATTGGAAGTATGCATCTAGGACCAACGGTTGCGAAAATAAAGGTCGGTCAGGTTATACGTGGACACACTGTATATTTGTTTAGAATTTTGGTATCTAAAAAAGATCTTGGACTTGTCTTCCAGATATCTGCTAAAATGGCGCTTTTTTTCTCCAGCAGATGTTTTTTTGTTTGTTTTTTTGTTCACAGTTTACTCGTGGTTTAACCAGAGCAGACGACTTGATAGTCTAATTACATTTTATCAACAGATTTGTTTTTTAAAGAAAGGAATAAAGAAAATATTTTCTTGAAACTAGATTATTATATTTTAAAATAACATCCATATTACAATATTATATTTAAATCTAATCGTTAAATAAAATAAATGAAAAGCCTTAGATTTATCCCAATAAAGTTTCTATTTTTCACATGGAATATCGAATTTAGTGTAGAAGAGTAATCTATTTTGAGAATGGTTAGGAGGAAGCTAGCAGGTGGACGATTGCTTTTTTTAATGGACCGCAATGAATTGTTTAAAAAATATATAGTATAAGAATTAATAGGCACTAAGGAAGGGGCCTGAAAACACAGATGCCAGTGCTAGGTGAGGGAAATGATATCTTGTTGGTGCATTCTGTTTTCAAAAATAACGGCAGAAAAGGGGAGTACAGCTGGCTCTCCTTGGATTTTGAAATTTAATTAATCAAATTTCCTGTATGTCTGATTATATAAAAATGATAAAATCCACAGTTTTAAGTGACTATAGAGTAATTAAACGTTAAAAGAAAAAAGGGATAATTTTGTTTTGTTATGTGTACTCCCCCCCCCCCCACCCCAAGACACACTCACCACACCTGAATCTCTTGCAGAAGACAGTTTTTAATTAAGTTTTCAGGCTTTTAAGAAGGGTATAAACGTTTCAGTTCTTTACTCTGAAATTGTTGTTGTATTATAACTATACTTATGCAACTGAATAGCTGAAATAAAATTTGCATATCAAAATTATATTAAAGCCGTTAAAGTAAAAATTAACATCTACACTTTGACAAAATTTTTCCACATTTACACACTTATCTGTGTACACATAATTATAAGTATATTGCAATAGCATGCCAATTAGTGTAAATCTAGGCATTTTTCTACTTTTACACCACTTGTTTGTGTTTGCCAAGAAATAACAAACTACAAGCTTAAATTCATAAGCTAAATACACAACAGGTAAATTTTTTAAGTGTAATTTTTATGACAAGTGAATGATTTTAGGAATTTACACGTATATAAATTCAAAATTGGCTAATTTATACATTTATTTTTCAGATTGTATACAGGTATAGAATAATTAAATTCTAAAAGAAAAAAGAAGCTATGAAATTTTCTGTCTTGTGAGTCTCTCCCCTCCCACCCTGAATTCCTTTGCTTAAGGGTTGGGTTGATTTTTAACGGCCGATTATCAACTCGAGGGATATAGGCCTTAGGAGGAGTGCCCGCCGTGAGGGTCTTTCTAAGGGAACCTAACCCGTATTTACGCATGGGAATCCACGGTTTCGAAGAAAACCACGAAAACTCCGAAACGGTTAGGCCAACGGGCGCGATTGGGTTCGAACCCAGCACTTCCCGCCTACCATCTTTGAGAGGAGAACTTCTCAGGCACTGGTGGGGCCCTTTGTTTAAGTCATTTTTTAATTCTGTTTCCTTTTAAATGTTCATTTGCTGTTATCCCTTTCCGGCACAGAAAAAAATATGTTCGTAAAAGGATGAAATGATTGACTAACACCAGAATTTACAAACGGTTTTCTTAGAAATTAAAAACTCGTTACTTTAAAATTTCATTGTAAAAACAAAATTTTATTAAAATATTCTTGGTGCCGTGTGTAAATTGGGAATTCTAATTAGGTGGTCCTAACGTGGGATCACTGCGCCGGAAAGGGTTAATTTAGTTAAAATAATATTTGGTGGAGGGGTACAAAATAAACGGTTCAGTTCTTTATTTTGAAAATGCAGTTGCAGTACTATATTTATGAAACGTAATTACTGAAATAAAAAGTGCATCGCTGAATTATATGACCCCCCCCCCCCCAATCCCTTTTTTAATATCTATGCACTTTAAGATTAACATTTTTTATCAATTCGTGTAAATTCAGGTATTTTTCTACATTTACACACTTCTCTGAGTTTATTAACCGATAACAATTACTTAGACTTATATATATATTATTATAAGACTTAATGCCATAAACTAAATACACATAAAAACAGGTAATTTTTGGTACAAAATGTGTAATTTTTATGACAGATGGATGATTTTAGGAATTTACACACTTATCTGTGTGAACACAATTATGTGTAAATTGCAATAACACACCAATTCGTGTAAAATCAGACATTTTTCTACATTTACACATTTGTATGAGTTTTTCAAGCCATAACAAAATACACACTTAGTGCTATAAGCTAAAGACACATTAAAACAGGTAAATTTTTGCAAAAAATGTGTTATTTTTATGACAAATGTGTAATTTTAGAAATTTACACATATATATGTGTAAAATTGATTAATTTACACATTTATTTTTCAGGGATATCGATGTATGTCAGGATATTACAGAATACGAAGTTTTATGAAATTCCGTGCCTTTGTTCTTGAGATATAGCTATCTTGGAAATCGCGAAAAATGCATCATAGCTGCATCACATGTTGAGCGAGTTACACCAAAACCTAATAAGCTCCAATTTATGTCAAAGTCTCTTTGAATATGAAGTTTGATTGAATTCCGTGCATTAGTTTTAAGATAGAATGCCTGTACAATTTGTGTCACATACATAAAGCAGACACACAGACTAACGTACAGGCATTTTTTGAATCAAATCGTGTTCAGAACCTTTTAAAACGTATAAATCCATCGAAAGTCGAAAATTTCCACGAATCTACTTTCTTCGTCTAAAGACAAAGTAACAAAAAATAAATAAAACAACGAAATGGCACTGGCGGCGTAACAATGAATATGTTTATTTCAATAAAGTTTATTTCAATTATTCCAATAAAGATCCACCATCGGCCGAGTGCACGTGTGTTACTGCCATTTATGGACACGTTGGCTTTCTTATTAAAATAAATCATAGCTTGCTTACAAGTGATATATTTATAAGTAAAATGTACATATTTCTTTTAATTCCATACTTTTTCACGCAATTTGTGCGTATTTAAGCCGGCTAATGGATATCGGAAATCTCACATTCGAATAAAAAAGTAAACACCCCTTACTAACTTTGCAAAAATTATCATAGAAAAAAGTTACTGATACCTAACGATTGGAAATAATGCCTACTTTTAAATGATGTATATAAAATTTGCTTAGGGGGCATCTACATATAAAAATCAGACCAAATTTTCTTTTCAAAAGCAACACCCAATTTTGACATGGTATTATAAATCTTCGGTTCAAATTATGCCTATACATCAAATTTCAAGTCATTTGGATCGTAAGTTTTTGATCTATAAATAATCAAAATTTAGTGTTTCTAATGTTAAATTACATTTTCATATTTTTATTAATATCTCCTCAAATTATTTTCCTAATGTGCTAATTTTTTTTAATCTTTATAATACTAAAAAACCCTAACATAAATGCGTTCAATTAATAATTTTTAGAATTTTTTAATATGAATTATGAAATTAATATTCGAAAAAATTATGAATTGAAACTTACAATTTTTTTGATGAATTTCTATTTTGTCCTGCTTTATGCACATGCACATGCAAAATTTCAAAATTTTCAAGATGCTGGTTTACGAGACCGTCTATAATGTCCAGAAAAGCATAATTTGAAAAAAAAAAAATATTTAACTCATTTTATTGAAATATTTTGGCAGGGATTACGGTGCCTTGCTTAAGATCAACATAGAGAGTAAGTGTTACAATGTAAACAAAGTGTAAACCGTATTTCAGTGCCTTGCAATCTTACGCTAACCTGAAAGCTAGCTAATTTCAAATGAAATATCAGAATAAGTTTAATCATAGAATTATTAACTCTATTTCAAAGGAGAATAATGAATGTAATGTTATTCTGATGTCTTTTAACATAGATTTAGTTTTAGTTCTTCAAATAAATCGGAATATAAACCATGCGAACATACCTGAAAAGATCTAACAAGACATAATACTCCCCCATCCTCTCAAACAGATCTATGTCGAAATAAAAAAGTATATATATATATATATAAGAAAATATGCCATTAGCAACCGACTTGGGATTTAGTTTCAGACTAAAAGGAATTTGTCTGGGTTTTTTTCTATATTGTTTCTTTTCATACTACTTTTTATTCTAAATTTTGTATTCGGCGAAATTCTTCACTTTTCTGACAAATAAATTCAGAAAACAACGAGATAAATAAATTCAAAATCTGAGAAAAAGCATTATAAAAACACCTATAAAATTCCACTCACATTCACCTATTCGAAAACTATTTCAATTACAGATACCTTACATTTTTAAAAATCTGATAATTCAACACTTACAAACATTATAAAATGAATATTGAAGAGGATTTTGCCGTATATAATAATAGCTGAAACATAGTAAGGGAGTAAACTGGTCATATAAGCAAGAAATAATACATTAATAGAAATGACTTAATCATTCTGTAATATATCAATAGTCTAATACCAAATTTCAATTTGGATACAGCCCCTAAATAGGTTCCTTTTAAAATAATTAATATCTCTGAAACTAATCATAGCAATTTTATGAAAATTTGTGTTTAGGCTAATTGAAGGTTGTAGAGTTTATTTATTGTCAAAATTGGATATTGCCATAAAAAACAAAGTTTGGGTTATGTAAATGTTCCCCCAAGCAAATGTTATATACATCATTTAAAAGTAGACTTTATTTCTAATCGTTTGGTACCAGTAACTTTCTTCTACGATAATTTGTTGCAGAGATAGTAGGAGTTTACTTTTTCTTTGCTCGACTGTACATTTCAAGGCTTCTAATAAAATTATTCTTATCTATAGGCCATCATGTCATACGCTATCATGTGTACGCATCATCATGTCAAGGATGGTCTGCTCTTTTTTAATCCTTTATACTCCGACGGTACTTTAAAGTACCAATAAAGAAAATATAACATAAAATTTGTTTAATCCGTCTAATTAATAAAAGTAGGTTTCACTTTTCGTACAAAATACTTCGTCCGATTACATTTGGAAAGCACGATGAAACAGTCGAAGCTAAATATTTTTTTAAAGTGGTTATTTCCTTAACCATTTACGCTTTTTTCTTAATAAAAAATGTTATACGAAAAAATTGCATCTACAAAAACATTTTCATTTACACGTTTAGAATCCAACACATTTATTTACATTATTTTTATAAGAATTGCGAGATTTGTATAACGGAATTTTTTGTTAATTAATCTAATTATGCGCTAAATATTTTACAAAATAAACTATAACTACCAATTGATTAAATCCGTTTATGAAAAACCTTTCCCAAATTTCATATAAGGGCCATTGTCACAGAAAAGATAAAATTGGCTAAAGAGAAATTGTTTTAAACATTTGAATTTATAGAATATAATTTTCTGAAAAACAACGTACACCAGGATTCCATTACTTTTAAAATACCTCTTTGTATTTGAGACCTCTTTATACCGTACGCAATGTTTGATAAATGATCGATAAACCAGAGGTTCTCAAGCTTTTTCTGTCAAGGAGCACCTTTGAGATTGGAAATTCAACGCGGAGCACTAAATTTTACCTCACAGCTATATACTGTATTTAGTAAATAGTTCGACAAAATAGCACTGACGATACAAGGTAGTTTCGTCATTTAAGCTTGCTGGACATAGATTGCAGCATTTCTTTTTTTCTGCACTAATTTCCCATTGCAGACAGAAAACACACACATGAAGAAAAAATAATATTTGAAAATTAATTCAGGGCAAATATTGCAGATTCACAATTTGCTATTTTATTCATTTGGCATTATTACATTTGTTAGAAATTTTTACTTGGTTTCGTGAAACCTAAATTTAATGAGACGTATGAGGATGTTTTCATTTTCACAATGAGATTATATCTGACTGAATTTCTGATAGTTCCATCTGAATATCTTGCTCTGCATTGAGATGTGATCTGTATTTTGTTTTAGTAGCGGCGTATGCAGAGAATCTTGTTTCGCATAAATAAGTGGTTGCGAAGGACAGGAGAGTAAGTTTCGCTTTATCTGATAAGATTTTAAATTAATCTTTTAGCATACATAAAAAATCGGAAATTGATTTCGCAGTTTCAAACTTTGATGTTATCGCTGTATCTGATGTCAAATCAAGCAGGCATTCATATTCCTGTGATGCCAGAGAGGACGTTTTTTGGATCCATTTTGGATTTTTTTGTGTTACAGACCAAACGTTTTCTTTTATGTTTTAATGCAATTCTTTTGGAATACAAGAGTTTAAAATATAAATAAAACGCAAGAAATGAACTCCAAACTCATTTAAGATATCCACAGGATTGTCTGAATGGAGTTTTTTCCAAATCCTTTTGTTACTGCAAAACAACCCATGCTTCCGTTTTTGATTGACTCTACGCAATAATCTAATTTCTTTTTAAATCCTTCCCCTTTATCAGTATCACAAAAAAGTTACTGCTTTTCCTTGAAGTGATAGGCATAAATCATTAACTTTTGTAAAAGTATCTGCCTAATACGCCAATTCCATAAGCCAACGATCATCACACAACTTCTCTCCCAAAGCAAAATCATTGTCACTCATGAAGATTCTGACTTCATTCTTTAGTTCAAAGAGGCGCATTAAAATTTTACCACGGAAGAGCCACCTTATTTCTGTGTGAAGAAGTAAAGGCGTATGCAGACTCCCCATGCCATCACATAAGACTTTAAACAACCTGGAATTCTTAGGTCGTGATTTGATAAAATATATTATTTAACAGTTTTATCCAGCCCTTGTTTTATAAAAGGTGTCATTTTCTTCATTGCAAGAGCATCTTGGTGAAGTACGCAGTGGCTACTGCTGCACCCCTTGACTTTTTCTTTTATATTTCCGATTGCACCAGACATCTTTACTAGTCATAGCTTTCGCAACATATGTGCACACAGAATCTCAGTTATCCCATAGTATAATATTCTCCGCGAAAATTTCATCTAATAATTTAAATATTTCAGTTCCACTTACGGTTGTCGGTAATGGCTTGCAGAGAAGAAAATCTTCGTGAAAAGAGTCCAAATATGGATAGCGCACAAACACTAATATCTACAAACCAAGAACATCGGTTGATTCATTCATTTGAAGCAAAAATTTAGTGGATTTTATACAAGAAATTAAAGTAGCTTTCACTCTGCTAAGTCCCCGATTCGTCCCGAGATTGTGTCATTTCACAAAGGAACTGTATCTATCACTTTTGCAGCTTTTTTGTCAAACATGCATTCGATAATGTCTTTTAAACAAGGCTTAATAAGGTTTTCAGCAAAAGTATGGGCTTCGCCAGCTTGAGCAATTCGGTAACTGACTAAGTAAGATGCCATCCCAGGCTTTTCGTTGACAGTTTTTGAATGATACAATGTACATTTCTGGACTCTCCTGAGTTCTTTATATTTCCTTCTGAAAAAAATCAGCTGGTTTATACTTGCATTCTGGATGGACTCCCTCAAAATGACGAAGCATTTTTGCTGGACATATTGAACTGTGCGGAAAGACTTTGCCAAAATTGCCACTGAGGTTTATTATCAGTGGTCTAAGCGAACCCAATATCCAAATAAGCATCATGGTACTTTTGTTTTAAAGTTTTTTTTAATTGTGGAACATGTATCCGAAGAAGTAGAGCTATGCAACTTGTTCGATTGTTGAAGAAATTCTGTTGCATCCGCAGTCAAAGATTCAACCGAAAAACCAGCTTGTACAGCAGCAGCAACACTTCTATCTTCTTCCACACTGCAGTTAGAAAGTAATATGAACATTACCTGTACACTGAAAAAAATGAAGTACTCAAAAATGATTAAATCGATGTACTCATTTCGAATTCAGTATGCTTGGATCAAAAATGAACATATGCTTTCTCAATTTTGAAACATCACATGTTCTCAAACACAAATAGAACGATAATTATGAACTCTGTAATGGCTTATTTCATTTATGGTGGCATAAAATATGTTCATTAATGTAAATATTAAATTATGCACAGTACTTTAAAATATATTTTAAAAGTGTTTGCAAATAATGCTCTTGTCATAAAAAGTATTCGATTTGGTATCTTGATAATAATTTTGATATTTTTCTTAATAAATAATAAATTAAGCGTTTCTTGTAAATAATTTTGAGGAGGGAAATAAATGTCAGTACATTCTAATTTTAATTTGTAGCTGCAGAGGGGCAGAATGATTAACATTTGAACGCAGCCATGGAATCAAAAATGAGTATACGTGTTTCTCAATTTTGAATGCACTTGGGTCGGAGCTAATTTGAGAATGTGATGTATTTAAAATTGAGTACTTTTTACTAAATTTTGAGAACCCAATTTTTTCAGTGTATATAACAACAGCATAAATTCAGTAAAAAGTTTAAATAAGATATTGCATCTAAAAAGATTCATTGAGGGAAAATATAGTTTTCCTTTTTTAAGATTACTTAATTTAAAGATTTAATATGTTTGTTCCACTTTAAAAAATAATTTTAAAATATCTATTCTCAAAAATACTTAATGTGATTTAAAAATTTACAATTGATATCTTGGAAATAGAAAAAAGAAAAATTTAAATTGAATAAATGGAAATTTGAACAATTTTGGGATCTTTAAAGACAACACGAGGCAAGAAAATGAGACAATGTCATCTCGGTTGACAGTGTACCTAAATACAACTTAAGAACCATCTTCTTCAGCACTGCAATTAGAAAGTAATATGAACATTAGCTGTATATAACAGCAGAATAAATTCAGTAAAAAGTTTAAATAAAAATATTGCATCTAAAAAGATTCATTGAGGCAAAATTATTTTTTTAAGATTACTTAAAAATTTAATTTTTTTTTAAATTTATTATAAAAAATGAAAAACTAATAAAACTGAAGTGCAAATAAATAATACAAAATAATAAAAATTTTGTTTATTTCTCTTATTTTCTCGATTATAGAATGTTTGCTTCATTATATATTTTTTAATTTAATATGGTTCATTTAAAATAAATAAATAAAAGAACTAAATACCATAATATATATGGGGTGCTGTGCCCCCTCAAACATCGAATAAAACCAAAACGAGTAAATACCTCTTAGATGTTGATACTTCCACGTCTATTTCAATTGGCTTGGAAGAGGTTTTGATGTTTTTTAAGGACCTCGTCTCCAGCGAGCAACCCATTTTATGAAAATCAACGTATCATTAATTTTGGATTCGAAGAAACCTCCCTAAGACAGATATTTTGTCACCAAAACGAAAAATCTGAGAATCTACAGAAAACTGATTTATAAAATTAATAAATTACATATAATGAACTTTATAATTTGTCGGTTCTTATATAATAAATATACATATGAGTTAAAATATTAGAAAATATGCTAGATTTCCTAATATTTATCTCTTTTGGACCCTAAAAAGAACCTTTTCGTGAGAATAAAAATTTGAAATTCGAAAATTTGCGATGTCTAGCAGTTAAAAAAATTGCGGTAAAAGCAAAAGTTATTGGTGTCAGGTATTGCCATCTTCAATATGAGGTCAGTGTTACTCACAGACATGTGATATACATATGAAATATCTTGCATTTGTAACAGCGCAACTAAACATAACATGTGTCATAAAAAGAAGAACGTGCGTCCACCTGGGAGAAAACTAATAGTGCATCCGCCGAAAGGTTAAATTTCAAAACAACATAAAATAGAGAAGTGATAGAACATCCAGTGTCAGAAATAAATCAAGGAACTAATTGGGGAATGCAAAATTTAGTAGCTTTATCGATTATCGTAGGTTAAAATTTCCATTAGTTGCGTTGAATTTTAGACAATTAAGTTGTTTAATGAGAGAGGATTAGGATGCGAATAAATATTAAAGTGGCAATACGTCTTATAAAGAGGTTATATTTCGAAAACGATCTTTTCGATTAGCAATGCCCGAATTACAGAATTGAAATAGATTTCGTTTTTATAAAATTGATAAAAAATGCAAATGGTTCACGAATTCTTTCTAATCTTTATTTTTTTCAATGGGAAAAAAGCAAAATTAAATATTATAATGGAAGTAGAGGAAATTAGCTGTTAAGGGAAATTGGGTGTTAATTTTGTTGCAAAGGAGAGATCTTTTTTTACTGCTCAGATAAAAAAGTTGAAGAGAAATCAGAGGGATGGGTAATGAATGTAACGACTCCTAAATGAGTTTCCAATTGTCCTAAAACAAGTGATTAGATTTATAAAAAAGGAAAAAACACTAGCACCCAATTACCCACACCATCCAATTCTCTGCCTGAACTCATGCTATATTGCTATATACCAGGTTGACATAAAATAGAATGAAGACTTTTTTTAAAAGTTAAAATGGCCGGTTTATGCCAACGGAAAGCAGTTTAATTCGATTGCTGAATTGAAAGCAGCCATTTTGGAAATGTGGAATAAAATGCCCATTTCCACATACAAAAACTTTGCAAAATCCTTCCCAAAGAGTATTTTGGAAGTGATACGTGTTAAGAGGAAGCAAACAAGGCACTTAAAATCAATGTACAAATCTTTTGGACGTGTAATTTAAATATTAAATATACTGGTCCTAAATTTTTTTTCACAAATTTGCGTTATGAAGAAATTAATTTTTACTTACGTTTTAAAACATATTATTGTAATTTAAAACAAATAACAAAACTTGAATTTTGTGCGTAATCAAGTTGTCAATGTTTTATCTTGTAATGATATTAATTTTTCATTAAAGTAAGAGCTTTACTGTTTTGTTGGTGATCCTAAACTTTTTTCCAGCACTGTATTTAGCCGGTCACCGTGCATAAGTCATATTTTTAGAGAAAATATTGCGGGTGTATTGGCAAACTGAGTTAAAAAAAGGAGTGGAAAGTCAATAAATACTTTTAGCAATAAATCATATATTTTGGTCTTTCAAGTTGAAGAATATAAAACCAACTCCAAAACATTCCTCCAAACCTCTATTTACTGGATAAATATCTCCTATTTCAAATTCTTCTTCTAGTTTTACCATACTTATTCTAAATTTTTAAGTTAAGCATGTGATTGCTATATAAGAAACACCTGATTTATATGACAAGATATAGTTCATGCTTCTAATTTTTGGAACAATCTTTGTTCTATTTATCCGTTCATCGAGAATTTTAACAATATAATCCTGCATTTCGCTTATAAGGAAGTATAAAACCTCTGTTGTGTTTAGCAGTGTCTTAGTACATTTAGAGAACTAAAAATCTATTTACGTTGTAATTGTACTGCTAGCTTTCTAAGAAGAGCACTGAAAACGCCACTTTCCCTATCGCTACTACTCCATCTACATTCCTCCTCCATCTACATTCCTCTTGTCCATGTGATGTGACAAAATATTAAATATTGCACGAACTCCATCTCCTTTTGGCAATTTGTTAAAGATAAACTAGCACAACAATCATAAAATGTATGAATTTATTTAAAAATGCACGCCTGTTTGAGATGTTTAAAGAGGAAATTCATGTATAACCAGACTGCCTTGTTTCCCATTGTTCAGTTTATCTGAAAAAAAAACTGTGTATGATTAATACACTGGTGTCCAAAATTAAGGACCAATCACAAAATGCTAATTTTCAAGTACGTGAATACTCAAAAGGAAATAATATAATTCGAATAATTACTATCTCTACAGCACAGCTAGTCCATATAACATCTCATTCATGTCACACATTGGCACAAGTGTCACAGTCACTACGGTGAAGCAAAAAAATGGAAATTTCATACATCTAATTATGAGTCTCAAATTATCACTATATGTGACTCCACTAAGACGTCAATGTGACTGCTGCTTTGTGACGAGTCATCATGTGACTTTACAATGTAGTTACATTGTGACTCTCACGCGACTGTCATCTGTAGACTCAATTTCAAAGTCATCGTGAACGCTGCATTGTGATAAGTTACCAAATAATGTCACTTTAAAGTCACATGGTGACTTTCAGGTGTCAGCGAGACTACTGTGAACTCACCATTGTGCTCTTTTGTGAAAAGTCACCATGTGACTATAATGTGATATTATTTGGTGACTTATCATAATGCAACGTACATGATTACTTTGAAATTGAGTCTAAAAATGACAGTCACATGAGAGTCACAATTTAGCTACATTGTAAAGTCACCTAGTGACTCGTAACAAAGCAGGAGTCGCATTGACGTCCCAGTGGAATCACATATAATGATCATTTGAGACTCATAATGAGACGTGTGAAATTTCCTATTTTTTATTTCACCGTAGTGACTGTGACACTTGTGACCACGTTTGACACAAATGAGATGCTATATGGACTAGCTGTACTGTAGGGATATTAATTATTTGAATTATATTATTTCCTTTTGAGTATTCGCTTACTTAAAAATTAGCATTTTGTGATTGGTCGTTAATTTTGGGCACCAGTGTAGTTACTTGCTGGAAATGGAATAATTGCTGTAAACAAAGTCACTTGAGAATCGACCTGTGGATTTATTGCATTTCATTCGGAATTACAATTGAGTAATAGTGTGAAAAAAAAAACCTACAAAAATATTTCCCATCAGCAATATTACTTTACATCCTCCTGAAATGATTATATTCTACTTTGATGTAGAAATTTTTTTTTGTAGTTGAAAACGTGGCATTTAATCAATGCCAAGCTCGCAAAAATTCACACTCGTAATATGTAATCCTGCAACGTAAAATATCGACATTTTAAAACTGTATAAAAATATTTTTTGTGCAAGTGATTACAGCTTACTAAACTATTTTTAGATCAGAGGTGTCATTTAAAATAGTTCAGTCGTTCTCCGGTGAGAAATATAAATATGACTTCTTATTGCGGACGTGACAAAAATTAAGAGACATTAAAAATGCTTATTTTTGCTTATGAAAGTGCAGTGAAAGTGCAGTTTTCTACCTAAATAAAATTCCCTTCATTAATAGCTAGAGATTATGCATGTAAAAGCGGAGTTTCTTAATATTAAATCTGTAGTTGTACGAAACCTTGAAATTTAATTGACTTCGAAGAAATATTTTTCGTGCATATAATATAAATTTACCAATTAAAATAATAATTTTAGTAAAGACAATATTTTTTATGCAAAATATTATAATTTTCACCCTTAACAATTACGCATACAAAATATAAATATATTTGAAGAAATGAAAAATTTTCATTAGATGTCCACTTGTCCATGTATTCTGAGATATTCATTAAATTTAAATAAACCAACTTTTGTGCTTTGGAATGCTACTTTTAATATTGAAATATAAAAGAAATTCTCTTCCCCATCCCCTTAAAAAATTTGGACTCGAAAGGTTATAATTTATTATCCGTGAAAAATTAATAAACAATCACAAAACACTGTAAACTGATACACGAAATCGGATATAACTGTTCAAATTACTCATTCTGGAAATTGCATATTATATTTAAATATAATATTCAGTAATATATTTACTGCTTCATCACTTGATCATTCGTTACAGCAAATTTTTGCATTTTATAATGCACCAACATTAATCTACATGTTATTTTTACCCGAATGCCAAGAAGGGTTATGTGTTTCACACGTATCTGGGTATGTGGATTTCTTTATACCCTCGAAACCTCCCAAAGGCTGCATGGATTTTAATGAATGAGGTCTTTATCGATTCGTCTTAACCGTCCGATGGTTATATGCTACGTTTTATTTTTATAAATTCAAAATGGCGGCCGTAAAATACAAAATGGCGGTAGAGACGAAACAAAAAATTTACGCATCAGATTGAGTGGCATATCATTGGATAGGTCTTTCAAAATGAAGACGATGTTTCATTGAGTATTTTACAGTCAAAAGCTCCGTTTAAATATTACACAACCTAGAAGTTGTGTAGGTAGGATCTCTAGCTTTACTTCAATTCTAACCATCATAGACATCTATAGGCCTTATCAAAACAGTGTTTATAGACAGGAACTAACAATTAAACACAACTTAAAAGTCATCAATACAAGTAAATAAAACAAAGGTAAGTAATATAAAAGTTAGTTTCCCATTGATGAGAAATAATTAATTAGTTCGCTTTTTACACAGTCGGGTTTTTTGATTTTTTAAATTTAAGTTTTACTTGTTAATTACTTCGTTTTTATTTTTACATGCACAAAATGCATACCAAAAGTATCATTCAGTAAACATTGACACATCCCTTTCGTATGATGAAAAATCAAATACACTATTCGATTGTTCAAGCAGATAATTAAGAATAGGCATTCATGAATTTTTAGAATATTAATAGTGAAGTTTAAATTGCTGTTAAATAGAGCAGGCATACAACGAGATAAACGACTAAACACGCACTCATATGGTCTTATATCCTCATATAAGATACATATAAACGTAGATAACCAAGTAGTTTCATATATTGTACCACGTTCCGAGGCATTTGCAACAATTATGAATAGTGATAGATTTTCGCACGTGTCTCACATTAGATATCACTTCTTTTTATGTCTGACGTTTAAAGTTCATCACTTTGAGCGATCATTTATAACAAGTTGTTTTTTGATCAGATTCGTATTATAGGAACGTTACGTATAAATCAAGTCACGTTTTGACAAACACAGTGTCTGTAAGGTATTCTACCCTACATGTTCTCAAATTTTCTAGTTTTGACTGAATAGACTGATGTGAAAAATTCTGTAAAGAAGATATTAGTGTATGCAAACGTAGTTTTAGTTGTAGTCGGCTGGACAATACCGGGTGCGGAAAAAGTTTTAGTGCATCAGAAAAATATGATTTCTTCTATTTAAATACTTAAATATTTACGATATACTGATGTTATAAGATGATGTACGGCTTGTGTTACATGATTCGAGTGCTCATTTTTTTCTTTTGTAAAAAAAAAAGGAAGTGAAATATTGAGAAAACAAAGATTGTCTCATTGTCATACACATAAATGCTTTATTCAAAAACTGTTTATATTTGAACAATTATTTAAGGGGTAACACTACTTTGAAAGGTTGACAATTTCGATTTATTTTTGTTGTTTAAATTACTCTTTATACGCACGAAAATAATGTTTTATTAGTTATAAATCTAAACCTTCATATTTTATTAATTATAAATTGAAACCGTCATATTTTATTAGTTATAAATCGAAATCGAAGGTGAAGGGGCAATTTTAGAGCTACAGAAATAGAGCGTGCTACAGTGAGTAAACACTAACGAAAACTGTAATCGCGTTTTTTTTTAAACCTGCATTTTTTCAATCCATCAGCTTAAGTTCTTTTTAAAATAATCATCACACATTTTTTGTTATTCTTTTCGATACATTCAAATCTAACTTTTCTGTGTAACTTTAAGTAACGAGTATTTGGTTGAAAATTTACATTTTACTTTGAATTGATGCAATTTCACAAAAAATGAATATCTTTTAAATCGACTACGCATTTTACAAGCTTTTAAACAACAAAAAAAAAAGCCTTATTAATCAAAGTTAAGTCTAGGGTGAATTATCTTGTCCAACAGTAGTGCTCCCACTCATCAGCTGTCAAGCAGCCATTTCGTAGTACGAGCCATATCGTAATACGTATATTAACAAAAAATATTACTGTTTTCTACTTTAATATATGTATAATAATTTACTGTAAATCAATTTTTATAAACACTTTACATTTATTTAAAAAAAAAATCGAAGAATTTCTCAAATTTCAGGACGTCAAAGTGGTGTTACTCCTTAACAAAAAAGAGGATACTTATGATCGTTACACCACTCTTTTGTTTTGGTTTAGAGTGGGGTAACGTCAGGTGAAAAACGCTATTTATTTTTGTAAAAACTCGCATTAACATCAATTAAAAATATTTCGAAGAAAATATTCATGAATAAACTATAAAGCTATGGATACAAAATTTACTTCAATAAAAAGAAATAAAAAGTTCTTCAGTACGAGTTTGCCCCAGCATATCCGACCAGAAACCAGATGCACTAA
The DNA here is from genome assembly GCA_963932465.1 of Maratus speciosus. NCBI lineage: Eukaryota > Metazoa > Arthropoda > Arachnida > Araneae > Salticidae > Maratus > Maratus speciosus. Next base: position 508,333,807 of record OZ010787.1, on the reverse strand, counting down.
AACTTTTCTACATCCTATATTTAATAAGGGTAGTTAATGCCTTAAAAAAATCGTAAAAAATGTATTGAAAACTTATTAAAGAGATTTTTGAAGCCTTACGTTTGATAAAGTATGCTTTATATCTGGTTCATTTAGCAATCTTTTGTAATATACGTTTCAAAGTTGAGTCTACTTGTAATTTTAGTATTGTGACTGTCTTACGAAATTTATTCGAATAAATGAAGATTTTAAATACATACAGAAAGGCATAATAGATACGTATCGAAAACGCTGCACATCATCACACACACAAAAAAAAATCCAAATGCGTTAATTCATGCAAAATAATTAGTTTATTTGTGATATACTGAACATGCTAAATAAAATTTATTTATTGTAAAAAAAATGAAAAATTAATTTTATCTGTATAATGATTGTGAAATTTCAATATTTGGCGCGCCATCCATTCATTATCCCTGTCCAAATACAACGAGACCACCGTACTTAGAAATAAAATGTAAGCATGGAAATTATAAAAGTAAATATTGAACTCAATGAACTTGAAATTAATCTGCTCATCTGCTCAACGATGTCAATGAAAAATGCATTCAGATACGATTTGTCTATAATTACATTCTGCATACCATTTTGATTGAATAATAACAATAATAACGAAAATAAATCATTTAAATATCTTATTTAACAAAATAATTTTTCATCATTCTGGACTTATTAAGATTTCTTAGATTGAAAAGAAAAAAAACTCATTTGTTATTGGTTTTTTCTTTGCAGAAAAAATAAGGTTTCTTTAGTAAACTACCTCAATATAGAAAATGTTTCCATTAACATTGCCTTCATAGGGAATCGATACTAATAAGCAAAATCAAATTACCTTTATAAGATCTTTTCGCATCAATAATTGAGTTATTAGGAAATAATATCTAGGCATGCAGATGCATATTTCCTTGGCAAGGGATTGCATTCATCGTATCACGAATTAAAGCTAAAAAATATTTAATAGAAGTCTTATGAGGCACTTAACTCGTTTTGAAATATAGGAATAAATTTATATTTAAAAATTATTCGCTTATTAAAATTAGAATTTCTTGAATTTTAATTCATCGAAAACAAAACGTACTTAAATTATTACACCGAATATAATAAATTTATAAAATTTAGATCTGTTAAAATAATTAAATTTCTAAAAATATAATTGAATTTCTAGCTATCGAAATAGCGCACTTTGATTTTTAAATTGTTCAAAAATGTCACTGAAATTCATTACGAAAACGTTGAATTCTTGATTTTTAATCAATCGAACACAAAACGTACTTAAATTATTACACCGAATATAATAAATTTATAAAATTTAGATCTGTTAAAATAATTAAATTTCAAACAATATAATTGAATTTCTAACTTTCGAAATAGCGCACTTTGATTTTTCAATTGTTCAAAAATGTCACCGAAATTCATTACGAAAACATTGTACGACAGCGTAATGAATCTGAATGTTTGTTGCTTCCCATATTTTACAGTGAAATTAAAGCAACATATAAACCGTTGTTATTTAAGATACCCTAATACAGTGGTTCCCAACGTGGGGCACACGCCCCACAGGGGGCAATATGACTTTCCAAGGGGGCAATTTCAGATTTCTTATTAACAAACTTTCTGCCATTTTTTTTTCTAATGAAAGTAGTGTCTTAATCTAAAAATAGGTATAATAGATGAAAAAATTTAAAAATAACTGAATAAACATTAATTTTCGAAACGATCCAATTTAAAAGTTCAAAAATACACTAACACTGGAATAATTATGTGAATTTTTTGGGGTAATTTGACACCTTTCATATATTAAAAAATCATTCTAACTTTTCTGGTTTTAATATTATTTTAGTAAATTACACCTCTTTTTTTTACTATTTATTTAAAAAAAAAACTTATACAACTATTCATAGTGCAATATGCCCCATGAGGAAAACTTTACATATGAAATTTTGTAGGATATATCTAAAATTGACTATCTGGACATGTTTCAGGGACGAAACAAGCCTTTTTTTCACCCGGGACAAACATGGATTTTAGCGCCCTTCCGCAAAATATATTTTCAAAGAGAATTTTACTAATTTTCTAATAGCCGACTTATTTTAAAATTTAAAATATGTAATCATAAAATATGTAATACCGAACTACGTAATCTGCTTCGTCAAATATTGATTCATTGAAATCTTGAATTGAAGTAGAAAATAGTGGAAAAAAATTTCACTCTATACAGGATCCTTATGCCATATCATTCTTAGATTCTTCAATGCTTTTGCATACCCCAGACAGGAAGAATTTAACAACACCGTGCTAAACATATACGTGAGAAAAATCGACAAACTAAATCTACATTTGGCGCCCGGGGCACATGCTCCCTCTGCCCCCCTTAGTTTCGGTCCTGTCATGTTTAATCTAAAAAATGTTTTGAATGATCTAAATGAGGTGCTGCATTTACGAAATTAATAAAACCCCGTGCGCATCACGGAAGGAAAGGGTTTAAAGTAAACTTCTTCAGACCACATACAGAATATCACATTCTTGACATATGCATTTTAAAATTTAAAATCGGACAAAACGTGGTGGCCAAATAATAATAATGGGGAGAAAAGCCCGCTATCAAAGAAGTTCGTTATGAGAGGAAAGAAAAATAGTAACTTAAAATGGATAAAAGCGCGAATCCGGAAATGTTACTTGTGAATTATGTTATCCATACAGTCTTTGCGATAAACAAATATCACTTATTCTTAATGAAGTGCTAAAGTCCATTTTAAAATGTATCAATTCTATCAGATGTAATACAAAATATGAGAGAGATTTCAAGAAATTTTACGAAAATAAAAATCTAGGCTATTTATCACTTTTAAATTTGAGGTAAGTTGCCAAAAAGCAATAAAACTTTTGTAGGTGTAAATGCGAAGATCCATGCCATCACTGCATTCATGGAGTTAGGTTAAAATCATACTTGTAATAAAAAAAAAATACTTTGGTAAATTAAAGAATGTGAAATCACTTATCAGAGTTATTGCTATTTTCGTATCCATCCGGGAAAATTGAAGTTTACTTTTTATGTAACAATATTTATATGATATAGAAGTGAGGGGGGGGGGGATCATGATTTTAGAGATGCTTAGGTAGGGCACGGCCGAAAAAAGGTCCGGAACCACTGCGATAATAGCTTTGTTGTCCGAAAGGGAGCAAAATGTAAAATTATCGTGACCTAAATTCAACTTTTACTGTTCCGCACTCATCGAAAGAGATATTTCATGGTACCCCACATATTCCAGCTGCTTTTCGCCTACACTGATCACATGGCAATTCGATAATTGGAGGAAACCAGCCTATCTTGATCATGTGACAGCAAAGAGAAGTGGGAGTATCACGACCTGTATCTTTCGTTGCCTGCGTTACCGTTCACGTTGTCATCACTTGAGATAGAAAATGAGTTGTATCTACGTAAATATGACGTCAGTATGTCCAATTTCGCATCAAACGATACTAGAGTTCCTAGAATACAGGTTAAATCATTTAATGGGGAGAAAAAGCTATACAGCGGCGGCGGCGAATGTGTCGAATCGAAGTCAGTGATTGAACGAAAGGCAGCTTTGGACAGTAGTAAGTGCTCCACTTGGTGCTACAAAAAGGGGGCGTGGCAGCTGTCAATCAAAAGGGGGCGTGGTAGCTGTCAATCAAAAGGTGGGCGTGTCCGAACATGTACTGTTAGAGGGGGGGTAATTTTTTGGGGGGTTGTGGGAGGCAGGGGTACTTTTTCAGGAGGGGGGGGGAGGAAAGGGGGGAGGGGAGTCACGTGCCTGGATCGTAGCCACTAGGTGCTACAAAAAGGGGCGTGGTCAATATTTTAGGAGGGGGGGATGAAATGGGGGAGGGAAGTCACGTGACTGGATCGTAGCCACTAGGTGCTACAAAAAGGGGAAGAGGGGGGAGGAAAGGGGGAGGGAAGTCACGTGACTGGATCGTAGCCACTGGGTGCTACAAAAAGGGGCGTGGTCAATATTTCAGGAGTGGTGGGATGGAATGGGGGGAGGGGAGTCACGTGACTGGATCGTATAGGATAACGGTAGTTGAGTTGTTTTTTGCTGGATGTTTGAGGGGATGGATTTGAGTTTTTGGAGGTGTTCATTGTTAAAATATGACGTAATCAGTGGATTTCATTGTAATTTCGTGGAATGCATGTTTAATAAGTTTTATTTAAAGAAATTTATTTTTTTTAATTTATTATTTATTACTTTTTAATTGATTATCTTTACATTGATTATTTTTAAATTGGGAACCCTGTTTCATTTTTTTTCTTTTTTCATTTTAACGAAATTATTTACTTATTTATTTATTTATTTATTTATTTTTTTTTTTAATTGGGAACCCTGTTTCATTTTTTTTTTCCTTTTAATGAAATTGTTTACTTATTTATTTATTTTTTAGAATTTCAAACTGCGAACCTTGTTTGATTTATTTTAATTTTTAACAAATTTATTTACTTTTAAATTTGTTATTTTAGAATTTTAAACGAAAAATTGATTTTCGGTTTAACGTATGTTTTCTCGAATGATGCAATTACACTGAACAGAACCAAGTCTCTTCTTTAAATATTCTTTTAACCCTCCGTCTACCAGACGGGTCCATTGGACCCGACAGGTACATACAAAATATTCATTCAAACCAGAAATTTCTTTAAAATAAACTAAGTATATAAACCAGACAAAAATAAGGTAAATAAATAAGCTAAATAGTTTTAAATAAAAATTCTGGTGTAGAACGTTTTATTAAAACTTGAATAAAATTCCCGGTAGATCTAGGGTTAAAGACGTGATGTCATGGCGCAATTGTTAGAATAACAGACAAATGATTGTTCCTTGACACCATTTTACAGGGTTCAAATCCCACCTTGACATTTGGTAAAATAAAAAATACTAAAATAAATTTAAACACAGATGACAACACCAAAAATGTTATGTATTTTCGAAAAAATCTCTATGATAATGTAATAATCCTGATTATTAAATTTATATTTGTTTTTTAATTAAAAGTAATTATAATAATATTTTTAAATTATTTTAATTTAATTGTGTAATTTATTCTAAATTATATTCATACTTTTAAAGTAAGGTATATATTAAAGGTTATAATATAATACTTGTCATTTTAAGTAAAACTTTGATGAGATAAACAACGTGTTAGTTTGTAGACGAATATATAAATGAATGTTAACTTTCGTTTAGATCATAATCATTGTTGCAATGGAAGCTTTGAATGAGATGTATCGGGATCCAGAACTACCAGCCAGTTTCGGTGGTATCAGTGCTTTGCAACGTGCTTTAAAAGGTCGCGTAAAACCCAAAGACATCAAGAAATGGCTTCAGACGAAAGATTCGTATACTTTGCACAAGCCTTTGCGACACAAATTCCCGAGAAATCGTGTCATAGTAGGAGGCTTAAACGAACAGTTTCAATCTGATTTAGTAGGCATGCAGTCTCTATCTTCTTTGAATGACGGATATAAGTATTTACTGACATGTATTGATATTTTGTCGAAATATGCATGCGTCATACCGTTAAAAGATAAAAAAGCTCCAGGTATTAAACGAGCTTTCGAAAAAATATTTTCGGAACGTAAGCCGCAAACTCTGCAGTGCGACGAAGGGAAAGAATTCACGAATAAGCTTGTCCAAGATTTCTTAAAAAAAGCAGAATATTCACTTTTTCACAACCAATAACAACACAAAAGCTTCAATAATAGAACGGTTTAATCGTACACTTAAAACGAAAATGTGGAAATATTTTACTGAAAGGAATACAAAGAGATATATTGATGTAATCGAAAAATTAACACATAGTTATAACCACACGTGGCATCATAGTATTAAAATGGAACCAGCATCAGTAAACTTTGACAATCAAAGTCAGGTTTGGAAAATACTGTACGCAAATGACAAAATCCCTGCAATGAAATATGACTTGAATGTTGGTGACACTGTTCGCATAAGTAAGGAGAAACTACGTTTTGAGAAAGGATACGAGCAAAATTGGACAAGAGAAATTTTTTCTGTTCATAAAATCATACACCGAGTACCTGTTGTCTATAAATTAAAAGATTTAGCAGGAGAAATCATAAAAGGAACATTTTACAAGCAAGAACTGCAAAAGATTTCGGATTCAGTTTTTTACCCTGTGGAGAAAGTTTTGAAGAAAAGAAAGCGTAATGGAAAAGTTCAATATTTTGTGAAATTTCAAGGATATCCGGAAAAATTCAACGCATGGGTTAAAGATATTCGAATGATATAAATAGAGTAGTCATCATACTTACCGTTCATTTCATCAAAAGATGTCGTTCTACGTCACACTCATCAGCGACAGTTCTATGAGCTTTTTCCCAAATAATAAAACATCGCAATTTACAACTCAACTGCCCACCCCCATAAATTTAAACGGAGAATGGGAAATGGCTTTGGTCGATTTCATTTATCCGCATACATGGTATAACGTTAGAAATGATAATAATTTTTTTGGTTTTGATTTGGGGGATGGAAAATTTGAAGGCAGGAGAGTTCCTTCTGGGTGTTATGAATCCATACCAGACCTCATTAAAAGTATGACAATACCATCGCATAAAAATAAGATTGAATTTCATTTTCACCCTGTTACGAAAAGAGTTACAATCAAGACAGATAAAAAATCGAAAGTAGTTCTTCATGAAGGTATAGCAAAACTGTTACGGTTTCAACCCGGGGAAATTACAGGATTGCAACAAAGTCCTTTTGTGGCAGACCCAAAGTCGTCGTTTCCCGTGATGTATGTGTATTGTGATCTCGTGGAGCCTCAAATAGTAGGTGATGTACAAGCCCCTCTATTAAAAATTGTATCTGTAGAAGGAAGCGATGGCGAAATTATTAATGCTCATTATTCGAGACCTTTGTACGTACCAGTTATTCGTCAACATTTCCAAACGGTACAAATTGATATCAGACTTCATTCTGGAGATTTAGTGCCTTTTGAAAGAGGTAAAGTTTTTGTAACGATGCATTTTCGATTACGGCAAATCATATAAAAGAGCATTACGTTTAAATTAAACTCATTTCCCTTCTTGATTGCGATAAAGAAAGATGAACAAAATGTTGGTGCCTTATACATGTTGTACACAAAAGTTCGAAGATTATTATGCAGGGCAAACAGGAGATGGTTTGCCTTACTATCGAGGAACAGTTTTGCAGAGAGGATACGGTATAGGCGGATTTTTTGCTAAATTGTTTCGCAGTGCGATGCCATTTTTGTTAAGTGGTGCCAAAACAATTGGAAAAGAAGCATTACGAACAGGCACTATGGTTGCGAATGATGTATTATCAGATGAAAATTTTAAATCGTCTCTCAAAACACGATCAAAAGAAAGCGGAAAGAAATTAGCTAGAAAAGCAGTTGAAAAAGCAGATCAAATGATTGGCCATGGAAAGCTTAAAAGGAAGCGAAAACCTGCGAAACACATCATTTCATCGAAAGTACGGAAGGTGCAAGGACGTGATATTTTTGACTATTAATCTACACATTATACTATGGCATTTCTTTTAAAGGACTCTCCCGAATGTGCTAAATCAGAATTAGAATTATTTCATCTCCCTCCTACTCAAACAGTTATTGAAAAAGGTCAATGGGTTGAATTTCACCCGCTTTCCAATGTTTCTGATGGAGGTCCTGTGGAATTTAATGTTTCTGGAAGCGGAGAGGATTATCTTGATTTGTCCCAAACTCAGTTATATGTCAAAGTAAAGATTTTAAAAAAGGATGGCAAACCCATTCCGGATAAATGTAAAGTTGGACCCGTCAACCTTTTTTTGCATTCCATGTTTTCCCAAGTTGATATTAGCCTGAACGATAGACTTGTTTCTTCAAGTAATAATACTTATCCATACAGAGCCATGATAGAGAAATTACTGAATCACGGGTATGATGAAAAAACTTCTCAACTTTCCTCAGAATTATTTTTTAAAGATACGGCTGGTCGCATGAATGTTGCGGATCCGGCAGATGCAAACCCCAATGAAGGATTTAGTAAACGTGCCGAAATGACTAAACACAGTGCTTCAGTTGATATGATTGGTCGATTGCACTTGGATATGTTTCACCAAGAAAGACTCCTCCTTAGCCTAGTAGATGTGAAAATTAAACTGATTCGTAGCAAACCAGAGTTTTGTTTGTTGGCAGGTGAAGGGGAGTTTAAAGTTTCCCTGGACCACGCTTCCTTATTTGTTCGTAAAGTATGAGTAAGTCCTGGCGTTGTCTTAGGACATGCTAAAAGCTTAGAAAAAACAACAGCCAAATACCCTATTAACAGAGTGCTTTGCAAAACATGTTCCATTCCTACCGGCAATATGAGTTTTGTTCAAGATAATATTTTTACAGGCCAGATGCCCAATCGCATTGTGATCGCTTGTGTGGATAATGATTCATTTAATGGCGACTATAAAATGTCCCCCTTTGAGTTCAAACATTACAATATTAATTTTATAGGCGTCTATGTAGACGGTCAACCTGTTCCTCACAATCCACTACAACCTGACTTTGAAAACAATTTATTTATTCGAGCTTATGAGAATTTATTTACGACTGCAGGAAACAAAGGCTTGTACCTTTCAAGATCAGAATTTTCACAGGGGTATTCATTATTTTGTTTTGATCTGTCACCTGATTTTTGTGATGGTTCACATCTTAATCTCATTCGCCATAGCAATTTAAGATTAGAAATTAAGTTCGGAACGGCATTGGCGCAAACAGTCTCTTTACTAGTGTATGCTGAATTTGAAAATTTAATCGAAATCAACAAATCTCGCAATATTCTGTATGATTTTGGAAACTAATGAATTCATCACAAATTAATAGAATTTTATCTCGTGATCCTGTTTCTGCGAGATATTTTGCAGGCGTTTTTCCTTCCGACAAAATACCTGAAATTCGAAAGTTTCCCTGTGCGTTAGTGCTCAATACTGATAAACATGATGAAAAGGGATCCCATTGGCTGGCGGTTTACGTTCAAGACACAAAAACTATTGAATTTTTTTATTCTTACGGACTTCCTCCCGAAACCTATGGAGAAGACATAACAAGATTTGTGAAGAAGTATCACCGGATTCGTTGGAACAAGGCAATGCTTCAAAGTTTAACATCCAATGTCTGTGGACAATATTGTATTTTCTTTCTTGTAAAACGATGTCAAGGATTCTGTATGAATTCTATTACAAATGTAATATCCAGAAAGAAGAATGATTTTCGAATGTATCAATTTGTCAAAAAAAGATATGGTGTAAACATGATTTTTAAAAAATAAAAAAATATTTCTCTTATTTTATGTGTGTTCAATGTTCTTTTTAAATCTCATCACAGATAGTGGATTACATGAAAAATGATTCATTTGTTTTTAGAAAAAAAAAATGCTTGCATAATATCATAAAGGCTATTGTGTTATTTATATTTACTAAAGATAATTCGTCAAAATAGTCAACAAACTATAAAAATTGAAGTTTTCATTCATTCTTGTCATTTAAAACATGGAATTACTCAAGTTAGTACATCCTTCTACTGTCCTTATCAGCGGACCGACAGGTTCGGGAAAAAGTATTTTTGTTAAAAAATTAATAGATTTTAAATATTTTCAACCAATGCCATCAAGTATTATATACTGTTATGGAAGCTATCAACCTCTTTTCAATACAATGAAAGGTGTACAATTTGAAGAAGGTTTACCCTCTAATGTTAACTCCCTTCGTGATGCTTTAATTATTATCGATGACTTAATGTCAGAGTTAGCAGGCTGTGAGCAATTGAGCAAACTTTTCACGAAAGGTAGTCATCATCGAAATCTTTCGGTCATCTTTATAACGCAAAACTTGTTTCATCACGGCAAAGAAATGCGAAACATTAATTTAAATTCACATTACATGGTGCTATACAAAAACCCCCGAGATAAAAGCCAAATAATGCATTTAGCCAGACAGATGTTTCCTGGTAAAACCAAAGCTTTTCAAGAAATGTTTAACGATGCTACTGCATTACCATTCAGTTACTTATTTATTGATTTAAGACCAGATTCTTTCGAAAGCTTGCGCCTGCGCACAAGAATATTTCCCGGTGATAAACATTACGTGTATGAACTTCGATAAGCCATTTATCCGTAGAACGTCATCCGGTTAACATGGCCTCTGCTGTTATCGAATTCGAAGGATTTCAGATAAATTCGAACAATTTTGTTATCAAAGAACTCGCCTTTTATGCAGTTGATTCTGGATACCACTGCCGCTGGAATTTTCTACCCCCGCATTCTTGGGAGAAATTACCTCTCCTGCAAAGAAAGACATTTGCCTGGTTGACTCATTACCATCATGGTTTGCAATGGAATAGTGGTGATTTACCCTTTTCAGCATTAGAAACTATACTTTCTGCATTGTTTATTTCTTATAAGAATGTTTATACCAAAGGATTAGAAAAAGCAAAGTTTTTAGAACGAATGTCTGGACGAAAGATTTTGAATCTGAATGATTTTAACTGCCCCAAGATTAATTTATTAAATAAGTTAGAGGTAAACTGCCCCAGTCACAAATCATGTTTTAAACATTGCGCTTTAACAAAAGTTTTTACTTACGGTATGCATATAAAAGAGAGATTAAGCTCAACAATCAGCATTTGTACTCAGGATGTCGACCGTGGAACATCTGAAATTGTTAAGCAAGACAAAGCAAAAAGCAACCTTTCTTAAAAAGTGTCCTAATAGTATTATAAAAGGTGTCTGTGAATGCGTCTTAAACCTTTTAAAGGGTAACATACCTGTCTCTAAACGTCAGAAAAATAGATTAATAGCTTATAAAAGAACACTGCGTCGCTTGGGAAATAAGAAAGTACCATTGTTTAAGAAAAGACGACTCCTCGTCCAAAAAGGAGAAGGATTTTTGTCTATACTCATTCCTGCTGCCGTGTCAGTGCTCAGTACATTAAATCAATGGAGTTCGCTCGTAAATTCCGACTTGTTCCAGCTGACAGAGATCAAGAGCTTGCCGATGAGCATATAAGTGATTTAGATAAACAGATTCAGACTATTTTGAAAAGAAAATTAGAGGATCATGAAAAAGTGAAGCTTTATACACAAATTTTGCAGAAGTTTGTATCATTCCCATATATGAATGCGGTCAACCCCCCTGAAGAACAACTTCCCCAGAAATCCTTTGAAAAGTCTTCCGATATAGAAAATGAAATTCTAAGTTCTGTCCCTGTTAAACAAAAGAAAACTGCTGTTAAAATTATGGAATTTTTAAAACAAAATAAAATATCCTGTTCAGAAAGCAAAGAATTGAAAATAGATGATACTGCGATTAACGGATCAGATGTTGTTCAACTAATTGGTTTTTTGCTGAGAGATAGAAGACAAAAACCTATTGCTTTTGATCAGTTTCAAGAACTTTTAAAGAAAATCAGCTTTCCTCAAGAATTCATAAAAAACAAGTATTTGAAGACTGAACATAAAACTATTTTTGCAAGACCTGAACCCCATCACAGAAAAAGGAAATCGTCTCAGCACGCCACTTTACCAATATCACAAATACCTTGGTTAAAAATGTAGAGACTATGTTTGCAACTACAATGTATTTTATGAACCAAATAAAATTTTATATTTAAAAATATTTATGCGTGCAACTATTTTTTATGTGATTTCTTCATTTTGTAAATTTGGAAACTTTTAGAATATCTTCTAAATTTTTCTTGAGAAAAGATTTTTTTGAAAAGAATGTCCAAAGAAACAAAATTAAAAAATTATGTTTAGGAAAACATAAATTTTTTATGTTTAGGAAAATAATAAGAATTTTTTTATGCTTAAAAAAAACTATTTTTACGTTTTAGAAAAAGAAATTATGTTTTCATAAACATAATTTTATGTTTTAGGAAAAAAAAAATGTTTCGGAAAAAAAAAATGTATGTTTAGAAAAAGAAGAAAATTATTTAGGAAAATAAAAAGTTTTGTGATTAGGAAAAAAGTTTTATGTGTAGGAAAAAAGTTTAAAGTTTAAGAAAAAAAAGTTTTTTATGTTTAAGAAAAAGTTTTTTAATCAGTAAAAAGTTTGATGTGTAGGAAAAAAAGTTTAAAGTTTAAGAAAAAAAAGTTTTTTATGTTTAAGAAAAAGTTTTTTAATCAGTAAAAAGTTTGATGTGTAGGAAAAAAGTTTAAAGTTTAGGAAAAAAGTTTTGTGATTAGGAAATATGTTTTATGTTTTAGAAAAAGAAAAAAATGTTTCGGAAAAAAGTTTTTAGGTTTTGGAAAAAAGTTTAGTGTTTGGAAAAAAAGCTAAATGGTTTGGAAAAAAGGTTTAGTGTTTGGAAAAAAGTTTAGTGTTTGGACAAAAAAGTTTAGTGTTTGGAAAAAATGTTTTATGATTTAGAAAAAATGTTTTGTGTACAGTAAAAAAGTTTAGTGTTTGGAAAAAATGTTTAGTGTTTGGACAAAAAAGTTTAGTGTTTGGACAAAAAAAGTTTAGTGTTTTGAAAAAAGTTTAGTGTTTGGAAAAAATGTTTAGTGTTTGGACAAAAAAGTTTAGTGTTTGGAAAAATGATTTATGACTTAGGAAAAAAAAGTTTTGTGTTTTGAAAAAAGATTAGTGTTTGGAAAAAATGTTTTGTGTTTGGAAAAAAAAGGTTTATGATTTAGAAAAAAAAATGTTTTGTGTACAGTAAAAAATTATGTTTGAAAAACAAAGGTTTGTGTTTGAACATAATTTTTTTAAGTACAGTAAAAAAGTATGGTAAGTAAAAAAGTTTTTGAATTCAGTAAAAAAAAAAAAAAAAATTATGTTCGTAAAAAAGACAAGAAAAATACTATACAAATATACATTTATTCAGATTTTAAATTTACAAAATTTGTTGCAAAAAGTCAAATACAAATTTATTCAAATCTAAAAAGTAACAAATATAATTGCAATCAGCAATTCTTCAAACTCATTTTGTTCTTCTGAAACATACATTTTTTCAATACTTTGAAATAGTCCTTTTACATCAACAGCATCGAAAAATTCTTGCTGTCCGAGTACATAATTAAAGTCGACATTTAGGTTTTTTTGTACAATGTCTCTTGCTAAATCATCCAAATTAATTTGGAACAGTGCTTTCTCAAAATATTCAGAAAATTTTTCAGTTCTACTTTTAGATAAACAGTCATGCATAAAATTTACTTGATAGTGATCCCTGCACCCAAAACAGTTTATAAGTTCAGTAATTTTTAGGGTGATAAAAACACACAAACACTTACCTAAAGATTCGATCAGTTGTAAGAATCCATCACAATTTTCATCAGGTTTCAAATCCAGGTTTGAATTGTGGATTTCTTTTGTTATGTTGTTGAACAACGTGTACGTAATTAGCTCTGTTTTCACACATTCCGTAATAAAGTTTTTGCTATCCTCAAGTTTAACCAACTCTACACCTCTCAACACAACGTGCTCAGGCACATATTGCATGCTTAGATTATTTCGCTGAAACAATCTTTGAAATACAAAAAGCTGAAAGCCATTCTTCATTTGCTTCGACACGCACAAATCTCTTTCGATCACAAACACTTTATCTGACGATTTGTGGTTCAGGATACCATAAACCTCTGCGCACAACGAATGCCACACTTTAGGCGACAAGGATACTCCATCTTTCGTAGGGTGAAAGACACCGTCTTCGTCACAAACATATTTTCTGATGTGCACACGAGTTTGTCCAAAAAAACAATTGACGTAAAGAAAATTTTCACCTCCTAGATGAATCATATCCTTTGGCAAAGAATTCAGGGTAAAGCCAGTATCACTTGATGATTTTGTGCCATCGTGCTGTTGTAAAAACTTTGGATCATCGTTCTTTTCATTTCTGTTGCCTAAGTCTTTAGAAGCCCTCTTTCGCTTTATTTGTTCATTAGAACAAATCTTTGAAGAGCGTTTCATTTTTGAACTGCTTAAAAAGTATAAAAACACTAAAATTATCCAAACGAAATAAATTTCACCGAAAAAATGACCTGTGAAAGCAGATATTCAGGAACACGATGCAACGCTAAGCATGAAAATCTAAGCAACTGGCAAATACCAATGATGCCAACAGTAGAAAAATAAACTTTTTTTCTAATTCGGTTACAGTTAACCGGTTTCTAAACAACTCACCTTGACTTTTTGTTTACAGCTACACATACTTAAACCTTAAAAAACAACTCAACTTTAGAAATGGTCCTCGTAATTGCTCGTCCGGGGTGAAATCATTTCATGACGTCACATTCAAGTTCTAACATACACCATCCTGTCTAAATCACATGTTACACTAATTTAGTAAAAATTAAATTAAAAAAACATTTTAAAATAAATAAAAATTAATTGGTGCTCCCCCATTAAACTAATAAATTAAAAATCATTAAAAGTTAAATTCGTTTAAATTAAAAAAAAATAAACTCATTTAAAATTAATTAAAAATTTTAGTGAGTCTTGTAACACGTGACCTCCTGTTTGATTGACAGCTGCCATGCCCCTTTTTGTAGCACCTAGTGGCTACGATCCAGTCACGTGACTTCCCTCCCCCCTTTCCTCCTCCTCTTCCCCCCTTTTTTGTAGCACCTAGTGGCTACGATCCAGTCACGTGACTTCCCTCCCCCATTTCATCCCCCCTCCTGAAATATTGACCACGCCCCTTTTTGTAGCACCTAGTGGCTACGATCCAGTCACGTGACTTCCCTCCCCTTTCCTCCCCCCTCCTCCCTTTTTGTAGCACCTAGTGGCTACGATCCAGTCACGTGACTTCCCTCCCCCATTTCATCCCCCACTCCTAAAATATTGACTACGCCCCTTTTTGTAGCACCTAGTGGCTACGATCCAGTCACGTGACTCCCCTCCCCCCCTCCTGAAAAAGTACCCCTGCCTCCCACAACCCCTCAAAAAAATTACCCCCCTCTAACAGTACATGTTCGGACACGCCCACCTTTTGATTGACAGCTACCACGCTCCCTTTTGATTGACAGCTGCCACGCCCCTTTTTGTAGCACCAAGTGGGGCCCTTACTACTTTGGACGAAAAGGTGGCGATTATTCAGGACGAAAAGATGGAGGTGTGTCAGTTTCTATTATAGGAACCTTACTTGATACTACACAGATTTCGGCGTCTTTTCAGTCAACGTTCATTAGATGGTAGTTCGACAATGGAGGAAACCAGCACATCTTTATCACGTGAGAACGAAGAGGGGTAGAAGTATTGTTTCCAGTCTTTTTTATTGACTGGTATCCCATTTTGCAAGTGATATTATTATGCAGTCGTCCAATGGCGCGTGACTAAGAAATCTGTCACGGTGACCTCATAACGACGGTTTTCAGTGAATGTGACGAAAAGAGGTCACCTTTTGGTCTCCGTTGCGGCTGCACATAAAAAAATAAAGAAATAGGGAAGAGAAAAGAAATGTATTAAACTTCGCAATATTTCCGGAACCATTTTTCTTTTTTTACAGTGTAAGGACTAAACTGTAAAAAAAAAAATAATAAACGTTTCTTGATCTAGAAAGAAAGTTTATAAAAATATAATATAAACTCTTTCGATTTACCCAAGATCTCGAAAAGCTTTCCTTTCTATTCAGTAAAAATAGATTTCCAAGATTTAAAGAAACATTTCTGAATGAAAAGTCTCCTTTCCTCTACGTTATTTTCAGACACGTTACGAAGCAGTTTTTAAAATGTATTTAGAAGTTTTCTCAAACCGGTATGAACACGAAATATCGGTTTTTCGGATGCTATCAATTCTCAAGTAGACATTTCCAACTATGTAATTGAATTTATATATGCAATAGTAACAAAATAATAACATTTTACGTTGTTAAGTTACCATGTTTGTCTGTTGAAAATGAAATGTTTATTTTAGAATTAATAACAACTGAATTGCGTTCATACCCAGTTGAGAAAACTGATTAATACACCATAAAAACTACTTGCCGAGTTTTCCAAAAATTTCGGGAGCAAAAGAAATTTTTATTTCAGAAATGCTCCTTTGAATCTTTTTTTTTTTCGTTTCTATCTACTTGAACCATAGTTCTAAGGCAAATTTTCCAAACCAAATCCAGGCTATAGATCTATATGCTCGTAAACGTATAACTTGTGCAGCATTGCAGCACTACCAGCCACCATGCTGCCCGCATGAAAGCAAGCAAGCTGAAGGAGACATGAATGGAGTTAAGGCTTGGCACAGATCAAATTCTGCGACGAGAGTCATATGTTATTCCTCTGGGCTTTCTTTTCCAAAGGATATTTGGTCAATTGTGACCTTTTATTGTTTTTTAAAGGTATGGAAGGAAAGCGCACGAAAATTTTTTTCTCCTCAGTGGTGGTGATAAACATGTCAGAACCCCCCCTCTCCGCTATTTTTTACATTCTCTTGCAGTGCGTCAAAGCTCCCCCACATCAAAGAAATTGAAAAAGAACCATCTTCCGTCCCTTAGATGCGAGGTGCACTTTAGTCCTCCTCTGCGATGTGTCCCATTTCGCATCCTGGCCTGATAACAGGTTCATTTTCATCTGTAGGGAACAGCACAGATCCTTGAAACTTTAACTGTACATGACAATTCAAGATGTATAGCAATCCTCACTATAAAAATACAGGGTGTCCCATCTAATAAAATTAGTAGTGAAATTTCGTAAACAAAATACAAAGAAATTTCAAAAACGTATTCATTTGTTCTAAACTAAAATATATATTCAAATTGCCCCTCTTCAACTTCTAGGCACGCATGTGCATGCTTAATCATGGTCACCAAAACTCCTTTAAGAATGTCAGATAATTGCATGATCGTTACGAAACCGCTGCATTATTTCATTATTTGTCGAGTTCGAGCTTAGTGTTCACGTTTTCATGAAACATTCTTCTCGCGGTTTTAAAAGATTTCTTGTTAAAAAAAATCCCTGCCGGCTTGGCCTAGAGGCGCAAGTAGATTTTGAAGTTAAGTACTAATTTCAACAAAAAAAACTAAATCATCATTAGAGACAAACCCACTTTAACAATTATATCTAGCCGCTTTTGACAAGCTTTTTATTTCATTTTTATATAAGAGCTGGTTTTAGCAGAATCATGTTAATGCGATATTAAAAAAAAATACTTTTCCATGCTCAAGAACTCGAAATTTTTTGACACATTTTCAGATTCATTTTTAAACGGAAAACATGAAAGTTGCTGACGCGACTTTTGAAGAGATTTATAAGTGACTGTTTTTTTTTTTTTTTTTTTTTTTTTTCGTTCAAATAATTAGAACTTGATTTATAAACAATTATTTTCTGAGTAGGACAATATTTTTCGTTTCCAACACAATCACTTCGGGAAATTTCGTTCAGAATGTTCGCATCATTTTTTGAAATATACAGGGTGTCTCAAAAGGTCGTTTACAAACATAACATGCTGGTCTGTCATATCATGATAAATACGATTGACATAGGAATTTGTGTTCGAAAATGCAAACTGCGATCGCTAGAGGGCGATGAGCGCAGGCTTACGGGAGAGTGGGAAGCTTAATCATTTCAGGCAAGCACGTTGCAGGAGAAGGATGAATCGGTTTAGTAACGCAGAATTGCCCGATATGCATTACGTATATTGCGCCGCGGATTTAAATGCACGAGCCGCGGTACGGATGTACCTTGAGCGCTTCCCAAGCAGACGTCAGCCAAGTCATGTTTTGTTTGGACAATTGCACCACAGATTGCGTGAAGCAGAAGCTTTCCAAGTACGTAGCTACATCGGGGGAGAACGCAATACACCCACTCCTGTCGTAGAGAAAACCGTGCTACGGGAATTGGACAGGAACCCGTAAAAAAGTCTCCGAGCAAGCAAATGCGTCTTGGGCGTACATCGTTCCAGCATTATGCGCATATTGCATGAGGACACGCAACACCCCTACCACTTACAAAGAGTACAGGATTGTGCGTTGACGATTATCCCCAACGCGTTGCATTCGCACGCTGGTATATGCAACAACGGGTCGCACAGCCGAATTTTCCATCGTGGATTTTGTTTTCGGATGAATCCTGTTTTACACAAGACGGTGGCCTAAACCTACACAACATGCACATATGGGCGCATGAAAACCCAAGTTCTACACATGTCCATACACGTCAACAACGTTTCGCCGTAAACGTTTAGGCTGGTATTATCGGTGACATGTTAATTGGCCTTTACCTACTACCTCAGCGCCTCGACGGGAATACCTATCGCATTTTCTTAGCCAGAGTCTTGCCGGATCTGATGGGTGAATTCCAGCCGCTACACGCCGAAACATTTGGTTTCAGCATGATGGAGCGCCTGCTCAATTTAGCTACACTGTGCGAGAATACCTCGATAGGACATATCCTAATCGCTGGATTGGCAGAGGCGCACTATTCGCATGGCAACCGTGATCCCCCGACTGACTCCCCTGGGTTTCTATCTGTGGGGACACATGAAGTCTGTGGTGTACGAGACGCCCATAACATCGGACATGGATCTTGTCCCAGGATCTTAAAAGCAGCGGCACGTGTCCGTGACATACCTGCCCATTTTGAACGGGTCCGTGAATCCATGCGTCGACATTGTGAAGCATGAATTGCGGCGAATGGAAGGAATTTTAAACACCTTCTGTAAATTAAACCATGTTCTTTAATAAAAGTCATAGTAATACGTCTTTCGGTATCCTTTTTTTCTTCCCCTCCACACCTGCGCTCATCGTCCTCTAGCGATCGCAGTTTGCATTTTCCGACACAAGTTCCTATGTAAATCTTGTTCCTCATGATATGACAGACCAGCATGTTAAGTTTGTAAACGACCTTTTGAGACACCCTGTATTCTGCCTCTATCAAAATATCGACCATTACGGTACATTATATAGTGTCTAAATAAGAAAAGCTACTAATTGATGCGTTTGAGAGCAAAAATGAATGTAAAAATGCGTCAGAAAATAAGCAGTTTGGATTTGAGCACACCCTTAATACGACGATTTTTTCTTCAACCTCTATGTATTTTTAATTTGTTTTTGCTGTAAGAATTGATCCTATCAAAAACTTGTCAATATAAAAGTTCTACATAATATTAAAAAGATATATAATAAATTCATGCGGATTTTATATCTTGTGAGTTGACGAAGTTATGGATTTTTTTCTTCTGCAACACCCCGCCCCCTTTTTTTGTTTTCGTTTTTATTTTTGTTTGTGGTACGAATTGATCCTATCAAAAAACTTGTCAGTATAAAAGTTGCATATAATATTAAGCAGATTCATAATAAATTTAATTCGATTGATATTTTGAGAATTGACGAAGTTATGATTTTTTTTCTCCCCAAAACCCTATTTTTTTGTCTCTTGAGCCCATTTTTTATTTTATCAAACATCTGTCATACATAAATTTTTGGCATTTTTTTAGAAGTAATAATAACTTTAAACTGAATCGATATGTATTATAATTAAGAAGTTATGGGTTTTTTTCAGTTTTCCCCAAACCCCTCCTTATTTCCACCCCTTGGTCCGATTTTGCCCATTAACGAAATTGACCGAGATTTTACGCCCCTTGATTTTATGTATAAGTTTGGAAGAGATTTGTGCAGAATTATGGAAGTTATCGTGTCCATATAAATTTATTAATTTAATTTTAGTAATTGGAAATAGATGATGATTTGTAATTACATAATGTTTATATATATATAATAGTATGCTATTTTAAATGAGAATAAAATGCATAATGAGTGTATTTGTTATATCTAATGCTTTGACAGTATCGATATTAATTTGTTAATTTTTTTTTTTTTTTTTTTTTTAAATTTTTCCTCTATCTTTTTTAATCTTGTTTCATTTTGAACTTAATTGGTGTTCAATGGTTTATTTCTCGGTTTTCTGTGTGCGGTAGTCCCAAATTCATATTCTTTAGCTAATTTATGGCTAATATGAAGATGAAATCACACATTTTATTTGTGGAACTTAAGGCATTTGGGACCCGATGATTCTGTCTAAGTTCTACAAATTTCCATCATTCCATTTATCCTATTCAATTTCTGCTGTTTTTTACTATGTTTTCGGAATGTATCTTAAGTGTGTTGGGGGAAGCTGTATTTGTTAATGTCATTTTATTCATAATTTCACAGTTTTTGTTGGTAGTCGGTAGTGTTTATTTAATTGTTTATATATATAAGGTTTTTTTACTGAAGGTGATTTTGGGTTCTAGGGGTCATGATCGGTGTAGATCTGCAAAAATATTTCAAAAATTCTAACATGGGGGGAATTGCAATAGGTAGTATTTCATACGAAATCTACCTAAAAGTCAATCTGGCTATAGTAACAACACTCGTCGTAACATATAAATGCATGCCCGTTTCTTAACATTATTTAGAATTTCATTCGTTACGCCGATTTAGCCGCTAACATAACAGATTTCAGTGCTGCACCGGACGGTTTTCAAAAGTCTCTTGCACTTGTCTTACTGTAGTATTATTATTTAAATTTCCACTAGCATTTTTTGGAAAACACCCTCTACTTGAATTCTTATTGGCCTTAAATTTTAATAATTTTCCTTGTTTACAACACTTAAAATCAACGGAAAGTTTCTTAAAAATATTCTAACTAATGTTACAACATAGATTACATAAAATTTATAAACATTCTAAAGAACTTGAATTAATTAACTTCTGAAAGTATTTATTTAAATTTAGTTCCGGGTTAGTGAACTTTCGAGAAATGAAATTAAATGAACGTAACTTTAACTCGACTTGAATTAAATATTTAAGTATCTTATGGCAGTATGTTTTAATTGGAGCTGAGATTAATATAATGATAAAAGTCGATCATTCCCTAAGCCCATGTTAGCAATAAAACCAAGATCTCTAAACCCTTTTTTGACAGAATTTTTGAATACTATTTTGCTTTTATAATTTAGGAAAATAATTTTAAAATTACATTAACTTATTTTCGAATAAATTATTCATAAATTCTGGAGAGTTTCAACATTAAAGCAACGGAATGACTTCCGCATGAAAGGGTTAAGAACCTATGCTAGTCACTTGACATCAAAAGCTAATGTTAAACCAATGGCTGCATTATTTATAAATTTCTCATTTGCATTTTAATATCTTTAAGTAATTTTTTAAATAGAATATCTAAGGTCAATGTCAAATCGGGTATTGTTTGTTTTTTAGCTTTTGGTTGCACATTTGTTTTACCAGGATACATTCAATTTGGGAAGCGATTTCAAAATAAAAAGTGTCTTCTGAAGAAATAAAAAACTACAACAAAAATCGAAAAAGCTCAAATTACCCGGTTCGTCATCGATCTCAGATACCCTATAAAAAATAAATAAATAAATCTTTAAAAAAGCGAGAAATTTGTAAAGAGCACCGCTATTTATTTACGAGTGTAGTTGCGTGACTAGCGTTGGCTCTTTAAAGTAAGTATATAATTTAAAGTAAGTATATAATTTAAAATAATTCTTTTTTGAGCAATTTATGTTATGTAACTTATGAGTGACATTATGACATTATGTTCAACAGAAACAGAAATACATTTTTTCACTACATTTCTAGTGGATAATTAACAAACATAGACTCAAATATAATTTTCTCCGAACAAAATAAAAAATCATTCGTTAAAGGGTTAACACATTGAGAAAAGAGATAGATGGAGATGCAGTATGCCATAAAAACGGTTTGCAATATGACGCGCGTTATCACTCAAATTTAAATGCTCTCACTGGGTCCAAACAAAACAAGCACCTGGAACATGGACCGAATTCTTTGACATCACCCGTGCATTTTTTTTCTTTAAATGAAAATGATCTGCTTATTTTTAAGCATTCTAAAGCAGAATTCCATTGTATTATGAATTAACCCCTTAATTCTTGCTCCCGTGATATTCACGGGCTGTATCTTTTATTCAGATTATTCAGATTTGTTTGATTCCCATCAGTTTTATATAATAGTGTAATTGGTTTTATTACGGTATCATTTTACATGTCATTAAATAAGGTGACCATTTTTTTTCAAAAAAGTAGTGCCAATAAGCAATTTGAAATTTTAAACAGTAATTTAATGCGACCGTTAAGGGGTTAAAAACTGTATTACTAAAAGTTTTCTTCGTTTTTTCGTGAAAGAACGTGCTTGTGTTTGGGCCTACTGTAGCGGATTTTAGGGTTATATTTTTGGCGTCACCTCCAGCCACCTTACTGCATCTCCATCTATCTCTTTCCTCCATGGGGTTAACCTGATAACGTTTCCTATAATTTTTTCAATGTAATTTTAGAATATAGATAAATTTAGCATCATAAGTTCAATCTTCCAAAAATGTACAGTACAATAGATCACAAAAGTGAGCGAACACTGTGAAAATCGAGAATTATCATATAACCTGATAACGTTTCCTAGAATTTTTTCAATATAATTTAACAATATAGATAAATTTAGCATCATAAGTTCAATCTTCCAGAAATGTACAGTACAACAGATCACAAAAGAGAGCGAACACTGTGAAAATCAAGAATTATCATATAATCAAAATGCATTGGCTGAATATATAATGATTTCTACTGTTGTAACAAATTATTCACATCTTAACCTCTATATGTAATCCATTTTTCTCGAATAAACAAAAAATTCATCCTTAAAATTAACAATTTATTTGGAAAAAATAGAATATTATGTTACAAAAGTCAGCGGATACTTTTGAATTTTAAAGAAAAATCATCTAAAATAGATAGAAAAATGAAATACATTATATTATTTGGTATCAAAAGTAAAAGGCAACGACTTTGAAAATCATCTGCTTATATTATTAAAGTAATTTTTGTTAAAATATAGAGTATTTCATATTTAGTTTTTATAGATGCTTCAAGGAAATATATATCTTTGGATTAAAAAACACTTAATTTCAATCTAAATAGAAGCAAATCATTCAAATGCTGAAATTTTAAATTTAAACAAATTGATGATTTTTGACATGGTTAAATTTCATTCAGTGGATCAGTGAGTTAAAAATCAAAGAATATCAAGGCAAACTATTATAACTGATTCTTATATTAAGGCCACATTTACTTATAATTGACTGAAAAATAAGTTGCATTTAGATTTTTTCTTTGAGACAATAGATAACATTTATAAACATTGTTTTTCCATAAAAGTTTTTTGATCTTTTAAGAATTGAATCGTATTTTTTTATGAAAAAAAATCAAGATGGCTTCTAATATGGCGGGCTGAAGTATCTAGGGTTCTAAAAACACGGCTGATCTGTCTAAGTTTCAGCTTATTCAAAACATGGTCTGACATCAGAAGTGCATTTCTTTATATGAATTAACATAATTAATTACGGAATGAATCTAAAAAAAAAAAACACTGAAAAAGTTTTAAAATGACGTAATGACTGACACTTGAAATTAATGTTGTTTGTTTATCATTTTTTCTACATTTTACCTGCTGTAAAAAATAACCGATAAGAACAATTTTAACATATTATAAGTTCATTCCATGGTAAAAAGAGTGTACTTTGCTGAAAAAAAAATCAAGTCAATTAGTTAAACGTTGAGTCCCCGGGCTACACTAATTTTTAAAATCTTATTTCGACAAAAAGGCGTTGACCGAAACTCTTTGACTCATAAAATATTTACCGTTTTGCGCACAAAAATATTTTTAGCGTTTTTTTTGGGTTTCACACGAATTTGATGTAAGATTTTGAAAATTCAAAAGGGCATTAAAAAATAATATTATTTTAAAAATATGGCAGAACGTTCGACAGACTGTAGAAACGTAAATAATAAATGCATTCAAAAACCACATTCTACTTACGTATACCTTTCAAAACATACCCCTCTCCCTCACCCCTCCCCAAAAAAATTGAAAGCGAAAAATATTTTTTCAAATAATTATAAGTAAACGTATCCTTTAAAGTACAATTAAAAAAATATATTTTTGAAATCCAAATTTAACCTTCTAACATATCTTAGACATTGTTTAGAATAAAGTTTCATGCAGGAAATTTTTGAAGAATGATACAATCTGCTGAATTGTATGGTGACGTTGAGACTTATTCTAATCACCTTGTCAACGTTGAAAAAATGAAAATAAGGTGTGTTTTTGAGGAATTTATTTCGGTCTCCTACGCATTTTTATCCTGATATGTAGATCAAATAGGGCAAATATACTACAAAAGAAATTTTGCATGAAAATGCTTGAAAGTACATTCTGTGCAAAAAGTACCCGGAATTTATCATTTATAAGACGCCCGTAAAAGATATCACCACAGTTTTTTTTCTGTAAGCGGGTACAACTATACCGAGTTATAAAGCGAATTTTGAATGCCATTTGGGACTCAGTGTGTTGATAGCAGCTATTTTTAGCCATTACTTTTGAATGCTCTTCGATTTTTGACAATAGAAAAAATAGTTGAACAAAGAATTTGCTTAAATTTTGTGTTTTAAATGAAATTTCGTAAGCTAAACATACATCTTAAAAGTCCCCGAAATGTCGCGTGTAATTTGCATCACGATAATGCACCATCGCACAAACTTATCGTTGTGCAAGAGTTTTTGTCAATAAAAGCAACAACAACAACAACAACAACAAAAAAAAAACCACAACGAATATAATTGACCAAGCATTGTAATGGCCTGTTATGTCCCCGTGATACTTTTTATTGTTCCCACAGCTGAAATGACAACTTTCAGGAAAACGGGTTGAATCAACTGAGACCACGCAAGAAAATTCACCGAGGTAGTTGGAGTGCCATACCTCAATCAGCCTACTAAATATGTACAGAGGATTGGGTCAAATGCAGTATAGTTGCATTGGATTCTATAGTGCCTATTTTGAAGGCGACAAAAAATTGTGTGAATAAATTAATTTTTTTGTGTTTTATTTAACAAATCCGGGTACTTTTTACCCAGAATATGTAACTAAAAGATTCGAGTTTTGGAAATATGAAAAGAAAAATAATAGAAAAAAATGAATTGTTTAAAAACAGTTTTACAATTAATAAAACCGATTATGTCTTAATCAGGATATTAAAAAACTATGTAGCCTTGCCTCCTTTTCAAAATTTATAACAATTAGCTATTATGTACTTCCCAAAATAATGATATTTACTTTCGGTAAACAAAAGTCAGTGAGAAAGGATTTAAAGCGCATGCATATGCCACACCGTTATAGGGTCGACTAATAAAAAAGACTATTGTTTATGAAAGGGAAAAATGATATCACGTGGATCTTCAAATATTCATCTTTATCATCTATCTATTTTTTCATTCATATGCTGTAATTTACGAAATTGACTTTTTGGCCGGTGAGATTGCAGAAATATCCCACGTAGCTTCGTTTATGTCCTTTGTAATTACTAGTTCTTTTGAAGATTTAACTTCAGTTCTGTGTCTAAGGAAAAGTCAACAAAGTTCGACCGTATATAAGATTAATAACTATATAATATTAATAATTAAAGTATTATTTGAATACTAATTATATATAAAATAATCAGAAATAATGTATTAAAAATAGCTTATTGTTATATAAGTTATGTGAGTGCCGTGCGCAATACAAAAAATATTAATCTGTTTATGACATAAAATTTATAAAAAGTATACATATTCAATTTCCTGAAATTCAAAAGTCAAAACATTGACGTTGTTTAAATATTTCGCACGCACAGCGGGGTGCAAAATGATAGGAACGACACAAAAACAAAGAAATTGGTTCACGTTTCCTATGCAAATGCGCAAATATTTGTGTTAAAATAAAATGCATGTTATTCCAATGAACATTAAAGCAATTGTTCACAAAAATTGTACATATTTTTAAAAATCTATTTTAAAATATGTATTTTGCTCAATTAACGCTGGAGAAAAATGATAAGAATGTCGTAAATACCGGGTGAGCCACAAGTTCGTTAAAACTTTAAAAACTCATAAAAAAGGAATAAGTTATGATAAAGGAGTGCGATTTGCAAAAAAGGACTCACAAGGCAGTCGATTTTTTTTTTAATACCAGCAAAGAAAAAAAATTAAAAAATCACATGTACACTGTAAAAAAAATCTGTAAAGTTACAAAAGTTTTTCTAGGAAACTTGGATTCCTAGAACTTTTTATGTAACGGCGACAAGAAAAATTCCTGTAACAGCGTCTGTAACAGGAATTTTTCTTGTTGCCGTTACATAAATGTTCAAGGAAACCCAATTTCCTAGGAAAACTTTAGTAACTTTGCCGATTTTTTTTTTTACAGTGTAGTGGGCGCTGACGACCCGAAACACGATGAACAGGTACTACGACACAACCTGGTTGTGTCGTGGAATGTTTTGGAGGCCATGTTAAACGTTTGTTATTGGAAGAACAAATGAATGGAGCGTATTGTTGTCCTATTCATTGTGTTTCGGGTCGTCAGCGCCCTCTACATGTGATTTTTTAACTAATTTTTTTTTTGCTGCTAAAAAAAAAATAGTAATCCGACCCTTTCTTGCAAACCGCACTCCTTTATCATAATTTATTCCTTTTTATGCGTTTTTAAAGTTTTAACGAACTTTTGGCTCACCGGTATTTCGAAACTACGGCTCATGATTGATGGATATTTTTGCACATCATTTAACAAAATATTTAAAAAAAGATTCTGCTCGCATTCGTTTAGTTCACAAGTTTTTGACGATGGGGAGAGGGTGAGGAAAAAAGGTTTCTGACCTTGCAAAAGAACAAATTCTAATTTATAATAAATCGGAATGTCATTCCAACGAATTGCTGCTAAAATTAAACATTCAAGACTATCATTTTTTATTTCGTACAGAATCCAACTACTTATGGCCCAGCGAAATCTATAGAACGGCCCGTTCTTTCGAAGTAGTTCAAAAGTTTAATTATTTACACGGTCGCAAGCAAAAGATTGACAGCAAAGAAAATCGGAAGCCAGATAAACACCGAAGAATCACTATAAATGAATTATAAGAAGTGCAATAAAAGTTTGGGTATCATTAAATATGTAAAACCACGTCAGTGTCTGCGTTTAACATCTGGCCATAAAAAAGCCCGCATTCAGTTTACAAATAAACATCTGAAGCAACAAACGAATTGGTCTAAAATTATTTTCAGTGATGAAAAGAAATTTATTAAGACTCGTTAATTTTTCATGACCTTGAAAAAGAATGGGACGCATTTTCCCCGTGTCAAATAGGTGGAGGCTCCCTACTGGTTTGTGCTGATTTTTCATTCGGAAGTAAGGTTAGAATTACTTTTATAGAAAAAAGACAAAATAGACCTACCTATATTCACATGTTGGATGTTATTTGTTGAAGGATGGTGGAAAAATTGCCGGCCTCGACTATACTATTCAACATGACAATGCATTAGTTCACCCTGCAAAAGACACAAACAATTGGTTTGAAAATAATAAGATTCCCACTCTTGATTGGATGGCCAGTAACTAGTCCGGACCTAAATCCTAGGAAGAACCTTTGGGTTATTATAGTGCACATACCTACTGAAAAAATGGTCAAATGGTCCACTATGACTCAAAAACAGAATTAAAATCTGCCATTTGTGAGGCATAGTGTGTTTTTTCATCTCGACAAGTTCGTAATCCTCTAAATTCAATCCCACAACGCTGCATTGAAATTATTAAGCACAAAATAAGCACAATTGATATGCAACATTTCTATAATTTAGAAAAATCTGCCCAGTTCTTATCATTTTGATACTGTTGCATATCCAGTGAAAATGCAATTTATTGTATTGTAATAATAACAATTGTTTTAGAATGTTTTATTTTTATTTATATTAGCTATCAAGGTTTATGAAATCAATTTATTTGGCTAAATATGGATTAATATAATAATATTTATTATTTAGTCAACTGACTGATCGTTCCTATCATATTGTTCCCCGATATACAGTGTCTCACATAAGTGATGGGACACTTGTGCTTTACAAAAGGAAACTAATCAAATAAATTTAAAAAACATGTACACATTTTTTTTGTGGGTGTGTTTCATACTTAAATTTAGTAAAGATTATTACATAACATACATTTTGTCAAAATATTAAAATATTAATTTAATAAAAATACAAATGTTTAGAACGGAGCAAAAAATAGCTCACATAAGTGATGGGACACCATTATATATGCAACAAAAATCGTCTGAAATAAGCAATAAAAATATTTTTTGGGGTTTTATTTTTACTTAAAAGCAATTGGCAATAATTTATAAAATCGTCTGCAGTATTTCTCTTCAGTTTGCTTTGGAATTTTTGTGTTTTTAAGCTCTGTGTAGCCATGAATGCTAAACGAAAAGAAACTTCGCCTGAAATTCGAAAATTAGTTATTAATTTGCATATTGAACGTGGAAAATCTATTAGAAAAACTGCTGAAACAGTTAACTTGAGTCGTTCAACAGTTTTCAATATCATTAAACGATATAAAAAGAATCATATGATTCAGGATAAAAGAAGACCTGGCCGACCATCAAAGCTATCCAATGGAATAAAGCGAATTATCGTTCGAAATATTAAAAAAAATCCAAGAAATAGGGCTCCAAAAGTTGCTACTGATTTACAAGCATTATATGGAATAATTGTTAATCCTGAGACTATTAGAAGGGTAATTCGATCTGCTGGATATCACGGTAGAGTAGCCAGGAAAAAATTCTTCGTAAGTGAAAAGAATAGAAAACTCATACTAGCTTTCGCAAAATCCAACATAAATAAGAATTCTGATTACTGGAATAAGGTTATATTTGCTGATGAGAGTAAATTTAATATATTTGGATCTGACGGTAGAATCTTGGTGTGGAGAAAACCCAGGGAAGAATTTCGCAAACAGAACTTGGTACCAACAGTAAAACATGGTGGAGGAGGAGTTTTGGTATGGGGGTGTATGGCGTCCGCTGGAGTTGGTAATCTTGTTTTTATCGACAGTATAATGGATCAGTACAAGTATATTGATATTTTAAAGCAAAATTTGAAATCTTCAGCACGAAAATTGAATCTTCATAACGATTTTAAATTCTACCAGGACAATGACCCCAAGCACACTGCTCTGAACGTTAGACTCTGGCTGCTATATAACTGTCCTGAAATAATAAAAACACCACCACAATCTCCAGACTTAAATCCCATAGAGAATATTTGGAAAAAATTGGAATCAAGAATTCGCAAACACATCATTTCTTCAAAACAACAACTAAAATCGGTGCTTCAAGAAGAATGGGGTAAAATCACTCCAGAAATCACAAAAAAATTAGTCGAATCCATCCCAAAAAGATTAAATCATGTTTTAAAAGTAAAAGGAAATCCAACCAAATATTAAAACCTTTTAAAAAGTAAAATTTTTGGATAAATATTTGATGGAAAAGTAAGTGTCCCATCACTTATGTGAGCCATTTTTTGCTCCGTTCTGAACAATTGTATTTTTACTAAATTAATATTTTAATATTTTGACAAAATGTATGTTATGTAATAATTGTTACTAACTTTAAATATGAAACACACCCAAAAATTTTTTGCACATGTTTGTTTATTTATTTTATTGCAGTTTCTTTTTATAAAGCACAAGTGTCCCATCACTTTTGTGAGACACTGTATATAGTTTTGTTCGAGTAGGTCAAGTGATTTTTAAGATTATAAGGTCTAAGTGTTTGACTAACTTTGACTTTTCATATGCTGATACCTTGAGTGTCCGATGGAATTTGAAAAGAGCAAAAATACTACTAATTTTCGATTTTATGGTAAAAATCCATTGTTAAATTTAACAACAACAACAAGAACCAAAAAACCCTATATATTGCTATATGCTTGGCATAAAGTGAATTACCACACTTCTTATAAAGGTAACTAACACTAATACGTCATAATATATTTCAAATGTATTTTTCTCAAAACAAATTTTCCGCAGTCTATATATCTTTAAAATGTTTCATGCATTTTAATTTTTGCTCAAAATTCTCAAAATCCGTAAGTAGAAATATTGATACGTACTCTAAGAAATTTTTTAACCTAACAGAGAGTTATTTTAATTAAAAAAAATCCCTACCAGCTCGGCCTACAGGCGGAGGTAGATTTCGAAGTTAAGTACTAATTTCACCAACAAAAACTAAATCAAGATTAGAGATAAACCCAGTTTAACAATTTTATCTGGCCGCTTTTGACGAATTTTTAATTTCATTTTTCTGTAAGAGCTTGTTTTTCAAATCATTTTCAAATCATTTCAAATCATTTCAAATCATCATTCATCATTTTCAAATCATAATCAAAATCATTTTAAGTCGGTATTAAAAAATATATTTTTCCCCGCTCAACAACTCGTGATTTTCTGACACATTTTTAATAGTAAAATTATGAAACTTGCTGACGTGATTTTTTGAAGAGATTTATAAGTGGCCTGTGTTTTTATTTTCCGTTCAATTAATTAGAACTTGATTTACATTTATTTTCTCAGTACAACCATTTTTTTCTTCGTTTCCAACATTATCGCTTCGGGAAGTTCGGTTCAAAATGCCTACTTTGACAGCATTTTTAAAAATGTATTCTGCTTTTATCAAAAAGTCGACCAATACAGCACTTTATATAGTTTCTGAATAAGAGAACCTGCGAAATGGATGCGTTTAAGAGCGAAAATGAATTTAAAAATGAGTCAGAAAATAAGTCTTATAGATTTGAGCACACCCTTAATACGATAATTTTTTTCGGCAACCACTATTTTTGTTTAATTTTTTATTTATTTTATTTTTTTATTGCTGTAAGAGCTGATCCTATGAAAAATTTGTCAATATGAAAGTTATAGATAATATTGATATGATGTATAATAAATTTTGTCTTGTGAATTGACGAAGTTATAAATTGTTTTCTTCCTCACCCCCCCCCCCCCTAGTTTTTTCGTTTTTTATTTTTTTTTCAGTAAGTTGGTCCTATAAAAAACTTGTCAATATAAAAGTTGTAGATAATATTAAGAAGATTTATAATAAGTTTAAGTGAATTTGATATCTTAAGAATTGACGAAGTTATGAAATTTTTTCTCCCTAAAAACCCTATTTTTTTCGCCTCTTGAGCTTATTTTTAATTTTTTCAAAAATCTGTGATACATAAATTTTTGGCCCTTTTCCTAGAAGTAATAATAACTTTAAACTGATTTGATATGCTTAAAAATTAAGAGGTTTGGGGTTTTTTTCGGTTTTCACAAAACCCCGCCCTATTTCCACCACCGTGATCAGATTTTGCCCTTTAACGAACTTGACCGAGATTTTCTACCCCTTGATTTTATGTATCAGTTTCGAAGAGATTTGTGCAGAATTACGGAAGTTATCGTGTCCATAAAAAAGTAATATATATATATATAGATAGATAGATAAATAGATAGAAGATAGATAAATAGATAGATAGATATATAAAGTTTTTCACTGAGGTTGGTTTTGAGTTCTAGGAGTCATGATCGGTGTAGATCTGCAAAAAGTTTTCAGCAGTTCCAACATGGGAGCGATCGCAATAGGTAGTATTTCATACGAAATCTACCTAAAAAAAGAAAAAAAAAAACTGTCATGAAATTGAATTTTTATTAAAAATTCACACATGATCTGAGGACTTTAATAAGCTAATATGTCAAAATGGATGTGCAGATTTTTCTTAAGATGTATCAAAACTGTTCCTTAGCGATATTGAGAATTAAAAAAAAAAAAAAATAAAACTCATGGTTGATGTATAGATTGCGGACAGTTTGTTTTCAGAAAAATGTTTTTGAAAGATATCTAAATTATATTTAATGCTCACGTTTATAAGATATATAAAAATACACTTACTGCAAAATATATAGCAATATACTGATATTTAAAAAAATTTTAATCATAAAGTTTAACATAAAAATAAAAACTCGTATTTTTGCTATTTCAAATTCTACAATACCCTGTAAGCATGACTCGTAGACTTTTCAGAATATAAAGAAAACCATTCATATAAAAGTTAAAGAACACAGCTTTCAAGGAACACGTCGTAGAAAGAGCACGTCTTTGTTTGGCAAGCAACGATTTTCATTTGAACGACGGATTTTTCCATGAGTAATGTAAGAAATTTCCCCCCTCGCAAACGATCCAGAAACTGAAGTAAATTATTCATATACAGTCGTGCCCGTTTAAACGAATATTGAAGTCTTCCAGAAAAAACATTCGATTAAGCGGAGTATTTGATTAAACGGGGAATTATAACTGTAATATTTAATACGTAATAAAAAGACAAAGTAACCATCTACGGTATATTGAATTAACAGCATAATAAATCGTTAATAGAATAACATACAATAAAAATAAGTACAAATGCTAATATAAAGTAAATACTACATATTAATTTAATGTCAGTACTACATTTATATGGCTTACATCACACTTAATGCAGCTCGTTTGAACTTGGTCAAAACTTTGCTACTTTTAATTTACGTTACTTATACTGCCTTAAAAAAATCGTTTAAAGTGGTGTGTTTAAGCGGAATTTTAAAAGAGTAAATATCGAGTTATTTTTTGAATGAGTGCAAAATATCACAACTACCATCTCGAGTCTCGAAGTGACGGCGCATTGCCATTAAAGACTGGTTAACAGAAAGAAGTGATGGTGGAGGATATTAAGGTGGGGAAATCGTTTGACCTGTCCATTATACACCTGCCGACCAAAATCATTGCAGGAAGAACTGAAAATTTGTTTTCAGCGTAAAGGAACCGAAAATGACAAAAGTTGGAAAGAAATTCCAGCTGAAACGTGCTTTCCGCGTCTATTTTCAAACATCGGTCACACAGTTGTTATTCGATTAAGCGGGGAAGTTCGTAAAATGTATTTGGTTTAAGCAGGGACGTTCGTAAAATGTATTTGGTTTAAGCGGGGGAAACTAACATAGAACCAATAGCAATAAATTCGGTTTAGGAGGATTCTATTCGAATAAGCGGGTTATTTGATTATCCGTGACCCGATTAAGTGGGAAGGACTGTAAAGTTTTACGTTCAGGGATAGCTCGGCGAACGAAGATAATTCGTCCCGGAATCACATTCAGTAACACATGTCTTTTTTAACTGAAATGTGACGTGTGGTCTAATTCAAAGCGGCCGCATTACGTTTAAATAAAATGCAACGTCGCTATATTATGTCAATCCAATACCACATTGAAAATAAGAAAACTTTGTTAGCAGCTACTGGCCAGTTGATGGTAATTTTTTAGCAGCCAATTCTGGATGCTATTGGCCGTTGTAACTATTTTCATTAATAAGCAAAGCCTACATAATAAGTTTTTGAAAACTGGATCCACAGAAATTTCTTAAAATTCTTTATAGGGCAACTCTAGGATAGATGGCTATAGTTTTTAAAGCTTGAAATAATAATTCTTAGAATGCAAATACAAGAAATTTTATGCATAGTTGAAATTCTTTTACATATCCTCATCATATTTTAGAGAAAAAAAATAATTAAATATGGAACACAAAAAGTTGCATACAAAATTGAAATTAAAATGGCAAATGACCATCTCTCCTTCAAGACGAGGAGATATGGCCATCCAATACAAAAAAGAAAAAAATGAAGTTAAAATAGCAAAAATAACACACTTCATGTAGTTAATCATGAAAAATACATAGAAATTTTTAAAGATGCAATTATATCACGGAAAATCAGTGAATAAAATTTGAATAAACAAAATTTGAAGTATAATTTCAATCCTTCACTTTTCGCAAATTTTACCACATTTTCGGCAAAGATCTTGATAGTTTGTACATGATTCATGGAACTATTTCTGGTACCTTATGCATTGTATCCAGTCATCCTTTTGGGCTGTGGTACATTCTTCTCCACAACCAACACAATGATCCTCGTCCAATTCTATTCCCTCGGACACCATAGAATCTAATAATTTCAAATGTATTTCATCTTCTTCGCTGCTGGAAATGTCGTGTTTTTTTTTTTCTCGCGTTTATTTTAGACTTATTCACGGTTTTAAGTTTATTTATCAATTTTATCTGTTTCTGGGATTAACGTTTCGAAGTTTTTCAATATTTTATGAAACAAAAATACGTCGTTAGGCTCTATTATATTATTGTTATTGAAATATTTATAGTAGTTAAAATTTAAATGATTATGTCAATTAATATAATTATAAAAAATAAAAATTATATAATTAATTTAAAAATAATTATATTTAGTTAAAAACCTTATTTTGTATAATTTTGAAATATTGATTATAGGTGGCCACCTCTCCTCGATTTGATGTGGCCATCTATCCTACAATTGATGGTCAGATTGCCACCCAATTTAAAGTCACACTGCGTCGTTGTACGTTTTTGTTTTAGATTTAAAAGCAAAGATTGGATTATATACGTGCCTTAAAAGTCCTTATAGTAACAAGAAATGTAACATATGTACTGAAAAACGTTCAGATACCTAACTCAACAAAAATATCCAACCACTAAATTAAATAAACATTAAAATTACACTTCCTTTTTATAACTGAAAAACACAGCTGCGCGGTGCATTGAATGAGCACGTTGAACTATTTCTTACGAACAAAGTTTATGCTGCAATCTATGATATAATTTTTGAAATATTTAGACTGGCCATCTCTCCTCTATGGCCATCTATCCCAGAATTACCTTATTTAAATCTAATGATATTTGATAAGTGTTAAAAATTTTGCAAATTTATCAAAGCTGGATTTTATAAACCAAATTTGCCCTTAAAGAAATATTATGGCACTGAATGATTTAACTGTACAAGCGTTTGAGGAATCGAATTCTTTATTTATTCTTTTTCTTAGACAACTTTCTATAGATAAACATTTAAGAAGATTCCTCTTTATTATACTTATTTAATGACAGAAGAAAAAGATAATAATGGTTTTAGTATTTGAAAATGTGATGTTCTCTTCTTTCAGGAAGGTAGCTTAGTTGAAATATAACCGATGGGAAAAAAGGAAAAAAATTATTTGGCCTGCTGAGTAATTTTTTTAATCGCCATATTTGAAATTTTAATCGATTTCTAATGACTGGCGAGTATTTAATTTCAGTTAATATATATATATATTAATTTTAATATTAAATTTTCATATTTTTTGTAACTTTTATATTTTTAAAAATTTTAATAATAAATTTTCATACTTAAAAAAATTAATTTTAATATAAAAAAAATTAATGATTTTAATGACAATTTTTCATATTTAAAAAAATTAATTTTGATATTTTTAAAAAATTAATAATAAATTTTTATATTTTTAAAAATTTTAATATTAAAATTTAATACAAGAAAAAAAAAACTCGTACATTTGCTATTTCAAATTGTACCATCCCCTCTAATCATGACTTAAAGACTATCCAGAGACTGAAACAAGTTATTCATATAAAAGTTAAAGAACACAGATTTCAAGGGACACATCGTAGAAATAGCATTTCTTTGCTAGGCGAGCGATGTGTTTAATTTAAAGGACATATTTTTCCATTTGTAATGTTTTCCTTTGCAAACAATCCAGAAACTGAAGGAAATTATTCATATAAAACTTAAAGTGCAGGAATAACTCTGCGAACGAAGAAAATTCGTCCCGGAATCACATTCAGTAATTCTTTTTTAACTGAAATGTGTCTTGCAGTCTAATTAAAATTCAACGCGGCTGCAGTATATTGCAATTAAAATGCAACGCGACTGCGTTATGTCAATCCAATAAAACATTGAAAATAAGAAATCTTTGTTAGTAGCTACTGGCCAGTTGATGGTAATTTTTTAGCAGAAAATTCTGGATGGTAGCCATCTACTGGCCGTTGTGACTATTTTCTTTAATATGCAAAGCGCACATAATTAGTTTTTGAAAACTGGATCTATAGAAGTTTCTTAAAACTCTTTTTATTTAAATCTAAAAATATTTGATAAGTATTAAAAGTTTTGCAGATTTATCAAAGCTGGTTCTTCCGAAGCAATTTGCCCTTTAAGAAATATTACGGCAGTTAATGATTTAACTGTATACAAGCGTTTAGGGAAACGAATGCTTTATTTATTTTTTCTAAGTCAACATTATATATAAACAAACCTTATATATAAACAAAGAAGATTTCTGTTTATTATATTTATTAAATAATAGAAGAAGATAATAATGGTTTTAGTATTTGAAAATGTGATACTCTCTTATTTCAGGAAGGTAGCTTAGTTGAAATAAAATCGATTGAAAAAAAGGAAGAAAATTATTTGGCCTGCTGAATATTTTAATCGCCATATTTGAAAACTTAATCGACTTCTAATGACTGGCGAATATTT
Organism: Maratus speciosus; assembly: GCA_963932465.1. Lineage (NCBI taxonomy): Eukaryota > Metazoa > Arthropoda > Arachnida > Araneae > Salticidae > Maratus > Maratus speciosus. Next base: position 508,297,529 of record OZ010787.1, on the reverse strand, counting down.
AATTTCAGTTTACATATTTTTAAAAAATTTAATAATAAATTTTCATATTTTTATAAATTAATTTTGATATTTTTAAAAATTTAAATAATAAATTTTCATATTTAAAAAAAATTAATTTTCATATATTTTAAAAATTTTAATAACAAATTTTCATTTTTTAAAAATCAATTTTGATATTTAAAAAAAAACTAATGATAAATTTTCATATTTTTAAAAATTAATTTTGATATTTTTAAAATTTTAATAATAAAGTTTAACACAAAAACAAAAACTCGTGCATTTTCTATTTCAAATAGTACCGTCCCCTCTAAAGATACCTCAAAGACTATACAGAAACTGAAGAAAATGATTCATATAAAAGTTAAAGCACACAGCTTTCAAGTCTTTCAAAAGACACATCGTAGAAATAGCATTTCTTTGTTAGGCGAGCAATGTGTTTCTTTTGAAAGACGGATTTTACCATGCGTAATGTAAGAAATTTTCCCTCTCGCAAGCAATCCTGAAACTGAAGGAAATTATTCCTATAAAACTTAAAGTACAGGAATAACTCGGCGAATGAAGATAATTCGTCCCGGAATCACATTCAGTAACACATGTCTTTTTTAACTGAAATATGACTGGCGGTCTAATTAAAATTTAACGCGGCTGCATTATGTTTAATTAAAATGCAACGTAGCTGCGCTAGGTCAATCCAGTAAAACATTTAAAATAAGAAATTTAGGTTAGTAGCTACTGGCCAATTGATGGTAATTTTTTAGAAGTCAATTCCAGATGGTAACCATCTATTCGCCGTTGTGACTATTTTCATTATAATGCAAATAGTACAAAATAAGTTTTTGAAAACTTATCTATTGAAGTTTCTTAAAGTTCTTTTTGTTTAAATCTAATAGCAATTTATAAGTATTAAAAGTTTTGCATATCAATAAAAGCTTGTTTTTATGAACCAAATTTGCCCTTAACCCTTTATGTCCGAAATTATCAATTTATGAACATTTCATCTTCTAAAGCATTTTTCATGAATGTTTGAAACTACATTAAAATATTTACATAATCATTTAAAAAATTTTAGAAGGATTTTCCCAATTAAAATTAAATAATTAAATTTGAATTTATAAGGATTTTGTGCAATATTTACAATTCCACTTTTATTAAAAGTATTTTTTAGGGTTTTGTAGAATTAGGAAATATACAAATATAATGTTCTTAGAATAGAAATATAAAAATATTTCCGAACTGAACCCCCCCCCCCCCCCCCCAATATTTTTTAACGTGAAGAAAGCTGAAAAGATGTAAATGCAAAAGAAATCGCCCTTTTAAGAATATTTTTGTTTTGTGCAGCCAATAATGCTTTTGGAACAAAATAAAGTAAAGTACTTGTAACTCATTCTAAACTGTATTATTACTAATTGATGTATTAAATGAATTATATAACATGTTATTTTCATGGTACTTTATAGTACCGTCGGGGCAGGAAGGGTTAAAGAAATATTATGACAGGTAACGATTTAATTGTACAAGCGTTTGGGGAATCAAATTCTTAATTTTTTCTTCTTCTAAGAGACAACTTTATATAAATTAAGATTTAAGAAGACTTCTTTTTATTATATTTATTTAATGATAGAAGAGTAAGGTAATAATTTTTTTAGTATTTGAAAATGTGATATCTGCCTTTTTCAGGAAGTTAGCTTAGTTGAAATAAAATCGATTGTTAAAAAAGAAGAAAATTATTTGGCCTGTGGAATAATTTTTTAATCGCCATATTTCAAAGCTCTTACTTGCCTTCTGGAGACTGGCGAGTAGTTTATTTATGATTTATTTGTTGGCCGAATTCACAATTGTTAATCGAATCAGAAAACTGCAATAAACATCTTTGTTACCTGAAACATTAATTTTGAAGAAGAATTCGTTAGCTGAGGAATCATTGTATTACAATCATCGACTTTAACAGTGATTCCAGGAAAACATCGTAGAAAATGCGCGTATTTGTTAGACGACCAAAGGGTGTATAGGGCCTCCGTGGCCGAGTGGATAAGACACCACGCTGCTAATCGCTTGAGTACGTAGGAGGCTTGCGGGTTCGACTCCCGCTGGCTCCGTTGCACACTGTTTGTGGAGCTCCCGGTTGTAAAAATTCTCTGTGTTATAAATTTCGATGTGCTATCTCGTTCCTGTATATCGACTATGACTTATAAGCGGGTCTTGGGGTCAAGCACAGAAGTCTGATATATGTGTTCAATAAAAAAAAAAAAAATAAAAAAAAAATAAAAAGAAAAAAGGTGTATTTTAAGACAAGGCCTGATTACCTCAAGGCAAACACCCTTTTGTTTATTCTGGGCAGCTCCCCAGGACCTCTAACAGTAAAACATCTCCCAAAACCAAAGATCAGTTATTATTTAGGCTTTCGTACTTAAAAAATAAAAACGGAATCTTCACTCGAAATCACTCACTTCAATCTTCACTGTCTTTTTGCTGGTCTCTCACAGCCATTTTTCTCGAAAACTATGGAACGTAGAAAGTTCAGCTTGTTATAAAAGCTTTTGACCCACATATTTATAGATTATTAGGCATTAACAAATATTTTTATGCAAAATTTAGAAGGACTAATTAAGTTACTAGTATTTTTTTTCTTTATATTGTGTTCGAAAGGTCTCGTAACACCGAATTCAAAAAAGTATTTGATTTAATTTTTGGTATTATATTTCAGAGATATCGTCAAAAATGTACTGCAAATAATCCCCCCCCCCCCCCCCCGCTTTTTCCGTATCTACTAACACTAAAATTATGAAACAATTAGGGTTACTAGGACTTTATTTAAACTTTGCAAGAAGACTATAGCGATTATCCAAGGTCACATAGTTTTTGGGAAAATAGCATTTTCCCCTTAACTTTAAACCCAATTAACTTTAACCCCTTAACTTAAACACAAACTTTGTGGGTGCTCATCGGTGGAATTGAGAGGCGCTCGAGGTACCTATCGATGCGGAATCATCCAAAGATTGTTAATAATGATTTTCGAAAAAAATTGTCGGTAATTAGTCGATATGTTAATTAAGAACAATCTAGTAAAACGCGTCACGGACCAATGCGACGTTGCAACTTTGCGACTTCCTTTCGAAATGCGCTTGGCACAATACCAAGTTTAAACTATGTACAAGGTCTTTGTTTTAGGTGATTCGAATCATAGTGTTAAATAGACAACCTTTTCATTCCAATTGAATTCAATTATTGAAGATAATTATTGAAAGATATTTCATGAAATAATCTCAAGACATTAAAAGTCAGTAGTTTTCAGACAACAATCATTTATAGCTCAATATGTAATTCATTTAGAATAATAAAAATTTTCGATTACAAATCACTTCAATTTTGTTATATTGTAGTTAGCAATTAATAAATTTGTTGTACTGAACTACAAATAACTACAATAAATTAAAATAACTATAAATTATCGCTGAAACGCATCACGTTGGCCCCAACTGGATATTTGTCCCATAGTCCCATGTAGGATTACTCGGGCACTGATTTAAAGACGCATTAGCAATTTAAGAAAAAAAAATTCTCCTCAAAGACTACTCAGAAACTAAAGGAAATTTTTCAAACAAAAATTAGAGCACTGCTACATTAACATCTTTCACTGAAAAAGTGCGTTTTTGGTTGGAGAGCAAAGGGTATCATGTTGAGGACGCAGTTTAGCATGCGTAATGCAAGCAATATTCCTTCTCACAGACTGTCCCCTCAAAAGAAAAAAAAAATCACTCTAAAAATACAGTCAGGCCTCACCAGTGGCTGAGAGGTTCTGCTCTCGAAGCTGGTAGACGGGAGGTGCTGGGTTCGAACCCAATCGCGCCTGTCGGCCTAATCATTCGGAGTTTCCGTGGTTTTCTTCGAACCTTGGATTTCCATGCGTAAGGTTAGGTTCCCTTAGAAATACCTCTACGGTAGGTACTCCCCCCTCGGGCCTATATCCCTCGAGTAGATAATCGGCCGACTATTGAATTGGCCGATTACTGACTAGAACAGCTTTTACAGAATGTATCGGAGAAGTGGCAAGTTTTTGTTAAACAAGCAATGAGTCACATACGCCAACATTCGTCCTCCGGACGAGTTCTTTTAGTTGTCATATTCCATGAGAACTGTCCACTAGATATCCTGAGGATATGATGATTGAATTAACAAATTATATACTCCATAGGAAATCCTGTGGATTTTCTCATCGGATATATATGTGCATTAGACTTTTTCCTTTGTCTTTTTGCGTCTTATTTATTTTATAATATTAAAAAAAATGTCAGAAAAATTCACCCCCACGTTCATATGTGTGGCAGTTGACATCCACAAGATATTATATGCCTGTCTACTGGTCGAATTTCAATCATCTAGAGGATATCCGTTATCCTAAATATGATATCCCCTCTTTTAGGATGTAAGTCTGTTGTTTGTAGTATCATTTTAACCACTCATTTTTCCGACACATTTTTTTAAACTTCATTATAAAATACTTCCAGTTTTATCATAAAATGCGAATAAAAATAATTTTTTACTGGAACACTTTTTAATGTAAAATTTACATTTTTCATTACATCATTTTTGTATAGTTTAGAGAAATCAACGTCATGTAATTGCATGTCTTTTCACAGGGTGGTGCTAAATCGTTCTATATATTGGGTCGTTAGGAAAGTCGTGTCCGTTTGGGAAAATCAATTCGTACAGGAAAATTCTACCCGGTAATTATTAGACATTAGATATCGGAATCAATGTCTAATAATTAAATGATAGAATTTTCCGGTACGAATCGATTTTCCCAAACGGACACGACTCTCCGAACGACCCAATATATAAAAAAGTAACTATTTGGAAATGGGTCAAAAAATTTGGAAATGGACCAATGAAAATCTGCGTAGATACCGCAAAACGCATCTGATTGGTCAGAGCTTTCTGTCTTTTCTTAGCGGGAATTATGCTTTGCAAAAACCATGAAAGTAGATAATATAGATAGGATGGACGGGGAAAGGGAAGAATCTTCTGCATTACGATAGACTTCTGTTTTTTGGGTTTTTTTTTTAGGGATTTGGAATCTAATGCGTTTGAAATCTAAAAATTGAATGCATAGAAAATAAGGGATCACGAAAAGACACAGAATGGAAACACGAAACAATTACATCTGGGGTTGGCTAGAAAATAGGGATTGTTTCGCGATACCGAAAGAAATTGCGAAGCGATTACGCGGAGTTTGGTGAGCGTAGCGAGCAGAGGACTGAGCCCCCCCCCCCCCCCCCCTAGTTCTACAAACAAAAAAAGAGGAGTGATAATCTACATTACCAATTTTGCTTGAGGAACAAAGCGTAGCAATTCTTTATTCTATCGGTTTCCGAACTATGCGTTATAATGATTGTTCACTTCTTCAAAAATATATTATTAATTTTATCTTCTGTAAATATACCGGGTGTCTTAAAAAGGACTGACTGATTTTAAAATTCAATAACTTGCAAACGGTGACAGATATTTAAAAAATTCTTGCACGAGGGTTACGTATGATATAAAAAGTTTTTTACAGTGATTTTTGATTTTAGTTCGAATTACAAACAATAGACTGCGATCAATAGACGCTAAATTCAGGCTCGATATTTGGTACTTCGGGACCCACTCAATATATTTTAATCTCCTTTTTCCGCATGGAAGAAGAGAAAGCCAAAAAAAAAAAAAAAAAAAAACGAGCCTGTATTTAGCGTATATTGCTTACAGCGCCATCTATTGTTTGTAATTCGAACTAAAATAAAAAATCACTGTAAAAAACTTTTGACCTCATACATAACCTCCCTGCAAGAATTTTTTAAATATCTGTCACCGTTTGTAAATCATCAAATTTTAAAATCAGTCAGTCCTTTTTAGGACACCCGGTATATTGCAATGATTACAATATGTTTCATATTTAACCCATTTGTGCCTAGCGTCCCATTTTTGGGACGTTTCAAATTTTCATGAATAAGTATATTTTTTCTTCTCCTTTATAACATGAAAATTGTATGAAATAATTATTTATAAATGTCTTTGTCTAATACCGAGAGATGACAGCATCAGGTGAATATTTATTTGTTTAAATGAAGGCTTTTTTCGGTGTTTATAAATTTTTAATATTTCAAGATGGCGAAATGCAAAAAGTAAGTTTATTTGTATTTTTTCTATGAGGGATCCAAAATCGCAAGTCCTAATCTTAGCTTGCAGACTTTTTTTAAATACGTATTTTTTTTAAATTGCGAAATTTAATGTTCAAGCCTATTTTTTATGAATTTTTGTTACTTCCAAAATATAGGGTTCCAGGCACAAATGGGCACATATTTTTGTTGGACATTTAGGAGACAGTTATTTATGTAATCTGCTTTTGAAGATATTTATGAAATAAATTGTTTTTAAGTCAGGAATACGATTATTCTTATTTTATTATTAATAATAGTTATAACGTTATTAGTCTCTGTAAAGAAATAAATATACTTTTTTTTTGTAGTTCGCAAAAATACTAATTATTGTACATAATATACAATTTAAAACTTTTAAAATATACATATAGACAAAACATGTAATTATGCATATTATTCTACTAGAAATACTCATATGTAGTTTTTTTACATTTTATTAAATAAATACAAAAAATTTAAGTGTAATTTTTTTAGTATTTTTCCAATTCATTTTGCAATATTTTAAAGGGATTTTACCAAAACATTTGAGAAAACCAAAATTCAGGCACAAATGGGTTAAAGAACAAAAACGGGAAGAAATATACATAATCAACTTCGTGAAATGACAGTGTTTTATTAAACCGTTTGTTGAGGTCGACGTGAGGTGAAAAGTAATAGGTTTCATCCCCGACATTGACAATCGTTGCTACAATACAATGTTATAAATAGCACTGATTTTTAAAACTAGATTATACTAAAATGTCTATATTTACAATATTAAGTTAGTTCCAAAAAACTTTAAAACGTTAAGATGGGATGATTAACAATAAAGTTTTTGAGTCACTGCAAAAAATACAGGGTGTCCAATTTCAATCTAAATCCAGTCTTTTGTTAAAAAATGTAATATAAGCATGAAGATTTTTCAATTTTTCAAAGCTTGCTTTACTTTGCTTATAAACTGATATCATCATAATAAGTACTAGACGTGGCCCTCATTCTCGCTCAAAGAACACTGATCCTGAGGCTCCATACGTCAGTCCAGTGTCAATGAGCGAATTACTGTGCTCTACCAGATTTTGTAAAGATGCTACACCATTTCATACAGAGCAAGATAAGCCTATTGAAAATTTAGCTACATATTTTCATTATTGCTAAAGTTAGTAAAGAAAATTCATTTCGGTTTTTAGTAGGTCATTCCGTATTTTAGAGTGAATAAGTGAACTGTGACACACCTCTGGGTTCAAAAGCAAAATGTGCTCCCCTTACAACTTACTACCCACTCGTATTATTTTGTCTATAGAGTTGAAGACTACTTTGTATAACAATCGCTGCAATGCAAAAGTGGAATATAATTTATTGCGCTATAATAAATAACGGAATTTTTTCCACAATGTTTTATGAATGCTTCGCAAAAGAAAATACGAAAAATGTTATGGATATATTTCATTATACGAAATAAAGTTTTATCGAATTAACAATTTTCTCAAATATTATATGGCTCCTGAAAACATATATTTAAATTTTCATTTTAAAAATACAGGGTGCATAGGAAGGTTCCTTTACGCTGAAAAAAATCGCGCACGGTGAAACTTACAGATACGCAAGTACGATAACGAAATAGTGAAGTATAAATTAGCCTGATCTAATGCAAGAGATATCAGCGTCCCTCAGTGGGGATATTTTGAAATTATTGATCCTATCTTGAGATCTTAAAGGCCCTCTTGTTTTAGTTTCAAATATCACCGATAGAAAGCACAGAACTGTCTTAAAATGCAATAATGTTGTAAATATAGAAGTAGCAAAAAAGTCCAAATACAAAATAAAAGTCCGCTCTCTCGACTTACATATAAAAATAACTTTATTAGCAACTTTAAAATATAATTTTTTTATATCCAGTCACTGGCTTAAACAGTCACTAATAGTGTGCAGAAGCGTGGTATTACAAGCCAGTTGTGCATTTAACTAATAAAAAACAAATGTAAGCAAGATTCAATTAATTTTAATAAGAAAAATATTAAATGTTCTCAGTGAGTTCAATAACACCAGCAGTCACGTGCACTCGGATGCATTCACATCATCCATTTCTGTCGATAATGGACACATTGGGCAAGATTTTCTTATTAAAACAAATGTTTTTTACTTATATGTGACATTTTTATTAATAAATGTGCATTTGCTTTATAATGCCACACTTCTGCATGTGATTACTGACGTATTAAAGCCCGTGATTGGATATAAAGAAGATTTTTTAAAACTTATAGTAAAGTTCTTTCTACATGTAAGACATCATTACATACTAAATCAAGGAAACTCGACACTTCTGTAATTGACACTTTTTTCGCTATCCTTCATCGTGTTCGAGAAAGAATCCATAATTTCTGAAATTGACTACACGTGGCGCTGCTGTCGGTTCCATAAATGCCCGGCCTATTCATTTTAATACACTATTATCACACTTGCATAGCATTTCAGGTAAAGCTAAAAATAAGAACTCGCCATCTGTTGATTAAACTTTGAAAATGGCAATTATAAATTTTACCGGACCGACTAAATAATTTTCCTTTCAAAATGTTTTTCCAACTAGTTTTCTTTTTTAATTGTTAGAATTCAATAAAAGCTATTTTAACAAATTATTATGTATTGCTTTTACAGTTTTCAAATGCCACTTGTGTATGTTTGGCCTATCAATTCAAGTATTCACATTAACCAGTAGATGCCTACTAATAGCCTGAGAGGCGGCTGCGTAAACCATCACCTCATTGAGTTGACGGCTGAAATTCCAGGATTAGTTAAAACTCGATTCGCATATTAAAATGCAAATTGCCAGCCAAATCACATCTTGTTGGAAAACACATGCAAACCCGATTTTAGTGGTTGACTGGTAGGTTTATCATTGTGCGTTTTCCTGCTCCCAGTCCTCCATGTTTTCATACTTTTGGGTGCAGGAAAGCACAATGATAAACCTACCGATCAACCACTAAAATTGGGTCTGCAGGTAGTTTCCACCAATATACGACTTGGCAGACCAGTTGCATTTTAATATGATAATCGAGTTCTGTCTAATCCTGGAATTTCAGCCATCAACTCGATGAGGTGATGGTCTGTGCAGTCGCCTCCCGATCCTATGCACCTTGTGTAACTGTTAAATGGGAAAGCTGAAATTTTTTACGTGCGAATAATCTGTAAGATTCAAATTCCATTAAGAAACTTACAGTTAACAAGTGATACTTTTTTCAATTATTAATTTCCTAGTTCATATTTTAAGGAATATTGAACAAAATTTTATTTAATTTTCCAAATATTATTTAAATGTCAAATCAAAGTTACTTTATATGTGTTTCTCAATATTATGTTATGACAAAAGAGCAGCAGAATGACAATGAAAATATATAAAATTAATCCGATATTGGCATCGTAGAATTATGAATATTTATGCTTGCAAATGTATGAATCTTAATGACACGAAACTTGTTACTCGAAGTTAAATTTAGCAGCAGATTAAGTGTCTGGTATAAAATAAGGTATTATTGATGGGAATTTCGAAGTTTAGGAAGTTCGAAGATCGGTCAACCGTAATTCGTGCACACTAGTAAATACATAAAACGCAGAGATGAACCTAATATATGGAAGTCTGCATGATTTGTTTTTTTCAACTATTTTCTCAATATACAGGGTCTCGAAAATTGTAAGTTTTTAAAAATTCATTTACATGTAAATGGCGACAGTAATTGAAGTTATCTCAGGAGAGTAATGTATGAAGTATGGAATATTTTTTAGTACGCTCCTTTATTTCAGTCTCAAGTATCACCAACAGATGACACTGAACTGCCTTAAAATGTAATAATGCCCAAGATAACATTGCGTTTCGCGTTTTCACAGCTAAACAGAATGAAGATTAAAAACACAGTGAAACTTTATCCACCTTTAGCCATCTTTGAGCTATTTATCAGGAATATTTGGAACTAAAACAAGGAAGCGTAGTAAAGAAAGTACCTACTTCACATATTAATTACCAGCAAAAATATCTTCAATAGCTGTCATCTTTTAGGGTAAGTGTACCAGTCGTTGATATTGTAAGATATTTCTTTTTTTTTTTTATAAAGGGTGTTTTTTTAGAGGTATACAAATTTGAAACGAAATAAAACATATAAAAATAATGTTAATGGCCATGATATTGGTTTTACTAAATAATTAATTTTATGCCATTAGTGTTTAAAAATGATTTTAGGCATATGGCCGTCGAGGCTGGCTCGAATGAAGAGCAATCTAGAAGTCCAATTTTTGACCACTTTATCGAGCATCTAGGGCCGTATACCAGCAATAACGCGGCGAATGTTGATTTTCAAGTGGCCCAACGTGGCTTATCAGCGTGACCAGCGATATCATATATCCCCACTGAAAATAATCCATTGGTGTGAGATCACATGACTTTGGACACCAGTTCAAAGGTCCATTATGCGAAATTATGTGCTCACCGAATGTCTCCCCGATAAGCTGATGTTGTTTTGCACAATTTGCAGGCGTTGTTCTGGCATAAGTCTATTCATGTTGAAATGACAAAACATACTCAGCACAAATCGTCTGTCAGCTGTCAAATTGACTGTGGCGAGAAACAGTGTTGCCAATTTAAAAACCACACCTCTAAAAAAAACATCCTATATATAAAACGAAGTCATTTATTTTAACAGAAGGTCCTAAAAACCAATATTAATTGCACATCCTTGGCAAGTAACATGCTGCCTTTAATAAATAAAATATAAGTTTAATAATATGCAATGACTTGAAGTGTGTGATCCTTGTATTGCACCTATAGTTGACAGGCAAGCCCCAAAAATTGATATCCCTAAAGAGTAATGCTTTAATTGCTTTTGAATGCATTTTTCTTTAATAGCACGATAATAAACAGAATCAAGTATGGTTTTAATTGCTTTCAAATGCATTAATTTAGCTAGTAAATCAATAAATATATATATATGTAATAGGGTAGGGAAGTACACAGTGAGACATGGTACACAGTGAGACAGCAGCCGTTTTGACATATAGTTATAACTTTTTCTCTTAGCTAGAACACACACTGAACCACCTCATCTTATGCAACACGTGGATGTAGTTTCGGCACTCCGGTTACTCGTTCAACAAAATAGTAATTATTTATTTTACAGGGGTTAAAGTTACATAACCGTTCATTTTAGAGTTTATTTCTTTCATTATAGCGTATATTTACTTAACCAAACCTAGTTATATCTAATGATAGACTATGTCGACAAAACTACACAAGCATTCAAAGCTGTGAAATTAATGATGAAACAGATATGGCATCCATTTTGCTACAACGTAACGAAAGTACACAGTGAGACACATAGTTGTGGTACACAGTGAGACGTGTCTCATTGTGTATCTACTTTGTTGTTCTGATGTAAAAAAAGTTATTTATTAATAAAAGAAGGTTTTTTTTTCTCTCTCTCTATCTGTGTGTGTGGGGGGGAGGGGACGTGCGATGGCTAGTGAAATCTACTAAACGTAAAAGGCTGAAAATTTGCATGAAGGTAGCCCAATGTCTGCCATTGTTCACCCGAGGCTCATATTTAAAAAAAAATATATATATAGAAATATTAATTAGAAGTCATAAACTGCAGAAAATTATTGATAGAGTGTAAAAATGTATGATTTATGAAAATATAGATATTGTCTCACTGTGTACCACTTGTGGTACACAGTGAGACAATTTTTGATACTCCGTTATTCTGCTTCTGTGCTTTTATAAATAACTTTTTTAAAACCATTTATACATTAATGTGTAGTGTATTTGTGTAGCTTAAAGATGTAGCAAAAATGTTTTCAAAATAATAAAAATCGTTGACATTCGTTAAGTAATAGTAATTTTCGTGTCACTGTGTACTACCCTCCCCTATATATACCAAGTGTCCCAAAAATGACTGATGGATTTTAAAATTCAGTAACTTCCAAACGGTGACAGATATTTAAAAAATTCTTGCAGGAGGGTTATGTATGATGTCAGGAGTTTTTGTACTGTGATTCTTGATTTTACTTCGGATTTCAAACAATAGAGGTCGCTGAGAGCAATAAGCGCTCATTCCAGACCCGATTTTTGGTACTTCGGGATCCATTCAATACATTTTAATCTCCTTTTTTCGCATGGAAGAAGAGAGAGGCTAAAAAATCAAGTCTTGATTTAGCGGTTATTGCTTCCAGCGCCATCTATCGATGCTATTTGTAACTAAAACAGAGAATTTCAGCATAAAAACTCCTGACATCTTACATAACACTCCTGCAAGAAATTGTTTTAATATCTATCACCGTTTGCAAGTTATGGAATTTTAAAATCCATCAATCATTTTTGGGGCACCCGGTATATATATATATATATATATATTGTAAGCAATTGTAATTATAATGGACATCCTCGTACAGTATAATATGTCTAAATTAAAAATTTACGCCTCTATTTCATTGTACAAATAAAAAAAAATTTTCAATACTTCTTTTCCTACATTATTTATCACAATTCCATAATATCTACCATTACATCATATTCAATTTCCATATTGGTAACGAAGATCATTAAAAATAAAATTTTCGTATATAGTTTTAAGTAGACATTTTTAGACATTTTGTTGCCCTTGGTATCTTTTCTTTCTCTTAATTCTCCTCTCTCTTGCTTATTTGGGGACCCTCTAACAAGCACTAAACTACTAAAAAAGAAAAAAAATATCTCGCCAGAAGGTAATGTGTGATGACCCGAACAGTGGTGAAATTTCCCCAAAAGCTGGCAAAATCCGGAAACAAAACTCACACTCTTTCTACACACTATCTTTACAGCTTGTATACTAATGTCCTTAAAATACACTGGCCTCCAAAAGTTAAGGTACAGGGACTGGATGCTTTCAATTGCACACGTTTTGTCGAATATCTACAAAAATTATTGGCGAATTGTTCTTGAACTTCTGGGATGAAAAGAACATTTTTGATTTCATATTTCTTGGTGAAGATTTAGTCGGGCCGACAATTAGGGTGCTATTAATAAATTTAATATTAAAATAATATTTGCGATCCGCTATGCAACAGAAAATGCTGGAAATGGTTTGTCACTGCGTTAAATGACTATTTGGGTCCTGTTCAACGTTTGTATGCATTTGTGTAAGCATAGGACTCATATTTGTGAAGATGTTGTGAAGATGTGAAAAATTAAAAAGTTTTTTGCTTATAGCATACAGAGTTTTCAACCAAATTTAACACAACTTTCCGAAAACTTGCCAAAGAATAGTAGCAACAGTATACTGTAATTAAAACATGAATATATTGAATATTTGATGAGATATGGGCATTTTTATGAGATAATTTTTAACTGCCCATGCGTGGAAAATTTCAAAATTTTTATTTCATAATTTGGTAGTCAGTATTTTGGGGCAACTTCTATAAAAAGTCCAGTCAAATGTTGTGAAAACTTAGAAAGATATAGTGAGCTGATTGAAAAGTTGTGGAAAATCCCTTATAATAAAGCTATTTTTAGGAAGCAACTCACTATATCGACCCTATGTTTGTGAATTTAGCGATATTTGACTGGACTTTTTATATAAGTTGCCCCAAAATACTGACTACCAAATTATGAAATAAAAATTTTGAAACCTTTCGCGCATGCGCAGTTAAAAATTATCTCATAAAAATGCCCATATCTCATCAAATATTCAATATATTCATGTTTTAATTGAAGTATACTGTTGCTACTATTCTTTGGCAAGTTTTCGGAAAGTTGTGTTAAATTTGGTTGAAAACTCTGTATGCTATAAGCAAAAAACTTTTGAAGTTGTCACACAATAACATCTTCACGAATACGAGTGCTATGCTTACACAAATGCACACAAACGTTGAACAGGACCCAAATAGTCATTTAACGCAGTGACAAACCATTTCCCGCATTTTCTGTTGCATAGCTGATCGCAAATATTATTTTAATATTAAATTTATTAATAGCACCCTAATTGTCGCCCGACTAAATCTTCACCAAGAAATATGAAATCAAAAATGTTCTTTTCATCCCAGAAGTTCAAGAACAATTCGCCAATAATTTTTGTAGATATTCGAGAAAACGTGTGCAATCGAAAGCATCCAGTCCCTGTACCTTAACTTTCGGAGGCCAGTGTATGATTAACACACCTTTATTGCTAAAAGTAAATACATTGCAGTTTATTTTAGCTTTTATCGTTTTATTGAACACTAAGGATCTTCATTGTTCAAGACGACATACTGAAAATTAATCTTTTTTTGTGCTAAATTTTAGTGTTTAGCGATGAGCTGTGCTTTAGGAAGGATGTATCAGTAGCGTTCTGAAAGACAGGATATCAACGTGATCTCCAGTGTGGAAAAAACCCGAGAACAAATGGGACTTTTGGGGAATAAACTGGGTTTTTCGAAAAAAAAAACCGGGTCTTCCAGGATTTGACCGGAAAAAAGAGTCTTTTGGGACTAAAATGGGAAGAGACCAGGATTTGTTTTGCGAAACTATGTACCTCTAGCTTTTGGACGCAAGCATTTACGAAGGTTTGAAAAACTCCGTCAAATGTCATATTTAATAAAAGCGTAAAAAATAGCAACGTTAACAGCACCAAAATTTTAAATTCTAAGCCTACCGGTTTCGGTAGCATATAGCATACCTTCCTCAGTGCTCAAAGCTTCCTCAGTGCTACCGTGTTACCACGGAGCACTGAGGAAGGTATGCTATATGCTACCGAAACCGGTATGCTTAGAATTTAAAATTTTGGTGCTGTTAACGTTGCTATTTGCACCAAGCTCCTACTTGATAATTAAATGTCATATTTACTTACTGTGTGAAAAAAAATTAATATTCAACCCATTTCAGTCGAATTAATGAAAGAGAAAAAAGTTTGTCATCTGACCTTTAAAACACGATTAATTTTAATTGCTACATTTTCCTATTTTGAGTTAAAAGTGTTGTTTTTTTACTTATTTCATTCAATAAATGTACAAAATGGCTTGAATTTTTCATTGAGCTTTATAAAATTGCATTATATGGTACCCGCGAACTCTGCATTTTATAAAAATACAGACCCTTGTTATTTAGTGACGTGATTCTCCACCCTGTCTATGAGATAGTTTTCATAGAGGACTCATAAAAGAAAAAAAAATCGAGTTTTTGCCAGGATTTTTGGAAAATCCTGTTCCCGTTGTGCGTCAGCCAGCTCTCCAAGCTCAAATTAGGTTTTTCTAACCCAACAACTGCTTAAATATACCGACTGAGCAAAAATTTGCAAAAAGGGTCTTTCTACTTAGTTTTAGAAACTTCGATACACTATAAAAAAGACAAATGTTCCTTAATCTAAGAAAATATAATACTTATAACCATGAACGAAAATAAACAATAACTTATACCGTGTTACCACGATTCTGAAAAGCGTTATTTATCTTTGCATTGAAACCTCAGAAGCCATATACAGGGTGTCCCAAAAATGACTGATTAATTTTAAAATTCAATAACTTGCAAACGGTGACAGATATAAAAAAAATTCTTGCAGGAGGGTTATGTATGATGTCAGGAGTTTTTTTACTGTGATTCTTGATTTTAGTTCGAATTTCAAGCAATAGACGGTGCTGACAGTAATTGGCGCTCAGTCGAGACCGAAACTGACGTCACTCAGCATTGATGCGAAGGAAAGAAATTAAGGCTATGGAGTGGGTTTCGTTCGCCAGTACAGTCTTGCTCTTAGGCCCCGATTCTGAAAGCATTCGATATGATTTCAATGCATTGTTGCCATGGAAACAACAAATTCTTCGATAGTGGAATAGAGCGTTCAGAACTAGGCATGGATTTGACAAGCAGTATTCGAGTTTGCAGGCGATTTTCATTTATGAAGTTTTATTTTCATGGATTAAATTACTTTTTATGGTCTGATTTAAATAATATTTTATGCATCGTATTTTAACACTAGGTGAAGAGGGCCGAGATCCAGATAGATTTTTCGCCGCTTAGCGAAACGAGATTGAACAATCAGAAGCCTACATTTTTGCAAACAGCGAAAAATTCGCTAAAAATACAGGCTTCTGATTGTTCAATTCTATTTTGCTAAACAGCGAAAAATTTATCTGCATCCCGGCCGAGATCTTGCTTACAGTCTTGCTCTTAGGGCCCGATTCTGAACTCTTTAGATATGATTTCAATGGAATGTGTTGTTGTCATGGAAATAACTCGGAATTGGTTAGTTAGTTATTTAAGCTATGAGGTATTCGCTACGGCTTTTACCGGCATGACCTCAAATGATCTTAAAATGGCGTTATTTCTTTGAAACAACCTTCCTCCACGAGGAAAAAAGGCAGAAACTTGGAATTGGCCATGAATATAACAAGCAGTATTCTAGTTTGCTGGTGATTTTACATTTATGAGTATTTACGGGAATTTTATCCAACTAATTTGCAATTTTAGTTAAAATTTCGGGAAATGATGGCAATGCAGGTATGTGAGAGCTGCACAGAAATCGAATCCGTCACATCTTCATTTGTTATTTTGCCACGCAATCTGCTAGTGAGAACTTTTGAAAGGGTATACGTTATTAAAAATGGTTTATTCATTGGAACTGAGGATATTTCTTATTTTGGAGTATTACCACCTGGAACACAGTTGTGTTCAAACGAGGCGCAGTTTTGAAAGGAAATTGAATGTCCGAAACGGTCCGTCTGTCAATACGACAAAGACTTTGTTCGAAAAAATTTGAACAAATGGGGAACGTCAATGATAACCGTAATGCAAATGTTGGCTGGCGCCGCCGTCGCGTTGCAGTTACTGAGTCGAATGCTGAAGCCGTACAGCAGGTCATCGTACAGCGGCCCCCGACTTCAGTTAGCCATGTTGCAGCTTGTGCTGGATTCCTAAGAATGACCAGGCACCGTATCATGCGCCACAGTCTTCACATGTTCCCGTAGAAGATACAGACTCGCCAACCCCTGAGTGAGGATGCCATTCTTGCACGTTGGAATTTCGCGAACACTACTCGAACATTTCGCTGCAGCTTTTAGATGAGGGTGAAATCGATAATGGAAATATATGGTTCTTTGATGAGGCATATTTTCACCTCAATAGCTTTATCAACAAGCAGAATTCGCGCATTTGGGGGAACCGAAAATCCTCATGTTGCTGTACCGTCATCCCTGCATCCCCAAAAACTAATGGTCTGGGCCGCGATATCCTCGAAAGGAATAATTGGCCCCTTTTTTCGAGAGCAAACGATGAATGCTGCACAATATCTTGAAATTCTGGATGAATTTGTGGCGATTTATAATGATTTGGAGGACCTATCGAACGCCTCATGGTTCATGCAAGATGGTGCTCGTCGGCATCGAACGCCTGTAATATTCGATTTCCTCAGCGAGCATTTCAATGATCGTGTAATTGCCTTGCATTACGACATGCATAAAGGAAGTGGCATGGCATGGCCTCCTTATTCTCTGGATTTGACGCCATGTGACGTCTTCTTTGGGTGTACCTGAAAGACCTGTTATACGTCAAACTCCACAAACAATTGCGGAACTGAAACAACACATCTATACTGCATTTGTGACATTTCCAATTAACATGTTTGCACGTGTGTCTGGACATTTTTGTCTCAGAACATTTGGTCTCTCACAACTCTGGGCATTTTTGTTACTGCAAATGTTGGTTATTTTCAAAACATCGTTGTTTCATTTTCTTTGCAACAGTCCTTGAAACATTCTGATAACGGATTTTATTTTTCCTACTTTGTAGTGCCACATTTCGGCGAAAATGTGCACTATATTTGTAAATTGGGGAAAAAATGTAATATAACATTTTAATCGATCGTCACATAAGTTTAGACTAATGTGTTCATAAATTATAAATTTATGAAAAGTGCGTATCTTTAACACCATCTACCCCATGCTTTTCTAAAATAAATCACCCTACTGTTCTGGTGTAGAGTATTATGTAATCTGAATTCGCAACCGGCTGTGGAGGAGGCTTATTTTGATACAACAATCTAAGGATTTATTTAACACGTTCACGCTGGGTCACACTCTACTGTCTCAGAGTTGTTAAGTCTCCGGCTTTTTGCACACCACTATTATTTTAGAGAAAATGTTGTTCCTTTAAATCGGCCAATTGTTCTAATTAAATAAAACAACATTTTCTGTATTAAAATACTGGTATCCAAAAAGCCGGAGACTTGGCAGCTCCGAGACAGTCGAGTGTGACCCACCGCGCCGGCGTGAACGTGTTAATACAACAATCAACTCGCTAAGGATAAATACCCCCCACCCTCTCAAAAATGTCCTTCTGAAGTGCAGTGGATTTTTTTCCCATTTACTATAGATGATAATTGAAACACTAAACACGTATAATTATAAAATATTCTTCTTTAAATAAAGTGATTATTGTAATATTAAAAATTCTCTCTCAATCCCCCCTCCCCCCGGACTACTACTACCAAATATCTCTGAAAAACTGTAAACTGAACCCTCTTGCAAAAAAGTTGGTAAACAACCCGTAAGAACGACCCACCCTCTCCTCACATTCTAATCACTTGACATGACATGCTAGCTGACTAGAGCAGCAAAGAATGTCGTTTTCTGTTCATAAGACGGAAAATGCCTTTTAGACTTTGTTCTTACGTTAACACTACAAAAACCGCCAGATTAAAAATCTAGGTCGTCGAGTAAAGAATATTGGTTGCCAGTGGCGACCGGATTTGTCAAGCCCTGATTATTACAATTAATGTGTTTAAAAAAAAAAAAATATATATAAACTAAAATTTTTAAAATTACAATTGCATTCCAACAGAAAGTGCTATTAGAAATACGGTCTTAATTTATGTCAAGATAAGACTTTCATTAAACATTTGTTTATGGCCTTCAGTAATTTAAGTACTACTAAGTTGTAGAGTCTTGTCAAATTTAATTTGAACTTAGTTTATCCGATTAGATATCATTGAAATCTTTATTATTAAATATATATGCATATTAGCATTGTGTGTAGAAAGAGTTACCAAAGTGTAAAAATTCAAACTCCAAGAATTTTTTTAACACATTTTTACAATTTAAAATGGATGTAGATAAAACATATTTACTAATTTTATTTTATCAAACATCAAGATGAAGCTGCATGTACAATATTTTAATATCAGACTATCAAACAAAATTTTAATTAACTAGAATATATTTTATTTTTTTAATTTTAATGCAACGATAGAATACTCATATTCAAAAGGGTTAAACAAGGCAACTTCTAATATTTGTTTTTAGGTAGTTATTTTGAACAACAAAATACTATTAACCATTTTCACGATTTTTTTCAATATTCATAAAACCTACTGACGAACTTCTTTAAAAGATCTAAAATTTCTTAGAATGTAACAAAAGTTATGGAATTTTTAACAACAACAAAAAATACTAAATCTCTTCACCTAGTTTTAAAATACGATGGATAAAATATTCTTTAAATCAGACCATAAAAAGTAATTTAATCCGGGAAAATAAAACTTCATTAATGTAAAATCGACTGCAAACTCGAATATTGCTTGTTAAATTCATAACGCTGTATTCCACTGTCGAAGAATTTTTTTATTTCCATGGCAGCAACGCATTCCATTGAAATCATATGGAATATGTTCAGAATCAGGTCTCCTTCACATCAATCACCGCCCCCTGAATACTAAGCCTGAGCGTTGACACAAAAATGGCGGCTGCCGAAGGCGGATTTTTTTTAACGTAGGTACGGTCCCTTAAATGTAGACGCCAGTATTTTATAAAAGTTTTCTTTAACTTGTTTAATCTCAGAAAAAAAAAAGCGGAAAAATCTTTAAAAAATTATTGGTACGAATATTTAAGGGACCGCACACACGCTGAAAAAAATGCGCTTTCGGCAGCCGCCATTTTTGTGTCAGCGCTCAGGCCTAGTATTCAGGGGGCGGTGCATCAAGGCTGAGTGACGTCAGTTTCGGCCTCCACTGAGCGCCAATCGCTGTCTGCGTCATCTATTGCTTGAAATTCGAACTAAAATCAAGAATCACAGTAAAAAAACTCCTGACATCATACATAACCCTCCTGCAAGAATTTTCTAAATATCTGTCATCATTTGCAAGTTATTGAATTTTAAATGAAGGATGTGCAGACGCCAAAATAACAAAATGTTCGCAAACACGAAACAAGCCTATAGGGAAGTGGTATGTATGGATACATTCTTTTATTTTGGCGCACTGCGCATCCTGCCCGAGTGGAAATATCACGAATTGACCAATCATTTGATAGCAACGTATTTCGGCAAATACAAACAGGGAAAGTTAAGAATATTTTAACAAGTTGTTAGCGTTATTTTTGTGATAACTCAAAAAGCGCGTCTTCGATTTTAACGAAATTTTTTATTGATTGAAGTACTTATTTTGAGCATTATTATGTAATTTTTTAGTTGATGTAAATATAATATTATTATATTAATATTTAAAAAAATATTTTTGTTTATTTTTCTATATTAAAAATTATGCAAAAATGCGAAAAAAATATATAATATGAATTAATATATGCTTCAATAATTGGCATTGGTTTCATTTTTTTAACTTTTATACTTTTTGAGAAAAACGTATTTGAAAAATAGTGGCGCCGGCGCATACTTTCCTGATTATCTCAAGGACAGTTCAAGGTCAGGGATTAAAAATACTCTATATTGTATTCTATTGGTAAGCCTTATTACCACATATATTATTTCAAACATCGGCCATGGGGAGCATTTCGCTATGCTTATCCGGCTTGACCCTTTATTGTTTACTTAAATGGCAACACTATTTTGATGCTCTGAAATGTAAAGCTTTTTCGTGAATTTTCTTTAGAGAAATTCGAAGTGTTTATAAAAATCAATTTACACTAAATTGTTATACGTATATTAAAGTAGAAAACAGTATTCTTTTAGTTGATAGATAAAAAAATTCGGTTTCGCAGCTGATGGGCGGAGCCGTTCAAAAAAGACGGTGATGTATACTGGACCCGATAGTAACCTTGAAAAATGAGACAATAAATAGGTTTTTTTCCCCAAAAGCCTAGTAAAAGACGTACCTGTTTAAAAAATATACATTTTTAATGAAATATCATCAATTCAAAGTAAAATGTAAATTTTCAACGAAAAATTTAGTTACATAAAGTTCCACAGGAAAAAAAGATATCAATATTTTGTAAAATATACTACCTATTTTACTAGAAAAGTATGTGAGGTTCAATTTTCAAAATAATCAAGTTGACTGATTCAAAATTGGCGAAGCTACAGTTTCCACCGATTTTGAAAATACTGTTCTGTAAAACTTGCTGTGGCGTTCTGTATTTCTATACTCCAAATTTGTCCTTCCAATTTCGATATCATAGCTGCCAACAATAAGGTTTTTTAAATTTTAACGAGAACTTTGAACCAGATTTTCGTCTTACGAAATGAAACCAAATAAGCATCACATAGTAACAAGTGAAATTATGAAAAAATTTATCAAATAAATTTCTGGTACCACGTATATTTTTTGATTTACAAATAAACGGAAGGTTGGCATCTATTCTATATCTGTTTATGACTAATAAAATACAGGGTGATTCAAAAAAGATGGGAACAATTTTAAGAGGTGATAGTACACACCCAAACAAACATTTTGTATCAAAGAATGCATGGTCGAAAACTAAACGTAAAAAAGTTAGAGGGCGCCAAAAGTTATGTTCTTATACGAGGCAAAAACAAGCAATGAACGATTAAGTTAAATTACGAAAACAAATTTAATGGCATTTGATTACAATAAATGCTCAAAACATTGACCGGTAGCTGTTATGCACGCAGTTCAACGGCAAAGAACAGATTGGCGAATTTTCTGAAACACACCAGGCATATCGCGAACTTTCCCTACAGCAGCCGAAAGCTTGGCGACAAGTTCTTCTGCGGATTCAATGGGAGTCTCATACACAAGAGCCTTTAGCTGTCCCCACACACAAAAAAAAATCGAGACATGAAAGATCTGGCGAGTGCGGTGGTGCCTGGTGTGTTTCAGAAAATTCGCCAATCTGTCCTTCGCCGTTGTACTGCGTGCATAACAGCTGCCGGTCAATGTTTTGAGCACTTATTGTAGTCAAATGCCATTAAATTTGTTTTCGTAACTTAACTTAATCGTTCATTGTGTGTTTTTGCCTCGTATAAGAACATAACTTTTGGCACCCTCTAACTTTTTTACGTTTAGTTTTCGAACATGCATTCTTTGATACAAAATGTTTGTTTGGGTGTGTACTATCACCTCTTAAAATTTTTCTCATCTTTTTTAAATCACCCTGTATAACTTTTTTTTTGTATAATGTAGATTTTAAGAGAGAAAAAAAATCCAAAATTTAGTGTTAACCCTGGAACAAAATTTTCCATCGTATTTTAGTTTAAACCGCAGACATATACGTCAATAACTTGATTTTATATTGATGTTTAAATCTGCCAGATACTTTTGGACCCTTTGCACGTAGTTCCTTAAAAAGTGTAGAAAAGTTTCTATAGCTTTTTACTTCTTTTCAAAACATGCTGAAAAAGAACAATATAAACGAATGAACAGAAGACACTATGGTAACATTCGGAATATTTTCTCATTTATCTTTACTCATTTTCGACATACATTTCTCTTGAATAAGAACAAGATATTTATATCTAGATGGATACGTAAGAAATAACAATGTTTTGTTAAAAAACGAAAATATTTTTTGCTTGATTACCTGCAAAATAATACTTTTTATTTTTCGGCCCCTTTTTAAGGATTTGGAATGTTTGTTTATACTCTGAGTTAAATAACGCCAAGTTTCCCCTCTGTCACACCAGCTTTCCCCATCCCCATAATAGTCCAGGCAATAGAGACCGTTTAGGAGCTCTACCTAGCAAAATTCATGGTAGTTCTGGAAAAAGGCTTACTATATGTTTTTTTGGGTAGCTGAATCCGAATTTTTAACTTCCCACCAAAATTTTCCCCGGCAAACCCCCCCCCCCCCCACACACACACAAATTTTGGTAAAATGCCCCCAAAAAAGGTTTTTATTAAAAAAATCAATTTTTTTATTGTTTTAGGGAAAAAGTATCTAGAAATTCAGAAAGTAGACAAAATGTGCAACAAATTAGATATATGACATTATGACTTAGGATGAAGGGGAAGGGGGGATCTGCCTCGGAAACATGCGCGCGTTGCTGTGTGAACTAAGTTGCGCAATTCCAACTAACCACTCACACGTTTACATTCGCCCTCCCATCTTCCCTCCGAACTTTCTCTATAAGGTTTACTTTAAGTTTTTTGGGTCGCTGAATCCGAATTTTTAACTTCCCCTCAAAATTCCCCCCCCCCCAAATAGTTGTTTTTAACTTAAACTTCTTATTGTTTAAGGGGAAAAGCATTACAAAATTCAGAAACTAGACAAAATTTGCAACAAATAGGATAGATGACATTATGACGTAGGATGAACGGGGAGGGGGAGGGCTGCCTCTGAACATGCACTGCGGCGCTAAGTGCACTAAGTTATGAAGTCCAGGCAATAGGGGATTTTACCTGGAAAAATTAATACTAGTTCTGGATTTCGATTCACTTTATGTTTTTTGGGTCGCTGAATCCGAATTTGTAACTTACCACCAAATTTTCACCCGGCAACCCCCCCAAAAAATTGATTTTTTGAAAAAAATTGGGTTTTTGAGAAAAGCGCGCGGGGAATGTTCCGAGGCAGCCCTCTCTCTCCCTGTGTATCCTACGTCATAATATCATATATCCTATTTATTGTAAATTTTGTCTAGTTTCGGAATTTCGTAATGCTTTTGTTCTAAAACAATAAGAAATTTAAGTTAATTACAACTATTTTGGGGGGTTTTCGGGGGTGTGAATTTTGGGGGTAGGTAAAAAATTCGGATTCAGTGACCCAAAAAATTTAAAGTAAACCTTATAAGGAAAGTTTGGAGGGGAGATGGGAGGGCGAATGTAAACGTGTGAGTGGTTAAGTGGAATTGCACAACTTAGTCCACGCAGCACCGCGCGCATGTTCCGAGGCAGATCCCCCCCCCTTCCCCTTCATCCTAAGTCATAATGTCATATATCTAATTTGTTGCAAATTTTGTCTACTTTCTGAATTTTTAGATACTTTTCCCCTAAAACAATAAAAAAATTGATTTTTTTAATGAAAACCTTTTTTTTTTGGGGGGGGGGGGTTGCCGGGGGAAATTTTGGTGGGAAGTTTCAAATTCGGATTCAGCTACCCCAAAAACATAAAGTAAGCCGATTTTCAGAACTACCATTAATTTTGCTTGGTAAAATTCCCTATTGCCTGGACTATAACGTGAGAATGAAGATCGATGAAAATCATTCGGAAAATATAGTGGCCTCAAACCCTTTAATGCAAAAAAATTAACTCCCTGCACCACCCACTGAATACTAGGCTTACGCGTTGACGCAAAAATGGCGGCTGTCACAGGCAGATTTTTTTTAAGAGTGTGTACGACCCCTTGGATTTAAACATCAGTAATTTTTAAAAGATTTCTTTGACTTATTGAATCACAGAAAAACAGGGATGACAGCCCCGGGAACCCAGCTTTCGCTTTAGAGTATAAGTGCAATCCCGGGGGGGGGGGGGGAATCACAGAAAAACAAGGTGGAGAAAACTCTTAGAAATTTTTGGTATTGAAATTCAAGGGACAGTACAAACTTTGAAAAAAAAAATCCGTCTACAACAGCCGCCATGTTTGTGTCAGCGAGCAGAGTAGTATTCAGGTCTAGCATTCCTTACTTCAGTGGCGTAGCAATTCAAAATTATGATATAGTCTAAAGTAGTCATTTTCAAATAAATTAAAAAATTAGGATTAACAATAATTATTGAAATGTTTATGAAGATAATTCATAATTCAAACTACTTATTATTTCAATTATTAGGAAATCAACATTTTATTTTTTTAGGCAGATGATTTAACTGAAAAATCTGGAGAATTATTGCTATCAAATTAGGAGACAACGGGTGTTTGAGAAAGCAGAGTCCTCCTTATATAATAAATATTTTCACAGAAAATAAGAATTCTTAAAGTATCAGTGTATGTAAGTGTATTTCCCTTTTACATTTCATAACAGTTAAATTTCCTGAAACTACTTGAAATCTTACTTGGAGAAATACTGACATGAATGAAATAAAACTGCGGATTGAAAGGAAAGGAAAAAAAAAAGAGTCGACTTTGAGGTCCCTGATTTGCCAGTTGTACACATTAGAAATGTTATCAATATTTATACTGCTTCTTTATATACAGAGTTGTTCTTTCAGAAATGAATTTCTAAACACTGAAAATAAAAAATAATAATATTTACCACAGCGCTTAATGGAATAAAAAATGGGACGTTATTTGGATAGAATTCGTTAAGAAAATAAAACTGTCAAGGGTTAAGCTGTATATTACGTTTTGTGTTAATTTAGTACTTATCTCATGCCCACCACAAACTTAAAATTCGTTATAATGTTTTCCTTTATTTAGTAAAACGACTTTGCACTCCTTTTTATGGCGTTTTGTCATGTACACTGCTTGTGGGCGCTTCCTATGCATTGTCCATCAGTTGTCTGTCATCATGTTTATTAGTGTCTAGTATAGGGGTAGGCAACCTGTGGGACGTGGATGTATTTTCAGAGACACCCAAACTTGATTTTTACTGAATTTTTTTCTTTCAATATTTTAAATAATTTTATTATAACAATATATAAATTAATAATAATTTGGAGTGCAATTTTCAATAATTGAGATTAACAATAAAATTATTATCCTGTCCTTCACATTGTGTTTATTATTATGATTCTTTCGTATAAATAGAGTTTGTCTTCTTAATAAAATTTAATAAGCCTGCTGGTAATTATACACAATTAACGGTAAGTATACGCATTTTTAAATTCTCTGTTTGACAATAACGTACATCAATTATAGGGAATTTCATGGTGGCGATAACGTAGAACAATATTACGTTTGAATATAATGTGCTATACAGGAAAACGAAAATTTTGAAGTCTTGGCACTCGAAACAAATTTCTATAACAGGTACGGGACAACACTGTTGAAAGTTGCCGACCACTGGTCTAGTGTCTTTGTGACTAAATATCCAAGTTACATTCAAAATAAATGAATCATATTTTCCTCTGCTCGTCTGTGGTTATTTAGCAATTTCCATTCATTATATTACACCTTGTCCCCTAACATCTCATTTCCAGATCCCTAAATCATGAAATACAGGGTGACAAAAATAATCTGCTTACAAGTCAAACAGAAATTAAAAACACTACTAAATTCGTTTGCCAAAGTTTTATAATATTTACATGAGAAAGAAAAACCTTGGACCTCACATTAACAGATTGTGTAAGTTTTGTGATAATGGTCTCTCAGAAAATGCGATTGTCTCATTACATCCTGAGGACATAAGACAATGAGAGACGCTTTGTGTGCTGAAAGTTCAAAGACAGACTGTATCGGATGCCGCGAAACGGTTCTAGCAGTTTGGATATATGAGAGACACACTGTAAAAAAAATACTGCCAATTTTCCGGTATGAATCGGAAAAATAGTTGCCCTTATCATACCGGAATAATTTCCGACGCAGCTCGGAATAAAATCCTTAAAAATAAGGAAATAGTCAGTAAAACGCTATTTTCCGGATTTTATTCAGAGCTGGGTTGGAAATTATTCCGGTACGATAAGGGCAACTATTTTTCCGATTCCTACCGGAAAACTGGCATTATTTTTTATACAGTGCAGACAAGGTCGAGATAAAAACGAAGCGTCAGCATTTCTAAGAAATGCAAAGTGATCGTAAAGAAGATTTTGGACGCTTTCACGAAAATGTACAAATATATATATATATATATAACACAAACTGGTACACTGTAAAAAAAAAAAAAAAAATAGGACCAGATTTCCTGTAGGAATCGGAAAAATATTTGCCCTTATCGTACCGAAAAAATTTCCGACACAGCTCGGAATAAAATCAGTAAAATCGGAATAAAATCCGTAAAATTGGAATAAAATCCGTAAAGTACCATTTTAATGAATGTTTCTTTTTTTTTTACAGATTTTATTCCGAGCTGGGTTAGAAAATTTTCCGGTACGATAAGGGCAACTATTTTTCCGATTCCTACAGGAATACTGCTCGGATTTTTTTACAGTGTAGACTGTTTAACAATTTTTGACAGGTTTTTGGATGCCAGTCTAATAAAATGAAACAGTCCCAAAATATTACGGTGTCCGACAAAAATTTTAAGATTGTAAAAATGAATAGCATGATTGAAACATAATCAATGTTAAAAAGTGTTTGAAAATTTCTACAATCGAGCTTGTCCACAACAGACAGACACACTGTAAAAAAAAATACGACCAGTTTTCCTGTAGGAATCGGAAAAATAGTTGCCCTTATGGTACCGCAAAAATTTCCGACCCATCTCGGAATAAAATCCGTAAAATACCGTTTTATTGACTATTTCCTTTTTTTTAAAGGATTTTATTCCGAGCTGGGTCGGAAAAATTTCCATGCAACTATTTTTCCTATCCCTACAGGAAAACTGGTCGGATTTTTTTACAGTGCCGAGAAATTAAATTCGAACGAAGTATGTTTTTAGTTCATCATTCATTATCGAAAGATGGCAAAAGTTCCACTCTATTTTGGGTTGTGTTTTTTAACTGTTAAAACTCTGCTTGCTTTTGTCAATGAAGGCGTGAAAATCAACCATCAATCGTACCGTCAAAATATTTTGGAGGTTGTATTGCTTTCCTGGATCCAAGAGAACTTTGAAAATGAAAAATTAAATCTCCAACAAAATCCTCATTCAGCAGACAGAAGGGGAAGATAATATAAATGGTACATGTAATATTTGACAGGCTTCTTAAGCGCACAAAAATGACGCAAGTGATATATTACAAACTTCTAAAGATCACAAAAATTTCTCAAGTATATCATGGAAACTTCTTAAAAGAACAAAAATGGCTCATGTACTCTCTAGATATTAACCAAATGGGTTATTGTGCATGATCATATTACAGAAAAGAGTTTGTTTTACGCCAGCTTCACTGAGTTTAGAGTCTCTGAAAAAAGCTGTCTCACAGACGTTTAGCGTCTCTGAAAAAAGCTATCAAGGTGGAATGATGAAATATCAAGTGAAAAATTGCGGTCTGTTGCTAAACATTTGACCAAAAGATTTTGCTTTTACGTCAAAGCAAAATGCAGCCAGTTCGAAAATTTGTAATTCTTCTGTAAGTCATAAATTTACACTCTTTCTATTAGCAAACCAATTTTGACTTCTGTTGTTATTAAAAGAATTATAAACAAAAGCGTATGTCTGAATTATTTTTTCTACCCCATTTTTACCAAAGAGTTCCTTGTCCTCATACATAATCAACAAACATTTTCTTTTGAGCAAATTTAATAGTTGACTGACGGTTTTACAATAAGTTATGTTTGTGAAAACCCATCTGATTCTCCATCTTCTGTATCCAAACTTATTGAAGTGGATTTCTGAGATTAATCTCATGCTGTTTGTATATTTTTCTTTTCTGTACTATATTATTTTATTTTAACTTTATATTTTTTTTCTTCTTTTGTAGAAAATATATTATTTTTACACATTCATGAATCTCATTTAGCTGTTGAGTTCTATAAAGTCTACATTAGCAAAAGATCTGTTGTTATTTTTTAATACTTGCGCACAGTTATTAAAGCAGCATATGTATACAAGGATGTCTGATCCTGCGGTTGGTTGCCTTAGGATTGTTTATACGCATAGCAAGAAAAACTGTCTGATGAGCAGCTTCTGAGAAAAAAACAACTCGGTAGTTAGTGCCAAAGCTGTATACAAAGTAGGCACTGACACTTCCGTACCAAAATCGGTTGCGAGATTGCAGCATCACAACTCAATAGTGTTGGCACATTGAAACTCGCAAGATATCGGCGGTACTGTAGTGCTTAGTCAAGTCTACTTATATAGAGAAGGGAATATCGCCATGCAGTATTAAATTCCAAATTTAAACCACTAGACCAATTAACTTAATATGTGAAATCTAAAACATCAAATTTCATACTTGGTTCGAAAAGATTTAAACTGTTTCATGGATTCAAATGAAAATAAAAATGTGTGTTGTAAATTTGCATTTTGCCGGTTAGAATAATTTGGCGGGAAGTGCTCGATTAAAAATAATCACAAAAGCTAATAAGGTTGTTTCAAATGAATGAATGTCCATTCTTAAGATTAGAATTCGCGTGAACCATATAACGAGCTTAATACTCGTTTTAAGGGCATGATTAAAGCACTGGCCAACATGACCATGTTTTTTATTTCTGGTCTTCTAAATATTGAGGTCGAAAAATTTTTGTGCGCGTATTTACTGCTTAGCTCTTAAAAAAAAAAAAAACGACAAAAGCTTTTGGTCAAGTAAAAAAAATGATAATTCTTTTTCTAAAAGCAATTGAAAACAATCATTTAATTGGTTATTTCACTCAATATTCACTTAAGTTATAATTATAATCCGTCTTCCCCACTTTTAAAGTAAGATGAGGTGAAAAGTAAAATATATGCAGAGTGTTCTGTCAAGACTTCATAAACTGTGAAGCGCGAGAATCCTCACTCCGAGTACATGAAAATTGATTAAAGAACCATACATTTACGACGCATAGTTTACGAGAAAAAAAAATAATGACGGTCCAGTTGAGGATCGAAAATAAGCTTTATTAGGGATGGATAAACAACAATTGCAATTGTCATTGTGTTTGCATGAAAAAGTGCTCAAAATGTGTTGGAGTTAAAATTTTTAATTGTACCCCAAACTCTTAATGTGGTGCATTCGGAATCAACATCATTCCGAACCGATTTTTTATATTTCGATTACTTTGAATGCATTCTTTTATTTTCATGATATAGTGTACGTTGATATTTCTGTACTGTGCAAGTATATCAATTAACGAAGCTTCTGAATGGAATGTGGAACGATGGCAATTTGCTTGAGTTGTAACTTTAAATATGTTAAAGAATGGACGCATTCTTAAGTGGAAACTAGTGTAGTTAATTTCCATTTTCAAAGAATCACCGTCCACCACCACTGTGTTTAACTGCACGAGTTCAATGAGTTTTCACTTTAAAAATACACTTGCGTAATAATATTTAAATATGTGATATATCAAAATTCCCAGAAAAAGGCTGAATGTTCATGTAAATGCTTTATTTTATTTTCTTTTAATGCTTGATGAGAATGAACAAATGTTTCTTATAAATAAAATTCAATGGCTGACATGTGCCTTTTTGAGACCAGAACAAATGCCTAGACCACTGCTTTTACTACTTTGTTTATTTCCTATCATGGTAATGGGCCATGTTATGCTATTTAAACACCTGATAAATATAATTATGTGTGTTTTTGATGATATATAAACTATTTAAAAGTGTGGGCATTTTATCTTGAATTCTGATTGACTATATTAATATGCTATGGCACAAGTTTCAGAATTAACTTATACCTTTACGAAACTGCCGGACTATTATTATCCTGCCTAGAAGCTCTAGAAAAGCGTATTGATTGATTGAAACTATTGGGAGCGTATTAAAAATTCAGCGGATGCCTCAGATCATGATTAAAGAGACTTTGAGTGGCAAAAACGCAGAGCTTATACTACCATGCGTGAATCTCTTGGAAGAAAATTTCAAATTCTTATCGTTCAAACAGAAAGCGGAAAAGGAGCTTGTGATATTTTAAAATTGAATTTTGAACCTACATCTCGAGTACGCTTTGCAGGATTAGTTGCTGAATTTCTAAAAATGAAATTAAACCCGTCAGAAGAAACTCCCAGTTTATTTTCAAGAAAATTGAAGAGAAAAGCTTCCAATTAAAAAGTCCTTCCGGCCAGTGCCGGGAGGAAGAGGTAGCTTTCATAATCCTTATTTAAAAAAAGCCAACTTATATCATGCAAACACACGAAGCTCAATTTAGTGGAAACCGAATATAGGAGATTCAATACTAATTTTTATCAATATAATGAATGAGAATTTCGCGAAATTAGTCAGCTTTATTCAAGCTGCTTTTCTTTAAAGTAACTTATATTTGGCTGCCAAATTCGGCAATTTCTTAAAGTGCCTGTCATTTTAAGACAACATGGTGGATGAGGCTAAGCAGTGAACTTGGTCGAGACCTTAGTAATTTCTGTGCACATGCTCACTCACATCGGAATCGGTTAATATATAGGAGTGCTGTCGCATGCAAAATATCAGATTTTTCAAAATGTCACCCACAATAGAAATTGAAACTGGTATATCTGAGCCATTTTTTAAGGTAAAGAAAAACAAAAAATGCTCCTGAATCCTTATATCAAGATCAAATACTTAAGAAAGAAACCTTTTCAATTTCTAATTTTTTTGCACCTCACTTTAAATATATATATATTTTAATTTAATGGCCGCCATTTTGAAACAAGATGGCTGATAAATCTGGCAAGCGAACTTGGTCGAGGTGTTGATGTATACTATCCACATGCCTTCTTACATCGAAATAGGCGAATACGTGTGTTATCGCGTGACAAATACAAGATCGTTTCAAAATGTTAGCCATGCTAGAAATTCAAAGTGCTATAAATCAACCATTTTTTAAGATATCAACAAAAGAACAAATTTTCAGAAACAAAAACTGCTCCGGAATCTTTGTATCAAGGCCAAACACATAAAAAAAATCTTTTTCATTTTCCAATTTTTTAATACCTCATTTTGAATTTTAAATTTAATTTTTTTTAAATGGCAACCCTTTTGAAACAAGATGGCGAATGAAGCTGTCCAACGAACTCGGTCGAGACATTGGTATGTACTATGTACAGACCAAGTTACATCCAAATAGGTTCATAAATACGCCTGCTATCGCGTGACAAAAATCAGGTCGTTTTAAAATGTCAGCCACAAGAGAAATTCAAAATGCTATTACTCAGCCATTGTTTTTTTAGATATAGACGAAAGAAAAACTGTTCCGGAATCTTTGTATTAAGGTCAAACACATACAAAAAAAAATCTTTTTCATTTTCCAATTTTTTGGTATCTCATTTAATTTTTTTTATTTTTTAATTTTTTTAAATGGCCGCCATTTTGAAACAAGATGGCGGATGAAGCTGGCCAACGAACTCGGTCGAGATATTTGTATGTACTATGTACACACCAAGGTATATCCAAGTCGGTTCATAAATACGCCTGTTATTACGTGAGAAAAATCAGGACGTTTCAAAATGTCAGCCACGCTAGAAATTCAAAATGCTATAACTCAGCCATTTCTTAAGATATATACGAAACAAAAACTGCTCCCGAATCTTTTTATCAAGGTCAAACACATAAGAAGAAAATATTTTTTCAATTTTCAATTTTTGGTACCACATTTCAAATTTCAAATTTTCTTAAAAGTTTAAATGGCCGCCATTTTTAAACAAGATGGCGGGTGAAGCTGGCCAACGAACCCGGTCGAGACATTGGTATGTACTATGTATAAACGAAGTTACACCCAAATCGGTTCATAAATACGCCTTTTATCGCGTGACAAAATTCAGGACGTTTCAAAATGTCAGCCACGCTAGAAATTCAAAATGCTATAACTCAGCCATTTTTTAAGATATAGACGAAACAAAAACTGCTCCGGAATCTTTGTATAAAGGTCAAATACATAAGAAAAAAATATTTTTCCATTTTTAATTTTTTGGTACCACATTTCAAGTTTTAAATTTTTTTAAAAATTTTAAATGGCCGCCATTTTGAAACAAAACGGCGGATGAAGCTGGCCAACGAACTCGGTCGAGACATTGGTATGTACTATGTACACACCGAATTACATCGAAATCGGTTCATAATTACGGGAGTTACAGTGTGACATAGGTCAGATATATATATATATATATATATATATATATATATATAAATTTTGAACGGAGGGTGGTTTCGGGGTCTGGGGGTCATGATCGATGAAAATATACCAAAATTTTTTGAAATCGCTTTCCTCCGAACGGCTGCAATAGGTAGCTTTTTTGTAAAGAAAGCTACCTAAAATTCAGGATTTGAAATGCTTGAACTGTTGGTAAGCTTCCAGCTATTATGCCATCTACCTGATGTATTCAATAATCTAATTTAATATTGATCAGATTAAAAAATAAAAAAATTAGATTAGAAAACATATCAAAGTGACTTATTAGTGCTCACGGAAGAAATTTAAAACGTAAAGATCAAAGTAAAGTGATGGTGCGATGCTTATGGAACGAAATTCAAAACTGTTACTTATAAAACAACCATTCCAAAGACATTTTAGTAAGTAGAAAAAAGCTGTAATTTTTAAGCAGGGGACGCGACCTGCAACCCACTAAACACTGAAATACTTAATCGGTTAATCGGATGAAGTCGAATCTAATTTTTATTTGTATTTATTACAGGAAACCCGGTCACTCAGTCGCCATAGAGGGGAAAAAGCACGTATTCTACAGTGAAACTACAAGGGAGCCTGAATTTACTCTAAAAGCGTCTTGAAATGATGGGAAATACGTAAAATTCCTTCTGAATGAGCAGCTACTGCTCATTTTATGAATAACAAAGAACTTCAAAACGAACAGTGACCTGCTCAAAACCTACAGGAATTCGCCATCAACAAGTACTGAAAGAAGAATAAGACAGTTAATCGGAAGTCTTGGATGTAAAAAATAGTGACTTTACGATATTTTACTGCTAGTTTAAATTTAGAAATTGTGCATCGCAGATTTTGTCATACTAATTTTCCTTTACTCGAAAAAAAAATGAGTAAAAGTAATTGTGTTAAAGACATGAAAAAACTAACTTGAAGAACAGAAATAAGGTATGTGAAACTTGGGTAGTAGCAAAACCTAATAGAACGTCGTTTAAAAAAGGTACTTATACAAACGCGTTTACCATGAAGTTCTTGATAAGGTGTAAAATGGATTTCAGGGGTCCCATTAAGAGAAGGAAAATACTTTTAGTCAATTATTGACGATTATTCTTTAAGAACTAAAGTCTATATAGAATTAAGGATAAAATCGAAATTTGCGAATGCTTTAAAAAGGTTTTAGTAAAACTTAAGAGGTATACGGGTCAAAAAATAAAAGTGCCCTTCTGATCAAGTAAAAAAAGTCCTTCCGGCCAGTGCCGGGAGGAAGAGGTAACTTTCAAATTCCTTATTTTAAAAAAGCCAACTGATATTATTGAAACACACGAAGCTCAATTTAGTGGAAACCGAATATAGGAGATTCAACACTAATTTTTATCTATACTAAATCATTATGAACGAGAATTTCGCAAAATTAGTCAGCTTTATCCAAGCTGCTTTTATTTAAAGTAATTTATATTTGGCTGAGATGTTGCTGTATACTATCCACATGCCTTCTTACATGGAAATAGGCGAATACGTGTGTTATCGCGTGACAAATACAAGATCGTTTCAAAATGTTAGCCATACTAGAAATTCAAAGTGCTATAATTCAACCTTTTTTAAGATATAAACAAAAGAACAAATTTTCAGAAACAAAATCTGCTCCGGAATCTTTGTATCAAGGCCAAACACATAAAAAAATCTTTTTCATTTTCCAATTTTTAATGCCTCATTTTAAATTTTAAATTAAATTTTTTTTTAAATGGCAACCCTTTTGAAACAAGATGGCAAATGAAGCTGGCCAACGAACTCGGTCGAGACACTGGTATGTACTATGTACAGACCAATTAACATCCAAATCGGTTCATAAATACTCTTGTTATCGCGTGACAAAAATCAGGTCGTTTTAAAATGTCAGCCACAATAGAAATTCAAAATGCTATAACTCAGCCATTTTTTTAGATATAGACGAAACAAAAACTGTTCCGGAATCTTTGTATTAAGGTCAAACACATACAAAAAAAAATCTTTTTCATTTTCCAATTTTTTGGTATCTCATTTTAAGTTTTAATTTTTAAATTTTTTTTTAAATTGCCGCCATTTTGAAACAAAATGGCGGATGAAGCTGGCCAACGAACTCGGTCGAGATATTTGTATGTACTATGTACACACCAAGGTACATCCAAATCGGTTCATAAATACGCCTGGTATCACGTGACAAATAAAAGGACGTTTCAAAATGTCAGCCACGCAAGAAATTCAAAATGCTATAACTCAGCCATTTTTTAAGATATAGACGAAACAAAAACTGCTCCCGAATCTTTGTATCAAGGTCAAATACATAAAAAAAAAAATATTTTTTCAATTTTCAATTTTTTGGTATCACATTTCAAATTTAAATTTTTCTTAAAAATTTAAATGGTTGCCATTTCTAAACAAGATGACGGATGAAGGTGGCCAACGAACTCGGCCGAGACATTGGCATGTACTATGTACATACGAAGTTACATCCAAATCGGTTCATAAATACGCCTTTTATCGCGTGACAAAATTCAGGACGTTTCAAAATGTCAGCCACGCTAGAAATTCAAAATGCTATAACTCAGCCATTTTTTAAGATATAGACGAAACAAAAACTGCTCCGAAATCTTTGTATAAAGGTCAAATACATAAGAGAAAAATATTTTTCCATTTTCAATTCTTTGGTACCACATTTCAAATTTAAAATTTTTAAAAATTTTTTAAATGGACGCCATTTTGAAACAAAATGGCGGATGAAGCTGGCCAACGAACTCGGTCGAGACATTGGTATGTGCTATGTACATACCGAATTACATCGAAATCGGTTCATAAATTCGGGAGTTACAGTATGACAAAGGTCAGATATATATATATATATATGGATATATATATATATATATATATATATATCAACTTTTGAACGGAGGGTGGTTTGGGGGTCGGGGGGTCATGATCGATGAAAATATACCAAAATTTTTTGAAATCGCTTTCCTCCGAACGGCTGCAATAGGTAGCTTTTTGTAATGAAAGCTACCTAAAAATAACTTGATCATGCATGGATTTCAGTGTTGACAGTTGGGCGGGATTTTTGATACTGTTTTGAAATACAAATATTCGTCTTATTTAATCTGTCATTAAATAAGTTGAATAAAATAAGTGGTGGAAATCAAGAAATCTGAATATAAAATAAACCCCGTCAAACTGGCAACACTGTTGAAGTGTTTCAGAAGAAAATCGAGAAATTTTAAACTGATTTGGGAATAAAAATCGAATGGTCTTCCATTTATACTCCCGAGAAAGTGAGAGTTGCTGGTACTTTTAACAAAGTAGCTATTAATGAAATTCAAGCAAAATTACAAGATAAACGGTTTCAAACCAAAATTTTGAGGGAAGCTACGTAACATTTGCTCTCACACACACACGCAAAAGAACTGAAAACAGTTTAACAGAACGTCTTATACCGTCAGGATTATGGACGGGATTCAAAACTCCGGTAAAACGCATAAAGAATTTTTGTTTTTTTATCATTTGTTTATGCCCCTAAAGTTAAACGAGATAAACTTCAACCTAAAGCTTTAGTAAGAATTTTAGTTTGGTATGACATTAAAACGAAAGTTTATATGATTTACATTAATAATAATAAAAAAAAGACGAAGCGTAGAAACTATACATGTGTGTATGTATCGGGTGTCCCAAAAAGGAGTGATGGATTTTAAAATTTAATAACTTGCAAACGGTGACAGATATTTAAAAAATCATTCTTGCAGGAGGGTTATGTAAGATGTCAGGAGTTTTTATGCTGCGGCTGAAAAATCGAGCCTGGATTTAGCGGTTATTGCTTAAAGCGTCATCTGTCGATGCTATTTGTAATTAAAACCGATAATCGCAGCATAAAAACTCCTGACATCTTACATAACACTCCTACAAGAATTTTTTAAATATCTGTCACCGTTTGCAAGTTATTGAATTTTAAAATCCATCAGTCATTTTTGGGACACCCGGTATACATGAAATCAGAAAAGGCGTTAAAATATTATTTCTGGTAAATACAAAAACCTTTATATAATAGGCCTGAGCAGATGAATAGAAGGAATTTCGCCAGTTGAAAATAGCACCTTCTTACGACTGATGTTCTTTTTGCATGAGGTAAAATGAAAAAGTTTACACCAGAAAAATTAGAAAGAGAAATTGAGAAATATTAATCCAAATAGTATGCAAAACTAGATCAAGCGTGGACCAAATATTGAAAACTCTTGCAATGTTAATGTCAGTGAGGTAGATTATGGGATCTAAGGATCACTTGTAGGTATTCTTTTCCCTCACAGCTTTCACTTTGACAACGCGTCGCAGGAGGGGAGAGTGGCGCTTATATATGCGAACAAAATTTACATATTGTGCGTTTGCAGGTCAACTCTGTTAGTCAATGAATGCAAATATATTTATTTTACGGGAATAATTTTTGTTACAATATATAATTATATATTTCCAAATTACACAAAGTGAAATTTAGTCTTTGAACGTCAATGACGTATTTTAGTGAGGAAAATATTCTTTTGACATCTACTGATGTAATAGGGTAGTAATTTTTAGTTTTACACAATAGAAAATATGCCTTCTTCTGAACGGTCGAAAATAGTGCGCTACAAGTTGCGAAACTATAGTAGTCACTACTTTTCCAAGTAGTTTGTAGTGCAGAGCGCTACATTAAAAAATGTAATGTAGAAAATGTAGCGTGTTACAAAAAAATTAGTAGTATGTAGCTAACGTTCACATTACTTTTAACGGTATTTTAGGAGAGGAGGAAAAAATTATATTCTTCTAATCACATGATCGTAAGTCGGTTCTTTTCTACAAAATGTTTTCTGTACAACAATATGTGAATGTCAGCGACCAATCTAAGTTGCAGTGTCATAGATTATTCCAGTTGTTGTTGCCGATAAAATAAACTAAAGAGTAAACTCTAAATAAAAATTACTTGCTAGCAACACTTTGTCTTCTAACGCATTACAGTCAATCAGGGTAACTTTGAACCATGGGGTGTAACTTTGCACAAACCCCTATTTTTCAATATTTTTGACTCTAAAAGACTAAATAAACTCCAGAACTGTGCTCTGTTGGCAAGGTTCTAAACTGAGATTTTTACTCTTTATTTTAGAAAGTAAATTAGCAACATTACACACAATTAAATGCATCATCTAACTATTTTTGTGAAGTACTGTTTTCAAGGTAATTTTGAATGCTGTTTTGAAGTTGTAATCCAATTAAACTTTCATAGTAAGTAACAATATACTCATTTATCAGACACATTATTATCTAAATGTTGTAAATGTGTTAATATTTTGTGATTATTTATTTATTAATAGTTAATAAAATGTAAAATAAGAAGGCACTAGCATTTTACCGCATTTTCAGGGCTCAAAGTTACACTGATGCTTTTAATTTACTGATTATAGGTGCTACTGTCGAAAATTTCCCATATTTGCACGTATATTTTACATAAATGCCGAAAGTGTGCATTATATATAACATGTAAATATTTTCATAAATATGTGTAAAATACATAAAAATTATTTAGAGGCGTGATTAGGGGCGGAGCTACTCAAATTTGACATTTCATACGTTCGACGTTTTTTATTCTTGTTTGATAATACTAGTACTTGTGTGTATTACTGTAACTATAGATATATTATTGAGTTAAAACAATAAAAATTGTTTTTCACTGCATTTTTATGTTTTATATGAACAATAAACAGGTTTTTTTTTTATTTCTAAATGTTCATGGTTATCTTCTTCCACTTTTATTATGCCTGATATTTGTTGTAATATCATAAATTATACAAATCTTGTGATGTTGGGAAATGTAAATTCGGAGTCTTTACATATCTGAAAACATTTTTTGGTGTTTAAAGTTGTCCTGACTACAATGCTTTTTTTTTATAATGAATTATTTTATATAAAAATCTATCATATGGTGCAAAGTTACCCTAAATGGCCGAGTAACTTTGAACCAAGCTAAAAATCCATTTTTTATTGCTTTTATCCTTATTATTCCTTAAGTTTTGATAGTCAAACAATAATTTAGGATCATTTCTTCTCTTTTATGCCTCTAGTTGCGACAATATTTTTCAAATAAGAGTGTGGCATAAGAAAATAGAGAAAATGCGGATCAAAGTTACACTGAATGACTGTATTAGATCTTATTTGGAATTGAAATTATGACAAAGAAAAATAAAATTGAATTGCCTGGTCAGCATATAAAGAGGATTAAAAAATTATCGAATAAGTCAGTGGCAACTATACTGTAACTTGTAAATTTTTCCCTTTTAATAAGAAGTTGTCAGTTTAAAAATCACACACTTTGAACATGAAGCTGCACACAGTAGTGAGTTAGAAATTTCTTTATTATTATTAATAACGATTACTGGATTGCATCTCACATCGAGTACCTAAAGCCTATAATCGTAAAATGTGTATTCTTTGGTTAAGATTTCTAGTAAAGAAAATATTCTCACCCAATTGTTTATTATTGTCGCAAAAATTTATCTTATTAACACGTCTTTTGATTGCTGTGCAATATTTGTACAATGCATGCATAACAATTAATTGAATGCGTATTCCCTTCTTCCAGATTCTAGTAGATAAAAAAAGTGCTTGAGGGGGAAAAAAAAAGGCCAAGGAATACTTAGCTTTATTTTTATTGTTATTTATTTATTTTTTTTTTTTTAGTAGCGCAGGTTCTTTATCACTAAAGAAATTGATTCGCAATGTTTTATAGTTGATTTGATATCGGTCAAAACACAAACTTGGTTTTTCCATGCAAAAAAATTACCTTTGATACGAGAATACGAATTTAGACCATCAAATGGGCCCAGTTATAAACTTTTGCAGAGTTTCTATGATTAGTTCCCGATATATTCAATATTAAAAATTGGGCTACTTTTAGAGGCCGTGTCTAAAGTTAAATATGTTACTGTAAGGTTCTGAATCATTAGACAAATTTTTAATACTTGACAACAGAAAATATTTAATCATTAGTGTTAAAAACCCCCTAAATAAATCAATTTAAAAATCCCTGAAGTACAAATAATTAACACACTTTTATTACATTTAATAACAGTTTTCATGAGAATAATCACTTTTTAGGATTCCGTACTAAAAAAAGTAATAACGGAACGATTATAAGATCATTCCTGTGTCTGTGTGTCACAGTCATTTTACTCGTAAACTATAGAACGTGGAAAGTTCAAATTGGTAATAAAGGCTATTTACAAACATGTTTATAGATTTTCAAACATTCACAAATATATATAGGAAAAATTTAGAGGGGCTAATTAAGTTACTTGAAAAAAACATCTTTTCTTTGCATATCGTGTGAAAGCTTTCGTAACGCCGAACTCAAAAATAACATTTTTTTTAAATTTTAGGTATTATATTTTCAGAGATACCGTCGAAGAT
This sequence comes from Maratus speciosus, assembly GCA_963932465.1. Taxonomy (NCBI): domain Eukaryota; kingdom Metazoa; phylum Arthropoda; class Arachnida; order Araneae; family Salticidae; genus Maratus; species Maratus speciosus. Next base: position 508,256,979 of record OZ010787.1, on the reverse strand, counting down.
GTAGTGCAAAAATATGCCCCTCTCCCTCTATTTCCGAAGCTGTTAAAAACAGACTAATTTATATAGAATTAATTACACAATTACTATGGGAATCACGACTAGTTTGCATTGAGTGGCTCTCTTAATGCACCACCCGCGTCTTTAAAGGTTAATTAAAAACCTATCCGGAAAAACGCGGCACTGACCAAAGTGGCGTTGCAACTTTGCGTCCTCCTTTCGAAGCGCGCCTAGCAAAATTCCAAATTTAAACTTTGAACAAGTGTTTTGTTTTAGGTACACTGTGAAAAGAAAAAAAATATTACTACCTTGAATTGGGTTTATGAAATGCCAAATGAAGTTTAAATATACACTACTTTTATTGTCAGAACCAAATTAAGTTTATCATAAACCGATTAGGATAGGATAAAAAAGAAAGAGTTACACAGAATAGTAATATTTGATACTATTTATGATTCCTATCTCTCGGAATTTTCATGGTATATCCATTTATACTTTTCTAATATATACAGCTATACTCAAACCCTACGTTGTATAGCTTTTTACAAAGTCTTATTATTTTGTTAGAAACGATTTTTTTTTGTATAATAAAATTACTGATTAGGATATTTATTGTACGGAACCGTCTGTAGGCGAGTAATACTCGCATTTGACTGTTTATTTGAAGAATGTACTGTCTTTCAAATTGAAGTTCAGCTGGATTTTTAAGCATAACTGAAAAATTATTATTTTACAAATGTATTAAAATTTTATATTATGCATATTAGAAGTTTCTAGATATCAACTTCTCGACAATATTTATACGTTAATGGAATTCTAAAATACTTATTATTGGTTGTAAATTACATTTTTTTAGAATGTTAATTTCCTATTTCATATCATGTAATTATGGAAATTAGATACAAGAGATTTTAAAACTTTCAATTCAAGTTACTCGTAATTTGGTATATGAGCATTAATTTTAATGCAGATTAAAAATATATTTTTCAAAATAGGGTCATTGAAAGTTGGTATTGACCCAACATTTTAAAAGAATATCCTGAATAATTTTTGAAAGACAAAACTATATATTTGAATATTTATGAGTATATTCGTGTTGATTTTTATACAGAAAAGATAAAATTAATATTAGAGATATAATCTAGACTACTTTTTCATACTTGTATTAAAATATGGATTAATTTTCTTTCACTTCGGCTTTGGGTTGGGTTCGGTTTAAATATTTTGAGCTTCGGGTCGGTTTCGGGTTAACGAATTTTTTTTCGGGTACAACCCAACCCGTGCACAACTCTATTTCCGTGCTTTCGATTTCGAGTGCAGATTGAATTTTTCGACAAAATCTAAAAGTAGAGAAGTAGTGACTACTTTCGAAAAGTAGTTTGTAGTCGCTATATTTTAAAGCAAGTAGTTGTAGTTGCAGTTAACTACATTTTTGAAAACGTAGTTGTAGTTTTATTTCGCTATTAAAAAAAGTAGTTTTCCGACGCCTGTTTTTACTCTTTTAGGAATTGACAATATTAATTTTCTATGGGATACCCCATCCAGATTTCTTTTATCATTACTCGTTCTTTTTTTAGTCTTTATATTTTAATGAAACATTGCTTTATTCTCATTTGTTGTGAGTTTTTGGGTCTTTTGTGTCTCTTTTTTGGCGCAGCATGTCCCCTAAGGAATTTTAAACCATAAAACCCTGTACAACCAACCAAAAAACCGGCCCATGCTTTTACTGGTAGGTCAATTCTATACCCATTAAAGAAGTTTTATCTGTTTAAGCTTGAGAAAACCTGAATTTCTATGCAACTCTTTATTACTGTTAGCAATCTTACAGACCGCTGCTTTTAAAAAAAAAATTATTTTAATTTGTAATTTTCAGTTTAATTATAAATACTGAAGAAATTTTGTTTCTTCCTTGTATTTTTTATCCACATCTGAATTAAAAGCCTTTTATTTTATTTTATTTTAGGCATTTCCTACAGCGCAGTGGTTTATTGGGAAAATAGCTCCGGTCGATAAAACGGTACAATACTATTAAAGCCAGATAATGAATGAACATCTTTCAATTATGAAATAGACTTCCTTTCTCCTCTATTTTCCCAAATCAAAAGCATTTAAATAGATGAAATGATGGCGCCAAATATCTTTCAATGTCACAATTATCTCTTGACTACCAGTTTCACAACCAACCGTTAAACGACTTTCTGTCTGGGAAATGATAAGGATTTGCGATATCGTAAATTTATGTCTTCTTTGTTTTTTACCGAAGGAAAAATATTCGAAACATGCACTTTTAATGAATTTTATAAATGTTTATGCACTTCTATTCGCTTATACCGTGTGTCCCAAAAATGACTGATGGATTTTAAAATTCAGTAATTTGCAAACGGTGACAGATATTAAAAAAAAATTCTTACAGGAGTATTATGTAAGATGTCAGGAGTTTTTATGCTGCGATTCTCCGTTTTAGTTACAAATAGCATCGATAGATGGCGGTGCAAGCAATAAACGCTAAATCCAGGCTCGATTTTTCGGCCCCTCTCTCTTCTTCCATGCGATAAAAGGAGATTAAATTGTATTGAATGGATCGAGAAGTACCAAAAATCGGGTCTGGACTGAGCGCATATTGCTCTCAGCGCCATCTATTGCTTGAAATTCGAACTAAAATCAATATTCACAGTAAAAAAGTCCTGACAGCATACATAACCCTCCTGCAAGAATTTTTTAAATACCTGTCACCGTTTGCTAGTTATTGAATTTTAAAATCCATCAGTGATATTTGGGTCACCCGGTACATTTATCCGGAGTTATAGGAAATATTAAAAATCCATATGGGATAACATATCATAAAGACTCTAGTTATCTGTATACGATATCGAATTTTAATGAATCTCCAGTTGTTGAAACAAAATGTTTTAGAAACGCTAAGCTTAAACGAAGATGAAGAAGAAAAAAGTAAAGTAACTTTAAGCTCTATAATTTTTTCAGAATGGAAAAGAATAGAAAAATCTGGAAAACACCAATTATTATGCCCTAATCATAAATAAAACACTTAGATTTTTAAACTCAAGTAAAAAATAATTGTGAAGAAAATGAAATCGCTTAAGGAACCTGGTAAGTTATATTTCAAGTATAGTTTTATAAAACTATACATTCTAATGCTGAAATTTTAAATGAACCTAGTTATTCTAACCAATCATGATTTACTAGTGATTAAAACGATTCGCATTAAATTAAATCTCTCAACATGAACTTTACAAAATTGAAATTCCAAATCATTAGTGGATGCTCAAATACAGATAGGGGAAAATGAAATGCAGATATGAAGAAAGAAGTTGAAATGATAAATAAAAAAATTTTGGTGGTTGGTTTATCCTTCAAAAAAAGCAAAAATAGTAGGTAATAATTGGGTTTATAATGCAAAAAACACTAAAAACAGTTAAAATGTACAAACAAGGTCTTGTAGCTCAAGATTTTGAACAGAAAACTGTCACTGAATGTAATGATATATTTTCGCGTGTTGTAGACTTTTCAATTATAAAACTAATGTTCATTTTATTGGTTTCTTTGTTGATTTGCTACCATATTCATCTTGATGCGAAAACTGCATATTTATATAGTTCTTTAAAAGAAAATGCTTTTATTAAGTTGTAAGGAATCAGTAACTTTATTACAGAGGCTCTTTAGCGGTTTGAAGGTGAACATGGTGTAAGATGTAACTCTAATATAGAGGCACTCTAATTGTTCGTGGTGCATTTTTAATTAGGAGTTCACTGTTCCGCGAGTTAGCTGTAACCGTATGAAAATTTATTTACTCAGTCTGACCGAGTATAAAAAGGGGAGCGAAATTATGTTAAGAGGTTAGTCAGTGCAGTTAGATGTTGGAGAGAGAGTGAGTTGGCATAAGTAGTTTTGGTGAGGAGAAACGGCCTATATGGCTGGAGCTTAGCCTTGGAACAAGAACAGATTTAGAATGAGATGAAATCTAGATGTGGATTTGAAATGAACCCCGCCGTCGCAGCTTAAGCACGCTCCGTAGAAATGAAGTTACGTGAGTTAACTTTTGACTTTATATTTAATTAAGATTGTTTTATTGCTATCACGGAATGAGGGCGAAATTTATCAGATCTTGTCTGTCAACTCTTTGCCTGTTTTTGAATAAAAGCTCTATATTTAAAGCCTATAAGACTCCTCATGAACTCCCACCACTATAAGTACGCCACAAAGTAATCACTTATATTTGTAACGAGGGGTGCCCAAAGTAACGTTTTTTTATTGCAAAAATAAATTTATGGTTTGCTACAAAGTGGCCATGAATTTTGAGCTTGACCAATATATTACTTAATCTAGGATTTTATAAAATAAAGTGGTGTAAGTGTTTGTTTAAACTGGAGAATAATGTAATTTTAATTGTTTTTTTTGGATGGTTTAGTTTTGTTTGCTAAAGATTAAAATGTATCGCAATCTGTACCTATTTCAAAATTTCTAAAGTAGAATCAACGACATATTTGCTAGATATATGAAAATATACTTGTTATGAACAAAAGGAACTTCTTAAAACACCTCACCAGCCTCACCAAACACCAAACCAGTCTTGATCCTGCTTCCAAAGTAGAAGCAAGTCTTCTTTGCGCCGGATGAAGAAAGACAAAGTTCTTTCTAAAATCCAACCGTATTTATATATTTTTATTGTGTTTTAAGAAGTTCTTTAGGTTCTTACTGATCCTTACCAGTTTTTACTTACAAGGAAAGGGCCAACCTTGTTAGTCACAGATTTTGATTATTTTAATATATATTGTAGGGTAGAAACCCCATAGTCTCAGGTTCAACGGATTTTATCCAACGCTCCTTAGTTCTTGAGAAACCGGGGATCTAATAGTAGTACACAAATTAAATACTTACTTTGTAACTAAAATGACAGGTTGGTCGTAGCTGAGTTGGTATGGCGTTTGCCGGCTGATCCGCGGTTCCGAGTTCGATACCGGGACGCTCTACATTTGTTTTTCTCATTTTTTGTTTTATAAATATATTTGTAAGTATAACTTAATAATCTCATTGCCAATTAAAATTTATAAAATATTATATCAATTATAACGTATTTAATTTTTTACTTTTAACTAAATAGTTGTATAAAACATCATAAAACTGTTAATTTTTTAAAAATCACAGTTAAAATGTATTTCATATATTCTTTATCGATGCAATGATATTGAGCAATTGTGTCAATTCGTGATTTTAAAGAAACATCATTTACGCATTGCTTTAACAAAGGAAGTCAATGCAATAATACTATTATCCTGTTTTTAAAGTAACAAGCATAATTATATTAAAAATTAGCATCAGAATTAAATTACAACCGATTTTTTGCATATTAAAGATTTTTAAATTTGTAATATGTATGCTAGCACTTTCAATTATTTTGCTTTTCCCTTTATCTTCTTTCTGCTTTTATTTTTATTTTATTTGAATATTCTTTTATTTTATCATAACTAGATGGCGCCACAACAGGTTTGTCACGATTTTGGAATTTTCATCATTCAATAATAGATCCAATTTCTTTTTAAACCTCTTTAAAGGATCAGAAATAATAGTTTAAAAAAAAAAAAAAAAATGATAAATTTAAGTTTGTTAACATTATAATTAATGTATGATATTAAAATTTTTAATTTAAATTATTAAATTATAATTAAAAATATATTTATAAAACAAAAAATGAGAAAAACAAATGTAGCGCGTTCGGGTACCGAACCTGGGCCCGCATATCAGTGAGCAAACGCCGTACCAGCTGAACTACGACCAACCTATTCTTTTTATTACAAAGTAAGTATTTAAGTTGTGTACTACTATTAGACGCCCCCCCCCCGGTTTCGCAAGAGTTTGTTGAATAAAATCCGTTGAACCTGAGACTGTGGGGTCTCTACCCTACAATATATATTAAAATAATCAAAATCTGTGATTAACAAGGTTGGCCCTCTCCTTGTTAGATTAATAGTTGGTATACTTTGAACAAATTAATTACCCATTGTATATTTATCAAGAAACTTACTTTGAAAAGTTATCTAAACGTTATGTCAAACTCTATTTTAAAATTGCTTATATTTTACAAGATAAAGTTAACGAAAATGTAATTGTAGAAAATTAACTAATTCAAAAATTTCCATACCGATCTTTAATTGGGTGTTTTTGTCATTCTTGTTATCCAGATCAAGACGTGACAATAGCTTTGCAGTGAAATAAAGGCACTTATGTCCGACAGGTTAAGCACTCAATCACACTATTTTGTTTACATCTTCCTAATTATTTGAATTAGAAATTCCTGCTTCCATTTTTCTTATTACCAACTGTAGTGATGACTTTGAAATGACTGATAAGAATTGCTCTCATCCATTTCTCCTACCTAGTAATTTTCTCTAACTCAGTGTAGGGTAAGGTGCCCTATTACAGTCCCCCAGTCACTTTTAAGCTTTTGGAAGTTGAAATTTTCAGTGAAAATCTACCAAATTTGGATTTTATATAGACTAACTACCTACGCACGTAGAAACACAGGCAAATATCGTACAAAAAAAATTAACAATGCGAAAAATTGTTTTTTCAAAAGTATCTAAAAAATGCAAAAGAAAAAAAAAGGTCCCAATTTCGTACCCCCAAAAAATCCAATACGCCGATGCTTAACTTATAACTAAATCAAAATTTATTTCTAAATGAATAAGCAATTTAATTTACATTAAAGTAGGGTACAAAGAAATGCACTAATTATCAGTGGAAGAATAACATAACGAAACATTAGAATAGTTGCCAACCTCCTGATTTTTTTCATACCAATATTTTTATGCAGAAACACTTGCTTTATACAATAGCAGTTTTAACGCAATTAAATAAAGAAAAAAATGTAAGATTTTACTGGTATCCAAAAAATTGGGAGATTGGCAACTATGCATTAGCCATCTAAACATGAGGAAAAATTTTAAAAAAATGTCAGGAAAAAGCATTCCTAATTTCGTACCCGGGACGAAAATAAGAACTGCAAGGGGGACGAAATTGGGACTACGCTTCTTCCCAATATTACAGATCTTCAGTTCCCGTAAGATGAACTGAGCGTCCTAAAACTCACTGCATGCTACTGTCAGCATCTTCCCAACGTAAAACGCATGCAATGAATATGAAATAAATACTTACAGTGCAGTAAATAACGTTCTACAAACGACATAATAAGAACTCAGGTCTTCTAAAAATAGAAAATTCGCCGTCTTTAATTTATGTATGCGACGTGGCGAACGAAACTTTCAACACTGACCCCTTTTACCTTCCGTCCTCTGTGCCTTGCGTCATAAGTGGCTCCACTTTCGCAGAAGCGGTGAAGTTAAGGGGGACGAATTTAGGAGAGGGGACGAAATACGGTCACTTTACCCTAATTAACTATTCATTTTCATGCAAAATGATAATTAACAATTTTCTTCATGAAATGCTATACTGAAATTATGAAAAACTGACAACACTTATCAACTATATATTTAAAAAGTATAAATCAGATTTAACGATGGGAAATAAGTCCACAATTTTCCATCATAAGAGACAGTCTGATGCAGATGAAAGATGGTTTTTGTGAAACGTTAAATATCCTCGAATACGTTAGCTTAAATTGACGAAAACTGTTGTAAAGTACATGAAAATTAATGTCATTCACCAAATAATTGGAAACACTTATATATATATATATATATATATGATTTTCATGAAATATTTGTCTGGAAGAAGTCATGCATCTACAAGAAAAACAGGCTGGCTGGACTAGAATTTGCTAAAGTACGCGTTAACAAACGTATAGATTTCTGGATGGACGTTATAACTGCAGATTAATAAAAGTTCAATCTTTTAGAATGAAATAGCAAAAATTTAGTGTTAAAAGCCAAATACAGAACTTGAGGAAACGAATATGGTGTTCACGGTAAAGCACGGTGGTGGGGCGAGTGATGCTATAGGTTTGTATGGAATCTTCGTTTGTTGGAAATTTAGTTATAGTTGAGGGCACAATCACCCAATATTCGTATATTAATACCCCCCAAAGCAAATTTGGGATGAAGTGTAGAAAAATTGTGTCTTACACAAACTTATACGTTTTATTAGTATTATACTAACCATATTGCTCTGAATATATGACATTGGCTGCTATATATCTATCCAAATATTATTAAAATTCCTGCTCAATTTCCAGATTTAAACACCGTAGAACACATGTGGGATCACTTGGAAAACATATTACACGAATCTCATTTTTCTTCCAAAAAGAAGATGAAAGAAATGAGGATGGAAGAATGGCAAAAAATTGACAAAGATTTTATCTTGAAGTTAGCCACATCTATGCCAAGCCATTTAAATGTTGATTCAACTCAGAAGTAAAGTTAGTAGGTGGGTAGTTCCATGAGTTTTTGTAGTGTAAGTGACATTGCTGATAACTGCTATGCTTGTTGGACACCGTTATTTTCGGAAAGTTTGCTTCGCCTTTTTCAATTAATGAGATAGCTCCCATAAAATAAGTCACATTTTTCCGTTCTAAAATACTGGTAGTCAAAAATCGTAGCATGTGACGTACACGACAAGTGCTCATGGAAATACCCGCAGGTATAAGCATTAACATTTACAACACCTAATTCAGTTTAAAGATATTTTTTGAATACATTTTTTGTTGTGTTATTAAGGGTGTTAAGGAATTAACAACTATTTTCAATTATTGTTTGAAGTTTTTAACAAACCTAAGACTCTAATGTTAAAAGTATATTTTATGAGCTAAATTTTGACTGCTGGAATGCATTTTTGTTTGTGCAATTTATTAAAAATATAAGATAAAACACTGAAAACTGCATAGATGTCGGATACTTATTTTGACCACTGTTTATGAAGGGAGCTACTGGATGGAATGCGGAACAATGAACTTTCGTTTTAATTATAAGTACAAATATGTTAAAGTGTATAATCGGGGTTTTAACACTTGGTAGTATTTATTACATAAAACTTAAAATTATAATTAGTACATAAAATGAAAGAGCAACTCAAACAGTTTTACCTACAAGCTTACAAGTGTTCAATGTAAGCACCTTTCGTCACACGGCATTCATCAAGTCGATAGCTCAGTTTTTCCCAAACGTTGATTAGCAAAGAAGTTCTGTTCAGACGCTCACCCGATCTGACGTCACATGATTTCTACCTGTGGGGGTTCATACAGGATCGTGTGTATGTGCCTCCACTTCCAGCTGACCATTGCAGCTGTTGCAACAATGATCCCACAAACACTAATCAACGTTTGGGAAGAACTGAGCTATTGACTTGATGCGTGCCGTGTGACGAAAGGTGCTCACATTGAACACTTGTAAGCTAGTAGGTAAAACTGTTTGAGCTGCTCTTTCATTTTACGTATTAATTAAAATTTTAAGTTTTATGTAATAAATACTATCAAGCATTAAAACCCCGATATTCATTTAGAAACACCCCGTATTTAAATATGTGAAGTAACTGAAGTGCTCAGAAAAAGACTGTATCTTCATGTAAATGCTTTTATTTTAGTTTAACATTCACGTCGAACGAATAACCATTTCTTATGGATCAATTTGCATTGCTGTTAAATACATTTTTTTAAGACCGCACCAAATGTCTATGACACAGCGTTTAATACTCTGCTCGATTCCTGTAAATATGACTACTGTACATATCAAAGCATGCATGTGCGTGCCGTACAATAGTTATATGAACACGATGCAACAATGGATTGTTGTAAAAGTGTACAACAGACACACACCTATTATTCGTCCCTTTTAAAACTGTTCCCCTTCCTCAAGCCTAATTATCGTATATATTATTTCTAAAGTTAACATCCCTTTGAGCACATGAAAACACACAAAGATGAATGAGGCATCATACGAAAGATTTTTTAAAAGACCTTTAACATAGTACACTAAAATTTCGTTAAAACACGTTGTTTGATAAAATGTTGCAGTTACATAAAAATGAATTAAAATATGCATCAGAAAATAATCTCAAAGATTGCAGTATAAATGCCTCGCGTAGGTCCACTGGTCATATATACTATTGTTATCAAAATCCTTTTTTTCATGCACATACAGAACCCACTGTGATGAATGGGGTATCACAGAAATGTTTTGAACAGACTTCTGACACTCGTATGCCATTGAAACAAATTGTTTGATAATGACTTGCAATGAATTAAAAAGTAATAAAACAAAACGTGTCAGAAAATAATCTCAAAGTTCGCAATATAATAGCTTGGGTCCACTGATAAGGATACCGAACTTATCTTTATTTATATTTTCAGAATCTTTTTGTTTCTAAACTATTTTGTTGCTTCAAAGGATTTCAATCAGGTTTATTTTCGACAGACGGGCCACACTTTTTCCTTTGCATTCTTGTCGAAAAACGAAGAATCTTAAGCGATGTAGTTCTTTAATGAATGTTTTGTACTGCGAGTGAGGATTCTCGCTCTGCATAGTTTTGTGGTCTTGACAGAGCAATCTCTCTACCTAAATAATACATATTTATACCGAATTCCGCCGCATTAGCTGGTACGCCGGTAAATTCGAAGGTGATAAAGTCTTTTCATCGTAAGGGCAAGATTTCATCAGTATTTATGAATAGCGATAGCACGTTATTTAAACGCATGATTTTTGTCATAAGTAAAACAAAAATTGCAAATTGCTATTGGGAAAAAATGGTTGAAATTTGCCTCTGCGCTAATCAGTCTCTGTATACCTCGATTTTATCGGCATATCGGCTAATTCGGAAGAACATGCATGCCATAATGAATTTGACATCCCCAACTCCCCTGAAGAACGGCCCCACCAGTGGCCGAGAGGTTCTGTTCTCGAAGCTGGTAGACGGGAGGTGCTGGGTTCGATCCCAATTGCACCCGTCGGCCTAATCGTTGGGAGTTTTCGTGGTTTTCTTTGAACCTTGGATTTCCAAGCGTAAATACGGGTTAGGCTCCCTTAGAAAGACCCCCACGAAGGGCACTCCCTCCCCCTGGGCCTATATCCTTCGAGCAGATAATTGGCCGTCAAAAATGAACCAACCAACCAACCCCTCAAGAACGTCTTCAATGTCAAATTAATAAAGTTTTCGTAATTTTGGAGCAAGAAAAGATGAAAGACAAAATATATACTTACCTAAACTTACTATACTTACTTTATATGTTGTAATGAATACAGACATTTTCCACTCCGAAAAAGATTTCTGCACTCCCGGAAGGGAGGATGAATCATTACGAAATTCTAGGAGAGGGAGTTTTTTATTCCTAGAACATTAATAAGCATAAAATTTAAAATCTCCGGTGGAGGGACATTTTAATACTCAAGGGGAAAAGTCTCCCCCTCCTTCCTTTTCGACCCATTTCCTGAATTCGCTACTCTTCATACAGTGTGCCCTAAATTCGACTAACGGTTTAAAAAATCAATAACAAGTAAGCGGTAAGAGTTATTTAAGTTACATATTTTTGCCGGAGTTTAACATGTGGAGTCCTAAATTTCGTTAGTATACTTCCTTATTTTAGTTCCACATGTCAATGATAGATGGTCTCAAATTGTTAGAACTCTTAAAAAAATCCATAAAGTTGGATCGAATATCACGCAGGTTTTAACCACCATTCTGGTTAGCTGCAAAAACGCGAGAAAATGTAGTATACGTTTTGAAGTAGCAAAGTTATTTTGAGTAATAATACAGTTTAAGACAGTTCAGTGCCATCTATAGAAGATACTTGAGCGTCAAGGGAGTATAGTAGAACAAGGGAGTACAGTAAAAAATTTCCTGAGTTCATTGTTATACTGCAATAATGACTCTGATGACTGTTACCGTTTACTTGTTGTTGAATTAAAAAAATGTTCAGTATTCACACTTTGTATGTTTATATGCGCATTCTAAGGCACCGGAATTGTTTAATTATTTATACTACAAAAACAAAGTCCTGAATGGGAAGCCATGTGCCTCGCTTTGAACTTATCGCTTTACCTCTAACCGAAAGAATTGATTTCTTTTAAAGGTGGAGCTTTAAGCCTTTTTGTTCCGAGAATTATTTCTTAATTCTTTTCTCCTTAAACGTACATCTAATTCCTTTATCTATTATTTATCTTTGAGAATATATTTGGCACTTTTTATTTAATTCTTGATTGATTTCTACCTGTCAGGAAAACGTGCCAATGTGAAACTGCACAATCAAATAAAGTGAAAGTCCATGGTGCTACACCTAATATAGGCTACACTATTCAGTACGCAAACACTGAATCAGTAAGCAAACACCTAATCAGAAAGCAAAAATGGACTGTGATAAGAGTTAGTTACAAAGTGCTTAATTGAATTAACATTGCTTTTACATTCTACGTATATGACGTAAATGCAAATATGCAGGGTTCATACTTTATTAACTTTTCAATACCTTTATTTTCAAGTAGTAATACTGGCCTTATTTAATCCCAAAATTCTGCCAGTAAATAATATAAATGTTACTATTCAAAAATTATGGTACAACACCAGAATATTTATGTTGGTAAGAAATCCTGGCAAGCACAATTAACGAGTTAATTAAGTATTGAGATGTTTTTAAGAGCACCAGAAACACATACGTTGACTCAAGATTTCATTGTTTGGTTAAGGGATAACACTACTTTGACCGGTTAAAAATTTTGAGACCTTTGTTTTTTCTAAGTCGCACTTTATACCCACTAAAATAATATTTTATTAAATATAAATCAATATGAAAAGTGAAAGGGAAATCTTGGAGCTATAGCGTGCCACAGCGAGTAAACAGTAACGAAAACCTTAAATTTTTTTTTCTCAGAACAGCATTTTTAAAACTGCTCGAACACTGAACTCTAGCTCCACCAATTTTTAATTATTCAACTTGATCTTTTTGAAACTTAATCTTCATATGTTTCTCTAGTGTAATAATGGAGTGAAATATTTCGGATTTTTTCGAAATATTGATATCTCGCTTTTCTACTTTACATTAAGTAATGGGATTTTTCTGTTGAAAATTTACATTTGCTACCGTACAACTCTCTTTTTTTTTCTGAGCGCCCCCTCTCTTCACTTGTTCAGCGGCCATTTTGTAATATATCAACTAAAATAAATACAGTTTTTTACTTTAATGTATGCATAATAATTTAATGCAAAAGGATTTTTATAAACACTTCGCATTTCTTAAAAACAAATTCCCGAAAAATCTTAAAATTTCAGTGCGCCAAAGTGGTATTACCCTTTAAGTGCAAAACACACTCTTAGAGCAGGGCATATTATTTCTAGTGATATATAAGCCGAATACTTGAAAAGTATAAAAGTTTTGGCCTTTTCTCAACCACAGCTGATATATGGAGAAAAAAAATTCTAAATGTTTATTTCAAAACATGGATTTGTTCAACTTTCTTAACCACTTCACCGGCTGCCCCGAGATAAGTCGGGGGTAAAAGCATTGTTTCCCCATACCTGTCGCCGGTGAAGTGGTTAATGAACCATGACCATTGTGAATTCATCGAGATGAAACTACAATTGTTATTGTTATACAACGAGGGATATAAGGCATATCCAAGTCATTGCGGCATCTGTGGGTTTCATTCTCCTAGAAAGATACAAAATGAAGTCTCAGAATATTTATTTAAAATATCACTATAGTTGAACAAATATTATAAAGGAAATATAGTAAAAAAACTTGTAAAGATGGATCAACCTTCATCATGTTTAATTGTATAAACGCGAAAAATTGTGCTTTGCGTGTGGAAACTGCGGATTTATTTTGACCATTATTACAGATTAAGAGAGCTCAATCAATTTATTGGAGATTCTTGAAACTAAAACAAAGGAGCGAAAAAAATATTCCTGATTTTGCACATTATTGTCTTTCAAAAGTAACTACAATAGCTGCACTGTAAAAAAACGGACTAAAATACGGAAATACTACTGGCAATCGAGACGCCGGTACTATTTCCGTATTTTAACGGAACTTTTTCCCGGTAAATTACAGAAAAATTTCCTTATTTTTGGCATTTAGGGGGAAAAACTTCCGTTAAAATACGGAAATAGTACTGGTGCCTCGATTGCCAGTAGTATTTCCGTATTTTACTCCGTTTTTTTACAGTGTGTCGCCGATCTCTTGTTATTGAATTTTAAAAATCGTCAGTCCATTTTAGATCATCCTGCAGAAACTTATCATTTTTTATCTAAAAAATCTATGATAGTGTAGTGTTGTAGAATTTACTAAAAGGTTTAAGAGTGATTATAGAAAATCACATTCCTTATCGTTAAAAACACATAGAATTTGGCAGCTGCGCATTAAGAGACGACTTAAAGAAGTCCCATTTTGGTCACCCCACAATTGCCGAATTTCCCTGAAATCAAGGCCAAAACTTTCTTTTTTTTTTCTTTTCGAAAACCAATTTATAATCAGGATGGAGAATTGCGTTACTAAATAACTGGGGTTTCTGTATTTTAAGAAATATAAGCCTACACTAGACACGCGGTCGAAATCGCAAGCTAATTTTAAAACTATGGAAGAATTCTTATTACAGTTCTGGTTTGCATTTCATTAATTTTTAATGATATTTTTGCACAGTATATCTTAATCCTTTTTAAAAATTTTGATTGCAGGTTTTTTTATGAGACTACCTTCTATTTCGAAAGTAAAAATACTTTAATAGTAATAAAAACTGCAACCCCACCCGCCAAAGAAAATTTCGCGATAGAGACTGACGTCAGCTATCCTATGCAAATAAATAATTTAAAAATATTGAAATGTAAACGATAAATTTGAAAAGAATGCTCACATAAGAGTAAAATTAGCTTGCGAGTTTTATTGTGTGAATAGCGTAGACTCTTAAGGTGTGCTATGTAGCGTAATTATAGGAATTTCCAAGCAAAATTCAAGGTATTTTCTGTGTTTTTTGAGTGAAGAAACCAAATAACAATAAAGCAGTAGTTTTTTCTCAAAACGGCAGAAGTAGAAATCAAAATTATTCATGCTGGAAAGGTAAGATTGCAAACTGATGCTCTCATTTATTAATTCTACTGATTTGGTTGAATATCAAAAGTTTTTCATAAAAATATGAAAGAAAATATGAAATTCCTTATTATGTGGTGACTTCTTCAAAAAATTATGCTTATCGATCAAAACCCTCTCATGCACCTATCCAGAGCACACAGTCCATAAAAAACTAAAAGCTGTCCCGAGGAAAGATTAAATTTCAGTGTATCGTTCTGAACAATGAAGGTAATTAATTCCAAATATTCAACATCACGATGGTATGAGCTAAAATAAACTGTAATGCATTTAAGAAATAAAGGTGAGCTAAGCATATTTTAAGGACACTGATTTAAAATTATGTTCAAAGTTGTGCACAGAACGAGTGTAACTTTTGTTTCCGGGATTTGGCCAGTATTTTAGGAAATTTCGTCAGTGTGCATAGTTGGGAGTGTGACAAGCTTGATGTCACATTGAACTCACACATTGCCCCCTGAATACTAGGGGTGAGCGCTGACACAAAAATGGCGGCTACCGAAGGCGAATTCTTTTAAAGATAGGTATGGCCACTTAAATGTAGACACCAGTATTTTACAAAAGATTTCTCTGACTTTTTTAATCTCAGAAAAATAAAGCGGGAAAAACTTTAAAAAGTTATTCGTACAGATATTTAGGGGACTGTACACACGCTGAAAAATATCCGCCTTCGGCAGCAGCCATTTTTGTGTTAGAGCTTAGGCTTAATATTCAGGGGGCGGTGACCCACATCGATGTCGCATCGTGCTGTTAAAGTTTTTGTAGTTATCTATCGAACTTAACGATTTAAGATATTCTAAAATATGCGTGCTGTGTTTTGCCATAATACAGGGTGTCCACTTCCAAAGGTGTCCAATGGCTAATTCCTAAGCCGTTAGCATGGACATATAGTTCCAATTACAAAAATGATTTAACCCTTAAATGCATGGTGTTGCTTTTCGGCAACATACCTAATTTAGGCTCTAAAATACTATTAGAATAATATTGAAGCTATAATGCCTAATGGGGCCAATAAAATACATTCTGAAAATATTATGAAATCGATTTTCAACATGTAGAGGTGAACACTTGTTTTGTTTAAGAATAAAGATAGATTTATTTTTTTAATTGTTGCTACTTGTTCTTTTTGTTTTGTTTGGAAGCTTGCGAAATACCCTATTTTGACCTGCAGTGAGCAAGTAAAATTTATTTCTTATTATAGTTCCTAAAATTCTTGTGTGTTTAATATTATAGAATTTTATCTAGGGAAATTATTTTTTGCAATTAAACACCAGTATTGCCGACTAGTAACAAACAGTTTTTTAGCCGTAAACTATACTTAAAACAAATTATGATTTTTTAAGTATTTTTCCCATGATTTATTTTAAAAATGAAAGCCGAAAAACATTATTACAATGATTTTTGAAAAATCAGGCATTTAAGGGTTAAGTGAGGTAAAGAAGTATTTTAAAAGCGATTTGGATCAATAAAAACATTTCTTAAAAAATTACAAAATTTAAATTTTTATACCGTCCCCCAGTCCTATAAGTTATATTTAGTAAACATAGCCTATTACTCTAAGAAGTAAGACTAACAGAAAGTCCTTTATTCTACGATTAAAACTGACCGAGTAATAGCTGTCTGAAGTTGAAGCATTTGTGTTGCTCGAAATAGGGATTATTCACAAATTTACTAGAAATATAAACAATCGTCAGATATAAAAAATAAAAAATAAAAAAATAACAGTTGAGAGTAAAATTAAAATAACAATATAAATTTGAATTCTATTTTCATTCTGACATTTTAAAGCAAAATATACAACTTGTACTGCAAATATAAGTGAAACAATAACAAAATTTTGGTTAAATGAAATGATGAAAAGCAACAATCTCAGTTCTTTACAAAATAAAACATATGTTAAAATACAATTATTTTAACCAATCTGTAACTTAATCAATAAAAGGTAATTCTATCGTAATACGGTGTGACTAGATACACGCTAGTGTAGATACACGCGAAATAAATTCTTCTATTACATTAAGCACTTTATGTACAAACCCTCGAAGCATGGCCCAACTTATCTGTGTTCAGATTCAAAAAATTGGTGTAAGTCATGAATTTCAAAGTTCCATAACTTGGTCAATTTTAGTGTTAGATGAATGAGACTTTTTTGTTTTACTTGTTAGTGTAGTAGGGAATTTTTAATAAGGGTCACTTATAGGATTGAGGGACTATACAAAAAATTAAATTTCGTAATTTTTTAAGAAATGTTTTATTAATCCAAACGATTTTTAAAATAACTTTTTACCTTATTTAAAACATTTTTGTAATTGGAGCTATGTCTATGATTAACGGTTTAGGAATTAGCCTTTGGACACCGTTGATAATGAATATCCTGTATAATGGAAAGATGTTATGATTTGGTGGAAAGTTATTTTTGGGGGATTCTTATGTATTGTAAAATGCTCCATCTTAAAAGTGCTTTTCAGTTAAACGTTCCATCAATAAAAATTTATAAATTAAAGAGAAGTGGTGCCATAAACCTTATAAAACATGTGACTCTAAACAGCATATTTCTTTTAATACGGAACTTTTATTGCCTTTGAGAAAAATATACGTCAAATTGGAGAATTTCGAATTGAACTTGATGGAGATAAAGATTTACCTGTGTTTTTAAGTTGTTTTCAGGAATAACACGTGTATTAAAAAAAGAACAGAAAAACAGCTGTCTATGTGTATTTTGTAGGATGTTTTTTGAAATTCATTAGTCAGAGTATTAAAATTCTGGAAATTTTACATTTCTCTCTCTGATGATTACGAACCAATATATATTTGGGAATGCATACTTCCTGGGAATATGATGAACGTTAATAATGCTTTAATAAATATGGAAAACTATATACATATATACATATTCAGCGACGAACTCCTATTTCTTTCTGTACGGACTTATCCGTCATCGTCAGAAATATGGTATTCACTTTTGGACGTCCTCCAAAAAATGGTTGCTATTTTTATTTCATGTTTTATGAGTTATTTTTTCTATTCGTGGCTAATCCATTGATCCATGGTTGCTATTTTTATTTCATGTTTTATGAGTTATTTTTTCTATTCGTGGCTAATCCATTAATCCATGAGATTTCTGGACAACAGAAGACTCTTCCCCCTACATCGAATCATTTAACTCAAATTTTAATTGATTTCAATTATTATTATTTTACATTCCATTAATTAATTGTAACTGGATTACTTTCCAAACGTTGCCATAATGGATAAAATTATGCTTTAAAAATAATGCTTGCTCGAAACCACATTTGCTCAAATACGTTATTTGGCTATGTACAGTCGTGGGAAAAAAAGTAAACACCCCCTACTAACTCCTCAACAAATTAGCGTAGATGAAAGTTACTGGTACCGGACGACTGGAAATAAAGTGTACTTTTAAATGATGTATATAAAATTGGCTTAAAGGCCCATCTACATATTAACCCTCTAAGCGTTTGGGGCGTAATATTCCGTTCACTAAGCTCCAGGTTTCACAGCAATACAAGCAATATTTAAGATAATATAATTCTATAGATTTAATGAATTTTAAATACATTGAAGAATGATTAATTCTCTCAAGGATTACATTCATATTTCTAATTGAGTTTTTTTTTTATAATGTTGGAAGAATCATATTTTCTTAGCATTTAAAACAAAATGCAAAGAAAACAACATTACAATTTTACCCTTTTGCAAGACGCTCGGAGGGTTAAAACGAATACAAACGTCATTTTTTTCAACGGCAATACCCAGATTTAACGAGATATTTCAAATCTTCGGTTCACACTATGCCTAGAAGCGAAATTTCAAGTCATTTGAATGATAAGTGCTTTGAATTTAGTGCTTCTAATGTTAAATTACATTTTCATATTTTTATTGATATCTCCTAAAATTATGCTCCTAATTTGCTAATTTTTTGTGTAGTAATAATACGAATATACTCAAACATAAATACGTTGAATTTGTAATTTTTATAATTTTATTATATGAATTATGAATTATGAAATTAATATTCCAAAAAATTATGAATTGCAACCTACAATTTTTTTTGATTGATTTAGATTTATTAAGTCCTGCTTTATGGAAATCCAAAATTTCACATTTTTCTTCCAAGTAGTTTTCAAATTATGCTTAAAAAACGGCAAAATGATGGTTTAAGGTGCCGTCCATGATAGAAGTGACTAGATATTTTGAAATTTCTTATGCTGTCCTGTAATCTAGCTTCAATGACTGCTTGAGTGTTGCTTAAGGTGCATTGATCAAGAAGGGAGCTCTCTCGGTTAATAATCGGTTACCGAACTTCAATTTGGATACATTCCTTAAAATACGCTCGTTTTAAAACAATTAATTTCTCGGAAACTTATCGTACGAATTACATAAAAATTCGTTTTTAGGCTAATTGAAGGGTGTAGATTTCATTTATGCTGTTAGAATTGTATACTGCTATTGAAAAAAAACAAAGTTATGACTCGTTTTAATATGTAGATGCCCCCCTAAGCAAATTTTATATGCATCATTTAAAAGTAGACTTAATTTCCAATCGTTCGGTACCAGTAACGTTTTTCTACCATAATTTGTTGAGGAGTTAGTAGGGGGTGTTTACTTTTTTTTCCACGACTGTACCTGACTACGGAAAATTAATCATAAGATATCGCTTTTCGGCGCTAACCTGAAGTCATCCAACTAAAAGATAGATTTTTATTTTATGGTGAACTTAAAATTAATATCGTTATTTTTATATATAAATACCGCTTACTTACAAATAACATAATTAATAAACCCTTAAATGTAGTATCTAAGATTCTTTCTCCGGTGGAACCAATTAGGTAGAAAACTTTAAAGTTGATATTACATTTTTTTAATATATATTTTTTTTAAATTTGTGTCTTCATGTAGTTTACGGGTGTCTACTATGTGATTCATGAGTTTTACAATTCTAATATTTTACGATTTTTTATCTATATTTCACACGTCACAGATTTCTTTAGGTTTATTCAAATGAAATGAAATCTTTAAATTTTACTCGTTACATCTTGATTATTATGTTTCATTATTAATATCAGTGAATTAAAACTTTGTTAAAACACTGAAAATATTCAACATGTATTAAAAAAAGGTTAACACATGTGCTGCGTGTAGCTTTAAAACTGCAAAAATAAATATTTATTTCCATTTTTGTGTTTAATAAAGCAGATACATTATATATAAACTTATACCTAATTTTATTAGTTGATACGAAAAAATATTTTAGTGCATATTAGAACATTATGTTTAAATAAAGTTTATGTTTAAATTATGATAAATATCATATTTAAAGATATATTCTAATCATAAAAACTAAACTTTACAATATTTAACTGAAAAAAATGTATAAATTTTAAGTATAATAAGTTTCTACATACCTATGCGAAATAAATTATCTGTCTGCTAATAATTTTTTTAGTGCGCGTAAATAAAAAATAAACATAGTTTGGGGAAAAATGCTAACAATATTTAAAATCAATTAGAGTTGTCATCGAGGGACACATTTTTAATTAAAAAATTCCTTCCGGCTAGGCCTACTGACGGAGGTAGATATCGAAGTTAAGTACTAATTTCATCAACAAAAACTAAACCAAGATTATAGATAAAACCCAGTTTAACAATTTTATCCGGCCACTTTTGACGCATTTTTAATTTCATTTTTCTGTAAGAGCTGGTTCTGTCAGAATCATATTAAGGCGGTATTAAAAAAAAAATATATATATATATATTTTTCCACGCTCAACAACTCGAGATTTTCTGACACAAATTCATACTCATTTTTAAAAGTAAAAACATGAAACTTGCTGACGTGATTTTTTGAAGAGATTTATAAGCGACCTGTGTTTTTATTTTTCATTCAAATTATTAGAACTTGATTTAAAATCAATTATTTTCTCAGTACGAACATTTTTTCGTTTCCAGCACTATCGCTTCAGGAAATTCGGTTCAAAATGCCCACTTTGACAGCATTTTTAAAAATATATTCCGCCTTTATCAAAAAATCGACCAATACAGCACATTATATAATTTCTGAATAAGAGAACCTGCCAATTGGATGCGTTTGAAAGCAAAAATGAATTTAAAAATGAGTCAGAAAATAAGCCGTTCGGATTTGCGTACACCTTTAACACAATATTTTTTTCACCAACCCCTATTTTTGTTTAATTTGTTTTTGCTGTAAGAGTTGGTACTATCAAAAACTTGTCATTAGGAAAGTTGTAGATAATACTAAGAATAGTTATAATAAATTTAAGCGGATTTGATATCTTTTGATTTGACGAAGTTATGAATTTATTTTCTTCTTCAACTCCACCCTCTCTTTTTTTGCGGTAATAGTCGGTACTATAAAAAAATTGTCAATATAAAAGTTGTAGATAGCAATAAGAAGATTTATAATAAGCTTAAGTGAATTTAATATCTTAAGAATTGACGAAGTTATGCATTTTTTCCTCCCTAAAACTCTGTTTTTTGCGCCACTTGAGCCCACTTTTAATTTTGTCAAAAATCTGTGATAAAAGTTAAAAGAAGTTATTTATTTTCTTTAATCTGTCTATTTGTTTTTCTTATGTGTAATAAAAATATTTATTAATGTGTCTTTAAACAAACGATCACTAGACTTATCGTTAAATATTTTTACTTAAGCTTCTTAGTGTTTGTGCTGTTAGTTGAGTTCCTGTAATGCTGTTTAATAAAATTTCTTGTTATTTTTCAGAAGAAAGTCTAAATGGTATCATTTCCTATTTGTTTAACATATATATGCACTTTTTCTCCATTGGAGGGGAAGAGCAGATGATTTTACTTTTTATAGAAAAATATTTCTTAATAAAAATGTGATAAATTAATCGAATATTTATAATGATATTGTACAAAAATAAGATCAGAGTATTTCCATAGTTCCATTAATTTCTCCTGGAAATTGTGTTTAAAAGAAGCAACTAATAATAAGATACCAGATTTTACCTTATTTTTCCCTATGCGTTATTACTAATCGGTTGGTACCAGTGACATTTTTTATGAGGATTTGCGGGAGAATCGGTAGGACTATTTCTTTCTTTGTCTTGCCACGACTGTAATATCCTGTATATTGCGCATGGGACATTATTAATAATTAATATTGACAATTTAAAAATATATCCATAATTGAAAAAAATAGTCGTTACAAGAAAATACGGATATTTGGGATAGCGTTTAATTGCGGAAGACGTTTCATTTAGACAAAGTATCAAAAACAAAATAAAAAAAATATGATTAATTTTACTTCTGAAAATTGATTCACCAGCTTTAGCGGGACAAATTCTGTTGAGCCGATGTTTCTCAACTAACCGGAATGTATTGTACTTCAAAAGATTGTATTTTTTTTATGCTCTCTTGATTTTTGTAATATTTTCATATTGAAATATCGACAACAATTCTTTCTTTTTTTACCTTTCACGTTCCTTATATGAGATGCTGAGATCCGTCATAAAACGTACCAAGAGAAGGTAATTTTGGCACTATTTTGTTTCCCTCTTTGGCGAATTTCTTGGCGGCGAAGGATGGGGCACGTCTCTGGGAAGTTGGTAGTAAAGCCATTCGCCGAGCGGAGGGCGTTCTAAGCAGCCACCGCAGAAGTCATGCGAGGGCTTGCTGTCCGCCGTGGTGGGCAGATGATGCCGGTTAAAGGCGTTCTCACCACCTGTCTGATGGTCGTCGCTGCCGCTGTTCCAGAAAAAATACCCATTGGTATGTAGGATTGATTTCTTAGTTTCCTTCCGCACAGATTTTATCTCCCAAATAATGAATTAATGAAAAGTTAATCTCCCAAAGCACCTTTTTTTAAAATTTTTGAAAATACGATAAAAGATTTTTGCAATCATTAAATACATTTTACAAATATTTCATCCATTAAAAATAATAAACTAAATCAATATTTAAAAGGGTTTAGTGAAATATTTACAACTCTACTCAAATAAATTCTTTGAAATATGGTGTTTAGTATTCTTTAGAATTAGAAAATGTACAAACGTCATCTTACAATAAATATATAGAAATTTTTCAGAACTGAAAATTTCCGCTCCATGCTTTTCAGCTTGAAGAAAGATAGACAGTTAATAAATTATCCATTTAAAAATATTGTTGTTTTGTAGAATGGATAGAGCCTTTAGGACATGATAAATTAAAGTAGCTATAAGTCATCCCACATTGCATTATTGCCACTTGATGAGTTAGATGAATTTTATAACAAATGTTTTAATGGTACTTTAAGATAATCGCTGGATCATAAAGGGTTAAGGGTCCTGTCCCTGCCGGCGAAGACACTCACGAGCTAATGCTAATCCTATGGGGAGGGATTTTTCTAATATCTCGTTTGCATTTCGACATTTTTAAATATTTTTTTTTTTTTTTGAATTGGATAGCCGAGGTCCGTCTCTACAGCGCACCTTGGTTACTTTTTCGATTTTGGCTGCAGATATTTTTTAGAATGACACTTTCATTTTCAGAACCGGTTTTGAAAATGAAAGTAACTTCATTAAAAATATCTGAGACCAAAATCAAAAAAGTAACCAAGGTGAGCTGTAGAGTCGGACCTCGGCTATCCAATGCAAAAAAAAATTATTTAAAAATGTCGAAATGCAAACGAGATATTAGAAAAATCCCTCCCCATAGGATTAACATTAGCTCGTGAGTGTCTTCGCCGGCAGGGACAGGACCCTTAATATGTTGCGTAGCATAACTGGGAGGGAGATGAATTCATTTGCATCAAGAGTAATTAAAAAAATATAATATAATAGTTTCTTAGATAAGATTTTTTAAGTGGTCTCGCTGCTCTTTTATCAGTCTTCATAATTTAAGAACAGTTGGAAAGTAAATTCGTGAAAAAATCTTTTTATACATATATTTTAATAATTGGAATCCTTTATTTTCCCCTTTTCGAATGTTATATTAATTTTGTTTCTACGACAACGAGAAGTTATTTTTTTAAATTAATTCAATTTCTTTACATCATCCATAAACTTTAAACTCAATTTTTTCACAATGTTTTTTTTTTTTTTAACTTCAATGTAACTTTTTACAGAAACTACTACTGATTATTGTCTGTAATCTTTCCTGCATATATTACACATATACCCGCCAATCTCAAGTGGACTTTTGTTGCTAACATGTATACAAAAGTTTTATTAAAATGTTTTTTTTTTGGAAAAATGTAAGTTTTTTGTTATTTAAAACTGGTTTTCATTTCAGGCGAAAAAAATGACTAAAAGATATCTGTTAATAAGTTTGACTTCACTTTATTAGGATTTATTTATATTATGTATATGAAAAATTTCAAATGAATATCTTTGGCAGTTTCTGAGAAAAGGAAAATTAATTTAACCTGGTATGTATAGGGCCTTCCAACTCCCCGTAAGCATTTTATAATACAATTCTTGGCATATTATTGAACGATTTTATGAAAGAAAATGACTTTATCAATAAAATAGTTATTTCTATTGGCATAATACGAAAATTGTAATTTTATTAAAAAAAAGTCCTATATATTATTTCTGGTGTTGACACCCCTTATTCTATGCACATAAAACACGCGCAACGATGAATGAGGGATCATAAGAAAAGTTTTTGAGCTGGATTTTGGCATAGTACACTCATATTTGATTAATTTGGTGTTTGATTAAAAATCGCAGTTAATAAAAATATAATTTAAAAAAATTCCCGCCGGCTCGGCCTACAAGCATAGGTAGATTTCGAAGTTAAGTACTAATTTCACCAACAAAAACTAAATCATGATAAGAGATAAAACCACTTAAAAAATTTTATCTGGCCACTTTTGACGCGTTTTTAATTTCATTTTTATATAAGAGCTGATTTTTATCAGAACCATGTTAAGTCAGTATTCAAAAAATATTTTTTAATGCTCAAAAACTCGAAATTTTCAGGCACATTTTCAGATTAATTTTTCAAGGGAAAAACATGAAATTTGCTGACGATTTTTTAAGAGAAATATAAGCGACCTATGATTTTATTTTTCGTTCAATTAATTAGAACTTGATTTATAAACAATTATTTTCTCAGTAGGACAGCATTTTTAGTTTCCTTCGAGAATTTCGGTTCAAAATGCCCACTTTGACATAATTTTTTGAAATATATTCTGCCTCTATCAAAAAATTGACCTTTACAGAACTTTATATAGTTTCTTAATAAAAGAATCTACCAATTGGATGCGTTTGAAAGCAAAAAATGAATTTAAAAATGAGTCAGAAAATAAGCAGTTTGGATTTGAGCAATGCGATATTTTTTCTTAAAACTCTATATAATTTTTTTTTTTTTTTTTTTTTTTGCTGTAAGAATTCGTCCTATCAAACACTTGTCAATATAAAACTTGTAGATGTTATTCAGAAGATAATAAGAAGACATTAATAAATTTAAGCGGATTGGATATCTTGTGAATTGACGAAGTTATGTATTTTTTTCTTCTTTAACTGCCCCTTTTTGTGTGCGTTTTTAATTTTTGTTGCGATAAGAATTCGTCCTATCAAAAACTTGTCAGTATAAAAGTTGTAGATAATATTAAGAAAATTTATAATGAATTTAATTGGATTTGATATCTTGAGAATTGACGAAGTTAAGAATTTTTTTCTCCCCAAAACCCTATTTTTTCGCCCCTTGAGCCCATTTTTAATTTTATCAAAAATCTGTTATACATAAATATATAATTAAGAAGTTATGGAGTTTTTTCGTTTATCATAAAACCCCTCCTTTTTTGCACGCCCTTGGTCCAATTTTGTCCATTAACGAACTTGAGCGAAATTTTATGCCCCTTGATTTTATGTATCAGTTTGGAAAAGATTTGTGCAGAATTATGGAAGTTATCGTATCCATAAAAAAGTGATCTAGATAGATAGATAGATATAAAATTTTTTACTGGGAGTAGTTTTGGGTTTTAGGGGTCATGATCGATGTAGACCTGTAAATTTTTTTCCGAAATTCCAACATAGGGGAGAACGTAATAGGTAGTATTTCATACGAAATCTACCTAATATTTCATACGAAATCTACCTAAAAGTACAGCAAATCTGAAAGACTACAGTGCAAAGATTGACTATTTGATTGATAAAACTATTTTCCCTCCTTAAATCATTTAATAATTTGTGGTAGCTGCTGCTGGTTGCTTAGGATTTCTTTATTAGTTTTCATCGATATACCGTCGAATTTTCATTAAATTGAATTGCCAGTGATTGAAAACCAGTTCGAATTATCTGACACTAAAAATCAAAACGACTTTTTATTCTACCTCTAAAAAAGTAGTACTTGACCAACGTTACAAAAGCTACCTTTACTATTCAGTTGTTTTAGATATGATAAATTATTGAAAGATATCACATTCTAAAATACAAATTATTAGAATAAATAATAATCTTAAAAAAGTAAAAAAAAAAAAATAACCTCTACTATAAAAAGAAACATTAGCCAAAAGAATAAAAAAAAATGCTGAAAAAATAAATAAATATTGAAGTAAAAATTTTAATAAAAAGTGTTTGCAATTTTGAAAGAAAAAGGTTCACACTAATTTATTATTTTTGCGTTTTTTAGTTTATCTTTCTATTTCGAATAGACACATATAAGTGTTTTGTCTGCTGAAGGGTAATCTAAATAAAGGTTTAAAATGTTAATTGCATTCATTATTGACTTTCCATTTGGATGTTTAAAGAAGTTTGGAGTCTTATATAAAAAATTTGTAATTTTTTTATTTAAAAATATTTTCATAAAATTAAAAAAATATATTTTTAAAAGTAATGAAATTTTTAATTGGAATTAACTGATGTGATAAAAATACGTCAGAATTAACGAACTAGTTTTATCATTAGTACTCATGCAATGTATTCGGGACTTTATGATGAGTTCGAATTTGACGAAAATTTGAATCAACCGAATTCGAATTACCTTGAGTCGATTGCATATTTTTAAATGTTGATTGGTTTAAATCGAAAGGAGATGAGCTCATTTGCCTAAAGTGAAAGTTTAAAAATATAATATTGCATTTTTTAGAGATTATAATAAATTAAGGGGTCTCGCTACCCTTTTAACAAGCTTTGTTAAACAAACTATTTTACTCTAACAAAACTATTTTATCTGATAAATGTAATATTCAATGATTTTATGAAGTAAAAGGATTTTATCAATAAAAAAGTCATTTTTTTTTTAACAATATGAAGAATTTAGTTAAATGCGAGATTTTCGGACTTTATAATAAGTTCGAATTATCTCGAGTAGACAGTATGTTTTAAAACGTTGAGATGACGTCTAAATAAGAAAGGTGATTATCTCCTTTGCATCAAGTGCAATTTAAATGTTATAACATTATATTTTTTGGAGATTATAGTGATTCAAGGAGTTTCTTTACCCTTTTAACAATCTTTGTATTTTTAGGGTTTTAGGAAATCCTTTTTAGCATATTGAACGATTGTATGAAGGAAAATTAACAATAAAATGCTCAATTTTGTTAGTATAATATGAAGAATTTAATTTTTTAAATAAAATTAAGTAAAATTTCAAAAGTCTTCTTCCCCTACAGATATAAATATTTTGTAGCAGTTTTTGTTGCTCTTAGAGGCGTTATTTATAACTTTCAGGATACGATTTTTAAGAAATGCTAAGAAATTAAAGACAAAAAGTATCATGACATATATATAAAAAAGAGAAAAAAGTCTACTTTATTTGGCATTTTGATTTTATAAAAATAAACTGTTTAATTATGGGAAGTCACTAACTTGACAAATTAACTAATGTCATAAAACACACGCTACATAACGTCAATTAAACGTCAATTAAAAGAATCAAGTAAATTGAAATATACATATTGAACTTTTAGCATTTTGAACATTCTGATATTTTGAAAAAAACACAAAACGAGAAAAATGAATTTAAATATTGTAAGTCTGAATCATTTAAAGCAAAGTGGACGCAGTAAAAATATTTTTAGCATATTTATAATGATAGGATCTTTACATAATTTCGTCAGAATATATTAGGAGTATTTAAATACATTTTAAGCAAAAAATTGAAATATTGACATTTTCGTTCTCTTTCGCCAAATGAAGGGTAGCGAGTAACTTTTAGAAAGTGAGCTTTATAAATGGGAGGTAGGTAAATTAATTTAATTCAAGTATAAGTTTTAAAATATCATCTTGCATTTTCGGAGATTAAAATTGTTTAAATATTATTGAATTTATGTTTATTTAAAGGAATATTTTTTAATATTTCCTCAGAAAAATTAATGACAAGTATATATTTTTCATACTACTTTAGAATTTGATATTAGGATTTCTTAATTTTTATACTATACATTTGTTGGAATTAAGCGGTACAAACCTTCAACATATACATATAATAATGAGTTCATTTTTTTTACTCTTAGGGATACCTAGGCTACGCAAATTGCAATAGTGTTCAAATTAAGGTATCAATTGAAATCATGATGATGAAAAATCCTATTTTTATGCGGTCCGTAGGTCCTATAAGTTATATTTACGAAACAATTAATCCGTAATCTGAGAAGTGGAATAGTAAAAATTCAATTATTCCACGACCAACATTCACTGAGGGATGATACATTGAATTTTATGAAAATTCGTAGCTTTCCGGCTCTCAAAATAACAAGCAATTTTTTTTTTTTTTAGTGTCGTGAAGCTATAAAATAAATGGGAATATTATCTGATTCACACAATATTATTTTTTATTTTTAAAACTTTTTCAATACCCATAGGCTACGTATTTCCAGAAAGTAAAAAATTATACTGCGTTTCAATCTTTTTGGGACAGCCTGTACGTATACATATACACTGGTGGAAATTGATTTATGAAAACACTTTTTTTTAACAAAAACTTCTATAATATTCATTAAAAATGAATGAAATTTCATACATTAAAAATGCTATGTACAGTCGTGGAAAAAAAAGTAAACACCCCCTACTAACTCCTCAACAAATTATCGTAGACGAAGTTACTGGTACCGAACGATTGGAAATAATGTCTACTTTTAAATGACGTATATAGAATTTGCTTTAGGGGGCAATCTACATATTAAAACAAATTCAAACTTCATTTTTTTCAATGGCAATACCCAATTGTAACGAGATATTTCAAATCTTTGGTTCAAACTATGCCTAGGCACCAAATTTCAAGTCATTTGAATGATAAGTTATTGAATCATAAACATTTAAAATTTAGTGCTTCAAATGTTAAATTACATTTTCATATTTTTATTTATAACTTCTGAAATTATGATCCTAATGTTTTAATTTTTTGTGTAGCAATAATATTAATATACCCAAGCATAAATACGTTGAATTTGCAATTTTTATAATTTTCTGATATGAAATATGAGTTATGAAATTAATTTAAAAAAAAATTATGAATTGTAACCTACAATTTTTTTGATGGATTCAGATTTATTAAGTCCTGCTTTATGGAAATCCAAAATTTCATATTTTTCTTTGAAGTAGTTTTCAAATTATGCTTAAAGAACGGCAAAATGATGGTTTAAGGGGTTGTCTATGATAGAAGTGACTAAATATTTTGAATTTTCTTATGCTATGTTGTAATCTAACAGGCTTAATTGACTGCTTAAGGTGCCTTGATCAAGAAGGGAGCTCTCTCGGTTAGCAATCGAGTACCGAACTTCAATTTGGATACAGCCCTTAAAATACGCTCGTTTTAAAATTATTAATTTCTCGAAAACTTATGGTACGAATTGCATAAAAATTTGTTTTTAGACTAATTGAAGGGTGTAGGCTTCATTCATTTATGCTGTCAGAATTGTGTACTGCAATTGAAAAAAACAAAGTTGTGGTTCGTTTTAATATGTAGCAAAGCAAATTTTACATACATCATTTAAAAGTACACTTTATTTCCGATCGTTCAGTACCAGTAACTTTCTTCTACGATAATTTGTTGAAGAGTTAGTAGGGAGTGTTTACTTTTTTTTTCCACGACTGTACATCAAATAATTTAGAAAAATAACATTTCATACATATTAATAAACTAAAACATAAGATCAAAAATGAGATTTTAGTAACATAAAAACATGGAAATTGATTTATGAAATATCACATTTAATTGAAATTAATAGTTAGTAAAGACGCCTTCATTCATCAGAATTCCTTTTATTCTAGATGGCATTGATAAAACAAGATTTTGAATGTATTTCTGATCAATTACGTTCCAGTTTTGTCAGATTGAAACTGTCAATTCTACAAGTAATGTGTACTGCATCCCATTTGCATAAACCATTCGAACTAGCCGTCCCCAAACGTTTTCGATGGGGTTCACATCAGGACTAATAGGTGGATGATCTAAAAGAACAATATTCTTTTCGTCAAACCAATCTTTCGTTGAATTTGAATTGTCAATACTTGCATTGTCTTGCATGAAGAGGTAATCTAAACCATAATGTTGCCATGCAAATGGAAGAAGTGAATTTTCGAAAACTAAATTCTAATCAAAATGATTCTGGCGACCATTTAAAAATACAATTTCTCTTTTGCCATCGTAAGCGATCGCTACCCAAATCATCAAACTTCCTACACCAAAATTTCTGCTGAATCTAAGTTTTGGTTCTTTTCGGAGATCCCTCCAATAATACTCCAAACCATCC
Organism: Maratus speciosus; assembly: GCA_963932465.1. Taxonomy (NCBI): domain Eukaryota; kingdom Metazoa; phylum Arthropoda; class Arachnida; order Araneae; family Salticidae; genus Maratus; species Maratus speciosus. The sequence goes on along the minus strand of OZ010787.1, from coordinate 508,226,266 downwards.
GGGCCATACAAATTAAATCATTTTTCGTCAGAGAAATTGACTTTCTTCTAATTGTCACCCGCTGCCATATACGTCTCGCAATACTGCAAACGCATCTGCTTGTGATGCAGAAGTAAATTGGACCAGGCTTCATTTTCGACCATCTCAAGCTCCGTGAAGAATGTAAAATTTGCCTAACTCTTCTTGAAGTAACAGGAATGGATAGATGTGTGCAAATCTGCTTTGAACTGTGATCGGCTTTCCATGCAAGTTGAAGAATCCCCTTTTTCTCTCTCTTACTTAAATGCGGATTACCTTTTTTGTTTAAATTTTTGCCATACTTTTCTGAATCTTTTCTATAGTTATACATCACACCAACTGATCTTTTAATTAATTTACTAATTTCCGGAACAGACATTCTACAGTCTAGATATGCATCCATTTTAGATCTTTCTTCTTCAGACAACATCTTTTGTTTACCCTTCGTGAAAAGCATGACTGAAACGTATTGCTTCCAATATATAACGCTTTTTATGTAGACTCTGCATGTCACGTTACCTTGTTTTACGCAAATTTTTGTCACATTACTTCGGAATAGCCAATGAAATGTGATATTTCATAAATCAATTTCCATGTTTCCACATTACGAAAATCTAATTTTTGACTTTTTTTATGTTTAATATTATGTATGAAATTTTATTTTTGCGACTCATTTATTATACATACTATATATATTTCATAAAATTTCACTCATTTTTAATGAATATTATAGAAGTTTTTGTTAAAAATCCGTGTTTTCATAAATCAATTTCCACCAGTGTATATATATATATATATATATATATATGTGTATATATATATATGTATATATATATATATATATATATATATGTATATATATATATATATATATATATATGTATATATATATATATATATATGTATATATATATATATATATATATATATTATAGATATATAAAGGCTTGATTTTCAACATTAAAAAGAAATTAATTCCCGTAACTCTAAGAACTTTACAGTCTAGGGTAGAAAATGGGAATGTTGACTTAGGTTTGGATTTATTGAGGTATAGAATCAAGACAAAAAAATTACAAATGTATTGTAACATTGATTATGGCCAAGTAAGTGCAGTAAATAAAATCTATTTTATAATGGATTATTTTGGGTGATAGCCATAGGGGAGTAAATTACAATAAAATGTTGAACAAATACAATGAATTACTACCTGTCGGAAAACTAAAAATAGTTAAGGCTTTTAAATATGTTAAGCCTTTGGGGAGAACTATTTTTAATTATAATGCTTTTGCTAAAGATCTTAAGAGAAGTATGGCAGGGATTATCTGCCATTGCAATGATTCTGAATTTGTTAATTATATAGACAAGTATCATGGACATGTTATTACTGGAGATCTAAAGATAGTAAAGGGTGAGGAGTTGAGGAGGATAATGGGGTACGGTACAAGATATCGTGTGAAACGTACTGTAACTAAAAGTGTTGCAATTAAACGTTTTACAATTAACATAGATATATTTATAAATAAACTAATGTATAGATATAATTTGCCTTCCAGTGTTTTTGACGAGTGGAAGTACTATATATTAAGAGATTTTAAACGAGAATTTTCCAGAGATCTTGGCGGAGTTAATAGGGAGAAATACAACAAACTTACACATTCAATTAAAGAAATTCAGGAAAATTTTATAATCACCTACGTGGATAAAGCAAAAAGAAGTTACGCTCTGATATGTAAGGTACTTTATAGTAAAATTTTGAGTGATTGCTACAATAATAAAAATAACTAATTTTTGTATTATTTCTGTATTATTCCTTCACAATGCTAGCGGCATTGTGTACGGATAATACGTAAGTAAAAAAGCGTGCAAAAAAGACGCCCGTCTGACATTAGCCTAAAAATAGGTGGTAATTTTTACCGTCCCCCTTTTTCCTTACCATCCCCGATCTATTTCACTATTAAATGGATGGCAATGGTCTCACTGGGATAGTACAGTATTAAAAATTAATGATGAATAAGAACATTTTCTAATTATAGCTACACGAATATGAAAGTTTAAAACTGGAATTTTAAAAATGCTGTTTTTTTAAGTTGAATTTCACATGTTTCGTATTCATGAATGTTAAAATTATCGGAAAATGATTCACATGTATGGGAGATGGGGGCACACGTGAACAGTTCGCATAAATATAGCTTTTTCTCATAACTGGATTAATTTCTATAAACAAAAACTACCCAATATAGTAAACAAAACTTTCTTTTACACATGGTAATTTTTTTAAAATCACCTGTATAGTTAGTTCTTCTTGCATTTTTAAATAGTTTTATAAATTCAAAAAATTGTTCATATGTGCCCCATCAGCGGGGTAGTTGTGAACACACGTAGGGCACATGTGAACACAAGGAAAAAATATTCTTTAACATGCTTTTTATTCTGTTATTCATTTGTCATTGTAATCATTAGTTATATTACCTGTTAAATTCATCATAAAGAAAGAAGTATATATATATATTTCTCTAGTTTCTGGGTGATATGTTTAAGCAAAAGATTATAAAATCAAAGTAAGTAGATTGGGGGGGGGGGCTTAGGCGATTCATTAAGTATTGTTGCAATAAAATATAAAAATAAAGAAGCAATTTTAAAAAAGAAATTAAAACTTTTAAATTTGCTTAGGGGGTTATGTTTGGGGAAAATTTTAGGGGGGGGGGGGGCAATTACATGCTGTTTATCGGAAATCTTCTGAAATACGAAAGATTCTCACTCCTTATTCCTCTCTCACTTATACTCATACTTTCACTCCAGATATTTGCCTTATTTACTTGTAAATTATAGAAAAAGAAGGGTTTTTTAATGATAAAAAAAATCTCGACTATAACCTTCCCCCCCCAACTGCTTTTGCTTTTGAAAGAGGGGGGGTGGGTACAATCGGGATTTTACGGTATTTATCATTTTAAAAATTTTACTTTCTTAAGGGTACAAGGGAGTTTAAAATCCTTAAAAATAATTTTTTTTATTTTTGTAAATTTCACCTTAAATATTATTCAAGGGTACGTTATATGCATCATGGCATGCATTTATCACAAAAAAAGAAAAAAAATTATTTTTGAGAAAAAAATGAAATTTTACAGGTCGTCTTAGAAATCTTCGAAATGCCCCCTGCGCATTCCATATCAATGAAAATCCCCAATATTTTTTATAAAAGTTTGGTTTATATATATATAAATAAAATAGAGCATCGAATTATATATATTTGAATTAAAAGGTAAATAAAAAAAAAATTTCAAAATTTCAAAATTTTTTTCAATTTTTAGGGTTTCGTTCTTAAAAAGTAAAAATGGAACCAATATAAGATCAATCTTGTGTCTGTCTGCCACAGCCCTTTTACTCGTAAACTATGCAACGTGGAAAGTTGAAATTGGGGAAAGTAATAAAGATTATTGACCCACATATTTACAGATTAATAAATATTGATAAATATAATCAGGAAAAATTTAGAGGGGCTAATTAAGTTATTTGAAAAAAAAATCTTTTCTTTGTATATCGTGTGAAAGCTTTCGTAACACTAAAATCAAAAATATATTTCATTTAACTTTAGGTATTATATTTTCAAAGTTATGGTGGAAAATGTAGTGCAAAAATATGTTCCCCCCCCATCTAATTCCGAACCTATTGAAACTAAAATTATGAAAAAATTAGAGGTAGTAGACATTAACTTAAACCTTGCAGGAAAATGATAGCGATTACCCTAGGTTACATAGTTTTTGAGAAAATCACATTTTTCCGTTACACTCAAATTTCGATTTACGGGCTTCAGCAAAAGGGTTGAGCAGAGCTAGAGGTACCTATCGTAGCAGATGTATAAAAGCATTGTTAATTATGAATTTCGGAAAAAATCGTCGGTAATTAGCCGAGATATTAACCCTTAAAGACACGGACGGTTTGGACATACATAATGACAGGGACGGCGTACTCTATGCTCCATCGGCTTTTAAAACCAAGATAACAAATTTTAAGGATATATTTATGTAATGCAATGCCCAGTAGCAGTATAATCAAATAATCGTTAAATTCTTAAAAACAGACTAATTTAATAAGAATGATTCACATAAATACTATGGGTTTCGCGACTAGTTTCCATTGAGTGGCTCTCTCAATACACCTACTATGGACTTTAAAGGTTAACTAAAAACCTATACGGAATAAAAAATATACAGAATACCTATATTTGCTATTATTTAGGTTCCATATATCTTTGAACTTTCATGGTATATCTATTTATACTTTTCTAGCATACAGGGTGCAAAGGAAAGTCCCTATAACCAGAAAATACTTGTGAACGGAGAGAGCTACAGCTATGCAAGTGAGGTAACGGTATAGTAAAGCGACTACGCCAGATTTAATGAAAACGACATCAGCGCACCCTAGTGGCGAAATTTGGAAGATAGCCACTGCAAATCGAAAACGAAAAGAGATAAAGTAAAATTTCCAGTTAGAAAGTTTTAAAGCATCAATTAATTAGTTGAATACGACATTTGGTTTACATGGATAAGATAAATCTTCGCCTGTTTACCCAAAAATGTTCGAAATTCATGCACTCCATTTTGTGTAAACGTTTGAAAGGAATATTCAGAAGTATGAAGAAATACGCACAATTTATTCTATAAATACGTACTTATCTCAATACATTTTGACAACATCACGCAAAAAAAGACAAACTGTCTCACAGTGATAAAAAGTTAATATTCAGTATGTTCGAAAAGTTCGCAATTGCTCACGATATACGTTTGTATTCGTGAGAGTAATTCTGCATGCACATTTCCCAGCATGGAACGTCTATTGCAAGCGTCTTCAGTATGACGACATAGATTTAATCCTTTCAATAGCGGTGGCTAGACGGTCTAGCCACATAATTTTAATTCCAAAGCTGACAAATGGTACCAAGAATATTTTAATAAAATTTTGCTTTTGTAATGAAAGTGCAAATTAGCGGGTTTTTGTTTTCTGAGAAATTCGTTTGAATATTCGGGTGTCAGTCAATTATTTGATCAGTTTACTAACGAATTCTTCTGTCCCTGAAAGTGTTATTATAAAATTTTAAATACATTGGAAATTAAATCTTTACAGACAGTACAGCACAGTACAACGTCACAATAATAGTTGTGCACTGCTACATTTCCGGAATATGAATAGGCAAAGTAGAATCGTCGCTCATCGATTTCGGACATTTTTGGGTATGAAGGCGACGAATTATCTTATCCGTGTGAACCAAATGTCGTTTTGTACTAATTAATTGATGCTCTAAAACTTTCTAATTGGAAAATTTGCTCTACTTCTTTTCGTTTTCGATTTGCAATGGCTATAATCTTCCAAATTTCGCCACTAGGAGCGCTGCTGTCGTTTGCATTAGGTCGCCCGTAGTTACTTTACTGTACCGTTACCCCACCTGTATAGCTGTAGCTCTCCGTTCGCAAGTATTTTCAGGTTAAAGGGACTTTCCTTTGCACCCTGCACACTATATAGCTATACCCAACCTTACGTTGTATACTTTTTACAAAGTTTTAGTATTCTTTTAGCAACGGTATCTTTTTAATAATACACTTCCTAATTCATATATTATTGTACGGAACCCTCTGTGTGCGAGTAATACTCGCACTTGGCCGTTTATTTATTTATTTTTTACCTTTAAATTCAAACATATAAAATTCGATGCTCTATTTTATTGCTATATATAAACCAAACTTTTATAAAAAATATTGGGGATTTTCATTGATATGGAATGCGCAGGGGGCATTTCGAAGATTTCGACGCGTAAAATTCCATGTTTTTCTCAAAAATAATTTTTTTTTGTGATAAATGCATGCCATAATGCATATAATGTACCCATGAATAATATTTAAGGTGAAATTTACAAAAATAAAAAAAAAAATATTTTTAAGGATTTTAAACTCCCTTGTCCCCTTAAAATATTACTGATATTTATCTCCATTCAATGTATCATATACATAACTGTTTTAAAGATGGAAGTAAGCCATCATTGCAAGTTTAGAACAAATGTAATAGAAAAATTTTCAAAGTTGTTCAAGCTAATACTTTTATATTAACAATGCATAAAAAATATTGTTGTAAACCGTTTAGTAAAATAACACCTAACAATTATTGCATTTTAGAAAACCTTAAATTTATTTAAAGTGCAATTGAACTTGTAAACGAGCTTGTTGCTCTTTATGTATTTGCTGAAAGATGTGTTTGATGAAGTTTCAATACAAAGTCTACTTTGTGTGAGGAAAATATCTTCTATTTTATGAAAATTATAGATAATGGAACTGACATTATTTATCATTAATTTAACTGAAAGGAACAAAATCACAGAATGATTATTGGGGCACTTATGTACTGTTCATATCTGCCCCAATTAGTCTGTTCACAAGTGCCCCACATTGCTGCTTCTGTTAAATTGATAAATCATTAACATTTCTCAATTTTAGAAGAAAAAGAACTGTATCAAAAATATTTATTAGTATTCATAGTATATGTTAAAACACTCAAATTCAAATAAATGAATAAATAAATAAAGTTATTCTCTTATCAACTTGAAAAAAAGATTTTACTTTTGAGATCTAAAAACAGTGTTTTGGCTACAGAGGACAAACAAAATGTCAAAGAGCTTCAAAATTTTTTTACCATATGTCTATAGGTGCTATCATCTTTAGTAATTTTTTCAAATAAAAAAAACTTATAATAACTATTGAAAAATTGCAATATTCACATCTGCCCCCATCTCCCCTATATTGTTATAAATCATCATTTTTAAAACTTTTAAGTATTGAGACCTTCTAAGCATTCATAAAAAAAAAAGTATATAGCCTGTTTTATTATAGTGTTTTAATGAAACCTTAGTAAAAAATTCTTTCAAAACAATAACCCTATATATTTTTTATTTTGTACCTGTGTGGAAAGCATTTTCTTCAATAGTAGTATCAAAAACTAAATTAGTTGAAAATAATTAAATAATTTACTTCTGTGTGTTTCAAATGTAAATCCACTTGTAGTAAAGCTTTCAAATGATAAATAAATGCAGCCGTGTATTAATACAAGTTTACGTTTACTTATCAAGCTACGTTAGCATCAATACTAATTATGTAATATTTGATTATTATTATTTAATAACAGACATTTCTTGTACATAAGCGTCTTTTTTTGGGATTAACTGCAGCCTCTCGTTATCTGTTCGCGACCAACAGTTGGAGAAGCAATGTTCTAAATATTTAATTGTAATTACTTGCTAAAGTACTTACCGTACCTGTGATATTTTTACTGTTTCTACACTTATATTCACACTTATATATTACACTGTTTGAAACCACAAATTCTTAGTAAAATATTTTAAATAACAAAATTTATTTATTATTTTGGAATCCTGGTAGGCATATATAATAAATTAGCATGTCTGGAGCATGTGTGTTACAAGTAAATAATAACAAAATAAAATAATTCAGCATAAACTAATATAAACTGCTAAATTTCAGCCCTTAAGAACAATGTTATACCAAAATTTTGTACTAAAAATACTACATTTTTATTATTTCTTATTCAAATGTTCTATGGGTACTATACGAATTCATTATAAGTAAAAATTTAGAAGAAAATAAAAAGTTAGAGAGATAAAATGTCAAGGGGACTGTAAGGAAAACTAAACTCTCAAGTTTAATTTTGTTCTTCAGTTAAATAAAATCATAGCTGTTGACCATTTTTTCTTTATTTTGAATCATTATCTTCTATAAGTTTAAGATGTTATTTTGTTAAGTTTTCACCAGATGCTAGTGAAGACCAGATTTTTATTTCTGAAAGTTAAAACTATGTGAAAATGCCTCATATTTGGCCTGAACTAGCAATATCCCTCACAAAACAAGACAATACGAAATATATAAATGTAAAAAGTTAAAAACCAACAAGAAAACATCGAAAACGTAGCGTAAAAAACGGCCTGCGGTCTCGTCGGCAGTGGGTTATATTTAAAAGGCAGCCCAACAATAATATATATATATATATATATATATATATATATATATATATATATATATATATATATATATATATGCATGTATAATATTTATTAATGAATGGTCTTTTTTTTCCCCTGACATGTTTTCAAATGTTCAAGTTGTATTTATTACTCAATAGATGCAATCATAAAGATAAATTTGATACAAGGGAAATGGGTTTTTATTAATAAAATTCAATAAGTCCAATAAAATAAAATCTACTTAAGTTTCGGTATTAGCAAATCAGCTGTTTTGGAGGAAGCAACCATAAAAGTTTTGAGTTATAGGTGTTTTAGAAAACTTTATTAAAATTTCATCATATCAAAACTTGCATTATGTTAGTTACCTTCTTTTACACCTCAGTCTTTTATAAATTAAACTTGAACAGTATAGAAGGAAATTAGGTGAATTTTAAGTTAAGAAGTGCAAGTTTAAATAAATAATCTTGATACTTTTGGAAATTATAGTAAAAAATAATTATAGAATTTGTTCTTTAAAAAAAATATAGAATTTTTTTGAAGCTATTATCTGAAGGAAGTATTTTTTATATTTCTAGTGATGAAATAGATTTAACTATAGAAACTAGGGTTGTTTGACCATAAGGGCGGTTTGACACATTACCTTAATTTTATTATTAAAAATTGCTGATAAGCACAAGATGTAAGCATATTACAAGACTTTTTTGTTAGTTAATGTTGTTTTTTAGCTATTTATACAAACTTCATTAATTAAAATTTTGGTAGAAATATACTTTTTCTGATTTAATGAGGCAAACTTTTCTCGAAGTGGCTCTAAATCTTTTTGAAGTGAGGTAGTTGTATCCAATTTACAGAGTTATAAGAAATAATTTGTAAAAAAATATTATTTAGAGCCTTTTGAAAATTTTAATATTGTAAAAAGATAAGATATTTATATGTGATAAACTGCGATGCTATTGTATGTCAAACACAAATTATGTGCGCTTTACTTTAGAGTAGGGTAAATATCTGCCCAGTTTATCCTATATATATATATTTATATTACTTTAAAACTTCTTATTAGATATTTCAGGAATTTTTCATCAATTCGTCCTCAAGAAATAACTTTTCATTTTGTCTTTCGTAATTACCACTGATACCGGTAAATAAATTTAATGAAGATATCTTTGCTTTTAAGTGTACTTTATTTAATGATATAAAATGTAAGGTAGTTAATTAGTGCGGTATAGCTATTTCCATGCGATTTTATACTTTATTTTAAAACTGGCTGTGCTTTATATTTGACCCATTGCATTTGTGGGATGTTTGATCGGAATCAAATCTCTCATTTTATATCTAGTGTAATTGAGCACATTTTAATAATTGGATTTAAATTTATACAAAATAATAATTTATTTATTTCAGTTAACAGCATAATTAATATAAATATATGTAAATGTATTTTATATAAGTTATAATATAATACAATACTTGGATTCAAACATAATGTAAAAATATCTAATAATAGATGACGTGAAGCATAAATTCAATGAATGTTTTAGAAATCGGAACAATATAATCAGTATAAAGCTAAATAAATCTTAAATATTTATACTGTGAGCATAATATACATATATCACACTTGTTCTAAATATTATGTTAGTTTTGTCTGGCGGTATTCTTCATTTACTATATCCAATTACTGGTAGTTGTTTAGAAAAGCTTAAAAATGATGTAGGAATTTTCTGGTTACGAAAATCTTTATTGATTTGTAAAATTAGAAATGCTAGATATTCAAATATTGATATCATTAGCTTTATACAGGCTCATGTCAAATAAACACTTTTCTTACCAAACATTCTATGTAGTAAAATAATTTTTAATAAATAAGTAGAAAAATATGTTGCATTTCATTAAATAAAATTTCTGGTGAAAATCTATTTAGGATTTATTGGATCAAACCTCCCCCACTCTGCCTGTTTTACAGAGTTATGAAAAATGGTTTAATACGTTTTTTAGAATTATGACGCTGTAGAAAAAGAAAATGCATAATAGTACATTAGCGCTCAAAAGTATTTTGACAAAGATAATAATTCACTTAATTGAAAAGAACAGTAAAATACAAAAATCAATCATTTATTTTATTTAACCATATTCAATGTTTTAATTTTAATAAATTAACAATAAATATTAATAATATTAATAAAATTAAATATATATATATCCATATATATATATATATATATCCATATATATATATGTACACACACATATATATATATATACATATACATATTTATATCTGAATTTTGTCATGCTGTAACTCCCGAATTTTTGAACGATTTGGATGAAATTTTTCATATGCATAGTACATACTAATGCCTCGACCAAGTTAGTTTGCCAGCTTCATCCGCCATCTTTCTTCAAAATGGCGGCCATTGGAATTTTTGAAATTTTTTTTAAGTTTTCTAACATTGTATATTTATAGAAAATGTTACGTTTCACAAAATGTAAACTCTTATGTATCATTTTAAACAGAATGATAGAAACAGTAAAATATATTTTAAAGAGTCACACAGTGTAAGTTGACAACATAGGTCATTTTAAAGAGAAAGTTAGGAAACCTAAAAATTTCCTAACGTGTTCACAAAATTCAAATGGCCGCCATTTTGAAACAAGCTGGCCAACAACCTCGGTCGAGGCATTAGTATGTACTATGCATGTGAAAAAATTCATCCAAATCGGTTAAAAAATTCGAGAGTTACAGCATGACAAAATTCAGATATGAATATATATATATATATATATATATATATATGGATATATATAGATATATATAGATATATACATATAGAATATATATAATTTTATTAATATTATTAATATTTATTGTTAATTTATTAAAAATAAATCATTGAATATGGTTAAATAAAATAAATGATTGATTTTTGTATTTTATTATTCTTTTCAATTAAATGAATTATTATCTTTGTCAAAATACTTTTGAGCGCTACTGTACATTTTTATGAGGCAAATTGAGATGCTATTCTATGTCAAATACTAATTAACAGCATTTTAGTAAATTACCGAGTTAAACATCCCCAGTCTCTCTTATTTTATTTTTTTATATTTAAAATTTTATTAGACATTCTTTTTTATTTATTTTTTTTTTTACTTCCCATTTTTAATCGGAGTAAATAAATTTATTCGCTCCAAACGCAAGATTAAAAAAAAATATGTTTAATTTTTTTAGATTACGATTTCTTTTTAAAATGAAAGATATCTGCTATTAAAAAAATGTGTTTTAAGGAAATGAAAATTTACGAGTCTAAATATTTCAGTAATTAATGTTTTAGTTTGGAATATTATAATTTATATATATTCAGGGTGACTGAAACGTCCACAGAAAAAATTTAAGGAATGGTTCAGAACACTACAATAAATACATTTTGTGGGGGTAATTCAGGGTCATAATCCATTTACCCAGTCAAAAATACAGGGCGTTTCGCTCAAATACGAAATCGGATTTTTATTATTTTTAAAAAAATTCATAATATAAAAGTCGATTAGTGAAGATTAAAAATAATGATCATTACTTAAAATATTTAGTTGGAAGAAATTAACATCATTGTTTTTTTTTTTTTTTTTTTTTTTAGTAGGATTTAGCAGAAATACAGCCGATGTAAATAGGTATGCATAACAATTAAAATTTACTTGAATCCAAATTTGGCGTGCTTTCTAAGTCTTAATTAGGATAGATTGAAAAAGTGCTAATGTAAATGAAAGGAAAACTCGCGGCAAACGAATTTGTAAATACAATAAAAATCACAGTAAATTTTCTTGGCAATAATTTTTTTTGCAAATCATATTTATATAGCAATATACTATACATTATAAATAATGGTTAATATTTAAAGTGCTTAGTTGAAAGAAATTAAAACCTCAATGATTCCAAAAGACGAAAGAAAAATACAGCGTACGCTATGAGATACGAGCAAAAATTAAGTACAGACAATTTTGAATCTATGCGCAAATACGGTTTAGGTTCCCTTAGAAAGACCTCCACGAAGGGCACTCCATCATAGGGCCCTCGAGTCCCCTCGAGTAGATAATCGGCCATAAAAAATCAACCCAACCCAACCAATTTTGAATCTTAAATGGTAATCTTCGTCATTGTTAGATGAGTGTATTTACTTATTTTATAGCTTTTTTACAAATCCTGATTACTACAGTTTTTGATTAGTAAACACAGATTTGACAATAAATTTTTAGAAAATCTTTGCAAAATGCATAAATGTTTCCCTAGAATTATCACTTTTGAGTTGCATGATATCGCAGGAAAAAATTATTAAAGAATTGTTCTTAGTATATAGTTGTTCTGAGTAATACTTCTTTTTAGTACAGAAATTCTTATTGTTCTGTTTAAATAATAAATTATCAAATACATTTGTTTAATAAGCACCACCCTGTGGTCCACGGTGTGAAGATCTACCCATATTTTCGAATGGGATAGTTCATCTTATTTAATAACAAAATTTTTTTCGATTTAAATTGGCGGAGATTTTTACTTGGAAATACTGATCACGAACTGTTTTTAGGAAAAAAGGTTGGGCTGAATAATTTTCTCTGTTGATTACGTTTGTCAAGAATTTTGTGAGAAGATGATTAAAATAAAAATATTTTTCATACATTATCAAAGCCGCTACAATTTGGGCATCATTTGTAGCGAAAAATTTTATCTCTTTCTACGAATACAGGTTTCATAAAAGTCCCTGAATTTGAGTACAGCTGTTTCGGAATGGTAATCTTTGCCTTTTTAAATGTCAATATATAAGGATAAGATTACTACTCGGAAACCTTGCAATCGCTGGTGCATCGTGTTAACTAATGGTATGCGGTCATATATTTTTGTGTTTAAAATATTTATCTTAAACGGCGAATTCAGGAAGCGACATTGAAAAATTAACTCTTTGCATCACCCCGTTGCATATCTGCAACATACCCAAAAGTCATTGTTACTTTATACAGACTATTATACATAGCCCTTTAAAAGAGGATTTTATATCCGGCTAATACCTTCTAACACAGTAGTTAATATAAATTGTCCATAGAATTCTCAACAGACGTCGATACTGAGTTAATTCTTCATGTCAAAGTTTTATTTATTATTTGAGCAGTTTGTAGCTAAAAAAAATCTTCCTAAAATTTACAAAATTAAAATGATGATATATTGTATACGTCCAAAAATAGATTTTTTACAAAGGTAAGGTCGTATACATTGCAATTTTATATTAAAAAATTCACAATATTTATGTGAAGTATGCAAACTTCTTTTTATTGCTGACATGAAAAAAGTACCTTTTAGTCAATAATTTTCTAATTTTATGTCCTAAATTATTTAAATTATTTTTTACATGCTTAAAATGATGTATTCTAACGTCTGAGGAAATAGATTTCAAATCATAATTGTTGAATCCCAAAGGATATACTTCAAATATATATAGTGGACATAAGAGAGGGCATTGTAGGTCAACCTCCTCACCACTCTGAGAATATGGCTTTATAATCATCTGTTTCTTTAATTTCTTCTTATTATATTATTTTATTTGTTTTTACCAATATATAAATGTTTGCATGAAAATCAGTTTATAACAATAAAAATATTACTTTGAAAATATGAATGAAAAATTAACAGAACATCTGGATTTATTACATACAAATACAGCTATCCCTTCATGCAGAATTTGAAATGACGCTCCTGTTAGTGAAATATAGATTAAAAAAATGTTTTACATTCTGATGATATTAAAAACTGCAAGATTTTTGAAGACAATTAATAGTATTAAAAGTATTTTCTAAGTTCTGAATATTCTGTAGAATTTTAGAAGTTAAATAATTTTTATCTTGTAATATTAAAAAATATCTTGAAAAATTCCGGAGATATTTTGCAGATTTAACATTATATTAAAAAAATTTTCTTATTTCTGTAGGCAAATTTTGTTTACCTTACAACATTCGAAATGTCTTCAAAAATTCTGCAAATATTTTAAAGGTAAAACAAATTTTCAAAACGTCTGTAAAATATTTTCACAAATTCTGCAGGCATTTTAAAAGTAAATCAAATCTTGAAAATGTCCTCGAATATTCTGCATATATTTTGATGGCAACGTTAAAACTGCAATTTTCTTCAGATTTCTGTAGAATTTATGAAGAAATTGGAGATTTCTTTAGATAATCTTCAGATCATTTTCAGTGGGACAATTTGATGGAGTTAAAAACAATAAAATGCATCTTCGTCTCCTAGATCTCTGCACTGGCTCGGGCTTGTCCCGAATCTTGTACTCGGACCGGTCCAGCAAAATGAAGGCAAAATTTAAAATGTGCCGGTAGGGCCGGAAGAATAAGGACAAGTTTTTTCAATGGATATGACTCGCAAAAATAAGTATAAATGTGCTGCACGAGCTATGTTAGTTTGATAACATCAATACAGAAATATAACATGTCCAGCGTAGAGATCGGCATCGGAGAGTTACATCGTGTCTGATCCACAGCTTAATTTTTTTAGCAGACTCGGGCCGGGGCGGGATCAGGCTGACATTTTTTTTCTACATAGTCGAACCGGACCGGAATTAGACTTAATTGTTCCCAGAATGTGTTGGGCAGGTAAATTTTTTTTGTGAAAATGGTAATAGCGATAATGAACTACAGAATCATTGAAAATATACTTTAAGGCTAATGTCAGAAGAACGTCTATTTACACGCTTTTATTTTCAACATGAAAAAGAAACACATGTTAGCGTAGGTATAGGAAGGTTGTATGAAGGAAACTCGAATTCCCTGCTCAGTAACACGAAACTTTCTGACACATTTTCTGACTCATTTTTATCTGTAAAATTGACAAGCGATTTGGAATCAAATACAGTTTTCCATTTTTAGATAAATAAATTACTTATTGAGTTATAAGCGATTCTTGTCACGTGACGACTAGCTTTTCTCCTTTACCGTTCTATCGCGTCCGGAAATTCGATTCAAAATGTCAACTTGGACAGTATTTTCTGAAAGATCTTTTGCCTTTATCAAAAAATCGAAAACCCCATTCAATTACATAGTTTCTAAAAAAGAACAACTCCCAATTTTATGCGGTTCCGAACAAAAATGAATTAAGAAATGTGTCAGAAAGTGGGTTCTTTGGATTCGAGAATAGCCTGAAGGAATTACAGAGAAATATTTTCAAAAATCTACTTTTTATTATACGGATTCAAAAGTTATGAAGTTTTTAACACTTTTTTTTTAAAATTCTGAACTACATTAATTTTTTTCAATGGATCTTTATTTGAATGTTGAAAAGTCTAAGAGTCTAAGTAATTATTAATGTTGCTGGAGTATTCTTCAAAAGAATCTTAATTGTATGTTAAGAAAAATCAGAATGTTTTTTAGAAATTGAGTCGAGCCAGGACTGATTTTTGCACGGGTCGGACTTATTTTCACTGACTTTTGTACGGACCGGGTCTGGAAACCCTGGCCCATGCAGATCACTATCCAACGTTTAATGGAGTTCCATTACCTGCATGAAGTAGTAATAGTCTGTTGAGCGGTTTCAAGTAACAGACCAGATGAAATTGCCAAAAGGTGGTGTTGACCGATTGTCGTTCCAGGTATCTCAACAGGGAGAGCGTTAGCAATTTGAGGCAGAGGTCTTGGGTTCGATTCCCGGCCTGGACAGTTTTTAGCTCAGTTGGAAAAATATCAATTCGTACATTTTTTTTCACGTAATGTTTGTAAATACTTAGAATTGTATAACATTTGTGATTCGTTAAATTTCTTAGCAGCCTTATAATTCTGGCCTTATATTCTACAAAAAAGTGTTTGTTATTCTGCATTGTGCTCTATCACCTACTTAAAATACGTCTAAGGGCTTTTGAATCACTCTGTATAAATGATGTACGCTGTCACTCAATTAATTATATTGGAAGTTAAAATAAAATTTTATAATGTACATTAAAATGACTGATGGTTCTTAAAATTCAATTAAAAGTTATATAATGCTTTTGAAATACAGAAATAGATAGCAGAGTAATTCCCGTTTTGAATATTCAGTTGGAAAATTCGCTTTTGACATTTTTTCTGCTCTGAACGAGAGATAATTTTGTCAAAAATTTTTTGCTCTTGGATCTAAGCAAAAGCAAAATAGTTTTTTACTTTTTAATTTGTGACAAGGTGTTCGAAGTTAAAGTTTAAAAAAAAATGTTTATTAATTATTAAGAATTTTTTCATGCTTGTAATTGGTTGATTTATAAATCAACCTCATAGCAGATTGCCATGCATAAAAGCAGTAAATAATCACATTCCAAGTTTTGTGTTATAAGAAATATTATGATGAAAAGTATTTTCCTTACCGATGTATAATAATATAGGAATTTTTTATTTTTAAACCCCTTTTATTCAATACAGTTTTTTTTTTACCGATTGCGTGCACGATTTCACGAAAAGGGCTAACTAAATATTCGCAAAATTTAGCGTTTTGTACGATGCCGTAACAATTGTACTTGGTTCCCGATGCGAAAATTTTTGTATACCCTTTCAACCGATGCTTTTACATCGAAAGAAATAATTGAAACACATGTTCAATTTGGTACCTGGTGTCGCGTCTAAAACTAATTGCTTTCTACTTTTCTCAGTTTCCTACGAAAATAAATAAATTGTAAGCATAGAAAACTGCGTTTCTAAATTGCTGTGGATCAATATTTTATGAAATATAGATCCCATGAGACATATGTGAGTGAAATTCAGTGAACCTCAGTATAAAATTTAAGAAATTTCGTACATTTTATTGAATGAAATGTTTAAATCTTAAAACTGCATTATTTTAATAAAAGCTCTTAAAAGAGGTTAAAACCATTATTCTTGTAAATTTAATATTACAAACGCTTTCACTCATTCAATAATTAATTACAGTACGATGAATTTTCAAAATTTTTGGGAAAATTATGAATTGAAACATGAACATTCTCATTCTTTGCCGGATGTTTAAAAAACATTTACATACTAACAATCAATATCTAACTGATACAGCTTTACTGAAACGTAATTCATCTTGATACATTAAAAAAAATATTTAAAAATATAAACTTTAGAGTGTGATTTTAAAACTATGAAAATAGTTAATATTCAAACATCACCAACACATGACCTTTTTTTATGTGTTTTCCTAACCTCATAAGGATAAAATAAACATATTCTAAGAAAATTAATCTGCAATCATGCAAAGTTTTACTCAGAAAAAATGCAACTTTTATTTTCAGTTTTTGTATAGCATTTTTGAAATTTCGGCACGAACATTGCACATTTTTTTAAATATGAATGTACTTCAGTAAATAGTAATAAAATTATATTTGTTTATGCTTTTAAAAAGTTTCCGAATTTTATGAGATGTTTGTATCTTATTATTGTAAGAATACGAATTTTGGTTCAATGCTAGATCATTTTACAAACACCATGAACACATATTACATGATCATCGCTGCGAGGCAAACCGTTGATGAGAAAATTGCTGGAACGAATCTGGATTGAATTGACGTGTGCAGAGTAATGAAGTTTGCCTACATTGAGCATTTGTCAGTAAATTTTCCGATAGACAGTGCCTCTTAAACTTGACATAAATATTATATAAAAGTGAAATTATATATTATTATTATTTTAACAACCTATGATTGGCATATAAGATGGAATCGTTCAACTAATTTTGAAATACTTTTTATACTACGATAAAGTAACACTGTCACTTGGATAGTTTTGAAATTTTTTTCCTGGTTTCACTTTGTACTTTGTTGTAATTAGTAAATTGTATTTTGAGATTTTACCCGAGTTTCCGAAAAAGTTCTCAATTAGGTAACAAGGGATCTTGACTCTTTCAAGCGCAAGTACACTGTAAAAAAAACGACATTTTTACAGTACAAAGTACTGTTCATATCCGCATCAACTCGATCACAGTGAAAGTGCTGTATTTTTTTTTTGGTTTCCTGACTATATTAACATGGAAAATACAGTAGTTGCGTAAAATTAACAGCACAATGTGCTGACAATTTGGATGCCAGCAGTTTGTGCTGTAGAAAAATGCGTCCAAATTGCCAGCACATTGTGCTGTTAATTTTACGCAACTACTGTATTTTCCATGTTAATATAGTCAGGAAACCAAAGAAAGATACAGCACATTCACTGTGATCGATTTTGTTCTGGCAAATCTACAGTGGTTTTTTCACAGTGTAATTATGTTGCTGTAAAGTTAAAAGCCACCAGAATTTAAGAACGATGTACAATTGAATTTTTTTTTCAGGTAAATTATACATGCAGAATTTTATTAAGATATTCTGGTACAAAAGTTCATTCAAATTAAGTGGCATAAATAATATACCACCGCCTTTCAAATGATGAAAAAGATGTACCCTTAAAATATTTTGGCCGAAATGTGCCGTCATCTTTTACGCAACTTATTGTAGTACCGGAAGAATGTTATTACATTTTCGAAGTTTTTGTTTAAGAAAAAAAAAATCTTCAAAGAAGTGAGATGATTGTTTCATCAGGTCTGTGTTAAACAGTATACTATTATCCGACTCAACAATTAACCGAACAATACAACAATATTATGACTGTATTGGCTAAATCTATGGGTTGAATTTCATATATAGCTATAATTTAGTAGTTATGAATTACGCCCGAAATATTGAATATTTTTAATTGCAAGATTTTTGCATTGCTAACTAGGAGTAGGATCAACTGAGGGAAAAAGTACCCAAGCTGGAATTAGAGCCCGGGTCATTGGCATATCGCACCAATGCTCTACCAACTGAGCTACTCGGACGATATCCAGCCGAGTTAGAAATGCAAAACTTTATGAAATTAAAAATATTCAATATTATGGGCGTAATGCATAACTACTAAATTATAGCTATATATGAAATAGCTATACATATATATGATTCACCAATTCTGGGATTAATTTCGTCTCATGTTTGCCACACGTTCGTGGGTCATGAACGTATTCCATCTTGTGATGCAAATACAGCCTTGCCATCATATAAGAGTGAGGAGTTGCATACTGTGTATCGTCCGACTAGCTCAGTTGGTAGAGCATTGGTAGGCTATGCCAATGACACAGGTTCGAGTCCCAGCTTGGACACTTGTTGGTGCACTCTCTTGGTTCTACGACTAGTTAGCAATGCAAAAATTCATGCAATTAAAAATATTGAATTTTCATGATAATAGAATTTTTCTTAAGTACAGTCAATTTTTTCTCATACCTCTTGGGCGGCTTTCCAAAATCCTTTCAATGCTCGTGAATGAGGTCTTTCTAAGGCTTACTTTAACAAACACCTAAAAAGTGATAAATAACAATTTGTGGTACTACTGAATGAAAGGTGGCTTTAATGATGTAGTTGTAACTAAAAAGAGCATTTTCTTTGTACTTCTAATTAGAGAGCATTAAAAGAGCGTTTTGTTTATTCCTACAATTTTTTTTTGAAAGATTTATATTTAGTAAAAGGATTTTTAATCAATTTTAAAGATTTCTTCCAAGTAGTTTTCGAATTATGATTAAAAAACTTCAAAATGATGGTTTAAGGGGGCCGTCTATGATGTGCAGAAAAGCATAATTTGAAAAAAAAATATTTTACTCATTTTATTGAAACATTTGGGCTAGCAATAGTCGAAACATATTAAGTGAGTGAAATGGCCATATTGGAAAAAAATAATAAATTAATAGAAGTGACTTAGTCACATTTGGGCTAGCAATAGTCGAAACATAGTAAACGAGTGAAATGGTCATATTGGAAGAAAAAAAATACATTAATAGATGTGACATGGTCCTTCTGTAGCATTTCAACAATCCAGTACCGAACACAGCACCTAAAATATGCTCATTTTAAACTAATTAATTTCTCTGAAACTAATCGTACGAATTTCATGTACATTTGTATTTAGGCTAATTGAAGGAAGAGTTTTGCTAATTGAAGGTAGAATTTGTTTATGGTGTCAAACTTGGGTATTGCTGTCGAAAAAAAACAATGTTTGGGTACGTTTTGATATGTAGATGACCCCCTAAGCAAATTTTATATGCATCATTTAAAAGTAGGCTTTATTTCCAATTGTTTGGTACCAGTAATTTTTTTCTACAGTAATTTGTTGCAGAGTTAGTAGGGAGTGTTTAGTTTTTTTTTTTTCTACGACTGTACCTTTATAATACCATAGATAAAATAAGCGTAATTTCATGGAAATAGAAAATAAATTTTTGAAGTCGTACCCGACCCTGTAACCCAATACGTATAATAATGACTACATTTTACAACAATCTTGAACCTACTCGTAAACACTTGTAAAATAAAAATTAACTAAGAAAAAAATTAGTTTTTTAATTTTTTAATTTAATTTAATTTTTTCTGATCTTATGTTAAAATGGGTTAATTTTAGGTGAGGAGTTTTTTTTTACTATTTTGCAAACAAAGCTTTGCTTAGTGAATTTATAAAATTACCCGAAATTTATTTTTCTATGTTGATGATTAAATTTTTCCTTGAATTTTCCAGAAGATTTCAAAATATATTTTCTTGATTTCTTGTATTAGAACTTTCTTTCATTTTTTCCTTTATATTCCCCAGTTATATAAAAAACAAATATAGTTCCTTTCCTCGAATAGTTTTCCTCTTTTTTCTTAAGATGCCGAATCTTAAAATTTAGTCTATGTAGTATGTTTTGTAATGAAAAAGGAATTCTGCGAGGACTTTTGAAATAGGAAAGAAATTCGAATCAGTCCTTTAAAAAATTTCTTTTACATAAAAAAGAGTTAAAAATTTAAAGTCAGTCGGAACTCCCTAAAGAGAATATTTTAAATTAATGTACTTTTTATAAACTACTAAACATATGTACTGGAAATTTTTATGTGCATCAAATAGCCCATCACATTCTGAATAAAATAAAGTCAAGCTTATACACACATAATTTTTCAGTTATTTTTTTAAAATCTAAAATGGAAACCGGTATTAAATTGGATAAACATGCATTTTCTCGAAGATTTTTTAAAAAACGAATACAACTCCTATATTAGATACAATAGTTCACTTCAGATTAACCCTTTATCTACTGACGGTACTTATAAATAAAATTAAAATAACTTGTTATAAAATTCATTTAATACAACGATTAGTTGTAATACAGTTTAGAATGAGTTATAGATACGAGGGTGAGTCGGAAAATAAGTTTCCCTTGGCAACTGTGGACAGAGGTGTGTTTGAAAGACAAAAAATGTAATGAAATATTAAAGATAAGACGTAACTTTATTTTTCTACTTAAGTGCCAAGTGAGTTGAGACATTTGTCATATCCTTTATAAGCTTCATAAAGCTGTCCAGGAAAAAACAGGGCTCTACACATAAAAGAAGCGTTGACCGGCTCGTGTGACTTCAGCATTGCTTACAAAGAAGTAGTCAAGCATTGCTTTCGTCTGCATTGGCCGTGCACGTCCGTCCAGGTCTCGGTCTGTCCAACATTTGCTGACGCCCTTCACTGAATTGGAGGCACCATCTCCGCACCATTTGTTTCGAATTCACATCTGGCCCATAGACTCCCACGTGGCGGTTAGGGATTTCTGCTCCCGATACTCCATGTACCCATGCATAGCGGACAACCGCTCTCACTTCCTCCTTTGACCACGAATTCACAACGCACTTTCAACCATATCTACCGGGAACAGAATGATGCAGAGCCCTGATTTTTTCAAGGAGCGCTTTTTGAAGCTTATAAAAGGGTGTGACAAATGTTTCAGCGCACTTGGCAGTTATGTAAGAAAATAAAGTTACGTCTTATCTTTAATGTTTCATTACATTTTTTGTCTTTCATACACACCTCTGTCCACAGTTGCCAGGGGCAACTTATTTTCCGACTCACCCTCGTACATTACTTTACCTTGTTCCAAAATCTTTATTGGTTACACAAAGCAAAAATATTTTTAAAAGGATGATTTCTTTTTGCCTTTGCATCTTTTCAGCCTTCTTTGCGTAGGGGGGGGGGGGGGATTTTTCAATTCGGAAATATTTCTGTTGTAAGAACATTATACTTGTACATTTCTTAATTCTATAAAGTACTAAGAAAAATATTTAAAATAAAAGATCTGAGTGGGGTTATAAGTATTGCACAAAATCTCTATAAATTCAAATTTTATTAATCCTGCTAAATCCTTCAATCCTTCTAAAATACTCCTAAACTGTATTAAATGATTATGTAAATTTTCTAAAGTAGTTTAAACAATTCACGAAAAATGCTTTAGGAGATAAAATTTTCATGAATTCATAATTCAGTACATAAAAGGTTAAGGTTAAAAGCGTATCTCTGTAGAATGTGTAGGACAAATTTAAAGCACTAATATATGGTATTTCCTATGAATAGGTGCAGTCGTGGGAAAAAAAAAGTAAACACCTCTACTAACGCCTCAACAAATTATCGAAGACGAAAGTTACTGGTACCGAACGATTGGAAATAAGGTCTACTTTTAAATGATGTATATAAAATTTGCTTTGGGGTTATCTACATATTAAAACGAATACAAACTTCATTTTTTTCAATAGCAATACCCACTTTTAACCAAGTATTTCAAATCTTCGGTTAAAACTATGCCTAGACACAAAATTTCAAGTCATTTGAATGATAAGTTTTTGAATTATAGACATTCAAAATTTAGTGCTTCTAATGTTAAATTACATTTTCATATTTTTATTTACATCTCCTGAAATTATGCTCTTAATGTGCTAATTTTTTGTGTAGCAATAATACTAATATACCCAACATAAATACATTGAATTTGCAATTTTTATAATTTTATGATATGAATTATGAATTCCAACCTACAGTTTTTTTGATGAATTTAGTTTTATTAACCCCTTGAGGGGCACCGGTATATATTATATACCACATACGGTTAATGAAGTTTTACACCAGAAAAATTTTATTAAATTTTACTTTTCTAACTTTGGTGTAAAAAAGGCCCTAAAATTGCTTTTACTTATTTTGAAATAGAATTTTTCAAAGATTCCGGTGGAAATTCAGCATTTCACAAACGTAATTGCTTGCCCCTCAAGGGGTTAAGTCCCGCTTTATGGAAATCCAAAATTTCACAATTTTCTTCCAAGTAGTTTTCAAATTATGCTTAAAAAACGGCAAAAGGATGTTTTAAGGAGCCGTCTGTGATAGAAGTGACTAGATATTTTGAAATTTATTCTGCTGTTGTGTAATCTATCAGGCTTCATTGACAGCTTATGTGGTGCTTAAGGTGCCTTGATCAAGAAGGGGGCTCTCTCGGTTAATAATCAAGTACGGAACTTCAATTTAGATACAGCCCTTAAAATACGCCCGTTTTAAAATAATTAATTACTCGGAAACTTATGGTACGAATTGCATAAAAATTTGTTTTTAGGCTAATTTAAGGGTGTAGAGTTCATTCATACTGTCAGAATTGTGTACTGTTATTGAAAAAAACAAAGTTATGTCTCGTTTTAATAAGTAGATGGCCTCGTAAGCAAATTTTATATACATCATTTAAAAGTAGACTTTATCTTCAATGCTAAAATTCTATTATCTAAAATTCGGCGGGAACAAAACTATCTGTATTCAAAAAATCTAGTTTCTTCCTTTGGAAATTTTCAACATTCTTCATTGATTTAAGCTGTATCTGCTCAAATGACACACTCTTTATTTATTGCTATGAACTTCACTGTTTATAATTATCAGTTATCACTGACTCAAGACCTGAATGCAAATTATAAATCAAGTAATGTATATAGGACTAAACTTTGACGATGCTCTCCACGTGCTCATTAAAATCTGCAGACTTAACAGTAATAGAAAATTGTTAGTTTGAAACCGCAGAAGTGTATCGAATACTTTTTGAGAAAGTTCTAGCATAATAGATGACCATTTACAAAAATCATTATAAAAGATAAATCGAGATATGTATACCTTAAACGTTTTTTAATCAGACGAAATTCGTATAATTAGAAAATCATTCTGCTTTGTCGATGAATTAATTACATTTTATTGTATATGAAAATAAAAATTTTTGGTCAGAGGCACAGAGAGCGAACTTGGGCCTCACGTATTATTAATTAATAACTATGTACTATATTTATGTATGTATTTATTACTTAAAAAAAATTGTGGGCATTTTCGTTTTCGTTTTTGGCCGAAAATAGTAAGATTACCAAAATTAGGTTTCGGTCTAAAAAACCTGTTTAGGTCGAACCTTACTTCTAATATCTATTCAATATTTTATAATATTTAGCTTCAGAGCAAATGTTATACGAATCGTTTTTGGTGGCGGAAATTGGCCTATTTTATATTTTTGCTTATTTTTGTAAATATATATATATATATATCGATATATTACACACAGAGCGAGGGACGGTACGATTTTACTTTTCATACATGCTTATGTTAAATGTACAGTCGTGGAAAAAAAAAAGTAAACACCCCCTACTAACTCCTCAACAAATTATCGTAGAAGAATGTTACTGGTACCGAACGATTGGAAATAAAGTCTACTTTTAAATGATGTATATAAAATTTGCTTAGGGGCCACCTACATATTAAAACGAACCATAACTTTGTTTTTTTTCAATAGCATTACCCAATTCTGACAGCATAAATGAACTCTACACCCTTCAATTAGCCTAAAAACGAATTTTTATTCAATTCGTACCATAAGTTTCCTAGAAATTAATTATTTTAAAACGAGCGTATTTTAAGGGCTGTATCCAAATTGAAGTTCCGTACTGGATTGTTAACCGAGAGAGCCGCTTCCTTGATCAAGGCCCCTTAAGCGCCACTAAAGGAGTCAATGAAGTGTGTTAGATTACAGTACGGCAGAATAAATTTCAGTATGTCTACTCACTTCCATCATAGACGGCCCCTTAAGCCATCATTTTGCCGTTTTTTAAGCATAATTTGAAAACTACTTGGAAGAAAAATGTGAAATTTTTGAATTTCCACAAAGCAGGACTTAATAAATCTAAATCCATCAAAAAAATTGTAGGTTGCAATTCATAATTTTTTCGAATATTAATTTCATAATTCATAATTCATATCATAGAATTATAAAAATTGCAAATTCAGCTTATTTATGTTTGGGTATATTAGTATTATTACCACAAAAAAAATTAGCACATTAGGAGCATAATTTCGGTAGATATAAATAAAATATGAAAATATAATTTAACATTAGAAGCACTAAATTTTGAATGTTTATAATTCAAAAACTTATCATTCAAATGACTTGAAATTTGGTGTCTAGGCATAGTTTGAACCGAAGATTTGAAATATCTCGTTAAAATTGGTTATTGCCATTGAAAAAAATGAAGTTAGGATTCGTTTTAATATGTAGATGACCCCTGAGAAAATTTTATATACATCATTTAAAAGTAGACTTTGTTTCCAATCGTTCGGTACCAGTAACTTTCTTCTATGATGATTTGTTGAGGAGTTAGTAGGGGGGGTTTACTTTTTTTTTCCACGACTGTACAGCTCTTCTCCCCATAAAATGAAATCGCCAAAAAACGTAAAACGTACAAACAGCAAATTGACAGACCACCCTTGTGATTGGAAGAGATTTATTTTTAACCTTTTGTTAACTGGAGAATTGCAGGAAATTTTAAGTTTAGGTTTGTGGATTTTTCGGAGGAAAAGAGGACATACGTAAACATTACGTTTCTAATGCGAAAAAGTACTAAGTAGCACTGTTGCCGAAACCTGAACACACTGTGATTTGACGATAATGCAGCTTTAGATTGGAGGATTTCAGGTAATTTTTGCGTTTGATTGATGGGTTTCTGAATTTTGGGGGAAAATGGTTTAAACAAAGAGTAATTTTCTTGTGTTTAAACGAAATATAATTAACAAAGATATTAGTTTAATTCACGGATTTCTTAGAGAGTGTAAAGGTATTTAAATTTTTTTAAATGAAATTAATCCCCTAATTCGCTCATTCACAAAAAAGTGTTTTCGTTTACACGATAAAGCTTAGTATATAAAAAATTTTGTATATTCAATTTATTTAGGGGAGACTAGGGAGGGTTCACCATACGGAAGGCTTGACTCACCTATCAGTTTTCATATTTAAAAGAATTTTTAGAGTTTTATCAGTGGGTGTCAACTAAAGTTACTGGAATGCTCAAACAATAGTCTTTGTTTCATACAGCTAATCAAAATAGGTGTGAAAAAATCAATTGTGAAGCGTTTTCAACCTAAAATTTGTCTTTTTTAGAAATATTTTGTAAGCTTTTTTCAGATAACATATATCATAGAAATTTAAGTAAGTAGGTTTTAAATAATGTAAAAATATCGAGGTTTTATTTGAGGCACAAAGATTGTACAGTAAGTTAGGCTTAATTTAATAATGTGCTATTTTTTAGAAAAGGGCTATGTGGGGAGGCTTGACCCAGTCAATGTGAGGGAGGGTTGATCAGATGCTCAAGGCTCCCTTAATTAAGTGATTTTGGAAAAAGTTTTATTATACGCTGTGCATAATGAAAGGTTAATGGTTATACATAAAAAAGAATGTAAATTTATTCCGTAAAGCTACAGTACAATGGGGTGATGGAAAAGAGAATATCTAAAACTGATTAAAGAAAGATGTGAAAAATTGCTATAGCATCCACTGCAAGAAAAAATTTAATGAGATATAAATGGGAAAAGTTGATAGGGACTTTTCTCAATCTAAATATTACTTACAATAGGTAAATAGAAACGGTGGAAAAGACTAGAAAGGGCTAGAAAGTATGAAAGCAGCAGTCTTAATCCTTTCAGGGGCAGTGGCATGTTTATGAAATCACTTAATTTTAATTTAATAATGGCACTAGAATTTTGCTAAAATCTTTTCCATTTAATATGCATGTGAAATATAATCTTTTTCTTATTTCCAAATAAATTTGTTCATAAATTCCGGTGCCAGTCATTTATTTCAACATTTTAGTACAGAAAATACTTTGTACCTGAAAGGGTTAAAAGACGTTAAAGATAATTTAAATGCTCATGCGGCTGCAAAAAAACATATCATTGATTGAAAAACTTTAGGAAGGTATGTGGACAAATCTCAGCAGGATGAATAAAATGAGATGAAGCCATGTGGCAACTAGAGTTGTCAGGTCTAGTGTCACAAAAAGTAGGACAAGGAGACAAAAAAGCGCGGGAGAGTGGTTTCTAAATCCGGACATAATAATACACGAAACCCTGCGAAAAAAGAACCTGTCTCTAACGGAATACTGTCTTAAATGATAAAATTTCATTTTCCAAGCTGTACAATTATACCTGCTCAGACAAAATCATGTTTAAAACAAAAGTTTTCTCCTCCGACTTGCGATTGCGTCTAAACAGGTTTGTTTAAGCGTCATATTTTCAAAAAGATATTTTTTTTATAATAATTAAAGCATGTAGCATAAAGTTATTTTAAACTGATTAATTAGTTTTGCTTTTTTTAAACTGATTTTATCTCTCTTCACAAGTATTTCAATATAACACAAATTGGGTCAACTCTCCCATATGTGGGGAGCCTTGACCCATTAATTTTTTATGATTAAATTCAATCATTTTTCAAATTTCTTATACATTACACATATGTAGCAATTTTATTTTGATAACTGATCGTATAACGAATAAAATGATATATAATACTTTACTCTACGTTCAATATTTAAAAAATAAAAAATCATTTTGTAAAAAGTGCGTCAACCCTCCCTAGTCTCCACTATATATATATATATATATATATAATAAATTTGAAATCACAAATATATATATATATATATATATTCATACATTATGTATTTTTATATATTTATATAAAATTGTATTTCTGTTAATAAAATTAATAAATAAATTATACTCCTATAGTGTCCTTAAAAAAAGTATTTTATTGCGGTATCAATTTATGCTATGTTATTTTTAATATCCAAAATGTCATATACTTATAGGTTTTTAAATAATTTTACATGCGTATCTTTGATAAATACTTGTTCTGTGATATACTTTAAAACTTTAACGAATATTGTAGGGGCAACTTTTATAGCTTGATCGGCCTTACTCTTTATGAAAGCCTCTACTGTTTTATTTTTTCAAAATTATTAACCATATTTTTGATTCATTTTTTAGATGTTGACAATAGCAATGTAAAATAAAAATAATTAAATTAATGTCTACTGACTTTAGTTTCCAATGAAAATAATTTAAACTGGTAACCACAAGAAAAAAAGTAGATATAATCGTGAATAACGTTACGAAAATTTTTTACGTGTTTTAAATGCTGCAAATCTTTTCCTTAAATCAATTACGTGTGAGATAATGTAACACTTATATGAATATCGCAAGGGTCACTTTTCTGGTCTTATCGGCAATATTCTTTTAAAAATGCCAATACTATTTTTTTTTTCAAAATTATTTATCATATTTTTGATACAACTTTATATGTTAGCAATAGTAATGTAAAATAGTAAAATTTAAATTAAGGACGTCAATGACATCTCAAAATACCCTCGCTAATGTTAAACCTATGAACGTGGAATACATTCTTATTTTTCTCACAAAGAAATTAATATTTTTAATTTCTTTTTTGTGTACTATTATTAGGTAGCTTTCTTTACAAAAAAAGCTACCTATTGCAGCCGTTCGGAGGAAAGCGATTTCAAAAAATTTTGGTATATTTACATCGATCATGACCCCCAGACCCCGAAACCTCCCTCAGTTCAAAATTGATATATATATATATATATATATATATATATATATATATCTGACCTATGTCACACTGTAACTCCCGTAATTATGAACCGATTTCGATGTAATTCGGTGTGTACATAGTACATACCAATGTCTCGACCGAGTTCGTTGGCCAGCTTCATCCGCCGTTTTGTTTCAAAATGGCGGCCATTTAAAATTTTTAAAAAAATTTAAAACTTGAAATGTGGCACCAAAAAAATAAAAATGGAAAAATATTTTTTTCTTATGTATTTGACCTTTATACAAAGATTCCGGAGCAGTTTTTGTTTCGTCTATATCTTAAAAAATGGCTGAGTTATAGCATTTTGAATTTCTAGCGTGGCTGACATTTTGAAATGTCCTGAATTTTGTCACGCGATAAAAGGCGTATTTATGAACCGATTTGGATGTAATTCGGTGTGTACATAGAACATACCAATCTCTCGACCGAGTTCGTTGGCCAGCTTCATCCGCCATTTTGTTTCAAAATGGCGGCCATTTAAAATTTTTAAAAAAATTTAAAATTTGAAATGTGGTACCAAAAAATTGAAAATGGAAAAATATTTTTTTCTTATGTATTTGATCTTTATACAAAGATTTCGGAGCAGTTTTTGTTTCGTCTATATCTTAAAAAATGGCTGAGTTATAGCATTTTGAATTTCTAGCGTGGCTGACATTTTGAAACGTCCTGAATTTTGTCACGCGATAAAAGGCGTATTTATAAACCGATTTGGATGTAACTTCGTTTATACATAGTACATACCAATGTCTCGACCGGGTTCGTTGGCCAGCTTCACCCGCCATCTTGTTTAAAAATGGCGGCCATTTAAATTTTTAAGAAAAATTTAAATTTGAAATGTGTTACCAAAAATTGAAAATTGAAAAAATATTTTCTTCTTATATGTTTGACCTTGATAAAAAGATTCGGGAGCAGTTTTTGTTTTGTCTATATCTTAAGAAATGGCTGAGTTATAGCATTTTGAATTTCTAGCGTGGCTGACATTTTGAAACGTCCTGATTTTTCTCACGTAATAACAGGCGTATTTATGAACGGACTTGGATGTACCTTGGTGTGTACATAGTACATACAAATATCTCGACCGAGTTCGTTGGCCAGCTTCATCCACCATCTTGTTTCAAAATGGCGGCCATTTAAAAAAATTAAAAAATTAAAAAAATTAAATAAGATACCAAAAAATTGGAAAATGAAAAAGATTTTTTTTGTATGTGTTTGACCTTAATACAAAGATTCCGGAACAGTTTTTCTTTCGTCTATATCTAAAAAAAAATGGCTGAGTAATAGCATTTTGAATTTCTCTTGTGGCTGACATTTTAAAACGACCTGATATTTGTCACGCGATAACAGGCGTATTCATGAACCTATTTGGATGTAACTTGGTCTGTACATAGTACATACCAATGTCTCGACCGAGTTCGTTGGCCAGCTTCATTCTCCATCTTGTTTCAAAAGGGTTGCCGATTAAAAAAAATTAAATTTAAAATTCAAAATGAGGTATTAAAAAATTGGAAAATGAAAAAGATTTTTTTTATGTGTTTGGCCTTGATGCAAAGATTCCGGAGCAGTTTTTGTTTCTGAAAATTTGTTCTTTTGTTGATATCTTAAAAAATGGCTGATTTATAGCACTTTGAATTTCTAGCATGGCTAACATTTTGAAACGATCTTGTATTTGTCACGCGATAACACACGTATTGGCCTATTTCGATGTAAGAAGGCATGTGGATAGTATACATCAACACCTCGACCAAGTTCGCTGGCCAGATTCATTAGCCATCTTGTTTCAAAATGGCGGCCATTAAATTAAAATATATATATATATTTAAAGTGAGGTGCAAAAAAATTAGAAATTGAAAAAGGTTTCTTTCTTAAATATTTGATCTTGATATAAGGATTCAGGAGCCTTTTTTGTTTGTCTTTACCTTAAAAAATGGCTCAGATATAGCAGTTTCAATTTCTATTCTGGGTGACATTTTGAAAAATCTGATTTTTTGCATGCGACAGCACTCCTATATATTAACCGATTCCGATGTGAGTGAGCATGTGCACAGTTATTACTAAGGTCTCGACCAAGTTCACTGCTTAGCCTCATCCACCATGTTTTCTTAAAATGACAGGCACTTTAAAAAATTGCCGAATTTGGCAGCCAAATATAAGTCACTTTAAAGAAAATATATATATATATATATATATATATATATATATATCTGACCTATGTCACACTGTAACTCCCGTAATTATGAACCGATTTCGATGTAATTCATTGTGTACATAGTACATACCAATGTCTCGACCGAGTTCGTTGGCCAGCTTCATCCGCCGTTTTGTTTCAAAATGGCGGCCATTTAAAATTTTTAAAAAAATTTAAAACTTGAAATGTGGCACCAAAAAAATAAAAATGGAAAAATATTTTTTTCTTATGTATTTGACCTTTATACAAAGATTCCGGAGCAGTTTTTGTTTCGTCTATATCTTAAAAAATGGCTGAGTTATAGCATTTTGAATTTCTAGCGTGGCTGACATTTTGAAATGTCCTGAATTTTGTCACGCGATAAAAGGCGTATTTATGAACCGATTTGGATGTAATTCGGTGTGTACATAGAACATACCAATCTCTCGACCGAGTTCGTTGGCCAGCTTCATCCGCCATTTTGTTTCAAAATGGCGGCCATTTAAAATTTTTAAAAAAATTTAAAATTTGAAATGTGGTACCAAAAAATTGAAAATGGAAAAATATTTTTTTCTTATGTATTTGATCTTTATACAAAGATTTCGGAGCAGTTTTTGTTTTGTCTATATCTTAAAAAATGGCTGAGTTATAGCATTTTGAATTTCTAGCGTGGCTGACATTTTGAAACGTCCTGAATTTTGTCACGCGATAAAAGGCGTATTTATAAACCGATTTGGATGTAACTTCGTTTATACATAGTACATACCAATGTCTCGACCGGGTTCGTTGGCCAGCTTCACCCGCCATCTTGTTTAAAAATGGCGGCCATTTAAATTTTTAAGAAAAATTTAAATTTGAAATGTGTTACCAAAAATTGAAAATTGAAAAAATATTTTCTTCTTATGTGTTTGACCTTGATAAAAAGATTCGGGAGCAGTTTTTGTTTTGTCTATATCTTAAGAAATGGCTGAGTTATAGCATTTTGAATTTCTAGCGTGGCTGACATTTTGAAACGTCCTGATTTTTCTCACGTAATAACAGGCGTATTTATGAACGGACTTGGATGTACCTTGGTGTGTACATAGTACATACAAATATCTCGACCGAGTTCGTTGGCCAGCTTCATCCACCATCTTGTTTCAAAATGGCGGCCATTTAAAAAAATTAAAAAATTAAAAAAATTAAATAAGATACCAAAAAATTGGAAAATGAAAAAGATTTTTTTTGTATGTGTTTGACCTTAATACAAAGATTCCGGAACAGTTTTTCTTTCGTCTATATCTAAAAAAAAATGGCTGAGTAATAGCATTTTGAATTTCTCTTGTGGCTGACATTTTAAAACGACCTGATTTTTGTCACGCGATAACAGGCGTATTCATGAACCTATTTGGATGTAACTTGGTCTGTACATAGTACATACCAATGTCTCGACCGAGTTCGTTGGCCAGCTTCATTCTCCATCTTGTTTCAAAAGGGTTGCCGATTAAAAAAAATTAAATTTAAAATTCAAAATGAGGTATTAAAAAATTGGAAAATGAAAAAGATTTTTTTTATGTGTTTGGCCTTGATGCAAAGATTCCGGAGCAGTTTTTGTTTCTGAAAATTTGTTCTTTTGTTGATATCTTAAAAAATGGCTGATTTATAGCACTTTGAATTTCTAGCATGGCTAACATTTTGAAACGATCTTGTATTTGTCACGCGATAACACACGTATTCGCCTATTTCGATGTAAGAAGGCATGTGGATAGTATACATCAACACCTCGACCAAGTTCGCTGGCCAGATTCATTAGCCATCTTGTTTCAAAATGGCGGCCATTAAATTAAAAAATATATATATATTTAAAGTGAGGTGCAAAAAAATTAGAAATTGAAAAAGGTTTCTTTCTTAAATATTTGATCTTGATATAAGGATTCAGGAGCCTTTTTTGTTTGTCTTTACCTTAAAAAATGGCTCAGATATAGCAGTTTCAATTTCTATTCTGGGTGACATTTTGAAAAATCTGATTTTTTGCATGCGACAGCACTCCTATATATTAACCGATTCCGATGTGAGTGAGCATGTGCACAGTTATTACTAAGGTCTCGACCAAGTTCACTGCTTAGCCTCATCCACCATGTTTTCTTAAAATGACAGGCACTTTAAAAAATTGCCGAATTTGGCAGCCAAATATAAGTTACTTTAAAGAAAAACAGCTTGGATAAAGCTGACTAATTTCGCGAAATTCTCATTCATTATATTGATAAAAATTAGCATTGAATCTCCTATATTCGGTTTCCACTAAATTGAGCTTCGTGTGTTTGCATGATATAAGTTGGCTTTTTTAAAATAAGGATTATGAAAGCTACCTCTTCCTCCCGGCACTGGCCGGAAGGACTTTTTTTAAAGGATGTCTCCTTTTTAGGTGCATTCGTAATTATATAAATACGTAGCACTTATAGTCGTCGTCTGATCCGTCCTTCTGTCCGCAAATAACATCTCAAAAACTACCCAACCGAATGATTTGAAATTTAATATATATAATCGTTGCAGAATTTTGTCGAGTCATTTCAAATTACATGAAAATCGAATCAAAACTTAAAAAGATTTTAATAAATGTTTTCTTCATTCTATTAAATTCTATCATACGTAATTAATTCAATGATATCCCATGACAAGTAATGATTCTAGGTTGCCACGCTGATTATGTGCTATTGAAGATGGAGTCATATTATTTCCGTTTTACTGAATTTAATGTACATAATCGTAATAAATTTTGTATTATTAAATGTTGTTAAATGTTTAAAATTATTTGTATAATAAATTTTGTATAGAGTGCAACAGCTATTGCACCAAGATCTGAATATATAAAAAAACTAGTTGTAGTACAGACGCACCTCATTTGCCACGTTTGACGTGCAATTTCAGACTTGTTTTAGTTGTCAAAGTATTTCTATAACATATATCTAATTTATAATTTTATGTGTTAAAATCTTATAGAAACTGAGTACACTTAACATAAAATTGAGTATATATTTTAGAAATATTTTGATGACTAACAAAAAAGAGAGTTCTTTTAAGTATAGTACACACTGTAAAAAAATACGAGGAGTTTTCCTGTAGGAATCGGAAAAATAGTTGCCCTTATCGTACCGGAAAATTTTCCGACCCAGCTCGGAATAAAATCCACAAAAAAAGGAAACATTCATTAAAACGGTATTTTTTGGATTTTATTCCGATTTTACGGATTTTATTCCGAGCTGGCTAGGAAATTTTTCTGGTACGATAAGGGCAACTATTTTCCCGATTCCTACAGGAAAGCTAGTCGGAATTTTTTTTTTTTTTACAGTGCACAGGAAAAGATGTTAAAACTATTATTTTCCTGGGGAGATATTTTAAAAATACGAATGCATTTCATGCCAAAAGCATTGACGTTTAATGGCAATAGTTTCTAAGAAATATAATTTAAACTGTTACCGTCAGCAAAAAATCTGGTACAATCGAGAATAATCAAACGTTAGAAATTTTTTAAATGTGTTTTCAAAATACTGCAAAATCTTTCCATAAATCTGTTGTGTGACATAATGTAAATCTTACGTGAATATCCTAAGGGCCATTTTTATAGTCTTATCAGTCTTAGTTTTTTTTTTTTTAAATGTCGCTATTATTTTATCTTTTCAAAATTATGAATCATATTTTTGATATATTTTTATATTCTTGAACTAGTAATGTAAAGTATTAAAATTTAAATTGATGTTTAATGGCTATATTTAAAGTAAATAATTTAATTGTAACGATGAGCGAAAAAAAAAGATAAAATCGTGGATAATCAAACGTTAGAATTTTTTAAATGTATTTTTTCAAAACGCTGCAAATCCATTCCTTAAATCTATAGCGTGTGACATAATGTACAAATTACATAATTACTTTTACAGTCTTATCTGCCTCATTTTGTTTTTGTAAATCTACTCTACTGTTTTATTTCTTCGAAATTATTCAACATATTTTTGATTCCGTTTTTTATATGTTGTCAATAGTAATGTAAAATAGTAAATTTAAATTAATCCTTAATGGCAATAGTTTCTAAGAAAAATAATTTAAACTGCAACCATGAGTGGAAAAAACAAAACAAAACAGATATAATATAGAATAATAAAATGTTAGAGCTTTGTTTAACGTTTTTTTTTTCAAAATACTATAAATATTTCTCTTAAATCTATTGCGTGTAACAATAATGTACAAATTACATGAATATCGCAAGGGCCACTTTTATAGTCTTATCGGCTTCATTTTTTTAAATATGCCACTACTATTTCATTTTTTCGAAAATTTTAATCATATCGTTAAATTATTTTTTATATGTTGTCAATAGTAATGTAAAGAAGTAAAATTTAAATTTATCTGTAATGGCAAGAGTTTCTAAGAAAAATAATTTAAACTGTAACCATGAACTAAAAACAGATAAAATCGTGAATAATCAAATGTTAAAAATTTCAAAAAAGGTTTTTCAAAATACTGTAAATATTTTTCTTAAATCTATTGCGTGTGACATAATGTACAAATTACATGAATATCGTAAAAGCCACTTTTATAGTCTTATCGGCTTTAGTCTTTTTAAAGTGCCACTGCTATTTTATTTTTCAAAAGTATTGATCAAATTTTTTATATGTTAGCAATAGTAATGTAAACTAGTAAAATTTAAATTAATCCTTAATGGCAATAGTTTTTAAGAAAAATAATTAAAACTGTGATCGTGAGTAAAAATGAGATAAAATCATGAATAATAAAGTGTTAGAATTTATTGTAAAGTTTTTTTTCAAAACACTGCAAATCCATTCCTTAATTGTGACATAATGCACAAATAACATAAGAGCTAATTTAAATCTTATCGGCTTCATTTTTTTAAATATGCCTCTACTATTTTACTTTTTCGGAAATTTTGATCATATCTTTAAATAACTTTTTATGTGTTGTCAGTAGTAATGTACAGAAGTAAAATTTAAATTTGTCTTTAATGGCAAGAGTTTCTAAGAAAAATAATTTAAACTGTAACAGTGAGCAAAAAAATAGATAAAATCGTGAATAATCAAATGTTGGAATTTTTTTAAATGTTTTTTTTTTTTCAAAATACTGCAAATATTTTCCTTAAATCTATTGCGTGTGACATAATGTACAAATTACAAGAATATCCTAGAGACCACTTTTATAGTCTTATTACGCCCTTAGTCCTTTTAAAATGCCATTACTATTTTATTTTTTTGAAATTATTGATCATATTTTTTATTCATTTTTTATATGATATCAATAGTAATGTAAAATAGTAAAATTAAAATTAATTTTCAATAGGAATAGTTTCTAAGAAAAATATTATTTACAACAACTTTAATCCCTTTTTAGGTGCGTTCGTAATTATATAAATACGTAGCACCTATAGTTGTCGTTCAGTCCGTCTGTCTGTCCGTCTGTCCGTCCGTCTGTCTGTCTGTCCGTCCGTCCGCATATAGCAGAGCAAAAACTACCCAACCGAATCGTTTAAAATTTAAACTATATAATTGTTGCATAATTTTGTCGAGTCATTTCAATTTTTATGAAAATCGGATGTATAGTTTAATTACAGGGACAATCAAAAGTTTTCCGTTACATTACGGCCAATCGGAAGAAATTATTGCAAGTGCATTTTAATGATGTTACAGCCTTCAGAATGGTCTGAAATTATAAATATATAATTGTTGCAAGATTTTGTCGAGTCATTTCATATTTTATGAAAATCGGATGTATAGTTTAATTACAGGGACAGTCATAAGTTTTCCGTTACATTACGGCCAATGAGAAAAATTATTTCAAGTGCAAATTAATGATGTTATAGCCTTTCGAAGTACACTAAAATATACATTCTGTACAATATGCGGCGAAAAAAATATTTATAAAACTAGTTATAGTACGGACGCACCTCATTTGCCACGTTTGACGAGCAATTTCCAACTTGTTATATGTTAGTTTGAGCTTTCAAACAGTTTAAAACAGCACAGCGTCATCTATAAGTGACATTTGAACTAAATAAGGGAAACGTAATAACGCAATTTATGCCGTCAAACCTTAATATCCAACAAAAATAACTACGATAACTGTCAGTTGACGTGGTACTGAATTTTTAAAAAGCGTCATTCCATTTTAGGGCATCTTGTATACTGTACATGGAAGAATTCGTGTTGTGTGTAAATATTAAGTAATTGCCATTTGTCAGAGGAAAAGCTGATTTTACCCTGAATTATCACAATGCAATTTATTACTAGTAGTAATATTAGATTCAGACAATTTTCATTGCGCGTAACCATTCTTCACAATGGAGCTCTGATTTATGCAGTCAATGTAATTCATCAGTGTGGCTGAACAGTGATGAAATCCATAGAAGTACAGTTGGGAGTAATTTGTTTCTCCATTGCCACTTCCACGGGGAAACCTGATGCTGTCAGCAGAAAGTTCATGAAATTGATTATTACGGAAGGAAAGTCATGCAATATTATGTATATTGATAAAATAAAGCCTAAAATTATTTTCGGAGTTCCTATGGAGAACCATTGTTTATTATGACAGTCCTATATCAAATATACTGGTAGCTCGGTTTAGAGTCCTGTATCAGGTCAGGTAACTAGATTTTCCTGCATGCGACCCGCTGTTTGGATCAGGTCGGGTTCGAATCGGGTTGAATTTAAGTGTCTCGGTTCAGGTTGAGTTTTGATTCTTGCGGATTGGATTCGGGTTAACCCTACTTTTCAAAAGAAAGTCCAGAATATTTTATCCGATATAAAACTATATACATTGTTTTTGGTATCCACATTAAGTGTGTTGGGGGAAACTTTATTATCTTATTTATACTTATTTTATTTATACTTTATTTATACTTATTATATATATATATATATATATATATATATATATATATGTGTGTGTGTGTATATATATATATATCCTTAAAAAATCAATTCTGAAAATATACGTTTCTGGGAAATTGAACACCACAATGCTTACAATTTGAAAATATGTATAAATCTGGAAATATGCCCATTCAAACGCGAAAGTTGATAAAATATTTGAAATTAATTTTTATAATAAAATGGCGCTATTTCATCAAAATTGGTATTACATAAGCAATATTTCTAAAGTCGCGTTAATGAATTCGCAGTATTGGAATTTGATTGTAAATACTTCTAATTTTGAATCGATGAATTTAAAATTGGCCAGCACAGTGTTGTGCTAATTTGGCTGGACGTTCAAATAATTTTAGTATGTCTAAATATGCAGAAAGTTATTAACGCATTATTCTCTTATCAAACCTTTCTATCTATTATCGCCGATTTGTGCATTTTGGGAAATTCATTTAGTTCAAATAATTATTTCAACGCCATTTTCAAAGTAAGGATTTAACGTTAGTTGAATATCGTAAAAGGTTGAATGTAATAATTCGCTAAATTTAGTGGTGGCTGGGGACGTTCTCTAATGATTTGTTAATTAATCAATATTATAATGAGTGAATTCTCTCATTCTCGCTTCCATGAAAAATGTTTCAATGCGTAATTAATTGTTTCATTAGTATCTTAAAAGCATATTGACTCTAAAAATCCCATTGCGACTTTTTTAAAATTAATCTATTGGAACACTAATCTCAATGGGCAAAAAAAGAAAATTATTTCTGCCTGCACTTATGACGCACATTTGAACGATCCGTAGTTTTGAATTATTTACGCATACAGTGTGTTTGGCATTGACGTTTAAGGTTGACGGTGGACATTGAAAACTATTTTTAATTTTTTAAGTTATTCCGACAGTATTTTTTTTTAAATATATGCTCTGTGTCGTATAAGTCAATAAATATTTATAAAAGCCACAGTTTTCTAATAAATAAATAAATTTATTAGTTAGTTTTTCAATGTTTTTGAATAAAATTTCAAAATATTTTCTCCATGTTTTCATGTGATTACTTAAAAGGGCTTTATTAAAAATTGTGCATCTATTCCCAACCCGACAGGTAGTTATTTAAAAGAATAAAAATAAAACCTGCCACAGAACTGAACTGAATCAAAATTGACCAATATATCCGTCTCGAAACACGTCTTATCATAAAATATCAGCTATGATAACTAAAAGAATTATTTTTAGCTTAACAGTAAATATCATTAATTTTCCAAATATTTAGAATCAAGAAAGATGAGCTAAATTAAGGTTTGGTTTGGTTTGTTATTACTGCTAATTATCTAGGCGAGGGATATAAGCCGGCAGAGATGTTCTCGCAGGGGTCTTTCTAACGGAACCTAACCGTAGTTAAGGAAGGGTTTGAAGAAAACAACGCAAAAGTCTGAGCGGTTAGGCCGAAGACCGCGACTTTGGTTCAAATCCAGCTCCTCCGGTCTATCAGTTTTGAGAACACAACCTCTCAGCCGCTGGTGGAATTATGATCGAAATTAAACCATTCTAGATTTACCCTACATAACAAGGATAGGTTATTTATACTCTAAAGACATTAATATACAACAGGGAGGGTGAATCGGTGTCGATTGCTGGAATTTTTTATGAAAAAGTTTCTTCACATTATTTAATTTAAGAATTTATTTCATTAAATAAATTGAAAAATATTTTGCAAAATGGTAGTGGTACTAAGCTTTCTGTCACGCGGTTTCTCTACAATAAAGCACAGTTGTGTGTAGAACGAGTGAAACTTTTATTTCCGAATTTTGGCCAATATTTTGGGAAATTTCGCCAGTGTGCACCGTGCAACTTTGAGGAAAGGCGAATTAAAAAGTGCATTTTTAAAAAAATGTATAATTTTTTTTAGTGCAAATTGTGTGTTCTTTTTTATGCATAACTTACATATTTCTATCTTGTCCCTAGTTATAAAAAAAAAAAAAAACCCTTCACAAAAATCTGTATGAATTTCTTATAATTCAAAATCTATTCCTACATGAGTGTGAGATCGAGGAGAAATATTCATGCATAATAATTTTGCATTAAATTTATTATTTAAAAATCTATAGCACAGGTCGATACAGTTTTCTTGAAGTAGAAATGGAATTTATCTCAGTATCACACTTTACAACATAAAGAACTTTTAGTGAATTCAGTTTTCATTATAAATTCATATTTAATTATCTTCCAGAAGCTAAATTCATCGTGCCGTCTTTTTAATGAACATCAGGACGTTTCTTGAATTTTTATAAGAGCGTTGAGAAACGAACATTTTTAATTTTTCATTCATTAATTACGAAGATGGGTCAATGGATCGAAGTCTGCCTGTGTGAAAATATTTCCAATGGTTGGAATATTTCAGATAGGGATAAATGGTTGGCATGCAGGGTGCCTTGAAATGGATTGATGGTTAAAAAAAAAAACAAAAAAAAAAAAAAAAAAAACAATAAATAAACGGTAACAAATATTGAAGTTATTATTGCAGGGCAGTAATGTACGAAGTCAGGAATTTTTTTACAGGGTTACCGTTAGAGTTTAATTTTATTGTTTTCTCTACCAGTATTTATAAAGAAAAATAATCCACCTTGAAGATAATCAGAAAATATTTGAAATGATTTGACTATTTCAAATAATGATAAAGGATTGACATTCAGGGTACCCTAAAATAGATTGGAGGTTTTTTAAATTCAAAAACAAATAAACAGCGACAGCTATTAAGTTATTATTATTATTGATGTTATTGTTATTGAAGTTAGTCTCTTAATAAAACAGATATGAGGAATTTTACGTGTTCTTTTTTTTAAATTTGTTCTTTATAGCACAGCACACTGCATTGTGAATTGAACACTCGCATTTTCTCCGAAAAAAATATTATCTTCATCAAGTGTAGGCGGTTTCCCAAGTTTTGAAGAAGTCGTTGTTTTTTTAATCAAACCGTTGCAGTGGGATTAAAAGCCTACTTTAGTCACGCGATGACATTCAAAAGTTAGCATTAAAAGAATGGAAGCGTTCTTCATAAATGTCTCGTTGGCATTTCAATATTTTAATAAGATTCGTTTTGCATAAGATAGCTGAGATCGATGTATGACATTGTAGTTTTGTACTTTTTTGACTTTGGTTGCAATCTCATTATGGACGTAGGGGAGATGGGGACACATGTGAACAGTTCGCATAAATATAACTTTTTCTCATATCTGGATTAATTTCTATAGACAAAAACTACTCAATATAGTAAACAGGACTTTCTTTTAGGGGAGACTAGGGAGGGTTGACCCACTTTTCACAAAATTATTTTTTATTTTTTAAACATTGAACGTAGAATAAAGTTTTATGTATCATTTTATTCGTTATACAATCAGTTATCAAAATAAAATTGCTGGGTCAATCCATTTCAAGTGGTCCAGCACTGGTTGCTCGACCATTTTTAAAAAATTTGCAATTTTTTGTACAACAACCCTAACATGATGGAAGTTCAAAATGACTATTATTTTAATTTTATTAATTTTTGTTTGTGTATGTCGGCCATATTTGTTTCATCGTCTGCAGCAATTTTCTCACAAGAAGGGTTTACAGAATTGTAAATAATTCATCATTTATTTATCCAATTCAACTGCGGATTAAAGCAATTTGTACAGAATACATTGGGCTAAAAATTTGGTAATGGAGTAGTTTCCGAAGCTAACTGCTTATTGGTAAAATTTAAGCATAAAGTTTCAGTTTTTTTCCAAAATTTCTCCGTTTACAAGAGGAAATTTTTCTAGCAAGGAAAACTGTCAACATGACATAATTTTTTTTACAAATAGTCCGAAAGTACTTGTACTCACACGCCGAGTTCCAGATCACGGACTTGCTTTCTCTTCGCTAAAAAAAATCCCAAATTTTTCAAAAATGACAAAAATCGCACTTTTGAGGCTTTGATATCTCTGGTGGGGCACGAGATAAAAATCTGATTTTTTTTTATAAGAGTATTGTATGGTAGTGTTATGCACAAGAAATTTTAGGATGGAGATTTGACTACAAGCTGAGATATGGCAAGGGCAACATGTCAAAACAATACTGCCAAACTATTGTTTTGTTCTAGTCACAGCGAAGTATTTATCTCAGAGTATCATTTAAATTTATTTTTTAGATTATCTTTAAATAATAGTAACAGAAAATAAAGCCTTTTGCAATTAATTAAAAAAATAATTACACTTAACCCTCCGTCTACCAGATGGGTCCAATGGGCCCGATGGGTACATTCGAAATATTTATTCTAACCAGAAATTTCTTTAAAATAAACTAAATGTGTAAACCAGACAATAATGAGTTAAGTAAATAAGTTCCATAGTTTTAAATAAGAATTCTGATGTGCAATATTTTTATAAAACTTGAGTAAAATTTTCGGTAGTTCTAGGGTTAAGGCCTACATTTTGTATGGTTTCAGTAATTTTTGTTGTAATTTTAGTAACTAAAAGAAACCTCAGCACTTTTACATATATATATATATATATATATATATATATATATATGTATATACAAGGCCTGAGACAAAAACAGAGTAGGGAAAGAGAAAAGCTGTTAATGTTTGCATACTTGTTGAGACATGATCAAACGTGTCAAAACACATTCCTGCTTATTGGTTTAAAAACCACAATTTTAATGCTGCTTGTCAGCCCCTGAAACTTGTTCCTACCATAAGTATGTTCCTGTAAATGAAACATTATGCGATGTTACCATGCATCAGCCTCAAGTAATTTTCAGAAAGTAAAGATACCCGAAGCCTTTTCAAAATTTATACTGCAGAAAAATCACATTTTCACATAAGAAGTAAGCTAGGAATTATTAATGAACTGAGACTTGCACATAGTAATTTCAAAGTATATTTCTATGAGCCAGCAGGGACAAGATCATCAATCAAGTTATCAAGAGATGACAAGACTTGGTTCCTACAAATAAAATTTTGAGAAAGATCAAAATTGTGGTTTTTGAAGCAACAAGCAAGAATGTGTTTTGACACGTTTGATCATGTCTCAACAAGTATGACAACATTAACAGCTTTTCTTTCTTCCTTTGTTGTTTTTGTCTCAGGTCTTGTATAAAAATATTTTTTTTTCTTTATGTAAAAGTGCTGAGGTTTCTTTTAGTTACTAAAATTACTTACAACAAAAAATACTGAAACCATACAAAATGTATGGCCTTAGGGATAATTATTTTTTTAATTGCTAAGCTTTGCAAAGGGCTTTATTTTCTGTTACTATTATTTAAAGATAATCAAAAAACATAAATTTAAATGACACTCTGAGATAAATACTTAGCTGTGACTACAACAAAACAATAGTTAGGCAGTATTGTTTTGACATGTTGCCCTTGCCATATCTCAGCTTGTAGTCAAATCTTCATCCTGAAATTTCTTGTGCATAACACTACCATACAATACTCTTATAAAAAAAATTTCAGAGTTTTATCTCGTGCCCCACCAGAGATATCGGAGCCTGAAAAGTGCGATTTTTGACATTTTTGAAAAATTTGGGATTTTTTTTTAGCAAAGAGAAAGTAAGTCCCAGATCTGGAACTCGGCGTGTGAGTACAAGTACTTTCGGCCTATTTGTAAAAAAAATTATGTCATGTTGACAGTATTCCTTGCTAGAAAAATTTCCTCTTGTAAACGGACAAATTTTTGGAATAAACTGAAAATTTATGCTTAAATTTTACCAATAAGCAATTAGTTTAGGAAACTACTCCATTACCAAATTTTTAGCCCAATGTATTCTGTAGAAATTGCTTTAATCCGCAGTTGAATTGAATAAATAAGCGATGAATTATTTACAATTTCGTAAACCCTTCTTGTGAGAAAATTGCTGCAGACGATGAATCAAAGATGGCCGCCATGCACAAACAAAAATTAATAAAATTAAAATAATAGTCATTTTGAACTTCCATCATGTTAGGGTTGTTGTACAAAAAATTTCAGATTTTTAAAAAATGGTCAAGCAACGAATTGATGATTTTCTGGACCACTTGAAATGGATTGACCCTGCTACATAAGTGTAATATATAAGAAATTTGAAAAATGATTGATTTTAATCATGAGAAAATAATGGGTCAAAGCTCCCCACATACTGGAGGCTTGACCCATTATAAGGGAGGTTTGACCCACTTT
Source organism: Maratus speciosus (assembly GCA_963932465.1). Lineage (NCBI taxonomy): Eukaryota > Metazoa > Arthropoda > Arachnida > Araneae > Salticidae > Maratus > Maratus speciosus. Next base: position 508,182,204 of record OZ010787.1, on the reverse strand, counting down.
GTTTTATATTGAAATATTTCTGAAGAGAAATAAAATCAGATTAAAAAAGGTAAAATAACTTTATGCTACATTATTTAATTATTATAAAAAAGTATTTTTGAAAATATGAGGCTTCAACTAACCTGTTTAGGCGCAATCGCATGTCAGAGGGGGAAAATTTTGTTTTATGCAGGATTTTGTCTGAGCAGGTATAATTGCACAACAGTGAAAATGAAAATGTAATATTTAAGACATTATTCAGTTAGAGACAGTATCCGTTTTCATACGGTTTCATATATTATTAAATCCGGTAGAAGCAACTGTCGCGCTTTTTATTTGTTTCCTTGCCCTACTTTCTGTGACATGCGATCTGACAACTCTAGTTGTCACGTAGTTTGGCCTCACCTCACACTATACATTGTATTGAAATTTGTCTACATACCTTCCAATAGTTTTTCGATTCTTGCTATGTTCTTTTGCAGCCGCATGAGTACTTAACTTATCATTAACATCTTTTAACCCTTTCAGGGGCAAAGTACTTTCAGTACTACAATGTTGAAATAAATGACTGACACCGGAATATACGAACAAGTTTATTTGGAAATATGAAACAGGCTATATTTCACATACATATTAAATTGAAAGTATTTTAGCAAAATTTTGATGCCATTGTGGAATTTGGGAGTTAAAGTAAAGTGGTTTCATAAACATACCACTGCCCCTGCAACGGTTTATACTGCTGCTTTCGTACTTTCTAGTATTTTCCGCTGTTTCTATTTACCTATTGTAAGTAATATTTAAATGGAAAAAAAGTTCAAATCAACTTTCCCATTTATATTTCATTAATTTTTTTCGTGCGGTACAAATAGCAATTTTTTACACCTTTCTTTAATCAGTTTTAAACGTTTTCTTTTCTTTCACCCCATTTTACTGTACCTTTGCATAATAAATTTACATTCATTTTCATATGTAACCATTAATCTTTCATTATGCAAAGTATATAATAAAAATATTTCCAAAATCCTTTAATTAACACATAGTCGACGGGAAATTTTTATCAAATCTGAATTTTAAAATAGTAGAAGCTCCTTCCTGTTCTGAAAGTCTTTTGTAAATTGGTGTTCTAGATAGGTTCCCAAGTTTATGTATCGGTAAATATCTTTCAATGAACGATCTTAATAAAAAATCTCTTACAATCTAAAAAAATATAGTCAACATGATATAAATTCATTTTCTGTAAGATAGAAGCCACACCCTTAGTGAATGATGTTTTTTGAATGAAAACGAGAATTCTCGTTTCCCGCCGTGAATCTGTTAAAGAAGCCTTGAATATGTGGTCAACCCTCCCTCAAACTGACTGGGTCAAGCCTCCCCACACAGCGTTTTTCTAAAGAATAGCATATTGTTATGTTAAGCCTAACTTACTGTATACTCTTTATGCATCGAATGAAAGCTCGGTATTTCTGCATTACTTAACACTAGAAAAGCGGGAAATTTTACTCAAGTTTTATAAAAACATTTTACATCAGAATTTTTACTTAAAATTATTTAACTTATTTATTTAAGTTATTTTTGTGTAGCATATATTACTCTTATATTATAAAAAGTTTTCTGGTTCGAATCGACATGTATTCATTTGGCAAGGGTCAAAATGACCCCTCGCCGCCGTTCTAGTGTTCCTACCTTACTAGTGTTCCTAACCTACTTACTTAAATTCCTGTGATATACTTTATTTGAAAAAAACTTACAAAATATTTCTAAAAAACACAACTTTTAGGTTGAAAACGCCTCACACTTGATTTTTTCCACACCTATCTCGATTGGCTGTATGAAACAGATACTGTTGTTTGAGCATTCTGGTAGCTTTGGTTGACACCTATCGATAAAACTCTGAAATTTTTTTTAAATATGAAAACTGATGGGTGGGTCAAGCCTCCCGTATGGTCAGCCCTCCCTAGTCTCCCCTACATATTGTAATTTTTTTAAAATACCTGTACACCTGTATACCTTCTTACATTTTTTAATAGTTTTATAAATTCCAAAAATCGTTCACATGTGCCCCATTAGCGGGGTAGTTGTGAACACACGTGGGGCACATGTAAATACAAGGAAAAAAATCCTTTGAAATGCTTTTTATTCTGTTATTCATTTGTCATTATAATCATTAGTTATACTACCTGTTAAATTCACCATAAAGAAAATATATATATATACATTTCTCTAATTTCTGGGTGATATATTTAAGCATAAGATTATAAAATGAAAATAAGTAGATTTTGGGAGTGGAAGGCTTAGATGATTCATTAAGTATTGTTGCAATAAAAAAAATAAATAAATAAAGAAGTAATTTTAAAAAGAAATTAAAACGCTTAATTTTTGCTTCGGGGTTTTTCTTTGGGGGAAATTTTGGGGAAGGGGCATTTAGATACTATTTGTCATTTGTCTGCCGAAATACGAAAGATTGTCACTCTTGTATTTGCCTTATTTACTTGTAAATTATAGATAAAGAAGGGTTTTTTAATGGTTAAAAAAATATCGACTACGTATAACCTCTCGCTCAATTTAACTTCTTTTGCTTTTAAAAGAGTTGGGGGGGGGGGTTTACAATCGGGATTTTAAGGTAGTTATCACTTTAAAAAATTTACTTTCTTAAAATATTACTGATATCTATCTCCGTTCAAAGCGTCATATACATAACTGTTTTAGAGATGGAAGTAAGCCACCATCAAATGTAATAGAAAAATTTGCATTTAATTAACATTTCTCTATTTTAGAAGAAAAAGAACTTTATCAAAAATATTTATTAGTATTCATAGTATATGTTAAAACACTCAAATTCAAATAAAGGAATAAATAAATAAAGTTACCCACTTATCAACTTGAAACAAAGATTTTACTTTTGAGATCTATAAACAGTTTTTTGGCTACAGAGGACAAACAAATGTCAAAGAGCTTCAAAAGAATTTTTCCTTATGTCTACAGGTACAATCATCTTTAGTAATTTTTTTCAAATAAAAAAACTTGTAATAACTATTGAAAAATTGCGATGTTTAACTGCCCCATGTTCACATGTGCCCCATCTCCCCTTTTCGTACATTGAAATCTTTTTGAATTCGTGCAGTTCGTTTCCATTTTCAACCAATCAGTGTCTACCACCACTGAGTTTAACTGTACTAGCTCAACTAGTTTCCACTTTACGACTGCGGACTAAAAGGACAATTTTAATTTTGAAAACAACCAACAAATTTATTTCCGAAATTAAAAGTGTTCTTGGAATGAAACTACAAGCAAAATAAATAAATAAATAAATAAATAAATAAGCAAATAAATAAAACAAAAAAAACCTGTCAGACTTTGACCTGAGCTACACAATGCAAAAAGAAACGTTTAAAAATATTGATATGCAAACGAGAAATTTGTAAAGAAAGTTTCCATAGGTTTAATATTTGCTCGCAAATCTCAGCACCTGATTGAAGTCGCTGCTTTCTGAGAAAATAGTCTGCCAGATTGTGGGTGGTAGGTTTGGCTTCCTTCGGTACCAGTGAAGAGAGTGGTGGTATACGCAGAGAGTTCATGATCAATCTGAAGTTTTGTCCAAAGTATGACAAACGCACATTCCAGAACTTGGCAATACTGGTCTGGACTAGTTAATTTTTTTAAAATAAATTCAACACATATGTCAGACTTGTGTGCTTGTGATTAACTATGCCCGCACTATAGGTCATAACTATGCCTATAAAGATAATTTAACCGCTTATAAGCATTCGTCAAGATGCCAACAAGATAAACACACTGAAATTGAGAGCACTGAAGATTTCAGCCGGGCACCCAACAAATGCATTCAATAGAATCACCTGGAGTCTAACCAGACACCGCAACCATTCGCTTTACGCTCTCATATTAGTCCAGGCATTAGGTGCTCAAAAAGGACAAATAGGGGAAAGTTTTGGTGTAGTTTTGATATTTGGTGCCTTTATGTTTTTTGGGTCGCTGAACACGAATCTGAAGTTTGCCAACAAAATTTATCCCGGGAAACATGTTTTTTTGGAAAAAAACCGGGATTTTCTTTGTTTTTTCCAAATAACTTCAAAATCCTACATTTTACGTAAAATTCCTCAGTACATAAATTAAAGAGGGCAAAATTTCCTACATTTTATGTAATAAAAGTTTTCTTCTCTGATCAATGGTTTAGCCGTGACAACGCCGCAAAAATGGGTGTGAAATTCAAAAAAGTCAGAAAAAACGGGAATTAGGGAGCTGTACGTAGATTTAACGTGAAAACTGACAATTTTACACAAGCATTGACTGTAAATGATACTAAAGATTGTATGATTGACTACATTTTACAATGAAGTTGCTGATAATAAATACGACGGCTCATTATGAATCATTATTTAATTATAAATAAATAAGTACATTAGTAAGTACATTCACTTAAAAAACAAAAAATACTATTTCCGCTTTCTTTTACTTGAGGGTCCCTGCTTTTCGCCGACATCTACAGCATACAAAATAGACGTATGGAACTAGTGGGTGTTTTTATTACTACCAATAGTATAAAATAAATGTTTTTTTAATAAAAAATATTTGATACCTTGTGGCATGAATTTTTCTTCTTCCACTGGGTCCACGTATTCATTGGGTGGGCAATCCATTTCCAGCTCGGTTTCAAAGAGCTCGTCCTCCTCGTCTTGACACCACTGCGATGTTATTGCATTTCCCCTCGCAGTTGGGGCAAATGTTGGAGCAAGAAAGCCCTGCCTTCTTGCACCAACAACTTCGCTGGCAGTTTTCTTTTCTTTTTTTTTTTTTTTTGCATTTGCATTTGCATTTGCAGGATACAAGCTTTTACAAAGCAGGGGGTAGTACAGTGAACACAGTCTCAAGGCTAGTATTTGTTCTCTTCCATCCCCACTCTTCAGCATTTTTTTCGACCCCCAGCCATTGCTGGACTTAGAGATATACTCTTACAGAGTGCTGTTGTGCTGCAGCGGCAGATGGTGGTAGAGCAGGAATGTTTGAAATGTATCTAAAGGCTGACTCCTTGTACAAAATATACTTTAGGTAGTTTGGCGAAGGCACATTTGTCCCACTATAACCATACAGTAAGACAAGGAAACGTTTTCCAGCAGCTGCAATCATCTCCTGAGTAGCGTTCATGTCGTAGAATACTTTAACAATGCCGGCAAGATGTGGATTCTTCACAAGAGTTTTGTGGAACTTTATTTTCCCCTGCATAAACAGCGTTGATATTGTATCGCAGTCGCTCATAGCATGTAGGAAGAAGATGTTTTTCGCAATAGTTGGACTCACAGCATTAGTTGGAGAAAATGTCACTGGAGAAATGGTGTCTTTCCCTGGTTTTAAAAAGAAAATGTTTTCATCCGTGAAGATACCTATCATAATGACCAAAAAATCTACATCCTCCCCGACTACAATTACCATCTCATTTGATAGAGCCAAAGATAAAGCAGTTTTTATAATCAAGGTGTCTGCATCTTCTTTTGCTTGCTTGAATGTAATATTTGCTGATGAGAGCTTGTCAATCATCATAGATATTAACCGACCTTTGTTTTTTGGGTTAATAAGAAACTTTTCTTTGGAAGTGGACGGTATCATTGTTTCGTCAAACAATATGTCAGTTGAAGCATGTTTTCAAGATCGTCTCATAGGTTCAGCAGTTTTTGTGCCACCTTGTATATCATAAGGGTAGCCATCAAAGACAACTATTGCCTGTTATTGATATTTTGACTGCACATACTGAACAAATTTGTCGTCGATTGAAGAAAAAGACTTATGCTTAGGCCAAACAACTCTATGTAATAAAAAAAACCCCATCAATGACGAATTGAACCTTGCCGCTGAACCACTTGCCCATAAGGGGCTTGAATGCCTTGTAGAGTGTAGATTTGTTTCCTTTTCTTAAACCATTGTCAAATAGGGACAAGGAATAAGGGCCTAAAATCGTACATCCAAAACTCCTCAAGGTCTTCATCCGAATGCTTTGCAACCGAAATTCGTTGGAACAAAGTTGTAGGATAGACAGGAACCAACTCGTTGTCTATTTGTATTACACTGGTCATGACAGCAAGAGGTTTTACTCTGTCGCTCCGTTAAAATTTGACAGTTCCAAAGTCCCCAACAACAACTCTGCTGATGTCTTTAATGCCTGATCCCCCCCCCCCCCCCAATGGTCTGTTTAGGCTAAAAGGCAAACTTTAAGAACTAGAACCGTGTCAACTTTTATCATCGAAAATCTACTTTAGTTATTTTATTTTTGTTTTTTAAAAGTTAAATCAAGAATTGCTTTACTATTATTATTATTATTTTGTAATAGCAAATGAAGATTTTGATCACAGGTATGCTCATTTTTTATGTTTTACTTATGAAGGAAACAATGAATCTCAGATCCTTAAAATGTAGCCAATAATATTATATTTAGTATCAGTAATGGTCAAAGTTTACGTAAAATGGTCAGTTTTCATGTTAAATCTATGTACACTGCCGTAATTCCCATTTTTTCTGACTTTTTTGATTTTCACACCCATTTTTGCGGCGTTGTCACGGCTAAACCACTAATCAGAGAAAAATCTTTTAATACATAAAATGTAGGAAATTTTATCTTCTTTAATTTATGTATTGAGGACTTTTACGTAAAATGTAGGATTTTGAAGTTATTTGGAAAAAACAAAGAAAATCCCGTTTTTTTTTTCCAGTGTTTTGCTGAAAAAACATGTTTCACGGGTTAAATTTTGTTGGAAAACTTCAGATTCGTGTTCAGCGACCCAAAAAATATAAAGGCACCAAATATCAAAACTACACCAAAACTTTCCCCTATTTTCTACCAAATGACTGGACTATATACGGAGTTGGGAAGGTGTAGAGTTCGATTAGGCGACTGAGACAAGTTAACGAACTTTTGTATGCCGATAACGGCAGGTTTGCAAAGATAGTTAGCGATTTGTTTTTTTCCAAAAGCGTTTCAATCAATTAAATTTTATTGCCCGAATCTTGGCACTCTCTTATAGAGGCACCCTACTAAAGTGTGGAAGGTATTCAGTTTTATTCCTTCCGGCTCTTCAGGCTAAGAATTATATCCTTTTCAATCTGTCCTATGAATTACCTGTAAAAAGGATCGTCACCTTGTGTGGAGATTTCTGATATGTCAAGAACAAAGGTTCGTCGTAGGGTTCTAAATTCAAGACCTTATTTAATCATAGATATTAAGTGAATAAATAAAGCGAAATTTTATATTTAGAAATAGTAGTATTCAAAAATCCACCAAACTGACAAATCTGATCGTTCGGTTTCCGGATTTCTTGTACAAGAATTGTGAATTATAGTACCATATGCATAAAATGGATAATTAATAATACAAAAACTGTGGATTGTTGAAAATTCTTGTAGCTATACAGAATAAACCAAAAATGTTGAAACTTGCTTTAATTTTTTACTCATTTCAAAAGTATTCAAAATCAGGCCCACTTTGCTAATAAAATAGTCCGTCTACATATTTTCAAAAAACTACACTTTTAATTTTTTAGACGTCCACACTCTAGGTAAAAATAGTCAACTAGGAAAATATTCACAGTCTTGCTATTAATTTTCAAAAAGTTATGTTTTAAAAATTTTATTTTCTTCCTTTGAAAAAATTGGTCGTTAGAATTGTTTTCTTTTTTTTATAAGACGATTATTACAAAAAATTGCAGACTTTAAAATTGAATGAGTTATGCATAATTGAAAATTTAACATTGGGCATGGGATTGCATATCAAATTAGTAGTATAAATATGTGAAATATTGCAAGAAAGAGAAAACACAAGGGATATTACTTATGCAGTTAACCAAATAAAATATCATCAATGCTTGATTCGACTATTAAGACGAAGAGCTCTAAAATATTTACAGAAGAGTAAATGGAAAGCAGTGTTGCAAATGGGGGATTTTGTATTCAAAAATATCTGTCACTTTTTCCGACTGGTAATCTTTGCTTTATTTAATCGCAGAATGTCTGTCATTAAATACAGCGAAAATCACTACTCTGAAATAGATATAGCTATTAGGAAAAAAATCCTAAACTTGACAATATTTTCCAGAACACTTTGCGAATTTTTTTAAATTTATTTATTTGTTTCTATGATTTCAATATATATTTGTCTTTTTATATTACTTCAGCCTTTGTAATACGTATTTACGTAGATGTAATTGTGATGCATTTTTTGCACACATGTTAACATAACTTTGGTGCGAAGAAAGCCATCGTTAATTCAAATAAGTTCCCTATTTTTACTTATAAAATAGCATTTTAAATTGAACCAAAAAGTTTTGTTAGTCAGCTTTTCCCTTTATTATTACACTTCAGTTAGGGTCTATATCCCTCGTGCAGATAATCGGCTGACATAAATAACACCTAACACAATTCAGTTAATTTTAAAGGTGCAGGTACACTGCTACACTGAAATCACTTTACACCTGCAACAAAAGAAAATTGTGTTTTTTTTCCAACATTTTGGCTCCAGTTTCACATGGCTGTCTTATATATAGCGTATATGAAATTTTTTCTTATTCAGGGAGGAAGGACGTTTCGCATACCTTATAATCTTATTTCCTATATTATTTCGAACACTTTTTATATTTACATTGTCCATTTCTATCAAACAGATTAAATGTTAAAGTGCATTTCAAACTATTTGGCACTAAAATTTATTGATATGTAGTAAATGTAGGAAACTAAAACTGTTCGTATAGAAGCAAGCGGCAGGGGATTCCAAATTATGACTTTTTGAAAATTAGTTGGGAGGCTATTTCAGTAGTATAACCTTTGTTTCCTGTCTTATGTTTAACACTTTTGTAATTTACATTGCCAATTTATTTCAACAGGTAAAAAGTTAAAGTGCGTTTCAGTCTTTTTGAACACCCTGTACGTCTCAATTCTCAATTACAAACGTCAAACGAAGTTCAAGTTCTTTAAATTTTTGTACAATATATACTTAATTTTTACTGATGTAAGAAATTCTTCTGTTTAAATATAGTTTACATTGAACTCAGTTGTAAACATAACTATCAATAATTTCTATTTTAACAATCTCCGGATATGTATCGAATGTCATGAAATTGCTCAAAATTGATATAAATAATACGATAGGGTGCATTATTTTGTTTGAGTCTTCAATTCTCATTAGAATAATAATGCACATACACAACAGGACATCCAAACATTAGGGTATTAACCCATTTGGTAAATTTTTTTGTTTGAGTCTTCAATTCTCAGTAGAATAAATAATGACATACACAATGGGACATCCAAACATTAGGGTATTAACCCATTTGGGACTAACGGACCTTGAAAATACCGGTGAATTTAAATTGACTACTGTGTTATCTTAACAATTATTTTTGTTATTATCTACATGTGGTAATGATAGTATATGGCTATACAATTATTATTTTCACTTCATTTATGTTAAAACATATAATAATAATAATAAAGAAAAATAAATAAAACATTTGCATTATCTCTTTGCACAGTTGATGATTCTTTTATTTTGAATATATGTTTAATTATTTATGGTGCTAATTTTCCGAACTAGTAAGTTGTGATAAAAAATTAAAACTACTAGAAAGTTGTTAAGTCTATTTAATTTTGCTGTATTATGAGCGTGGGCTTAATTTGCACCGGAGCTCAGCTCCGGTACTTCTCTGTTTTTAGTAAATATTTAAATATTGGTCGGAATTTACCGGACCTCATAAATACAGGGCTCCGGAGCCCAGTGCAATAGAATCTGAAAAACCGAAGCTTAAATTACCCTTTCATTTCCTTTTCATCTACAAGATTTTGCATTCTTTTTTATCAAAAGACTTATATGTGACGTAATGTGTCGCACACGTAGGAGATGGAGATAAAAGGACTCAATTTTTATATCAGTTTTTGAGCTTGGACGACTCAAGCTCAATCTGTCTTATATTCAAAATTTTATTTATTCGTGTATAGAAACAAAAAATTTTTCCTCCTTCAAAATTAAGTATTATATTCTGTTTGAAATCATTTTAATGTTATTTTGATCAGAATGAAGGGAAAACAAAAACTGTGTTTTTCTATTCCAATAATATTTACAAATTTATGTCGGCAACGTGTTGATATGGCGTCACTCAAGAGACTGAGCAATGAATTTGCTTTCAGTTCGATTTTATTTTGTGACAGTAGAATAATTTTTAATTGGCTGTTTTTTTCCTTTTTTTTAGATATCTAGCCTGAAAAGAATATATATATTTTTTTTGTCTTCTATTGCGTACGAGTATAAAAATCACGTTAGTGATTTATCATTTATTTTGTATCATGAACGTTGCCCATGCCAGACTCTGCTCTGCACATTTACGAAGTCACAATCATTTGTAAGTATATATAATTGCCATTGCCATGTATTGTTATTCTGATAGAAAGCGTTATTGTGTTTCCCCTTTTTCTTTAAAAGCATCGAATCTTTCCGAAGATGGCGTCGAATTTTTCATTTAATCTGATTTTCACCACACAGATTGTTATGCGGAAAGACTCGATAACGGTTTAAGACATGCACCTTTTATAGGAAATTGAAAAACATTGTTCCATTCTTCAGCAAATAAATGTTAATTTCTGTAAATTTCATTCATTTTTTTCGTAAAAAGGCATAGCTGCGAACTATCCCATTTTGTGTTAACACTATTTCTGAACCACAATCCTAACCAAACAATGGAATAGTTGACAGCTAAGTATATGCTGATAGATATATTTAAAATTTTTATTTTGCTGAAAAAAATGCTTTAAATTTGCAAATAATGTACAAAATATAAATATACAGATTAGAGTGATAGGAGGGGGAGGGAAAGGGGAACGGTACATTCGTACTACCGGCACCGCAGAATATTAGGGCTCCGGTACTTTTTTGTTAGATATTGAGCCCTGATTATGACATTTTCTAAAAGTCTTTAAAAAAATATTCTTACGTTACTTTCATATTAATAGAACGGAAAATAACTTTATTCGTTAAATTTTAATAAATGACATATTCGTTAAATATAAGTAACCCTTAACTTTAGAAATGAAGAAAGCAACTTTCATTTTTTTTTAACCTGAAACTAAATCATCCTCTGCCCCAAACAAAAAATCATTTCCAAAAGGGTTAAAAGGTTGATCTTTTAAGTAACAATTTATATTTAAATAAATTGTGTAGCTAATCTAATATTATACAATTTCAACGTAATCTATTTTGTGTAAGCCGAAATTCATTCAAAGAATACATTTATCTCTCTGTTCGAAATCTAACTATGCAGTTTTGCCTGCAGCATTTTATTAATGTATTTCAGAAAAATAGAATGTAAATTATTCCCCTTTCTTAGAATCGACTTCTCTGCGTAAGGAAATTGCTTTCAGAAGAAATACCTCAAGTACGGAAGGATTTATAATGTTCATTGATATTTTTATTCTACACATTTTAAGGTAGTCTGGAATACACAATTTTACTTGTTCTAATAAAAAAAATATTTTAGTGCGTGCGTTTCAAAACTCGTCTTATCCAAAAAATCAAATTTTGGGAAATCGCGAAAAACCTCTAACTCCGTCCATTGGTTTTTATTGTAAACGAAGATTTTACAATGGCAGAAACACAGGATAAAACTAGTTTTTTTAAAGATCGTTGTGTTTTTTCGGTGCACGTTTACCAATAGAAGAGACTGATAGAGGGAACACGAAATATTTTGAGTCAAAGTGACCAAGTGGGCAAGATTTGAATCAAGAGATAAAAATTCCGGGCAACAAAGAAAGGCTTGGTTCAGGCATGCTTGTTTAACATCATCTGTTGTTTTATACATCTTTTGTTTTTGTTTTTTCTGTTTTTCTGAAGATAAAAGCAGGTTTTTGGGAATCGTGGGTAATTCAGGAGAGGTTGTATTATATTTTTGTAAACCTTCTTGCTAGATAAAGAAACATTTATTTTTCTACGGTGTGTACAGAGTGTCCCAAAGCATATTCAGGGTTCGTACGGGTAATGTTATTTTCAAGGCTAAATATCAGTATTTTTTATAGAAAAATAAATCTAGTTTAAACGCGCGAAATTTTGCCTTATTTAAGAAAGGATTTTCTATAAGAAAATATTGGTACCGAAGAATTTCTTAGTCTGTAAATTCAAGAACCCGTATGAATCCTGATATTGTACGAATTTTAAGATGTGATAGAGCTATTGAAGCCGATATGTTTCTTGCAAACCAGGGATCCAATTAGTGTTACTAGGTGTTCCGCGTAAAGCGGGGCTCCAAATGCTTTGGACACCAGTATTTTAAAGTAACTTTCTTCGCCTTATCTAATGGCAGAATTATCTGGGGTTAAAGATGACGAAATAAACTGTAAGAAATTAGTGGTGCCCATGACATTTGGAGCCCCTATTTATGCGGGACACCTGGCAACACTAGCCCCAATTCACTTATACAGTCATGCATAAAGGGTGTCACACCAAGGCGAGAAGCCTTGCATTGATTCATAGCTGTAAGACGATTATGTTAATTTATCAAATTTTTCAACGAAATAACCTTACTTTGTGTGAAATGTGATGATATAACGGGAAGTGATACACAGTAAAAAAAGACAAATGTTTCTTAATCTACGAAAATGTACTATAATCACGATCGACAATATACAATAACCACTTCCGAGTCATTCTAGATTCCGAAAAGCGTTCCATTATCTTTAGAAAGCCCAGAAAACGATTTATTTTCGAACTTTACAGAATAATTAAAAAGATAAATTTGTATTACCTGCATTTTTGGAAGCGTTTCCGAGCAGCTTTTACGATGCATTCATCAGTTATCTCTACCCGGAAAATTGTTTTTTCGGATGCTATCCATTCTCAAGTAAACATTTTCAGCTGCATAACTGAATTTGTACATGCAATTCAAACAAAATAACGTTAATGTTAAGGTTTATGCTGTTGGTATACTCCATGTCAATTCAGGCAGCCAAAGAAAAAATCTGACCTTCATAGTCTCAGAAGATTTTGAATTGAACATATGTTAAAATTCAGGAAAGAATAAAATAACTGTGTATTTTTGTTTTGCCCAAAAAAATTCCTGGCCCGAGAATGGCCGAAAAGGCCATCCCGGGTACCATTTCCCATTCGCGATTTTCAAGAAAAATTTTAAAGTGCTCTATCTCTAGAACGGTGCAAGATATTTTGTTGCGTTTTTTTTATTTTAAAGATAATATTTTTCTGTTTAAAGTGATATACTTAATTTTGAAATATGTATTTAACTTTTCTTGTGGCAGACTTTTGATTTTTTTTTTCTTTTTATCAAAAATATTTTTTTTGCAAAAATGCCAATCCCAAAAAATTTGATTTTTTTGCTGTTGATCAATACCATTGAGTGCTACCTTCCCTGTAAAGGAGAACTTCCACTTTTGATTTTGAGAAGTTATACAAGGTGTGTCTAAAAAGTTCGGTGAATGGAAGCATAAAACCATAATATTATATTAAAACAAATAAAACAAAACATGGAAACAAAATATCTGAACTGTGATTAAATGAAGTGTACTAAAATATACATTCTGTAAAATATGTGGTGCAAAGAATATTAATTATTCATTTACAGATCCACACAAACGAATTCCGTTGGATAATGGTATAAGGGGAATATTGTTTGCGGCATACTTTAATTACGCTAAACTCTTTCACATATAATGAAACTGATATATGTAGCTGAGGTTTACAACAAGTTACTTCCTGTGTAATAGAAAGTGCATAGTATTTACAGGGACACACAAAAGATTTCGGATACTTTACTGTATACGAAATACTGAATATTAGCGATGATTGCTGGAAGTGCTTTTTTAGTTGCGATATGAGTTTTTAAGTTTAACTAAAATTTTCCATATTACATTGTGTGCAATAATGCTGTAGATCATATACAGGTTACACACAAAAAAAAAACAAAAACAAAAACAAAAAAAAAATCATAAGGGTTACTGAGTATAAACGAAAGTAGTTTAAAGGTGATTTTTTAATGAGTTATGCATTTTTATGCTGAACTTCATTTAGTATACTAAGATATGTTTGTAGAATATAGATAAAATAATATACAGATCCACGCAAAGAATTAGATATATATGCGACTATGGATGATAAACTGTGGTAGTATGATTTCACTAGTTTTAAGTGTGTTTTAGTCTTAATTAAGCATTAGCTAAATAGTGGCATGCATAAAGATAGTAGGTAAAATACAGGGTTGTATGAAAGTATTCAAGTATGCTTCCGTCTATTGATATAAATTTCTAAAAGTCAAATTCCAACCTATTTAGGTGTTTTTAACACTTTCCAACATAGTTGAAAGTCTTTATGGATTCAGTTTGTCTGCCCGTCTGTCTGAACTCTAACTTGCATTAATATTGTTGTACTGCTGTGTAATTGATATTTGTTATTGAGATTATTTTAGTATGCAATGTTCGGTAGTGAAAATAAAGTATGTATTATTTTAAATGTCATGAAAATTGAATTAAAACTTAAAAAGATATTAATAAAAGTATTTTTCATTCTATTTAAAAATCCTATAATACATAATTGATTCAATGATATACTATGATAGGTAACGATTCTAAATTGCCATGGTGATTAAGTCAAATGGAAGCACTTTTTATGATGGATTCATATTACTTCCGTATTACTGAATTTAATACATAGAATCATAATAAATTTTGCCTTCATACCTTTTGCTCAAGAGTAACACTTATTGCACTAAGATAGGAATATTTATAAAACTAGTTATAGTACGAACGCACCTCATTTGCAACATTTGATATTGAAATTTCCAACTTGTTTAGGATATATAGTAGGCTTATCCTTACAAATATGATACAAATAAGCAAAAATACAGTGACTTTTATTGGAACTGTATATATACGGTTCCTGTAAAATTCTCTGAATTTTTTAAATCTAAAACTTGTTAAACTCGAAAAGTGGAAGTTCTCCTTTACAGTGAAGGTAGTTCCCAATGGTATTGATCAACAGCAAAAAAAAATCAAAATTGTTGGGATTGGCATTTTTGAAAAAAAATTTTTTTTGATAAAAAGATTTTTTTTTTCAAAAGACTGCCACAAGAAAAGTTGAATACATATTTCAAAATTGGGTATATCATTTAAAAGAGAAGAATATTATCTTTAAAATAAAAAAAACCACAATAAAATGTGTTGCACCGTTCTAGAGATAGAGCACTTTAAAATTTTTATCGAAAATCGCGAATGGGAAATGGTACCGGGGATGTCATCTTTGGCAGCCTGTGTCTCGGGAGAGAAATTTTTTGGGGCAAAACAAAAATATACAGGTATCTTACTTTTTCTTAAATTTTAACATATGCTCAATTCAAAAACTTCTGAGACTATGAAGGTAACTCTCCTGCCTGAGTTGATATGGATTCAACCTGTTCTTTTTGTATGCTGGTCTGCTAACCATTTTTGCTGAAAATGAAAATATTTACTTGAGGATGGATAGCATCCGAAAAACCGATTTTCCTGGTAGAGAAAACTGATGAATACATTGTAAAAGCTACTAGAAAACATTTCCGAAAATTACGGGCAGCTAATACAAATTTATTTTTATAAATTCTTCTAAAATATTTCGAAAATGAATTCCTTTTTGAGATTCTAAAGATAAAGGAACACTGTAAAAAAAAAAAAAAAAACAACAACAACAAAAAAAAAAAAACGGAGATTGTACTGGCAATCTAGAGGCCAGTACTACTTTCCGTATTTTTACGGAATTTTTTCCCCATAAATTACAGAAAATTTTCCGTTTTTCTGATTAAAAACGGAAACTTTTCTGTAACTTATGGGGAAAAATTTCCGTAAAAAAACGGAAATAGTACTGGCGTCTAGATTTCCAGTAGAATCTCCGTTTTTTAGTCTTTTTTTTTTTACAGTGAATGCTTTTTGGAATCTTGAGTAATTCGGAAAAGGTTATTGTATATTTTAGTTCGTGATTATAGTACATTTTCGTAGATGAAGAAACGTTTGTCTTTTTTTACTCTAGAGTACTGTAATTAAATCAGTGATGCCATATAAAGTGTGAGTTACACTCCGAATTACGGAGCGATTAAATAAGTGTTCTTTGGACACGGATTGTGAACATTTCTAGAAATTCTTGGGAAGTTATCACATTTTATAGACAGCAATTGAAGTCTTTTGAGAATATCGTTATTATTATTAAAGTTATGAATTGAAATAAGGGTTCAGCTTGGGTTTTTCACCTTGTATATTTATGACTGAATAGGTGGATTTCGTCCCTAGTTTGCTATGTAAAAAAATGTTCGTTGCAGCGTGATCAATCAAATGTTAAAGTTTTCATATGACTTTTTGGGAGACACAATATGTGATGTGACTGCACCAGTCATGAATCATTTGCAGCAGCTGATTAATTAACGTTACAAGGGATACAACCCGGGCTTCTCAGGTTACAGAACAGAAGTGAAAATTATTTTATAATAGTCAAATCTCTAACAGACTTTTTTATACGCAATATACCTTTTTAGATTGCCCTCTATAAACAACAAAAAACATTTTTTAATGAAAAATATCAATAATGTATTCAAATAAAGTTTTGAAATTTATTAGAAGCGATACATTTGTATTAGCCAAATGCCACAAGTTAATAGCCTAAGAAATCACCAAAGGTTTCGCTACTTACAGCAGCCTTTTTTATTATGACAGGTTGAGGGATTTTCGATAACATATCTGTTAAATCTGTGTTTTACTTATAATATTTTATTATTTTATTTATTGATGAAGGTTTGATTTCTTTATGTAATATTAGTTGGAAACAAATGTTATATGGTTTTAAGTGTAAACGAGTTAATCTTTTGTAATCGAGCTGTGCAGATATATAAAAAAAAAATTCACACTTGAAAATGGTTTTAAAAGCCATAAAATCTATGTAAATTGATT
This sequence comes from Maratus speciosus, assembly GCA_963932465.1. Lineage (NCBI taxonomy): Eukaryota > Metazoa > Arthropoda > Arachnida > Araneae > Salticidae > Maratus > Maratus speciosus. The sequence goes on along the minus strand of OZ010787.1, from coordinate 508,165,272 downwards.
CAAACAATCAGCTTTCAAACAAATTGCATTTAAAAGACCATTTCCCCCTCTATTTGACGGTGTAAAAATTGACATTTAAATATGACACACAGCAGCCTTATTGATTGTCATAATTTCAGTGGTTTAAGTGTATAGTCAGATTACATGTCGGTTAAATTTGTGTTTTATGTACGTTGTTTTATTTATGCATGATCGAGTTTTAATTCCGTTATCGAACATTAGCTGGAATGAAATGCTGAACTATTTATATTGTTTTAAGTACTAACAGTTTAATCTTGCGTAATCGGGTCTGCACGCGATAGAGATAGATTTAAATAAATTTCATTCTTGAAATTTATTTAAAAAAAACCATAGGTATTCAGTAAATTTAGATGCATTTTTCAAACAGTTTGCATTTGAACGAAATTTTTTTCTCCTATTCGACGGTGTAAAATCCGAAATTGTACGATGTTTAGCAAATAAAGAAAATGAAGTAAAAGCGAAGTTAATAGTTCAGGTTTTGTCACCGTTAATATGACATCAGCATTTTTCACGGACATGTTTTTTGCTTTATACTATGGATATCGTATCTAATGATATCTTGTATGTTTGGTTTTAACTGCTTTTCTCAAGTAGTTGTACACTACTTGGGGCGTATTATAGACTTTTGCATCATGGTTAATTGACTAATAGCAGTGGGTGATCAACTACTAGTGAAACCGTATACTTTATATTTAGAACAGAATCTCGAACAAAATCTATCCAATTTTTTCAGTAGCAGATAAAACAAGAAAATATAGCTTAAATTCTAAAATTATCGTATAATCAATACTTTAGAACGAAGCAGGTTTTATAGTTTTGTCTCCTTTTATTTATCTCCTTCCTTGTATTTTAGGGTTTAGACTTAAGAACATTTTTTATCACTATACATTTCTCATAAATTTCGAAAGCCATTATGTGCTGCTTGATAGTGCATTTTTGCAGTCTAATTTTTCTTTGAGGTTAAAAAATGCTGGCATTATGTTGTTATCCTAATAATCTCCATAATGCTTTTCTTGAATATCTGGAAATTCAGGATGGTGAAAGCAATTTGTTATTGTTTTCTTTTTTTCACAGAATTTCACGTTGCATAACATTTATTAATGGCTCATAGAGGCCTACTTTTGAATTTTTTAGGTGCGTTCGTAATCAGATTAAAAAATCGAAAAACACGACTGGGTAAAAAACGATCTAATTAATTATTTCTCATCAATGTTAAACTACTTTTTATATTACCTAGCTATTTTTTTTATTTACTTGTACTATTAATGACTTTTAAGTTGTGTTTAATTGTTAGTCCTATCTATAAACACTGTTTTGATGAGGCCTATAGATGTTTATGATGGTTAGAGTTGCAGTAAAGCTAGAGATTCTACCTATACAACTTCCAGGTTGTGTAATATTTAAACGAAACTTCTAACTGTAAAATAGTCAATGAAACATCGTCTTCCTTTTCAAAGACCTATCCAATGATATGCCACTCAATATGGTGCGTAAAAACTTTTTTCGTATCTACCGCCATTTTGTATTTTACGGCAGCCATTTTGAATTTATAAAAACAAAATCTACCCTATAACCATCGGACGGTTAAGACAAATTGATAGAGACCTCATTCATTAAAATCCATCTAGCCGTTTGGATGTTTCGAGTGTATGAAGAAATCCACATACCCAGATACGCGTGAAACACATAACCCTTCTTGGCAGTCGGGCAATAAATACGTAGCAATCTACAGTCGCATATAACCATCTGTCCGCATATAACAGTGCAAAAACTACCCAACCGGATGGTTTGATATTTAATATATATAACCGTTGCAGAATTTTCTCATGTCATTTCAACTTTTATGAAAATCGAATCAAAACTTAAAAAGATATTAGTAAACGCTTTCTTCATTCTATTAAATCCTAGCATACGTAATTAATTCAATAATACCATATGATATGTAATGATGCTAGGTTGCCATGACGATTGCGTCATATTTAAGATAGAGCCATATTATTTCCGTATTACTGAATTTAATATATAATAAATCGGTCGTAATAAATTTTGTATTCATGCATTTTTTGAATAAGAGGGCAACAGCTATTGCACCAGGATCTGAATATTTAAAAAACCAGTTATAGTACGAACATTCCCATGTTTTTTTGTCCATGGGGGGGGGGGGGCGTCCATTCCCATGTTCCCATGTTTGTTGTCAACCATGTCATTTGCCATGTTTGACGCACAATTTCCGACTTGTTTATATTTTAGAATAAATATATTTTTTTTATCATTTAATATGTTTAAAATAACTTAAATTATAGAACTGCTATATTTTCTAATGTTGGATAAGGCTTTTTTTGTGTTATTTGAACCTATTTGTAAATGCGTATACATAACGCGCAATCTGTTCTTTATACATTTACATCAATCCATTAGAAAAATCCCGAAATGCTTAAAAAAAAGAAAGAAAAAAAACACGGTAAAATTTTATTTAATTCTTTTAGTTTTTATTATCTAGACATCACAGAGATTTTAACACAGACGAAAATAAAAGAACGCAATAACAAATAATCACAAAAGAAAGAAAAAAAAAATCACTTACTCACATTGTTTAAAATAAGTTGATGTTTTTTACATTCAAGAAAAAAACGTGAAGCAAGTTTAATTGTTTAGCACTTCACCTACAAGAATTATTCTAAACTCTGATTGGCTTAAGAGCACGAATTATTTTTTGAAGTCAAGGAGCGCTTCAAAATACATCACTGGGAAACTTGCTTTGTGAATTATTACCTCCGGGATATAATATTTTGTCGATCAGTGAAGTATGAATCTGTTACGTTTACTTCAATTAAATTATATACTGGGCTGTCAGCCGAATTTCAACCGAAGTTATCTCATGAGTTATACGTATTTGAATATAACTGACCTTTAACAAATATTTCAACGATCTTTTAAAAATGTAACTTTTATGAGTATTATTCGAAAAAATATTTTTTTAAATGGCCGTCTGGCATATGAAAAACGAAGCGGTACACTCCGTATCCGTTTGGAACAGTCACATGGTTTGGGCTATTATAATATAGTTACTCTGTAATTATATGTATACCCAGTTGCTTAGTGGTGAGCGTACCACCCTGCTACGCTACTGGCCTATAAATCTGATAAAAAAATACATTTGCTTTACTTTTAAAAAACAATTCTGAACGAAATAAATATGATTATGTGTGACTATGTATATGACAAAATAAGAAAAGTTATAGGTGATGTTAACTTGCATCAATATGTTTATTTATTTATTGTCACTTTCAAAACATTTTTGTGCTCAAAATTACTTTCTAAGATTAATTTTAACACAATTATTCTAATTGGTAAATAAATCATATTAGATGTAAATTTCCATCTAACATGATTTATTTACCAATTAGAAAACTTGTGTTAAAATTAATCTAGTGTAATTTCGCATCCAGCGTTTTCTGGAGTTCCATTACCTGAGATTTATTCTGTTGAGCTGAACCAAGTTTCAGACCAGATGCTATAATCATTAAGGTTAGCTGGGTGAAAACGTTCCACCAGATTCGTCCGGGATAGCTCAGATGGCAGAGCACTGGCGGCTTCAGCCAGGAGATCCCTGTTTCGAATCCTGGTCCGGACATTTTTCGCCCAGTTGGAAATTTACATCTAATATGATTTATTTACCAATTAGAATAATTGTGTTAAAATTAATCTAGTGTAATTTCGCATCCAGCGTTTTCTTGAGTTCCACTACCTGAGATTTATTCTCTTGAGCTGAACCAGGTTTCAGACCAGATGCTATAATCATTAAGGTTAGCTGGGTGAAAAAGTTCCACCAGATTCGTCCGGGATAGCTCAGATGGCAGAGCACTGGCGGCTTCAGCCAGGAGATCCCTGGTTCGAATCCTGGTGTGGACATTTTTTGCCCAGTTGGAAATTTACATCTAATATGATTTATTTACCAATTAGAATAATTGTGTTAAAATTAATCTAGTGTAATTTCGCATCCAGCGTTTTCTGGAGTTCCATTACCTGAGATTTATTCTGTTGAGCTGAACCAGGTTTCAGACCAGATGCTATAATCATTAAGGTTAGCTGGGTGAAAAAGTTCCACCAGATTCGTCCGGGATAGCTCAGATGGCAGAGCACTGGCAGCTTCAGCTAGGAGATCCCTGGTTCGGACATTTTTGGAAATTTACATCTAATATTACTTTCTAAGGTTAAAAGTTCTTGGAAAATAATTTATGTTATTCTAATTTAAATAATGTGCATTCGTGATAGATTATAAATAATCAATTGCATTTAATCTTTCAAAGGAAGTCGAAAAATAAAATCCTTCATGTAAGGTTTTTGCAAATGCAATTCTAAATTAATTTTATGTCGCTGAAATGTGTGTTATCGTTCGATGTTGCAACCATATTACGCCAAGGGTGTAAACAAGCACGGTCAGGCTTTCCTCCACTGTCTTCTAAAATTTCCGAAGTATAGAGTTCGCCGTGTCTGGGGTCGATCAAATGGGTACCAAACTTGCTTTGGAACTAAACACTGGGGACTCCCGGCGTTAGACTGATCACCTGGCAGGGTCATATACTCTCAAGATCCATATGGTAAAAAATTACAAGTCGGGCATTTTAGGTCAACATACCTAGGGATTTTAACGCCACAGTGTTTAGTTAATAATTACATTTATAATATCAATTTTGTCTTTTATATAAAGAAAATGAAAATGCATGATCTGTTTTATTTTCAAAAACAGCTTTTTCATCTTAAACAATATTGTGAACTCTCGTATGAAAATAGGTCATGAAACGTGGCCCTGAAGAATCAAAAACTAACCCGGAAGAAATGGCATCAACCCGACTCCATCCAGAACGTTAAAATGTAATGCCAATCGGACCCGGCCCAAACTGCGGGTCTGCTCGAGTACGGGTAAAACGGATTAACCGAATTGACTACATTCATATTTAATCTAATTGTTTCTAATATATTTTATTTTGACTCGTAGAAGATGGTGATATAGGAAAATATTTGATGTGTCTCTGTAAAAATAAAAATTTGCGCGATACGACGTCTATTTTAAAAATATAAAGAATTTTTTCGTACCTTTACACGATGCTCAAAATCCGTGACGATTGGTTAATTTTTATGAAAGTTGAAGCCTATAAAACAAACAAACAAAACAAAAGGCTTGATAACAGACAAACATATCATTTTTAGATCCTAATGATATTGAAACGGGTTTTACAGCCATCTGAAGAAGGAGACCTTACAAAATTTGAAAATTGGATCATCCGTTCAAAAGATATACGAAGACGTACATCAAAAATAAAAACGATAGAAAGGAATCAACTCCTTCATTAAATGTCTGTGAACAACGGCTACATATGGTCTTTTGAGATTTTTTACAGGATTTTTACAATAGCGTAGATGTAGGTACATCTTTAAATGATATAGGGTAGGAGAGTACACAGTGAGACAGCAGCCACTTTGACATATAGTTGTAACTTTTTCTTCACGTGGATGTAGTTTCGGCACTTCAGTTAGTCGTCCGACAAAATAGTAAATAATTCCTTATTTTATAGTGGTTAAAGTTTATTTCCTTCAATATGACATATATTTACTTAACCAAACCTAGCTATATCTAATAATAGACTATTTCGGCAAAACGACATAAACTTTTTAAAGCGATGAAATTGATGTAACAGATGTGGCATCCATTTTGTTACAACGTAAAGAAAGTACACAGTGAGACACACAGTTGTGGTATACAGTGAGACGTGTCTTATTGTGTACCTACTATGTGGTTCTGATATTAAAAAAGTTATTTATTAATAAAAGAAGGTTTTTCTCTCTTTCTCTTTCTCTCTGTGTGTGTGGGCGTGCGATGGCTAGGGAAATTTACTAAACGCAAGAGGCTGAAAATTTGCATGAAGTTAGCCCAAGGTCTGCCATTGTCCACACGAGGCTCATATATTTAATATTTTGAAAATCTAGAAATATTAATTAGAAATCATAAACTGTAAAAAATTAATGATAGTGTGTAAAAATGTATGATTTATGAAAATATATACATTGTCTCACTGTGTACAACTTGTGGTACACAGTGAGGCAATTTTTGATACTCCGTTATGCTGCTTCTGTTCCTTTATAAATAACTTTTTAAAAACCATTTATACATTAACGTGTAGCGCATTTGTGTAGCTTAAAGATGACGCAACAATTTTTTTCAAAAGAATAAAAATCGTCGCCATTTGTTAAGTAATAATAATTTTCGTTTCACTGTGTACTACGCTCCCCTATTATCTTCAAAGCGGCGAGATAAAAACTGACCCTTTTTTCACGAGCACGCAGGCATTTCGCTCGTTATATAAGAGATTCACTCTTAATAACCAAGCTTCTTAAAATGTATATTTATATTACACCAACTATTTTCTCTGATTTTGATTATTAAAACTAGGCTCTCGTTGTATTCAATTTATTTAAAATCGAGGTTGGCAGATTTATCGAATTTGAAGAAACACTTATCTTTTTTCACTAATTACCTTAGATTGTTTTAGAGATTTGTATTTTTTGAATGTGAAGTCTTTTAGGATAGACTTTAAACTACCTGCGAAGAATATCGAAATCGAATTTGGGATTCTGCTTTTCAAATTAAAAAAAAACTGAAGATTTTAATTCGAGAGTATTGCATTGTATAGACAACATGTCTTACTTTAAGGGGACGGTGGGCGTTAAAAAAAAATTTATTTTAATTTTCATCATAGAGATATGAAATTTTGTGGAAATATACATTTCCCCATAAGTATATAGAATACTTTAAAAGAAATTTTCTATCGTTTTATAATTTTAAGATTTTTTAAAAAATTTAAAATTTTAAAACGAAATTTTAAAATGCTCCATACGTCTTAATTTTTGAGATATTTTCTCAATTTAAATTTGCATTTTAATCACCTAAAAGTCCATTGCAAACAGATCGGTGTATCGATTTTTTTAATCCCTTGAATAGTTAATTTTTTAGAGATTTTTTTCTGAATTCCATATCCATTTTCATCAAAATTTTGCCTTTTAGTAGTTAAAAATCAAATTTAATTATCTTAATGAAGTCGAATTTTAAAATGCATACACAGTTTCTTTGCAAGTAATATTAGGATTCCTCCTTATCAATTTCATGAATTTTGATCACAAATTAAGACGCATGCAGCATTTCAAATATCTAAAATCTTTGAAAAATCAGTTTTGAGAAAAACAGATTTTAAGTATGCTAAAGGGCGGACAAACTGTTTGTGTACAAAATTTTAACGCTTGTAAGTTTGCGAAAAATAATCGCATGCGGTTTTCCGCAAATGGCTCAGAGTAAACTGGAGAATAATAATATGTACAAAAAATTAATTTTTGAATTTTGCTCAAATAAAGGTCCACGGCCCCCTTAAAATTTTCCTTAAAGGCCCTTTGGTACTGTATGACAGTTTAAAAACTTGAAATATCGCTGTTGTTTATACCCATATTGCACACTTCCTAATAAATATTACATTATAATTTTTTACCGCAGGTAGCAACGATAATAAAGATTATTTTGGCACAAATCAACTTTATTCAGGGTTACATGTCAGGGAATTTCCCTGACTTTAACTCCTTAATTCTCGCTCCCGTGATATTCACGGGCTGCGTCTTTTATTCAGATTGTTTGATTCCCACCAGTTTTATAAAATAGTGTAATTGACTTTATTATGGTATCATTTTACCTGTCATTAAATAAGTTGAATATGTCTTTTTCAACAAAGTGGTGTCAATAAGCAATTTGAATTTTTATACTGTAATTTAATGCGACCGTTAAAGGGTTAAGTCAGATTAATACTAGTTCTTTTTAGAGGTAAACTCGCCTTTTGAAATCGCGCAGAATTTATATAGAATTTCAAATAACTAGGGTTTTCTACATAAAAACAGTGGCAATTCAGATGAAAGTATAGGAGCCCTGTTATTTTATAAAAAAATACTTTTGAAAGGTTATACAAATGCTAAAGTATTTTTTGCATGAAAAAAATATATATTAATTCTTATTTAGGTGCACTTTTTAGGCGGTTCTCAACTTTCCTGTTCAACAACGCGAAACTTTCTGACACATTTTCTGACTCATTTTTAAACGTAAAGGCATAAAATCGGCTGGCTTGACTACTGAAGCGATTTGAAATTGATTTTTTGGCAAATAAATTACTTATCGAGTTATAAACAATTGTAATCACGTGACGTCCTCTTTTACTGACTTCTCGCTGTATCTCGTCCGGAAATTCTGTTCAAAATTCCAACTTTGACAATAATTTCTGGAAGATCTACCTTTACCAAAAAATGTAACGTCTTCCGCTAACGTCTTTCGATTATATAGTTTTTCAATAAGAACACCTGCCAATTTCATGCCTTTCCGAGCAAAATTGAATTTAAAAATGTGTCAGAAGGTAGCTCCTGTAGATTTAAGAACTGCCTTAAATAAAAGTATAAGTTCAGTTATCTTGAAATCTTTCAAAACCTATTGCTTGACATAGTGAATTAATTAAATTCTTTAATTTTTCAATTACATATTTTTAGAATTTTTATGAAATATAATTATGGCATTCTCTCACACATATTTAGATATTTTAAAGAATATTTATCATAAAATACTTATATCTTTTATTCAGTAGATCTTGTTTAATAATTTATAACATCTTGTAAAATATGAACATTTTGGCTTAAGTAGAATTTTTACAAAATGTACCCAAACATGAAAAAAAACCTCATTCTAAGAAAAATCTGTAAAAAAAAAAAATTTAAAACGAAAAATGTTTATATATGTATTCATATTTAAAACATTTCAGGATCATATTAATAAATCAATCAAAAGAACCATATACATAAGCTAAAATCTTTAACAACGTTTTAACCCTTTATATACTCTCGTAATAGAAAACCCACATGATATTTCAAATAAAGTTTAAACTCTTAAAAATGTTAAATAACCAGAAGACACTCATAAGTTAACAATAAAAAATATTAAATTGACATAATTTTACTTTACACATAAAAAATGAGTAAAAATTAAAATTTGATGGCGTTAAAAAAGTTTTTTCTTTAAGGTTTCAATCTTGTTAGCAGTCCTTTAGTTTATTTATTCATTTATTTATTGAACACATACATCTGGCTTGTGTCCTTGACGTCAGGGGCCCGCTTATAAGTCGTCGTCAATATATAAAGACATGATAGCACTCAAAAATTTGCAACACTAGAGAATTAAATCCGGAAGCTCCGGAAGAGAGTGCAACTGAACTAGCGAGAGTTAAACCCGCAGCCCATCTACATTCTCAAGCGATTAGAGGTGTGGTGCCTTAACCACTCAGCCACGGTGGGCCTGGTTCTTTAGTTATGCGACGCCTATTTTCCAGGGACAACATATTCTCTCGCATCTCCACATATGCAATAAATGAATTTACATATGCCATTTCTAGCATAGCAAACAAGAGCCGGTGCCACAACCAATGTTGCCAGATTGGGGACTTCTTTAATTCAGATTATTTGACTATCACCACTTTTTAAAAATAGTATAATTCGCTTATTTTTCAGAATTTTTAATCTATTTTTAAATAGGTAGAAAATTCTGTTTAAAAAAAGCGGGGAAAATCAACAATCTGGGGACAAAAAAGTCCCCAAACTGGCAACAGTGGCCACAACTTTTTTCGATTTCCTATAAAAAATAATAATGAAACAGAAAAGAAACACGAGGAAAAACATTATTACACTACAATTTAGTAAATAAATTATAAAGGAGATAAAAAGATGGATAACTACACATACAAAAAGTAAATAAGACGTTTTTCTCCAACTCCCGGTGTACTGGCGGTACCTATAAGTACCGCCGAGTAATTGAACTGTTAAATCAAATACATACACCACTCACTTAAAATAGCTAGTCAAATTGTATTCTAAGATCATAATGAGCACATAACAACAACAAAAAAAAAATCCAACACTTATCTCATGTTCTTTACTATATTTGCAGAAATAAAAAGACAAGCGTGACAATCTGTACAAAATGTCGGCACAAAACACTTCGACTGTATCAAAGATAGCCTCCTTTGTCGCTAAAATAACGAACCTAGAACTATTGCTGCCATGTATTCTGATAAAATGGAGTTAAAAGAGTATTTTTGCAAAGTACCATTAGAATATTAATAATATTCACTATGGGATAAATGTTTAAAGTGAGTGGTACCTTCAGAGATAAAGGGTTAGCGCACAAATACCTACAAACATGACATGTTTGTACGTATTTGTGCGTTAAAATGTTGTTAAAGATTTTATCTTAGGTATAAATATTCGAACTAACTGTTTGATTTATGCTTATAAAAGAATCATAAGGTAAAGCAAGGAGAGATCGCACACAAAGAGATTCGACGGGAGGGAGTAGAGTGCACGCGCAGCGACTCCAGTTGTACAGCAGTATTAGTGCAGTGTCTACATGAATGTGCACATTCATTGTTCCGAGCGTTTTGGATAAAGCATTGCTATTTTGTTTTGTTTTCCCAAAGTAAATGCTTGAATTTTCATAACTTTTCGTCAGAATTTTTATAGTATGTCAGTAGCACAAATTATTTTGAACTTAAACGATTTCTTATAAGATACTAACCTAGACTAAGCATGCGAATATCAACAATTCATTTTAGAAGTGGCCATGTTTAAATAAAAGGACACACAATCTCTCCTACCAAAATAGGAGAGTTTGCGTATCTGCTACTTAGGAGAGATGGCGCATTTTCCCAGAAGTTTCAGTGCTGGGAGAGATTACGCAGGTTATTGGTAAATTTGCGTGAATTGAAAATTACGTGTAAAACATATGAATGAATCAATTTTGAAATAATTTTGGAAAAACACATGATTATCAAAAGTAAATTTGGCAAAAAAAAAAAAAAACTTTTGCAGATAAAAATTTTATTAATAAATTAATAATACAGTTATTATTAAATTAATTTTATGTAATTAATTTTTTTAATTAATTAAATATTTATATATTTTATAATTTATGAACAATTAATTTGCTAATAAATTAATTTTGTTAACTAAAATAAATTTTTTAATAACACCTGCAATGTTTTGGAAAAGCTTTCACCCATTCCAAGTAGTTTAATGCCATCGAAATCAAAATGAAACACCGTGCAACTACGTTGCTGATCTACAAAATATACGTTAAAAAAGACTTAAAAAGGTTGCCTCAAAAAAAAAAAAAAAAAAAAAAAAAAAAAAAAAAAAAAAAAAAAGAAGCTGAAAATATGATGCTTCCAGAAAAAGTTGGATAAATAAAAAACTGACGAAAAAAAGCAAAGGTCAATGAGGATGAGTACATTGAATGTCTGGAACTGTACCAGGAGACAACTTCGACTAGTAACTGGATTCAGTGTATTGCTTGTTGCAGGTGATTTCACGAAAGCTGCACGATTTACAACAATAAGTGCATCGATGGTGGACGACAACAACTTCGGTTAGCAAACAAAATACATTGAAACTGTGAAAATGAAAATGAAGTAATTTTCGAGTTAAACATGTTATCAAGTAGATTTAATGTTTTTTGTAATCTTAGTAGAACTTGCTTTCTCTGATATTTTAATCTTCTTCTTAAATTAAAATTCTTTAACTGTTGATAAAATTCTTTCTTTTTTTTTTTTTTTAATTATTTAAACATTACGTTGAAATATTCACTCCAAATACAATAATATTTACTCACAAAAACCTTCCAACATTGTCATTTAAGTGTAATTATTATTGTTACAATTTAATTGCAGTTATTATTAATAACAATCTCTCCTACCCATGTGCGCGATCTTAGTAATCTTAGATCTCCGTAAGGAGAGATTGCGCAAAATAGTTTTCTTGGTTTTATTACTGCTGTTCTAATAAATTACAGCATAACAACAAAATAACAATGGAAATGCATAAAAAAACAAATGATGTTGAAATTATTCATGCATAGTTTAGAAAAAAATTAATATTTAGATTGTTTATTATTATTCTTTTGAAATGTGCGCAGACTCTCCTAGCTTTGCCTTATATTATATATTCTTAAAAAGAGCGAAACATGTTCTATTTTTTATGTTAATAATTGAAAAATCCATTTTTTATGATTGTTAAAGACCCAGCCCCTTTAAGTACAACCCATCAAATGTAAGGTATATGACATTATACAACAAATGACCATACAAATATTTGTACCAATGAGTTATCTCTTCTTTGATATTGCACTAACAATGTATTTAGTATCACACGATTGTTATGATTTTTTATAAAGTACCTCAAATGTAATATTGACAGAATTTTGGTGGAAATACATTTAGCCAAGTTTCGAAGAAAAGACAAAATGAGGGAAATAAAAAAGCAATACATTAACATCTCATGAGGAAATCGTAAAAGCACTATGCATCCAATAGGGTTAAACAAAAACGTAATCATAAAAAAATCTGAAGATTATTAATTCCAAAGTGCCATCTAGTACTTTGATCTTTAGTAGAATAACCGATGCTGTTGACTATAAAGCAGGGTTGGGCAAGTTTATAATTCCAATTATCTGCAATGTAATTGCAGTTTAATTCTATGTAATTAATTACAGTTAAAATTACATACCGTAAAAATTTCTTGCAGCACTGTAACCGGACCGCCCCCATCCCAATTTTTGACAAAATCTCTGTGTTTGAATGTGTGTAACTCTAATCAATTACATACAATTAATTTGTAATTAACACTATGGATAATTGAGATTACAGATTTGCTCAACTCATCTGTAAAGAGATAGATTTAAGCATCCCCCGAAATGGAGAATTTTTGTTTTTTTTTCTAGCAATGTACTTTTTACAGGGTGACGAGAAATAACTCGGTCAGATATTTTACTTTATATCTTTTTTACAGACAGTAAAAACAAAATCCGATTACCAACATAATACAGATCTATAACTTATAGTAAAAGTGCAAGTATTCGAATTTCCCCCTCTCGCTTTTATGTATGACACTAAGTCTTTTGAGAAAATATTCAGCAATGGACCTCAATTTATCCACTGATATTTCATTTTTCTCTAGAAGAGGTTTTCGCATTCCACATTTTTGTGAAGCTTTGTGCAAGCCCTATTCTTTGAGATAGACCGCAACGATATATCTGAAATTTCGGAGACCAATTTTTGGTTGTGTAAAAGATTTGCAGATGTTACTTGCATTATCCCTTTGTCTTTTTTGCTCTATGTGCTGGAAAATAAATTTTCTGGAAAGTACATTTTTATTTTCTAAAGTGATTTTAGGACCAAATAAACAAAACACTCTCCATGATGTTTTCCTGGTATGTTTGTTTATTTTTATGTCTTAATCAACCAAAACAAGCGATGTTTAGAAAAAAAAACACATCACAAAGTATAATGAACTGAGCATTTTCAGTCTTCCAACAGGTTTTCTTTTTGACCAAATTTGATATTTGACTGACCTGTAGGCCTATTGAACTATAAAAACTTTCAAAAAAAAGAGAAAACAAACTTTTTCCACTGATCACGTGCGATCCCTTCATTACCACTCTACATCGTTGAAGCCTTGATTTTTTGTGTCCTCCGTAAGCTTTAGTTCTTTTTCAATTTGTAAGCCTTGCATCCAAGGTCGTATTTCATATTTAGTTGAAATATTTTTGCAACTTTTCACATCGAAATGCGTCGAATCCTTTTTACTGGTTATGCATAAATTACGTCCCGCAAATACTGTGGATTTTTTTAACCCCTCTTTTCTTATGCGTCACAAGTTGTCACGATCGCTTGATACTCTCTCCACTTTTATGACGTCACAATTTTTGTTTTTTTAAAGCTAATTTTGATTAATCAACACTACAATTATTATTATTATTATTATTATTATTATTATTATTAATGTTATTATTATTACGATTATCGCATGCTATCTAATAGCTATTGAAATAAATTTTGAAATAAATTGTGAATATCCTTTATGTTGAATATTTAATATATGACGCATTAAATATTCATTAATTTTGAACGTAATTTTACTGCTGAAAATTAATTGAAAAATTAATTAAAATTATATATCCTTTATGTTTTTCTTTCAAGCTCCAATACGATAAAATACGTAGCTGGTCAATCTCCAATACGATTAGCTTTTGGTACTATTTTACAGTAGCCGATGCAGTTTTCTTGGAACTATTAGCTCCAGAACATGTCACATTGCCTCATGATTTAAACATGTTATAATCGAATTTCTCTTCGATATAATTATTAACAAATAAATTTTAACCAACAAGAGATGGAAACTTCGGCCATTTCTTAATCCACGATTTCTTTGCAAATTTGCAAAAACACTCATATCATTAATATTGCCATTATTTTCTATTTACTTTTGGCGCTTTGCAGTAAGAGTTGTTGGCACAACAAAGATTTTTCGAGATTCTTTATTGTTACTCACATTCAATTTAAATCCCATTGTTGGTAATGCAGAGCTGCTAACGTGTACGGATTTTTGCTATCACTAAAATTTAATAGAAAATTTTGCCTAATTGAAACGCCGAATTGCAGTGAATGTTGATAATTAAATAAGGCAGAAATTTCTGATAAATTTTAGTGGTAGCAAAAATCTGCACAAGTTGGCAGCTATGGTAATGTCACTCTTGTAGAGTTCATTTATAAATATGACAGTTCTGAGATGGAAACAGAGGACATGCTCAGATTGGACATTTGTTCAAACTGTGGAAAGCCACATTTGAGAATTTCTCAGTTCTCACCAGGACAAATTCGACTGGATGAGTAATACAAGCTAACAAACCTTTTCTTGCGATTGAGGCACGGTGATTTTTGTCCAAAATCCTCTCGAGCAATAAAATTTTATTGGCCTTATTTTTAAAGGCTCTTGCATTTTTAAAAGTACTCTAATTTCCACCACAGCTCACCTTTAACTAGAGTAGTAAAAAAACCACTTTATTGCCACGTTTTTACCGTGTTTTACCAACCTTTGTAATTATACATTTGAAAAGGAGTAGACAATTATATAATGATCAATTTACATGTCCCAGTAAAAAAGCTATTCACGGTACGATGCCTCTTTATAGCTTAAAACTTTTTCCGGCTTACTAGAATTGTAGTGCAAAAAATCATATTCAAATCCGTTCTGCAGTTGTTGAGAAAGTTGCAGGTAATACACATACATAGATAATGGCCATAAACAAAAGATTTTCTTCTTTTCAAGTTCCTTAAAAAGCTTCAGCAACATCTCTCATTGAAGTCCCATGTTCATTTTTCATGCAGAAAGGAAAACTATCATGAATATTAATAGTGGGTTTTTATTACCAACCATTTGAACTGGGATATTTCATGTTACCCTGTAAAATTACATTTATGAACCCATTAGGAAATACATAGTTTATTAATTAAATATTCCATCACATTACTATTATTTACTAATTTATTTTATTAATATTTAGTAAAATAATCAATACGGCTAATGGTAACGACGAAGGCTCAAACTCCCCGAAAACGGAAAGAATTTTTGTTATTTTTTTAAAAAAAGTAATATAATTTATGTAGAAAATTTTTAATATAATTGTAATCATAAATTTCTATCTGATAGAATGCAGTTTCCAAATACATAAGAAAATTCTTGTGTTTATATATAAGAGCAAATAATACCACGCAATATCTAGAATCTACTGAAAATAGAAGATTTCTTCTTTTGTGGATTATTTTCTAGTAAATCCATAAGAAAAATTACTATCATCCAGAAAATAAAAAAATGATTTCCGTTTCTCTAATAGCAAGTATTATATTGATCGATTAATTTCTTGAAAGGTAATTTTTATAGTTTTATCACTGATGCCTTCGTCATTTAGTCTAAACTAAAAAACTTTTTCTTTACCTTTTTTTCATTATTTTAGTATTAAACTTTTCTAAAAGTAAAATCTTTCCGAATCGATTTAGTCAATCTTGGTGTTCTTGAGTCAAGTTTCACTTATTTAGAACTAAGTTCTTGAAATTTGGTAAATTTAGTGACTTGTGGAAAGTGAGCATTTGTATTTTTCATTATGTTTTCATTGATTTTGTATCGTAAATATTTTGGAATGAAAATATTTTATTTTTAAAAAATGCATAATTATTAAAGGCATACAAGACATATGCAGATCAAAATGCAACTTTTTACAATACAAATTTAGTACACTTGGGAAGTTTTCAAACTATACGGTGTAAAAAGATTTGGGTCCTACATACATTTATAATGAAAATATTCAAATAAGACTATTGATAATTAACGCAAAACAAAAGAGCAGTCGTCTAAATTGTAGCAAAAATCCAGACTAAATATTCATATGCAAACCAACTGTCATGACGTCGGATACCAGAAAAGGAGTACAAGTGCTGAAATCGAGATTTCACAGAAGCTTTAACTGTTGTGACAGAAATTGTCACGTAACTACTGTAAAGGAGTTTTTGAGACCGCTCCATCGAAAGACGAATAAAAGGCACGATTAACTCATATATAGGATGGTGATTTTGTACTAAACTTTTTGTACAGGACTGTTACAATTAAAAATTCCCCTATTCAAAAGTCTCTGGTGATTGTACTAAAGTTCCAAACGAAACAATATTTCGGTAGTGTTTGTAGTTAAACTGAAAGTTACAAGTTAAACTATAAAAATTCAAAAAAGAAACCAACAACAACAGCGATCTGTGAGACCAGTAACATCAGTTAAATATTAAACTTCGTTCATAAAACGCATTTCTTCATTTTTTTTAGAAAATGTCATTTGAAAATTTCGCAACAACATGATATACTAGAATACATGGCTTAACGAATTATCCGAAGACCGGAATCAGGAGAAACACTAAGGAGTGTTGCGGAATTTAGTGGAATGTCAAGGATTGGCATTTCAAAGGAGTGGAATCGATTTCATGAAACAGGGAATGTTAGACGTCAGAAATTTGCCCACGTGCTACCGCAGTAATTAATTACCGGTACCTGATGTTAATAGCTCTTTGAAACAGAAAATACAACGCTACTGAGATGCAGTTTTTTCGTAACAGAACGGAATGTATCAAGTCAAACAGTCCGCATTAGACTTCATCAGGATGTCCTCTATGCATGTAGGTCAGTAGTATGTATTTCTTTGAACTCAAGATGCCCTGCCGTTTGAAAAAGTTAGATTTCTGAACATAGAGATTGGACGCAACGTGATTGCACTCAAGTGTTTTTACCTGAAAAGTTCCAATTTAGTCCGGAATGTAACACCCCACGCATATAGAGAAATAGTCATTGATAGAGCCCCTCTGATATTTATTTGGATGATGCATCGCCGAATGACCAATGCCTCCGTTGACTGTCTGGCACTTAGAGATTTTACCTTTTTTTTTAAAGAGGGGAACATAATTCCAGAAAGTCTATCGACAAGCTCATAGTATCCATGGAACCAGGTGTGGAGCATTCCTAGCTGTTCGAGGGAACCACACATCGTGTTAAAAATCCTACATCCTCTTCAAACAACACATTTTTGTCATCTTCAGCTATCCTTAAAATTCCCATAGCTGATGATTTGGCATCTTGTTTTCTCTATTACGCTTTAAAATATGTCTACTTCCCATTTTATGTCGACTATGGCTGTGTCGTATGGTTTTATTAACTTTTTTGCTTGATCCCCTAAGTTTCTTCAACAGTGTAGAAATTACTGCTCCCGACGCGATACATATTTCAGTTATACGTTCTGATATACGCATAAACGTAAAATATGTCAGTATGAAGTACTTATAACTTAAATGATACATTTAAACATATCCGGATACGTATAAATGTATATCGGTTAAACGTATAATTCAAATATACGTATTTTTCAAGTATACGTATTTATTTTAATACCAATGAACCTGATCAGTTTTACATCATTGAAAGGAAAACAAGCTGTAAATGGGTCGCGTTACCGTAGCAATAGCTATAATATATTTCATACATAGGATCTTGTTATTTTTCCCTATAAATATTTTAATTAATTTACGTAACTTCTAATTTTCATTGAGTGAAGAGATAAAATGTTATATAAATTTGTTGGAACACTTTAAGTTGTTTTATATTCTTAAATTTGTCATTCTGGTTGTTTTAATATGATCTGATAATGGTTATTTGAAAAAGAAAGAAGGTGTGATTTTGTGTCACGTGGATCTCACGTTTCCAATGAATCTTGAATAGTCTTTGGAAAAGAAAGTCCAAAGAAAAAAATAGATATCTCTCTTGTCGCAGAATTTTTCTGTACGCAGCCTCATTGTCGACATTGCCGTCACAAGACGGGACAGTAAATTAATGGGTGAACATTATGTGAAGAGTTAAAATATCACATTTTGTTCGATGTTGTTATTGTAACACTTGTGATATCACACTTATGTTACATCGACTAGTTCTGATATTAGGGTCATGACGCATCCCTAGAATCAAAATAATATTTGGTCAATGTTGTTTGAAATCTTTTCTTTGTTAATAGCAAAAAGAAATTATATATTTTCTTATTACTCTACAACTGTTTTACTGGAAATCTGTTAGTCAGATTTAGTGCTAAATAAAAATAAAGTTTAAATTTTAATTAATTTTAAATTCGTTATTATTAAAAATAATTTCATTGTGCTAATGATTTACTGTGAAAATAATTTCATTTCCTTAATTATTCCTATTCTGATATCTAAGTATTCTAAATTAAATTGTTGAATTTAATTTTCTCCAGAATGTTAACAAGTTATGAATATGACTAAATTTGTAAATTGAATTAATTTAATAATATTGTGTTTACAGAATTATGATCCAACTTGCTCCAACAAATGAGGCTGGTTGTAATAATTGAACATAAATAAATATTAAAACTTGAACAAGCGCAAGACACTCAGATAACTAAAGAAAGGAAAGTTAGTCATACATTAAACATAATACGTAATTAGGAGAACTTTAGCATATTGTATTTCACCTGGCTGAATTTTCTCAACTTAAAAATATAATGAAAGATATCTTTGACTTAATTGCTTTTTAAAGTTTTTAATTTTAATAAAATATCAGTGCCATCGTAAAATAACATTAGTATACACGATTTTTGAAACTCATAAATCAATGGTGTTTTATAAAATATTTTACATTCTGAAACAGAAAATGTAATCGAAAATACTCTATGACGTCACGTGTTCTAGATATATAACTTTAAAGTTAAAAATTATGAAAACAGTATTTGAAAAAAAAAAACATGTACTGTAACCTATAAATATTTTAACAGAAATCTGTTTTTTGAACCTTTAAATATGTGAATCCAAAAGCAGTTATTTAGTTATACTCAAAAAACATTAGCATTGTAATTTGTTTTGCATTATTAAAAATGAATTTAACTTTGGAGTATCAAACTTTTCATCTGCATAATTTCCGAAATATTCTTTTGAATCATTTTACGTGTGGTATTCGACGATAACATTTACGGAAAACTACAAATATGATGTAAAAAGTGGGCGTATGTATCGAAATTTTCAACGTTCGTTTCAATTTAAATATGGAGACAGCCCCTTAAATTAAGGATTGTATAA
Organism: Maratus speciosus; assembly: GCA_963932465.1. Taxonomy (NCBI): domain Eukaryota; kingdom Metazoa; phylum Arthropoda; class Arachnida; order Araneae; family Salticidae; genus Maratus; species Maratus speciosus. The sequence continues at coordinate 508,145,671 of OZ010787.1, read as the reverse complement.
AAAAAATCTGATGCGTGATGGAGGAAAACTGTCTTGATTTTCAGATTCAGCCTCGACAAAAGCATAATATTCAATTAGTGTGGTTTCAGTTCCAAAAATTATTTTCCATTTGTATATTGGTGTATTCTTTTTTCTACATATTAGCTTACATAAATGACTCATATTTTGTGACATCTTTTTGAAAATACGTTTATTATATTCACGACCTTCAGCGTTGTCAACATGACCTTCAAATGCAACGAATTTTTTCCAAATATTTTGGTGACAATTACCATATTGACAGAGGTTGTTGAATGTGGATGTTTTTCAATACTGTTCAGATACAATATACAGTAAAGAAGGATTTGATTTAGTGATTCTTGATGAGGAAATTCACCAGTAAATAATAATTAAAAATCATAAAAGGAGAAATTAGTTACTTAAAATATTTACGAAGGCCATTGATGATTATCGTATTTGCGCTATTTTTAGTGATAAATTGTTATTTGTTGTTATATTATTTTTTCATAATTGCATAATAATTTAATTTTATGTATTAAAAATGCAAATTTTATATCAGGAGCACCTTTAGAATGTTTGCCAACCTGCTTTACTTCCCTGGTTTCTAATTTTATACAAATTCAGCTTGTTAGGCTTGGGGCTGCGGTGTCATTTTAAACACTTATTTAGATGTTAAATTTGTGCGTTTTAAACATTCTCATTTCTTTTTAAGTTTTTACTCTGTATATTAAAAAACCGTACGAATCACATGCATAACTGTACCCTTCTTAAAATTGATAGTGATTACCAATTCTTATCCGTTCACAAAATGAAATCCAAAATACATTCGAAATACTTTCATTCTGTCATCTATCAAAACCTATGAGTACTAGAATTTATTTACACTGAAACTTTCTGAAACATAAGGTGTCTAAAGTAAGGCCCTCTTCTAAGTTCGGCCACTCTCCCCTATCATAAAATGCATCGCAATAAATACTATATATTTACCCATGTGCCTTAAATTTATACAAAACGAGCGTTGCTCGATGTCACGAGTAATTTGACGTATCAAATAACACAGTTCATGCGTAATCGACGACATTCTTGTGCTAATTATTGCATTTTTTAAAAGCGAATAAAAAAAAAAGCTTTTGTTTTGGGGCGTTGTAGGGTAGGGGAGTACACAGTGAGACAGCAGCCACTTTGACATATAGTTGTAACTTTTTTTTCAAGCTAGCACACACACATAACGACCTCATCTTATGCAACTCGTGGATGTAGTTTCGGCACTTTAGTTACTCATCCGACAAAATAGTAAATAATTCCTTATTTTATAGTGGTTAAAGTTACATAAACGTCTATTTTAGAGTTTATTTCCTTCAATATGACATATATTTACTTAAACAAACCTAGCTATATTTAATAATAGACTATTTCGGCAAAACGACATAAAATTTTTAAAGCGATGAAATTGATGTACCAGGTGTGGCATCCATTTTGTTACAACGTAACGAAAGTGCATAGTGAGACACACAGTTGTGGTATTCTGTGGTTCCCTTTCTCATTCTAGTTCTGAATAGTCTAAGTTAGAGCGTAGCGACATATGACAAAAAAAAAAAAAAAAAAAAAAAAAAAAAAAATTGTCGAGTGGATTCTGGAAAAAAAATTTGCAAGTCTATCATTATCTCTAACATAATAGTCCAAGAGCCGACAGCACAAAAACCTAAGAAAAAACTTTATGGGAGAGTAGAAGTAGGGGAATCTAATGATCCATGTCGGCCGGAAGTGAAGGGGTGCATAAATCAAAAATTGATACCACCAGTGGCTGACTCGTAGGTTTATCATTGTGTTTGTCCTACAACTATCCACCATGTTTTCATACCTTTGTTTGTAGGGCAAACACAATGATAAACCTACGGGTCAATAACTGGTGGTATTAATTTTTGGCTTATGCACCACTTTACTTCCGGTAGACATGGATCATTAGATTCCCCTACTTCTACTCTTCCATACAATAAAGGTTTTTTTCTTGTGCTTGATAACATAGGTTGTTGTGCTGTCGGCTCTTGTACTATAATGTTTAGTAACATGCAGGGCTCGAAATGTACCGGAGCAAACCGCATCGACATTCTGGTTCGTGAAATTCTGACAAATATTGTTCCGGTTCGTGAAATTATGATAAATATCATTCCAGGTCGTGAAATTATTAAAAAATATTGTTACATCTTTGTATAATAGCTTATTGTACTCTCTGTAACTTGTTTTATTATTTAGAATCTTGAATGCATTTTTAAATTGTTTTTTGTATACTTAGATATAAATTTGTCTATACTTTCAAAAGAAATGTTTAGTCACCAACAATTTTGAAATAGCGTTCCGGTTCGTGGGGACCGTTCTGTTTTTTTTCCATTTCGAGTCCTGATGATATGTATTCCTCGTATAATCAAACTTGTGCAGGCGAGTATTGCCCAGTTCTGTAACATGGGTTGCCATAGTTTGCACAAATAATTTCCATCTGAGCATGCGCCCTGTGCGTATGTCGCCACTTTCTCACTCTAATAAAAAGAACATACACTACGTGACATTGAAAATGCAACACCAAGAAGGAGTGGCCAGAAAGTGATGAAACTCTACAAACAGAGAGAGACAGCAACGAACAATAAGTGATGTTCTATTTCGAAATTATATTCTTAATATGGAGCTAGAACAGCATTGGCTCAATAGGATGTAGGACAACCGTGGACGGTGATACAACGTCTAGGCACTCTAGCAACATGTATAGGCACAGAGGCAATGAGAGTACGGATGGAGTCCTAAGGAATTGCTCTCCATTCCCTATCAACCATTCGCCACAGTTCGTCTTCTGAACGTGGCAGCGGCAGGGTTTGTAAGTGGCGTTTAATCACATCCCAAATGTGTTCGATTGGTGTGAGATCAGGAGAGTACGCTATCCAGGGAAGCATCTGTAAACCTTGCAGCGCACGTTGGCTGATCTGAACAGTGTGCGGTCGGGCATTATCGTGCCGATAAAGGGAATTGGGCACCCCCTGAAGGTAGGGGAGTGCCGCCGGACGCAGCACATTGTCTACGTATCGTTGGGCAGTCATGGTGCCCTGAAGACGAACTAGAGGTGACCTGGAAACGTACGCAATTGCGCCCCAAACCATGATGCCGCATTGTCGCGCGGTGGGGTGTTCCACAATTGCTGCCCAATTGGACCTGTCTCCATGTCGACGCCATACTCGTACGCGGCGACTATCACTGGAGAAGCAGACGCGTGACTCATCTCAGAACACGACCCTGTGCCATTCCGTCGTCCATATCGTCCTAGCCATTGCAAACGTTGGCGTTTATACTGTGGCGTCAATGGCAGTCTTCTTAACGGACGCCATGAGTGCAGGCCGCTAGCAACCAATTGACGGAAAATGGTTCTGGTCGGTATGGGAACATCCAGAGTGTCTTGAATCTGCTGCAGAATGGAGGTAGAAATGGCTTGCGGGTTCGCCACCGCTTGTCGGCGAATGCGTCGATCCACGTGTGCTGACGTCTGTCTGGCTGCACCGGCACCCTTCAAACTTGCTACATTTCCTTGTTCCAACCATCTTCGCCACAGCCGGTGCACTGTGGACGCATCCAGGTGTGCATCAGCTGCAATTTGCCGTATGGACCAACCTGCCCTTCTCAGTCCAATTACCATGCCCCTCGTAAAATCTTCTGTCTGGTGGAACTGCCTCCGTTGACGGTAGCCTGGCATTCTTTGCTATTACACGCGTCAACTGAGACAAGAACAAAATTTCTACAATGATTTGCCTAGCAGAAGTAACGGCACGAATATTGCCCATTCTGCAGATTTCTTCCCTTATACCTTATTAAACGTGCGCTGGAGAGCTGCGCATTTCACATCGTTTGAATAATTCAGTGACATGCATCTACCCTGAAATTTGCATAAATTTCTGGCCACCCGTTCCTGGTGTTGTATTTTCAATGTCACGCAGTGTAGATGAAATTGAAATTAGATAACAATGAAATTTTAAAACACTCTGTTAGTCCAAAATACTCTCGCTAAAATACGTCAAACAGTGCGCAATAAAAATCTTATTATCTTACAACAGTCATAAGAAAAGATATGATATTCGACAGCCCGAAGCAAATTAATTGTTAATAATTAAATTATAATCTTTGTGTCTCAATATCATTAAGAAATGTCACAGATATTTTAGAATTTTAAAAGTCCTTCACCCCACAATTTAAAAAAAATGTACATACGTATGAGCAATTTATTCAATTATATTAATTTTTTTTACCTTTTCTTTTTGTTAATAAGAAGAAAAAAATGTAATACTCATAAACCAGCAATGAAAATTACTTAATCGAGGTTGTTTGGTTTGAACATAATCTTTCCGATGAGTAGAGACAATTTATTTCTTTTCAAATTCTTCATCCTTCGAAACGCCAAATGTTGCTACATTAAGGCCTGTTTCATAATTACCCTTATAAAAGGGTACGACACGTTTATCTACAATGTTAAAACCCTTAATCACATATAAAATTTATCACAATAAATTTACAAAACTAACGTTGTAACGTACTGTCGTTCGAATGATTACAGTTTGGCCGATCCATAAGTACGTCATCCAATTCAATGTTTCCATTTGTTGAAGAATTATCTATACGTAGCTGAGCTCCCGCATGACTTACTTGGGAAAATTGAATCGTTGATTTCAAAAACTACATAAGTCAAATTTTCTAAATTCCTTTTTTAGTTGCAAACGCATTCTTGAATTTTGATCCACACATGTAGACAAAACTTACATAAGTTTATTTATCCGTCGCCGCTCAAAATTTGTCGTCTGCTGGAAAAACAAAATTAGTCAATGACAATACCAAGATAAATTTCAATGGCCAACAACTGAACAAGAACAAAATGTGATCAGAGACGATGGTAAATATGACTATGTGCTTTAATTTGCCAAGGATTACAGATTTAAGTATCTCAATTTTCAAATAGTAATCTTCGCATTATTGAATCACATAATCCTAGATTTAATAACGTGAATATTACTATTAAAAATAGTGGTATTCAAAATACGTAATATCCGGAAACTATACACTTAATAACTAAATAACTCACGCTGGTATATTTTGTACGCCATTGAATGTTAAAAATTTAAATATGCATGATACAAATGTACATAATTCCAAAATATTGTCACATAAGCCTATAGTAAGGAAATTTTTTTTATAACATGGCCCTACATGGTAATTGTATTTGATATAAAATTAATCTTTTTCGCCATTAAATAATTTTCCTAGACATTTAGAATTATAATACGTTACAAATTACGCTGCGTGGGAAGTTTTGTTTTCAATTTGTACGAGCATTTAAAATAAAGGATTAAGATGCAGACGTCAATTTTTTACGTCTATTAACCGAATTACTTACGTCTGTTGTCAAATATTGAATGAAAAATATTATTAATATATTTTATTGCATCTCTTGTATGACATTAAATACCACTGAAAGCAAAAATATGTTTAATTTTTTTTAAACTTAGTAGTTCGTATAAAATAAATAACTAATTACCGGCATACATATTCAAAGATCATAGAAAATATAGTGAGCACGTAAAATTCTTAATAAAATTTGACATTTGAATGCACCACAATATTTATTGATTCCTGAAAAGTCTTAAATCTTGAATTTATGTAAAATCACGGATTCATTTATTTACTATTCTTATTTATAAATAATCAGATTATTATTTAAAATAAGATTTAAATGTGTCCTTATTAATATGAATGTGATTTGATGTGATTTGATTCTTTACTTTTTATTGCTTTCAATAGATAAACAGTATTTTATTCTACTTAAGCCATCAATGATAATCAATCAATTAATTTTTTTACATATTTTTTACATATTACATATATAAATTATTTTTTTCGTTTAACACCACTTAAAGCGTATGAATTATCCTTTTCTTTTTGTAACAATAGAAAAGAAGCAGCCAGTAAAGATTTAAATAAGGCAAAACTCAGCATAAAATATAATTTAGAAAGTCTGCATAATTCCAAAAACGGAAATATTTAGAAACAATAACAAAATGTTTCAGAAAAATTAAATTTTACACAAGACGTAAATAAAAAACAACATACTGTTTTTGCTACAATAACGCACAAGCGGCAGAACTTAATAAAATTAATAAAGCGTTTTGTAGTTATTTTATGTTTATCAGATTTTCGCGTCTTCCAATTTAAGTTCCCAGACTAAATGTAGCGAAAGCTTTTCAAAATGAATTGTTAAGAATAATGTCATTCAGTGAAGGTATTCATTGTGTGCCTAATCGATATTCAAGCGCTTTATCAATCATGCATGAATAGCTACTATTTTTGTTTACGCATGTACCAAAATATTGGTTTTAAATATAAAAATCGAGATAATGTTTTAACAATTTTTTGCTCGTTTCATGTCAAAAATTGCAATTCTAATTTAAATTTCTAAGGGGAAAGTATCGAAAAAGAATATTCTTAAAAATGAGTATTTAAAAATAATTAAAATGTATTTGTTTTTGAATATTTTCTTTCCGGCTTATAATTGCTTTGAGTATTAAGGGATTGTATGCCTTTTTCGGCTTTAAAAAATACAGTTTTTCTTTCTTTCTTTTTCTCTTTCTTTTTTTTTTTTTTTTTTTTTTTTTTTTTTTTTTTTTTTTTTGCATTTTATGAATATTTGAGTTATTACAAATATTCTCTCGAAGCTAATTTAAAAAGATTAAACAGTGAAAATCTTGTCACACAACTAACGAGTTAACGGTACATGTTTCAAAACTTTAGACGCGATTTACTTGAAGCAGTTGTTTTTAGGTACGTATCCAAAATATATTGCCAACGCATAAGTCAATTTCTTTTCCATTTTTATGATAAAAAATGTAACCTTACATATTTCCCTAGTCCATGTCATATGCTGTTTTAAAATTAATAATTCGTTCGATTATAAACTAAAATTGCTTTTTCGTTCGTTTTCCCAAATCGTATTTTTGGTTGAAAACTGATACACTAAGTTTTCTAATCCAATATTTTGTTACAATTACGAAGTTTTAAAAAAAGTCGTTGGCCAAGAACTAGAAAATTATGCATGTTCTAAAGTGCTTTTTCTTCCATCTTCGGTATCGTGGAACGCTACATGTCGCGTAACCTCAAAGAAAAGCGAACCCAAAAGACTCAATTTTCTATAAAAATTAATAATAAAACAATATTATTTAAAAAACGAAATATGTGTTTTTTTATACAAGAGACTACATATTTCTACTTCGTTTTCAGATGTCAAAACAACTTCATAAAATATGGTTATTTTCCAAACCGCCATAGATGTTTAAGTGATTATTTAAAACCATACGCTTTCAAATTGTTTAGATATACCTAGCTTTTATATAACTGCGTTACAATAAAGAATGCCCCAAAAAGATTGAAACGCGCTTTAACTTTTTACCTTTTGGAGATACGTAGGTAATATAAGTACTAAAAAAAGGTAGGAATTGAGATTATGTTGATGAAATAGTCTTGACATTATTTTTCAAAAAGTTACACTTTTTGAAAAAAAGTGTAATTTTAAAATTTTTATACAATCCCTGGCTTCTATAAGTTATATTTAGAAAATATTTCTCTATGTCCTGACAAGTACAATAGTAAAGATACCATTATTCTACGACCGAAACTCACCTAATTATGATATTTTTAATTTTATGAAATTTCTCAGTTTTCCTGCAGTAAAACCAGAAAAACGGGCTTTGCTGTTTTTAGTGATGTACTTTTGTCTTGAAAACCATTAAAGCGATTTAAAAATTTTTAAATAGTTTTGGCAGTACCTAAACTATAAGTTGGTCGTTCGGCAAAAAATAAAAATAAAAAATAGAATAGTTATATATTTTCGCAATCTAAAATAACCCATTTAATTTTTTAAATTGACATAAATACTGGATTTATTATTATTTTTTTCAGAACATTCAATTTACAGTTTGGTTACTGCATAAATTATTTTTAAAAATGTATTGAAATCGCTGGAGTAGATCTCGAAAAAAAAAAAGATGTATTAATGTCAGCTGCTTTACATTTGATTTAGCAATGATTGCTGCCCCTTTAAAAAGGCAGGAGCGAAGATGAAAAGTGAAAAACCAATTGAATCGTCCAAATCAAAAATTACTTGAGTTACAGATTCAAAAATTTCAGGAATTAATAAGAAATCTGCTGCATACAAATACTATTTTTTTTCGATCACAGCATTTTGTAAATCCATAAAAGTGCAAGTCACTAATTATTTATTTGTATGATTAAAAATTAAAAAAACTTCTGGAATTATGTTGTTTTTGCTGGAAATGGAATTTAGTGCCCTTCAAATGATAAAAAAGTATTATTCATTATTTTATCAAGTATTTGACAAAATAGACATAAATCATTAAAGTTTGAACCTTAAGGATTGGCCACAAAGGTAACAAATACTGTATATCCCCTAAAATCGCTAGTGGGAATTTAGGCAATTTATACGATAATAAAACAAGTGCAAGATACTTTTGAAAACTGGCAAGTGTAACATCTGCGTTTGATTTGTTAGAGGCTATATCAGCGTAGCAAACGGAGGTCAGAATAATGTCGAGAATTGTGCACACGCACGGTACGTCAGCATGGTGTCTTTAAAGGAAGTGTTATGTTACTTTATCAAATTTTATGTTTTGAACAATAAATCATTCAAAGATGTGAAAAGACTGCTTCCCGAGAAGTCTGATGAATAATATACGCAACCGTGCACAACAATTAACCGAATAAAGCAGTGATTTCGTAGTGGTCATACAATAACCTGACATGCTTAAACCAGCCTTCGTGTACATGATTAAACATGCAAATGTATGTCTAAAAGTTGGAGAAGTAAAATTTGAACATGTCTTATAGTTAAGACAATTTTAGGAATTTTTTTTGTAACTTTTTCTAAATTTAACTAGCTTTTTTGAAGATACACCCCAGCAAATACAGAGCAATCGGTAAGCAATCGGGCGGCAGCCGCTTGCCACTACCGGCGGTATTGGCACGATACCGGTTGCCGCTATCGGTTCCGTATCTTTTTTGATACGCCGCGCGAATGCGGCCCGATTCATGAGGCACGCAGCCGGTCTGGTATCGGCAAAACACTATGCCGACAGCATGCCGATAGCTATCCATACGAATGCCGGCCGCAGCCCGACACCATCATAAATTGAAAAAAAATCTCTTGTGATGGCACCATCTATAAGACATCGTAGAATGTATATTTGAAAGGAACGTGTTTCAATAGTCTATGGGGCGGGATTTGATCCCACGAACAGGAAGCAGACGCCATAACCACTTGGCTACAGAGACTTGATGAGGGGAGGATTATAGGATGTAATAATGGGAAGATATATCAATAAGTAATAGTTTGTGGTTGAAGGTTATTGGTAGATGGGAAAATTAGAATTTTTAAGTGTTTTTATTTTATTTTATTTATTTATTTATTTGTAATTGTCTTACGCGCGTGTATTTAAAAGTTAATTTAATATTTATATGAATGAAATAAATATCTTAGCGTATTCGTTAATGCAAATGAATTGGTTTTTCTTATAAATTTAAGAATAATTAAGTGTAAAAAATATTTTTAGAGGTTTTGTTCAGTTAATCAAATTTTCTTATTATGAATTATAATGTAATTACATGCGTTGCGTTGCGTTAATTTATAAAATATATATTTTTAACATGGAAAAATTTATTTTAATAAATAAAAAGTTGGTAATTAATAATTTTAAATTAGAATAAGAATTCAGTCTTTTTTGATTATTTAAAGTAGAACATATATTTAATGAGTATGTTGTAATATTAATTTGTTACTTATCAATATTTTTAATTTAAGAATAAAATAAATATTAATTTACATATATTTTTTTCTTTTGGAAGATAATTTTTAAATGGGGATGTTTCTGTTCCTTTCTTATAAATTTATGAATGCTTATTAAATAAAATAAGTGAATTTCAGAGGTTTTTCTGTTATAGAAATACATATTTGTAACATAGAAAAACTAATTTTAATAAAAAAATAAGTTGGTAATTAATCACTTTTAATTAGAATAAGAGTTCATTTTTTGTCATTAAATGATTTCATGTAGAATATATTTTAGCGATTATGTAGCTATAATGATTGTTTTACTTAACATTGTTTAATCATCAAATCACATAGAAATGTTAATTTATCTTTTTTTTTTTTTTTTGGTAAATAATTTTTTAGAAGTGGGAATTTTCTAAATCCTTCTTTTAAATTTTAATGCTACAAATTTGGGTAGTTTTTATTTTTATAGCTTGTAAAGTAATTTTAAACACTTTTTAATAATTTGATAATAATAATAAAAAAAGAAACATAGCTTTTTTTCTACGATTAAGTTTAAAATGAATAATAATTTTAAGGAGCGATATAAAAAACTCTTTTGGTGATTCAAATAATTGTAAGTCCTTTTTAAAATGAAATCAATAACAACTTTTTTAAAATAAATAAATTTAGGCTATTTTTGACATTTTTTTTGTTTATCACTGTTAGAATTTTATATGAAATACATGACATATACAAATCTTATCAAAACTCAAACTGAAAGAAAATTAAGAAAAAGAAAAAAAAAATGTCAGCTACGACTAAAATTTCCGAATTAGGACCGATGTTGGCAAATCTAATCGGGCCGCTATCAGAAATCACATATCGGGCCTGAGTCACTTGCCGGTGTAAGTCGCTTGCCGATATATAACCGTAAGGGGACCGATTACGGTAACTGGTAGTAGAAAAAGCAGATTCTTGAGTTTCAGTTGCCGACATGTTGCCGACACTTCACCGAAACCACTGTGCTCATGCTGACACTTAACCGACACTGTCGGCTGCGGGCCGAAAGGTATGTGTTCTGTATTACGGATTTTGTATGCCATTGTTTCCGAAAAGTACTACTTGTCTTATTAAATCGCAGAATTCTGCGATTAAAATATGCGAAAATTGTTGGCTATTACATAGTCAGATTCACCATCGTGTTCGATCACACTTTCTTCTTGTTCTGCTGTTGAACATCGGAAAACTTCATTTTCAAAATCCATTTCAAGGTAGGTAGGACGCATTGCTGATGGAATTTCGGACTTTAGTAAAATTCGTTTATGTACAGTTTACGACATGAAAAAGGTTCAAATGCTGATTCTGATGTCCCCACACCAGAAAGAAAAAAATATAAGTTACTCAAGTATAGGTAAATACAGATATCGTGCAATCCCTGAGCCATTTTTTCGTGTAATATATACAGTGCTGCCACAGGCGACTATTTTTAAATTCCGTACGCACCATTAATTTTTAAAAATACATTTTTGTTTTGAAAAAGTGGTGCGAAATAGAATTAAAAAATAGTCGCCTGTGGCAGCCCTGTATATATTTTCTTCTTGCTGGTGGGGAAACATCATGATCAGCATTTTGCACTTCTTCACGTTGTAAACTGTATGTAAAACGATGTTATTCGAGTTCGCAATCCTTTTAGCAGTTCACCCTAGGTATCGTACAGACATTATAGTTTTTAGAGTTGCCAGTTGAACACTTATTTTAAAATTCAGATTGCTTGATTGCTACCACTTTTTTCGAAATTGTAATATTCGTTTTATTTAATAGCAGATTAAATAAGCAAATAAAACAAAACACCCAACAGACAACACTGTTACAGTTAATTTAACTTCCTATTTTTCCGATATACCGATCTCTGTCAGCATTTAACACTTACATGGATAAAAAGAAAAGAAAAAAAAATAAGTCATACCCTTAGGAAAATATCTTTTCAAAATGAATAAGAAATACACGAAATAAAGAGATGCAAAGTTATTGCCAATTTATCGCGCTTTAAGTGACTCTTTTTATGGTGAAATTCACCGTAGAAAAATAAGAAAAAAATTGAAAATACGATTACGGGTAGAGGTGACATAAAATGCTTGAAATTTTCCTACTTCCACTTTTGCACTTTAAATAAAACAGACTCAGGAAATTCCGAAAATAGCTACGTTATTATAGTTTCGCAATATATAAATCCCTAACCAGAGATTTTGAATTCGTAAACTGACAATGTCTCGCAAATATGTGTAAACGTTTTTTTTCTTTTTTTCTCAGAATGCACTTTTTACAACATGAGATATGCTTTTTATAAATTCTTTTAAATCTCTAAAGTTGAAACTTCTCATGCTTATGTAACTAAATTGTTTTTTTCTTAACTATTAAAATTGTGCACATAACTATAATATTACAGAAGATATACTGAAACATATGGATTTCATTCCATGATTTTCTGACTGTTTCAATAATTGAAGAGGTGAGTGGAAGAACATGTTATGCTACATTTTCTTAAAAATGATTTTATCTTTTGGACGAAGGTGTTATCAGGTATTCTATCACATGGTAAAGTTAAAATAACTAAGTTCTATTTAACCTTCAATATTTAAGATGTTATTCATTAATATTTAATATTTTAATATTTAATAATGCAAATAATATTAATATTTTTTAATATTTCAAAATTAAATATGAATAAGTTTTTTTGATAGAGTTTAGTACCACACCTGTTAATATTTTAAACACATGGTATCAAACAGAAAATAAAATCTTTAAAATTGACAATAAAATCTTTCACATTAAATTTCTTCAAATGTAGTTTTTGTTTCTTAACATGTTCTTCCACTTAGCTCTTCAATTATTTTTTCGAGTTCATTTCCGTTTCAGAAAAATTAAAACTGCTTCTGGTTCTTATATGATATGAATGTTTACAATGTGAAAGATTAATAATAGATTTTAAACCAGAAAAGCAAAAATGATAAGAATTTAAAAGATGATGTATTTTAAACCTTCATGCAGGATTCAAAGATATTATCTGCAATAACTTTTTGGAAAAGTATACCTAACTGTCCTATAGTAATAGGCTTCTAGACAGGGAAAACTAAAAATTAAAAAGTCACACTAAATAAAATTACAGAGGGTGATTACAAATTCTTGTAACAATTTTTGAAAAACAAATATATAAATGTGGTGCCTGGAATCACCGCAGATCAGATGTGAGGTAAAATCGTATTCAAAGAATCCCGGCCAGGCTGCAAATAGAGCAATCTAAGCGCTATTTTTCTTATAACTAGCTGCAGCCCGGAGAGCCAGCAGAGGTTCCGAAGTGTCGGTCACAGAGAGATCGTCTCTGTAGACCGTTAATTTTATTGTATAATTGGGGAGTTGCCCCTTAATTTGTTGACTAGTATCCTCTGGATTTAAATATTGTGCTATGTACCTGTTGATTGAAATTTTATCATCTGTACATATTTTCATAAAATCATTATTTAATCAAGAAATTGCAATAAATATTTAAAAGTTAGATCTAATTATTTATTCGCTCCACTGCTGCAAATCCTACATAAACAAAGATAATAATTTTATTTTCTAATATGTTCAGTCTGATAGACCCTTTGTTGAACTATGATATTACTTCTTGATTTTTAAGATAAAAGAGTTTTTGTTAACATATCAAGGTTAGTTTTGTTCTACACATCGACCACAATCTTCCATAGTCCATCCAATGTTTTGGGATGTCGCTTATAAAAAGCATGTTTTAAAAGTCGAAATTCACAGTAATCTATGGGAGACACGTCGGAGGACTTGGGTGAGATGCATTTAAATGGAATAGCCTGATTTTCAGTTTCATATATCATTTTTTTCTAAAAATATAGCAAGTAGATTAGAGGTATAGCTGTTTTTTTTATTTTGATTCGCTTTATATCAGATCTTATATATATTTACATTCATACACATATTCATATTTACATTTCCTATAGAGACGTTTAAATGTTTTGTGATAGTTCTTTAAGGGGGGGGGGGTTAGTTTTATTTTAAACATGAGATGCGACTTTAAACATAATAAGCTGTGAACGTACGTTTATTAGGTATGCATATTTTACATTTTTTTCATATCAAAAGTAAATTTGACGTTCCTTTTCTTTTTTATTAATTATGTTACTTATTTTTTGTGTAGAAATATTAAAAGCCTGCTATTCATATTTTTTTTAATGATCGAATAAGAGTATTTCTTTTTGTATAGCGCAAACATTCATTGTTTAGCTCCTTCGATCCATGGTATATTTTCCAGCGATATTTTAAGACAAAGAGCATTTTTAATGATGCAGACGATAACTAAACCTTATTCCGAATTGATGCCTTATAGATTTTTTTAAATTACAGAGAAAGTCAAAATCGGTACAAAAATGTGTGAACAATCTTTGTACATATACAAAGTGTCCCTTCTTATCTTGGAGAAACAGCTAATTCGTAAACCAATTTAAAGTTTTATAAAATGCGCTCTGAGACCAAGAAGTTGCTCAAAATTTAATCTAGCATTACTCGAAATGTGTTGGTCGCAAAAGCATTGGAATTTTATTGTCTTACATATTACACAATGGAGAAAGTTTTTATAAATATAAATTGCAAGATCCATGGCTAGTATAAAAATTTAAATTTCGTATTTTTTTTAAAAATAACTATTTTGACATAAATGGATTTTCACATGACGAAAAACAACATCTGAAACAGTTTTGCAATTGGAACTGTAACTCTCAAACTCTGTATATATATATCTAAAACTGAATGATTTAGGAATTAACTATTGATGAAACTATAAGAAGGGAGGACACCGTGTACATAGAAAGTATTTTTTGTTATGTTTAAACTAAAATTGATCTCATTTAAGCAAGCAAATGTTATATATCTCTTTATAAATGAATTAATAAGCTAATTACGTGATTATAAATATGATGCTAAATTTGCTTTGCTGAGATATCGTCTGTGCTCAAGTAAATACTTCTTGCCCAACTGGGTGCCTGAATCATGTTCACACCATAGATTAACATACAAGATGGGACATTTACGGCAAAATCTGTAATGGCAACAGTACTCGCGTCAATACCGAAAAGGAGGAAGAATGAACATGCCTCCAAAATTTACCTATGTTGAAGGAAAATGTTTACGCCCTATGTTTTGAATATATAGTCTTTCCTAAAACTAAGCAGAGGCAGGCGATATTGTATTTATGCATTGTTTATTTAGCTGCTTTTTTAGCGTACGTGTATCGTTCACCTTTAACTTACATAATGATAATTAGAGTAACAATATAAAAGAAAAACCCTAGAAAATTCGGTTAAGAACGTAAATATGTAAGTTTATGAGATTAAATTGTAAAAAATCAAATTCAGGCATTGTGCTAATTAATTCATATCGAATAAAATTTTGTTGAGTATAATGTCAGTACCTGTATTTATTTTAAACTTTTAGATTTATATAATTCTAAAAATTGGTCGAAAGGAATTTTTTCCCATCTGTAATTTTATTATTATTTCTTATACGTTAACATTATAAATATTACTGAATCGATTGTACGTTATTTACATTAAAAACAATATTTTTATTTTACCTGTGAGAAAGTGAAAATGCGTAAACTTTAAATATTGTAACGAATGTTTAATACGTTAAACTTCATAAATTAATACAACATCGGCTATAAAAATTTTCCTATCAAATGGGAATATTTATGAAAATTTCTAGGACTTGTAGAGTGCAATATTTCGCATATTTTTATGTTACACCATTGCTTTTGATATATAGCATTCAAGACGAAATTTTTACTTTGTTTTTCGTTGCACTTAAATCGGTCACTTATCATGTTAAAAAAAAAAAAAATGCATAGGGTAACTCCGGGAGAGTCGCCGCATACGGGATAGATGCCGCACCCCTTGTATTTCTTGTAATTATCGATAGATGGTCGTCAAGCGCACAGTATAGGTGCGCAATGAGATTATTTTAACCAGTGTATAGCGTGAATCCCATTTAGATGTTTACTTGTAAAAGTACAATCCTTAATTTGACGTAAATGCATGATTTCACTGTCCAAACTTTCAAGCACGTCATGTTTAAATACTTTTTATACACTAATTACTAAATGCATGCATGACTTCGAAGTCAAAACTAAGTGTAGCGTTTGTATAGAGTATTGTGTGTATGATTACGCCATTCCCCTTAGCGATGGCAGGTAACTGTGATGGCCGACGTCTGCACCATGGAAAATGGGATACATGGCGCACTGCTATTCCGGTATACATGCCGCAGTTTATTTTGTACGGGATGATTAAGTGTTATTAATTTTTCATTTTCTTTTACACAGACAAACCCAGTTTAGGCATGTTATCAAGTTAACTAAAACCAAAGGAGAAAAGGGGGAAAATAAAAAGTAAGAAGGGCAAGAAAGATGCAAGTCAAGATAATAATAATGAAAAATTGGATTACGCGTAACGCAGACGTTCTTTGCAAACTACTCCAAAAAAGAGGAAGTGTAATTTGCTCCGTTGCATCATGTGTTTAAATGTAGTTTCATAAAGACTGTACTTTTTCGACACTTTTTCTGTAGATTGAAGTCTATCTCTTAACGATTCGGGACCATAGATGCATATAAGCACCTCCATAAAGAGCTTACAAAATTTGTTTCTGGCACCAGTAAAAAAAAAAAAAAAGTAATATTTGCTTTATTTAATTAGAGCATTTTCATGATTATTTAAGTAAAGGTATCTTCTTTTAAAAAAGTGGTACCAACCGAATAAAATTTGTCTAAAAGCCACCGGTCCCGAAAGGATTAACAAATAAATTATGTAAACACAATTTTACTTTCTTTTTTCTTTTCCCTTTCTAATACATTGATGCTACGTTGTTGCTGAAATAACAATTAAAATTTAATGTAAAAAAATAAGTCGATAATTTTAATAGTGAAAGTTGGCAACAATTATTAATTTGAATCTACTAATACGTTTTATTGCATTCATTTAGTTTCATTTTGTTATTACATCCATAATTATAGTCCAGCTATGAATGTTATTTTTTTAAATATTTTTATTTATAAATTCATTCTGTTCTTATTACAAGCGCGGCATAACTACCGCACAAGTGCGGCGTCGCAGCCTGAATGTACGGGTAACGCGCCGCAGTGTAATGTTTTAGAAAAAAATTGTTAAATATATTAATAATTTGCTTTGAATTTTTTTGTCGCAGTACACGCGTTGTATATTTAACATTAAATAGCACAGCATGATTTATTTTATTTTATGTCCACCATGGGACTTTATACACACATTCAAAAAAATGTGCGGCATAAATCCCGGAATTACCCTATATCCGTGCATGAACACACATTTGATATTAGATATATAAAATAGAATATCTATTCTATGTTCATGTATCGGTCATTTTTTGAACATTTTGACATTTGAAGTCCACCGAGGTGGAGAATGCTTTGAGGCCTATAGCTACTATGGCTGTCGCCTCGAATGATCCTTATTATAACATAGAAACAACAACAAATCACAATAATTTTTTTATTTTTCCATTACATTTATTATACAACTACAATGGGACATTCACAATTACATCCATGTCTTACCCAGGGACTCGAACCTGGGCCCTCGGGGTGACAGAAGCCTCCGCTTACTGACCACGCCAACGGGCGACTCATGTATCGGTGTAACATTCTATTGAAAACGTAAACATGCAACATAAAAAAAATAAAGATCACAATAAGGTAGATACTCAATAATAAAAATATTACAAGGATGGGGAGTTTCTTCCCATTGTCACTAAAGGCGCTACAATCGGAATCGCATTACCATTACTGTATGGAAATGTCCTATCTTGTATGTTAATCTATGGTTCACACTACTTTCCTATATCTATGACTACACGGTTCAGTTCCCGAACCGTTCTGATTGGATCTCCAAGTTTAGATATTCAGATCATACCGACTTCGAATGTCTTGGAAGTGATGGTCTGTGAAATAACATTTGTTCTAAGCTGTTTGCGAGTGAGTGAGTAGTAGCTACGTGTTATGCTGTCTGTCTCCAATACTGTAGAACCCCAGATCGAATCCAAACAGTTGAAAAATTGAAATTTTTATAATACTTACGTTGTAAAATTTTTTTAAAAACCATATTAGCAATTTATATAATGAAATTACTTTTTAATATACGCTATATTGAATGCAGTTTTAACCATTTTCATGCCTTTTTCAGGTCTCTACACAATTAGGTTGATTTATCAAGTAATTTTTTTTTCAGTGACGTGAGGCGCTCACACATGACAAAAAAATTCCTTGTTTACAAATCCTTCCACGAACAATATTAACATTTTTAAAAGCGCGCGAAGAGAGCAATTTGCTTTATTGAGTTTGAAAAAATTGAAAAAAAAAATGATAAATGTACCTAAATTATTAATATACATATTTACATATATTTTTCTAATTATTCAGAATCATCATTAAACTGTGAGCATCAAAAATACGCATTGAACGATGTAGTCGATCGTCAGTTCAAAGACATTAAAAATCTGTATAGGGTCTGAATCTAGCGAGCCGAGCAAAACGGCTCGGAAGTACGTATTGTGACTGTGCGAGCTGAAATAGAGAGTAATGTTTTAAACTTTGGCCAATGCAGATAAAACGGGTACATTTGGATTACTTTTAATAAATGTTGCACCTAAATATTCGTCTTCGCTCTTTATGTGCCATAGGCCCTTGTTTTATAACCTTTGTGTCCAGAAATAACCCGGTATCTCCAAATTTCTTATAAATGGATGTTCTATTAAAAAGTATGTATTGAAGTTATATAAATTTAAAAAATATATTCATTTAAAATGTTAATAAATAAATAATAAACAAACTAAACAAAATTGAAGCCAAAATTATGAACGATTACGCATGAAAATGTACGAATCTAAGTAATAAAATAGTTTGATTATATAGTAAAAATGTAATCTTTTTGCTTTTATTTGTTTTTTAAGGGTTCCGTACTTAAAAAGTAAAAACGGAACCATTAGAAGATCACTCCTGTGTCTGTCTGTCTGTGACAGCCATTTTATTCGTAAACTATGGAACGTAGAAAGTTCAAATTTGGCGAAGTAATAAAGATTATTGACCCACATATTTACAGATTATTAAACATTCACAAATATATTTAGAAAAATGTAGAGGGGCTAATTAAGTTGCTTAACCCTTTCAGGGGCAAGGCACTTGTATTCCTAAAATGCTGGAATGAGCGAGTGACACCAGAATTTGCAAACAAATTTATTTCCAATTAAGCAAAAGCTTTTGAACATGTACTTAATAAAAGAAAAATTTTTCATTCCAATATTCTGGCGCCAATGTGACATTTAGGAATTAAAATTAAGTGGTCAAAAAATGAACCACAGCCCTTGAAGGGGTTAAAAAAATATTTTTTTTTTTGTATATCGTGTGAAAGCTTTCGTAACTCTGAACTCAAAATACATTTCTTTTAATTTTAGGTTTTATATTTTCAGAGATTTCGTCGAAAATGTAGTGCAAAAATATGCCCCCCTTCCCTCTATTTCCGAATCTACTGAAGCTAAAATTATGGAAAAATTAGAGGTACCGTTAATCGGAGCTACTTTGGGCCACTTTTCCCTGGTTCCACTAACATTTCCATTATTAAAAAAAATATTATATATGATTTTTTAACATCGAAGTTGATTTGTAAACAAATAACATGAAACAATGAAGCAAACTGTATGGTATTAAAGAGGAATTTTTTTTATTTTTTAACTATCTTTAAAGTTTTGGAACAAAGTAGCCCCTGCTGGGCGCTTCTTTGGTTCATTCACTTAGTTTTATTATATGATTTTTTAACGTCGAAAGTGAGTTGTAGACAATTAACATTCAACAATAAAGCAAACTGTATGGTTTTAAAGAGGCATTTTTTAATTATTTTTATTTTTTAACTATCTGCAAAGTTTTGGAACAAAGTATCCCCTGCTGGGGGCTTCTTTGGTCCATTCACTTAGTTTCATATAAATTGAATACATTTCATATGTTGGACTATTGAAACATCCTTGCAATAGGATCTGCTAATGCTAATGAATTAACACTGCAAACTTGATAAACAAATGTTTTTTTTTAACATTTAAACACAATAAACGAATTGAAAATATTAAAGAATATGACTAGAACACTACTAAAACGAAAAAAAAAATGCTTTTCTGTATTTCAATTTACATAATATAGCTGTAGCAGTTTTTAATAAAAAATCACGCTTGTCTTATGTTTTATATGCATAAAGATTTAGAAAAATAAATATTTTCGCTTTTTTCGCTGCTTATGAAGGGTGAACGATATCATTTTCCGATTTTGGCAGGATTAAAGATGTTTCCATTCAAGGCTTTTCTCGTTACCGTCTGATGAATCTCAAAACCTCATTTAAAAAAATAGATACACAACATTATAGATCTAATATTTTTTATTTTCTGAAATGACAGTAAAGTTATTTCCCTTTGTTTATTATAAATATATATCTTCAAGCTCGAAGTTTGCAAATATTTTATTACATTCAGCGACGCGCCATCAATTTAAAGAATGCTCCTTGGCTCTTCGGGAATCATTCTTCGGATATTTATTATTCATGCGAAAAGAAGTTTGCTATATTGTAACTACTGAAAATTTCTGAAATCTATACACTACATTCAGAAATACTTTTTGCCAAAAAAAAAAAAAAAAAAAAAAAAAAAAGAGCATATGTAAAAATGAAAGATGACTGCTGTATTAATATTTTGGATAAAAAAAAAACAAGAATGGAAACCCAAGGTATTATTAAGGAACGTCCATTTTAGTTTATTATTTTCCAAAGCGGAATCTGTCCATGTGGATGTTTTGAAGGGACGAACTTGAAAGATTATATACACAAGGGAGTGGTGAAATGCGAGCAACAAAATCTGATTGGTGGAGGCAATTTTGAACAAAAAATTAGCGAACCTGCCATTATCTTGCTCTAGGACGCTTGTATAACAGATTGGCGACATACGCAGAGAGCACATGCTCAGAATGAAGTTTTTGTCCAAACTATTGCAAACCTACGTTCCATAACTTAGACATACTCGCCTAGACATGTTCGAATAGACAAGTAAGATAAGTCAACAAATGTTAGCTTGGCGATAATGGCAGGCTCGCAAGATATTCTTGCGATTAGCCTTTGGCCAAAATCGTCTCATCCAATACTATTTTATTGTCCGTATGTCGCCACTCTTTAACAGAGAGACCCTGTCTTGGCTCGGTAAGCTTTCCATTACCGCCAACTAGTGGTTTTGACCTATTTCACCAGTTTAATCGAACTCGTCCAAGGCCGAAATCGGCATTTGTGTGCTAACATTTCCAACACAAAGTAAATATTTGTCTAATACTGGCATTTTATTGTACATATTTTCAATGAAAAATCCTTATGTAACTCATATTGGCTGCATTTGAAATATTTACAATGAACTAAATATTGGAATAGAATTATTAAATATTGAAGCAATATTAATTTGCTACTATGGAATCTTCCTATTTCTCATAGAGGTTTTACAGCATTTGGGTTTTATTCCACTAATAGCTTGCAGGATAAAATAATCAAGTTAAAATTTTAGGCAAGAAAACAAAAGATATTAATGCAAAATCTTGGAAAGTTTATATTAGTTAATAAAACTGGCTTTTTAAGACTTTCCAAATAGTTGAAAAATGTTTATGAATTCTGTTTGTCTGGCCATCAACTGCCTGGCCGTGCGTATAACTCGCATAAATATGCTCGGGTTGCCATGTAATTAGTATCCCGTAACAAGGATTACAATGTCATGTTCAATATTGAAAAAGGAGTCTGTACTGTAGCAATGATAGTTCGTTTACAGGGGCACACAAAATAATTGCGTTACATTACGGTCGATGGGGGGAAAATCGCTTGCAATGTATTATTTTATTGATGTTACATTTTTGCAAATATATTGTAATATACATCACCGAGGTGCTCTGAAATATGTTTAACATAGAATATGGCATGCATAGCATTTATCCTTAATTGATAGGGGCATACAAAATAATTCGGCTACAGTATTATTCTATGAGCAATATTTGTTGGAAGTGGGTTTTCACTTTTGGTATGCGTTTCTAAATTTAACTAACTTTCTGCATTTTAATTAGTGTGCATAAATTTTATAGATCATATACAGTGCTCCACAAAAGAATGCGAGTACATTTCCAGTTACTGAAGGGGGATTTTAAAATACGTTATATATTTTCTAACTGAACAAGATTTTAACATACTATGAAGTGTATATACAAATCAATAGATGATATATAGGTCTGTGCAAAAGAATTCGGATACAATTACGACTATAGATGGTAATTGCTGAAATTGGGTTTTAAAATGTGTTAAGCGTTTTCTAATTTGTTTACTTAGGTATGATCTTCAAGCTTATTGAATGGTGAAGATTACTTACAGTAGTCTGAATGTGTTGGAAAGTGTTTCATATTTTGTGCTGAACGTATAATTTTTCTTTCTTGTTTTATTTATCTTCATAAATTATATTCCTTTTATTTCTGTAGGAGCCATATTCCCACCGGGCACTGACGACCTTCAGACGGCTCTAAAGTACACTTTTCATATTCACAATACCAATGATACACAAGCGCGCTTTAAAGTAGAACCAGTCATTGACCATGTGGACAGTGAAGACCCATTCAAGATAGCAAGAACACGTAAGTAATCAGAATATATTTTTTTTTAAATAGAAAGGTTCTTTTGTGTTTCACAAGAACTTTTTATTTTAATGCGGGACAATACAGAATAAGTCAGAGTAATTTTCGGATAAATTACAACAACTTCGTTGTAAACAGCGTTAGGCCCAAAATATTCGAACACAATACAGAAAAAAGTTCAAGATTTTCTTTGTCAACGTTTTAACTGGTCTATGTGACTTCTCTTGATCACACGGAGTCACTTCAAGTAATTGATTTCTGTGCAATAAAAAAACCAGAAAACGTGTTCTTCTTCTTTGCTGAGAGAACTGCTAAAAGCAACTGTTATTTGGATATGTTACACATGTGGTTTATTGCTCCAACTTGATACATATGCGGCGCATTTGTGACTAAAAATGTTTCAAAATATCTGGCGTGATATGTACTATCGATTGTATGTTGTCTGTGACAAAGGAAGTCACGCGAAACAATTATAAAGTTGGGAAACAAAACTTTTAACTTCCTTCTGTATTGTGTCCTTCTGTATTGCGCTTTCTTACAATCGTTTTTGCGATGAAGTTGTAGTTATTTATATTCAAGCCAATAATTTTGATTTACCCCGCATATTTTTTGCACTAAAAAACCGTTAATACGCTTCTCTTTTATACGTGGTTATCGATTGTATGCGGCTTTTTCCTTGTTCCAAAGCGTTTTTTTATATCAGAAAGTTAAAATTTAGGGTGAGTCAAAAGTCATTAGACAAAATTTAAGATGCGGTATAGCACACTATAGCAAACATTTTTTTTAATAGGAAACAAGGCTTATAATTCCTTTATTCAGCTAACAATACAGCGCGTTTAACTCTAATTGGAATACAACCATTTTTCATAATTTTATTCAAAATAATGAAAATTTAACGAACTTTTTAACAGAGTTACTTGACTTTGTGTGAAATATTTTATTTCATGTCGTATTTTAACATAACGGAAAGCGTTTGAAGTATACAATATTTCTAGCCGTGAGACGGCATGTAATGTTAATTATATTCGGAAATAAGAGGCGTCTAATTCAGCGCTATTTAGATGTAGATGCCCACTCTATCATTTTGCGTGACATCGTTACATTTCGCACAAAGAAATGTAAGTCAGTTGTAAATCCTGTTAAAATATCTTCATTATTGATAAAATTATTAACAAAATTTCTACATTGGGAATGTAGTGAGATATCCTGTATTTTTAACGAACTGAATAGATTAGGACTGTGGATTCCAATCCAAAATATTTTAAGTGTAGTGGCACCTCTTAAGGGTGGTCTAAAAACTTTTTCGGGTCGTGTAATTCTTTATTACATTGAGTTTTAGATTGCATCTTTATTACATCGCTGTAAAAATGTCTGGCATGTATAAGAAAAGTTATCGCTCTTTTTACACTGCCGAAAATTATGATATATTTTAGTTTCACCAAACACCGATGCATTTAAAACATAAAGCCTTATGTTTTAAGATACTCAATCTAATACCTGCTGCATGATATAGAGTTAAAAAAAATAAATTATATAATGTAATTTTTCCAAAGGTGACATTTTAATCCCGAATACTTTCGCTGACCGAATAGATATCGAAACGGTTAATGTTACTGTACCTTATATGTGGCGACATGCTTGCAATTTTACTTCTGATGAATAAGTGAATTTCCGTAGATTTACCTCGGTAAAAATTATCCTTTCTACATCACGGAATGATACTGATTTCGAATAGTATTTTGAGTCTTATTTATTCGTAGAAATTCTGCGATTAAATAAGGCAAAAAATAATTAAAAATAATGTTATTCCGCGAGCGTCAGGTTGAACAGCCCTGCTCTACAGGGCTCTCACTAAAGACCCGCCAACCTCCTTTAACTGCAGAACGACGACAGCTATAATCATAAACTTGGTGCCTAGACATGATAAAAATGCTATGTGCTACGTGATGAGACCTCTTACCGCGCCACCTAGTGTCAAAATGGGGTGTTAGCGTTTGTATCTGGAAAATGGTACGAGATACGGGAAAAATGTCAATAACAAAGTTGTAGAACGCCCTCGATTTAGTATGAAGTGATATGATTTCTTACATGTAAAAGTAACCTTATTGGAAGCCCTGAAATTCAATTTATATCCAATCACTAGCTTAAATACGTCTCTAATTGCATTCATAAGTGTGGAATTATAAGGCAGGTACACATTTACTGATAAGTATAAAACGTGTGAGCAAGGTACAGTTTATTTTTATGAGGAAATCAGGTTAAGCATGCTGAATGTGTCTGTCATCAAAACACATTCAAAATGCATGATAGACACATTTAGAATACTTAACTTGTTACTATTATGATAATAAATGTACGAATGTTTTCCGAAACTATTTCATTTGTCAATATACGGAGTATCCGCATACTATAATAGGGTCGGCGAATCCTCCTGCCAGAAAGCCAATTGCTACCACATTTTATGAATAGTTTTCTTAGCTTTATTTAATCTCAGAATACCTTACATTAAATAATTCGAAGGATATTTTTCAAAAATAATGGTGGCAATGGGACTTCTGGAAGGCGGATTTGCCGTCCCTATACTGTACAAAATATATTGGTAACTGCTATCACTCAATCAGTTTTTACACGCTTTTATTTAACTTAGGTTGTCGTATGTCGATCTATCTGGATGACCGTCTGTGTCAAATTTTGCAACTGATTCTTGACAAATTTCTGTGAAAACGATTTTCCTCAAACGATGCACCCAAGTTCATTGTTATTGACAAAACACTATTCATGTAGTTTCAGGGATATGCTTATCAGGGGCAAGGTCCAGGGACAACATTATTCTTTTACTTTTTGATTGAAATCACGTACCTACCGAACCAATTTTCTCAAATTTTGGCACGCACGTTTATCTTGGATTACATTGTAGACATTCATGCAGTCCCAGAACCGTATCTCATTATTTACCAGGGGCAAAAGAATCCTTTTCCATATTTCGCTGAAATCACGTATCAACATTCCGTTTAAATACCATATTTGAAATAATGAAACGACTTTGCTCAAATTGTGCACACCAATTCATTATTCGAGGACAATGCGTATTCAAATATTTTTACGGCAGTATGTCATCAGCGGCAGGGTGCAGGGTAGAAATTCTATTTTCCATTTTTGATTGAAATCTGATAACTAATAAGCTTTTTTTTTTTTTTTTTTTTTTTTTTTTTTTTTTTTTTTACAAATGTAATATAATAAAGTGGCTATACATGAGATTAGCGATATATGGACTGGAGACACGCTCAGACAGACGTTTTTGTCCAAATTATAGCAGACCTAGATTCCAGAACTCGGAGATACTTGCCTGAAGGAATTAGATTGGACGAGTAATATAAATTAACAAACATTAGCTTCTGTTTAATGCCAGGCACGATAAGATGCTTGGCGATTCGCTTTGTACAAAATCGTCTCAACCAAACAAATTTTATATCCTATGTGTCGCCACTGTCATATAGAGGTCATCCACGCCCAAGTATATTGTCAATGACAATACATATTCAAGCATTTTCAGGGAAGTTCCTCACTAGGGGCGGGCTCCATTGCCACAACCCTTCTTGAAATGGAATTAAATGTTCGATGCAAAGCGTGTTATTAAAGTTTTTAGTTTATATTTCTTTTTTATTATTTTTCTCGTATTATACCCTCTAGAGACTTATAAAACCTGGTTTACTATGAATCTAAGGCAGATCACACACTAAACAGACAAGCAGAGAAAAGCGTGAGGAATGAGCCAAATTGTAGCGTTCAAACTGGTTTCTTGTTTGTTACCAGGGTGAAATGTCTCTTGACTTATGTTTTTTTGTCGCTTGTCTGTTTAGCGTGTGGTATGCCTAATAACTGCAGTAAGTACACAGAATAAACAACAGTGTCCTTATTTCGCAAATGTTGTCGAACTCGTTTACACGCTATGTATCACTCATACAGGGTGTCCGAAGATATACTGAAGGTTTTTAAAATTCAGTTACGTTAAACGGTAAATAGGCACTGACATTCTACCGACTAAACCACATGGAACGATACCCAGCCTGGAACTTCTCACTATTACATGTTGGCAAGGCTACAAACGCAAAAATATTCCATCTTGTGCTGCGTTTGTAACCTTGCCAACATGTAATAGTGAGAAGTTCCAGGCTGGGTATCGTTCCATGTGGTTTAGTCGGTAGAATGTCAGTGCGCTATACTGATGGCCCGGGATCGAGTCCCGGCATGGAATCTTTTTCACTAGGTTGGCCTTTGCGCCTTTTAAGCAATTAATTTGAAATTTGATTTTCATTTGAGTTATTCTTAATTGAAAATTGACCATTATGAATAGGGATCGAATATCAAATTAGAAATGTATGCGTGTGACATAATAGAATAAAGAGGATGTACGATATTACACATGCAATAATCTCTAACGCAAGAAAATTGATGCTTGCAACAGTATTAGCAACGAAGAACTCTAAAATATTTGCAGAAGTATTATTAGAAGAATTCATTTCTGTAATGGAGATGAAAAAAACAGACTTTAAAAAAATTGCTTTATAAGCAAAAATAAATAAATAAATAAATAAAGTGAAAATGACTGACTTCGGACAGAAGAAAAATCAGTTGTTCATTTTCCCTTTGTAAACTATGCAATTTAATTTATTATTTTTACAATAGGTGGTAGTAGTTCAGTAAAATATGATTTATAACCCATTCACTTTTCTGTTATCTGTGAAAATATTAAAAATAGTAGTAATTTCATTGATTTTTGTTTTACAGAATGTCTTATTTCTTATCTTTATATGTTATAATGCACAGAATTAAAAAGAAAAATGTTTTTCATTTTTGACACTTTTTTCTGAAACATATTCAACGGGTAAAATGTTAAAGCTATATTTCTTTTTACTTTACTTTTGGTTGTGTAAAGCTTCATTTTTACCTATTTATGATGCTATTTGTTTTCATATGTTAACATATTTTTTTGATTTGAAGAACGACATAATAAGGTTTTATATCATCTTCGTTTTCATTAATGAAATAGTATTTTGAATTGTACAAAAACTGGTGTAAATCAGCTTTTTAAATTTATTATAAATAGGTTAATTGTAAAAATACAACTGTGCAGTTTTTTTGTTATGATCTTGTTGCAACAAAAAGAAAATTTTCCAACCGATCAATTTTGTCTACGGTAGTTGTAGAAAAATTTAAAAGTGTATAACTTTTACAAAATTAATGGGACGACTATTTGATTATACAGTCTTCTTTCCTACCTTCTTTTTGAAAATTTTTTCGGTTGACATTGACACTTATATCCAACATATTAAATAATACAGTACGTTTCAGTCTTTTTTCGGACACACTGAAATTTAAAATTCATGACATGGAATGAATGTTGGAAACTAAAACTTTTCGCGTAGAAGCAATCGGTAGCTGCACATATACCGATATTTTCCGAATCGCGATGCTGTTTTGATCCAAGTCAAATAAACATGATTTGAACCGTAAATTTGACAAAATAAAATTTTATTTCTTATTTAATTTTAATAAATAATATTAAATAAGAAACACAAAGAAACAAGAGCATTTCATGAACAGTTTTCCGGGTGAAAGCTTGTTAATTTGACTTCGGGAAATTGACACAGTCTAAACTGAAATATCGGTATGTTTCCAGCTATGAAGCAATCTATCAGAAACTTGATATTTCATTTTATACATATTTTTTTTATTTCATAATGCACGATCTTATTCCTGGTTATTCTAAAAAATGTATCATAATGTCAAAATGTTATTAATTCCGTTATTATTTTAGGGTTTCGTACATCAAAATGAATAAATGGAACCCTTATTGTCTTGCTTTGTTGTGCATCAGTCTGTAAAGCTTATTTAACTCAGAGACGGCTTACTGTATCAAGTTGAAATTAATATCAATTAAGGTCCCATTGCTGTGTAAAAATTTCGAGCTTCTAAATAACTTAATTCAATAAAAGCTACGGCCTTAAAACAACGTTTTTCGAAATCCAGATAATGGAAAATCACGCAATAAATCGACAACCAACTAAAAATTAAAAATTTTCGGTTTTATTCCTTTACTTGTGTCAGAAGACAATCCTTCGTAAAGAATTTAAAGTTTCTAGGTCAACAGGCACCCTAAAGGCTTTCAGAGTAAAATCTGTAGGATAATTTCTGTTCATTTAGAATCTTGAAATTTGGTCCAAAGGAAGGCAGACGTAAAGACAAAGTCTGAAATTAATTAATTTATAATTTTATATCAATTTATTACGTGATTGGTATTCCCGATTATGGAAATTTTGAGTTTGTCACATAATAAACAACATAGAGTGAAAAATTTATGATTCTAAGATTTTTTTCCTTTACATGTATTACAGGACCTTTCTTCGTGCCAAATTTTAAGGTTCTAAGTCATCTGGAAGTACCCTATAGAAGGGCTGTCCAACCTTTCAGTAAGCGCGGGCGCATCTCATCTAGTGGCAAACACTGAAGGGCGCCATTATTCACACATCTGGAAACGTAGAACAATATTAACTGACTATAGTAGGGGGCAGGGTTGTCGGTTTAGTCTATTTTTTATTCAGAATTTCCGAAAGAAGGATTTTTCTCTAACTAATCTTAAAATATCTGTCACTAAAATAAAGCAAAAATTACTATTCAGAATTTCTGGCATGAATTCCGGTTTTTTTTTTGTAAAAAAGGAGGCCATATGGACAACAATGATAGGTGAGCCATAATAAAAATGTGAGCCATAAGGCTCCCTACTATGCAGAGCTCGATGTGTAAAAGAATTACCGAAAAAAACATAAATCATAATAAATTTAGAATTACATTTTTCTGAAAGAGAGGCTTATGAACATATTTTATAAAGAAAAAATTTACAAAATTTTAACAGCGCCGCCTATGACAAAAAATCGTGTGGAACACTAATGATTTTAAAGATGGAATTTTATAAAAAGACTCCCAGAAACAGGAATCATTCGAAAGAGCACCATCAAATTCTTCAAATGGCACCATGGCGCCCGCGGTCACCGCGTTGGACAGTTTTGCTCTATAGGTTTTAATCTCAAAACCTATAGGGTACTTACGGTTGACCTAGAACTTTGAAATTTTGCAAGAAGTAAGATTTTATATCACAAGTAATGGATAAAATCCGAAAATCATTAATTTATAATTATATGTCTATTTATTATGTGATTTTTCATAACCAGGATTTCCAGAGCGAAACTCTAACGGTTATGTTTTTCCTTTTGAGGTACGGAACCCTAATAAATGTAAAAACAGTTGTTTAAGTACAGTAGAACCTCTTTTATCCGAAACTCTTTTAACCGAAATTCTCGGTTTAACCGAAATCCATTTTTAAAGCTTTGTGCGCAAGCGGACCTTTCAGAGCTACGAATACATATAAATATTTTCGATCCTCTTTCTTAGAGTTCTTTGAATTTAACTTGAGCTCCCGTAAGCTGCGGGGTGGAACAAAGAAAACGAACAAATTAGCAATTCTGAAGCTTTTGAATGTTTTGCAAATGTTTTGGCATGGCTGGAGCAGAAGAAAGACTGTGATACGGGTGAACTAATAATATTAAAATACTCCGTAATGGAGGTTCAAAGCAAAGACAATCGAAACTACGACAAACAAAACATTTTTTTCAAACCCTTGTGATACATGTAAAAAGTACATAATTTCAAAATTAAAATTCAGGTAATTTATTCTTGTTTCTATTTTGCTATTGCTTTATTTTTATTAAGCACTTGTTACCATAATAAGAGATATTGCATATATTTCGCCTTAATCTTAAAATGGAAGCATTCTCGATTTTCCGAAAGAGGGTCGTTCCCAATTACCTCGGGTAATAATTTTTGAAGTTTATGGATAGCAGGAATTAATATATTTAAAACAGAATCTGTAATGCCCAACAATCATTTAAAGAAGTTCTATGCCATTGTTTTTACCGTAGAAACTTATTTATTTCAAATTTCTCAACTTTTATTTTTATTTGTTTACATAAATTATCTTAGAAGCGTGTTAAACAGCTGGTATGAAATAAACATTATTTCATATATATTTATTGTTTTGATTTTATAGCAAATGCATGTAAATAATTCGTTTTTGAAATATGGTTTTTCTTAAATCATGATATGATTGATGGAAAAAAAAATTACTCCGTATTTCACTGATGCTGCTTTTAATTGAAATAATTTCTTAAATTATCTTTAATTTCTTTAGGACATCGAATTAAGGATCACGCTCGTTCATGGGTTTAAAACTAAATTCCTCTCTAAATTTAAGCTTCCTATCACCTTGGTTCTAATACCATTTGATTGTCTACGATCTAATTATACCTTCTACTCAAGTAATTAAACTTGCCAGCTGTGGTGATTGAACGTTGAAGAGCTAACTCGCTGATTGTCTGAAGAACTCTAATCTCTACAAATTAGAATAGCTTTCTATTGAGCCGATCCAAAATTGATTCTCTGGAGTACTTTTACTGCTCTAATTAGCAAAAGAGCCGAAAAGAAAAATGTTTATAATGTTATTTCCTTAGAATTTATTACTCACTTTATTATTTGCTCGAAACATTTTACACTCTTTGTATTATATGGTATCTTACGTAAAATATCAAGAGTTACTCTCTAAAACCTAACAAACGAATTCCGAATGAGCATTGAAGGTAAATTAGAGTTTTTGGTGAAGGCAAGATAACATTTTTGAGTTAGTCAAGTTATCTAGATTTTCTTAAGCCTTCTGGTTTGAATTATTAACGTGAAAGAACGACCTATTTTAGTTAGAAACTATAAAATTCATTGGGATATTATGCAATTTTCTATTTATTTCATGATTGTAAAAATAGCTTGTGATATGTTTTCAGATGTGATAAAGAAGGTGTAGATACAGGGTGGCAATAATTAAAGTATAGATGTTTACAGCGGAGTTATAAAGAGTGTACTGCACTGTAAAAAATCTATGTAATGTTACTCCATAAAATTGGTGGCAGCCTTACTGCCTCCATTTTATTCAGTAATTTAACCTATACAACCGGCGTTACGTTATACTCATGTGTAATATTACACCAATTACACCAGTTTAAATTACACCATTATATAAGTTAATTTTATTTATTTTTTATTTATTGAACACATGCATCTGACTTGTGTAACTTGATACTAATGCAAGTTAAATTACTCCATAAAATTGGAGGCATCATGTTGACACCAATTTTATGGAGTAACGTTACAAAAATTTTGTACATCTGACTTGTGTGCTTGATACTGTACAAGTTAAATTACTCCATAAAATTGGAGGCACCATGTTGCCACCAATTTTATGGAGTAACGTTACAAAGTTTTGTACAGTGTGGGGCAACACTATTTCGCATGCAGGCTAATTAGACCATGGAGAACTGCTTTATAAAAAAGAAATATTACTGACAAAAATTAAACAAATTTAAAAAAACTGTATTAAAATTTTTTGAGATATCTGATAAGCATGCAACTTATTTCACGTTTATATTCATGACAATTAATGAATTATTGAATTTTAAAATTGGAGAGGCCTTTATAGATACTCTGTAAGTTGTAATACGCAAATTTTGCTTGGTTTAGAAAAATATTTGTTATAAAATAATACTTCAAACAAACAGACAAAAAAGATAGCAATGCACTGAAACTCTTGTGTAGTCTTCAGAAATAAAAATGTCTTCAGAATCCATATCGAATAAAACATACACTGTTTAGAAAACTGTTACACCAAAAATAGAACCTAAATATAAAAATAGAACCTCTTTTTGAAAAATACGATTGTATTGTAAACACTTCTTGTTTTTCTGGAATACAGCTAGCCCTTTGTAATTAAAAATAACCTTTTGTCGATAGAAATATAAATGTAATAGTATCGCTATTTCGTTATCTTTTCAATACTTTAGTTAAAAGATATTATCTTAATTGAAGAGTTGAATCATGGTACGTACCTGATGAAACAAAAATATTTACAAGCTATAATATCGAGAACATATGATCGCTTCTTAGCCAAAATTTTAAACTAACGTCTTTCAAAGTATGGCAAAAGAGAGATCCTCTTTGCTCACTCGTCACCATTGTAACTCTGAATATCAAAACACCTGCCGATTTTTATTTGAGCATTTTAATTATGCTAAATCAACACTTTCTATTTTTGAGTAGATTAATATCCACAGAATGTAGATTCTTTCTCCGTCGTACAGTGTTGAATCACCTTATAACCAAGCGGATGGAACAGTCGCGGATAAGGAAAGGCATATTTACAAACAATTACTCACGGCAATCAATGTACTAACTGCTTTTTTTGCCTTAGCGATTATTGGAGAAATGGTCATGGAGGCATAGGCCAATCGCATCGCAGGAGTTATTTGTAGACAAATCATATTATCCAAATTCTTGTGTACAGTAGGCGGCATTAAGAACGGTCAGAAAATAAGACGCCATTTTTCCATTCCTGACGTCAGCTGCCCTTTTCTTTTACCCACATAAATATAACTCCGTTTTAGATATCACTGATACTAAAGAAAATTTTTTTAAATTGTGCATGTAAAAATAGAAAATATTTTATTCGATTGAAGAACAAAAGTTGCGCCCATTAATAATGATTTCTTGTGAATGATTTTCGTGAATGAACATGATTTTCACGCAAATACGGCTTCAACGCCCTTTACAGTTTTTCTCTGTGATGATTAATTTGCGATGTAACAAAGTAAGTGCTACTATTTGTAAATTTTGAAAGTTTGTTACTGTAAGAGTAACATGAGAGCTTGATTTTTCTTCTTCACCTAATCTCGAAGCCAAACCTTAAAATACCCACATCCCAAATGGTATCTAATTTCCTTTAACGATACAGTTGGTGGGGGCCACATACATCGTTAAAGTTTCTTTTTACTTTTTTACCACCCTGTATAAAATTTTCTATTCAAAATGTTTTCTTTTCCTATACATAAAGAGATCATCTGTAACATTATATTAGTTTTAAAATTTCAAAGGCTTTATTTTTACATCGTGGCAATACTTTTAATATTTTAAATTAAGGTGTATTGTAATAACATAATAATAAGAATCTTTTATTATCACAGTTAATTTTTTTCAGCTTAAAAGAAAATTAGCTCTGATATCGAAAGAGATAATAAAGTGAAAATGAAATGATAGTAAAATATTTCTACTAGCCTTATCTCTTTCAAAATGCAAAAAGTACCTAAGAAAAGTCACCGTTATTCCTTTCTATGTGAATTTCTTATGAACGTTTAAGCGAAAACCCTTTTAACAATGTGGTATTATCATTCCGGATGCAAATAAAAAGAAGTGATGTGGAAATATTTCATGTAATTACTCTCTGCTCCAATCGAAAAAAATAACAAATAAATTTATTTTGAAGTTATTTTTTTTTCTCTTTTCAAATTAATGAATACATTGATTGTCAGATTTAGATATTCGTTTCACTTAGCTTTATTTTTCTTTTTTTAGAGGCGCAACTACAGCCTAAATTCGAGCAATTCTCTTAGTTTTAATGAAATAAAGAAAGAACACGAAAGATAAAGCGATAAAATAATGCTTTCTTAAAATGTTCTTTTTTTTTTTTTTTTTTTTTTTTTTTTCAATGATTACGTTTTGGATTTTCAATTTCCTTTCTATGGCTGCGTAGTGTTTTTTAGATTTTTTGTTGATCTTTATGTTTTGTCTAAAAAGCCGCACTAAAAAAAGAAATAAAAAAAGGGTTTTCAATTCTAGTAATTAAATAACTAGAATAGCGTAAAATAATAATTATATGCAAAATTGTTTTACCATGAATCAGATTTTTTACTTATTTTTTCTCTACTTATATATATTTTTATTTTGTCTGTAGCTCTCTTTTTTTTCTTTGATGAAATAAAGAGCATTAATCGTGCCAAATATAACGTACTACAAAATTTCTTATCAAGATATAAAGCTTAATAAAAAAAATCAATGAAAAAGGGATATAAATCTTTTGCCAGATGTAGATTTTTTTTACATTAAATATGAAAAAAGCATATTTCATTAACATAAAATATGCAATGCAAAAATTACGGGAATATTTCCTGAATTTGATAAAATAGTTTTAAAAATTGAATGTATTTTCGATCTTACCCACGATAAAATATTTTTAAAAATTGAATGTATTTTCGATCTTATCCACGATAAAATATTTTTAAAAATTGAATGTATTTTCGAACTTACCCACGATTCTCGAAACTTACCCTTTATCTGACAATACCTTTTGAAGTTATGCCAGTCAGAAACACAAGTAATTTATAGTAGGGATAAACCGACAGAGATACCTTTTCGGTACTTGTTTACTTTACCGTCTACCTTTACAGTAAACAAAATTTGTCGCCAAACAATGTGATTTAACGCCAAGTAACTGTGGAATGAGCTACACTTGGGGAAAATAGGAAAAACCCTTTCAGCAGTTGTTTTCCTGGTGAAAATTGCTGTTGTCCGGACCAAAGTACCCGATCACCGGATGGTACATTTAATATCATTCTTACAGTTAAAATAATAGTATTGATATCACCATTTTTCTTTAATGCCAAACTTAACTGTGGATCCGATTACGAAATATTAGCTACTTTTTCTGACAAGGAGAGGGCCAACCTTGTTAATCACAGATTTTGATTATTTTAATATATGTTGTAGGGTAGAGGCCCCACAGTCTCAGGTTCAACGGATTTTATCCAACGCTCCTTAGTTCTTGAGAAACCGGGTTGTCTAATAGTAGTACACAACTTAAATGCCTACTTTGTAATGAAAAGAACAGGTTGGTCGTAGCTCAGTTGGTACGGCGTTTGTTCGCTGATCCGCGGGCACGGGTTCGGTACCCGAGCGCGCAACATTTGTTTTTCTCATTTTTTGTTTTATAAATATATTTGTAATTATAATTTAATAATTTTAATTAAAAATTTTAATATCATACATTAATTATAATGTTAACAAACTTAAATTTATCATTTTTTTTTTAAACTATTATTTCTCATCCTTTAAAGAGGTTTAAAAAGAAATTGGATCTATTATTGAACGATGAAAATTCCAAAATCGTGACAAAACCTGTTGTGGCGCCATCTAGTTTTGATAAAGTAAAAGAATATTCA
The DNA here is from genome assembly GCA_963932465.1 of Maratus speciosus. Lineage (NCBI taxonomy): Eukaryota > Metazoa > Arthropoda > Arachnida > Araneae > Salticidae > Maratus > Maratus speciosus. The sequence continues at coordinate 508,109,901 of OZ010787.1, read as the reverse complement.
AATAAAATAAAAATAAAAGCAGAAAGAAGATAAAGGGAAAAGCAAAATAATTGAAAGTGCAAGCATACGTATTACAAATTTAAAAATCTTTAATATGCAAAATATCGGTTGTAATTTAATTCTGATGCTAATTTTTAATATAATTATGCTTGCTACTTTAAAAACAGCATAACAGTATTATCGCATTGACTTCCTTTGTTAAAGCAATGCGTAAATGATGTTTCTTTAAAAGCACGAATTGACACATTTGTTCAATATCATTGCATCGATAAAGATATATGAAATACATTTTAAATGTGATTTTAAAAAAATTAACAGTTTTATGATGTTTTATACAACTATTTAGTTAAAAGTAAAAAATGAAATAGGTTATAATTGATATACTATATTATAAATTTTAATTGGCAATGAGATTATTAAATTATACTTACAAATATATTTATAAAACAAAAAATGAGAAAAACAAATGTAGAGCTTCCCGATATCGAACCCGGGCCCGCGGATCAGCCGGCAAACGCCATACCAACTCAGCTACGACCAACCTGTCCTTTTAGTTACAAAGTAAGTATTTAATTTATGTACTACTATTAGACCCCCGGTTTTTCAAGAACTAAGAAGAGTTGGATAAAATCCGTTGAACCTGAGACTATGGGGTCTCTACCCTACAACATATATTAAAATAATCAAAATCTGTGACTAACAAGGTTGGCCCTCTCTTTGTGAGAGATTACAACATAATAAATAGTTTCCTTTTGCATACCACATACTAGTTGCAATATTTTTCTATTTCATTTACATTTTTGACAGTTCTTATACACTTCTTATGCTTTCTGCACTGATTTCTACTTGTATGAATAGTTGGTATTGCATGAAAATAATTTTCCCGTAGATGAGACAGTGAGAGATTCATTTCTAGATCCAAAAAAAGTTTACCCCATCTTTTTTCCTCAAAATTATTAGAGCCGCTTTAGAGACAACTAATATATATGTACAGGGCGTCCCAAAAAGGAGGACGTATTTTTAAAAATGAATAATTAACAAACTAATAGAGTTATTTAAAAAATTCTTACAGGGAACGGATGTGTGAAGTTTGGAATATAGTTTAGAGCACTTTATCATGATAGTTCAAAATCTGACCGACAGATGGCGCTACAGCGCATTTTGGTGGCTATATGAACAAACGGAGCATGCGTGAAGACCAGACAGAAGTAGACGTGGCCAGTGAAAGTTCAGTAGTAACCATTTAAAGGGAAACCATAGTTGTCGTTGCGTAAATTCTTCAAAATAGTGTATTCGTTTGAAGAGAGAATTTTCATTGTTTTAGAATATCATCGACTGGGTGAGAGTTTCACATCAACAAGAACTAATTTCATTCTAAGACTTTGACATGTTATTGTGATGAATGGAGGACATATTGAAATATTGTCATTTAATTTTCAACTATTGCTGATAAATGCAGTAGTCGCAGCGCCATCTGTCGGTAAGAATTTGATCTAACATAATAAAGTACTCTAAACAAAATTCCAGATTTCACGCATCCCTTTCCTGAAAGAATTTTTTAAATAACTCTGTTCGTTTGTTAATTATTCATTTTTTAAATAGGTCCTCCTTTTTGAGACACCGTATATATGCATGCATGTAGAAAAATTGCTCATTTAATAGTACAGTATTTTAATTCTTAACAATTCTTGTATGCTTTAAATACCTTCAATTCTTTGCTTGCAGAAAGTACCGAAGTCGGTTTCAAAGCCAATTGCAATAGGTTTATCGGAAAATTTCAATTTTGTAACCATTGTTCTAACTTTCATACTGTTAAAATTGTATACTGTTTTGTTTGACACCAATCTTAGCAACGGATCCGATTACCGAAAATTACCCATTTTACAAGTGCGAAGAGTGGGTTTAACATAATAAATTGTTTCATTTCGCATATCACAGTTTGTAATATTTTTATATTTTCTTTCAACTTTTAACAGTTTTTGTACACTTTTTATTCTACCATGCAAAGAACTGGTGTTGAATAAAATTAAACGGTTTTTCATGAAGATGACACCTTGAAAGATCGATTTCTAGACCCAAATAAACTATAATCCATGATTTCCATTAAAATTGACGGAGTGTTTTTCGCAAAAACACAAATGCATATACAATAATTTCTGATTTACTAGTATAAGATAATTGTTAAGTGTGGGTTCATGTTTATTATTGTTGACTGGAACTTGGCTCGTCACACGCGATGTACATATTCTATTTTTACTTATTTTGTGGATAATCTAGTTCAGTTTTTGTAATGAGGAATATAAGTTAGTTGCCGTTTCTTTGTTTTCTTCGCATATTTTGAAATGTACAGTTTATTAAGAAATCATAAGATCACTTTAATTTTTCAAATTATGAAATAAATAAGCCTTCTAATTATGATTTAAATAAAATATGTTGTTGCGAGATAAGTTTTACAATTAATTTTCAACATATTTGAATAATGTGATAAATCATAAAAATGATTGAATTATGAGAAATAAAGGAAAAATACACTGCTAGCAAATAGTTAAATCACTTCTCCAAAAACAAAAACACTATAGAAATTAATATGCTATCGGTACTTAGTATTTTCGTATAACTTGTAAAATCCAATCTTTCGTTGAATTGACTAAGTCCTTAGGTTCTGTTTCAAGAATATTGTGCCATTCTCGTACAATAGCAACTTCCAACTCATTCGCGGAAAAAGCAGTTTATTATTAGCATAAACCGCACAACTTGAAGTACCCCAAATATTTTCCATGGGTGTTGAGTGGGATTCGACTGAGCTATAGAAAAACATCAACGTTTTCTTTTTAACCCGGGAGAACTCGCTAGTGAGAATGCCCAATTGCTTTTCTTTTACTTTACATTCATATAATATCAACTTTTTTTGGTTTGCTTAGTACTTTTACTCACAAAATAGGTAAAATAATTGAAAAAACATTTTGAAATTTTAATTAAAATGAAAAATGATTTAAATAAGAGTCTTAAAAAAGTACGACTGTGAGAGAAAATCTCATGCAGCGAGTTCTCCCGGGTTAAAATCATTTTTGAGTGGATGTAGGTGCATGAAAAGAAGCATTATCCTGATGAAACATCCTCTCAGCATCACCTAATAAACACCCAAAAGGTATCATATGATCATATAGCAGAGCTTAAAATTTTCTAGAGTTTACACTCCCGAAATGCACTGTAAAACAGACAACACGTCATGATGAAACGCTCCTCAACCGTTATGGAGTCTTTTCTCATTTGCCGATTGAAGTATTCTTTCCGTTCTATCCTCAAGTCATGTAAATGGTATTTGTAACAATCTGCGACAGCAAGATTCATTTTGATTCACCAGAAAAATATAGTTTGTTTACACTGATCGTCCCATGACATGACATGTTAAACCCATTTTAACCTCCTCTCTTGATGATGCTTCAATTTTGTTTTGTTTTTGAATTTTCTTAAATTTGGTGTTAGAATTGGATTTCAGAATCTTACAAGCCATGGCATGGAAATTTTTTGCTTACACGTTTCGAGATTTCACGACTCAAAAGACATTTTTTCGTAGATTCTTGAAAAACTTGTCAGTTGTCAGATCCTGTCAACGGAGCCTTTTCTCATTTTTCGATTGAAGTATTCTTTCCGTTCTATCCTCAAGTCATGTAAATGGTATTTGTAACAATCTGGGACAGCAAGATTCATTTTGATTCACCAGAAAAATATAGTTTGTTTACACTGATCGTCCCATGACATGGCATGTTAAACCCATTTTAACCTCCTCTCTTGATGACGCTTCAATTTTGTTTTGTTTTTGAATTTTCTTAAATTTGGTGTTAGAATTGGATTTCAGAATCTTACAAACCATGGCATGGAAATTTTTTGCTTACACGTTTCGAGATTTCACGACTCAAAAGACATTTTTTCGTAGATTCTTGAAAAACTTGTCAGTTGTCAGATCCTGTCAACGGAGCCTTTTCTCATTTTTCGATTGAAGTATTCTTTCCGTTCTATCCTCAAGTCATGTAAATGGTATTTGTAACAATCTGGGACAGCAAGATTCATTTTGATTCACCAGAAAAATATAGTTTGTTTACACTGATCGTCCCATGACATGACATGTTAAACCCATTTTAACCTCCTCTCTTGATGATGCTTCAATTTTGTTTTGTTTTTGAATTTTCTTAAATTTGGTGTTAGAATTGGATTTCAGAATCTTACAAACCATGGCATGGAATTTTTTTGCTTACACGTTTCGAGATTTCACGACTCAAAAGACATTTTTTCGTAGATTCTTGAAAAACTTGTCAGTTGTCAGATGCTGTCAACTTCTTCCTTACAGATAATTTCATTTTGCTTTGAAAATCTTTTTTAATTGGGACATTGTGATTGGTAGTTGTGATCGCTATCTTAACTTCATATTTACAAATAATGTTAACAATGTCAGTTTTAGAACTTCTCATTAACAATGTTATTTTCTTTTAGATTTACCAGCGCCTTTATAAAACAGTTTTTTTGTCACCTCGTACCCAGATATTAGGTAGAGGAAAAGTTCTGAGAAATTTTTAATCTAATAGCTACCAGAATTTGTATCTTATATAGGAGCACTAGTGGTGTAGGAGTTGGGGAATTTCGACTCCAAAGTGTCTATTGAACAGTATAATTTGCGTGTATTGATCCGGCATTATTGGAGAAAAGGTCTAACGATTCTGAAAGCCGCCGATGAGATGAATGACGGTGAAGGTGCTAGTACGGCGACGAAGTTCGTTCTTCCAGCAAATTCAGAATCTGGCAGAAAGTTGTGGACTATGATGGTCATTACTTTGAAGAATAGTCCTTATTGCTTTTGTTGTTAATTTGCGCATAAAACCGCAATTTTCAGAAATTTCCCAGAACTTTTTGCTCAACCTAGTAACATTTTACCAGCGGTATCGTTAAGTAAATCGTGAATATCACAATAAATAACATGCAAATTTAGTCCTCTATTAATAATTTTACAAAATATTAACGCATGCGCTTTATGATGATTCTGATTTGAGATGTAATATGCAAGTTTTCACAGGTTTATTCTGATCAGTTCTCAACAGTTCCATTGTTTAGTTACAGAAAAAATGAGTAAATTTTATTAATATTTTATTTTATTTTTAAAGTTGTGATAAGCGTAGAAAGTGTTTTACTAACAATTTTAAATATATGAAATAAATTCGCAAATTATTTCATTATGAAGAATTCACGAATTCTTCAGTGGCATTAAAATTTCTTAACGCATTATAAAATAATAATTTTTTTAGACCTTTAACACCTGCAGTTGCTGTGAATTATTCTTTAGTTTACGGGATTCTGATAAAACAAAATGTACATTAATGGGCACGATATGTGACTTTACATAAAAATAGATAAACAAAAGTTTTGCAATGTGAGAAATTGTGAGAAGATAATATCTGTTAAAAAATGGAACACGCTTTGAATTATTTCATCATTATACACTAAAATTCATTTACAGCTGGTAAAAAATTAACCTCGTTTTAAAGAAAAAATGAATTAATAACTAATAAATAAATAAATCAAATACCATTAAAGAAATCAGTAGTTTTCTGAAAAAGGCAGAAAAGACTTATCCGAAACTTAGGATGGTAAATGTGCATTTTTTATATCAAAATCCTTGGAAATGATTACCCGTCTCACTTTTTATATCGTAAACATTAGAAATTTAAACTTTTCACGAATTTGTGATTGATTCTATTTCAAATGGTTTCCGAAGATAATGGAATAGTTTTCGGAATCATATTTAAAAACAAGGAAAAATCGAATTATTATAGATTCTTTATATATTTCTTGAAATATTTTACGAATTTTTTAAAATATTTTACCGTGTGTTGTGAGGGTTATGTCAATTATACAGGGTGCAATATGTTATCTATCGCCGACCTTTAATTTCTCAACCGTTGGTCGTAGACATATAATTCCAAGTACAAAAACGTTTCAAAGGGGGTAAATATTCATGTAGTGGAATTAGTTAAAGTAAAAATCAATTTTATAAAAATTACGAAATCTAACATTTTATACGGTCCCCCAGTCCCTATAGTTATATTTAGTAAAAGTTTACACATATCATAACAGATATAACACTAAACGTTTGACATCTGTACTACAAAAATTGACACAGTTATTAAATTTCAAAGCTTAAGATTTTTGCACATGTTTTTGTCTTTCATTGAGGGATCAGTTAAAAGATGAATTAAAGTAATTCGAGATGAAAATCAGGATGCAATGTCCTTTTTACGGTGAAACCACCTTTAGCCGGTATCGCCAAATAGGGGTACCATTAAAGAGGGTTGTTTTATCTTAAATTTTAAGCTGAGTTTTAGGGGTCGCATACAAAGCGAATAATGAAATACTGAAATTAAACAGAAAAATATTTGTCAATTTATTATAATATCAGAAAACGGTCTACTATAAAAAATGAATACATCAAACGCCAGAATCTACTAGCGATACTGCTCGGAGTGTTCTCCATTGGTGGCAATGCACAATTTCATCTAGAAATTTAAGCTAACTTTTATGGGTCGAACAACATTCAAACGTTAAAGTAGATAGAATCGACAACCGGAAAATAAAACATATTCACTAAGGACTAGATAAATGGCAGTGGAATGCAAACGACCAACCGAGCTATAACGAACATAAAATGGGGATTATGCAAATTACTATAGTACCGCAGCGCCACACGTTCGGGATAAAACACGAGCCATCTACCAGTGGACATGCTAGTCAGCGCTGAGATCGTGATGGCATGCTACGCATACATGCAATATGCTGAAATGATACTTTTTTATGGCGAATGTCAAAGGAATGCCAGAGAGTCTGCGAGTGTTTATTCAGAACGTTTCCCTAAGGATCTACATCAAACACATGAAACTATAACTGATGCATTGCACCATATTAGAGAGACATACTCTGTTTCACAACGACCCAGAACAAGTAAACGGGCAAGGTGTAATATTCGAGTGACACCGAAGGAGATGCTAGCATTCGCCCTTTTAATTCATTAACTGAGCACGGCGAAAATAAGCGAGGCATGTGGTCAGCATGTCTGGTATTTGTTACATGCACATGATGCTCATCCATACCATCCGACACTGGTGCAAGCATTGGAGTTTTGTGACCACGCAGAACAGTTCGATTATTGTAATTTCATGCTCAACATCTTATAGGAAAATCCGTCGTTCCTTTGCGATATTCTGTGGACAGATGAGTCAATGTTTACATGGAGTGGCATTGTAAAAGTGCACAATGTACATTACTGGTCTCGGGAAAACCTCCACATCGCCCGCACAGTGCGACAGGTGTGGTGCGGTATATGGGGAACCTAGATTGTTGGATCCATCTTCTACGATGGGACCTTAACGGGCGATCGTTACCTGAATCTGCTACAAAACACGGTACGTGACTGGTACGAAGAGCTGCCTCTCCGACATGCATGCCATGTGTGGTTTCAACGGGATGGGGACCTCTCCGCATAAAACATCAAACGTCCGGATGTATCTGGCTTCCGAATTCGATCAACAGATCCTTGGATACGGTGGTCCGATAAAGTGGCCACCGCGTTCGCCGGACTCGACTCCGATGGACTTCTACCTCTGGGGTTACATCAAGACATAGGTTTATGTGACTGGGACCACTTCTCTGGTTTATCTGAAGCAGAGCATTATCCTTTATTGTCGCACAGTTTGCACACCTACTGTAACGTGTCCACGACTCAGTACCGTCCCGCATTCAATTGTGCATTGCCACTAATGGAGAACACTTTGGGGAGTATCTCTATTAGATTCCTGCGTTTGATGTATTAATTTTTTTATAGTAGACCGTTTTCTGATATTATAATAAATTGATATTTATTTTTCTGTTTAATTTCAATATTTCATTCTTTGCTTTGTATACGACCCCTAAAACTCAGCTCAAATTTTTAGATGAAATAACTCTCTTTGGTGATACCCCGATTTGGCGATACCGGCTAAAAGTGGTTTTACTGTAAAAAGGACATTGCACTTTGATTTTGATCTCGAATTACTTTAACTCATCTTTTAACTGATCTCTCAATGAAAGTCAATATCATGTGCAAAAATCGCAAACTTTGAAATTTAATAACTGTGTTAATTTTTGTTGTACAGATGTCAAACTTTTTGTCTTTTTACACATATCTGTTATGATATGTGTAAATTTTTACTAAATATAACTATAGGGACTGGGGGACCGTATAAAAAGTTAGATTTCCTAGTTTTTATAAAATTGATTTTTTACTTTAAATAATGCCACAACATGAATATTTACCTCATTTGAAACGTTTTTGTAAGTGAAACAATATGTCTACAACCAACGGTTGAGAAATTAAAGGTCGGCGATAGATAGCATATTGCACCCTGTATATTTAATATATAAACGAACTCTTGAATATATGCCTTTTAAAATATTATATTTTAAATGGCTTTTAAATAGGTTGCGCTAAAACATTGTCTCAATTTCCTGTGAACATTTAAATGAAAAACTTTTTCAACGCGGTATCATTGTTTTAGATGGAAATAACTCAAGTAATTACTCTCTGATACTTTATTTGAAAAAAAAAATAGTATCTCCTTATTTTTTTCTATTTTAAAATTAATGTATGCATTGACTGTCAGATTTAGGTATTTGTTTCGATTAGTTTTATTTCTTTTACATAGGCACAAATGCACGTTAACTTCCGGCAATCTCCTAACATTTAATGAAAAAAGGAAAGAGCACGTAAAGCAATAAAATAATGCTTTTTAAAATGTTTTTCCTTTCATGATCATGTTTTGGTTTTTAAATCTGATAGTTAATTTTTCATTGTTAAATCGCGTTCTGTAGATTTGTTTGTTAAACTTTTTCTCGATAAATTTTCATTTAAAAAACAAGTGTTTTTTATCCTGGTATTTAAATAGTTAAAATAGCGTAAAATGACTGTTATAAGCTAAATTATTTTCTAAGAAATCCTTTTTCTAATATTATTTCGGCTTAAAAATTGTTAAGATTTTATAATACTCTAGTACGATTTTTATCTTTTTCTTTTTTACAAATGAGGAGTAACATTAATCGTGTAAAAGAAAAAAAAATAAAATTCTTGAACATTTACTTTAAAAAAATGATAAAATGTTTAACGGACAATGACGTTTATTACAGAAACTATGAAGAAAAATATTTCATTAATCCCTTGAGTTCTAGCCCTGTTAGCGGATGTATGTCACCAGCCATCTGTGATGCCGCATCTGACAGATTTTTTTTTTTTAATTTTTAATTCACACCAAAAAAAATAATTGGTAATTTTCTTTTACTTTATTTATGGAAAATCAATCATCTTTTAAAGTAAAAATAAGAGTTAAAACTTTCCAGTGGGAATTCGAAATGTCTAATTAAAAAATCAGCCAGATATCATGAGGTACGCTGCGTACGTCATTGTCGTAAAGGGCCAAAATAGCATGACATACGCTGCGTACGTCATAGAGCGCAAGCGGTTAATATAAAAACGAATAAAATAAATATGGAAGCTTTTCTTTTAACACAAGAAACATTTATGAAAGTTTCATGCAACTAACGACTTTTCCTGTGCAATCTTTTAGGAAAGTACAAATTAGAAACCTCAGAAACCAATCCTTAATCAAATAGTGGAAATAAAATATCTTTTCCTAAACTTGTGGACCGCAAGGGAACGCTTTTATGTCAGAACCCTTGCAAATGATTTCTCGTCCCACTTTTAATATAGCAAGCCACGGAAATCTATTATTTTCACAACTTTATGATGGGCTCGTCTCAAAATGTTTTTGAAAATAACGGAAGAGTTCCTGGGGATCATAGTTAAAAAAGAAGACACATTGAGTTTCTGAAAGTATTTTTCTATATTAGGACAATTTGTTTCAATATTTAAAAGAAACTTTTAAAGTTAGTTTTACATGTATTATAAATGAACGCAAGTATTTTTATTTATGCTTTTTGTAATACATTATATTATAAAAGACCATTAGAAAATTCAAGGATAAATTATTATCGGAATTTCCTATAAAAATTCAATAAATGATTTTTATCCTGGTATTTAAATAATTAAAATAGCGTAAAATGATAGTTATAAGCAAAATTATTTTACTGTGAAGTCGTTTTTAGAATTATTATTTCGTCTTAAAATTCATTAAGTTTTTATAATGAATCTAGCGCGTTTTTTATCGTTTTCTTTTTAACAAAAGAGCAGTAACATTAATTGTGTAAAAGAAAAATACGTAAAATACTTGATGATTTACTAAAAAAAAAAAAAAAGAAAGAGAAAAATGATAAAATGTTTAATGGACGATGACGCTTACTACAGAAAATATGAAAAAAAATGTTTCATTAATATAAAAACGAATAAATAAATACCGAAGAATTTTCTTTAATAAAAGAAACGTTTATGAATGTTTAGTGTAACTAACGACTCTGGCAATTTCCCCCTTTTCTCATGAAATCTTTTAGGAAAGTACAAATTAGAAATCTCAGAAACCAACAGCTTTATGAAACTCGTGGAAATAAAAATTCTTTTCCTAAACTTGCGGGTTGCAAGGAGCACTTTTATGTCAGGACTCTTGCAAATGATTTCTCGTCCCACTTTTTATATCGCAGACCTTGGGAATCTATTATATTCATACGAGGGTGTATCATTAAGTTTTTCCCTCACATAGAAATAATTGAGTGAAAGTTGTGAAATTGCTACATTGTATGAGTCCTGTTCTATATAGTCACCGTGCACAGTAACACATTTCTGCAAACAGTATTTCAAAGACAGGGGGAAGGACGTATTCCAGGAGGCGCGATAGTAGAACCAAAGAGGGTCAATTTTTTCTAACTTTTACCGACCTCCACATGTGACATACTGTAGGAAAGTCCTGTGACCACTTATTCATGCTATGCACCTCCCGAGCCCCCTCCCCAAATTTGCCCTCTGGGGGGCACTTTTCTAAATTTTGCGGACATCATTCATGCCCCCCGGCGGGCAAATTTGGGGGGAGGGACAATTTTTTTTCAATATTTCAGAGTATCTTTGAAAGTTATGTTAGTTATACATGTAATATATATATATATATATGAACTCAAGAATTTCTTTTTATGTCTTTTGAAATATATTATATTTTAAAAGACCATTAAAAAAATAGAGGCTAATTAATTTTCTGAATTTCCTATGAAAATTTAAGCGAAAATCTTTGTACCGTCGCGGTATAAATGTTCCAGATGTAAAGAAAAGGCAGTCGTATGGAACTATTCCCAGGTACTTGCTCTCTGACGCTTCACAAAAAAACAAAAAAGAAAAACAAACAACAACAACAACAAAAAAAAAACAATAAATTTGATTCCCATGCTTTTTTTCAGTTTTAAAATTAATGAATGGATTCACTGTGGGATTTAGATACATGTTTCTTAGCTTTTTTTAAGATTTTACTAAGGTACAAAGATAACCTAACTTTCAGCAATTACCTCAATTTTAATGAGAAAATGAAAAAGCTCTTAAAGCGATGAAATAAATCATTCCTAAAATGTATACTTTTTCAAATATTATGTTTTGTTTTAATTATCTGATTCTTATTTTTTATGGGTAAGTAGTACACTTTAGATTTATTTGTTCATCCCTTTTTTTAGTCTAAGATGCTTCAAGTAAAAACTACGTTTTTTCATCCTGATATTGAAGTAACTATAACAACGTAAATTGACAGTTATAAGCATAATTATTTTACGGAGAGTAAGCTTTTACACTTATTATTCTGTTCTGATTTTTTTCAGAATGTCGGTATTGTTTTCTCGAACTTTTCTTTTTACAGAAGAAAATAACCATTAATCATGCAAAATAGAAAGTTGATTGATGAACTAGTATTTTGACTTGTATTATTTGTCCCCTTAAAGATTATCCTTTTTTGCACGACTTTCACTTTCACTTTCACTGTTTTTTTTTCCTGCAAAAGTAGAGAATGTTAATCGTGCAAAATATAAAATTTTACAAGAATGTTTTGTCAAAAAATAAAACTTTACTGAGGAAAAAAAAATAAATACAAAATAATGATAAATATTTTAGCTTATGTTGATCTTTTTAAACAGAAATCATGGAGAAAAATATTTCAGTACTATAAAATTTAACTGAAAAAATACGAAAATCCTTCCTGATATGAAAAAAAAAAATATTATGAAAATTTAGTTTAACTTCGTAGTTACTTATTTAAGTTCTTACTTAACTAACTTTATTCATGGTTCTGGAAACTTTCTGTTTTTCTTTTGTAATACTTTTTGTAAAAGTATCAGTTAGAAAACTCAGAAACCAATATATTTCTAAAACTGTCAGAAATAACTTTTCAGAAACTTATGGGCACTAAAGGGGCACTTTTATATCAGAATCCTTAGAAATGATTTCTTGTCTCACTTTTTGTACTATAAACCTTGGAAATCAATACTTTTCACGACATTATGATTGGTCCTTTTGCAAATGGTTTCTGAAAACATAGTTTCCGGAAACATAATCAAAAACAGGGATATATTGAGCATTTTTGTAAGTTTTTTCTATATTAGGACAGTATTTTACAATATTTTACCTTGTGTTTTGAATTTATGGCATTTCTATATGTAAAATATAAATGAACTCCAGAATTACAATTGATGCCTTTTGTAAAATATTGTTATTTAAATGGTTATTAAAAAAAGTTGATGCTAAACACTTTCCTGAATCTCCCATGAGCATTTAAGGAAAAATATTTTTATCAACTTGGTATTATCGTTTTAGAGTCAAATAAAATGAAGTCCTAAGGAAATATTTTAGATAATAACTATCTTATCTTTACTCGAAAAAATATTAACTACACTTTTTGACGATTTTTTTAACCTCTTTTAAAATTAATAAAGTATTATTCATTGACTGTTAGATTTGGGTATTTGTTTTCTGAGCTTGTTTCTTTTACGAAGGCGCAGCTGCAGTCTAACTTCAGCAATCCTCTAAATTTTAATGAAATAAAGATTTGTGGTGAAATAGGTCTTACACTTTTTATTTCGGCTTAAAATACATAAATTTTTTACTATGATTCCAGATCGTTTTTTCTTCTTTCTTTCTTTCTTTTTTTTACATTCCAAAGATAGAATGTAAGAAAAATATGCATATTATATATATATATATATATATATATATATATATATATTATAAGGGATAAAACTTCATTTTGAATTTGCATATTCACAATTATAAATGATCATTTGTTTTGGTTTATAATGGCTATATACAGGGTGTCCATAATTATATGTCCCTACTTAAAAGTTGTCTACAGACAAAACTATTGTTCAGAGAGTTGTGAAATTTTCTGAAAAACATAATAAAGGCGTGGGAATTTGTTTAAGTTAAAAAAAAAATATAAATAAAAATAGTTCAAAATTTCGCCACCAGAGGACGATTATTAATAAATTACGCATTTAGCATTACGATAATTTAGCAATTTTATTTATTAACTTAACCTTATTTTAAAGACAGCATTTCACATGTTTCTAGCATTTCTCAGAAAATACTACGGTCAACTGTGGAAAATGCTATCGTACGATTCCAGATGGTATCTAAAAATGATGAAAGTCATGCAGAACATGTTTGATTATAACAAAATTTGTTAAACTATCGTAAATGTATGCTAAATCTGTAATTCGTTAAAAAACGGCCTCCTGATTTTTTTTTTTTTTTTGGCTCAAACAAATCCCCATACTTTTATTATGTCCTCCAAAAAATTTTATAACATTCTGAACAATAGTTTTGTCTGTAGACAACTTTAAAATAGGGTCGATTAATTATTTACATCCTGTAAATAAAATTTCTAAACTATCGTAATGCTAAATGTGTAATATATTAAAAATAGCCCTCTGGTGGCGAAATTTTGAACTATTTTCATTTATATATTTTTTAGTTTAAACAAATTCCCATCCTTTTATTATGTTTTACAGAAAATTTCACCTTTTTATGAACAATAGTTTTGTCTGTAGACAACTTTAAAGTAGGGTCGTTTAATTATGGACACCCTTTATATATATATATTAGGGTGGGTCGAAAAAACCGAAATATTTATAATCGAAACGTAATAGCGCGGAAAAGTTGCCTTTTGTAAAAAAGATAAAATGCGTAAAATATTACACCGATTGGTTAATATCTTTTACCGCCGCAAGGGGTCCAAATTTCGAAAAAATCGCAAAAAACATACTTTTAGCAATTTTTTTTTTAAATTATCCAAACATACTTATTCAATTTCTAATAGAGCTCAATAGCCACGCCAAGATATTAGTAATGTAACATTAACATTTCATTTTTGTGACATCGTTGTTTTACCGCCACAACAGGGCCAAAATTTCTAAAAAAATGTTAAAAATTAAAGTTTTTCATTTTTTTAATTTTCATAACTTTTGTAATGTTTTCAGATTTTTTACATTTCTAATAGGCTGGGAAAGGCATTTTATGTTGTTAATTTCATGCACTTTGTTAACCATGATCACTGTAATTCTATTAAAAAAAAAAAAAAAAATTGTTCAATGATAGAAACACCTGCAGCTGCCTGCACGTAAAATTAATTTCTCGCTGCTAGAGGGCCACGTTTCACTTTGTTCGTTTTTTTTTGTAATGTACTCCTTTTACTCTATACTTAGATGGCCCTAAAGATAGAAATATCTGCCAGGTTAAAGAGGTGGCAAAGTTTCATCTTTGCGAAGTCAAGGAGGAACATATCTCTTTGTACTAGAACCAGGTCTGAATTATTTTCGTCATTTGACTCCATCGTCTAGCAAGGCGACTTCTATATGCAATGACATTATAGTTTTTTGAAGAAAAATGAAATCCCGACTGGAATAATAATTGCAGTTGAATTTCGCGGAACTGTCTTCAAAACAGGATGCAAAGTTGGTGTTATAGTAGGATTAGTTGAGAACAACTTTTAAAAAAACACTTTATTGGCTTCCTTGACCTCACTTCAATGAGCTTCCACTGAGACATCTTTTCAAAAATCTTGATGACCAAAAACAGGTTCTCTATCATATTGTGGCCCAACTGGTTGATCTCTTGCGATTTGCGAATTATTACCAATTGCAAAATTTAAGCCAATTTAATCTGATCACCTAGCTGTTGATAAAGATGATTTGTCAACTGACCAGAAGTATATGTCTGAAATATTGCAAGCTGTTTCAACACGCGTGTATACAATTGACCTTTTTAGCTGAGTCCCTGGACAAATATTTCATGCAAGGTGGTTCATTACTGCTATTCGAATTTTGAGACTACGTTGGAACAAAGAAACCCTCTTCTTAACTTGTCATACTCTTTGAGTACATCCTGAAAATCTACTGCATCAGTTGGTTCACAATTAAATGAATCACTCATGTTTTCCAGAATCTGTGCACTATAGTTAGTAACTTACGTTACTTGACTGATAATCTACGAAAGATTATAGTTCCTGTATTTTCACGAAATGACTATTTCGCAAATCATACAAATAGCCTCTTTGGAATGATAGCATATGAAGAGAACATCAGGGCCCCAGCCATGAAGAAAATTGCAAAAGCACGAAGTTCTGTGGACTAGAATAGTGCCATCCGTCAATTTATCATAGCAGACTTCAACACTGAAGCTTAAAATTGCATGGCTTTAGTCTACAGACAAAACTGAAAACTAACGGAACCACCTGTTATGGTTTCTTTATCGACTAAAAACGCTGGTGAGTTTAAAATGTTCGATTAAAGATACCAGCTATTATAACTTCCCTTGTCCCACTCAATCACTAGAAAGATGCGTGAAATTATTCATTGAAGCACTGATAAAGTTTGTTTACTAGAACAGAGGGAGGATCACATCTGATCAGTTTTGGCCTCTCGAGAAATAATGGCTTCATCTGAAAGCAAGTTATATTATAAAATTCATTTACATTAAATTCTTCTTCATTTTAAGTTTATTTAACCCGTTTCGGTTAAACATCATTAGTTTAATTAATAAAATACTAAAACATATTGCTCATTTTATATAATTTTTGTAGCATGAATTGGCTGTTATGAAGTAAAACATCAGTAGATGAAGCGATCGTCAAGAAAAATGAATGAATTAACTTTATTTTCAAGTCTATTACAAATAGTTATAAAAAATTGTGATATATTAATAGATATAAAGTAAAATTATTTATTTCTAGACATATTATAGAAATTATAAAAATTTAGAAAAAAAAAATGAAAAATTGATATTTTTGAAATTTTTACAAAAAATATGGTCTTTTTGCGGCAAATAAAGATATGATTTCATCATAATGAACATTTACCGGGACATTTCTCATATCTTCATGTAGCTATTGCGTTCTATTAAAAATTGTATTGGTATGTTTGGATAATTTAAAAAAAATGATAAAAAAACATGTTTTTTGCGATTTTTTGAAACTTTGGCCCCCTTGCGGCGGTAAAAGATATTAACCGATCGATGTAATATTTTAGAAATTTATTCTGTATTACAAAAGGCAACTTTTCCGCGCTATTACATTTCGATTATAAAAATTTCGGTTTTTTCGACCCACCCTAATATATATATATATATATATATATACACACACATGTCAGTGGTGGAAAATTGGCGCAGAGGTGGAGCCTATTGACATCACTAAATGTTTAAGGTATTATTCAGTTTAATAAAAACTCAGAATTTTGATCATTAGATAAGAGGCAAAATACTACTATAATTTAGTGGTGTCAATAGGCTCCACCTCTGCGCCAATTTTCCACCACTGACATGTATATATATGTATATACATGTAATAATAATAATAATTAATAATAATAATGATATTATTAACACTATTGATAATCAGTAATAATAACTAATAATAATTAATAATAATAATAACTTAATAAAATTAATCAATATTATTATTATTCATAATTATTCATAATTAATTATTAATAAATATAATAATAATAATTATAAATAATTAATTAATAAAAATAACTAATATTAATAATTACTATTTATTAATCATTAATTAATTTTAATTATTATGTTAATTTAAATATACATTAAATTACATTGATAAATTTAAATATAAATTATTGCTAATTTAAATATAAAATTCAAACCATGATTTGTGTGTGTGTGTATTTGTGTGAGAGAGTGAGCACTATAACTCTTTAAAGATACTTTCGATTGAGCTACCATTTCGCAAATGTGTTATAAACCGATGTCATTTTAAAGAACTGTATACATTTCTGTACAAATAGGCCATCGGATAGGTAATTATTCCGTTTCAGGTGCAACTCTTAATATGGAAAACTTTGAAAATGTGTACTTTTCACAACTTTATGACCGGTCCTTCTCAAAATGGTTTCTGAAAATATACGGAAAAACATACGGAATAGTTTCCGGAAAAGCGATTACATTGATTTCTTTTTAAAAGTTTTTCCTATATTAAGACAGTTTTATTTTTAAATATTCTTCTGTGCTTTTTGAAGTTACGTCATTCACAAACAGTGGAAGAAAAGTATGAATATTATATATATATGATGATAATAATGGTATATAATAATAATAATAATAATAATAAATTTTATCCTCTTTTGAATAAAGTTTACTCGGAATTCGTACAGTGGTTTTTGAATATTTGGTGAATTTTACTAATGCGATTTTTAGAGCGGCCGTTCAGCGGCCGTTTTTTGACATAAATAGAAGGAACTCTGTTTCAAACTTTTAGCCTTTTTCCTCTGCGATTTTTCAGTTTTTAGCGGTTTTAATGCTATTTTCAAGGCCGTTTTTACGCGTTTTGCGCTAATTTTTTTTTTTTAATTTGTGGAAGAATTTCGGTTACAATGTCGATCCAATATAGTAAATTTTGTTCTCTGCTACTTTTGAATTAGTAACTTTTTATGCGAATTTTATCGCTTTTTTCCTTTTTTTTTTTGCGTTCGGAGGCGATTTTTCCGCATTAAAGGAATCAAATTTCAATGTTTTACCTCAATATAGTAAAATTCCCCTTTTTTCAAGGTATTCTTAGAACGATATTTGAATTTTTCAAGAGTTTTTATGTGATTTTAGAGTTTTTGCGAGTTCGTCGGCGATTTTTTATATTCGTAAAAGGAATCCGTTTTCAATCTATTAAGCCAGTATAAAAAATGTTGTGCCCTCTGTCACAATAAAGTTTACTCGCAATTAGCACAGCAATTTTTGAATTTTTTGCGAATTTTGTATGCGACGTGTAGAGTTCTTTGAGTTACTCGGCAATTTTTTAATATTCGTAAAAGAAACTCCGCAAGAAACTTTTCACTTAATGTAATAAACTTTTTCCTTTCCAATTTCTGATTTTTTAATGATTTTTAGCGCGATTCTTAGCAATTTCTCGTGCTTTGCGCGATTTTTTGGCATTCCAGAGAGGGTTTGGCTTCTCACAATAGAAAATTTTCTCCTTTACATTTTTTTAATTTTAGCGATTTCTTTATGCAACCTGTAACGTTTATTTACGTTTCGTGGCGATCTTTTGTACAGTACTAAAATGAATCAGGTTTCAATCTTCTAGTTCAACATAATAAATTTTTTCGTATTTCAAAAATGTTTATTCGAAATTCATGATTTTGAATATTTTGCGATTTTTAATGCGTTTCGTGGGATTTTTCCACGGCCCAGTGCAACCCAAGACGGGGGGGGGGGGGGGGGGAGGGGTCAGCAAAATTTTAGCTACTCTAGAATTTTAGTTGATGCCTTTTTAAAAACATTAATTTTAAAATTGCATTTTAAAAAGTTGAAGTTTATTTTTCTGTATTACTCTATGAAAATTTAAACGAAAACCCTTTTGAAAACGTGGTATTATTGCTCGAGATGCAAATAAAAGGGAGTCGTATGGAAATAAATTTTTCAAGCAATTACTCTCTGACGCTTTGCCGAAAAAAATAATGCATAAAAATTTTTCCCTTTCTTTTCTTCTTTTTAAAAAATAATGAATGCACTGACTGTCAGATTTAGATATTTGTTTCTCTTAGCTTTATTTTCTTTTACAGAGGCGCAACTACAGCCTACCTTCCAGCAATCCTCTCAATTTTAATGAGATAAGGAAAGAGCACGTAAAGCTATAAAGTTATTCTTTCTTAAAATGTGTTTTATTTTTATTTTTTCAGTGACCATGTTTTGGTTTTTTAATCTGATTGTTTGTCTTTTTTATGGCTAAGTAGTATAGTTTGGATTTGTTTTTTGACCGTTTTTTATTTTTTGTCTAAAAACCTTTACTAAAAAATAAGAGTTTTCTATCACCGGTATTTAAATAACTAAAACAGCATAAATTGATAGTTGTAAGCAAAGATACTTTATCGTGAATTAGTTCTTACAGTTTACACTTTCTATTTCATCTTAAGAATGAATAATTTTTTTATTGTGACTTGAGTACGTTTTTATTTATTTATAAATTATTTTTTTTTTACAAACGTGCAGTTTATTAATCGGGCAAAATATAAAAAATAACTTGAAATAAAAAATTAACTTATACTGTAAAGAAAGTCAATGAAAAAAGTAACGATACTTTTAATACCATAATTTCCGGTCTATAATCCGTGCATCAATCAATGATGTTTCGGCCCAGAAATTTTATTTAATAACTGAAGTTAAATATTTACGGCGATTTAATAAGTTACATTTTATGAAATAAGTTTACTGGGTCCGAACATAATTGTTTGATCCGCTGATTTTAAGCCGGAAATTACGGTATTTGCTGACTTTTTCTACATAAAATATGATATTAATGAAAAATGCAAAGATATTTTATTAACAAAAATGTTACATTAAAGTAAAAAGGTACTGAAAAAGATTACGGAAAAATTTTCTAATATGGAATAATCCTTTGCGTTTATTTAGTCGGTACTTTGTAAGTACTTCCGGTTCTGTAATTTTTTCTCTTTCTTAATCCGATGTGTTGCATTTATTTTTTGATTTTTGAGGGAAATATAAATCTAATTGTGTTTTACATTAAAAAAATATTTATAAAAATATTTATAAATATGAAATTACTTTATTTTGTTGCAATTATAGTATGTTACCTTTGCAAGAGAGTAACGGCATACAGAAAATAACATTAGATTGGTCGAAAAGGTTATGGGCAAAAGCCTGGGAATTATTACAAAGGTAATGTGTCCTTACTTGCCTAAATCTTCGAAGCGAACTGAACCAGGTGAGTTTCGCAAAATTCTGCAATGTGGGTTGCTACGGTTTGGACACGAAGGCCCGATTTGAGCATACGACACTGAGACTATGTCACCATTTCACAGTAGGACAAAATCCCGGAAAGCTGGTCAAAAGTTGAAAAATAAAGTTACTGGAGTAGACTCTCTCATAACTGAACTAATATAGACTGGAGTAATCCGGATATGAGAAAAATCCGACTAGGATAAAGGAATATAATTTTTATTAAAAACGTTTATTTCTCTTTTTATTTCATTTACATGCTATTTTTGGAATTTTATTTTGGAGTATATAAATTTATTTTTTTAAATATTGCATTAAATTTGTTTGTTTTCTTCTTCGCTCCATTTTCTGATGATCTGCTACCTCACGCCAATGCCTCCTTATAATTTCGTCAGAGGGAGTTTATTCGCTGTAGTGTTTTACGAATCGAAATGCAGCGTTCATAAAATGAAATTAAACATCTATAACATTTAGTGTCAAATTTAAAAAGTAAAAAAAGAAAAAAAATCATAGCTCTAATGCTTCAAAAGCTTCCTCCGAATAAACGCACTTCTCTTCCAACGAGTACTTTATCAACACTGTTTACATTCAAATCTCTTCTTTTACGGAAGTTAAAATTTCTTTTCCGGTTTGGTGGTGGTCTGGATCACTCTTTCCCCACTCAAAAACTTCTTTTTCTATGATGTTTTCACAGCCAGAAACTTTCTTTACTGCATTTCTTAAATCTAGGTCTTCGGAATTTTCAAAACTTTCATTGATTGCTGATAATTTATTTCAAAACATTTTTACATTATAATTCAAAGACTGTCAATTGGGCAAATGTTGGAAGACGCACAAGAATCGTGCAAAAAATTGATTAAAATGTTCTCGACAAGATTTCTCGCGAAATACAATAAAACGAAAACGATGGCAGATGTGTTTTTACGGATTTTAAACGCATCAGGCTCTTTCATTTTGAGTTTACTGTAAATTACGCAAATCGGTAGGACTAAATTACGTAAATTACTTAATTGTTTTGTAACTTTGAATTTTAACTTTTGAATCATAATCAGCATCCCCAAAAACAACTGTATTTCATGAAAAACAAATTTCATAAAAAAAAACCCGTAGTTTCATGCAATTTGAATAATGTATTCATATTTTGGCCAGCTTTTCGGGATTTGGCCACACTGTGCATTCTTTTATAAAAGCGCTCTAAATTTTAGAAAACGCTGCATATTATCAGTGTGACATTGTCAGACGCATTTCGCCTTATGAAGAATTTCGAAGCTGCTGGCGGGAGGGGGGGGGGGGGGGGTTGCGATGAAAATAAAGCATTTGTACCAAAATATTTCAGCTTTCTTTTATAAAAGCATTATACATATAGAAAATGTGTCATATTCTCAGTGTGCGATTTCAATGATGCTATTTTCAAAGGTAATATCATTTGTCAGACATATTTCGTCTTATGAAGAATTCCGAAGCTGCTGGCGGTGAGGGTAATGAAAATAACGCATTTGTATCAAAATATTTCAGCTTTCTTTTATAAATATTCATTCTTTTATAAATTTATGTATTTTGCATCCGCTTTTAGGATTATTGAGAACAGTGTTACATAATATCTACAGGTAGTATGCAAATGATGTCATAATCGTGGAATTGCCGCACAAACCCAGCACAAATCGGTTTCTGCATTCAACAAACTTGGCAAAAAATATTACATGTAATAATCAATATGCCTAAATTTGTTTGCATTATACTGAACATTATTGATATTGAAGATTATTGAAAGTTATTGATTCTGAAAATCATATAGTTTACAATAACTCCATATTCTAACAGAGGCCGTTCATTTACATTCGTTTCAAATTCTAAAAACGGTATAGAGCAAGGGGATCTGCTCCCCGTTCCTGGTCCCTCTCAAGTCCTTACGCCTCCGATCCAGACGGCCCAGAGGCCGCCCACGAAGACTCCGGTCTTCGGCATGCGCACTGCCTAGCGCACGTCACGCAGCCTATCTCCCAAACGAAGAGACGACCAGTCGAATGCAACTGTTCTCACCAGCCAGCAAGAAAAGCAAAGTGGTCCCTTCACTTGGTCCCCCCCCCCCGTGCACCCCAGCGACCCGATTAATAATATTGTTGTCTGTCAGATTTTTGGTAATAATTACATAAATGTAAATCGCATAATTACTTTTTATAATGCGTATTTAAAAGAGATGATGAATTAAAAATTACTTAATTGATTTAGAGAAACAAAATAAAAATGAAGGTTCTTGTTCACCCACAATAATGCAGTAGTTTTTCAGTCAACATTACAGACATTTCACGAAAATTTGCAAAAATGTAATATCTCGGAAATTAATTTAAATTTTTTAATTATGTAAGTTGTTACGGCATCGTAAAATACTTGATCATATGTGCCGTTAATTTCATTGCCGAAAGTTCCATATTCTAGGAGAAGTTGTGAAATACAAACATACATTCAGATTTGAATATTATAAAAACTTGGAGTTGATTTGTCTGAACCCCTTCTATGTATGTAGTAAACATAGACTGGTAAAAAAAAAAAAAAAAAAAAAAAAAAAAAAAAAAAAAAAAAAAAACGGTTTATTCCCAGATTTGTTTCCAATAGACCCGGTTTATTTCCAGGTTTATTCTCAAAAGAACCAGTTTATTCCCCAAAAACCCGATTTATTCCCAGGTTTAAGGGGTCTTAGGACTCTTAAAAAAATTGGAAATAAACGGTCAAGTGCGAGTATTATTCGCGCTCAGAGGGTTCCGTAGAATAAATATATGAATTTGTAATTCTATTAATAAAAAAAAAAGTTACTAAAAGAATACCAAGACTTTGTAAAAATCTATACAGCGTAGGGATGGGTATAACGGTATACTAGAAAAGTGTAAATAGATATACCATGAAAGATCAAAGAGATATGGAACCTAAATAATAACAAATTAAGCTATTTTGTATAACTCATTTTTTAATTTTATCCTACTCTGTTTGTGACGTTTTAATTCGGTACTGAAAGTAAAAGCAGTGCATAATTAAACTTCATTTGGCATTTCATAAAACTAAATTCAGCTTAGTAATAACCTTTCTTTCTATAGTGTAGCTGAAACAAAACCTTCGTTCAAAGTTTAAATTTGGCATTATGCTAAGCGCGCTTCGAAAGGAGGTCGTAAAGTTGCAACGCCGCCTTGGTCCATGCCACGTTTTTCCAGATAGTTTCTTAATTAACTTTTAAAGCCAATCGAGGTGTATTGAGAGATCCACACATTGCAAACTATTCGCGAATCCCATAGTATTTACTATGTGATTCATTCTAATTAAGGGAACGCCGCTTTGGTCCATGCCACGTTTTCCCAGATAGTTTTTTATTAACTTTTAAAGTCAATCTAGGCATATTGAGAGATCCACACATTGCAAGCTATTCGCGAATCCCATAGTATTTACTATGTGATTCATTCTAATTAAGGGGAATCAGAACTCTTAAAATTTTAAAATTTTAGAAATTTAATTTTTTTAGATGTTAACCTCCTATCTTTTCTGAACATTTTGATATAATTGTTTCCTTGAAATTCCAATTAGAACAGAGTTATGGCTTTTAGAATTATACTCGCTCAATAGCTGAAGCGGCATTTCCGGAATTTTGAAATCATTTTTCTCCAAATGACGATTTTGGGCGTAAAGCGCAACATACCTCAAAAACTTCTGAATATTTTTTCATGAAATTTTCAAAATATATTATATTTCATATTAGACTGTATAAACTGAACCTAAAGTTTCTTTTTTATTGTTAAATAAATATATTTTTCAGCTAATTATACTGTTGAAAATTTCAAAATTTTGTATTAGCTACATACAACTTCGCATTAAAAATATAAAAATGCTTTAAATACAAATTTATTTAGGTTCAGGGTAATTATTATAATCTGAAGCATAGGTACCAAAATTTACATTCTAGTTACAATATTTATTTTGTAATCCTGCACGTAATCTGTTATACGAATTTTCTGCTCTACAAATGTCTGACAGTTTCGAGCCCCCTATAAATACTAATTCTGAATCTTGCAATTTTTTAAATGCATGAAATGAATGAACACACTTATATCTTTCATCCCAATTAAAATTGTGTTTTAAAATCATATACATTTTAAGACATTAAATGTTGAAAATGGTCTTTTTTCCCCCTTTTTTCCAATTTTTAGAGTTCTGAGAACCCTTAAATTAGACTGTTTTTTACAATTTGACGTTTATTGCTTTATTAACTGCTATTGGACATTACATTACACATATATATCATTAAAAGTTCTTAACTAGGGTTAAAGCCGATTGTACATAGAGTATGCCTCCCCTGTCAGTATGTATATCCAAACCGTCCTTATCTTTAAGGTTTAATATCTCGGCTAATTACTGACGATTTTTTTCGAAAATCATTGCCAACAATGCTTTTATACTTGTGCTAAGTTAGGTAACTCCAGCGCTGCTCATCATTTTTGCTGAATTCCCGTAAATCATTATTTGTGTGTAACGGAAAATGCGATTTTCTCAAAAACTATGAGACCTACGGTAATCGCTACAATTTTACTGCAAGGTTTAAATTAACGGCTACTACCTCTAATTTTTTCTTAATTTTAGTTTCAGTAGATTCGGAATTAGATGGGGGGAGGCATATTTTTGCACTACATTTTCGAGAATATCTTTGAAAATATAACATCTAAATCTAAAAGGAATGTTTTTATCAGTTCAGCGTTATGAAAGCTTTCACACGATATAAAAAAAAAAAGATTTTTTTTTCAAGTAGCTTAATTAGCCCCTCTACATTCTTACTAAATATATTTATGAATGTTTAATAATCTGAAAATATGTGGGTCAATAGTCTTTATTACTTCCCCCAATTTGAACTTTCCACGTTCCATAGTTTAAGAGTAAAATGGCTGTGACAGACAGACAGACACAGGAGTGATCTTATAATGGTTTCGTTTTTACTTTTTAAGTACGTAACCCTAAAAATGACAAAAAAGACCATCTTTGACATTTAATATCTTAAAATCTATTTGATTTTAAGGCACAATTTTTAATGGAATTGAAAGATATATGTATGTTCTTTCATTTCATGTATTTAAAAAATTGTAAGATGCAGAATTAGCTCTAAAAAAGGCTCTATACTGTCACACATTTGTCGAGCAGAAAATTGGCAAAACCGATTACGTGCAGGATTACAAAATAACTTAGCAACTAGAAGGAATAAATTGCAACTAGAATGAAAATTGTGGTGCTTACTTATACTTCAGATTACAATAATTACCTTGAACCTAAATAAATTTATATTTAAAGCATTTTTGTATTTTTAGTACAAAGTTGTATTTAGCTAATGCAAAATTTACAAAATTTCAACAGTATAATCACCTAAAAAATATTTTTTTTGACCAATAAAAAGGAAATTTTAGGTTAAGTTTATACAGACTGATATGAAGCATATGATTCGAAATTTCACGAAAAAATATTCAGAAGTTTTGAGATATCGTGCGCGTTATGGCCAAAAAACATCATTTGGAGAAACATGAATTCAAAGTTTCTGAAACGCCTTTTCAGCTACTATTGGGAGGGTGTATTTCTAAAAGCCTCAACTTCTGTTCTAATGGGAATTTCGAGGAAACAGTTAGGGTAGGGGAGTACACAGTGAGACTTGGTACACAGTGACACAGCAGCCATTTTGACATATAGTTATTATAACTTTTTCTCTTAGCTGGAACACACACTGAACCACCTCATCTTATGCAACACGTGGATGTAGTTTCGGCATTCCGGTTACTCGTTCAACAAAATAGTAAGTAATTATTTATTTTACAGGGGTTAAAGTTACATAAACGTCCATTTTAGAGTTTATTTCTTTCATTATAGCGTATATTTACTTAACCAAACCTAGTTATATCTAATGATAGACTATGTCGACAAAACGACACAAGCATTTAAAGCTGTGAAATTGATGATAAAACAGATATGGCATCCATTTTGTTACAACGTAACGAAAGTACACAGTGAGACAAACAGTAGTGGTACACAGTGAGACGTGCCTCATTGTGTATCTACTATGTTGTTCTGATGTAAAAAAAGTTATTTATTAATAAAATAAGTTTTTTTTTCTCTTTCTCTCTATCTCTCTCTGTGTGTGTGTGTGTGGGGGGGGCGTGCGATGGCTAGTGAAATCTACTAAACGTAAGAGGCTGAAAATTTGCTTGAAGATAGACCAATGTCTGCCATTGTTCACCCGAGGCTCATATTTTTAAATTTTTTTAATCTAGAAATATTAATTAGAAGTCATAAACTGCCGAAAATTATTGATAGAGTATAGAAATGTATGATTTATGAAAATATATACATTGTCTCACTGTGTACCACAAGTGGTACACAGTGAGACAATTTTTGATACTCCGTCATTCCGCTTCTGTGCTTTTATAAATATTTTTTTTAAACCATTTATACATTAATGTGTAGTGTATTTGTGTAGCTTAAAGATGTAGCAACATTTTTTCAAAAGAATAAAAATCGTTGCCATTCGTTAAGTAATAATAATTTTCGCCTCACTGTGTACTACACTTCCGTATATCAAAATGTTCAGAAAAGATTGGAGTTTAACATAAAAAAAAAATTTCAATTTCGAAAATTTTAAAGCCTTAAGAGTCCTGAGACCCCTTAAATCGGATTTTTTCTATTCTTTGCAAATCTAAGTAAACCTTGGAAATAGTTGACGTTCGTTAATTCAGATTTGAAGGGTCGGAGAAAAAAGTCCAAATTATCCGATTTTGACTTTTTTTACTATTGAATAGTACTAAAACAATACTTATTCAACATCATAAAAATGTACCTTTGCTATAATACGAAATGTTGTCAATATATTAAATTATTTAAGCATATTACATTCTAAAATTAAAGTTATTCTAAGCACCTTTAAATACCTAAAATATCTTAACATTTACATAAATAGAATAATAATAAAAGAAATAAAGTATAATAAACTAAAATATGTACTGAACTGAAAATCTATTGAAAATAATTACTTTTTTGAAAGCAGAAAGATCAAGTTACATAATATGTAATTTGTTATTTTTATGTTTTCATTCAATCTTTCTTTTTCGAAAAACTATCTCAGTTTCTTGTCTTCTGAGGACTTTATTTGAATATAAATTTTCAAAATGTTGATTTAATTTAAGAAAGTTACGACTCGTCATCTTCCGAATGAGTATTTTTTTCTGTTTCTTTTCGTAACAGCTTTGATAATTTCTTCATTACTTAATTTCTCATAAATTACAATATCATTATCTACCGCTACATATTCAGGTAGTGTTACATTTTCGAAGTCGAATGTTTCTCTGAAATTGTAAAATTCGGGTATCATGTCTATGCTATCATAATCGTCTGTTTCAGCTTTTATACTCTACACAGGGCGATTCCAAATTCATCGTAAAAACTTTAAGTGTTGGCACAGAACACTGTGTAACAATCATATATTGTATATGGATGTATGGGCGTAAGTGACCCGTTGAGGCACAAACTCAGGAAAGAGACATGAAAAGGAATAATGATTCAGAAATATTCGTTTAAAGAAGATAAGCACCATTTGTTAATGGTACTTAAAAGAAAAATATAGATAAGGAGGTACTTGCCTTCGTCCGAAACAAGATCATTTCATAAAACAAATTTCAAGCATGGTGTATGTAAGAAGACAAAGGTAAGAAGATCTATTATTAAAAATAAATCTACGATTTTTAAGAAATGATCCAATTTCATTTTTCATTTACATTTTTCGCAGTTTTTTTGTACAGCAAAAAACAATTATAATATGCAACTTTTAGTTTGAAAGATTTTTGCATATTCTAGTTTAAGCTATTTTATAGTTTTATTTTTACCGCTATATTTTGTTTTCAACTGACTCTTCTTGATTGTCGACATATTTATTGAATACCTTTCCATTTTTCCAGTTTTGAGGCCACGATTAAGAAAGTTCTACTAAATATTTTTCGTTTGACGATGTAAAACAAAATAATTACTTAGCGTAATATAGATAATTGCATTATTACAATAATAAATCTTGAAACTGAGAAAACTAATTAATTAATTTTTCTACTTGCAAGGGCGTTCGTGCCATTCAAATTTTATTAAACAGTACTGCAATGTGAATTAGAGAAACCGGTTCTATTCCGAACAGAAGAAATGACTTGAGAAATACCAAGGATCTTCGGATAATTTGGCACTGCTTTTAAAAACTATTTAATAAAGATTGCTTTTGATATATAATTTGAGCAGGGCTGTTCATTTAAAAAATAAAAAAAGTTGACACAAAATATTTTTTACATTCTTCCCAATAAAAAATTAAGCAAACCCCCCTTTTTTATAACGATGTGTTATCGTTCCAATAAAAGTGCAAATAAAAGAAAGTCAAATGGAAATATTTAATGTAATTTCTCTGTGACGCTTTACTCGAAAAAAAAAAAAGAACGAATAAAATTTGTCCTTTCTTCCTTTTTAAAAATAATGAATGCATTGATGGACAAATTTAAATATTTGTTTGTCTTAGCTTTATTTTTATTTTTTTTTTACAGAGGAATAACTGCAACCAAATTTCGAGTAATTCTCTGAATTTTAATGAGATAAGGAAAGAGCACTTAAAGAGATAAAATAATTTAATATTTCTTTATTTTTTACAATGATCATGTTTTGGTATTTTAACTTGATTTTTCGTCAACGGCTAAGAAGTATTTTTTATTTATTTATTTAATAATTTTTTTTAAGTTTGTTTAAAAAGCCTCATTAAAAAATAACTTTTTTCTATTCTGGTATATAAATTGCTAAAACAGCGTAAAGTGATAGCTAAAAGCGAAATTATTTCATGCCAAATGAGTTTTTACACTTATTTTTTCTCTGCTTAAAAATAATTTATTTTATTATGAGTGCAGATCTTTTATTTCTACAGGCATAAAGATACATTAATCGAGTGAGATATAAAAAAAAGTTACAAAATTTTTCGTAAATACATGCCTTCATTAAAAAAAAAAAAAATCAATGGAAAAAACTATATATTTTTCATGAGATGTCGATTATTTTTATAGAAAATCTGAAGAAAAAAGCCATATTAAAAAAAAATGCATCGTAGAAAAAATACTGGAGATTTATTGACACGAAAGAAATGTTTACGAGAAATACATATTTGCCAGACATTCTGGAAATGTTCTCCTCATCTTCTGAAATCGCTTGACCAACTACTAACAGGATATATCAAAAATAAATGTTTCTGAAAGTGCCAGAAACGTTTTTTGTGAAACGTAGGGGTCTACCATCCGCAAAAGCTCATATAATTGACTCATCGTTGGCAGTTTGTGGAAACCGTTGACATGACAGTGTAGATACACCAACAGTTAGGAAACAGGGGCCCCTCTAATTTGGAATGTTATTAGGCAAACCAAAAATAATTTTGTCCGCGTATATCGAATTGTACGGATATCTGAGTAGATAACTGTTGGGCCACAGTTGGGTATTTGTTGGCAAATAGTTCGCTGGTCAATAGTATAGCAAAGTGCATTTTCCTTACTGTTGGCTAACATGGGATATCACAATTAGCCAATATGAAAGCACATTGGATTTGCGCTATTTGAAATTAACTATACCACATTTCAAAGAGAATTAAGGGGAAAGTGTGACAGAGTGGAACAGGGAGGAGAGAGTGGATTAACAAGTTGTGATGTCACATATATAATATGAAAACAATTAGAAAGGCAGTTTTTGTGAAGAGCTTTATTTAAGTTCACAAAAACTGTGTATTTTCATTTAAAAAGATTTGTTTTGAATTGCAACAGCTTGGTGTAAAAACACACAAGATCTTGACGATTGGATAGTATTATTGCTTCATTTGAAGAATACTTTGATTTTGTTTTCACTATTTATACTGCTCTCTCTCTCTATATATATATATATATATGTTTAATTAATGGTTTATATATATATATATATATATATGTGTGTGTGTGTGTGTATGTATATACACCGAAGAGTCATTACATTATGACCACCCTCCATCTATAACAATGAGCTTGCCCCTAAACAAAACAACGGCGCGTGCGCGGCTGATATTGGAGTATATAAAGCTCCCATGAATTGTATTTCAAAACATAGAGTGATTAGCGACTTAATGGGAAAAGCAGCAGATTTATCAGACTTTGATAAAGGTCAAATCGTTATGGCTCGGCGACTGGAAACGTCGATATCGGAAATGGCGCGTTTGGTGGGCTGTACACGTGCAGTCATTGTGAGCCCGTACCGAAAGTGGTGTATGGATAATGAAACGAAAAGCCTCCGGCGAGTAGTGTGTCACCCGCGGCGCATTGATTCTCGAGGAGAGCGGAGATTGTTACGCGTTATTCGTCGTGACCGAAGAGCTTCAACAACCGAAATCACCTATAGCTACAATAGAGGCAACCCAAACAGTGTTTCTTAACACACAGTGCCGCGTGCACTGTTGCGTAGGGACCTACGCAGCCGGCGGCCTAAGCACGTTCCTGCGTTGACAGCACGTCATAGCCAGCACTGCCTGCAATGGGCTGATGAACATAGGAATTGGACCATAGAATAATGGAAGAAAGTTGGATGGTCCGACGAATCACGTTTTCTGGTCCATCACATTGACGAGCGCGTGGAAATACGCCGATTTACAATGGTAACCCTGGCTCCTCGATGCACAGTTGGTCGGAGACAAGCCTGTGGTGACTATAGTATCGTGTGGGCGATGTTTTTATGGAACCCATTAGGGCACATAATCCACATAGAACCATCCCTGACGTCTGTGAGCTACCTGAACATCGTTGCAGACCAGGTGCATCCATTAATGACAATAATGTTTCCGGCGGGTTATTGCATATACCAACAGGATAATGCACCATGCCATACGGGTCAAATCGTCAGAAAGTGGTTCGAGGAGCATTCTAGTGAGTTTCAAATCACGTCCTGGCCTCCAAATTCACCTGACGAATCCAAAAGAACATTTGTGGTTCCACCTGGAAATCCCAATTTGTGCTGCCACGCTACCACCTCGCAATATGCGAGAATTTTAGGACCAGTTGGTTCAGCGCTTCGTACCAGATACCTCAGACTACCCATAAGAACTTTGTCGAGTTGATACCAGGTCGGGTGTTGGCGATTTTGGGAGCGAAAGGTGGTCCTATGTCGTATTAAACAGGTGGTCATAATGTAATGTCTCTTCGGTGTATATATAAAAGGTGTTTCAGTACCAGGTTTGCAATTTGAAAGTGGATGTAGAGTACACTACAACAACAAAAAAATTGTATAGGAAACCAGAGTCGAATTATTCAGTCAAAAAAAAAAGTTTGATTCAGATGAATATGACTCCGTATTTATCGTAATAACTTTAATAATAATGAAGATATTTTAAAGATATTAACACACCTGTCAACTTACCTATAATCTCCGTAAAACTGCAATGATAGCTTCTGTATCAGTGCAAGATGGGATAAAATCACAAAATTTGTAAGATGTATACACTAATGCTGGCGCACAACATGTAGTGTCAACTACATTACGAAAAGTAGATCATCTAAATTACTAATTGGTTGCGGATAGTGGCCAAAATATCTTTAAAACGTCTTCCAAAACATCTCGTAATATTGTCCATATAAGTTATTGGAAGCCTCTACCATCCGCAAACAATCAGTGTTATATTACACGATTCATTTTTTATAATGTATTCGGTATTATGTACGGTGTACCGACCAAGTTTCTATGTATTTTGTATGACTTAATCGCATTTTTGACAAAGTCTGCATGTCTACATACTCTTGTAGCATTGCACATAAATATCGTTAAAAATCTTAATATTAAAGTTATGATAAAAAATCCGGACTCGCATTAAACTGAAAGACCCTGCAATTTTGACAGAATAAGTAGATTGGTACTCTGATTTCCCATACAAAAATTGTTTGCTATAATGTGCTCGTCACCTCTTAAAGTTTGTAAAACTTTCATAGAAATGAGAGCTTGAAAGATCTTTTTTTTTTTTTTTGTTACAATTGTATCATAAAGTATCGCATGATACGCTGAAACAAAAGTAAATATTCGTACTTAAAAGAAACTTTATCGATAACTATAATTTTATTTAACTCAATTTCACGTATCATAAGTTTCATGAGAAATTGTGTAACAAATTGACGGCTATGTCATGCATGTACATAGCTGCAGACTTTACAATTATTTTTCAAATCAACAAAAATCAGACATTTTATTAAGTAGAAAAAAGTTAATTCATAGAAACATATAGATATAGATTCTAGCTAGATATTGATTTAACTATAGAAACCAGGATTGCAAGTGTCGACTCCTTTTTTTTATTCAGAAATTTTGCATTTATATTAGAAATTCTGAACAGTTAATTTTCGCTTTATTTAATGACCGATATTTTGATGGTACATAAAGTAAAAATTCTTGTTTCGGAATTCCTGGAATCAATGAGAATTCCTCAACTAACTCGTCTAAAAATAATAGTATAAAAAAGTAACTGGTACCAATCAATTAGTAATAACGTATAATAATTAATGCTAAACTTAAATCTTGCCTCCGGATTGTCTACACAAAGAAAATGTACGAAACTTGAAAATTTTCAACACTACAAATTTGGATTCCTGGGACATTTTACATTAGGGTACTAAATAGAAAATCCTTAGGTCAAGTAATTTAAGAATTAAGAAGATTTAAAGTTTGGAGCTTCTAATGTTAAATTCATTTAAAATAGTTTCAAAATATATTGCAATGCAAGTTGCTTAGACATAACTCAAAAACTAGTTGGCAAAATTAGCAGTAATTTTGGATTAGCATATTTCTTGCTTCTAGAATTCTATTTCTGTTAAAACATATATAGGTTACAATTCATATTGTTCCGAAAAATAATTGTGAAATTATATATATTTTGATATTATTTTTCGAAAAATACATGAATTGTACACTGTAAAAAAAACATTGTAGATTTGCCAGCACAAACTCGATCACAGTCGAATGTGCTGTATCTTTCTTTGGTTTCTTGAATATATAAACATGAAAAATACAGTAGTTGCGTAAAATTAACAGCACAATATGCTGGCAATTTTACGCAACTACTGTATTTTTCATGTTTATATTGTCAAGAAACCAAAGAAAGATACAGCACATTCGACTGTGATCGAGTTTGTACGCGAGATGAACAGTACTTTGTACTGTAAAAATATCGTTTTTTTTTTAGTGTACCCCAGAAATCTTTTATCAGAAATAGATTTCTAAAAGCTTCAAACATGCGAATCCAAAATTATAGCCCATTTCGCGTATACGTTTTTGAGTCATGCTAAAAAAGCTATCCACTTTGTCATCTGTTTTGTAACTATTAACCCTTTCAAGACGGCATCCTTTATACAAGTTCTCTTTGGTTGGCATCGCTTTTTTAATAGTTCATTTTACTGGTGAAATACCAAAAGAATGCTCTAATTAAAAAGTACAACTATTACATTTATTTATTAACGGTGCCAAAAACAAATTACACATGCACCTTTTGACGATGAATATATGCATCACCCATCCCGAAAGGGTTGAACACGGATTTAGCATCAATTGTTTCAAAGTTTAAACATGTATAATTCCTAACCTACATGATCTGACTTGCTGTTTGGTATATTAATGTTGTACCACATAATCAAAATATGATGTCAAAATTAAATGTTAGCTTTGAAAATTTAGGAGAGTGGGACAATTTCGATATGTCGACGACCTTTAAAGCAAAATTTGAATATAGGATTCATTAGAAGACGTTATTGATAATAGATTGGTATCAGTCACATTTTTATACAACGATTTTCCGTAGAATCATTGTAGGGTGTTCTTATTCTTTTTTTAAAAACTGAACTTTTTTTCTGTTATCTCGTCATTGATATAGGCATGGCGATCTATATTTTGCGAAAAGTTACGTCGTTCACGTACATATGACGGCTTATGCTTTATAAACGTTGGTCTAGCATCAAAAAAGCCAAAATGCAACTGTCAACATTTTATATAATTATAAAATTTTCATTAGACTTAAGGATCTAGGCCAAAAACATGTTTAAAACCCGGAGAAATAAAAGGTCAAACACCACATTTCGCTGAGATTATTTTTCATGAAGGGTATCAGACTCACCTTAAATATTTTTTCTTACACAGATCTCTTTTAGAACTACTACTTTTTACAAATTTCAATTCTGAAAACCTTTTCCTTTTTTTTTGTAAAGCTCATCAAAAACTGAGTTAAGTCTGTTTTTGGCAATTTTCACTAATTAATATCTCAAAAAGGACTGACTAAAAAAAAAAAAAAATCTGAAAACTTAGGATAATAAAAACTTTGTAAGATAAAGTTAAATTGTGAATTTTATGAGTGCGACTTAACTGGTTTTTAAAAACTTAACAGTTAATTAAAAATGCACCAAACCCTTCCCGGCCTTGTTCTTTTGTTCCAGATACATAGCATTACAGGTACTTTTTGCTCAGGTACGTTCATATTGATGATAAAGACAAATTTTACGCATTATTACATAGTTATACATAAAATTAAGCAATGTTCAAATATTCTAAAATTTCTACGGAACATTCTAAATAAAAAATGTTATGATTCGATGTGTAAAATAAATAAATTTTGGCAGTCGAAGTAATTTTAAATTACTAATAGGTTTGAATAAAACATAAAGTTTTAAAATTTTTTGTAAGATACGTGAAAAAACATTAGAACATAAGAGACATACGAAAAAAATCATTTTAAGGAGCAAAAATTATTAAATATGATACTCGTCTAAAAGTTTTTTCAGCAGCGATCATATAATTTTGCAGCAATGTTTTATATAATTTTTTCTCGATTTTAAATTTTAATTCAAATATTTTTAAAGAGGGCCCAGAAAGAATTTTTATTAAGGGTATTTAACAGATATTTTTAATAATATCATAACATATTTTTCTCTGTTTTTTAATGTGTGTGATTATATAAAAAAACTACCATTCTTTCATCGTATTTCAGCAGTTTTTAAACATAAAGTAACATTGTTCATCAAATCACCTAATAACATTTTAATCGATCTCGATATGACCCAAAAATGCTAGAGTTTTTATTTTGAGCTGGAGATAAGGGGTAAATTATAAAATAAACCTTCGATACAATTTGATATACAATTAAATTCTTTTGCATTAAATATTCAACAAAATGTTAAAAAAAAATAAAGAAAAAAATAATTTCACTAATACGAATAAAAGAAGTACTTTTAAATATCAAAAATGAGGCAAATATGATACTGGACAGGGGGTAAGGTTGTAAGGGACTAGTAACTCTGTTACAGATGTTCTCTAGTTGGTTTGAATGTAAACGTGGCGTACAACATAACTCTATACTAGGGACACTCTAATTTTCCGAGGTGCATTTGGTTTTTCTTGGAGTCTACAGTTTCACGGTTTACCTATAACCACATGCAAATTTAGGTGTCGTTGTTCAATCTGCAAGAATACAGTCGAGTGAAAATGAGATGCAGTAGATTTGGATTGGAATTTAGAGTTTGGTCGTTTCCTGCCATTTCAGCTTAGCGCGTTCCAAAAAAGTGAATTTTATGTGAGTTGGTTTTGATTTCACATTCTTCTGAAGTCTATATTTAAATAAGATTACTTTTATTACAGAGTGGAGGCGAAAATTATCAGGATCTTGTCTGTCAAACCTTGCCATGAAGTTTTAAATAAAGCCATTTTTAACCTTAGATTATCGTCATGACCTCTCATTTACATGGCGGACTTGCCGGGCACGCCGCAAGGTAAGGGGCAGGGGCATCTTTTTAAAACTTTTTTGAAGGGGGGGGGGGGAGCGATCTTTTGATTTTATTGTGCACAGCTGAGGGGCCCCTAATACAGATTTATTCTGACATATTTTTGAAATTAGCCTAAGTACTCGCTAAAAAGCTACTTCACTCTTGCGAAAACAGCCGCTCGCTAATGAAATTTTATAAAATATCTCGTTTTCATACGCTCTTGCTCCTTTCCTTATCTCCTGCCTAGTATCATATTTACCTCATTTTGATTTTTGAAAATACACATTTTATTAGCGAGATTAACATTTTTTCTTTAAGTCTAAGTCTTCTTTTTCTTCCTTTTTTTTGTTTTTTTTTTGTTTTTTGTTTGTTTGTTTGTTTCAACATTCTGTTAAATATTTAATGTAACAGGATTAATTTAATTGTATATCAAATAGTATTGGCAGATTATTTTATGACTTCCACCCTACTTCCATCTCAAAATAAAAACTCTGATATTTTGAGGTCATATCGAGGTCGATTAAAATGTTATTAGGTGAATTGATCAAACATGTTTCTTTATATTTAAAAACTTCTGAAATACGATGAAAGAAATGCAGTTTTTTTTTATATTCACACACATTGAAAAATTAGAAAAAATAAGATGCTATGATATTATTGAAAATATGTTTTTAAATTTTCGTAAAAAAATCCTTCTAGACCCTCTTTAAAAATATTTGAAATAAAATTAAAAATCGAGATAAAATAATATAAACTCCTGCTGAAACATTATATGACCCCTGCTGCATAAACTCTTAGTCGAGTATGATATTTAATAATTTTTATGCCTTAAGGTAAATTTTCCGCATGTTAACCTCTTATGTTGTAATGTTTTTCACACATCTTACAAAAAATTATTTTTTTTTTATTCAAACCTATTACTAAAAAGTATTTCGACTGCCAAAATTTATTTATTTTACATATCGAATCATAACATTTTTTGTTTAAAATGTTCTGTACAAATTTTAGAATATTTTAACATGGCTTAATTTTATATA
The DNA here is from genome assembly GCA_963932465.1 of Maratus speciosus. Classification (NCBI taxonomy): domain Eukaryota; kingdom Metazoa; phylum Arthropoda; class Arachnida; order Araneae; family Salticidae; genus Maratus; species Maratus speciosus. The sequence continues at coordinate 508,072,807 of OZ010787.1, read as the reverse complement.
TAACTAAGCAATAATGCGTAAAATTTGTCTTTATCGTTAATTTGAACGTAACAATGTAAAAAGTACCTGTAATGCTATGTATCTGGAATAAAAGAAAAAGAAAAAGGGCTGGAAGGGGTTAGTGCATTTTTAGTGAACTGTTATAGAAGGCCAGTTAAGTCTAACTTATAAAATTTACAACTTAACTTTATATTTCAAAGATGTTAATTATCCTAGATGTTAATTATCCTAGATGTTAAGTTTTCATAATTTTTTTTAGTCAGTCCCTTTTGAGATATTAATTAGTGAAAATTGTCAAAAACAGACATAACAGTTTTTGATGAGCTTTACAAAAAAAGGAAAAGGCTTTCAGGATTGAAACTTGTAAAAAGAAATAGTTCTACAGCTCATATTCAAAATATTAGAATAATTACTTTTTTTTCACAAACTGGAGATATCGTTTGGTAATTTAACATCTTTTAATGCAAATATGCAAACGATATTTTTATTAAGATCTTATTGTTGATTAAACTTATTTATTATCTTAAAATTAATATCATTTCTGAAAAGATTAATTGAAAAAAAAATTATTTTGAAAAGTCAAAATATTAGAATATTTATTCAAGTGGTTCAAAATATTAGAATATTTCGCATTAATTCTCCTTTAATTATCCCCAATTCATAACTGGTGGCATCATTGATTAAATTCAGACGATTTTATTTAAAATCGGTGTTCTTTTTACAGTTTGTTTGCTTTTTCGTCTTAAAATGGGTCGTGTGAGTGATATTCCTGAATCTATTAAACTTAGGATGGCTGATTTGTGTTAGCACGGTAAAAATCAATGTGACATAGCGAATTTTACACACTGTTCGCAATCATAATATACTAACATAAATAAATTAATAAAATACTAACACAATATTTAAAAAATGGAAAATTTCAAAATAATCGCCGAAAACTAAAAACATCTGCTAGTGTTTAACTTATGAAATTATGTTGTATAGATACAAAACATACTTTATCACTAAATAATATATTTTTCCAATCTTCTTCGCTCCATAAACGTCTTGATTTACACCAATTGAATCTTATACGTTTTTGTTTTGCAGTCATGAGAGATTTTGTTTTCGGTATACGAGATTCAAACTTACATTTATGGAGACGTCTTAATGTTCTCGTAGAATCTTCAACCCCTTCTTCTTTCCATTTTCGGTGCAAGAATTGCACACTTTTAAAACGGTTTTTCTTAGCTATACGCTTCAGTTTCCTGTCAGCTCTAGCAGATGCGTTTGGCTTTCGGCCGCCATTTCGACGATTATTCTGAAATTTTCCATTTTTTGAATATTGTGTTAGTATTTTACTAACGCTTGATTGGGAACAATGTGCATAATTCCCTATATAACATTGATTTTTACCGTGCCGATACAAATCAACCATACGAAATTTTATAGATTCAGGAATATCACCCACACGACCCATTTTAAGACGAAAAAGCAAACAAATTGTAAAAAGAACACCGATTTTAAATAAAATCGTCTGAATTTAATCAATGATGCCACCAGTTAATTGGTGATAACTAAAGGAGAATTAATGCGAAATATTCTAATAATTTGAACCACTTGAATAAATACTCTAACATTTTGACTTTTCAAAATAATTTTTTTTTCAATTAATCTTTTCAGAAATGATATTACTTTTAAGATAATAAATAAGTTTAATCAACAATAAGTTCTTAATAAAAATATCGTTTGCATATTTGCATTAAAAGATGTTAAATTACCAAACGATATTTCCAGTTTGTGAAAAAAAAAGTAATTATTCTAATATTTTGAATATGAGCTGTATAAGAGATCTGTGTAATAAAAATATATTTAAGGTGAGTCTAATCTACTTCGTAAAAAATAATGGCAGCAAAATATGCTATTTAACCTTTTATTTCTCCGGTTATTAAGCATGTTTTTGTCCTGGATCCTTAAGACTAATGAAATTTTTATAATTACATAAACTGTCGGCAACTGTATGCTGAACATTTTGGTTTTTGAATAATCTTGATAGGTATATAAAAAGTAAGTCAGTTACAGCATTTTCTATAAAACGCGTTTTTCACCCAAAAATGGCGGAGTAGCTTGTTAAAAATGGCCACCCACAAATAACTATATGATCGAAATTTTTTTTAATCATGCTTTTATACTCAGAAAACTATGAAGAAAACTTGGTTAAAAGATTAGGAAAATTAAGAATGTCGAACGACACCACCTTTGTCATTTGAAAGGGATTGACTTGTATACGTTGCCTGAAAATAATTTATGTGTTTCGAGCGCACGCGTAGAAAAAAATTATAAAACAGTTAAAAATATTTCGAATAACTTTCTTTTTGCATAAAGTAAAAAATATTATAAAAAATTGCGAGCCTTTATCGTATCGTATGAACGAGGCGGAACGTTCTGAACTACAGCTAAATTCTTGAATTTTAAAAACAAAATTTGTTTAAGATTAAAAAAAAAAAAAAAAAAAAAAAAAAAAAACACAAAAGCTTTTTCTTTTATGCTGTGAAATAAAACACTTTCATTCTTTTTTTCTCCTGATAAAATGCTCCGTCTATCTAACTCTGGATTGTAACAGAAATAAGCAGTTGTTATTCATATATATATATGATAATAAAGAACTGAAATGCTGCAAAAAAACTGAACTTGCAAAAATTTAAGTAGAACGGTACAAATTAAATATAATTACACAAGTAAAAACAAAGCAAAACAAAATATATTTTGCCCTTGGTGGTCCAGATTTGGTCCTGGGAATGTCTTAATAAATGTGCATGTTTAGAAAACATTTGTCCAAATGCATCCCTGGAGAAAATTATTAGAACACTTCTCACAAAAACAAATTAAATCGGCTGTAGACAAAATTATTTTAACATAATTATATTTTAAGACGTATGTAAAATAAAGAGGTATGAAGTTTATATTAGAAACAAATAAGGAAAGAAATTTTAAATTGAGATTCTTTTATGAACATTTTCATGAAAATGCAGGAAAGTACCCAGCCATAATTTTTAAACAATTCTAAGTGTTAACAAATTACATGTATTTATAATCCAAAGAAAACTGTCTTGCTCATTTTTATTAAAGAAAATGAAACACACACACACATATATATAGCTACAATTTTTATTGTTCATAAATAAAAGGTATACACCGTTTATAAGTTCCCATAAGCGTATACACTGCTTATAAGTTCGAATCTATACATTACATAAACAATAAATGTCACCAGCTCTGTTTTAGCGATACGTAGAACAATCTTTCTTAATTATGATGTGGATGTAGCTGCCCAGAGATTGTAAACAACTTCCTCAAAGTCTGTAATGCATAAATAATGCTAGCCGCTTACATAAAAGAAAAAAATATATTCATTGCACCCTAATAATTTTTATAATGTTTTGATTGTGCATGGAACGATAAATTATCTTAGATTAACTTTTTAACACATTTATTCAATTGGTAAATAAATCATGTTAGTTGCAATTTTCCAAGTGGGTGAAAAGTGTCCGCGTCAGGATTCGAACCAGGGATATCTTGGCTGAAGCCGCCAATGCTCTGCCAACTGAGCCATCCCGGACGAATCTGGTGTACCTAATTCACGCAGCTAAACTGTTTCGAATCCTGACCTGGGCATTTTTCACCCACTTGGAAATTTACAACTCATATGATTTATTTACCAAGTGAATAATTGCGTTAAAAAATTAATCTAATAAAATTGCGCTTCTGTAATTTACTGTAGTTCCATAACCTGTGATGCATTATCTAGTTGAATATCTTGTTCTTGTGGAATGAATTTTTCCCTTGCTCAAAGCAACAATTTGCCAAAATTTGTGTTCCTAAAATACCGTGTCTACTTTTATGTTAATTTTCTAAGAAATAATGATTAGTCATATATTGAGGCAATACAGCATTCCAAACTATAACAGAGATTTTTGTATTTTAATGGAAACGTTTCAATTTCTCCACAAATTATGCCAGTATTAACATATAGCTTTAGGCCTATAAAGATTGGACCGATTAGTAATAATGTCTAATAATATTTCATCCGCCTGAAGTTATACGTTAATACTGGCACAATTTGAGTAAGAATAGAAACATCGCATGGCGCCGTCAAAACAAAGGAGGATCAGTCATGGTCTGCGATGCTATGTCAGTTGACTATTAGAATAATCAAGTTATTTTTTCTAAGAAAATGAACTTAAAAGTCTACGTCCATATTATAAAAGCACATATTTGGTGTGTGGTTGCTTTTAGGAAGGGAAAAATTCCTTTTCCTATGCGGAATCTGAAGATGATTCATCGCGCCATGTACCACAGGCTACCGAAAAATGTTCCAATGATAATCATTTCCAATTCTTTGATTTTACATCACACACATTCCACCGATCCACCTCTTTTATTCGAACATATGAGCAGTGTCTTTATAATTATGACCAATAACCCTTTCAGAAGCAAAGTAAAAAAAAAAAAAAAAAAAAAAAAAAAAATTCAAAGTGACCAACAAAGTAAAAAGTACATAAAAAAATAAGTAAAAGCTTTTCTTCACGTACTGTTTAAAAGCAAAATTTTTATTTCAAAACACTAGTGTGAATGTGGTATTTGGGAATTATAATTAAGAGGGATATATTATATACCACCGCCCTTCAAGGGGTTAAAATAATTTAATATTATTTTTTACTTCACAAGAAAATATGTAATTTTTTAAATAAAATTGAGCAAGACATTTTCGATTATAAATACATTTACTATAATGTATATCAATAGTTAGATTTTTACAAAGTTTATGATTCTTTTCATTTTTGAGTGTCATTATGATTTTGGGCAAAATTATACTTTTATGAAAAATTCGCATTTTAAATTTAAGACTGTAGATCCGTTAGATTTCGTTTTTTTCCCTCCAAGTTAATCCTAATGAACAGAAATACGTCCATTTTCTTAGAAAACGTTACGAAAAAGTTTATATTTTAGAATTTTGATTTTGGTATGCGCTCAAACTAGTTGCTTTTCACTGCCATTTACAGTTCTCATTATAAACAACTTTAAATATTTCATTTTGTGTGAAACATTTAGAACGTGATAAAAAATAAGATTGCCTCGGAATAAACTGGGATTTTTATATTTCTAATTGATAATTAGAAAATTTTAAAAACAAGGGCAAAATCTAGTTTTGTTTAGTAATTTACGCATTGAGATAAAAATAATTTATTTCGGTTAATGAACTAAATAGATATTCTTGATATAAAACATATTTTTTTCACTTTCACGTTTCACTTCTTTCCATTTTGGAGGTGATCAATCATTCCACAAGAAGTCACACCTCATTGTGATGAATCAATGTGGAAAGTCTTTGAATCTAAGAATGTCTTAAAGAGTTAGTTTCAAAAAGTCCCAACAGTTTTTTCACACCTCCGACATTTTGAAGGGAAATGCATCTTTTTTATTTGGACAACAGAAATCAAATTTGTTTCTGTGTTCTACTCAATTAAGGGGCCGCTGCACTGAAACTCCCAGAACTCGAAATTCCATGTTAACCTATGGGAAACTTTCAAGCACGTTGACTCATTACCTAATATAATTATTAAAATACCGTTTACACCATCAGAAAGTAGACGTCAGATGCGATGATGTGCGTTTTTAAAAATTGTCTCCGTAAATTTTAAGTATGTTTAAGAAGATGATAAGATTTCATCAAATGGAAATTTCACAGTCTATAGGGATTTTTTATGTACTTAAAATTTACGGAGATAATTTAAAAAAACGCACATAATCGGCATCTGATGTCTACTTTCTGGTGGTAAAAACGGTATTTTAATAATTATATTAGGCAATGAGTCATCGCGCTTGAAAGTTTCCCCATAGGCTAACATGGGATTTCGCGATCGGGGAGTTTCATAGCAGCGGAGCCTTAAGGAACTATATCTTATTGTGGGTATATCGAAACTGTACTCTACTATACGTGTGTTGTTTTACTTTCATTTTTTGTGGCGCAGTGATCTATCATAGAATGAAAAGCATTGCGCTAGAGCTGATTTGCTTGGACACATTCGTAAAAGCAAAGTTATACAGTATGGATTTCATTAAAAACGAATTATATGCTAAAATAAAAACGGTACGCTTGTTTTTCAAAATTGAAACTTAAATACTTGAATGTATTATAAGCCGAAAAAATACTCAAAAGTAAGTACAGTGCTGTTTTTTCTAATTTCCTTTATTAGCAATGTTTTAAGTGGAGGATTCGGACGTATTTGTGACTTCGCCTGAAAACTTACTGAAGCCATATTGCACGATGCTATTTAAATTTAAGCTGTGTAGAGGAGAGAAAGGGATGTAAGATGAAGATCTGAAGCTTCCAATATATTTTTCTGAACTCGGGAAGTGGATCTAAAATCTGAAACTGATTTGAGCACTTCTTACAACCTTTGTATTTGTGTTATAACAGAGAATATTTGAAATGTTTACATCTGTCCTCAAAGAATGAAAAGAAATGTTTTCCGAAGAAAAGTCATATTAGTCATCTTGCCCATCAAAGTTGTTAAGTTGGCGAATAAACAATAATATTTATCAAGGTAGTACATGTAAAATTTTATTAAGCACATTTTACAACATCCTAAAAACATTAATTGTTTATTCAAAACAAAATGTAAACTGAAAATTCACGAGCAAAAAGTATATTGCCAGGGTATGTGCCAAGCCTGATCTGCATTTCAACTAGAACAATCTGCGTGATCCCAAGATTTGCGCATGAAGCATTGGAACAAGATTTTATCCTTGTCTTATTGCTCACAGATAATGCAGTCTTCACTATTATAATCTTACTTAATTTTGTCATCTTCGTTATCTTGATTCACCGCCGCCATATTTCTTTGAAATAGGTTTATCAGTAGATTGTTTAGCGTAAAAAATGTACACTGTAAAAAAACGGACTAAATACGGAAATACTACTGGCAATCTAGACGCCAGTACTATTTCCGTATTTTAATGGAACTTTTTCCCGGTAAATTACAGAAAAGTGCCCGATTTTTGGGAATTTAACGGAAACTTTTCTGTAATTTACCGGGAAAAAGTTCCGTTAAAATGCGGAAATAGTACTTGCGTCTAGATTGCCAGTAGTATTTCCGTATTTTAGTCCGTTTTTTTTTTACAGTGTATATTTCGTAGGAAATTTTACGTTACAGTTGTATATTGAGAATATTTTAGGGAGCGAATGAAATAACTACATGTGAGTAGTTCCTTGCACTGTAAGTTCCAAAAATTATATCAATGCGCTTGAAAATCGAACATCGACGCACAGTTGCTCACACGTTTCTCTGTAGTAAATTTTTGTTAATGCGTTACAGGAACTGACTACTAACAAATGCGAAATATCACGTCGCCCACAGAAAGTGTTGAATACTCGTAGTCATTTATGTCTGTGAGAAATGCTGATTCCCCCGTTTTCTTTGTTTACGACGCTCTCTTTGCTGATTCTCGTGTTGGAAACAAGATATAATCAAGAAGATATATATCTGTTTTGTGATTAAGATAGTGACAGGATAGATTTTTAAGTATTAGTGGTATGAAACTGTGATATTATATTTCAAGTGTGCTATATACAAATCGGATACCATTTTACTGACAAGTTGGACACTCTTTTTAGAGGTGAGTTTCTTGCAATTGTTTTTACAATGCAAAATTTAGTAGAAATACTAGAAGTATAATTAAATGCTGAAAAGTTGGGGAAATACAAAGCTTACATAAGCTTATTTGTTAAAATGAAGGCGTCCGAAAAAATCGCCAGAATCTGTGAGTTTTCAACAGTAGTGAATACGAACAAAATATTTTTCAAATTGAAAAAAAAATCCGTTAATGATCTCATTACCATCGTGAATGTTAATTTTTTATGTTGTTAATTCAAGATCCATCGATCCACCTGAGAGAATTATTTTTTTTCTCCATGAGATTTAATATATTAAGAGACAATCATATACGTGGAGTGATAATAAACCTGAGATTTTAAATCAAACCATAAATGGCCAAGTCTAGTCGTATTATTGAAAATTCTAGTATATCCATAATAAAACTGTTTAAAATATTTCTAAGAATAATTTAGGATGTGAATCTGGTAGTAAAAAATATGGCATTACGCAACTTCTGGTTTAGAAAACTGTGTGCCAACCTGCTGTTAACCTCTCGGATATCGACAACATGATTGTTACAGTTGACAGCAGTTCATTTGAAAAAGTTTAAAAAGGGATTGAAAATTTCGAGGATGTCAAATAATTAATTACATGAAACTATCTTGACCGAATTTATTTTTCCCAAAAGATGTACGACAGGGAAAGCAAAATTGTCAATTCAAAGCGAATTAATTAAACTCCTAGGATAAATTAAGAGAATTGTTATTTTCTGAATTTGGGTTAGCATGTAATTCGGCAGAACTATTACATAACAGAAAAATGGAAGAAAGTGGGTCGGTTGATGGATGTGTTTTGTCATGATGTAGTATTTGTGTTATCGAGATATGAGTGAAGACTCTGCTCTAATTTATTATGTTATAAACGGCATAAATGATGCTATGTTTAAAAAAATCCTTTTTATCTGGTTGCATAATTTCATGAGTTTAAAGAAAACTTAAAATTTATGAGACGTTACACTGTAAAAAAAAAAAAAGGAGATTCTACTGGCAATCTAGACGCCAGTACTATTTCCGCTTTTTTACGGAAATTTTTGCCCATAAATTACTGAAAAATTTCCGTTTTTAATCAGAAAAACGGAACTTTTTCTGTAGTTTATGGGGGAAGTTTTCCGTAAAAATACGGAAATAGTACTGGCGTCTAGATTGCCAATAGAATCTCCGTTATTTAGTCCGTTTTTTTTACAGTGTACTATTACAACATTAAAATACTAAACTAACCAAACGAGAAATTGAGATTAAAACTAAGAGTAAATCTTTAACCCTTACAGGGGCAAGGTACTTCTATTTAGAAAATGCTAAAATGAGTGAATGACACCAGAATTCACATACAAATTTATTTCGAAATAAGCAAAAGCTTTTGTTTATGTACTTAGTAAAAGGAAATTTTTTATTCTAATATTCTGGTGCCAATGCGACATTTAGGGATCAAAATTAAGTCTCCAAAAATGAACCACCGCCCTTGAAGGGGTTAAACATTGAACTTCGCTGTTATAACTGTATTAGTGAAAACCATAATAGTCAGATTATATCCTAATCAAATATATAGTTAATTGTAATAAGAAAGATAAATGTCTTTTTCGTTTTCGTTGCTCGAAGTGTAGTCACAAATCTATTCAATGCACTAAATAGAAAGCTTTCTGAGCTAAATAAGCTTACCTATTCTCAGAGCTAAATTCTTAAAAATTTTAAGTTCTTTTTATTGAATTTAATTTTATTTGTGGACGCGTGTAGACAGAGAACAATTTTGAAAAAAAAAGTAATTATGACAAAATTAAAGAATATGTAAAATCAAAACCAACAGATATGTCTTCGATTTGGTTAAAAAAGAACTTTAGACAAGTTAGTTACTTCAAAGAAAAAAATGTTTTCTTTCATTGAATTTAATTTAATTGGTAAAGGCGGGTAACCAGAGAACAATTTAAAATAAAAAAGTAATTGTAACAAAATTAATGATTATGTAAAATCAGAACCAACAGGTATGTTTCTGACTGGGTTAGGAAAGAATCTTAGACCAATTGGTTAATTTAAAGCGAAAATTCGAAATTGACGATTCGAAATTTGAAATCCGCATTTTTGTGCTTTATGAAAAAGGAATTAACTTTGATTTAATTATTGGTACTTGTGTTATTCAACAAGATAAGTTAGGTTTTTTGCTACTAATGTAACAATACGTATATTTAAAAAAAAATTTGTCAATTTTTTAGTTAGTGTTATAAATGAAATGACTTTTGATTCTAAAGTTAAACCTTTTCATTTATCTTCATGCTCATGCTGTAATCAACAAGTTCTAAAACAAAACAAAAATTCAAACAAAAATTAATCAATTTCATTATTTTAGCACCAAAGTTACAGAATTAGAACTAGAGAAAGAAAAATTATTTGCCCAAATTAAAGAAGCTAAAAGAAAGCTGGAAGTGTTAGAAAATGAATTAATTGAATTAAAGAAGAGCTCGTAATGTCAGAATAAACAAAATCAAGAATCGCTGTGACATCACTAGTGTCCAAATTGTAAGACATGGAAGTTAACTTAGGACAAGAAATAAAGGAAAAGCAAGACATAGTGAAATCCATTAGAAAGTTAGAGAAGTGCATGAAAAACGGATGTCACAATTAGATAAATAATGAAAACGCACAGATCTATAAAAAGAAAGTTTAGTAAAAGGGAAATTCCATTGTAACAGACTAACAGTCAATAGAGGAAAAAATGGCCTGGCATTATTTAAAAAATAATAATCATGTAATTCAAAGATGGCTACAATTAGCATGGGATATTAAAAGATAAATTGATATACTTATTATGAATAAATTATTTAATGTAAATAATTATGATTAAAAAAGGGTATTGTAACAGACAGACAGGAATTACTATGCTTTTCGGATATTTTAATGCTTATAAAATAACATACCATTTATTATAACAAAAATATTTTTTCATTCAGAGGGAGTTCAGAAACATACATATTTCGCAAAATTTGACGCCACAATATAGTTATGCAAAATATGTAATTTTACCTGTAACAGAACAACATTAAATATGTAACAGACCAACAAATAAACACATAAAAAGAAGCTGTGCTGATTATAATGGATTTTATTGATTTTGACTATTCAACATTTTTCAAAATGCATTACAGATATTAAAAATAAAGGTTCAACACTATCAGAAAATATACATATTACCTATTTGATGTAAAAAATAAAATACAAAAAATTGTAACATGAGTTTGGGATTGCCCAAAAGCTAACAACCAATCCAAACAACTTAAATAGCAATTGGAGGAATCAAAAGAAGAAAAGAGTAAAAACAACCAAAAGAAAAGTTTAAAGAAAATAAGATAATTTCCTGAAAACTTACAACAAGAAATAACTAAGCGTAAAGATAATATTAAAAGAAGTAATCTTTTCAAAAACGTAAAAAAAAAAAAAAGAAATTTCACATATTCTTCTGATTTTGAAGATAAAGAAAAGGTGTACTACTCGCTCAGAAATGTAAGTAAACCGAATTTAGACATTGGAATAGAAAATAATTTAAAAAAGCTGACCGGAACAAAATGTCAAATAAGAAATAGATGAGTAATGCTTCTAACAAAATTAAACATGTCCATAAATGAATATAAGATTAATTCGAAGTAAATTATTGCGAAGATTATGATGTGAAAACACGAAATCAGATGTTGAGAAAAAAGAAAGCATGTGATAAAAAAGAATTTTTGAAAGAAAATGAAACTAAATTTGACATTTATCCCGAAAATGATTACTGACTGCGATAGCCCTACCGATTTTGTAAAATACTATCTAGATCGTGACAAAACTTTTAATTATGAAGAAACTCTCATACTCAGCAGAAATCATTCTACATATGATTACAAAATGTAAAAGAAAAAAAGAAAGAGACGAGAAGTAAAGAAGATGCTAGCGACAATAAAGCTGTAAAAACGAAAATGGTTTCATTAGAAGACGAATTCTAGACTCTAAAGATATATTTTGAAAATATAATTTCTGGACATGGTGTGTATGTGTGTAAGAGGGGGGGGGCGAAGCAAGATTTTTCTTCTCTAAGCAGTTAGACTTTTCTCATTCCCGATCTATTATTCTAAAATTTTAGACACTTTATATCATCTTTCCTGATTTATATGGATTTTAAATATCCTAAATCCATTTCTTGTCCGGTTAGAACAATTTTCTATCCAATAACTACTCACTTTCAGCGATTTTATAACACGTTATTCCTTCAAACGCTTCTAGCCTCATAGGCAACAATGGGCAACAATCAGTAAGTAAGCTACAAGATGCTTGACGAGCCAGCCTATATTACACTGGTGAAAACAATTAAAGGGACAAATGTTTTTTTTTTGCAATTTGAAAAAAAACTAACAAAGCAAATTAAACCAAACTTGGCCAAAATATCACCCGATATAAGACCAATATGTGGGAAAACAAAAATGGGCACAACCTTCACCCTAAATAAGGAAACTGGTCACGCGTCCAGCACAGCAGCTGACCGACACCCTGTCAGTCAGAGGAAAACATGTCTAATAGGGTGTATGATCACCTGTAACAACTACACAACTCTCGCATCTGCGTTTCATACTGTTTACCAGGGCTTTTATCAATCCCTGTGGCAACTGCATCCACTTATGCAAGTGTGGCACTGTGGCAATTGAACCAAGGCACCCTTGAGCTCATCCATAGTCGTTGCGGCTGGTCTTCGAGCTACAATTGATCGTTCAAGGGTGTTTCACACGTGTTCGATGGAATTAAAGTCAGGAGACATTGTAGGCCACTCTATTCATTGAACATATTCCGATTTGAGGTATTCGTTCACAAACTGAGCCCTATGTGGACGGGCGTTATCGTCCATAAAGACGAAAATTGGTCCATATGCTCCGCCGAAAAGTCTCACATAGGTTGTAAGGATCTCGTCCCTGTACCGCTGACTTGTCCCAGTACCTCTATCAAACACATGAAGGTCGGTACGCCCGTCTGCCATGATACCTGCCCAGACCATCAGACCATCTCCACCATACTGATCCTTTTCGACAATGTTACAGACCCGATATCGACTCCTGGGTACTCTCCAGATGAGAACACGTCTTGAGTCGCTGTCCAGACTGAATCGCGACTCATCACAGAAGAGAACCCGCCCCCAACTATCCTCTGTTCAAGAGAGGTGTTCTCGACACCATGCTAGACGGGACTTTTTGTGGTTCACAGTCAAAGGGATGCAGACTACAGGGCGCCTGGCATACAGAACACCTGCATTAAGTCTCTGGGTGACTGTTATCTGTGAAATGGAAGTTCCTGTTGCATTATACAGGTGACGAGACAGTTGTGTCGCTATAGCGGACCTATCCCTTTTGGCTAGAAGTCTCAAATAACGGTCTTCAGCCGGTGCTGTTTCCCTTTTGCGGCCTTGACCAGGTCGGCGGACCACTATTCCTGTCTTTATGAGCAGTATCCACAGAGTGGACACCAGATTTTTCGGAAACCCGAGGTCCTTACAACAGGTTGCCTGTGATTTGTCAGCCTCGAGTCTTCCAACATTCCGCCATCTTGTGGCATCATCGGGACGATGACGACTAGTCACACTAACGATGGATAAACAAAGAAATTTAAAAAAACAAGGATTGGGTTATGCTACGATGTTTCAAAACGTTCTTTTGTTACAAGCTTCGGCGCTCAAATGAGGCACCTCTGCACAAACGAGGTCGCAGCGCCACTGCCTTATGACGACACAGACCCACTGCATGGCAGATGTATCCGCGTGGAGCTTAGCTATCATCTGATACCTTATTTGCGTATAGGGATAAACTATTTTGTTTTGTTTTTTTTTCAAAAAACTGTTTGTCCCTTTAATTATTTTCACCAGTGTAAATGAGCCCTGTCCTTTCCGAAGCAGTGATGGAAGATGACTGAAATTATGTCTCACAAAAACTTATTCTGCCTGAGCAGAATAATGTATATTAACGGAAAACTACTCAGTATCTTAATATATAGTCAAGAAGTTTTAATATTCAATTTTATACAATTTTTAGCAAGACATGATATAAATACGTGTTTTCAATATAGTCAAGCATTTAAAATAAAATTGAATTTTGTGTGAATCCTTTAATATCATATGTACTTTATATGTTAGTCAGATGCATTCTGCACATTTTAAGCATGAAATCTGTATATTTTTGAAAAAAGGAAAGAGGCGAGAAGTAAAGAAGATTCTAGCGACAATAAAGCTGTAAAAACGAAATTGGTTTCATTAGAAGACGAATTCTTGACTCTAAAGATTTATTTTTAAAATAGAATTTATGGACATGGTGTATATGTGTGTAAGATGGAAGATGACTGAAATGAGGACTCACAAAAACGTATTCTGCAGGAGCAGAATAATGTATATTAACGGAAACTACTCAGTATCTTAATATGTAGTCAAGAAGTTTTAATATTCAATTATATATAATTTTTAGCAAGATATGATATAAATATGTGTTTTCAATATAGTCAAGCATTTAAAATAACGCTGAATTGCGTGTGAATCCTTTAATATCTTACGCACCCTATATGTTAGTTAGATGCATTCTGCACATTTTAAGTATGAAATCTGTAAATTTTTGAAAAAAAAAAAAAAAGAAAGAGGCGAGAAGTAAAGAAGATTCTAGCGACAATAAAGCTGTAAAAACGAAATTGGTTTCATTAAAAGACGAATTCTCGACTCTAAAGATTTATTTTGAAAATAGAATATATGGACATAGTGTATATGTGTGTATGATGGAAGATGACTGATATGAGGACTCACAAAAACGTATTCTGCAGGAGCAAAATAATGTATATTAACGGAAAACTACTCAGTATCTTAATATGTAGTTAAGAAGTTTTAATATTCAATTATATATAATTTTTAGCAAGATATGATATAAATATGTGTTTTCAATATAGTCAAGCATTTAAAATAAAATTGAATTTCGTGTGAATTCTTTAATATCTTATGCACTTTATATGTTAGTTAGATACATTCTGCACATTTTAAATATGAAATCTGTAAATTTTTGGTATTATAGTTGTATTGATAAGAGTCAGAATACTTTATAACAACAAATATCACCAAATATACCTATTGAAAAATCCTTAGTAGACATAAAATATTCTGAATACTCTCATAAATGAATATTACAGTAAGGCATTGGCAGTAAGTATAAAAGAGATTAATTTCAGTAGATTTTCATCAAAATTAAGCATTTTACATGATCGAAGTTCTATCAAAATTAGACACAATATAATGCCATGGTTTGAAAATAGAAGATAATTTATGAAAGAGAACTTTACCACACTACAAATGAAAAAGTTTAAGAGATTAATGATACATTGTATTTAGTATATGAACTTTTTCATATTGGAAAAGTGATCTATATTCCGATAGTTTAATTACTTCATAAGCATGTGTAGAATCAAATAATTATTCTGTTGGCCTAAGCCAACCTACAAAAAATTAGATATTTAGGAAATATTATATTTATGCGATAAAGTTTTTTTTTCATTTAAAAGGCCTTCTATATTCTAACACTGTAACTATATCTAAAGCGTGTGCAGAATAAACAAAAAATATTCTGTTGACCTTAACCAACCTAATAAAAGAAAACATTTAAAAGATTTAGAACATATTATATTTTATGAAAATTTTCATATTTTAAATCCATCTGCATTTTGACATTGTAGTTACATCCGAATTATATGTATTGTTAAAAAAAAAAATTATTTTGTGCTTCTTTATTTATTTGATTTGAATCGAAACATTTTTAATTACAATTTTCTTAAATATCGGTTACTAGCAAAACTCGCGGCTTTGCTCGCGTAATAGTTGAAATATGCCAAGTGGTATTAGTGCCTATTTTTATTAGAAGAAATTATACTGCTACGAATAATTCAAAAATTATTAATTAAGCCACAGTTCATTATTACAGTGTATTAGGCGAAAATGAGATTTAAATTAAAGAGAAGAACTAAAACTAATTCTAAATAAATGATAATTTAGAAAGTATTTTGAATCTTTTACGCTCAATTCAGTTTCATTTGAAGTTCTGGTTTTTTTAGAAATCGTTCTTAGCACGCATTTGCATCTTAAAAGTAACTATCATGCATATTAGCATATAGTTTAATGTTCCATCCCTCCCTGGTGGTTGTGTCATCAACATAAAACACAGCTTATGTTGGAACAGCCAGTCACCATCAATTTGACAACATTAATTTTTAAAATGTTTTGGTATTTCCTGAGATTCCACAGCAATCCTAAATTAGAAAGTTTTTGAAATGCTTTTCTCTCATTTTATCCCTTTAAATTGTGAATCTTTTAGAAATTGTTCTTAGAGATTTAGATTTAGTAAGTATCTACCATGCGAAATTATAAGTTTCTATTTTTAAAAATTCCATAGAAATTGAAATTTAGAAATTTCAATTTACGCCCCCTGAAAACATGGCCGAAATCATCGTATTTGAGATATAAAAAGTGGTATAAGTCATGCATTTCAAAGTTTCATAACTCGGTCAATTTTAATGTTAGTTGAATGGGACTTTTTTTTTTGTCTTACTTGTTAGTGTCACAGTAAATTCTTGCTAAATATCACTCATAGGACCGGGGGACCGTATAAAAATTAAAATTTCGTAATTTTTAAATAAATGTTTTTCTTGACCCAAATCGCTTTAAAAATAATTATTTACCTTATTTAAACCATTTTTGTAATTGGAAGTATGCATCTAGGACCAACGGTTGCGAAAATAAAGGTCGGCCAGATTATACGTGGGCACCCTGTATAAAAAGAAGAAACAAAGTAAATTATTAATGGGCTACGAGCCGAAGATGAACCAGGCTTTATATGCATCTATTCTAATCTGACAAAAGGAAATGAACAAGGTTTCTCGGCAATGGCTAGATCAGTTCCAATGAAATTTACAACAAACATGGATCTTAATAAGAAAAAAATATGTTGCCCGATTTTTAAAATAAAATCGGTGGCCTCAGTAATTAAAGGTCAAAGTTCTAACGCAAATCTTATGGCCGATTTCGATAAAAAAAATAATTTTAAAAAATCGCCCACGAAATTTTTAAGTAAATAGTATTCCACAATGTTAACGTAAGAATGAAACTTTATTAGTATCAATAAACATCAGTGTAAAACACCAGTTGTATAAAATCCAGTAGTAGATAACATTTGTTGCGCAACAATAATTAATATAACAATGATCTATTATTTGACGCGTATAAGTTCTCTGATTTTCATAGACACAATCTAACCTACCACGCTTCAGTTACCGAATCCTTGATTCAGCCTCATTTACTGCGTTACTATGAAACATCAAAGGAATTTCTTAACCTTCCAAAGTATTCTGTAGCTGATCAATTACATTACAGATTTTTTTGCATCTATCTAATACAGATTTATTTTTTCCATAAATGTATTTATATTCACTCATATTTCACCACGAAATTCAAGAGATTAGCCAAAGATTGCAATATAAGACTGACGTTATGGATTTTTGAGTAACTGTACCAGTGATAAGCTGTGTACGTTCATTTAAGGGCAATATCATTTTGACGAATGGAAATTTAAAGCTTTTTCAGAAACTTTTATGAAAAATGCGAAGTTTTTTATAAAAATTCAATTACACTAGTTTATTATACAGATATTAAAGCAGAAAATGCATTATTTTACAAGAAAAATATGTGACAGTGGATTTTTAAAAAGATGCGAGTAGATTGATTGCAAATTGGTGGAGCTGCCTACCGATTTTGAAAATGCCGTTCAGAGGTAAAAAAAAGAGATGCATAAACCTTTCAGGGGTGGTGGCATGACTATGAACTTAAATTTAATTCCCAAAAGCGACAATGGCACCGGAATTTTATTATAATTTTTTTCTGTTTATTTTGTATGTGAAAAATAGCTTTTTCTTATTTGCAAATAAATTTGTACGTAAATTCAGGTGCCAATCATTCATTTCAACATTTTATCAATGGAAGTGTTTTGCCACTGAAAGGGTTAAGGCTGTTTTCAAATACAAACTGGCTGCTTTCTGATGGGAAATTTTTAATAAAAATGATAAATAAATAGTCAGTTTTACTAAATTTTTAATTTTGTCATGGCATTTTACTTATTTTTTCGTAAAGTAAGTGTTTTTTATTTTGGAAATTTGATCCAAAGCGTTATGGCCCTTGTAAGAAAGCATGTCAAATAAAAGTACAAATAGTTTAAAATTGTAGGAAAAGTAGGGTTTTAAATTTTCTTAAATCTTTCAAAAAAGATAAAATTTTCAAATTTTACCATAAGAATTACATTTTTCTTTGCTTGAATCGTTTTCCTTCATAAGACCAATGTCAGACGGGCTATGAGACAACTCTATAGCATTGTGAATGGATAATACTTAAGCAAAAAAGCAGCAAAAAAGACGCCCGTCTGACATTGGTCTAAAACTAGATTACAATATGATATAAAGTTATTATAAACATTGAAATAAAGCAAAGTCCAAAAGGCACCGAGTTATCTTTCATAAATAGGAAGGTAATGCATTAATAAATGAATTCCATTTCGTTATTGGTAAGTACTATTTTTTCATGCTGGTAAATTACAGAAATTTTTCCTTTTGCGGTTGTCATCAATTATAACTTCTTTACTATCTTAAATATTTTCTTTAATCACGTAATAGTCTCATTCTATGTCTAAGCCGGCTTTTATTTAGTTACTAAAAAACTTTAACTGCCCAATTTTATTATTCTTTCTAAACTTAAAAGTGTTTTTTAAAGTGTATTTTGTATATTTTACGAGATATGATTGTTTTTCTGAAAACTTGCGCATGCGTAAGAAAAGCCATGGAAGCAACCGATTTTTGAAAAACAAATATTTGGTCGCATACCTGCTGGCGGAGATATGTAAGTGGTTATTCAGTGACCCTCTTTGGCACCTATGTCAGATATATATAGTGTAAAAGGAGCAGCAATTCATTTTGCTACTTATTTATAACTCTCCACTATTGCATTTAGTCTTTGTTTTCGGCCTAAAGTCTAATTACTATATCTGGTGTTGGCCCATGACTTTCACTTCATTTGACCGTGCTGTTAGCACTGGCAAGTTTCTTGTCAGGCAAAAAGCAACCAGCAATTCGACAATAAAGGATAAATATGTCCTCAGGCATTGTTAATAGGTGACAAAGGAAAGAGTTATATGTTTAAAATGCAAAGATTCTCAAAAAATAACTGTCGGAACAAATGGGTTAATCAAGTAAAATATTTACGCAATGAATTCCTTCATTTGGCTCAATAATTGAGGACTAAGAATGAAAAACTCTGAAAGTACCAAAAAATCGAAGATCTTTTTTTTACGAAAAAATGTTTTCGTCTAAAGCTTAACAATCAGGAGACCTAACAGTAGTAGTAATAGTTCAAACAAGTCAGAAATTGTATATGCAACGTTTCAAATGAGGTGCTTTCGGCTCTTTTTTTTTTGCTCTCTTGAAAAATTTTCTCTTTTTGACTTTCAGCATTTCCATTCTTAGTCCTCAATTACTATGGTCAATCTCTACTAGAAAAACCATTGTTACTTATATTGGTGCCCAATATTGTGCCAGTATTGCAATTATCGGAAATAATTCCTATGAAATACCAATATTGGTTAAATATTGGTTTTATAATGAAAATATTTGAAAGCAACGCCACTATAATAGAAATATCACGTCGAGCGTCGGCTTAGTTTGATAAATAATCTGTATCTTATATGCGAGATCGTCTGAGAATATTTGCTGCAAAACATCATATAGTCAAAATTTTGAATTTTCATTCAAAATATTGGCAATGAATTGTTGAAATATTCCTTGTGATATATTAATGCAATATTGGTAATGAATTGGCGAAATATTTCTTGTGAAATAATGGCGCAATATTGGCAACATCTAAATGTTTGAATGCCAATTTTAACTAAGATAAATCCAAAATATGGTCATTATTAGGTGCAATATAGTCATATACACACTATTGCCGAATATTATTTTGCTAATAGGGATTTTAAACTTGGAAAAGTAAATTAAACCTTCAATTCAACAAAATAATACAGTTTTTCTCTTAATAAACTGTATTTTCAGATATCAACAGCAATAATAAAACTGAAGGTATTGTTTTGAAACTAACATTGAAAGAGTATTTTAATAAAATTACAATTTGAAGTTTTCGTTACTCACTATTTGAATCAGTTGTATATTGAAAATTTAACAATAGCCCAGGTATCGGTAATGCAGAAAGTGCATTTTGAAAATACTTGAATAGTTATCATTCCAGTATAATTTTGTCGGGTTATATCAATATATTCTACTCAGCATAATGAAGACTCTCACTTTTGTGAGATTAAAGCATGTTTCCGTTGCGATGCTATTAATGAACTTCATTTCAGCTGAAATATGTAACTCCAGTTTCAAATGACATTAAACTCTAAGTTACCGTTAGGTCAGAAGTTAATCTGAATTTATAGCTATTGTTGCTGTCAACTGTGAGGAAGTGCATCAGAAATCCTTCATCTTGTAATTGATATTTTTGGAATATAAATGAGGCGTATTTTAAACCAACTTCCAATGAAGGATTTCATATTACTGAACATGTTTGTTGTTATTTTCTTCTATCTTTACAAGTAGAAAGTATTGGATTCGTGAAAAAATTCGACTTTCGGTTTTCGACAGATTTATACGTTTTAGAAGGTCCTAACACGGCTTGACTGGTTTTAGAAGATGTCTGTCTTTGAGCCTGTAAGTCCGTGAGTTTGTCTGTCCGTATATGACACAAATTTGTGGGCACTCTATCTTTAGAACTAATTCACGAATTTAATAAAACTTTAGATTCAGTTATACCTTGATATAAATTGGCGCCGATTAGTTTTTGGTGTAAATCGCCCAACAGGTGGAGCTGCTATGATGTATTTTTCAAGATCTCCGGAATAGCTCTATCTCAAGAACTAATGCACAATTTTTTATCAAACTTCATATTCAGTTAGAGTTGAGATAAGTTGTTGCTGATTAGGTTTTGGTGTACATCGCCCAAAAGGTTTCGCTGTTATGCTGCATTTTTCAAGATTTACAAGATTTTAGCGATAGTCATATCTCAAGAACTAATGGAAGGAATTTTATGAAACTTCATATTCTGTGAGAGCTTGACATAAGTTGGCGCTGATTAGGTTTTCGTGTAAATCATATGAAAAGTGGCACTGCTATGCTGAATTTTTCACGATTTTCGCGATTGTTATATCTCAAAAACTAATGCACGGAATTTAATCAGTCTTCATATTCTGTTACACTTTCTCATAAACAGATCTTTATTGGGCTCGGGTGTCGCTTTTATGTTCTTTGGGTTAGGAGTTTTCGTTACAAACATCTAAGAGAGTGGGTGCCAAATTTCAGTGATTTGTTTGAAAGATGCGATATTTATATCTCCTTTTTACATGCACATAATTCAACGAACCTATACCTTTAGATTCCTCATGATGGGCATAGATATTCATTTAATTTTGGCACTGTGATAGTGAATTTTGAAGTACTAACATGTATGATATAGAAGGAAGGTCTGGATTGGCACATCCGACTAGTTTTAAATATATATCCAAGCATAGCTCTTGAAAAGATACTGCTATTTTCAAATTTGTTATTACTTTAAAACATATTTTAAAGTGTTTGTGACTTCGGTTTGCTATCTGCCGCCTGTACGTGTTCCAATTCTCTTAAATATACTCGGATGGTCATGTACATTTTATATTTTATTGGGGTATATTATCCAATGTTTGGTATTGAAAATGTGTATACCATTTATTGTTTGTTTGCAGGGACATACAAAAAATTCATTACATTATAATCTATGAAAGAAAATCTTTTTGTGGCACATTTTAATAATTTTATAATACTTCAAACGTACTGAAATCGATATGCAATCGATATTGAAATCGTAAAAGTTGGCCAATCTCCACGAACTTTTAATACAGTGTTTAGATATTTAACCCTTAAATGCGCGATTTTTTATTTTATTTCGAAATATATATATGTATGATTGATTCACTGAAAGGTTTATTACACAGGAAAAATAATGAAAAAAATCAGAGATACATTTTTCATATAATAAGTCAATCTTTTCTTCTGTTGCACATCTGCAATACAAGTAAAAACTACTGTCGTGTGGCTGTTTTACGCTAAAATATTGCAAATTAGTAAATATTTTAATAAGTATGTCTCCAAGTACCTTATTTTATAAAGCTTAACCTTTAACCCTTTAATTCCCATGATAGAATACGTTCTAGAAATTACGTAGTCCAGAAAATCTGACTTTACACCCGAAAGTTTCAATGGTTAATTTCTTTTTATTTAAATACCGAAAGTTAGTTATTATAAATATTGCTATTGTAATATTCTGGTGTAAATTAGGTATATACGAATAAAGAAATCTATTAAATTAAAAACACTGTTGTTTGCATATATGCAAAGCTGCGCACTAAAGGGTAAAAAAATCGAAAATCGTTCGTGCATATTTTTTTTTTTTACAGGAGCACGTTAAATATTTTACTATACACAGTCCAGTCGTATTAATGTGACCACCATCTACTTTCGACGTCAACATGAAATAACGAAACACAGAAGACAAGTAGCAGCACATTGCAGTGGAGCATATATAAATAGTGTCCAAGGGAACCGGAAAACATTGCAGTCGTTGGCATAATGCAGAAACGGAGCGATTTATCGGACGTCCAAAAAGGCAGGAACATTGGTTTTCGGGCCAAGGGTGGAAGCATTTCCGAAACGGCTAATTTTGTAAATTGTTTGCGTGCCGCCATGGTAAAACTATACCATGCATGGCAAAATGGCACTATCGAAAATCAGCGACGTGGGAAATGTGGTGCACCACGGACCATAAATGACAGAGGTGAACGACGGCTGCGGAGATGCGTAAGGGCAGATATACGTAAAGCCGTTTAGCAACTGACCGCTCTGATGAACCAAAGGGCAACCAACAGTGTCTCCTCAATGACAGTTCAGCAAACGTTGCTCCGTATGGGCCTCCTCAGCAGACGCCCGGTTATTGCACCTATGCTGACTGCTGTCCATCGGCGAGAAAGGCTGGAATTTGCACGCCAGTACCGCAACTAGACGCCCACTGAGTGGCGACAGGTGGTTTTTCAGATGAATAACGTTTTCTGCTCCATCGGACAGATTGACGTTAGCGTGAAACGTCTGAAATCAAATACCCTTCAACAATTGCAGGAAGGGTCCAAGCTGGAGGAGCGGGCATTATGGTCTAGGGAATGTTTTCGTGATATTCTATGGTGCACTTATCATTGTGGAAGGCACGATGGATCAACACAAGTGTGCATCTGTCCTTGCGGATCATGTCCACCCCTACATCATGTGAATTGTTTTTGCTTAGAATGATGGCATCTACCAGCAGGTCAATGCGAGGTGTCATACAACGCGCAGTGTACGTACGTGGCTCGAAGAGCACAATGATGAGTTTACCGTACTCCCCTGGCAGGCAAACTCTCCGGTCTTAAAACTAACCAGAATCTGTGGGACCACATCGGTATGGTTGTTCGCGCCATGAATCCTACACCGCGTAACCTAGCACAGCTGACCACGGCACTTTAGTCAGCATGGCTCAACACCCCAGTGAACACGTTCAAGAACCCAATTGACTCTCTTCCTGCACGTCTCGCAACGGTCCGTACTACTAAAGGTGGTAAATGTGGCTTTTGACAGATGGTCACATTAATGTGACTGGAGTGTGTATTATCGTCTACTGCGCGTCAAAACGAACGATAGCGACAACAAATTATTCAATACAAATGAATATTAAACTTTTTCATTAGGTTGGTTGACCCAGTTGTTTTACCTTAATCCGATCTGACATGGCGTTTGGGTAGAATTGAGTCTATTTTTTTGCTGTGTGTTGACTTTTATTTTTTCGGGCTAGGGTTTCCATTTCTGCGTTTGGCTTCTGGGTTGACTTGATTTTCCAAAAGAAGGCACAAGATAATGCTTCAGACGAAAAGCTATATCTTAGTCCGATTGAGTACGTACATAAATTCATTTTTCTGTATAAAATTTATATAAGAGCTGCAATGGTAGGCTACTTTACCATAATTGTTTTAAAAATATATTATTTTTCTTTGATTTAGGTTCGTTTGACTCAATTTTCTAATAAAAAAGTCCAGAATATTGCTTTAGATGAACTTTTTTTTTTAATGCGAATGAGTATGTATATAGGTTCATTTTACTCCATAAAAAGCGGGTGACTCGATTTTCTGAAACAAATTCCAAGTGGTTCAGAAAGGTTTGGGTTGAAATGCATCTTATTCTTGTTGGGTTTCGGGTCAATGAAAATGATTTTGTTGGATTCGGATCGAGTCCTTTGCCAATGAAATACTTTTTCTTGGGTTTAGGTCGGTATTCATGTTGAATTCAAACAGAATTTTTGGTATCGTGTTGAATATACCCCGACCCGTTCAGGGCTCTAGAAGCTAATTGTTAAAATATAATATTCAGCTTATTTTTAAGTGTTTCGTGAATAAAGGATTTTTATTCAATATGTCTTTGAGTAATTTTTCTAGCTTTTATATAAAAAAAATCCTAAAATTATATTTTGAGGGAAAAACTTCTGTGACAAAGTAAAAACTTGGGATTTTTTGTTTGAGCGTACTAAAAACACTAGAGAAATCGATGAACAACGATGTTAAAAAAAAACCCCAGCAAAATATATAGTTTAGTAATCTTCCGTAATATAATTATAAGACACAAAACATATTTATGTAAGTTAATAAGATAATGCAATAAAATTATGTAAGAAATGTGCGTACATTTGTTGTTTTTTGTTTTGTTATATATTTAATTGTAAAATTTTGATTAAGTTCTCTAAACAATAGAAAATCTTAAAGCTTTGTTAGGAATATAGCGAGCATTTAATCATCCGAAATTCTTATAACATGTAATTCGATTTATTACGCGATTCTTGCCGCCGGTTGCGTGAAAATAAATCACCGAGTCGTAATTATTAAATTAGTTCCCTTTCTTTCCAACAAAGTATGTTTTCATTTCATTATTTCATTTGTTTCTTATACAGATTAATACATCTTTTACTACATAAAAAGTTTCTTTCTTTTAATTTCCTGAAGAATAGTTAAATAGTTTTGAAAACTAATTACATTATAAGATAAAAAATAAAGAAAAATATATTTTACTTACGTACTTTTTTATGTTCACAGCAGATTTTCAGATTTAAACATTTATGTAACTAAATATAAAAAATAAATATTTTTATTTATTTATTTTCTATCTCTATTATGTCATAATGTTACAGAAATATTGGAGTCGGAGATATGGATTGTGATATTGTTATTTAAGTGTTTAAAAAAGCGATGAAAATACAATTCCGAGCGTATTCTAATGCAACATATTTATCTTGACTAAATGCTAAATGATACCCATTTAACTAAACTTGACTTTAATTTATGTTCAACATTAAACGAAAATCTGTTTTTCCGTCGACATATTTAAGTTTAGTGCTAAAGTGCACATCTTATGATTAATTTTACCTTACGATAATTCTGTTTTTCTACTATTTAATATGCTTAGAACAATTAATTGTCAATTGTGGTAATTCTTCCAGTAGTTATTTTTTATTGTTTTAGTAAACAAATGCTCAGTATTGAGATTGATTTTTTTTAAATCATGTATGGAAAGTATTTAAAAAGTTATAAAAAATCACTAAATTGAGCTACAGTTTTCAACAAATTTTTATTTGAAAGTATATTATTCGATGATGAAATTACGCAATTTTTAGAAGTGATGTATGAGCGATGAAACAGAAAGCGGTCGTTCCCTCCATCATTATACATTTATAAAGATAGCAACAGGTTTTTGGCAGGCACTCTAAAGAGGAATACAAATTTGTGGACAGAGAAATCCGTATGGAAATAAATATTGCCTTGTCCGCTAATATTTGTGAGACTCGTTTATCACTTTGACACGTATGTGTTATTACACTAATTCACTGAAAATTTTTATCACTAAAGTCAACTAAATTTTGAGATTCTTTGTAATTTAAGAATTTTTTTTCAATTTTTTATGGGAGGATGGGGCACTGGACATTATCTAGACGTCACAGTTGCATGCATTTACTTATGAATTTAATTTAAAAGTAACTATTATTTCCTTTTTATGTTTTCTTTTTTGTTATATAAACTCTTAAATTAAACAAAAGTACAATAGAAGGCAAGCGACACAAAGCGAGACTTCAGAAGCAAATTCTGAAATTCAAATCCGCTCCTTCTTTTTTTTCCAATTTGTTTTTCCCTATTTCAGAGAGTTTTTGGTTGCTTTTTACAACTTTTTAAACAAAATTACCGTCCAGGGAGGTTTATATTAAAATTGCAAAATAAATCAAAAAAGAAAAATTTTCTTTGAAAATACGAGGGGTTTTGGAAAAGGAAAAATACAATGCCGCATACTCATTCAAAAAACGTTTAATTGATAAAATGTCCATTACAAATTACTTACTGGTATATGCTTTATTTTTCGAAATATTTGCCGTCCTTGTTCAAGTATTTGCTAAGTCTGTGTACAAGCTTTTGTATCCTCCAGTCATTGAAGTTTACCGCCTGTTGACGAAACCACATTTCAACGGTTTTGCCCTGCTAGATGTTTCTTCAGGTAAAGGAATAAGTGGTCTCCGCTGGGTGCAAGATCTGAGATCACAGATATCCTACCTGTTCTGGGTTTTCATGAATATTATTCCTACCTCCAGAGAAAGCGCGACACCATTTCGTTAATATTTTATCGATTCATAATGTTCCCATAGACGGAAACAGTTTCTTTGTGAATATCCGCTGGACGCTCACGTTTTGCATGATGAAAACGTATGAAGGAACTTTCTTCACATTTGGCGGGATTTTGAATTGACGCGGCCAGTATAAACACTTGCTACACGAAACAAACTCACCGTACAAACAACGATTGACTGCGAGGAAATGGTCAAATGTTCAAAGTTACCTTATGTGTTGCCAATGCGCTCATTAAGACTTTTTTCCAGCTGTCTGAGGTGTATCTTTTCTTTTCGAAAGTACCTCGTAGTATGGTCAGTACAACTAAAAATGGCCGTATGCCAATTTTACTTCTAAATTGACAGAAATTCATTTTTGTTTATTGTGGGATATAGGTAAATAGTGTATGAACGTAACCAGAATATCGATTACACTTGATCTTAATACGAT
Organism: Maratus speciosus; assembly: GCA_963932465.1. Taxonomy (NCBI): domain Eukaryota; kingdom Metazoa; phylum Arthropoda; class Arachnida; order Araneae; family Salticidae; genus Maratus; species Maratus speciosus. Next base: position 508,045,849 of record OZ010787.1, on the reverse strand, counting down.
GATAAACATTTAATAAGACATAAAATACATAAAAGAGAAGATATCAGATACTTGCACGGTATCTAAACCAAGTATGAAGAACTTGGAAGTAGGTAATCATAAACTTCATATACATACAGGTTAGTACCTCATGCTTGCACATTTTGGTAATAATAAACTTCATACTTGTATTTTATACTGCAAATACTTGCACTTGTTTCATACTTGCACATTTATTAACTTCATCCGTGCACATTTACTAACTTCATACTTATACATACATAGGTACGTGGTAACGTACATGGTAACATACTTGGTAACTTACTTGGTAACGTAGGAAGACACAATAAGTAGGTACTTGCTAACGTACATATATAACGATTGGTAATGATTCAAGTACTTGGTTCTATTATCTAAATATTTGCACTGCATCTCATACAAGTGTGAAGTGCTTCGTTTTACTAACTTTTCGTTGTACAAATGATTTTGACACTACATCTAATTTTATCTTTTCCCATTTCCTCAAAACAATATTTATAAATTTGATTCATTTGAAAAAAATCCTTTTCCTCACTTCCTGATGCAACAATGACAAATTTTCAATCAGATTATGTAGTCATTAGGAAGATCCCTGAAGCATTAGGAGAACCTTTTGCAATAAATACTCTTTTGTCATTCTTGTTATATGAATGAAGATTTTTTTCTCCAGAACCAGAATCCTTGTCTGATTCCAAAATTCTACATACTTTCAATCGAATTATCTTCAAATATGCCAGAATATTTGGTAGCATCAAAATTTTCGTCAATTACTGCAAGTTTACCAGCTCAATTCAAAACACTGAGCTCAAATCAAAATATTACCGCTTCTATGCTTTACCCTTGCAGTCACATTTGAAGATATAACGGCAGTATGTATTGTATTTCAAGTTGAATTTTTATCATCGGGGTCTAATCAAAATGTCTTCTTTGGAAAATGTAAAAGTTTATAAGAGAATTCATTTCCAAACTGTAATCGGATTGTACAGTTTACTGTACAAACATATTTCTTTCATATGCTTTTTTACTCTTCTATAATAATTTATACTAATAATTTTTGAGACCGCGTTGTGTTACTTGTGTACCCGAATATAAAGCAATATCTGCAGCTTATTGTGCATTGCTTATATTAATATTTTTTTCAACGGTCTTTCATACCTTTCTGCAGTCTCTTTGTAGATCATCCAGTACACATTTCATTTTTAATCTTTTTAGTGAGTCAAACATATTTAAAAATGTACATAACCGTAGAAACATTCCAAACTTTCAATTTGGCGGAAATAATACCCTTCTTTTTTTCAATGAAATCGTTTTCCACACAGATTCAGAAGAAAACCCCTTCTTTCTTCAGACATCCTTAAAATTTTAAAATTACTCCATGAAAATAGTAAAAACCTATAATAAGCCAAAAATACTGAAAAATGTGTATATTTTACTTTTTTGTATGTACCTATTTTTAACAGTGCCGCTGATCACCATTATATAAGGCTATTATAGAGAAACTATTCGGATGACTGGACAAAAAGATTTAAACACAATACACCATGCTCAAAGCATTGTCTGCGTACTTTATAATTATTTCCTTCATAGGTGGTTCATGAGTGGTCTCATAAGCGGTTCCCTTCATAAGTGGTTCCATTCTTACACTCTGAAACATAATGTGTAAATTAGTCACTTTTACATATGTATATGTGTAAATTTGTAAAATTACTCTCTTGTAATAAAATTTACACTCTTGTCGTAAAAATTTACATGTATTTATGTGTGTTTATCAGTTTAATGGAAGTGTGTAATTTGTTATCTTTTAAAAAATTCAAACGATTGTGTAAATGTAGACAATTGTACATATTTACTCGAATTGGTGTATTAATGTAATTTTACAAATTTTGCATATTGCACAAATATCTGTGTATTTTGCATATTACACCGAAATATGTGTGAGAGTGTTACACAAATATATGCGTAAGAACAGAATATAACTCAGAAATATGCGTACTTATGTGCACTCAATAAATATTGAAACCGGAAAACTTAGCTTGTGTAGAACTGGCTTGTAACTGAATGGTGAAGGTGGTGCTTTCGAAAGTTACAGTTCCTTAGTTCGTATCCCGTTTCGGTAAGTGTTGCTTGTTTACTGTAGATAGAATTAAATAGAGAATCTATCCTCTTGATGTAGATGTATATTTGAAAAGTTATGTCTGAAATTGAGACAAAAAAATCCGACAAAATCTGGATATAGTACTAAGGTCATATTTTCTGCATTTTAACGTAATTTTATTTTACAACGTATTTATTTTAATTATACAAGTTCTGTACATAAATTGTGCATACGATCTTAGGGCTTCAAGAGAACTATAATAGTGAAATAACATGAAGTAAATATAATTTTTGACGATCCTATTTCTTGTAAATTAATGATATACTATTTTGTGGTATGAAAACGAATCTGCTAGAAAAAGAACAAACAAATAAAGCACATGAGTCTGTTCGTCATGCAAATGTGTTTTGCGACTATAAAAATATTCATTTCAAAATTTACATCCCAAACTATAAGATTACGTTCTATGTACACAAAATGCATCGTTTTTAGGGTTCCGTACTTAAAAAGTAAAAACGGAACCATTATAAGATCACTCCTGTGTCTGTCCGTCTGTCTGTCTGTCTGTCACAGCCATTTTACTCGTAAACTATGGAAAGTGGAAAGTTCAAATTCGGGGACGTAATAAAGACCATTGACCCACATATTTTCAGATTAATAAACATTCATAAATATATTTAGTAAAAAAGTAGAGGGGCTAATTATGCTACTTCAAAAAAAAATATTTTCTTTGCATATCATGTGGGGTATCCTGTGAAAGCTTTTGTAACGCTGAACTCAAAAATACATTCCTTTTAATTTTAAGTATTATATTTTCAAAGATATTGTTGAAAATGTAGCGCAAAAATAAGTTCCCCCACATCTAATTCTGAATCTACTGAAACTAAAATTATGAAAAAATTAGAGGTAGTAGACGTTAATATAAATCTTGCCGGAAAATTATCGCTATTACCATAGGTCACATAGTTTTTGATTAATTAGCATTTTTCTATTATACACAAATTTCGATTTACGGGCATTCAGAAAATTTGTTGAGCATCACTGAATATACCTATCGTTGCAGAAGAATAAAAGCATTGTTGATAATGATTTTCAAAAGTAAATCATCGGTAATTAGCCGACATATTAACCCTTAGAGGTACGGTCAGTTTGGACATATACAAGGACAGGGGCGGCGTACTCTATGCCTAGTTAACAACTTTTAATGATATATATGTGCAATGTAATGTCCAGTAACAGTATAAAATCAATAAACGTCAAATTGTTAAAAAACATACTAATTTAAGGGGTCTCGGGACTCTAAAAAGTGGAAAAAAGGAAAAAAAGACCGTTTTCAACATTTAATATCTTAAAATGTATATGATTTTAAAATACAATTTTAATTAGGATGAAAGATATAAGTATGTTCTTTCATTTCATGTATTTAAAAAATTGCAAGATACAGAATTAGTATTTATAAGGGGCTGGAAACTGTTAGACATTTGTCGAACAAAAAATTGGCATAACAGTTTACGCGCAAGGATTATAAAATAAATATTGCAACTAGAACGAAAATTTTGGTGCTTACTTATACTTCAGATTCAAATAATTTCCCTGAACTTAAATAAATTTGTATTTAAAGAATTTTTATATTTTTAATGCAATGCTGCATTTAGCTAATACAAAATTTTGAAAATTTCAACAGTAAAATCACCTAAAAAACATTTTTTTGAACAATAAAAAGGAAATTTTAGGTTCAGTTTATACAGACTAACATGAAATATATGTTTTGAAAATTTCATGAAAAAATATTCAGAAGTTTTTGAGGTATCCTGCGCGTTATGCCCAAAAAACGTCATTTGGAAAATTATGACTTTAAAGTTTCGGAATCGCCGCTTCGGCTATTGAGCGGGTATAATTCTAAAAGCCAAAACTTCTGTTCTAATGGGAATTTCAAGGAAGCAATTATATCAAAATATTCAGAAAAGATCGGAGTTTAACATCTAAAAAAATTAAAATTTCTTAAATTTTGAAGCTTTAAGAGTCCTACGACCACTTAATCCTTTCCGGCAGGGAGTAATTTTATTAATAAACTTATGAAATAATGAACTGACACCAGAATTTATAAACGAATTTATTAGAAAATGCAAACTTGCTTATTTTCACGTACATGATAAAAGGAAAATTTTAATTAAATATTCTTGGTGCCGTTTGTCTGTTTTGGAATTAAAATTAGGTGTCCGTTTTTAAGGGCATCGCCCTCGAAAGATTTAATTAGAATGAATCTCATAAATACTGTGGGATTCGCGATAGTTTGCATTGATTGTATCTGTCAATACGCCTCGAGTGACTTTAAAAGTTAATTAAACACCTATCTGGGAAAACGCGGCACTGACCAAGGCGGCGTTGCAACTTTGAGACCTCAATTCAAAGCGCGCTTAGCACAATGCCAAATTTAAACTTTGAACAAAGGTTTTGTTTTAGCTACACTGTATAAATAAAGTTTATTACTACGCTGAATTTAGTTTCATGAAATGCCAAATGAAGTTTAAGTATGCACTGCTTTTATTGTCAGTACCGAATTAAGTTCATCATAAACAGATTAGGATAATATTAAAAAAAGAGTTATACGAATAGCTATATTTGATATTATTTAGGTTCCGTATCTCTTTGAACTTTCATGATATTCTCGATTACACTTTTCTAATATATACAGTTATACCCAACCCTACGTTGTATAGTTTTTTCCAAAGTCTTAGTATTCTTTTAGCGACTTTTTTTTTTTTTTAAATACAATTACAAATTCATATATTTATTCTACGGAACCCTCTGTGCGCGAGTAATGCTCGCACTTGACCGTTTATTGTACATTACACAGATTCCGTATACACATGTGCGATTTACACGTTAAGCTGTGTATTTCAAAGTTATCTGATAACTTTTTACCCAATTAAACCGCTTAATCTGTTATCATGAAAATACACAGAAAAATGTGTATTTGGAAATTGACACATCAGGCATGCATTTGGTAATTTAACGCCACTTTGCACACATAAACAAATCATTTTTGTATCATGAGTATACCTATTTTAAGGGGTAAATTTACGCATTTATTTTTTAGAGTGTAAATTGTTTCGTTTTTAAGTAGCCCCCGTTTATTCATACACAAAACATCCCAGTGATATTTCATTTAGCGCCAGGTATTGTGAAGGCATTGTAAATGACTATTTGGCATTTGTTTTTATAGTAACATGCCTTCCTTGCCTACAACAATAAAAGAACTAAAAACGCTCATAGAGAATACACTGATATCAGTAACTATACCAGTGGTTAAATAATTATTAAGATTGTACTTGGCGCAGAATGATATAAATTTAAAAAGCAACGTTAAAAACGCCAGAATAAGCAAACATTCAGCAGACTAGTTTCGGCATCGTAACTAGTCTACTGAATGTTTGCTTATTCTGGCGTTTTTAACATTGCTTTTTAAATTTATATATACCAGTGGTTACCAAATATTTTGAGTCCAACGCCCCCCCCCCTCCCTTTGTGGTTATTATTTTTCTGTCGTTCACTACAGTTGTTGAATATTATACATATATTCGTATATTTAATCTCGTATATATTTTTTCCATTAATAAAACAGCTGACATTTTACTGCTTGATTTAATTACAATTTTGAAAGCATGCGTTCTTTGCTAAAGTAAAAAAAAGATTTTCTTTATTTCACCAAAGATAAAGCGAGACGTATACTTGAATTAATCTTATCTTCCGGACGCAAGGCATAATATTTAGCAATATACAGGAAAAAATGTACTGCAAGCCAATATATATATATATATATTATCAATAAACTGTCAGAGAGAGATGTGAGAGGTACTCTTTGACGAGGAATTCTATCTGCTTTATGAAAGTGAATGCAATTTTTTATATAGGGGTCGACTACATTGTACCAATTTTCATTTTTCAAATAGTAACACCGACTTTTCACAATTAATTTAAGCTCCTTGGGTCAAAACATCCTGAATGAAAACATACTGTATTATGTATTGAATCATATAGAGTTTGAATGGGTGAAATTTGAGGATACTAATCTTAACATTTAACTGATGTTACCGGTCTCACTGACCGCTGCTTTTTGCAATTTTTATATTTTAACTTGTAACTTTTAGTTTAACTACAAACACTACCGAAATTTTGCTTATTTTGGAACTTTAGTAGTATCACTGGAGACATTTGAATAGTTGGATTTTAATTGTAACAGACTTGTACAAAACGTTTAGCACAAGGTCACCATCGTATAAGTTAATTGCGCCTTTGTTAATCTTTAGAACGAGCGGTCCCACAGACTGGTTCACTGTAGTTATGTGATAATTTCTGTCGCATCAGTTAAAGGTTAAATTGACGTGGCAAAGTCTAATTTATATCTTCCCAAAAAGTTATCTGATTAAAATATTTCTTTTTAAGGAGATACTTTGAATGGCCACAAACGTAAACTGGGATATTTAAAAAAAAAATAAAAAACATATTTTAATTAAAAAAATTATTTAATAAATTCATAAGAAAAATTACGAATTATTACCGACATTATTTTTTCATAAAAAGGCGACCGTACTATCAAAAACATAGCTATGTATATTTAATTTTTTATTATTAAGGTCCCCTATTATCGTTTGTATCGAGTGAAAAGAAAATCTTACAAAGTACCCGGAAAAGTTATGGGAAATTTTCTTTTATATAAATTTAGAATATTTCAGGATTTTTGCTCAATTTTTAAAATGTATGTGCTGAAAGAATATCGATCGCCCAAAATAACATAAAATACCCTCTCAAAGTACTTTTCATTCTTGGTCGCCCCTTTAGCGAATTGAATCGCCAGTAAGAGGCGACATTACCCAATTTGGGAATTGCTACTCTATAAAAAGATGCTTCACAATATCTGGCACGAAATGGACTTCGTAATTGGTTGGTTAATTTCATGTGTGTGATAATAAGGAGTAATTAAAACTGTTATAAAATACGCAAAAGAAAAAGAAATCTTTGATCTTCCTTATCGATATTGTTTTTATCCCTTTAAGACCGGACCCGCACGTTCGTGCGGGTTAGTCATTAATTAAAATTCTACCTTCCTGGGTTATCTATTCCATAAATGCCGGAATAGAGTGATTGTGCTGGTTAACAGAAACTATATTATATGAATTTTGTCAACAGATAGTGATTTATCAGTTACAAATTTCAGTTATATCATTAAAAAATAAACGGTCAAGTGTGAGTATTACTCGCGCACACAGGGTTCTGTAGAATAAATATATGAATTTGTAATTGTATTAATAAAAAATACCGTTGCTAAAAGAATACTAAGACTTCGTAAAAAACTATACATCGTAGGGTTCGTTTTAAAAGTATATATTAGAAAAGTGTAAATGGATATATCGTGAATATTCAAAGAGATATGGAACCTAAATAATATCAAATGTAGCTATTCTGTATAATTCATTTTTTTATATTATCCTAATCTGTTTATGATGAACTTAATACGGCACTGACAATAAAAGCAGTGCATATTTAAACTTCATTTGGCATTTCATAAAACTAAATTCAGCCTAGTAATAACCTTTATTTCTACAGTGAAGCTAAAACAAAATCTTTGTTCAAAGTTTAAATTTGGCATTGTGCTAAATGCGCTTCGAAAAGAGGTCTCAAAGTTGCAACGACGCCACGGCCAGTGCCGCGTTTTTCCGGATAGGTTTTCAATGAACTTTTAAAGTCACTCGAGGCGTATTGAGAGATACACTCAATGCAAACTAGTCTCGAATCCCACAGTATTTATGTGATTCATTCTAATTAAACCTTTCGAAGGCGGTGTCCTTAAAAAAGGATACCTAATTTTAATTCCAAAGCAGAGAAACGGCACCAAGAATATTTAATCAAAATTTTCCTTTTATCATGTACGTGAAAATAAGCAAGTTCGTACTTTCTAATAAATTCGTTCATAAATTCTGGTGTCAGTCATTATTTCATAAGTATATAAAAAGAATTACTCCGCGCCGGAAAGGGTTAAGGGGTCGCAGGACTCTTAAAGCTTCAAATTTTAGAATTTTAAATTTTTTTTAGATGTTAAACTCCTATCTTTTCTGAAAATTTTGATATAATTGTTTCCTTGAAATTCCTATTAGAACAGAAGTTACAGCTTTTAGAATAACACCCGCTCAATAGCTGAAGCGGCGTTTCCGAAACTTTGAAGTCATTTTTCTCCAAATGTCGTTTTTGGGAATAACGCGCAAGGGACCTCAAAAACTTCTGAATAATTTTTCATGAAATTTTCAAATAATATATCTCATGTTAGCCTGTATAAACTGAGCCTAAAATTTCCTTTTCATTGTTCAAAAAAAAAAAATACTTTTTTAGGTGATTATACTGTTGAAATTTTCAAAATTTTGTATTAGCTAAATACCACATTGCATTAAAAATATAAAAATGATGTAAATAGAAATTTATTTCAGTTCAGGGTAATTATTACAATCTGAAGTATAAGGAAGCACTAAAATTTTCATTCTAGTTGCAATATTGATTTTGTAATCCTGCAAACTGTTATCCCAATTTTCTGTTCGACAAATGTCCAGCAGTTTCGAGCCCCCTATGAATACTATTTCAGCATGAAATGAAAGAACATACTTATATCGTTAATCGTAATTAAAATTGTGTTTTAAAATCATATACATTTTAAGACATTAAGTGTTGAAAATAGTCTTGTTTTTACTTTTTTCCAATTTTTAGAGCCCTGAGACCCCTGAAATTAGTATGTTTTTAACAATTTGACATTTATTGCTTTTATACTGTTACTGGACATTATGTTACACATATATATCATTAAATTTAACTAGGCATAGAGTACGCCGTCCCTGTCATTGTGCATGTCCAAACTGGCCGTATCTTTAAGGGTTAATCTCTCGGCTATTTACCAATGATTTTTTTCGAAATTCATTATCAACAATGCTTTTATACTCCTGCTAGAATAGGTACATCCAGCGATGATCAAAAAGTTTTCTGAATGTCCGTAAATCGAAATTTGTGTTTAACAGAAAAATGCGAATTTCTCAAAAACTATGTGACCTAGGGTAATCGCTATAATTTTTCGGCAAGGTTTATATCAACGTCTACTACCATTAATTTTTTCATAATTTTAGTTTCAGTAGATTCGGAATTAGATGGGGGAGAACATATTTTTGCGCTACATTTTCGACAATATCTTTGAAAATATAATACCTAAAATTAAAAGGAATGTATTTTTGAGTTCAACGTTACGAAAGCTTTCACACGATACCCCACACGATATGCGAAGAAAAGAGTTTTTTTTCCACGTACCATAATTAGCGCCCCTACATTTTTACTGAATATATTTATGAATGTTTATTAATCTGAAAATATGTGGGTCAATGGTCTTTATTACGTCCCCGATTTTGAACTTTCCACGTTCCATAGTTTACGAGTAAAATGGCTGTGACAGACAGACAGACAGACAGACACAGGCGTGATCTTATAATGGTTCCGTTTTTACTTTTTAAGTACGGGACCCTAAAAAAAAAAAAAAAAAAAAAAAAAAAAAAAAAAAAAAAAAACCTCAAAAAGCGGTCCGGTCTTAAAGGGTTAAAGCATTTCTTCCTATCATTGTTTAGAACGAAATAGCTGTCATTTATAATCGGGGTCATTCTTTCTGATACTCCTCCTATTAAAATCTGAAATATGTAGAATTACAATCATATTTGAGTTAAAATTTAGTCCGAATAATGTATTTTTTTTAAAGTAATACACAAAACTTTTTTTTTTTTTATCAAAGATAACTTTAATGCTGCAGGAATTTGTTTCCGTTTTTCATTTTTTTTTTTTTTTTTTTTTTTTTTTTTTTTTTGAAAATTTTAGCAGGATTTGTTTTTCCACAGAAAAAAACATTCATGCTTTAAAATACAACCTCGACATTAAAAATGACAAAAATTAGTGAAATTAAATAAAAGAAATAACAAAAATTCTTATAATTCTTACCATTACACGAACAGATGAAATGTAATTTCGAAAAAGTGTTTTTTTTTTTTTTTTTTTATAACTACATTCATTAGGTTTAACAAAACATGCACCAAATCTGTGGAAACACGTCGCGGTGAAATTAAACTTGTTACGACAATTAAATTGATTTTTTTTTTTTGTACTAGTGGATAAAATGGGCTAAAAATAGTTTTTGATGTCTATTCAGTATATTTCAGTATTTCTGAATCTATTAATTCATTTACCAGATTTGAATGAGAACATTTTTAGTAGAAACTGAGACTGTTGTAAATTTCTAGACTTTAAGTGGCATTGTACCTTATTTAACAGTATTCATATTTATCGTATATTTATAAAAAAGATGCAAAACTAATTTAAAATAATAATGAATAATAATATGTAGAAACATATATTAAAAAGGTAAATCGCGCAAAGAAATTGAACAGTACAAATAATCGTATGGTAGCGTCATAATTGCACTTTGAAAATGAATTTTTATTTACTGCTTTTTGCAAATGTTTAACCCTTTGATTACGGAGTCTGGACATATACGTCCCGGTGGCTATTCTTTTTATTCTATTCCTACTACATTTTGATAAATAGTATCTGCCATGTATGAAAATATACTAGGTACATTTTCACTATACTATACTATAATTTCTTTTTTGAAATTAAACTAGAATATTTTCAAATAGTATCTACCAAAAAGAAAATTTTTTGTAAGTTGTGGTACGATTAAATATAAAACAAATCCTTGCCGGCTCGGCCTACAGGCGGAGGTAGATTTGAAGTTAAGTACTAATTTCACCAACAAAAACTAAATCAAGATTAGAGATAAACCCAGTTTAACAAACTTATCTGGCTGCTATTGACAAATTTTTAATTGCATTTTTCTGTAAGAGCTGGCTTTATCAGTCTCATATTAAGGCGGTATTCAAGAAAATATTTTTCCACGCTCAAGAACTCGAAATTTTCTGACACATTTTCAGATTCATTTTTAAAAGTAAAAGCATGAAACTTGCTGACGTGATTTTTAAAAAAGATTTATAAGCGACCTGTGTTTTTATTTTTCGTTCAATTAATTAGAAATTGATTTACAATTATTTTCTCAGTAGGGCCATTTTTTTTTTCGTTTCCAGCACCATGACTTCCGGAAATTTGGTTCAAAATTTCTCCTTTGACAACAATTTTTTTGAAATATATTCAGACATTTTCAAAAAATCGACCAATACAGCTTATTATATAGTTTTCGAATAAGAGAACTTGCCAGTTAGATGCGTTTGAGAGCAAAAATCTTATACTATAATGCGAGCAGAAATTGTGTGTGTGTGTGTAAATTTTATCTTAAAAACCGCTCTAACGATTTTGACGAAATTTTGTATTTTACCATTTTTGGGTACAATAAGATCATTGGGCTAGGTCACGTGTTCGAGAAAATTCGATTAAAGGGTCATTTTGGGTCATAATTGGTCACGGTCAAGCTAATTATATCTAAAAAACGGCTCAATCGATTTTGACTAAATTTTAAAACCAACCGTTTTTCGGCACGAGAAAACTATTGGGCTAGGTCACATGTTCGAGAAATTTCGATTAGTGAGTCATTTTTGGGTCACTATGGGTCAAGCCAATTTTATCTAAAAAACGGCTCTAACGATTTTGACTAAATTTTGTATTCTGTTGTTTTGGATTACGAGAAGACCAATGGGCTAAGTCACATATTAGAGAAAATTTGATTAGTGGGTCATTTTTGGGTCACTGTTGGTCAAGCAAAATTTATCTAGAAAACGGTTCTAACGATTTTGACGAAATTTTGTATTTTACCATTTTCGGGCACGAGAATACCATTGGGATAGGTCACGTGTTCGAGAAAATTTGGTTAGTGGATCATTTTGGGTCAAAATTTGTCAAGCTCAAGCTAATTATATCTAAAAATCGGATCAATCGATTTTGACTAAATTTTATATCCAACCGTTTTTCGGCACGAGAAAACTAATGGACTATGTCGCATGTTCTAGAAATTTCGATTAGTGGGTCATTTTAGGGTCAATGTGGGTCAAGCAAAGTTTATCTAGAAAACAACTCTAACGATTTTAACGAAATTTCGTATTCTATCGTTTTCGGGCGCGAGAATACCATTGGGCTATGTCACATGTTCTAGAAATTTCGATTAGTGGGTCATTTTAGGGTCAATGTGGGTCAAGCAAAGTTTATCTAGAAAACGACTCTAACGATTTTAACGAAATTTTGTATTCTATCGTTTTCGGGCGCGAGAATAGCATTGGGCTTGCCGCATGTTCAAGAAAATTCGATTAGTGGGTCATTTTGGGTCACAATGCGTCAGGGTCAAGCTAATTGAATCTAAAAAAAGGTCCAAAACATTTTGACAAAATTCTGTAATATACCGTTTCCGGGCATGAGATGACCATTGGGCTAAGTCACATGTTCGAGAAAAATCGATGAGTGGGTCATTTTTGGGTCGCTGAGGGCCAAGCTATTTGTATCTAAAAAAACGACTCAAACGATTTTGTCAAAATTTTGTATTATACAGTTTCTGTGCATGAGAAGACCATTGAGCTATGTCACATGTTCGAGAAAATTCAATTAGTATGTCATTTTTGGGTCAATGTGGGTCGAGCTAAATGTATCTAAAAATCGGCTCAAAACATTATGGCAAAATTTTGTATTGTATCGTTTCTAAGCATGAGAATACCATTGAGCTAAGTCACACGTTCGAGAAAATTCGATTAGTGGGTCATTTTTGGTTCACTGTGGGTCAGGCTAATTGTATCTTGAAAAAAAGATTCAAACGATTATGGCAAAATTTTGTATTATACTGTTTCCGGGCATGAGAAGATCACTGGGTTAGGTCACATGTTCGAGAAAATTCGATTAATGGGTCATTTTTGGGTCACTGTGGGTCAAGTTAATTTTATCTAGAAAACAGCTTTAATGATTTTGATTAAATTTTATTTTCTATCATTTTCGGATTCGAGAAGATCATTGGTGTAGGTCGCATGCTCAAGAAAATTTGATTAACCAATCATTTTGTTCACTATGGGTAAAGGTTTAGCTAATTTTATCTAAAAAATGGCTCAAACGATTTTGACAATTTTTTATTACACCGTTTCCTAGCACGAGAAGATCACTGGGATAAGTCACATTTGCGATAAATTTAGATTAGTAAGTGCATTGTGGGTCACCGTGGGTCAAGCTAATTTTGTCCTTAAAATGATTTTAGCGATTTTGACTAAATTTTGTATTCTATCGTTTTCGGGTTCGAGAAGAGCATTGGGTTAGGTCGTGCGTTCAAAACATTTCGGTTAGTAGGTCCCTATGATTTAGGATCATGCCAATTTTATCTAAACAGCAAGAATTATACAGTGAGAATGAAATATTGAATTGAATACGAGGCTAATGCCCACTAGTGTATTAAAAAATGACATAGAAAATAAGCAGTTTGGATTTGAGTACAACCTTAATAAGATATTATTTTCGTCAATCACTATTTTTGTTTAACTTATTTTTGCTGTAAGAGTTGGTCCTATCAAAAACTTGTCAATATGAAAGTCGTAGAAAATATTAAGAAGATGTATAATAAATTTAAGTGGATTGGATATCGTATGAATTGACGAAATTATGAATCTTTTCTTCTTCAACCCCCCCCCCCCCCCAATTTTTTTCGTTTTTAATTTTCTTTAGCGGTAAAAGTTAGTCCTATCAAAAACGTGTCAATAAAAATGTTGTAGATAATATTACGAAGATTTACAATAAATTTAAGTGAATTTGATATCTTAAGAATTCACAAAGTTATGAATTTTTTCCTCCCTAAAACTCTATTTTTTGCGCCCCTTGAGTCCATTTTTAATTTTATCAAAAATCTGTGCAATATACGTAAATTTTTTACCCTCTTCCTAGGAGTAATAATAACTCTAAACTGATTTGATAAGTATTATAATTAAGAAGTTATGAGGTTTCTCGGTTTTCACAAAACCAGTCCCTATTTCCATACCCCTAGTCTGATTTTGCCCATTAACGAACTTGACTGAGAGATTTTCTACTCCTTGATTTTATATATCAATTTGAAAGAGATTTGTGCAGAATTATGGAAGTTATCGTGCCCATAAAAAAGTGATATATATATATATATGTCGTCTAGTTGCAAAACCGGCCATCTCCAAAAAACAAAATTTTTGGGAAAAGCTGATTTTTTGACACACTTAGCCAAATAAAGTTTGGAACCAAAACTCTTCAGTTTTATAGTCATTAGGGCAGTATATTTGAAAACACGAAATAAGGTGACAGGGACACATGAAGGGAGGGAGTTATTTAACATTTAACTGATGTCACAGAAATTGTCACATAACTAGTGTGAAGCGGTCTGTGAGACCGCTCCATTGAAAGACGAATAAAAGACATAATTAACTCATAGGATGGTGTTTTTGTACTAAACATTTTGTACAGGGCTCTTATGATTAAAATTTACCCATTCAAAATTCTCTGGTGATAATACTAAAGTTCCAAAAGGAACAAAATTTCGGTAGTGTTTGTAGTTAAACTAAAAATTGCAAGTTAAACTATGAAAATTGAAAAAAGCCGCGGTCTGAGAGACCGGTAACATCAGTTGAAGGTTAAGTCTTTTTTTTGGATTTGGCCGCTTTTGCAACTTACTTTGGAGTTGGCCGGTTTTGCAACAAACCAGAAATTAATTTTTGCAAAATTTAATCTGACATTGTGTTTTAAGGGGTAGCAAATACACAAAAATGTTTTGTTGAACTAAATGTTATTTAACAAAAAAAGCTTTAGGAAAGTTATTATCGTAAAACGACATTTACACAGTTACTGATTATTAAAACTGACTAACAGTTAAAACTAACTGGCTAGCTGTTAAATCTGACTTAAATGTTACTAAACAAATGGTTTAAATGACATGACATTATTTTAAATAAAATTATTAAATTAAAAAAAACTTAAACAAAAATCCTACCCTGTACATGTACATACAATTTCAAACTTTAGTGGTCTCATCGTTTTGAACAGTCTCACAAATTTCGTCATGATGGTCCATCCATGCGTCTTCTTCTTCATCATCTCTGCTTTCTGCTTCTTGAGTAGCTGAAGCTAATATATTTTTGTAAAACAAATAACCGCTTGTCAGAATCCCAATTTGGTCCGAAATGTTTTGTCAGTACGTTTTGGACATCCCGAAGTTTTAGAGGCTTCACCACGGTATCCGGAGCCACGTCCTCAAGCTTGCTGTTCATAATACTTCTCTTGCTCTTGACAACAGAGTTTCTGACTTCTACCTCAGATTTGTAGAAGACCTCCCCTTGCACCAACACCTTATTTTTATATTTTGTTATGATTTTTTTTTTCGTAGGAGCAAAGTTGAAATGCCACTGTGCAAGTGGTTTGAGGAAGAAATTGCTGGTCTTCTTCCATTCATGGTCGGTGTAATTTCCTCCTGGCTTGAAAACTATTCCATGTTCAGATAAAATTTCTTCATACTTTACAGGCTGAGCGAGGGACTCGATCTTCTTCTATCTCCTTTCAATTTGAGCTAAAACACGGTCTGGAGGGATAAAAGAATACTGAATCAACTTAGGCAAGATATTAGATTAATACATATCATGGCATCATGATGATTCATTAATCAAAATATGCTAACTCTGATGCTATTATGCTATCAATTAATTACGTATTATATTATCACTAGGGTGGATTACCCATAAGGCCAACTTAGGCCATGGTCTAGGGGCGTACGCTGGGTAGGGTTTGCAAAATTAAGAACTTTAATGTATTTAAATTTGATGAAAATTTAAAATTTTAACGAAAAGTGTTTAATAAAAAATAAATTTGTAACAATTACATTTAAAACAATTTTTCGACATATCGATACACTAGCACAAAATTCTCTCAAATTTTAATTGTAACAAACGCCCGTTCATTCACAATCTACAATCCTCAAAATACTAAAATTTATAAAACAAAATTTTAATGGATTATTAATTAATTAGTTTAAAAAATTCTTATATTTATCAGAGAAAATTCACTTACAGTTTTATGAAAGAGGATGGGGGGGGGGGTGTCGCAGAAAAGTATTTTGGCCTAGGGCGTCAAACAATGATAAACCGCCCCTTATTAACAAAAGGTGTAGATTACCTTTGCATTTTGGCTTTTCTCCTTTACCCCATCGTAGGTCCAGTTTGCCGATTCCTTGGTTGATTAGTAGACACTTCTTTCATAAACTTTTCCATAGTCGGAGAAAACACAAAGATAAAATATTAGAAAATTTGTATGCACCAAGGGAGAGCAGTCACAGGCGAGAGAAAACAGAATAACGTTAATCTAATCAACAAGTGAGAGGTTATTATGGGGCCGAGCAGAAGCGTCATCTAGCGGATATGGAGATGGCCTGTTTTGCAACATATCGTGATTTTCAAACACATATAACACAGGAATTGACCGGTTTTGGCATGGTTTATCGTTTCCAGATGGTAGAAACCTTTACTTAGAACTGAAAAAACTGAAAAAACACATTTTGCATTTTTGAGGAGTTGCCGGTTTTGCAACTAGACGACACACACACACACACATATATATAGATAGATAGATAAAGTTTTGAACTGGGGGTGGTTTTGGGTTCTAGGGGTCATGAAAAATTTTTTCAGGTTTTCCAACATAGGGTAGAATGTAATAAGTACCATTTTTTACGAAATCTACCTAATAGCTGCTGGCGCTGATTTCAAAAGATTAAGTTTATTGCAGAAAATATTTTCTGACACGAGTAAATCTTGTAGATTAATTTCCGATGACCAAAATCCAGTTTGGAGGAGAAAACATACTACATGTCAGTTTTCAAATGTGATTCCAAGATGAAGTAAGGTGGTGGTAATATACAATTATGTCCAAAAATTAAGGGTAAGAGATCAGACGCTTTTAATTTTACACGTTTTCTCGAATACTTACTGAAAATCTTGAGAAATTATTCTTGAACCTCTAGAATGTAAAGAACATGTTTGACTTTATATTTCTCAGTGAAGATTTACTCGGGAGGACAAGTAGGGGGCTAATATTAAATTTAATTATAAAATGATATTTGCAATCGGTCATGTAACAAAAAAATATAAAAATGGCCTGTCAGTGTATTAAGTGACTATGTGAATACTGTTCAATGTTTGTGTACATCTGTTTAAGCATCGCACTCATATTTCTGAAGAAGTTAACGTGTCTGTGAAAAATTCAAAAGTTTTTTCTTTATAGCATACGGTCAAACAAATTTAACACAACTTTCCAAAAACCTGACAAAGATAATAGAAACAGTAAATTGCCATTAAATAATGATTATATAGAATATTTTATTAAATATGGGCATTTGTGTGAAATAAGTTTTAACTGTGCATGCGTGGAAGATTCCAAAATTTTTATTTCATAATTTGGTAGTCAGATATTTTAGGCATTTTATATAAAATGTCCAGTAAAGTATTGTGAAAACTCAGTGACAGTGAGACAGTGAGTTGATTGAAAAAATGTGGAAAATCCCTTACAATAAAGGTGCTTTTAGAAAGCAACTCACTATATCGCCCCTATCTATTCGACAAAACATGAAAAATCGAATGCGTCCTGTTACTTACCTTTAATTTTTGGACATGAGTGTATTTGTTTGTGTACTTTGTCTATAAATTGAACTGGTAAACCTGCAGTAATTCATGACATTCTTGATTCTGGAAAAAATACTAGTATATTGCATGATAATTTGTTTGAAAGTAAGTGAAATTTTGCGATCAAAGAAAAATGTGTCCTAACAAGACAACAACTTCATACCTAAAGCAAGAATAACAGATGCGTATTTATTACACTAGGTTCCCCAAATTCATTTAGGACTTAGGCACCATTTTTTAATCTGATCGAGTGTTTCTAGTCATTGTGAAAAGGGAAGAAACTTGTATGATTTAAAATAAAACTGAGTCTGACGTAAGAAACGTCGTTTTTAATAGTAGAAAGTACTATGACAGCGGTCAAAGCTTTTTAGTTGCCTCTAAAAGTTAATAGAAATTTTTGCCTTATTTAATCATATATTCGGATAATTTACTAAGCCAAAATTTACTCTTAATTTTTAGCAGTAACAAAAAAACGTAAAATTTGGCAGCAATGTACAAATAGAAGCTTTCGCTATAATAATGATGATAATGATAAACATTAGCTGCTGAAATTTACAAAAAAAGACAAGAAAATTATTTTTATACACTGCTCAAAGCCCTTAGAGAACCGTGGGTCTTAAGAAAATTATGAAAAAATATCTACTTATAGCTCATATAAATCAGAAGAGCAATAGTTTAGAAAAGAGGTTTTTAGCCTATGTACCACTGCACACCATGGTGCCATAAGAGAATGCCATGTGTGTAACGAAAATTTTTGGTCAAGACTACCAGTTAAATGACGTATTCATATTTTTATTGAACGTTTAAAATCATTGTATTTACTTTGTGATGAGTTTTTCCGCATTGAAAATTAAATTGTGTAACATTGTGTAGTATTGTCCATGCACAAAAGAATTGGTCGCGCTGGGGCAGTTTGGTTCGATTTATAAGAGTTTAAAGTTGTTGTACCCTTATATTCAGTTAAAACATCTCTCTCTATGTCCCTCACTTTTTAGAACTTTCCAACATAGTTGAAAAATGTTTATGAATTCGGTTTGTCCGTCTGTCTAGCTTGTCTGTCTATTCGGGCTCTAATGCGTGTAGTTATCCTCGGACCGATATGCTATTGATATGCTAGGTTATTTAATCTTACTATGCTATATTCGGTATACAAAATTAAATATATAGCACACGTATAGTTCATTTTCAAGGGAACTCAAAAGTAATCCGTTGTGTTATGGTCTATGGGGGAATATCTTTTGAGGTGTATTTTAATGGTGTTACGTTATTTCACACATAATGGCATTTAATACGATATTAAGGTGCACTACAATATGATTAGTATAGAACATGTTGTATGAAGCCCTTACAGTGCGTTATCAGGGGCACTAAAAATAATTTCATTATATTTTGGTCTATTGGGGGGGGGGGGGGGTGGATCGTTTTCGGTGAATTTAATAATGCTACATTGTTACAAACATAATAAAATTGACATGAATATCTGAGGTGAAGTAAAACATGGTATCTGTAGAATATGAAGTGGAATGAATTTATCATCAATTTACAGTGTCACACAGAACAAATCGATTACATAATTGTCAACGAGGAAAACGGTTTGCAGTGTATTTTAATTATGTTGCAGTATATCAAACATGATGAAATTGATGTACATTACTGAAGTTTACTACAAGATGTTAGCTATAGAATATGATGTGCACAGAATTTATCGTTGTTACAGAAACACATAAAAGTTTTCGAATACGGAACTGTATCCGATGTATAGTCTATTAGGGGTGATTGCTGGAAATACGTTTTCAGTTATGGTATTCTCTTTTATGTTTAACAAAAATTTATCATACTACATGCTGTGTATAAATTATATAGATGATATACAGAGCTACACAAAAGAAATCGCAAGAATTACTGAGGATGAACGTTAATTGCTTAAAGGTGTTCTTTAATTTGAGTTATAGATTCTTAAACTCATCTTTTCAGTATACTAAGAGATGGTTGTAGAAATAAATAAAATCATATACAGTGTTTCGCAAAGAACTGGATACATGGCCGCCTATGAATATTAATTCCTAGAAGCTTGATTTCAGTAGTTTTAAGCGTGTTTCTGCTTGAATTAAATTTTAGCTTAATATATGGTGTGAACAAAAATCGGTGGGTAATATACAGGGCTGTACAAAATAATGCAAGTACGTTTCCGTCTATTGGTAAAAATTGTTGAAGAATTTTCAAATGCGTTATCTTAATAAAGAAAATTTTAGCATACTATGAAGTATTTATGCTAATATATACGTAATATACAGGGCTAAACAAAAGGATTGGAGTACCTTCTCGGCCATGGGCAGTAATTGCTGAAATCTGGTTTTCAAACGTGTTATGCATTTTCTAAAATGCATACTTTAGGTATCGTCTTTACTTTATTAAATTACGAAGTTTTGTTAAATTATTCTGGAAGTGTTGGAAAGTGGTTCATAATCTATCCCGGACACATGATATTTATTTCTTGTTTTTTTGCAGTGCAGGATATCTAAAAATTTTTTTAGAATGAAAATTTCAACTTTTCCAAGCAAAACTTAAAATTTCTCAAGCCTTCCTCCTCCTAAATCAAATGCAATTTCCCCAAGCTAATATTTTCATTTGAAAATTAAATTTTCTCTACCTCAAGTTCACATTTTTTGCGTATCAAATCGCATTAAATACTCTTCAGACTAAAAATACTATTTTTATTCTTTCTCGTTTTCTCCAAAAATTCTATTCCAAGTTAATTACTTTCCAGATTTTTAAATAAAACACGATAAGAAAAAAATGTGTGTGAAATATATACGGAAACGAATTTCAAATCAACAAAGAAAGTTTGCATTTTATTTTAATGCTTAAGAAAATACATAATTGTATATTTAAATTAAACTTATTTCAATGCATTTTTTTACGGACTAGCTTAAGTACAATTAAGAATGTGCAGATTTGTCTTTTAATGTAGTTTAGTAACATGTTTATTTAAGTTTTTTTTTTGTGAATTCTTGTTTTCTAAGATTTAGATATTAGTTTTAATGTAATTTGTCTTTAATTAAGACAATTATAATGCACTTTATTAAATCCTTTATGCAGGGTGTACTTAAATTTGTTGCGAGAACTGTAAGGTGTGATGACAAACAAATTTCTTAATAGGAAACCAGAAACGCAATCCTGTTATACAATAAAAAATACAGGGTGTCTCGCTCTTTAATCTTAACCTGGATTTCTGTTCATAAATTTAATAATAACAATCCAGATATTTTATCAAAATTTTCAACATGTTTTAGCCTGCTATCCTTTTATAACTTTATAGACTACCTTTTTATAAAAATTGATCAATTGTGACGATATTTCAATATAATGTTAATTCTTTGGATTCAGCTGATGCTCGGCAATGCTTGTTGCTACCGATACTTAATAATTAAGCTTTGGCTACCACTAATAAGAAAATATTTTAGTATAGAAAGGCAGTAGCATAATGTTGAAAACTATTTCGAAGCAATTAACTCACACGCGAAAGGGTTTAATAATTAAAGAATGGAAAGAGTTAAGGCATAAAAGTTCTGGACTGCTTGTAGTAACACAGTGTATTTAATTAGTATTTTTTAAAATGATATTATATGACTGACTGTTTGTTCGTCTTTTTTTAATTTATAGGATATAACCAATCGTCATGAAATTTGAGTTAAGGCTGATTGTAGGGTCAATTGGGGGTAATTGTAAACAAATTTTGCTAATTTCAAAAACAGACAGCTTCAAGTAGCCTTCGATCGACGTAAAACATTCTAAAACCAGCTATAAAATATTGTGTGTCACTCCTATAATGAAATTACAATTAATTATTGGTTCTGTAATTGGAGATGTAATTAAGTTTTCTGAAATTACTTGTTCACAATAACCGCAGATGTTCATAATTACCTCAAAAACTATAGGGCAATTGTGAACATCTATTTTTTGTGCCGAGATGGTACATTACAAAAGTGATAAAGTTCATACACAACATTTGTTCAGCAACAAATTCATACACACATTATTCTACCACTAGCTGACCTGCCTGGCGTAGCTTGGGCCCAAGATAATAACCTTCAGTATACCTATAATCAGTGTTGAATGATTTTATATTTTTTAGCAAAAATCATTCCAAATGAACATGATGCTGGAATCCCCCAATGCCTTCGGTAGCGTACACAGTTGAATTAGTGTAATTTTATATTTTTAAATGAAAATCTATCCAAACGAACCAACTGTTGGGTTCCTCGCTGCCTTCAGTAGCCTATACCAGGAATGCCACGCAGGCTCTCTGATTTGATTATATATTTTTAAACGAAAGTATTTCCAAACGAACCTAATATTGGGGGACTCACTCTCTTATATATTGAAAGAAAACTCTATTCAAAAGAGCAAAACGGTCCCCTTTATAGTGATTGGCGATTTCATTTCTGACATTTAGATGTATAAAACTTTCAATTCGGAACTAAAGTTCCAGAGAAAGCCTTAAGTTTGAACTGTGCAAGCAGTTATATCGTCATATGAGGCTTAATACAACTCAATATGGAACAAAACACTTAGGGAAAAACTTTTCATAATCATCCCATATCACAAAAACTGTGGGGGGAATTATGAACATAGTTCGGAATGTTTTTGAAAATGAGTTGGAACAAGAACTTATTGATATTCTATAAGAGTAATTACAACTTAACAATTACCGATTAATAACGACTTGAAAAGATTTTATCTCATAGAAACAAAAGAATATTCACGGGCACTATACAACTATTTGTCACTTTGAACTGTTAAATAATTTAATAAGCGTGAGCAAGGGCACCAATCGCGAACCAAAAATGGCTGGAACGCTCTCAT
Source organism: Maratus speciosus (assembly GCA_963932465.1). Taxonomy (NCBI): domain Eukaryota; kingdom Metazoa; phylum Arthropoda; class Arachnida; order Araneae; family Salticidae; genus Maratus; species Maratus speciosus. The sequence goes on along the minus strand of OZ010787.1, from coordinate 508,023,193 downwards.
TCTCTTAACGGGGAGGGAAGCATTTGCTTTTAACTGCACTTTAATATCAGCTACTCTCGCACAAGCGGAAAAGCCCCACCAGTGGCCGAGAGGTTCTGCTCTCAAAGCTGGTAGACGGCAGGTGCTGGGTTAGAACCCAATCGCGCCCGTCGATCTAATCGTTCGGAGTTTTCCGTGGTTTTCTTCGAACCTTGGATTTCCTTGCGTAAATACGAATTAGATTCCCTATGAAAGACCACCACGGGGGCATCCCCCCCTTCGGGTCTATATCCCTCGGGCAGATAATCGGTCGTCATAAACAGATACATACAAGCATAATTGGCCCCTGTTCGGAATTAACCCATGTTTATAATTACCTCAAGTGACACTACAACTTTAACTTAAAAAAAAAAAAAAAACGTTGTATCATGTATAGTTTCTTAAGGGGACCCATCACTTTGAGAAAAATGATGAAAACAAAAATTTATGCAGGTTTAATCAAAATGGTGTACAATATTTTAAAATACTCCAATGAACTCATTTTGAAACATACACTTACTAAGAACGAGTTTAAAATGAACGGAAAAAATATTTTAATTTCATTACAATAAAAATATTCCATATGACTTCGTCCAGTCACAGGGGCAATGCACAGAGGATAGTCTTGTTCCAATCTCGTTTAAGCATGTCTGGTTTTATTAAGTTCAGCACACTACATATTCGTGTTTTTAGGTCGTCCAATTTAGGAGGTATCGGTACCACATGCAAGTAGTCTTTCACAAAGCCCCAAATGTAAAAGTCACATGGTTTGAAAGTCACAAAAGTCACATGCTGGCAAAGAGTGCCTGTTTCTTCAAACTGGTGATACCAGTTAGGAATGCCTTTGTCATTAGGACTATCTTTTCCAAAATATCTACGAAACGGATTTTGAATTGAAATTGCAGATTCAGTTTTCGCATACTGCAGAACGCAAAACTCCTTTTCTTGCCGAGAAGTCATTTTAGGTTATAGCGAAAGTAGCGCCCTCACAACTTCCATAACACTACCTGCCAAGGGTATGAAAATGTTTGAGTTTTCCTTCTTTTTAAACCCATTCTGGTAAGTGTATATTTCAAAATGTGTTTATTACAGTATTTTAAAATACCATACATCATTTTGAATAACCGTGTATTAAGACATGCCTAGTACATTCTGGCGAAGTTGCGTAAAGATCCGATGATTATTTAAACATCTAAAAAGTCCTTTTTGGTGTATCCACTCCCTTTTAAATTTATCAGAGTTCCAATCTTTAAATTCATTTTTCCCAGTTCGAGATTTTGTTTTATATTTTGCTACCTTCAAAATGCTTACAATCAACAGATATGTAAGAAATAGCAATAAATCATTTTACATAAGCCAAAAGTTATATTGATTAGAAATAAGGAGATGCATTTCGCAATTGAATGAATACAATATAATTTCTTAATGTAAATATGAAGAAATTCGTGTTTTTCACTCAATTTTAGGCTAGATAATGACGTTTCATTTTTTCATAAACAAATGGGTTTATAGAAAAGTCAGTCATTACGAAGGATACTCCTGTGAATATAAGAATAAAATGGATACAAATTTTAAGAATAGAAAAAGGTAAAGTGCTTTTAAAATTTCTTAAATTTTATTTTTTATTTTTTTTCAAAATGATATTAGAAAAAATTTCACTTTCTTATTTCCATATATTACAATTTTTTCCGTGAACGATATTTCCTTTAACAATTTCCTTTTATGATATGTAAGGTACAAGACAAGAACGAAAATTCATGCATCAATCATAGATTATGAAAAACTTTCCAACACTAACAGAATAGTATTAAGGAATCTCATTTCATTTCGTCTGTGAAATGCAATATCTCAAGAAACAATTTTAAAAACCTATAACGCGAAATGAATCCATTTTCAGCAATTGCTGTCCATATCCTGTAATGAAGTTGAATTCTATCACACAGCCCTGTATATATGATATATAGATTTTATACACACTACACTAAAAATCAGATAAGTGTAAAAATACATACCATGAGAAACACGCTCTTCCAGCAATTATCGAGCACAAGGGACCCCCGGAATCCCCGGGTTACAGAACATGAGGGTAAATCCTTTTTTTTTTTATAATTATAGATATATTACTTTAGATACCCCGCTAACAAAAGCAAAAAGCATTTTTATTTGAAAAGTATCAATTTTGCATTCAAATAAAGTTTTGAAATTTATTAAAAGTGATATTTTGCATGTGTTAATAGCTAAAGAAATCGCCATAGATTTCATTAATTACAGCATTTTTAATTATGATCCTTTGAGTAGTTTTTTAAACGCGTAGTTCGATTACATATCTGTTAATTTTCTGTTTTTCTTTATTTATATAATTTTATTTTATTGATGAAGTTATAACTTCGTTTTGGAATATCATCTGGAAACAAATGCTGAACTATTAATATTATCATACGTACAAACGGGCTTAACTTTCACTTGTCAGTACGTGTGTGACAGAGAGATAAAAAATATCATGCTAGAAAATTATTTTAAAACCATTAAAAATGAGTAAATTGTGCTACCGTTGTCAAATAATTTACAATACAGTTTTCAAACAAGTTGCATTTAAAAGTACATCTTTTCCCCTATTCAAAGGTGTAAAAATTGAAAATGTGCGATGTTTAGAAGTTTAAAAAATTGCCGTAGTGAAAATTGCAATACCGACATTTCATCGTCAAGTGTTGCCATTCGCAAAGCGACATTAGCGTTACACACAGACACGTTTCTCGTTTATAATATAGATATTCAGTCCTATAAATAAATTATTTTGTTCATCTCTGTGAATGAACGAAAAATGCTACACGCTCCATAATCTATCGAAAACATGTTGCAGTGCGGAACTTTTTATTTTCTTTATGCTTGAAATATCAAAACGTCCTAAAAATTCACCGCAAAGAGTTTTTTCCCATTGATCATAATGTAATGGATATTTTTTCTGTATCCCTGTAAACAAAGTGTAAATGCTATTGACTTCATTTTTTAAAAAGAACATTCTATCGAAACTTCCATAGCATTTTAAAAAATACATGGAAACCCGAATATATTTACGAGAGTTAGGGCACGGACAGATGATCAAACAGACAAACCGAAATCCTAAACATTCTTCAACTTTAACGGTAAGTAATAAAAAGTCACAAGTAATTGTTTTTCTATAGAGGACACAGAAGTCACTTTAACAGGAACACGTCAAGTATTTTAATACATCATCTTCTGCTGCACGTCACTGAGCTATATTGACAAAAATGGGATTTAAGTCGAATGTGAATAACTGACACACATACACACACATACACAAAACTGAGTTATACCAGACCACCCTTACTTAAGAACGCCAATTGGTGTGAAATAAATACCAGTACCATAAAGAAAGAAACTATTCCTTAAAATCAGTTTTATTTTATTATTTTATTTTGTTAAATATTACTTGCTTTCTTCTACAATAAAGTCGGTCGTTTGAAATTCTTCAAAACATTTTGATGTCATCTAGTAATGTCACGTGCTTATGATACTTCAAATGTCTGCAATTTTCATCCATAGTCAAGTACAGTTGAAATTACAAAACTTACGTGATGCCATTGACATCATATACTGCTCAAAATAGATGTTAGCAGTTACTTTAACTAATATTTTCTGAAGATTTTAGTAGTATAATATTCTACAGGGTGGTTCATTTTTCCAAGCACATTGTTTTTAATTACATTTGGGCTGATTTCTTCGGAAATTGACCTAATGAAATCAGTTTGTTTATATATCTGTATATATACAATAGATGTTAGCAGTTACTATATTTAATGTTTTCCGAAAGTTTTAGTAATATAATATTCAACAGTGTACTCCATGTTTCCAAGCCCATTGTTTTTAATATTTTATTTTGGGCTGATTTCTGTAGAAATTGACCTATTGCAACCAGTCCGTTAATATTTCTGTATGTTTATAATACAAAAGTTGTCATCATGATAATTGGCGAAATACTGAATCAATTCTAAATTAATGTGGACAGTAAATTGGTTTTGTAAGTTTCGTAGACGAGCTCATTAAGTAAGTATGTAGATCTTATCGTTTGTTTACTGGGACACACAAAATAATTCCGTTACATTAGGGAGAAAAATCGTTTGTAAAAAAAAAAAAAAAATCGCGGTGCGTTTTTATGATGTTACATTATACACATTTTTTTTTTGTTTATGGTAAAATATTCTGTATGAATTGTTTTATCTAGAAGATTCCGTAATTTATACGAAAATAACAGCACTTTGAAAAGGAACGGGTTAATACGGGTGTCAATGGGAAAAAATGTACTGCAAGAAGTTCAGTAAATATTACAGTACAGTAATCGCGGTGCGTTTAATGATGTTATATTATACACATTTTTTTCTGTTATTTATGGTAAAATAATATGGTTATTTCTGGGTTTAATCAAGAGTATTCCATAATTTAAGCGAAAATAACAGCTCTTTAAAAACGGACGGTTTAATACGGGTGTTAATGCTGAAAAAAGTACAATAAATATTGTCAGTTCATTATTAATACTTACTTACTTACACAATGGTGCTACAATCCATGTAGGATTTTGACCTCCCTCAATATACTTCTCCAGACCTTCCTATCTCTGGCCTTTACTTTATAATTTATAATTTGGTTTTCTGCAAGATCTTTTTCTATCTCTTTTATCCAACTCTTCCTGGGTCTACCAATACTTCTTTTTCCAATTAAATTACCACTATAAATCTTCTTTGTGCTTCGCTCATCCCTCATTCTGATTAGATGGCCTAACCATTGCATTCTTCTTATTTTTATAGTATTTATTATATCTTTTTCATTATATAACTGTTCTAACTCCATATTTGTCCTTATACGCCATGTATTGTCTTCTTTAATAGGTCCAAAAATTTGTCTTAGGATCTTCCTTTCCCAAGTGATAAGTTAAAATATTTTGGTTTCAATAAACTATTTATAAGTTGTTTACTTTCTTATGTAAGATAAAGTAACAATTTTCTTTGTCAATCACTGAATGGGTTGAATTCGAACTAGAGTCTTGCATCGAGTCGGGTAACCAACTTTTACACAAACCCACTCCCGGTTAGCGTCGGGTCGATTTGGCGCTATACTTTTTTTTTCGTTAGGAGTCGGGCTGGTTTCTACTTTTTTTCTTAGGGTCGGGTTGACTTTCATTGTTTTGGGTTCGGGCCGCTTTCGGGTTGGGTTTTGAGACTTGCGGAATCGGGTTCCGGTTGATGTGGTTTTCAAATGAATGTCCAAATTATTTTTCAGGTGAAAAATCTACTATATACATAATACCGCCATGACGGACACTCCCGAATAGTGGACACCTTTATTTAGCGAACACTTTTCAATTCCTACCCCTAATATTTTTGTATGCGTTTGCCTCTGTATAGTGTACACCTCCGAATCTTAACACACGTAATTTAGATGTGCATAAACTGTCACAAATACGATAGATGTTTGTATGCATCAATACGAAATGTTGATTATATTCTTCAAATTCCGAAGGAAGGAAAAGGGTTTCTTAACTGTACCATAAAGAAATAATATATGATAACATTTCTTATATACATTTTATTACTCATTCAGTAAATTGAATGTATAGCCATTTACATTCAAATATGTATTTATTTTTATCTGAAACATAGTCCTGCTCAAATGTTTTGTAAAAATCCAAAAAAACCAGACATGCAAAATCCTAAATCTGACCAACAAGAAACATTCTAGCGTGAACCCGGCCCGCAGAAGGAAAATTAGAATCACCCCGACATGAATAGGTAAAAACCAACCCGATACAGGACTCTATTCAACGATCCCGAGGTATTAAGATGTTTTAATAAGGATATAGTCCATTTTCCTACATAAAAGATTAAATTGGTGTGACAGATAAAACTGATGATTACTTTTCGTAATTGCATTAAAACATGCATTAATGACCTTTGATGTAATGTGCGGGGTGAAATATTTCAAGTTGCGTGTCAGGTTCGGATGGAAATATGTCTTGTTGACTTAGTTGTAAGAAGGCATTTTCTTGTTTTTCACGGTTTAGAAAATAGTTCTTGTTGTCTGAACTCTCTAAAATTTCAATCGGTTATAAATATAGCTGTATTCAAATCCTCTTTAAAATTTCGTGAAAAATATGCATATTCAATAGTGAATACATGAGCCAAAGCCAAACAAAGGCGTGTCGAAACAGCTAGTGTTTTAGCGTTTTCATTGAAAATTTCTCTCATTTTATTTTCTTTAAAATACTCCTCCGAATTTTTCGAAATTTTTATACGTAATATAAATACGATCTAACAAGATACTCTAAAAAGATTGTGTCAAAATACGGACGTTTAATTATTTTTAGCGTAGAAAAAGATCATCTTAGAGAGGGGCGAAGTGACCTGCAGTTGCGAATTTTTTCGTTAGGATTAAACCTCGAATTCTTCAAAAAGGATTGCACCGTCTGAGGTTTTAGCTTTAAATAAGTATTTTTGTGAATTGGTACCTCTTAAGTCAAAGGCTAGGGGAGTTCCTTTGAAAGACAGAAAAAACTCAACCGCGTAAATTTGAATTTCTTTTCAAAGAACTAACAACAGTATTTTTTCTAACTTATTGCAACATTTAAGAATCAAAAGTTCGACATTTAAAAATGTGTCTTCTTCTTTTTTTTTTTTTTTTTTTTTTTTGTATTCCAAACGGTTCAGCTGATAAGCGTTAAGAGAAACGGCCAAACCGCCGCGAAATTCGCGGAGAGCGGCGTTCCGTGCGTCTGTCCTACGTCTCTTATGCCGAGATATTAACGGAAGCCAGAAAAAAAAATGAAAATTGAAACCGGACATATTTAAAAGGGGAACTCGTAAAGACATGGCATTTGGTTCTTCTCTTTTACGCGCTCTGGAAAGCAAGAACTAATCACGCGAACGTGCCCCCCCCCCCCCCCCGCCAAGTTGCAAAAGATCTCTCTTTGATGAGTTTTTAAAGAATATCTCTACTAAATATTAAAAATTTCAAAATCAGGACCTGTCTTTGACTATCATCATACAAATTTTCAGACCGCTGCGCACGGTAAAATTTCATAGCCTTCGACAACAGATATACAGAGCGAAACTTTCTTTTATTATCATAAGAATTGAACTTTGAACAGAATAGTTGAACTATCATTAAAGTGGAACTTTGTAACATTCTCTTGAAATATTAAAAAACAAAATCTTTACCTGTAAGAAAATTAAATGATAGAAATGTCTCTTGTTTCAAATTCCGCGTACAAGCACACATAATTGCGTGTTATTATAAAATTATGTTATTAAAGAAAACTTTGTTTTTGAAAAAAAATGAAGAAGAAAACAAATAAGTAAGACAAAATTTTAAGTTTGCTTCGATCAAATAATCTTTGTGCGTCCTTGCTTACTGCTGTTAACCCGCATTTAAGTTTTTTTTTTCTACATTTTATTGTGATGACTGTAAAAGTGTATTTTCCGCAGCATTTGTTCTTTCCATTATAAAAGTTGAACTTGGTAACATTCTTTTGAAATCTAAGGAAAAGAATATTTGACTGCAAAACAACTAAATAACGAAATTGTCTCTCATCTCGCATACCACGTAAATCCGTGGATTTCTATTGTCTATTGCATTTAAGGTAGCTTTTCTTGTAAATTTCCTTATTGCTTTGAAAGTGCATTTTCCTCAGCAGTTGTTTTTTAATATGAATTTTTTAATTAAAAAAAATATTTATATAAAGTGAAATAAATGACGGAATAGTCACGCATTTCAAATCCCGCGTATAAACACATATAAACCCGTATCACTGAAAAATTTTATAAAAAAAAAAAATTACTTATAATTAGAAAGACATTTTGAATTGTCGAATTTAGTCGGATGTGCAAATCCTAAAACTTCCATGTATCTCATACATGTTAATACTTCAAAATTTGCTGCTACAGTGCCAAAATTAAATGACAATCTATGCCCATCATGAAGATTCTAAAGGTATAGGTTCGTTGAATTGTGTGGATTTAAAAAGAAGTTATAAGGATTGTATCCTTCAAACAAATCATTAAATTGCGGCACCCAACCCCTTAGATGCTTGAAACAAAATTCTCAACCTCAAGAACATAAAAGCAACACCTGTCGCGCTGTATATACCCAAACCTAATAAGGATATATTTATGTGAAAGTGTAACAGAATATGAAGGTTGATTAAATTTCGTGCATTAGTTTTTGAGATATAGCTATCGCAAAAATCATGAAAAATGCAAAATAGCAGCGCAACCTGTTATATGATTTACACGAAAAACTAATCAACACCAACTTATGTCAAGGTCTAACAGCATAAGAAGTTTGATAAATTTCAATGCATTAGTTCTTGAGATATGACTATCGCTAAAATAGCACCTATTACGCGATTACGCCTATTACAGCGCCCCATCTATTACGCGATTTACATATAAACGTAATCGGCAACAGCTTATATCAACGTCTAACTGAATCTGAAGTTTGAAAATCCGTGCATTTTTTCTGTTCATATCTTCTTTCATTTTTATTACAGAAATCATGAAAAATGCAGCATAACCTGTTGGGTGATTTACACCAAAAACGAATAAGCATCAACTTATATCTAGGTATAACTGAATCTAAAGTTTTATTAAATTTCGTGCATTAATTCTTGAGATAGAGTGCCCACAAAATTTGTGTCACATACAGTCAGACTCACAGACAGACATTTTATAAGAATAGTTAAATGTTGTTCAGCACCTTCTAAAACGTATAAACCCGAACACCACCTGACCCGAAACGAAAGGAAAGTAATTCATGTTTTGATGCAATTATGAAAAGTAATTAACAGTTATATCTCTAATTCCAATTTCATCTTTTATATATAAAAGTGGACATATCTATGCCCTCTAACCCCTTAAGCATCATATTCAATTTAGTTATAGTATGCAGAATACCAGATATATTAAATTTTGTCATTTTAGCACAATCACAATAACAATTAGCGACGCAACCCCCACCCCCCCAAATGCTTAGAAAATTGCAGTCTGGACTTAAAATGAGGACGTACACACATACGTCCTGGTATTTGAAATAGAAGAGTTCATGGCGAACGCAAATACGACGTGGTACTTAAGGGGTTAAAATTCTAATGTCGTAAAATGTCTGAAGATCGGATACCTCAGGATCGAGGTAGAGTTGAATAAAGACTTGAGGTGCGGTTGTCCCTTATTTGCTTTTTTCGGATTGGTGTAACACTAATTATTTGTTAGCGGATTGGGTGCACTGTAGAATGTTTCTTGCGGGTCAAATTTAAGTTTTTACAAGTCGGGCTATTAGGATGTTCCACAAAAAGTTTAAAAAGAACTACATTATAAATAAAAATAAATACATATCTGATTATGAATGAATATATATTCAGTTTACTGCATGAGAAATAAAACGTAGAAACAGACAAGAACCAGTAGTATATTAACAATAAACATATGAGTATCTTGCTCCTGCGCTCAACACACTACTTTTTGCGTCTGGTAAAGAAAAACTAGCTTCTTTCGAAATGCGTTCTGCCGTATGATAGTTTTAAGATAGTGATTTGTCTTAAGTTTTGTAAATATTTTCCATAATTAAAATTTCAACTTTAGTCCTATGTATTAGTAGACACTTTTTTAAATATCTAATATATATATGTATATATATAGTAGATGAAGTATATAATAATATGTATAGAAAATAAGTGGGATTCCTGAAGAATTAATGTAATGCTACTGATTCATTCAATCATAAAAATATTTTCTTTAATGATATTTAAACGAAAAAAATTATTTCATTTCAGGTCGCGTGAAGAGTAGTGCATTGTGTCTGGAAACCCGGTTTCTTCCTAAACCGACCCGACGCATGATACGGGTTCGCGCTATATTTTTCGTTATGAATCGGGTTGACTTTCATTTTTTCGGCTTCGCGTTAGGTTTTAACTATTGCGGGTCGGGTTCGGTTTGAACCGAATTTTCAAAACGTTTGAGCCCGAATCTCCAAAATATATCATCTTAATAACCTTATGTAAATGCGTATCATTGTAATTTTAAAATTTTTGTAAAGAAAACTAGTTCTAATTTCAAAGTCATTTACCAAATAAGTAAAGAAAATAAAGCGAAATTTACAATAAGTTTGGATGATGCCACCTTGTTTCCTACTGCATTTAAGATTCCCTCTTCCTCATTATAATCACTTTCACCGTGTATCTGCTTTATTACCTGTTCTTTACGATATTGAATTTGAACTATGTAAGCTTTTGTAATGAAAAAAAAAATATGTTACCTGCAAGACAAATATAGTATGACGATCTTATCTCTCATGAAAGTGTAAAGGCATGTAACGTTCAATTAATTATTCGTTGCACCTGTTTCTGTCCCTCATAAAAAATATATATATAATTAATCTATTTTAAGTCTAATATTTGTAGTTTTTATTCAAGGAATAGCTAGACAATTAACGTAGGCTTTAGCAATCCAAAATTTTGAAATAATTCATTATATCTTTTTTTTCATGGTAACCTAGGAGGCAAAACAAAATATTCTAGGGACGGTAATAAAGGAGACAAACATAGATTTTGGTGATGCGAAAAATTGTTTTAAAAGCAAAAAACAGCACTGCTGGTTAGGGTACCAAAAATTTCATTTATTGATCTGGCAAAAATCAGGGCGCATATATGTGAGAGCGGTGACATACGCACAAGGTATGCTCATACTTTGCCTAGACAGTTGTTTTTTTCCAAACTATTAAAAACCTACATTCCAGAACTCGGCGATATTCACCCGGACGAGTTCAATTATACGAGTGAGAAAAGTTAAGAAGCATTAACTTGGCGATAATGGTAGGTTTGCCAAGATGCTTGACAAGTTGCATTTGTCCAGAATCATCCCAACCAATCAAATTTTATATCCCGTATGCGTCCACTCTCATATCGAGGCACCCTAATAAACATTGTAAATAAAAATATGAGTTAATATTTTTATTAAAAATTACTTATTTCAAATTAAAATCAAATTTCAAATTAATTGCTTAAAAAGCGCAAATACCAACATAGTGAAAAAGATTCCATGCCGGGACTCGAACCCGAGCCATCAGTATAGCACACTGACATTCTACCGACTAAACCACATGGAACGATACCCAGCCTGGAAAATTTCTCACTATAACACGTTGGCACGGCTACAAACGCAGCACAGGATGGAATATTTTCCTTGTGCTGCGTTTGTAGCCTTGCCAACATGTTACAGTAAGAAAATTTCCAGGCTGGGTATCGTTCCATGTGGTTCAGTCAGTAGAATGTCAGTGAGCTATACTGATGGCCCAGGAGTCCCGGCATGGAATCTTTTTCACTATGTTGGCATTTGTGCCTTTTAAGCAATTAATTTAAGATTTGATTTTCATTTGAAATATTGTATGCAAGGCGAATGTTTCTCTCCGGGAAAATTTCCATGTATTAAAAAATACTTAACTCACCTTTGGTGCAAAAAAATCATTGATTGACCTGTAAATGCTAAAATGTTTATAGAAATCTAGTACTTAAAAAATATTTTTCAAAACAGTAAAGTAATTCTGTGATATTTAAACTCGCTTTGGAGGCAGTCTTGATTCCTACTGCATTTAAAATTTTCTTTTCTCAACTGTAATTCGCTTGAGAGCGTAGGTCGGCTGCTGGTTCAACTCCCGCTGGCTCCGTTGCACACTCTTTGTGGTGCTCCCGGATGTATTTCTCTGGTGTTGTAAATTTCTTTGTGCTATCTCGTCCTTGTATATTGACGATGTCTTATAAGCTGGCTTTCATGTTAAGCACACAAATAAGATGTATGTGTTCAATTGTAATCACTTTTAAAGTATATCTCCCAAAGCATTTGTTCTTTCCAATATTATAGTTGAATTGTGTACCATTGTTTTCAAGTGATATTGTATGCGTGAATCAAGAATGTGGCGTATGTTTTCTATTTCTGATATCTCAGTCAACGTTGTTATTAGAAATTTCTATAAAAATCTAACCAAACTGGTTAAAAATGTTGAAAGAAATAAAATTTTGTTAATTAATCTATGTTTCTTGTATTATATATTAAAACAACCTTCAGGCACAACTGAATGACAGAACCTTTACATTTAGATTTAATTTTTTTTTTTTTTTAACTCAAAATATCGAAGAAAAAAGGAAAATGTTTTTAGTTCTACCCTTTGTCAAAACTACCCATCTGTGCCCTTTATCGACCCATCTCTTAATAGAAAAGTAAATAAAAAAATATACCTTTAAATTATCTTTTGTTGTCAGTTTCATTAAGAAAAGCGAAATTTAAAATCATTTTAGATAAAATAATCTTTACACAACCTTGATCCCTACCGCATTTAAGATTTTCTTTTCCCCACTGTAATCACTTTCAAAGTATCTTTCCCTGCGCATTTGTTCTTTCCGATATTAAAGTTGAATTTTGTACTATTCTTTTCAAATGATGCTTTTGAAGCCAAGCAAAAATGTGGCGTATGTTTTCGATTCGTGATGTCTCCCGTTCAATTAGTGAAGACCCCATCAGCAGGCGTGTTGCCATAACGACCACGTTATCAGCCACATACCGCCCCCGAAATTGCAGCTCTGCGCTTCTCCTTTTCACCCCTGTCTTGTGCACCTCGTCGCAAAGCAAACACTCCCAAGCATCTCGAAGGCTTACCACTAACATGAACCTATCGCTATTAATAGAGGCCGTACACATCATTTTAAGGAGTTGTTTGCTTTTACAATGCATTTTTAGCATTGTTTTTAACATTATCTTTGCCGCCCTGTTCTAAGTACAATAAAACGTGGATTAATTCACACTGGTAAAAAATCTCTACCACAGCCTTAGAATTTCTAAAATTATTAGGAGAGTTCGGTACACAGGGTCTATCTAGGGCCCTGGGCCGAGCATTATTCATGGGGCCCCTTCTATCGATCCAATTGAAATTGTTCGTGAATTATGCTGACGCGACTAGTACTAAATTTTATACATATTGTATGTATACAAAAATTTCATGCCTGGTACTATTCACATATGTATACAGAGTATCATAAGAAAGACAGTTACAACTTTAAGTGATGATAGAATACATTCCTTTTTTTTTGTATAGGAACATAGCGGCTTCTGTAAGCCTTTTACGAGAAAAGACAAGTCTTTCATTCACACTTGCCTATTTGTCATATCAAAAAATATCTGCCATAGTATACAATTTTTTTTTTGTACTGCACCAACATACATTTTAGTGATTCTATAATATGGAAATGCAAGCGCAATCATGCATTTATACTAATAGCAACAAATTTCAATACTTGGTATTTTGTTAATGCATTCCTTGTGCACTAAATGTATTTTTGTATAAAAATTTATAATATTATGGCAAGTAGTTTAATTACTTTAACCACAAACCAGTAGCATTTGCACGAACTTAGTCGGGGCCATGGGGTACGAGATGCAAAGAGAGGAAGGGGTGGGCTTAATTCTTTAAAAATGCAAGAATTTTGGTCCCTTTTCGCCAATTTTAACCTTAAGTTTAACTTTTAACGAAAGTTCTGATTGCGCCCAGGAGGCGGGGGGCATGAAATCGGAGACCCAAGGCAGCTGCCCCGCTGGCCTGTCCATTAGTCAAGCCCTGTCCGTACGAACATATCTCTTTTAAGCATAAGCATATGTAAATTTCAAGGGGTCCGGGACACAAAAATCTTCAAATTTTCTTTAAAAAAATTCTTGCAGTAAAATTTTCTGTTTTTTTTTCTGCTTAAAATGATTTTTAAATCATGTTTCTTGTCCTAATTGGAACAAGAAATATTAATTTTTTCGTTTTGGTTTGTTTTCAAAATCTAGCTTTCAAGCAATAATTGTCACGGAAGCGTCTTCTTGTGAAAATGCGTTTTTCTTCATGATGGGTTTTTACACCATTTCTGGTATTTAAATTGTTTGAAGTCAAGAACCGTTAAAGTTAAATGATTCAAACTTGGAACATGTCTTTTTCAGTTGTTCTACTTTAATTTTGATTCAGTAAATTTGAAAAAAATATTTAACTCTGTAAATATGATATTTTAAAAAAAGTTATATCATTAAAAAAAATTACTTTAAATATTTTAAATTTTTATTTAAATTAATATTTTTAAAAATACTGAATCAAAATTAAAACATACATTTTTCTGTTTATTTAAATGAAAAAAAAATGAAATTCTAGAAATAATATTTCGAGTTATAACGATTTTAAATTACCCCACTTTTTTAATGAACTTTAAATTTTAAATTTTTTTTTTAAAAATATGAGAAATTTTATCATGTTATTTTGTTTACAAATAAAATGGTGAACCATAAAAAATTTTTCAAAATTTTAACTCAATAACTAAAAATTATTTTAAAATGCGTCCCGGACCCCCTGAAATTTGTGATCTATTATCTATATAATATTGTTTTTAATCTTATTTTGTTTATTTAACCCTTAAAAGCTGTGACAGAAATTTCCCCCATAACTACTGTGAGACCGCTGAATTGATTGGTAAATAAAAGGCTCGATTAACTCACAGGGCACTATTTCTGTAGTAAACTTTATGTGCAGGGAGATTATAATTAAATTTTACGTATTGAGAAGTACTTTGTACTATCTGGCGATAGTACAAAGGCTCCAAATGGAACAAAAGTTCATCTAGTGTCTATAGCTAAACTGTGAATCAAAATTTAAAGTATAAAAATTCCAAAAAGCAAAGGTCTATGAGACCGCCAACAGCAGTTGAGAGTTAAACAGGGTTGTAATAAAGGAAAAAAAAATGAGCTGCAATTCTTACTACTACTACTGTATACTTAAGTGCTACTTAAGTGTACAAAATTAAGGTAATATGAAATTGAGTTGCAACTGAATGTGCTACATAAGTACACAAACTTAAGATATTATAACAGGGGGTTGCAAATGAATGTGCTACATAAGTATACAAGATTAAGATAATATAAAATTTAGGCTGATTATTTCAGAAATAGAAATAATAATTTAATCTTAGAAATAATAGTATGCACTATTTTTTATGGTTTTTTCCTATTCTGTATACTTTTCATTGAAAAAAAAGACAAATATTTCACAGGTCGTATAGTCTCTGGTCTTCAAATTATAGATTTCTTAGCAAAAGGAAACCCACTCTCCACTGATTTTAGATATCCATACAGACGGACACAACATGAATGCAGTTTCTGAGGATTTCACCCTTCCAATTATTGACCACGCTTATGCAGATTTAATAGTGTCTGCTTGAGAACCGATGCCTTACAGCATACAATTTGTCATTGGTTCAAATATCGGAAGCAAAGAAACTAAAATAGAACAGAATTTCATATTTAAAACTGTTTCAAAAGATGATTTTTGACACAATTGAAATCCTTATTAGCATTTCTGAAAAAAAAAAATCTGATGTTTTCCTAGCATAAAAATAATATAGGTTATATTATTCTTAGTATCAAAATAATATAGGTTATATATAACTATTCTCTGTGAGTGATATACCGACGCAATATTGGGGGCTTTATAACCAACTAGCAGGGATGACGGAGCTAGGCTCGGTCAAAATTAGCCTTGTGTTCAATTCGATATTTTATTCTCACTGTATCATTCTTGCTGTTTAAATAGAATTGGCTTGATCCTGAGACATTGTGATCCAAAATGACCCACTAACCGATTTTTTTTTCGAACATGCGACCTAACCAATGCTCTTCTAGAACCCGAAAACGATAGAATAAAAAAATTAGTCAAAATCGTTAAAGTCGTTTTATAGATAAAATTAGCTTGACCCACTACTCTAAATTCATCGAACATATGTTCGATGAATTTAGTTCGATGAATAGGTCATATGACCTATCCCAATGGTCTTCTCATGCCCAGAAACTATATAACATAAACTTTTGTCAAAATCGTTTATTCGTCTTTTAGGTACAATTACCTTGACACACAGTGACCCAAAAATGACCCAATAATCGAATTTTCTCAAACATGCAAATTAGCCCAATGGTCTCAAGTCCAGAAATACAAAGAAGGTATAATACAAAATTTTGTCAAAATCGTTTGAGTCGTTTTTTAGATACAATTATCTTGACCCACAGTGACCCAAAAATGAACCACTATACAAATTTTCTCGAACATGTGAGTCAGCCCAATACTTTTCTCGTGCCCAAAAACGGTAGGGTATAAAATTTAGTCAAAATCGACTGAGCCGTTTTTTAGATAAAATTAGCTTGACGCTGACCCATTATGACCCAAAAATGACCCACTAACCGAATTTTCTCGAACATGCGACTTGGCCCAATGGCCTTCTCAAGCTCAGAAACGATATAATAATAAATTTTGCCGTAATGTTTTGAGTCGTTTTTTAGATACAATTATCTTGATCCACAGCGACCCAAAATGACCCACTAATCGAATTTTCCCGAACATGGGATTTAGCCCTATGGTCATCTCATGCCCAGAAACAGTATATTACAAAATTTTGTCAAAATGTTTTGAGCATTTTTTTAGATTCAATTAGCTTGACTCTGACCCATTGTGACCCAAAATGACCCACTAATCAAATTTTCTTGAATATATGACTCAGCCCAATGGTCCGCTCATAACCAGAAACTGTATAATACAAAATTTTGTAATCGTTTGAGTCGTTTTTTAGATACAATAATCTTGACCCACAGTGACCCAAAATGCCATTAATCGATTTTTCTCGAACATGTCATTTAGCTCAATGGTCATCTCATGCCCATAATTGGTACATTACAAAATTTTGCCAAAATGTTTTGAGCCATTTTTTACTTTTAATTAGCTTGACACCTGACCCATTGTGACCCAAAACGGCCCACTAATCAAATTTTCTTCAACATGCGACCTAGTCCAATAGTATTCTCGTGCCCGAAAATAATAGAATATAAAGTTTCGTCAAAATCGTTAGAGCCATTTTCTAGATAAACTTAGCTTGACCCACAGTGACCCAAAAATGACCGATTAATAGAATTTTCTCTAACATGTGACTTAGCCCATTGATCTTCTCGTATCCAAAACAGTATATTACAAAATTTAGTCAAAATCGTTAGAGCTGCTTTTTGGATAAAATTAGTTTGACCCGAAGTGACCTAAAAATGACCCATTAATCGAAATTTCTCAAACGTGTGACCTAGCCCGATACTTTTCTCGTGCCCCAAAACGGTTAGATATAAAATTTAGTCAAAATCGACTGAACCGTTTTTTAGATATAATTAGCTTGACACTGACCCATTATGACCCAAAAATGACCCACTAATCGAATTTTCTCGAACATGTGACTTGGCTCAATGGCCTTCTTATGCTCAGAAACGATATAATACAAAATTTTGCCGTAATGTTTTGAGCCATTTTTTTAGATACAATTAGCTTGACACACAGTGACCCAAAAATGACCCACTAATTGAATTTTCTCAAACATGTGACTTAGCCCAATGGTCTTCTCATGCCCAGAAACTATACAATACAAAAATTTTGTCAAAGTGTTTTGAGCCTTTTTTTAGATTTAATTATCTTGACCCTGACCCATTGTGACCCAAAAGGACCCAAATAAAATTTTCTTGAACATGCGACCTAGTCCAATGGTATTCTCGTATCCGAAAACGATAGAATACAAAATTTCGTCAAAATCGTTAGAGCCGTTTTCTAGATAAAATTTCCTTGACCCACAGTGACCAAAAATGACCCACTAATCGATTTTTCTCGAACGTGTGATTTAGCCCAATGGTCATCTCATGCCCGGAAACGGTATATTACAAACTTTTGTCAAAATGTTTTGAGTTTTTTTTAGATTCAATTAGCTTGACCCTGACCCATTGTGACCCAATAATCGAATTTTCTTGAACATGCGAGCTAGCCCAATAGTATTCTCGTGCCCGAAAACGATAGAATACAAAAACTTGTCAAAATCGTTAGAACCGTTTTCTAGATAAACTTTGCATGACCCACAGTGACCCAAAAAGGACCCACTAATCGAATTTTCTCTAACATGTGAATTAGCCCATTGGTCTTCTCGTAATCCAAAACAGTAGATTACAAAATTTAGTCGAAATCGTTAGAGCGGTTTTTTAGATAATATTAGCATGACCCGAAGTGACCCAAAACTGACCCACTAATCGAAATTTCTGGAACATGTGACCTAGCCCTATAGTTTTCTCGTGCCCCAAAACGGTTGGATATGAAATTTAGTCAAAATCGATTGAGCCGTTTATTAGATATAATTAGCTTGACCTTGACTCATTATGACCCAAAATGACCCACTAATCGAATTTTCTCGAGCACATGACCCAGCCCATTGGTTTTCTCGTGCCTGAAATTGGTAAATTACAAAATTTAGTCAAAATCGTTAGAGCCGTTTTTAAGATGAAATTTACATGCACACACACACACACACAATTTTTGCTCGCATTATAGTATAAGATATAGAGAATAGTTTAAACGGAATACAAATATAGGAGAAATATTGACTATGCATTGGAAATATTTGCAATGGAACGCGAATGTAATTTTAAATTTTAGATTGAAAAAATTGACAATGGGATAGCGAACTAGATCTTGCCAATATTCAAGCAATACTGGTACGATTTAACACCGATTGGTAGGGTTTAACTTGTGTAGCAGACTAGTAGGAAAATATATCTTTGACTAAAAGTATTGAGCACCACTGTATGTTTCATATATTTTTAAAGGTAATTGTCAGAAAATTTTATGTGCATACGACTATAAATTTTCTTAGTGTTTGCAATTAGTACAAAACACCAACAGACGAGTAACTCAAAGAACTATTAACCATTTTAATTACAACTATAGAAAAGGAGTTTTTTAATTGCTAAACTACTTTGTTTCATCACTGGGAGTTTCGTTCCCTTCATTAACCGTCCTGTAATATTTCATGTCATTATAATTCAAGATGTAGACAATCCAGAGAATATATACTCAACAGAGAGTGTTTGTCGAAAATATAAGGTATCCCAATATTTTCAATAGAGGGATTGTCCGGTAAGTCCGTTCAGATTTCAAAATTGCATGAAAAAATAACAAATTGTTGTATGGAAGTGCATTTTTGACCTTAAGGCTTGTCAAAGATTTTTTTCTGGCGTTAGATGAAAAATGATTCAAAGTGATGCAAGAGTAAATTCAGATTTCAAAAATTGGTACTTGTTTATTTTCCCGTCGACCACTTTCTATATTAAAAAAAAAAAAAAAAAAAAAAAAAAAACTGTTGCCAATCAATGTGATCATACGCTAATGATACAAAACTTGGTCACATTTTATTTTAAATGCAGCGCTGACACGCCATGTATGCATTCCATTTTTATTTATTTTGTGAAAAACCCGTTTAATTTTCCTGATGAAGTAATTTAACTACTATTTCATTGCTTTCTCTCATTTTAACAAAAAATAATAAAGATCTGGGATTCGTAAATATTTCATTCATATTTATAATAAAGATCTTAGACCCATATTTAAGTGATAAATTTTTTTGGCTCATAATTTCAAGGCTTTAAGATTGATGTACATTTTATAGATTACTAGCTGACCCGTCCGGTGTTGCCCGGGCCCGTGCTAATATTTTTAAATGAACCTTAAATTTGTATGATTTTATATCTTTAATTCGATTTTGTCTGAAATACATACTCTCTCACTGTGTGAAAATGGGGGAGAAGCTGCTAATTGTTGAGATTTATTAGGTAAATTTTTTTCTTAATTTTTTGGAAAATTGTATGGGGTAGTAATGAATAAATTAGAACTTTAAAACATCCTCTACTGGTGAAAAAATTAGTTAAGAGGAGAGGAGTGAGTGCTTTATAATGTACAGGCCAAAAGCTTTAAAATAATGTCACATGAAAAAAGCCAATTTACGTTCTCCCCCCACGGGGGAAATGTTTCCAAATACTCTGGGGTCAAAAATAGACCCAACCAATCGAAGGCCCGAGAGGAGTTTCACCTTCGGTCAAGCCTCTAAATGAGTTCGAATCTTGCTGTAGCTTAATTGGGATCTGAGATAGAAAATTGACACCCCCGAGGGTGGGGGAAAGAAAGGTTCGTAATATGAAAGTGTGGTCCGAGGGTTTTCGAAAGATATATCACATGAGGGTTTCTGAATTTTTAAAAAAATATCCCCTGCCCCGTGGGCCAGCGAAAATTGTCAACAAGTGTATCGAATATTTATCTATAAAGCTCTCAGTTTTCACATTTTTATATGTCCAACCCGAGGACAAACCGAGAAAGTAAAAAGGTCTCAATAAATTTAATTATGGGAGCAGCAGCATTTGTTACTTTTTTTAGAATAAAGAGAAATTATATATATAATAGCGCTCAGTGTATAACACTTCTGGAGTGAACTCATTCAGCCATTTTTATTCAAAATTAATTTTTCGAATAGAGCTTCATAAAAGTTACATTTTTAGAAAGAATTTTCAAAATAAATTAACATTTGAGAGATGAATTATATTCAATTATGGATATATTCTGAGATAACTTCAGTTGAAATTATTTTGGAAGCTCAATCTCCCCCTCAATGAGTAAACGTTCGTTTGTATCGCATTCATTGTGAATTTTTATGCTTGTTGGCGTCATCTATCGGTATTTAAAATAAGAACAGAAGTTTCTTTTGATTTTCTTTGAACTCTGAAGACATTGGGAAAAAATGAATAGTATTTCTTATAAGATATAATTAAACTATCAGGAATATATAATGCCGTGTAGTATACACACACATATATATATCAATGCAAATAAAATTTTGTATTTTTGTATTTTGTCGGGAAAATAAATTTTTAATTTAATAAAAGAATTTGAGAGTTGCAATTTACTTAAGTGATAAAAGATCATTTTTAATGATCAAAATTTCTTACAGGATCAAATTTCTTACAGGATCATGTTTAATGATCAAAATTTCTTATTATGCATGTTTTACAAAAAAAAAAAAAAAAAAAAAAAAAAAAAAAAAAATCAAGATTTAATCTGAGTTGAACTTTTTAAAATTTAAGTTATATAATTATTATTTTGGCGCCAGATATCGTCAATTAATCCGTGAAGGACTCTTATTTATTTATTTTTCTGATTTAAAATAAATTGAAGGTTATTGATTTTTTTAAAGCAATGAACGAAGACGAAAGTTAATTGACAATATGTTTTAAAATAGCAGTATTAGTACTAATTTGTATGTTTTTTGTGAAATAGTTCTTGAAATTTTGTGAGTGAAATTCTTTCTTGCAAATTAAGTTTCAATGAAAAATGGGCTGTTTTTATAACTATTTTACCCCACTTGATCCTATTAGTCAGATAAGATAAAATTTATTACTTGAAAATTCTTTTTATAATGCAATGCTATATCATTCTTTTGAAAATGCAAACACGTCATTCTGACGGCTATCTTCTAGTTATAGAACAGTTGTACACATAGTCATATAAAATAACATACAAATACGAAGAATACAATATTCTCAAGGAATCCGTTGTATTAGAATAAGTCACAGAGGCGAGAAATTCTCCAGAAGAACAGAATATCGCTCACCCGCAAGAAAAGTGACACATCTCGACAAAAGTAAATTTCACAGGAGAGGCAAAAGAAAATTTGCATGATTTTACTGTAACATGAAATTTCAGCACTCAGCTCTGCATGCAGGAGTAAAAACGTACATAGAAGCTTAAAACCCTTACAAATGAAGACGTAGATATGGTTTGGAGTGTTGAGTAATTTTACCTCACTACAAAGTTCACCTCTCTTCTTTGGTCCCGAATGAACATATAGCGTAATAAATCTATTTTCCGTATAACTATACTTATGAAAAGTCTTCAGTAGCAAGACGCATCTATGGTAGATCTTTTAGGGAAATAAAACGAAAAATTATTCTTTGCGAGATGTGTCACTTTTCTTGTGGGTGAGCGATATTATCGTCAAAGCATGGAATGTTCCCTCTTATCACGTGCACATTAGTGCTAACAAACCCCCCTAGATAAGGGAGAAAGCCTTGACATGCGTCACCAAAACGTCACACAAAGCAGGAAAAACAAAGAATGAAATCGAACAACTTGCATGTTTCGTTTTCTTTGGCTCGTAAAATTAATAATTATTATTAGAAAATAAGAATTAATAATTTAACGAACCAACGAAATCGAAACATGCAAGTTGTTCGAATTTCTTCCTTTGTCTTGCTTGCTTTGTGTGACGTTGTCGTGACGCGTGTCAAGGCTTTCTCACTTATCTAGGGGCGTTGTTGCTAACCTCCGGGCAGACTTGGGTCCCTACTTCGGATATTTGTAGGGATATCCGGCCACTTCGGAAATTGGCCGGCTAAGGCCCGAAGTAGACTTTTCATCGGGCTTTGGCCAGGATTCTTGAGCAATTCGCGAATTGGCCAAATTTCGGTCTTTGGACGCAACGTATATATACGAGTATATATATACACATGATGCAAGTCTTGTGGTCATGATAACGTCCAAAATATACAACCTGTTTGAACGTAATTGGGACTCTGTATTGATCTTGCTAGTAAGGTAAGGTTCCCTATTTTCGTGCCCCCACAGTCACTTTTAGGCCCTAAATGTTGTAATTTTCGGTTAAAACCTACCAAATTTGTATTTTACATAGACTAACTACCCTCGGACATAGAAAAATAGGCAAATATGGTACAACAAATTTTAACAATGCGAAAAATTGTTTTTCAAATGTATCTATATATGGCAAAAGAAAAAAAAAATGGTCCCAATTTCGTCCCCTTCAAAAAATCCAATACGCCGAGGCTTAACTTATAACTGAATCAAAATTTATTTCTAAATGAGTAAGTAATTTAATTTACATTAAATTAAGGCACAAAGAAATGTACTAATCATCAGTGGAAGAATAACATAACGAAACATCAGCCATCCAAACATGAGGAAAAATTTTAAATTGTCATGAAAAAGAATTCCTATTTTCGTCCCCGGGACGAAAATAAGAACTGCAAGGGGGACGGAATTGGGACCACGCTACTTCCCAATATGGCAGAGCTTCAGTTCCCGTAAGATGAACTGAGCATCCTAAAACTCACTGTATGTTACTGTCAGCATCTTACCTAGGTAAAATACATGCAATGAATAAGAAATAAATACTCACAGTACAGTAAATAACGTTCTACAAACGACGTAATAAAAACTCAGGTCTTCTAAAAATAGGAAGTTCAGCGTCTTTAATATATGTATGTGTCTTGGCGAATGAAACTTCCAATACTGACACCTTCGTTCCCTTTGCCTTGCGTGATAAGTGGCGCCACATTCACAGAAGTGGAAAAGTAAAGGGGGACGAAATTAGGAAAGGGGACGAAATAATTGCACTTTACCCTATCTTGAATCGTAAATCAAGTATGTAGCTCTTATACGACTAGTTCATTTACCGACAATGCTATGATAATAACAAAGATGCTATGATAATAAATAAATAAATAAACATAAATGGTTTTATAAATGAATAAGTCCCATTTCTTTCTCTACATACTTTTTCGTGGTCGTCATAAAGGCGTAGGCCACTTTTGTATGACTCCCAAAGAAATTGATTGTTTTCTTATTATTTATATTACGCGTACAATCTTTGCACAAGATGGTAAAAATACTGCAAATGAGCGAGGCCCCACTGTATGTAATAATAATTTTATGTACCTGTTCTTCTCACAGGGTGGTAAAATGCTGCAGATGTATCAGAATGACAGGCCTCAGTAACTAAACATGCTAGAAAAACATATAAAAAGCTAAACTTTGTCATTCTCTATCATCCTTTTTTCGTAGAATTTGGCATCTAAGCCTTTAAAATCTAAAAAACTAAAACTAAACTTGTGTCAATACGATCCAAGAAGGATTAGTGCATACAGTTCCCAGCTCTGTTTACTTAACCCTGGGCCCGAGTTGCTATAGAGCATATGGCCTAAACAGGTGGTCAGTCTAACGCGAAACACTCGGTGTTTAGTTCCCAAGCTACCTTGGTACTCATCTTATCGACCCCGAAAGGATGAAATGTTGAGTGAACCTTGCCCAGCCGGGAGTCAAATTCTGGACCTGTATTGTAGCAGTCAGACGTGTCGACCATTTCGCCACTGGGCTTCGCCTTCAAAATCTTATTATTAAAATTTCAGATGATGACCTCATTAATTATAATTTATTACAATAAATACTCGTATGTCGTCTTTCGAAAATTCATCGCGATGGATCACTATTTTTTGAATAAGGCTATGTGCCCTCTCTTAACCCTTTAAGACAGGAAGTTTTTTTGGCAGAAATTAAAAGTTTGGGTAGTTTCCATTAATCGGTAAGATAGTATTTGATTGAAAGAAATAAAAATAATATCCGATGTCAGCGATGACCCGCACAATTGTATAGGTTCGGCCTTACTGAAGCCGTATTTGACTAAATCTACACAACTGTGTAGTTTGGGATTACGTTTGCAAATATCTAAAAAAAATTAAGCAAAAACCGTTGTTGTTTATTAAGATAATTTTCATCAGCCACAACGAAAGTGTTTGAAACAATTTTTGTTTTTGGACAGAAATAAAGGTCACATTTCTCGCATCTCACTCTTGTACGGCTGGAACAGTTTTGAAACCGGTAGTTTCTGGCAGTTTTAAGATTGCCGAAACAAGGCCAGTGATTAGTTGTATGTAACCTCTTACTTCATATCTTTAAGGGCGGTTTGTAGAATTTGGATCTGCATTTGTCAGCTACATCATATTCAATCTCTTCTTCGCCGTCGCTGAAGACAGCACTTGATCTTTTCTTTCTTGATAATGGTACATCCAACAGTTTCTCAGCCGAACTTAATCGAAACGATAGTAAATCAAGTGTTTTTTACGGTGTAACTTGTTTGCTTTGGCATCTCGTTTGTAGAGAAACCACGAATTTACTACATCCAGGTCAAGGTCACAACCGTTGTTTTCAAGATTTACTTTCTTGTTTTAAACTAGATTCGATAGGCCTCCATTTGCTGATCGCAAATCTCCACACCTCCCATTGATCCGTTGTAGCTCATAACGCTGGCTGGACAAGAGACAGCGACTTTCAATTTTCTTCCTTTGACCATCGCTTGACGTTCTGCAGCGAGTTACGTCCTGTACACGTCGACGCCAGCACAACTTTCGTATTGTCTTTGCACTCGACCACTACAATTCCATTTTCTGAGACGTGCCCAATGCTTCCAACCCTCTTAAGAGCCGTTGACTAATGGTATGCCCTTCACTCTGTTTGGATTTTGCCTGTTCCTTCAAACTTTTTTTTTTTAGTAGTTCCAAGAGCGGTATTGTGTTGAAATACAGATGGAAGTACATAAAACTAGGTCTGAAACAGAGTAAGGCATACAGCGTGTCCTAAGCCTAGATCCTTGTGTACCAGGTCAGTACTTTCCCACTGGTATACTACAAAATTTAAATGGAATCGTCTGCTCATCTATAGAAAAATTTCCCTGATCATTTGGTAAATTCAAGCAGGCACTACGGAATCGCTCCAGCATTTGCTGAACTTTCCATTATTTATTATTCATTCCTGGTGGTTTACTTGCTGTGTCGACAGAATGGAATGAATTTCTCAAATTTAAAAATCTATCTATCTCGTGGCATGCATATGACTCATATAAAACTAAAAACTCATATACGGCATCTATAACTCCGAACAGAAACATACAGTTCGTTACATGTGCATATTATTTCTCGAATAGTATATATTTTAAATAGCAATTATGAATAGTACAAACCTATTAATTTAAAATTAATCCGCTTTAAAAATGTAATTAATAAAAAATAAATTGCTAAAAACATCACTTTAAAAAATTCACTTAAAAATTAAAATTTTATTAATATTAGGAATTGCAACTATTTTTGAAATGGTAAAGACCGGACTTACACAATTGAGTAGGTCATTAGTTTTTTCAACTTTTGTAAAACCTACTTAAATTTATCAAGGACAAAATCAATTAAAATCATGAATAAAATATATGAAAAGAAAAATTAAATTTAAGCAAACACTCGAAGAAATCATATTTAAAAGAAGTTACGACAATACATACTTTCTGTCTATTGCTGTCAGATGATATAGCTTTCTTAAAGGCAGAAAATTTAACCCTGTCTTGCAGATGGTGTCACCTAATTGTGTCTTATCAAAACATCTGAAGCCAATTAACTCATACAAATGTGGAGATTCGGTTTTAAACCATATAAAAACAGGAAATAGTCTTTTTCTTTTACTTTAGGATCACCTACACAATTTTGTAGGCCAGGGCTTAAAGAGATATCACAGGATGGTAAAAGTACTGCAGAAGGATTATAATGAGAGTTTTAAGTAACTCTTTTTACTGTGTTTATAAATAATGTTATTTTTTACATTAGATTAATCTTATGCAAAATTTCAGTTTCCATTGTTCTCAACATGCATACAATA
Organism: Maratus speciosus; assembly: GCA_963932465.1. Classification (NCBI taxonomy): domain Eukaryota; kingdom Metazoa; phylum Arthropoda; class Arachnida; order Araneae; family Salticidae; genus Maratus; species Maratus speciosus. Next base: position 507,996,718 of record OZ010787.1, on the reverse strand, counting down.
TCCGTTAAAGTAAATGTAACATCTCTTGCACTAAATCACATTTGCTCAAATACGTCATTTGGCTATGAATCTGATTACGAAAGATTAACCAAAGATCAGATTAACAGTAACATGCCGCACTTTACCACTACCCAGAAATATTCCAGTAAAGAGAGTTATTTCTCATTATGGACAAGCTGTGGTCTAGTGATTTAGAGTTATCTACTCAAAGCCGAATTTCAGCATTTTTGTTATTATTTTTTTGCTAAAATTTTTACAAATAGACGAAGATATTATCTCCGGCAAGCTTTAATAACATTCATATTAAATTTTGTTGAAATCTGAAATTTTCCTTTGGGCATATTGACCCATCTGCATTAGCTTGTTAACCAAAAAAGTCATAACTTTATCCCTTTTTGGATCAAAATTTCGGCCATCTGAAAATATAATTATTCAATTCTATATCACAAAGTAGTCTATTTTATCATAATACATAAATCTTTAACACGTTAAGCGCCACGTCAGTCACCGGTGACTGACATTGAAATTTCCGTTTAGAACGCGTCATTCACCGCTGACTGACGGTCTAAGATATGATATAAAATTAAATACACTGGTCATAAAAATTAAGCGATAATGAGAAAAAAATATGCTCACTAAGTTAATGTTGCAACCAATGCCCAATTCTGCAATTATTTATGTTAATTAAATACTATTGAACTCAAAATTGCACTTCCACGCAAACGTGGACATCGGAAATATGAAAGTTAGGTGATTGACAATGTGGTGCGCAATGGACGTATGTTGGAATGCTGGTCTGTAGTGTCGTTTAAAGTGAATGTGGTGTCTGAATGTGATGAGTATTCATTATTTATAGCTCAAAGGCTTCATTTAAGTTAAGGCCAGAAGTAGCGATTAATTGGTAGAATCGAGGAAGTTCAAAAAGAAATGGAGGTCGCCCAAGATTTGAATATCCCTCAAAGTGTTATATCAAGACTTTCTAGCCGCTTTTTAAGCCCCGGATCCGTTGATAGACAGCCTGGTCAAGGAAGATCAAGAGCAACAACTGATTCCGAAGACCGCTTTTTGTCATTATGACTCGAAGAAACCGCGAAGCGACTACAAGAGATTTGGTTTGATATATTCGGGCTGCCACAGGAAATTGAATCGGATGTTTTACTGCTGCACGAAGGCTTTACAAGGGTGGACTGTATGCGAGAAAACCAATCTGTAAATTAAAAAATGTCTGTATCTGTAAAAATTATCCGTAAAAGTTTATGTATTAGTCTGTATTCCTCTCACTCCAGCTTCCAAATGGGCCCGTTTCAACTGTTGTCCTTGTGAAGTTCAATGGAGGCAAGAGGACTGGGCTCAAGTATTGTTTACTGACGAGTCCAGATATAATCTGAACACTGATTCTAGACGAGTTTTGATCTGAAGAGATGAAGGAAGACGCAACTTGCCCTTCCCTTGTCCGTGAAATATCCCGTTCGAACCCATCTTGGCTCCATTAAACATGAAGCGAGCAACAGTTTAAACGGGCCCCTTGAAAAGCTGGAGTGAGTGGGACACTAACTTTTGGTTTTCTCGCACACAGTCCATCCTCTCTAAGCCTTCGTGCAGCAATATAACGGCTAATTCGAGTTCTTGTGGCAGCTTGATGATCTGAAACCAAATGTCTTGTAGTCGCTTCGCGGTTTCTTCGAGCCACAATGACAAAAAACGGTATTCGGATGCAGTTGTTGCTCTTGTTCTCCTTTGACCAGGTAGTCTATCATCGGATCCAGTGCTTAAAAAGCAGCTCGAAGCTATTGATATGACACTTTGAGGTATATTCAAATCTTGGGTGACCTCCATTTGTTTTTGGCCTTCCTCGATTCTACCAATTGTTCGCCACATTTGACCTTAACTTAAATGATGCCTTTGAGCCATAACTAATGAATACTGATCAAACTTAGACACCACATTCAATTTAAACAACACTACTGACCAGAATTCCAACATACGTCCATTGCGCACCACATTGTTAATCATCTAATTTGCATATTTCCGACGCTAACGTATGCGCGGAAGTGCAATTTTGAGTTCTATAGTATTTAATTAACATAAATAATTGCGGCATTGGTTCCAATATTAAATTATCGAGCATATTTTTTCTCATTATCCTTTAATTTTGATGACCAGTTTATATATATATATATATATTGTTTTAAGTAATTACAGAAAATTTATTTGAAATTTACTTACCTTTTACTACAGGATTATACTTTCTTAAAAATTAATTAAAACATTGTAAATTTTTCAGCTTCAGTGTGAGTCACCCTGGCACCCAACGTGAAAACTTCTTATTGAAATGTTGAAATACAAACTAAACTGACGCACTCAAAAAAAAAAAAAAAATTGCCCCCCCCCCCCCCCCCCCCAAAAGTACTAAGTGCACATTCGCGACAAAATTCCCTGTGATTTGATTTTTTTCTTTTATTTAATGAAACTTCTATGTATTGGACAGAAGATTGGGATATTTTAACTTTAGATTCACGAAGTTTCCGCGATTTTAGAAAAAATGGTAATAGACCGGGAGGAGACCGCATAAATCATCATCTCCTCAAGTTCACTGCTGAAGTTCCAAAATTAGATAGAACTCGGATTAGCATATTAAAATGCCACTGGTCTCCTAAGTCTCATCTTAGTGGAAACCGCAAGCAGACCTGATTTTAGTGGTTGATTGTTAGGTTTATCATTGTGTTTTCCTGCCCGCAAAGGTATGAAAACGTGGAGGACTGGGAGCAGCAAAACACAACGGTGAACCTACTAGTCAACCACTAAAATAGGGTTTGCAAATGTTTTCCACCAAGATAGGACTTCGCAGACCAGTTGCATTTTAATATGCGAATTGAGTTTTAACTAATCCTGGAATTTTAGCCGTCAGCTCGATGAGCTGATGAGTTGTGCCACCATCTCACCGATACATTATTTAACATCGATCATTATTTAACATACAAAAAGTTTTAATTTCCGAAACGTAAAATGCTTGCTTCACATCCCTGCTATTTGACAAAATCACAGCTTAGATTGGAAGATTTCACGTAATTTTAAAATTAGATTGGCGAAGTTTCAGAATTTTGAGGGGAAAATGTTTCTGAATTTACAGCATATAATGCACGGAAAATTATATGTCAATTCACAGATTTTTGTAGAAAGTGGTAACAAACATGCTAAAATAATAAAGATATAACAAGTTAAACTTTTTCGTTTCTTGTTATCTTTTTATGTAGCGTTTGGCATGTGCGCCTTCAAAAGGTTTTTTATTAAAATTTCGGATGATGACTTAGCACATTAATTATAATTTATTACAATAAATATGTCTTTATTTGAAAATTCATCGCGATGGATCCATTTTCAATGATTTCGATCAAATTTCAAAGATTTAATCTGGCACTATAAACAAATTAGAAAAGTAATAAAAGTTAGTTATCGCATGTCGACAGAGCTTTTTAATTAAAAGCTTCAAATTAATGCTGATGATTTTTTTTTCATTCTCATTTATCAATCTTTGTTAACGTAAGCCAAATGATAAATTTCAAAGCAGATTAAAAAAAAAAAGGAAAATTCAAAAGATTTCACCTTTTATGCTCCGACGTTAGTTGAAAGTATTAAAATACAGAAAATTCGATATAAAATTCATTTAACACATCGATTATCAGTAATATAATTTAGGATTGGTTATTGATATTTAAATTTATAATGATCCAAAAGTTTTATTCGTTCTTCAGAGCAAAAATATTTTTAAAAGACTAATTTCTTTTTCAATTACAACTGTTCGGCTTTCACGATGTTGAAAGACAGGAAATAGAAAGTTTCAGTTGTGAAAAACATCTACACTTATAGATTTTCTAATTTCAAAAAATACTAAACTTTTAATTTAAATAAATGATTTGAAGAGAGTCGTAAATATTTCACAAAACATAATACCACATTCTCCAAAGCGTACATTCTGTGTGAAAATGTACTTGGAATTGTTATATAAAAGAAAAATAAATAAAAAGATAATCATCAAAAATTATATTGTCACCTTCAAATTAGACTCCATCAAATTCAATACAACTGTATTACACATAAGAAAATTATCCACACATTTTATGGCTGATTGACGAATGGCCTTCAGCTCCCTCAGCGAATTTTCTTTTATGGGCTCGATTGACTCAGAAAGATACCTGGAAGTGGTAATTTTAACTTCGCCAACAGGAAAAAGTCACACGGGACCATACCAGGGATGACAGGGATGATCGCCCCGGGAACCCAGCTTTCACTTTAGAGTATAAGTGCAATCCCGGGGGGACCATACCAAGCGAATAAAGTGCTTGGTCGATGACATTTGTTGCATTTTTTGACAAAATATCTTGCACAACGACAGTTTTGTAGTTTTGCAATGGCGCATTATCGTGGTGCAAAATCCACACAAAATATCGGAGATTTTCAAAATTTTCGAAACAAAAAATTTAAGGCTAGCTTTTTGTTGAACTAATTTTTCTGTTGGTAAAAATCTCAAAACACTCAAAAGTATAACAGAAAAAAGCTACTGTGTGTCAAACACACGAGCAAACACCGCATTGTAACTCTATACAGTGGTACAAACTTACAGGAAAATAATTGTCATGATATCTTTTATGCGTGTCTGCTGCATAATAAATTATTTAAAATATTTAAATTATATTTATTAAAGTTTTTCACAAAATGTACAAATGCCGATTTAGTGTATTAATTTTAGTAAACGAAATCTTTCTTAAATCTGTTTAATGATTGAATAAATTGTCTAATATTTTTTTAATATAAAAGAAAAATGCTTTTGAAAGTGAATTTGATTAACTTATAATTTGGGACTGAAAATGTTAAAACAAAATTCCAATAAAATGGCCAAAGTTTATTATTCTATTAGTTTATATATTTGTAAATAAGTTGGACTTCCTGAGTGGTATTTTAACAAAAATTTTGTAAATACAAAGTTCAAACGGTATTAAGAAAAAAACATTGCTGAAATCACTGTGGTTTATCCTGTATGTTAGATCCTGTGCGATTAGATACAATAGCTGAAAGTTATATTGCAACAACATAGTTTTCCAGCATAGCTGAAAAGTGTTTATGAATCTGGTTTGTCTGTCCGTCGGACTGTCTGTCTGTTTGACCCACTGTCCGTGCTCTAACACGCATAAATATAGTCGGACTGCTATGCAATTTCTATATGTTATTGAGGTTTACCATCGCATGTTCCGTATTGAAATCTGTAGCACTTATAGTTCGTTTACAGGAGCATTCAAAAGAAAGCCGTTGCATTGTAGTCTATGGGTAAAAATTGTTTGCAGTATATTTTAATGATGTTAAAATATTTCAAACATATTGAAACTGATATAAATGACAGATCACATTGTCACACGTAAGTGCTTAAATTTGAAGATGCTTACTATAGAATAGGTTGTACGTAGCATTGATCCTTCATTTATAGGGACACACAAAATAATTCGATTACAGTACTGTCTATGAGCAATAGTTGCTAGAAGTCTATTTTCGGATGTCGTACTCGTTTTGATTTGTACTAATTTTCTGCATATTACTTGGTAAATATAAATCCTATAGAATATGTACAGGGCTGCACAAAAGAATTCGAATACATTTTCGCTTATTGACGGAATTGCTGAACGGAAATTTTTATCTGATTTATGTATTTTCTGACTGAGAAAAATTTTGCACAATTTCTAGTATACATACAAATATATAAATCCTGTACGGGGCTGCACAAACGACATATTTTTCCGAATAATTATGGAAATTTCATTTTCAAATGTTTTATGCGTTTTCCAAATCTTTTACTTAGAGATCATATTTCACCTTATTAAACGGCGAAGTTTTGTTACAATATTCTCAATGTTTTGGAAGCTGTTTTATAATCTATGCTTGAAGCGTGATATTTCTTTATTGTTTACATTTTTAAGCATGTTGAAAGCTGTTTATGAATGGAGGAATGTGTTTTGTTAAGCATCGGCAAAGTTTATCCTGAAAAGGATACTATCAGGGAGTACTTTTGAAACGGTAGTGATACGCATTATCGTTCTACTAAAAAGAATATCCTGAAAACTTTCTAGAGGACCGTTCAGATGGCCCTGGTATCGAACCCACGACATAAACTCAAGCTTCTCTTTTCGCATCTAGAAAGATAACCACTGTATTGCGTGGGGCCCTGAAAAATGTTTATGACTTAGGTACAGTCGTGGAAAAAAAAAGTAAACACCCCCTGCTAACTCCTCAAAAATTATCGTAGAAGAAAGTTACTGGTACCGAACGATTGGAAATAAAGTCTACTTTTAAATGATGTATATAAAATTTGCTTAGAGGGCCATCTATATATTAAAACGAACCATAACTTTGTTTTTTTCAATAGCAGTACGCAATTCTGACAGCATAAATGAACTCCACATCCTTCAATTAGCCTAAAAACGAATTTTTATGCAATTCGTACGACAAGTTTCCGAGAAATTAATTATTTTAAAACGAGCGTATTTTAAGGGCTGTATCCAAATTCAAGTTCCGTACTCGATTATTAACCGAGAGAGCCCCTTTCTTGATCAAGGCACCTTAAGCGCCACTCAAGGAGTCAATGAAGCCTGTTAGATTACAGTACAGCAGAATAAATTTCAAAATATCTACTCACTTCCATCATAGACGGCCCCTTAAACCATCATTTTGCCGTTTTTTAAGCATAATTTGAAAACTACTTGGAAGAAAAGTGTAAAATTTTGGTTTTCCATAAAGCAAGACTTAATAAAGCTAAATCCATCAAAAAAGTTGTAGGTTGCTGTTGAAAATAATCACAGCATTACATTAAATTCTTATTAATTTCTTTTTGTACAACTATGTTTATTGTGATTGGTTGTTTAATGTAGCTTTCTTTCACGGCCGCCAATTCTCTGCCATGGGCCTTGCAAAATCTATAAATACCTGTAAATTTTCTGTTTTCTTTCAGTATGTTTGTGTAATTGTTCTTGTTAATATCAAATATACTCACTTCGATCCACGTCTTTATGTCTGCCTTTTTATTTATTTTAACAGCAGAGCGTTGGTTCTAACAAGTGTTGAAATGAGCTGCGAGACATACTGACGCCGTTATCTTTCTGTTTTTCATTTCTGCTGGGATTTTGAGTGAAAAAGATTTTATCTTTCTTTTTATATATTTTATTGAGCAGAATGGATTCTTCAAAAGATGTTTACGGTATCCCTCTTTTTGAAGGTGATGGAAAAGTTTTTTCGGTATGGAAACGAAGAGTAACGGCAATTTTTGCTGCTAAAGAATTGGAAAAATTCCTGGAAAATGAAGCAGCTCTAGACAATGCCGCCGATGTCGTGAAAGCAAAAAAGGCTTACGCTTTATTATTATCATTATTAAGTGATAATGTTCTTGCATCACTTCAAGATGAAAATACAGCTCATAAAATATGGAATAAATTAGAACGCACTTATGATACAAAGCGTGCAGTGAATCAAATTTTAATTCGGAAGAGATTGGCAACGATTAAGAAAGATCGTACAGTTTGTATGAGAAATCACATTGATGAAATAAATAAATTAATTTCGGATCTTAAGCTGTCTGGGGCAGAAGTTAATGAAACGGATACTATTGTTTATATTTTGATGTCATTGCCTCAGGAATTTGAAAATGTTAAGATTGCTTTAGAAAACCAACCGAATTCTGTTTTGACATTAGATTTCGTGACACAAAGATTATTAGATGCTGAAGCACTTCTTTTGGATTCAAAGAAAGAAAAAGTATATACTAAGGCTGCTCTTGATAATACTGCATTTGTGTCGACTCGCAAAGAATTCTTTTGTAAAATTTGCAACTCTAAAGGGCATACAGCGAAATATTGTAGAAAGAAAATTACTTGCCATTCTTGTGGAAAATTCGGACACATAAAACGTAACTGTAAAGCTGTTAAAAATTCAAATGAAGAAAAATTTGCCTCTTCAGCTGTTTCTTTCGTTGCTGGAAATGCTTCCAGGAAAAGGAATGAATTTATAGTAGATTCCGGAGCAACTTCCCATATGTGTTCTAATGAGAATTATTTCGCATCCTTAGTACCTTCTTCAGGAACTATTAAATGCGCATCAAAAACAACGAATCTAGAAATCAAAGGTATTGGAAATATTAATGGAAAACTGTCAAATGGAAGGGAAATTACTTTAAAGGATGTCCTTTATGTTCCAGACTTAAACGGGCAACTCATTTCCGTTAGGAAAATTGAAAGTGCAAATTATACAGTTATTTTCAAGAACCAAAAAGTATTTATCGAAAAAGGAAGAAACCGTTTTTACTTCGGTGAAATGGATTTGAATGGACAATACGTAAGTGACTTTGTCCCTGTTTACGAAACCGTTCTTACTTCAAAGAAAAATCATTGTGATATCTGGCATCGCAGACTTGGTCATCCGAGTGACAAAGTATTGAAAGATATGAAGCTTCCGGTACCTGATTCTTTTTGTGATATTTGTGCTCGGGCAAAACAGAGTGCAACACCAATGGGAAGAGGACCAAGAAAAAGAGAAACCAAGCCAATGACTTTGATTCATAGTGACATTTGTGGACCTATTTTTCCGACAACCTTTTCTGGTGAGTGCTATTTTATGACTCTTATCGATGATTTTTCTCGTTTTACTGAAGTACGTTTACTGAAACATAAAAGTGAAGTCTCAGAAGAATTAAAAATGTTCTTAAAATCCAACCCTACAGTGAAGAAAATTAGATGTGATAACGGGAAGGAATATTTTTCTAATGATTTAGTGAATTTTACTAGAGATCTTGGTATAGTGATAGATCCCGCTCCTCCATACACGCAATCTTTGAATGGAGTAGCTGAACGCTGCAATAGGTCGCTTCTAAATATAGGACGTGCTTTGATTGCTGAATCAAATTTACCAAAGACTTTTTGGGGTCAAGCTATCCTTTCAGCAGCTTACTTGAAAAACCGAATGCCAAGCAGCACTATTGATAACAAAACTCCGTACTTCCTGAAATATGGAGAAGAAGCCGATTTCAAGCACATACGTGTTTTTGGATGCAGTGCTTACATGTTAATTCCTTCCGTTCATCGAAAGAAGCTTGACGATAGGTCTAAACAAATGATCTTCATTGGTTATTCTTCAATGGGATATAGATTACTAGATCCTGAAACGAAACGCATAACTGTATCAAGAAATGTGAAATTCGACGAAGAGAAAAAGGAAAATGTTCAGTCGAAACAATACATTCTAGAAAATTCAGAACCAGTCGATAATGAAATTGATCCAGATGTTCTAGAAAATACGAGTGATGAATTAGATGATCCTGAAGAGAAAGAAGACAAAACAAGAAAATCTGAAAGATTTAAAAAGCAACCTGTACGGTATCCAGATCCTGAAGTTTACGAAGCATTACTTTGCCAACAAGAAACATTAACGTTTGATGATATCAGATCCCTCCCTAGTGATGAACAACGCTTGTGGAAAGAAGCTATGGACGCGGAGATTGAAAGTATGAAAATCAACGATGTCTGGGATCTTGAAAAATTACCACCTGACAAACGACCTATTTCCTGCAAATGGGTATTTACCATCAAAAGAGATGGTCGACATAAGGCGAGACTCGTAGCTCGTGGATTTATGCAAAAAGAAGGGCTAGACTATAGTGAAACCTTTTCCCCTGTAATAAGTATGCCAGCTTTACGTTTGGTTCTTATTTTGATTTTAAATGAAGACTTATATGCATTTGTGTTAGATGTTAAAACAGCGTTCCTGAATGGTAAGTTAAATGAACTTGTTTTTATGGATCAGCCGCAAGGCTATGATGATAAAAGTGGGCGAAAGTGTAAACTTAAAAGAAGTTTATATGGTTTAAAACAAGCCCCACGACAATGGTTTGAAAGGTTTCATGAATTTATTTCAAAGTTAAATTTTAAATCTTGTGATAATGAACCTTGTATTTTTATTCGGTATAATAATGATCATAAAATAATTATTGCTTTGTATGTAGATGATATGTTAATTGCAGGTTCAGATGTAAATGAAACTAATGTAGTTATTTCCCTATTACATAACGAGTTTCACATGTCAAAATCGGAAAGTGTTTCAGAATTTCTAGGTATTCAAATGAAATTCAATTCTGATAGTTTAATAATGGATCAAGAGTCTTACATAATTAAATTGTTAAGTAAGTTTAATATGCTAGATTGTAAACCCAGTGACATTCCTATTTCTCCTAAGACCACCCCATCTGATTTCAAAAATGGTAAACCTTTTAATGGCCCATATCGTGAACTTGTAGGTTGTTTATTATATTTAGCTTATATTTCTCGACCTGATATTTTGTATGCTATTAACTGTTTAAGTCAATTGCAAGAAAATCCTACTGAAATTGCATGGACAGCACTTAAGAAAATCTTAAGATATTTAAAAGAAACATTATCTTTAAAACTTGTGTATAAAAAGCAAAATTCTGATCCTAAATTATCCATGTATGTTGATGCTGATTGGGGGGCTAACACAAATGACCGCAAATCAGTAACAGGTTATATTTTAATGTTTTGTAACATGCCTGTTCTGTGGTGTTGTAATAAACAAAAATCAGTTGCCTTATCGTCAACTGAAGCTGAAGTCATTGCTTTAACTAAAAGTTTGCAAGACTTGTTATGGTTTAAAAATATTGCTAGTGAAATTGTAAATATTAAGGATTTAGTAATTTTTGAGGATAATCAATCATGTATAAAATGTATCAGTAATGAGAGTAATTATGGTAGAATGAAACACATTGATATTAAATTGAAATTTGTTCGCAATATTATAAAAGAAAATAACATCAAAATTGAATATGTTCCTACGAATATGCAAATTGCTGATTTATTTACAAAGGCATTACCTAAAGTTAAATTTTATGAACTATTATTTCTTTGTTGTTTGTACAAGTAATGTTTAAATTGTGTCATATTATTATTAATGATTGATTTCAAGAAATTTCTTTGTTTTCTGATGTAATGCTGGATTATGGGCGGGTGTTGAAAATAATCACAGCATTACATTAAATTCTTATTAATTTCTTTTTGTACAACTATGTTTATTGTGATTGGTTGTTTAATGTAGCTTTCTTTCACGGCCGCCAATTCTCTGCCATGGGCCTTGCAAAATCTATAAATACCTGTAAATTTTCTGTTTTCTTTCAGTATGTTTGTGTAATTGTTCTTGTTAATATCAAATATACTCACTTCGATCCACGTCTTTATGTCTGCCTTTTTATTTATTTTAACAGTTGCAATTCATAATTTTTCGAATATTAATTTCATAATTCATAATTCACATCATAAAATTATAAAAATTGCAAATTCAGCGTATTTATGTTTGGGTATATTAGTATTATTGCTACAAAAAAAATTAGCACATTAGGAGCATAATTTCAGGAGATATAAATAAAAATATGAAAATGTAATTTAACATTAGAAGCACTAAATTTTGAATGTTTATAATTCGAAACTTATCATTCAAATGACTTGAAATTTTTTGTCTAGGCACAGTTTGAACCGAAGATTTGAAATATCTCGTTAAAATTGGGTATTGCCTTTGAAAAAAATGAAGTTTGGATTCGTTTTAATATGCAGATGACCCCTAAGAAAATTTTATATACATTATTTAAAAGTAGACTTTATTTCCAATCGTTCGGTACCAGTAACCTTCGTCTACGATAATTTGTTGAGGAGTTAGTAGGGGGTGTTTACTTTTTTTCCACGCCTGTACGTTCGCCCGGCTGCTTATCCCCATTCTAACGCTCTTAAATATACTATGAAATTCACATGTGTGATTCAGATCCAGTACAGCATATTCCCAGTTGAAAAGGAAACATGTAGCATTTATTGTTCATTTACAAAGACACTGAAAAGAATTCGTTTACACTATGGAGGTAATTGATTGACTTGATTATTTTAATGATGTTACAGTACATGAAAAAAATATGAAATTGATGCACATTGTTGATGTGCACTACAGCGTGTTACCTACCCAAAAGATGTACTAGAATTTATTTTTCACTTATAGGGATACACAAAAGTCTGTACGCCATTGTAGTTTGAATTACGTTTTATGAAACTAATAAGGTTATGTGGGGCAACTGAGCCATGATTTTACAATGAGACTCTGGAGAATCTGGCAATTCAGCTTCAAAAGGGTAATATTCATTTGAATTAAAGTCTGAACTTTTGTAAATGTGTTCAGTTAGTTTCCCTATATCAGATATAAATGTTCAAAATTACATTTTAATATCTAATATATGTGTGTGTGTCATTGTGTATAAAAAAGCACTAAAAGTGAAAAAATATTAGATTTATTTATACAAAAAACATAAAAATTAAGTAAACACTTATGTAATTTAGTAAAGGTAATAAGTATAAAAGTTACAGGGGTATTTTAAGGAAAAAAATAACAAGATATATCTATGAACAAACGGCTACGTAAGTACTTAAGTATCTCATTCTCTTTTTTATATACGCAACGGAAGTTCGATATGTCCAATAAACCTGTCGAAAATGTAACCATATTTTTATATCGAACAGAACTATTTTTTTATTCCTTTCGATAATTTTCTAATAATCTCAATCTCACTTTGCCTTATGTACACCTCTTTATCTGTATCGTAAAATTTCGAGCTATAGCTATCACACTTAAGAAATTTTGTTTGATACGCCCAACATGCTTTTTTAAAATTTTATTATGTAATTTTAATAAGGTATTATGTAATTTTCTTTATTGCAAGCAAAAAAAAAAAAAAAAAAAAAAAAAAAAAAAAAAGAGGAGAAATTAACTTCCCGTAGAAAGAGAAACTCAAAAAGATATTTATGATTGTTGGGGTAACCTGATCCATATGGTCCAGTTACCCCTAATACATGTCCCAGTCACCTCATTCTTGAAAAATTTATGGGGTAATTGGAACACCCTCTTTACATTTGAAACATGAAGTAAATATGTATATATACCTAATAATATTAATGTATTTATGTGTCTAATCTTTAAAAAACAAGATTGTTTAATAAAACTACTTACAGTATTTTAATAAAAAGCCGAGGAAATTCAACCAAATGGACGTTGTTTTGTAAAAAGAAACCTAAATTTTCGTAAACCTATCACAGCAGAGGCATAAGGATAAGGATAAAGCAGAGTTATGTTTGAGTTGTCGCACGTTGTTTTAAGAAGTAGATACGGTGGTGCAATGTTGACAAAAACTAAAACTTAAAAGACATCAACGGTTTTTTATAATATAGCCTAGGGCCCAGTTACCTTGTGGGTCCAGTTTCCCCAACTTGCCTTATACGGTTTTAAGGTGCGAGCTGGTATCTTCCATATAGAAACTAGGACATGCAACATTTAATGTTTTTTAGGACAGCACAAAGCAATTAAATACACTAAAGACTATGGTGAGGGATAATGACAGGAAGTGAAAAGTTTATCAATCATACACAGAGCTGTTCAAAAAATTTGAATTAACTGCTATAGAGGGGAACAGCAGAAATTGCGTTTTCAACTCTGTTACGCGTTTTTTAGCTGAACTAAATTTTACCATATCATGTTGTGTGAGTATAAATTTATATACAGGGATGCACAAAAAGATGTAAATGCATTATCGTCTATGAATAATAATTGCCGTAAAAGTGTTTTCAGTCGCGCTATGCGCTTTCTAACTGAATTATGCTTTAGTACACTGCCTGGTATGAATAATAATCTACAGATCATATGCAATGCTGCACAAACGGATTCGAATTCATTACTGTCTATGAGCGTTAATTGCTGAAAAGCAGTTTTGAAACCGTGTTATGTGTTTTATAAATTCTTTATTTAGATATCACATTCAATGATATGAAATAATTAAGTTTCATAAAAATATTCTCATAATGTTGGAAAGTGTTTCATAATCTATGCGTAATGAATGAATTTCCATTTTTGCTTAATGTTAGTAAGAAAATAACAATTTAAATGACGCTTAAGAGACATATGCAAAATATTTCCTTGCAGCAGAACTCTGCGATTAAATAAGGTGAAACTTCCTACAAAAAATAGAGGTATTCGGTTCCTCTCCCCCTCTGGAAAGCCAGTGATTAGCACCCCGTCACAAAATGCGGCATATAGACATCACAGTGACCCATTTTAAATGTCCTGGGAAAAGAATGCGGACGAAAACAAGGATGATCACCTAGTGAACTCAGCTTTCGCTTTGGAGTTTTTGTGCAATCCCGAGGGCGGACGAGAATGTGGACAATAAGAGTTGTTGGACAACAATATTTTCGTTACGGTTCTATTATATTTTGGTCATATTAGGATCATGGTGTTGTTAAAGACCAATCAGAATAGAATGCCACGTGACTCTTTTAGCTACTTGTATCTTTTCTTGATACAAAAGAGCATAAATCGTGTCATGAAGGATTCCTATATGTTTCATAAAAAAATTTATGTAAGTCGGCAAAATCCCTATTAGAATGAGGAGAGATGCAAAACTTTAATTATGACAGGCCACTTAATTTTAAACTATCGGCTATTCGGCTATTGGTCTACTAAGTGAAGCAGTCAACCTTTTCCACGTCTGCGAAAAAGTTGCACATAAATTTTCATGTATTTATCACATTACATTTTCTTGCAAAAGTTGCATACTGAAATTCGTGTTGAGATTAGAGATTCACACATGTGGCAGGCGTGAAAGCGCTTTCAGAACACCAACCAGAGCAAAATAAATGTGAAGAAATGTTTTCTTTCGATACCATTACGAAAAGTTATAACCAATTAAGTATTTCATATATATGGTGGCCGAATTTTGTTAACTCCTTAATTCTCGCTCCCGTCATATTCACGGGCTGTGTCTTTTTTCAGATTATTCATATTTGTTTGATTCCCACCAGTTTTATAGAATAGTGTAATTGGCTTTGTTATGGTATCCTGTCACTAAACAAGGTGAGCATTTCTTTTTCAAAAAAGTGGTGCCAATAAGCAATTTGAATTTTTTAACCGTAATTTAATGCGAGCGTTAAGGGGTTAAACCTTCTGCAGCATCTAAAGTTTGTTTTTTTCAGTATGCTTGTAAAGTTTAGAGGAGATGGAACAATCAAGTGACTCCTCCGTGCGTGTTCACCACATAACACGTCCCGTGATTTTTTACTCTTGTGTACGTCAAAGACTACGTGTATGCATCGAAGTTGATGATATTGCATTGCTGAAAACATGGATCAAAGAATCTAAGATAGTCTGATATGCTATTTCGAGTGTTAGTAGATAAAGTATTGATTTGGGATGATGGTGGTATTGTCGCACATGGTTCCAGTATGTGAGTGTTGATGAACAACTTTGTATACTGAAGAAGACAGCAAAACAAAGAAACCGTCTTTATCAAATAATTCAGTAGTTCTAATATTTTGTAATAGAAACGGGTTTTTATGAATATCCTATGTACCGCTTGGCAGAAAATTGAATCAGGAGGAAAGACTGTGATAAATGGAAGGATAACAGAGAAAGAAATGAATGAAATTATTAAGATAAAAAGAGAAATGAGAAAACGCTGAGAACGGGAACATGCTAAACTCGTGACCACTGAAACAGAAAATTTCCCTGAGGGGATTTGATAGTTGAGAAAAAACCGAAAACCTGTTACACTTTAATAATGAGCTCTGCTAATCAAAAGAAGCGGGGATATTATCATCTTTATCATCTTCCTTGAAAAAAAAAATAAATGTCTAATAAGTTTTAAATGAACAGGACAGATTGTTCTTAAACTTTGTGTTCCGGAACGATAAGTCAAGCCTTGAAAAATATATTAAAATTACTTGCTATAAAAAATGACGAACATAACATGTTACAAATTTAAAATAACTAATATAGATAAATAACTTAGTCAAAAGGCAATGTTTTACTGAAGTTTGCGTAGAGAGCGGCTTGAGATTAAAATTAAGAACTTTCAATCCTGATATATATTCTCTAATGTTAGTGCGGAATGTTGTGATAAATCGCATCAGCTTTTAAACTCATTTTTTAAAATTACCTTCATTACTAAAGATATTTTTCTTTACGTTGTAAAGGAAAGTTTGGATTTATGATTATTTCACTTTCACATTAAAATTATCTATTACGGTAGTTGTGTGTATATTAAAGTCAGTTGCGTAACAATAAAGTTTGGGAACCGCTGCGATAAAACATTAATTACATTGTTCTGATTTAATTAACTCTCTCACGCATGAATTATTTATAAATGGGTAAAAGACATATTTTGCAAATAAAACATAATTAAGGATTATCAACAACAAGTAATGTGAATTTTCAAAAGTGATACATTTTTTTTTCTTCAGAAATATAAAACAAACGTCTTATTAGAATTACAAACAGTAAAAAGTTTTCATTACTAGCCATTAAATAGTTTTGCGCTAAAGTTTGGATACATTAGTTCAAAATAAAAAGTTAAAGAAAATGTTTATGCACTTAAATCAAGAGCAGCTAGATCAAGAGTAGAAATTCTTCCAGAAAATCTTCTGTCATGCAGAGCAGAAAGGAAGGTTTTAAAGTCCAATTTTCCAACGAATATTCAGAAGATGAAATATTTTGCCTAAATACTGTTGTATTTCGCGATCATGATTGAATTTCGTTTATGTTTGTTTATTGTAATAGAAAAGTAAAAAAAAAAAAAATATATATATATATATGCACAATTCTTTAACGGTTGTAATACGCACATGATACACTCTTACAAGATTATGTACATTTATTCAATAATATCTATATGTTTCCGAAATTATAAGTCTTCCAGTATATTGTTAAATATCAGTGTAGCTCCACACTAATATTTTTGTTTCTTATTCCAAAATTTAGCCTATGCAATCCTTCAGAATTAAAACTATTTATGTGTAAAACACAACGGCATATGGTAAGTGGTTCTATTAAAGAATAGACTCTTTCATTTTCGTTCGGAAGATGTAAACGCAAGAATTCTAAAGCTAAATTAATCAAATTTAAGACATTGATAAGTAGTTCGGCTAGGGCTGGGGCTTTTAATACGTCCAACGGCTTCGAGATCACTATACCTTTATTTTAGCAAACTTCAAATTTGTATGTAGGGAAATAGAATAAGGAAGAGTCGTACACATTCAGACACATACTTTAATATTTTATTAAGAGGTAGACATAATGGACTGAAAACAATTTAGCCATTGCATATACAAACCTATTTACTGGGAGTATTTTGAATGCTAAAATTACTAATACGAAAAAGAAATAGGAATAGAAACAGGACAAAAAATCTATTTAAATTCTACTCACTGTGTATCACACCTCATACACAGCGAGACAGCGCTCACTTTTTGTATGTTTCATCGACATATTCAGCATTTCGGTAGATGACGTGGTTGTGCTTGGATTTCTGGCATCCTAAGAGTCCTATTAAGGTTTTCAGGGGCTCAATTACGAGCATATTTTTGGGACCCCTCTTTCCCTCCTCAAACAAAATAGTAACTAATAGTAACTATAAATTTTTTCGGGAATATTCAGAGATTTTCCTGCATTGTATAAAAATACTCATGACACCCAGGTTCATTTAAATTTTGGCTGTTTGATGCTATAATACCTAAATATATTCGCACCTTAAAAAATAAATGAATGAAAATATTTAATTTATACAGCATACTTAATTTAAGCTTTTTCAAATAATAAATTATTTAATCTTATGGAATAGGTTACTCAATTCTAACACGAAGAAAGCACAATAGTTAAAAAGTAAGACGATGCTTATAATCGTACATATTACCTCTGATGTTTATCATTAGATACTGCGATACGGATGCGAGTTCAACAAAATTTTTATATCTTGGGGCAGATCATTGCGAAAAACTGCATTTTTAAGAATTGTTTACGAAATCATTTTAATACCCCGCATTTGGCTCAAGTGGGCCTTTTTGTTCTGCGCAGTGATCAAGCTTTGAACATCCATTTATAAACGGCTTCTGTGTAGAACGCTTTACAGGTCCAAAATCTGCTAAATCGAGGGACTGGAATTTGTCGCTACTATGTGGTGGTAAAGTGAGAAAAGTGTTTCCTATCTGTGGGCTTTCATACCTCACAGACATAGTAGTGTAATAAAATAAAATACAATCCATGCCATTTTTATTATAGAATAAATTTAATTCTAATGCTACGCAAATAGACACTGTTTTACTGTGTAGAAAAGTTCCATGTCTCACTGTGTACCGTTTCGATTGTTGAAGTTAAAAGAAACGTTTACTTCTTTCGCCTTTGTTAGAATTAACTCCTTAATTTTAAGTGGAAAACTAGTACATCATAAGTAAGATATTTGAACTGAAATATTGTATAAATATAGACTGAAGATTATATTATGATCTATAATAGAATTAAATAAGTAACTTTTGGTCCAAAAAAGGAGCTTCATTTTTCGTATCTTCTGAACTAAACAACATTCACTTATTAACCCTTTGCACTCCGCGTTATTTTGAGTATGGGCTACCAGCAACTCCGCGTCATTTTGACTGTGGGCTACCAGCAACTTCGAGTCGTTGCACAAATATTTTATTCAGTCAGCACCACTTTTTTAAAAGAAGTTTCCTTCAAGTATACAATTAAAAAAATGCTCTGATTAAATAAAACAAATTTTATTTTCCTTTGTCACTGGTGCCAAAAACAACTTTGCAAGGACAGATGATGTCGCCGACAACGGAGTTTTTCACTTACCTTACCATGTCTCCGCAGCGGCGACAACGGATTTTTTCATTTACCTTACAATGTCGCCGCAGCGGAGACAACGGAATACAAAGGATTAAATGTGGTTGGCGAAAGTGTTACTGAACAGATTAACGTCAAGGGGGGGGGGGGAACTCACACTTCGTTTTAAAAGAAACTTTTTCTTCAATGTTCGCACTGTCTGACTTTGTATGTACTCTCTATGTATGTATTTATTAAAAGTAAATGTAATACGAAAATTTGAACTATTATTTAAATTATTATAACACACAAAATTTCTGATTGTTTTTGTAAACATGCGAATCTTTTCATGTTTATATTAATTCCAATTAACGAATTATTGAATTCTAACGTTCCTGTTTTTTTATGGGACAACTTGCAGTTTATACTTTTTATAATTCCTACTGGAATAATTAATACTATTGAAAACCAGAATATGTTAAATATTCGTCCTTTTCTCTAATTAGCTTAAAAAATTTATCAGCGCAAAAACAGTTTTATCTTTATTCTGGATTTTCGAGTCCTTCTCATACTAATGCACTATCCGGTGCATCACTTTTTTGATCTCCAAATTGCTCTGCTTGAAAAATTTGAAACAGACAGGTTGAGAACTATTGGCTTCTTGGGAAACGCAATGAAGTTGTTAACTATTAATTTACGCTTGCTTTTATAATCAGAAGCTTTTTATAATCGTCTAACTTCATTTTGTCGTTTTGATCCGCAAAGCTGCTATATTGCTCAACTTTTGTCTACCGGTACTTGTAAAAAGCGAGTATTGGCAATAGTTTTAGTGTCGTATATGAAAACTGTCAAGAAATCGTTGCTCCTTTGCCCATTTCACGCTGTAGTGTGCAGTAATATAAGAACCAAATAACAACAACGAATAAAAACATTAAAATTCCATATATTTTTCTTTTTTAAAAGCTAAATAAGTATAACATTTGGAAATTAAAATTCTACAGTAGAGTCAATCTGGGAATAGTAAATTTAAGTCTAATCTTCACCAAATAATATTATTATAGTATCTTGATCGTAAAAAATGTACACGTATGTTGCAATACTGCAGCGCTACCGTAATTTGCTTTTTAGTTAAAAAAAAAAAAAACAGCTAAGGTGAAATGGAACACATAAAAGTTTCAAACTTTCGGAAGTTGTTTAAAGAGAAAATTTTATGTTTATGAACCGTAGCTAAAAAACCCTTATTATTTCTTTCGTTTCACATTGTTGCTTTACTGCTGTAAAAGTATTTTACTACGCTTATTTTCCGCAAAAGAATCCGCGCAAAAAAACTAAATATTATTTCTTCTCGAATTCAAATTTTTCCTAATGCATCATGTTGTTAATATAACTATTTGGGAAGTATATCTAAATTTTTTTAGAAACTTATGACCCATTTTTCAAAACTTTTAAATTCGTAATGAGCCATTTAAAAAATATACATTCCATTTTATAAATGGATGTTAAATGAATATTTTTAAGGAGTAATGCTGGTGTAAAACAACTTAAAAAATTCACTTTCAGATTCCAACGAAACTTTTCCCAGGGCCCAATTAGAGCGGCTCTCAAAAAGTATTCTTCAACAACGCGAATTTCTCTGAAACGTTCACGAAAACATATTTAAACGCAATAGCATTACTTACAGGCATGATTATTGATGTCATTTAAATCACAAATTTTCCTTTTTTTCGATAAATGAATTACACTTTATGTTACAATTGTTTTCTTATGGCAACAACTTTTTCTTTCCCATGGTCGCCTCTTGAAATGAGAATGAAAACGCCAAATTTGAGAGCATTTTCTGAAAGATCTTCTTCTTTTACTGAAAAATGGAGAAAACTGTTCGATTACATAATTTCTGAATTGGAGCACCTGTTAATTTTATGCGTTTCCTAATAAAAATGAACTCAGAAATGTGTTCGAAATTAGCCAGTTTGGATTTGAGAAAAAAGTATTAAAGAGAAAAAAATATCACAATAAATCTTTTCTACAGGATTTTTTTTTGCGCTGCCTGCCAAAGCAGTAATACCTCTTCCATAACTTTTAAACTCGTTTTTCCCAAAACGCTGATTTTTGAACTGGTGGTCATTGCATTTTGCGGAGGTTGGTTAAGCTATGGACATCAATTCAGCATTTAAGCTACATGAGACGTATACTTATCTGATGAAATTAAAAAATTTTCTTTGTAATTCCAAATATTTTAAGTAATGGGACTTCTAAGAAAAAAACTATTTTCCAAACTTTTTCTTTAAGATATAAATAATAATAATAACAACATATGTATATATATATATATACATACATATATATATATATATATATATATATATATATATATAATATGAAAGGTTTTCCAGATTTCAATATGCATTTTAAACCCTTGTATGTTTGTATTTGAACCACCCTTATCAAGCAAGCAGCAGTATACACCTGTCAGAAGAGTTATGGGTGGAAATTACGAATCACTTTGCTGTTCTGAGTTTCCTGGCGATTTGATTAATTTTTCCTTTATGCGATTTGAAGTGTAAATGTTTTTAATCTAAGCGCGATTTTAATTCGTACATAAATTATAAATCCCCCCTCTCCCCACACACAAACCTACAAAAATGATTATAATTTAACGCGCGTTACACCGATATACTTACGTGTTTCATTATATTACAAAAATGTTTCTCATGTGTTTAACTAAATTAATACGTTTGTCTTCGGCGCAGATTTTATTGCTTAGTTTAATCTATGTTTAATGTTTATCAATCATTTCTATGCTTTTTAAATTTGCTAAAAAAACTAATTATGTTTATTTCAACTCGTTAAAATATATTTTAATTCAATAGCATAGCACTCTAATAGCAAAGCCAGTGAATCTAACGTCACAGCATTTCCAAATGGCCACATTCACAATGGTGACCAAAAAGGCGACCCTTTTAATCCGTTACATTATGAGCTTAAGACCCGTATAGAAATGTGACGTGACGTTGTGACTGTTGATGTGCAGTCACTTTCGCCGTTTTAAGACCTTCTGTGACGTTGCACTGTGAACAAATTGTGTAAAAGTGTGACATTTGTAATGATTCTGCATCGGATTGATTTATCAGACTGTACCAGCCCGGACCCGACCTTATTGAGTCGGCTGTTTCATTCTGTAGGAAGGATTCGGATTAAAGTTCTGCATCGTGTTGGGTGACCAAACTTTACGAGAACCCGTCCCGACCTTATTATTTGTTTTGGAACCACCATTATGAAGCACCAGTATCCAGCAGTCAGAAAGGTTATGTGGTAGAAATTACGAAGCACTTTGTTGTTCGGAGTTTCCTGATGATTTGATTAATTTTTCTTTTATGTAATTTCAGGTGCAAAGTTTTTTAATCTAAGTTTGATTTCAATTCATATATAAAGCACAGATTTTATTGTTTATTTTAATCTATGTTTAATGCTTATCAATCATTAGTATATATTTTTAAATATACATAGAAAACTATATGTAAGAGAAACGACACTATCACCTTAATACTTTAAGTTAAAACATTAATACATTAAAATGATTCTCTGTTTTTATTACTAAAATAGGTGCTAAAAATACAATTAACAGGTTTTAAAACATCAAAACCAATAATCAGATGGTAAAAACTTCCCGAGAGCTTTCGACCAAGCCCTGGTCATCATCAATGGGGTGAAAAATGAGAAGAAGACCTTCAGAATGCATACTGGTATAAATAACGCAGGGCGATTCCAAAAACTGTAAATACATACAAATCAATTTAACACATGTATTTTGAGAGAGTCTATTGAAATTTTAACCAGAGGTAGAAACACTTGTAATGATACATTGTCCTGTCATATACCAAGCATTTGGTTTGGTTTACTTGGAGTCAATGGAATCTTTGGATTGGAATGATCAATGTAGCTGTATGGACTCATCCGTCCCCCCCTCCCCCCAACCCTTTTTTACAGTTTTTGGAATCGCCCTGCGTTATTTATACCAGTATGCATTCTGAAGGTCTTCTTCTCATTTTTCACCCCATTGATGATGACCAGGGCTTGGTCGAAAGCGCTCGGGAAGTTTTTACCATCTGATTATTGGTTTTAATGTTTTAAAACCTGTTAATTGTATTTTTAGCACCTATTTTAGTAATAAAAACTGAGAATCATTTTAATGTATTCATGTTTTAACTTAATATATTTTTAAATCTGCAAAATAAACAATTACGTTTGTTTCAACTCGTTAACATATATTATAATCCAATAGCAAGGTCTCTAATAGCAGGGCTAGCCAATCTAACATCACAATAGTTCCTAATGGTCACAGTCACAATGGTGACCAAAAGCGTGACCTTTTTTAATTAATCACATTTTGAGCTTAAGACCCGTATAGCATTGTGATATCACGGCAATGTCACAGTTACGTCAATCTGTGACGTTATGACTGTTGACGTGCAGCCATTTTGACTGCTTTAACCCATTTTAGGCCAAGCATAGGAATTTTATAAAATGTGATATTATTTTCATTGAAATATGCTTAAATTACATTCATTAAGACAAAAAAAAAAGTTTCGTGCATGAAAAATAATATTTTATTTGAGAAATGGAATGCATTTGGCATTTTCATGCATTCGGTCAATGGTGCGCTAACGCACCATTAAATTTAAAATTAATATTTTTTTTTAATTTTTATGACAATTGTTTTATTATTATTTTATTTACAGAACTTGCAACTTTAATCCATTATAAAAACATATGATTAATCTCAAGTGGATTAATTATACATTTTCAAAAACTCAAATTTGTCAATAACTGTTTCAATTAAAAAAAAAAAAAAAAAAAAAAAAAAAAAAAAAAACTAGCGTATTTTGAAAATTTTTCAACAGAACGTGTTTACTCCAATTGAATTACTGATATTTTATAGATGTCCCCAGAACCCTTAAAAATAGCAGAAAAATAAAATTATTGAAAAATATTCGTTACAGTGTTAATAAAAAATATTTATTGAAATGGTGCGTTTACGCACCTTTGGCCGAAAATGGGTTGAGAAACTGTGAAGTCACACTGTGAACAAATTGTGTAAAAGTGTGACATTTGTGACGATTTTGCATCGTATTGGGTGACCAGATGGTACCCGCACCGCACCGGACCTTATTGGGTCCGCTGTTTCTTTCTGTAGGCAGGGTTCGGAATAAAATTCTGCATCTGGTTGGGTGACCAAATTTTGCCGAAACCCGTCCCGACCTTATTATTTTTCTTTTTCCTTTTTGGCTGAAGGAAGGATTCGGATGAGAATCTTACATCGAGTCTGGTATCCAGGTTTTACATGAAGCCGACCCCGATCGGGTTTTGATAAAATATAGTTATTAGATTTGATGCAAAATCCAAATCCGGTTCCTCAAAATTCTAATCCGACCTGCATAAAAGTCAGACGACTCAGTAAGGTCGGTCGGATTCGAATAAAACCTGTTTAACTCAACCTATGGAGAACGTCACAAATGTCACTTTAATTTTCTATAAAATAGGATTAAAATATCACTTTTTTTCCATTTGCTAAAAACATATCATACAGCAAAAGATCTGTATGAACCTTTGCAGAAAAAAAATAATTTAAATTTTCCTTTTTTTAACTCATAGTCTAATATTTAATAAACACGAAGCAAGCTATTATTAATGACAACTCAGATTCAAACTTGAAATATTTTTCATGCTTAGAACTAAATTAAGATCTAGTAAGTATCAAATTATTAAACATTAATTAACAAGTATTAATCAATTAAACATACTTTATTATAAACCTTAAAGGGATTGTGCACTTTTAAAATTATTTTTCTTTAGTTATATTTTTCGAACAAGAAATTCTTCAAATAAGTGTTCTAGATGTGTATAAATCTACTGAAAATTTAAAGATTTCTAAATCTATTAATTATTTATTTTTAATATTTTAAAATGCCTCATGCATTCAAAATTTTTAGATATTTTTTTCATTTTTTAATTGTATTACTACAGAGGTGTTTGTTAAAATATCTGTACATCCTTTTTTTAATCAGAAGAAATTTATTTGAAAATTAAAAATGCTTGTACTTAATTTACTTTCATTTAAAATTTTCATGTTAATAGACTTTATTAATTCAAGGACCTTAATATGCCATACCTTACATATGTCTAAAGTTCTAAAGAAAAATTAACTTAAAGAACATTTTAAAGATAGATTACGAAAAATTTCTTTTGAGAAAAGTCCTTTGAAATGTATTATTATTTGTTATTTTCATTTTTAACTTTAAAAATTATGAAAACAAACCTTCAACTATATGACAACATATTGATGCTTTTTACCAAGTAAATATTAATAACTCAAAAACAAAGATTCATTTTTTGTTTCATTTTTTACTCACTTGAAATTCCACCGTTCCCTTAACAAAATGACAGAAAATATCCAGCATTAAGCTGCAGTTAAAACATAACACATCCACATTTTTTCATTCAATACGCATTAAATTAATTATTAAAGTTAAATTATTAAAAAATAATTACAAATTTAAAGCAACATTTTGATACCAATCTGTAATATAAGATAGTTTTAAAAGTATAATTTTCCCTAAATGTAAACTGCAGAATTTCACAGAATTTATAAAAATAAAATAAAAGATAAAAACTGAATTGCTAAGAAAATATCCTTTTACATATTTATATAAAAGTAAATTCTTTACAAAATTAAAATATTTACATACCTATTTTTTTTCTGTGTCCATCTTTTTCCCCTGGAAGTTAAACAGATTTAACCCTCTCATTTTATAAAAAATGTATTGCAAAAAGTGACTCGATAACAATGGGCGATTGCACAATTACTCTAACGAAATTATCAAGCCCCACATTTACGTCTATTTTTTTTTTTTTTTTTTTTTTTGTTAAACTATAGTAAAATATAATTTTAAAATATTAAAGCTTTGCAAAGAATTTATGTAGAAAAACCTTGTAAAATGAACTGAGTGTACCGACCACTTCTTCTGTATATGACTATTTTCTGGACTCAGCATTATACCATCTGCGCTGTCTGCGTATTTTCGTGAAGGCATATGTTTGTATTTCTTCATTATTTCGTTCATGGGTTGCTTGCGATCATAGCTGTCTTTTTTTCTTGCGATAATAAATTCTTTATTGAAGTTGTATTTCTTATTATACCTTCATGACTGAACTTTTACGAATTTCAATGCTTTCAGTATTTATCCCTTTGCATAGTTTATAATTAGTTACATACAAAACTCCCATTACATAAAATATTGTAAAACTTATGTATAAAAGAACTTTGGGCTGTGTAAAAATCCTGCATTTAGTCCAAAATATTATTTTAATCAGGGCCGGCCTTAAAGGGGGAAGGTGCGGATCAAAGGAACTACCAGCATTTGTTAATACCATTTTCTTTTCTTTAAATAAAAAAATAACGTTTGAAAAAGTGTTACACCCATGCCGAAACCTGTCACATACTTATAGGGCACCCAATGAGACTATAATATATTTTGTGTTATATGTTATGTTTTGTGTATTGCGAAATAATTTTGCATTGCATAGCTGAGACTGAACTCTACATCTGCCCTTTTTTACTTTTTACGGTTTTATTTGCAGATTTGTTTCAAGCACTTGCGAAACTGGTTCCGAAAATAAAAGTGTCATAATTAAAAATATCTGCAAACAAAATTGAAAACGTAAAAAACGCCCTTTTGTACCGATCGATCTCAACTACCAATGCAAAAAGAATTGTTTAAAAATATTGAAATGCAAACGATATATATTTAAAGTAATTTTCCATTATTAGCATTAGTGAGCGGGTCTTTTCAGGTGACTGAAGTAGCCTCTTAATTAATGGCACCGTTCTCTACAAATTTATCGTTTAAATTTCAATACTTTTAATTGATTTTTTTTTCTTTCCGCAGAATATATTAGGTCGATATCTGCATTAATATATTTGTAATATTTGCATTTTGGTTCCAGTTTTTTTTTTCTGAGGTCACTTTTAATTTTGCAACCGGTTCGTAAATTATTAAATTCGGATTCCCTATCCGGATCCAATTATCCATATATATCATTATTTTTAGGTCTATTCACTTTTTCTTATCAAAGAAGAAACATTTGAATCAGAAGATTCTTTAATAAACATATAAATTAAAATTTCCAACGAGGATTAAAATTAGTATTCTGAAACTTTGACTTCCGATAATTCTATGAAGGTTTCAGAAAAAATGCATAATCTATCTATATAGCATTAGTAAACATTATTCCCAGCCGATTAGTGTCTATAGGGTTTTCATACTACTGTTTGGAGTAGAATTAGTAAGGGGTGATCACTTTCCCTTTCCAGGACTGTCCACCACCCCCTGAACACTAGGCCTATGTGCTGACACAAAAATGGCCGCTGTGGTATGCATTGTTTTTCATTGTTTATACAGTTCGTTGATTTTGAACACCGATAACTTCTTAAAGTTTTCTGTGCTTTATTTTTCTGAGATTAATTAAGTGAAAGACAACTTTTAGAAAATACTGGTTTCAAAATTCAGTGGACTGTACAAATGCTTAATCCTTCACTGCACCATGTGCCGTATCTGGCACATACCTAAAAGTATTATATATTTCATTATATCCCATGAATTTGGCTAATATGATCACTGTAACCGATCAAAAACAATCCATAGAATGTATTAACACTTATTTTGGCCATGTCAGATGACTGTATTAGACATAAAATTTAAATTAGTTCTACGGAAACAAAAATAAATAAATAAACAAATTCGATCAAGCTATTAAGGTTAAATTTACTTTCATTATTTTTGCTGAATACTTAAAAATAATAATATAAAAAAAGTTGCAGAGTGTTAAGCAAGTAAAATTAATTAATTTAAGCTCATTTATTTGCAAAATATAGCAATACAATATTTTAAAATCCTAAATGTGTACATATAGCACACCATAAAATATCAAATTTTAACTGAAAAATTGCAAATTATTTTATTTTACTGTTTTTCCCGTTATTAGACCGATGTATAGATTTCAAAAATAATTTTTCATAAAAAGAGAAAAATTCGTGCAGTGAAGGGTTAAAAAATCCGCCCACGTCAGCCGCCGTTTTTGTGTCAAAGCATAGGCCTAGTATTCAGGAAGAGGTGGACTGTGATCACAGTCTACATCATGGATGTTTAAGAAATTTGTTCTACAATATAACCTTTTAGAAAACAGAATGATCTTTTATTTTAACGACACCACGTTACACTGTCCGTCGGCCCTGTAATCAGGTGTGAAAATGCGCGAAATGCTTACAAGATCACCTGGAGTACAGTTTACTCATTTGTCTAACACAATACTGGTTAGAAGACAGACTTGGAATAATTGGCCGCCAACTCTTAAAAATGAAAAAGAAAAATAAATTTAAAAATATTGCAATTTTTGTTAAGTTTACTTAAAATGTTTGTTGCATCACATAAAGAATAGACCATGAGGCGACTGCACAAACCATCACCTCATCGAGTTGATGGCTGAAATTCCAGTATTAGACACAACAGCAATTGGTCTGCCAAGTCATATCTTGGAGGCGGTGTTGCCAGATTGGGAACTTTTTTGTCCCCAGATTGTTCATTGTCACCGTTTTTTTTTAAATAGGAATACTCCACCTATTTAAAAATAGATTAAAAATTCTGGAAAATAAGTGACAGTCAAATAATTTGAATTGAAGAAGTCCCCAATCTGGCAACACTGCTTGGAGGAAACCACCTGCAGATCCATTTTCAGTGATTGATCCGTAGTTATATCATTGTGTTTTCCCTCACCCAAAGGTATGAAAACATTTAAGACAGGGAGCAGAAAAACACAATGGTAAACTTACCAATCAACCACTAACATCGGGTGTGCAGGTGTTTTGCACCAAGATACAACTTAACACACCAGATGCATTTTATTGTGTGAATGAAGTTTTAACTAATCCTGGAAGCTGTCAAGTCGATGAGGTGAGGGATTGTGCAGCGTTCCCCAGGTCTACAAGATTCGTGGCCGAATGGTGAGAGTGGTGGGCTGGGATCAAAGCCCATGCTCATTTTTTATTTTTTATTTGTCTTTTCTATTTTTATTTCTTTTATAACGTTTCATCAGTTGCTTTATATTTTTAAGATAAATGAAACGTCTTGATAAAACTATATTTTGATATTATAACACATGTCACATTTATTTTAATTACAAAAGTGAAATAGGTATTTCATTTCAATAAATGATAACATAATTATGTTGAATAATAAGATAATATGAACTCTTTAAATTCTATTAAAATTTAATATTACAGTGTTTTTAATTCTTAAAATTTAATTTCGATGCCATAATATCAAATATGTTTAATTTTGAAAGCAGATGAAAAATAAGAATTGTCCGGAAATATCCGTTTGCACAGACGATGATTTCTTCATACATATATATATATATATATATATCATACGATATGGAAAGTCAATCTGGAAGTTAAAAAAATGTAAAAGATTTAATAATAATTTACAATTATAGCGCTTAAATACATCAGCACTTATACACAAAGTAGCAATAATAATATAAAAATAATATAATTATAAAAAGAAAATATGCAATTTACCGAGAAAAATTAATTTTAAGAAAATTAAATTTTAAGAAATTAATTACGTTAGATATTTATGTTTCACCAATGTTGTTATGGAAAAAGATTTAAAAGAAAAATTCAGAAGCTCTTTTTATCAGATTAATACAAATATTGAATTTTAATAAAAGAAATAAATCTGACAAATGTTATTAATATCAAAATTTAGTTTTATCAAGAGCATTCATTATTCGTTATTAAAGAAACGTAAATGGGAAAATATCTGAAATAAAAGGAGAACGTGTGTTTTTATTCCATACCATGTAGACTCTTAAGCTTATTGCTCTGGCCACTGTTCAATTGTTAATTTCTTGCACAAAATATGAATTTCCAAAGCAGAAATTGCATTATATAATTTATTTTCTCCATGATTATTTTATCTTCTGATTTTTGATTTCATTGAAAAACATCTTACGAAAAAAAGGATTTTTAAGTTGAAATCCTGAAACTATTATTATAAAGGTTAGTTGCGTATTGCGCATGCTATAAATATTAAACCTCAAATATTAAATTTAAAATCAAGACAGTAGAAAAGCTCTTTTTTTTTTACCTTTTTAACTAGATCTTGTTTTGAAAATAACATTCAAACTTAAAACTTAGTGATTTGTTAACTATAATAAATATAAAATGTAAATAAGTATAAAATATAAATATTTTTTAAGATGAATAAAGTAACATATTTAGAAGGTATTTTAAAAAGTTTGTGTGCAGGTATTAGTAAAAACAGCACATCTGTATTTTAGTCTGGAGCTGGGGCTGAAATGTCTCAACTTGTCAGAATACTCAAACTTAATTCAAAATTTCAAAACGCAAACAGTTTTAAACATTTAAACAGCTAAACAGAATGAAGAGTAGTAAGTGAATCCAGTTTTAGACGTTAGTTTGACCATTCTTACAGATTCAGAGTAGAACCAACCATTGACTATCTATTTTTATAGTTACTGCATACAATCCATACCAGTTATAAACATGTCACTTATTTCAACTTTTTATTTTTAATAGTTTATTAATTATGTAATTTTAGTATTCAGGCACAATTTTTTTAAACACACATTATTTAAATTCTGGAACAAAACTTCATTTATAAATAAGAAAATAATTGCTATCAAAGCTTCTTAGTTACTTTTCTAGCTTCAATTTCGACCTGTTTCAAGGCGGACATAACGCAAATTACTTAAATAATTTTAATTATGCCTATTTTATATTTAATTTAACACAAATGTAAGAATATACAGAGTGTGCTAAATCGGTCTGACGATTTTTATAATTGTATCTTAAGTAAACGGTGGCAGCTATAGAACTAATAATAGTAGGGAAGTAATATATGAAATCAGAAACATTTCTAAAAACTACCTTGTTCTAGTTTTAAATATCACCTATTGACCGCACTAAACTGTGTCAAGCTGTTGATAATGCCAAAACATAAACTTGCAACTTCAAAATTAAAATAATATTTTTCGCAGTTTTGCAGTTAAACAGGAGGTTGATAACCAAGTGAATTTTAGTGAATATTTATATAATAAATTGAGCATTCTAACAATTTTAAACAGCAAAGCGCCTCCTGTAGGTGACATTTGGAATTAAAACAAGGAATGGTAGCAAAGAAAATCCTGATTTCATGTATTAATCTCTTGCAACAACAACTTCTTTAGCAACATTAGGTGTCAACATTCATTTGTTACCGATTTTTAAAAACTGTCAATTCATTTGATGATACACCGTATTACTTTATGCATTTTGCTTTAGTTAGTTTTGTTTCCTTTCCCGTTATGATTTCGGTCCTTGAAACAAGAGAAAAAAAAAACTTTTTTGGGAAAAAGAAACTTTACATGCTACATGTTTACACGAGAGCAATTTCGATGAAATAGGGGTAGTTCTGATACACAGAATCGTGCAATTAAATAGGGGAAATGTCTACAACTGTTCTTTTTTCGTGTTGTCGTGAAATTCTCATGTGCCTCTAGTGGCTGCTTAATTATACTTTAGAAAATACTCCGAGCAGTAACTAGTCAATAATTCTGTCAACGGATTTTCATCTGCTTGTTTTGTTAAGCTGTTCTAACAAAACTGAGATTTTTATTTCCAGTTTAGATTGTATCATTTCGTAAAATGTAAATTTGCTTTTTATTAACTTGAGAATAATGTCAAAATTATACTTTATAAAAAAACTAACCACTTAATATACTGTAAAAGGTATTAAAGAAAAAAGTATTGTTGCAATCATTTAAAAATTAATCACACTATCTTTTACAAAATATAGAGATTAATAATTTCTTCACATGTTTGTCCATCGATGTAAACTCGGATTGATTGAATATCTATAATTCCACCCCCCCCCCCATGCTCATTCCTTTTCTATTTTGCGATTACCTTATTTCTCAACAATATGCATAATATTCTTATTTACACAATCAGTGTGCTATGCATAAAAATACATAGCTTAGAAACAGTACCCTTGTTTTATTTATCCCTTTGTAATACAAAAACGAATACAGAAAACTTTTGATAAGTAATGGAATACTGCAAGAGTAACTCCCATAAGCGAGGCTTACTGATGTAAATAAGAAAACATTCGGTTGCGAAAGTGTTAACTATTCCTATTTTATATTTCATTTAATACAAATGAAGGGCTCTATGTAGAAGAAGGTCAATAACAAAATGCATGTAACGAAATATTGAATAACCAAGTTTTCTATAAAAAAATAAAAAAACTACGAACAAAATCATTATAATTGCTTCTTTCATTATATTTTATGGATCTTTAGTTAGCTATATGGAACATATTCCGACGGATAGATTTTATTTTATTAGACTTATAGAATTATAACAACAAAAATATTTTCAACTCATCTAAACATTTTTCGTTATTATGGTGGCATTTATTGGTTAGTACATAAAACTTGTACGATTAAAAAGATTCAGCTAAATACTTTTACATGAACAAAAAAAGTCAGTTACCACATTTTACAACTAAGATATATGATTTTTATTATTTAAACTCATTTTTCTACAGCTGGTTATATTTATTTCCATCTTATAAATTTTGACTTTTGATAAAAATCAAATGAACGTTTTTCGGAAACTGAATCTTTTCATGTTGTATGTTTAGTCGAAATCAATTTTGATGAAATAGGATAAGTTCTGACACATAGAATTGTGCAAATAAACTGGAGAAATTATCTGTAACTGTTCTGCTTTCGTGCCGTAACGAAATTCTCCTGTGACTATTGTGGCTACTTTGTGCTTTAGCTAATATACTCGGATCAGTAATTAGTAAGTGATTATGTCAATGGAATTTCAAGTGCTTGTTTTGATCATTTTATTAAGCAAAACTGAGATTCTTATTTTGATGGTAACAGAAGTAGGTATAATTGTGCATACGCAGGTTGTTATTTATGCATCCGGAATAATAAATAAAAACAAATATTTATCATTAAAAAGGATTTTATTGTTTTCAAAATATTCTCCTCGATGATCGATATACTTTTCATTACGTTTGAACCAATTTTCTTAGCACTTTTCCCTTTCCGATTGAGGTATCGCCAAAACATGCATTTTGAACGCTTCAGCCGCTTCTTCTGGCCTCGAAAAACGTTGACCGTGTAGTTTATTCTTCACGGACATGAACAAAAATAAATCATTAGATGTCAAATCCGGAATGTACGGCGGATGACCGATGTCAATTCGATGTTTTGACCGGTCAAATATTCAGTTGTTTGGGCCGATGTATGAGAGCTCGCGTTGTCATGGTGAAGAAAAATCCTGCGTCGCTGGCTGTTTTTTCTTATTTCTTCAAAGATTTTTGGCAAACAAATGGTTGTGTTCCATTCATAATTGACCATTCTACTATTATCTAGAGGCACAGTAGCCACATGCCCATTTATCGCCCCCCCCCCCCAAAAAAAAAAAAAAAAAGCTGGCGATCATTTGCTTTGAAGTGCTTCTTGCGCGCACAACTTTTGTTGGGTTTAGCTCATCTGGAAATACACATACAGTCGACTGCTGTTTACTTTCGGGTTCATAAGCATAGATCCAATATTCGTCACTTGTGTAGATGTTGAACATGGCTTTTGACGTATCGCGATTGTATTTTTTGAGAATTTCTTTACATGAATCAGCGCGAGCCTTTTTTGAGCGATTGTCAAATTATGCGAAATCCAACGCGCGCAAATCTTTTTCACGGCTAAATTTTCATGTAAAATCTTGTGTTTGCTTGTCATGATGCCCAGGGATATCGCAATCGCACGATATGTCAGATGGCGATCTTGCTTTATCAGTTTGCGCACAGCATCTATGACAACAACCGATTTTTTATGACCTTCTTTAAATTCGTTCTTGAGAGAACGATGACCCCCATTGAATTCACAAAACCAGTGATATACAATGGATTTAGAAGGGGCTTCATCAGCATAGATCCAATATTCGTCACTTGTGTAGATGTTAAACATGGCTTTTGACGTATCGCGATTGTATTTTTTGAGAATTTCCTTACATGAATCAGCGCGAGCCTTTTTTGAGCGATTGTCAAATTATGCGAAATCCAACGCGCGCAAATCTTTTTCACGGCTAAATGTTCATGTAAAATCTTGTGTTTGCTTGTCATGATGCCCAGGGATACCGCAATCGCACGATATGTCAGATGGCGATCTTGCTTTATAAGTTTGCGCACAGCATCTATGACAACAACCGATTTTTTATGACCTTCTTTAAATTCGTTCTTGAGAGAACGATGACCCCCATTGAATTCACAAAACCAGTGATATACAATGGATTTAGAAGGGGCTTCATCAGCAAAATCCGAAGTGAGTTGATTGATACACTATTGTTGAGATAATCTACTTCGAAAGTCGTAGGAAATCATCGAAAGAAAATTCTCACTAGAGAATTCCATTTTTCGACTGAGATAAAATTTTCAAGTTACATAAACAACAAAAAATATTTTTATCGAAATCAAGGAAGATGACAGTTATACAGGAACATTTTTATGTTTCAGTATCTTTATGGTTTAATATCATTATGTTTTAATATTATATTCTTCATCATTCTCAATTGGATTATCTTCAACATTGGTAGTTGTCCAGCTAAATATGATTTGATAAAATGGCATAAGCTCTTCTAGAATGCTACATGGAATTCGTTTTCAATTGTCTAATTTTTTACTATTAACTGACACTTTCGATGGATAGTTTTTTTTTTCTGATGGAAGTTTTTTCATCAATATAAATAGATCATTAACGGATCCATCAATGACTTTCTCGGCTATGTTTTTTCATGAGCCTTTTTCTGAGAATAATATTGAAAACATTTGTATATCGAAGGAGCAAATGTTTTTTTTTTTTGTTGTTGTTCTTTTGAAACACTCTTCCCGTACGATTCTGTTGACAAACAGGCTTTTTTATATAAGGTCGGCAACCATTACTTGAAGTCCAAAGCATCTTCAGTTTTCAATTCTTTGACTGTAAATGTTGAAATTGAGTTCGAAGCTACATCAATGTATTCGTCTGGGATGTAGATACGATCATGATTTCGTACATTTTTTATGACTCCAAAATCACCGTGATGTGGTAAAAATGAATGACCATGGAAAATACTGATATTTTCTTTTCAATTCGTCTTTAGTCAGTCAAAGCCAACATAAATCTCAACATCGTGTTGATTTTATTTTGTCCAGAGCAACGATCGAAAACAGATATAAATGCTTAATATGTGATCCAATATTATTTTCAATATAATGCAACAACATAGAGCAAACCTCATTTGCTCCCCTGTTAGTATTGCCTTCGTGATACATGTAAAATATCAATTTATCTGTTTTAAGAGCTTTTATACCAAAACAATGAACTCATAGTTTCCGTAAATAAATAATGTTTTGTATTGTATGCGTGGACTGGCAGATTTTGCATAAAATCGAATGTTATTGCTGCACCGTCATCTGGTATTGTATGCAAAATCCACTTAAGGGGACCGGGAAAGTCCTATCCCCGCCATGTTAAATTCACCAAATTTATGTACCTTTTTCTCAGAAATGGTGAAAGATAGAGGTCTAGATTTTTTAGAGTAGTTAGAATAACATGTTTTACGTATTTTAACGGGCCATTTTATTTCTAAGTGAAGCTGAAAATTAATTATTAATTATTTATTGAAAGTCATTTTTAAATTAGCATTTTTGGTAAGATTCCACTGCCTAAAATAAATAATTCTCAACAAATCACTAATTCCCTGTGTTAAAGTATACAATAAAACATAATATAAGTATTAAAAAAAATCTGAGTTCATAAGTTTAATAGATATTGAAAAAAAAGGAACACAAACATGAAAAATGCAAGTTTATGAGAAATGTCAGTTAAAGATTTAAATGGCCATTAAGCTGTGAAGTACTCTTAGCCCTTTAAGACCCGATGTATTTGTAAACAAAATTAGTCATGCCTGTAAAAAGTAAAACATGGACTGCAATCGCTACATATTGATAAAAAATGATACTTTATCTGCAAACCAGAATTATCATTCGATTCGAGTTTTTATTACATACGATTTAGAAGCAAAAGTTTAAATGAATGTCTAACCCGCACGATCGTGCAGGTTGGGTCTTAAAGGGATATAAAGACAGAATAATTTCAACACTTCTTTTTTAATAAATAAACATGTGTGACACATTATTGGAAAGATAATAGTTTAAACTATTTAATGATTTAAAACAATAAAAAATTATTTTCCCCCCAAATTTTACTTATCTGTTCCCCTTAAGTCTCTGACTTATGTCGTTTAAGCAATGGACAAAAATTAGAAGGTATTGTTTAAAGAGAAAGAAATACACTGTCTTATGTATTATTACCCAGATCATAGCTTTACTTTTCAGGAAGCATTTGCGACAAAAATGTATATTTGGAAAAAAAACTTGACTTATGTGGTTTTTGAAATGGCCGATTAAATTTGTCTAATTTCACTAAATAACCCTGAAGCTACTCAAAAGAAATCCCTTTCGCAAAGGAATCTTTATGTGCTGCATGTTTACTGGATAGAAATTTCAATGAAGCAGATTGACTTGTGAGTTAGGATTGCCTGTTTCCCCGCGTAAATAGGTGCTCAAAATGCTCTGAACACCAGCATTTTAAAGTAATTTTCTTCGCCTTATCTAATGGCAGGATTATCTGCGATTAAAAAATGGCGAAATAAACTGTAATAAATTAGTGGTGTCCAGAACATTTGGAGACCTCTTTTACGCGGGATACCTGGCAATACTACTTGTGACCCAGAGAAACGTGGTCGTATACAGGGAAAACCATCTGTAATTATTCTGATTTCGTGTAAGCCTGGAATTCTCATGTGACTCAAGGGAAGACTTAATAATACATAGTACTTTGGCAAATATACTCGAAGAACTGTGATTTTTATTGCAGCTTCTGTTTGTATCGTTATGTAAAATGAAAATGCTGCTTTTAATTTTGGGCGTAGTCATATTCATTACATACTACATCTTTATATGCAGTAAAAACTATTAATGGTACTACAATAATTCATGCAATCGTATTAAAATTAATCACAGTGAATATCTTCCTGTTTTTCTTTTTTTCAATAATCGAGGGATAATTTTATCTATTCCAACATTATATTTCCCTTAGTACAAATGTATGAACATATACACGCGTTATGCATTAGCTATACATTTTCTTTCTCGTTATGGCTGGAATAAATAACCCCGAATCTACTTAAGAGAAAATTCTTCCACAAAAAGAATCTTTATATGCTGCATGTTTACTCAAGAACAATTTCGATCAAATAGGGTCAGTTCTGGCAAACAAAATCGTCCAAGTAAATAAGGCAAATCGTCTGTAACTGTTCTGATTTTGTGTCCCCCTGATATTCACATGTGACTACTTAATAATGCGTTCAACTTTAGCAAACATGCTCGAAGAACTGGATTTTTTATTTGATTGCCTGAACATATTATTTTGTAAAAGACAATTTTTCTTTTCAACCCATTGAGGGGCAAGTGATTGTGTTTCTGTAATGTTGATATCACACCAGAATTGTCGAAGTATTTTATTTTAAAATAATGAAACGTTATTTTGCAGCTCTTTTGAACAAATTTATAAAAGTAAAATATTATTACTAAATTCTGGTATAAATGTTGATTAAGATTAGACTTCAAGGGGTTAAATAACTTGAGTGTAATGAGAAAATGTTACTCGTAAAAATAACCACTTTAAAAACAGTAATACTGAGAATGGTTAAAATAAATTGAAATCGTTTTAAATTTAATCAAAGTAATTTTCTATTGTTTTTTTAGATAATCAAGGTATAAGTTATAATTTTAACTGTTTCTACTTTATATTTCATTCAGTATAAATGTATGAATATATTATCACGAGCATTTTGCTTTAGTTATATATTTTCTTTCTCATTCTAACTTTTACTGTTACTGCCCGAGAGGAATTGCTAAGACTAGGAAACCAAGTGTGTAGAGCATAGATCCCTCATAGCATGCATGGTCACGGTGACGTCGCTGTGACGTCACTGCAAGTCACTGTGGTCACGTCACATCTGTTACCGAAATGCCACCACTCAGTGATGTCACATTGTGACTGAAATGTGAACTTCTTAGAAAACTTTAAAAACTTACGAAAATTTTTCGAAACATGTTACTTTTTGTAAAATTATATTTTTCTGGCAATTAAAAAAAAAATTGTGACGTCACTGTTATGTCACTGCTATGTACCGTAAGTCACGTCACATATGTGACAAAAAAACCAGTATATTGTAAGTCACAGTGTGACAAAAAATATGAACTTCAAAAATCATTGAAAATGAAGAGAAATATTTTAAACAGCCACGAGTTACAGCGGCATAAGGAATGAAAATATATTAGAGGATAGCAAATGGTAAATTCCGTCACTAAAGGGGAGAGGGGGGGGGGCATAATAAATAAAGTGCACGATGCAAGCATTAATAAACTAAATTTTTAGGCTATATTGTATCAATTTGATATCTAAGACAGTGAATGTATACTTTTTCATGATTTCAATTTTATCTAGCATTTGGATAATATATTTACAATTACGAATATTAAATTTATACACTTTACATATTTAGTTTGCTGGGAGAAAATTTCTCTCTTTCTTTCTTTTTTTACCGACCAGAATTATTCGAAACACTTCTGTGGTTTCAAACTAAAAATTTTCTATTACAGTTAAATCTGCACCTTTTAATG
Organism: Maratus speciosus; assembly: GCA_963932465.1. Taxonomy (NCBI): domain Eukaryota; kingdom Metazoa; phylum Arthropoda; class Arachnida; order Araneae; family Salticidae; genus Maratus; species Maratus speciosus. Next base: position 507,958,133 of record OZ010787.1, on the reverse strand, counting down.
AGCATGTAGATAGAGTCTTCAAAGTTTAGTCATCTATGCATTTCTTGCTTTAGAATATTTTTATAATTTGTATTCAAGTCATAAATTCTACTTCTTTCAGACTTTTAAAATAAAATTAGCATTTTCCGAAAATAAAAGAAATATACAAAATTTGTGCAAAACAAACTTTACTTTAAAAAAATAGAAAAAAAAGGGGGGGGGAGTTGTCGTTATTACATTAAATTTATTTTTACACCTTTTAAAAATTTAAACAATGTTTTATCTAATAAACTCTAATTATGAATATTATTATTATAATTATTTAGAAAAAAGGAACTTTACAATACATTTTAACTTGAATTATTTGGTACGGATAAAAAGAAAAGATTAAATACATTGGACATTTCTTCAAATACAAAATTTTAATGAATGATACTTTCAGAAAATTTCTGCGCGTTCAAATTCCATATTTCTTGTATACAAAAACAAACAATCTGTAACAAACCATCTGCTCGAAAATCGTCTGCCCACAGAAAAATAAATATGAGCATACGCGGGAAATAGTTCACTTGTTTTAGAACAACACGTCTACAACACTTTAAGATAAGGAAATGACCATTTTAGGATACCCGGATATTAATGGAACGTGCATGTAAGTTTTATTTAATTTAAATATTTTATTCCCGATTGTATATTATGAGTTAAATAGTTATATTTGTAAGAGACTGATCTTTAACTGTCAGAAGAGATATTTTCCAATTTGATAACTGTAAAGAAAAATATTTTAATCTGCCATCGCTTGAAAAAAAAAAAAAAAAAAAAAAAAAAAAAAAAAAAACTGCGCAGAGACATTTATGCCTACATTCATACTGGAATTAATATAAACATTAATGTACTCTTACTTGAGATTGAAAATGTATGGAACGACAATGATTTGAAATTATTTTATCGGCTTCTTACTATTTTTTGATTACTAACATTTATAGTTATTATTATTTTGGGGTTAAATATGATGTTCGATTATCATGAGATTACGAAACTGTTTCAGATTAGAAATTAACATTATACTGGGAAAATGTATTTTTAACATATTACAGTAGTGAAACATTTGAAAGAATTTTCTTTTAGTGCTAATAATATTTTAAATTATCTTTTAAAATCCTAAATCTTCAAACCAATGTTTTCAGATTTAACATTTGCCAAAATTATAAAATAATAGGAATTCCTTACACCATATGGAAATATTTTTGAGATATTGTTAAATCTAATAATGCATTTAATTTATCTATTGTAGTTTGCTGTTGTTTAACAGCACAATTATAAATACTAATTATTATTTTTAGTGATTTTCAAATTGGTATATTTATTTTTTTTAATTGTATGTAAGCATTTTTTCTGTTTGTGATTTTAATCAAACATTTAATTATAGACATTCTGAATCGGTTATTAAATTTTCTTCTATTGTAAATTAATTTTCTACATGTATGATTCGGGTAATTATTGGCACTAAAAAGTAAAATATGATATTTAAGCATTGAAATAAAGTATTTTTCATGCCTGATAGGAAGTTATAGATTAAACTGCTTTAGTATATATTTTTTAAAAGTTCATATAATACAGAATACATAATGTAGGACACAAGTTGAAAAGTGCTTATGACCTCGGTTTGTCTCTCCGTCTGTCCGTCTAGCAGTCTGTGCGCACTCTAACTCTCGAAAATATACTCGGATTGCCCTGAAATTTTTGGATGGTATTGACGTTTACCATCGCACGGCACCTATTTGTAATGAAGTTTGTAGCATGCTTTGTTCGTTTACAGGGACAGCCAAAAGATTTCCGTTACATTACGGCTTATGGGAAAAAGTCGTTTCAAATGATTTTTTATGATTTTACGCACGCTTTCAAACAGAATAAAATTTATATGCATTTATGAAGTGCACTAAAATATGCATTCTGTTGACTATGCGATGCAAAGAATAGTTATTGTTCATTTACAGAACTAAGAAAGGAATTCAAATACATGATGATATAGAGGTGGAGGGAATTGTTTGCGGCATACTTTAATTATGTTAATCTATTTCATATATAATGAAATTGATGTATGTCGCTGAGGTTTACATACTATAAATTATTTCATGTATAATACGAATAATACGTATATAGCATTTACAGGGACACACAAAATCTTTCAGATACCATATTGTATCCGAAGTACTGTTCATTAGTGATGATTGCTGGAAATATATTTTTAATTATGATATGCACTTTTATGATTCACTATATTTATGCATAGTGTACGGTGTATATAAATGCTATAATTCCTATACAAGGCTACACAAAAGTATTCGTAAGGATTACTGGGTATGGGCGCAAATTGCTTAAAGGTGGTTTTTAAATGAGTTATGCTTTTTTTTTTTGCTGAACTGCATTTAATTTACCAAGAAATATTTGTAGAATATAGATAAAATGATATACAGGTCACGTAAAGAATTGTATACATGGCCGTCTATATATTATAATTTCTGGAAATGTGATTTCAGCAGTTTTAAGAGTGTCTTAGTTTGAATTAAATTTTAACTAAATAGTGGCGTGTAATAAAGATTTTAGGTAAACTACAGGGTTGTACAAAAGTATTCAAGTATGTTTCCATACATTAGTATAAATTGCTGAAAATGAATTTCAACCTGTTAGGCGTTTTCTTGCTAAACTAAATTTTTCCATTATATAGTATATATACACTTAAAAAATGGGTACTCAAAATTGAGTAAAAAGTACTCAATTTTAAATGCGTCACATGCACAAAATGGCTTCGATCCAAATGTACTCAAAGTTGAGAAACACATGAACTCATTTTTTATTCCATGGCTGTGATCAAATATGAATCGTTATGTACTGCCCCCCCCCCCCCCAAAAAAAAAACCCCTAAAATGTAAAGTAAAACTGTACTGACATTTATTTCCCGTTCAAAGTTCTTAATAAGAAATGTTTAATTGATTATTTATCAAGAAAAATAGCAAAATTCTTAACAAGATACTCAAATCGAATATTTTTATGACAAGAGCATTATTTTCAAGCAATTATTTTTAAAATGCTGTACATAATTTAATATTTACATTAATAAACATCATTTACGCCGCCATAAATGAAATGAACCATTACAGGGTACAAAACTATTCGTTTGTTTGGGTTTGATAACATGTGATGCTTCAAGATAGAGAAAGCATAGGTTCATTTTTGATCCAAAAATATTCAATTCAATATGAGTACGTCGGTTTGCTCATTTTGGAGTATTTCATTTTTTTCAGTGTATCAACCTACAGATCAAATAAGGGCTGTTCAAAAGAATTGGAAAACATATTTGGCTATGGACGGTAACTGCTGAAATCAGTTTTTCAAATGTTTTATGCGTTTTCTAAAATGTTTACTTAGTTATCTTATTTACGCCATTTCCCTAAATTACGATGTCTTGTTAAAGCATTCAGAAAGTGTTGGAAAGTATATTTTAATCTATGCTTAACGCATGATTTTTCTTACTCGTTTTTTTTTTCTATTTCCCAGATCAGTCTTTTCCTATAAAACATACCAAATCTATTTAGCTCATATTCACAAAGTACAATATACACGGGAATAAAAAATTTAAATAAATATCGCTTATCATGCCGCTCTATAAATAATAGTTGTATTAATATCCGTTAGTTTCCATGTTCGTATTTAATAAAGCAATGACAAATCACAACAAATTAAAAAACTTACACATTCTAAATATCAAGCATAGAACTTAATAAAAAAATATGTCAGTTGATAAGCATTGTTTTTTAAGTGGAAAAATGTAAAATGTTTTAGAAGAATAGGACTCCAAAGTAGCGATATTTTGCTAAAAAGTACGGTAAAAATATAAGATTTTATATTTACAGCAAAATTTTATCTTAAAATTCATCGCTGTATTAATACTTAGAAATTTTTCTAGAGAGAATCATTCGCCTTATATACAATATTTCAAATGAAAATCAAATGTCAAATTAATTGCTTAAAAGGCGCAAAGGCCAACATTGTGAAAAAGATTCCATGCCGGGACTCGAACCCGGGCCATCACTGTAGCACACTGACATTCTACCGACTAAACCACATGGAACGACGCCCAGCCCGTAAAATTTTTCACTATTACATGTTCGCAAGGCTACAAACGCAGCATAAGATGGAATATTTATCGTGAGCCACCGACATGGGGTAAACACGAAACTTAATTAAATACAGCATCGATTGAAACTATATTAATAATTGGAAATTTTTCCAGGGAGAAACATTCGCCCTGCATACAACATTTCAAATTAAAATTGCCTTTTAAGCAATTAATTTGAAATTGGACTTTCATTTGAAATATTGTATGCAAGGCGAATGGTTCTCTCTGGAAAAATTTCCAAGTATTAATATAATTTCAATCAATGCTGGATTTAATTAAGTTTCGTGTTTGCATCATGTGGGTGGTTCACGCTAAATATTCCATCTTTTGCTGCGTTTGTAGCCTTGCCAACATGTAATAGTGAGAAATTTTCCAGCCTGGGTGTCGTTCTATGTGATTTAGTCGGTAGAATGTCAGTGTGCTGTACTGATGGCCTGGGTTCGAGTCCCAGCATGGAATCCTTTTCACTATTTGCGTCTTTTAAGCAATTAATTTGAAATTTGATTTTCATTTGAAATCACAGTGTTTATGACAAGTTCGTCACAAATGACACATATTTCACAAATTGGTCACAATGTGACTTCAAAGCATTGTCGCTTTCGTCACAGGTTCGTCACAAAGTTAATGCCAAAATAGTCACAAATGACACACTTTTCACAAATTTGTCACACCGTGACTTCACAGAGTGGTCACAATGTGACGTCACAAACGTCCTCTAAAACGGCCATAACGACCTCGCATTCTAGTCACTGTGACGTCACATCAACGTCACGTGACGTCACATCGACGGTCACAAAATCACACTGTGACTTCACAACGGCGTCGTCGTGACGTCACCATGCCTTACGGGATGTTCCTCCCGATTCTGGTTATAATTTTAATGATTTGGCTAAATAATTCTGAAAATACTAAAAAAAGAAAATTCTTCCGCAAACAGAATCTTTATCTGATGCTCGTTTACTCGAGAACAATTTGGATGAAATAGGGTCAGTTTTGACAAACAAAGTCATCCACGTAAACTAGAGAAACGTCTGTAACTGCTCCACTTATGTGCCGCTACGAAATTTGCATGTAACTCTAAATACTACTTAATAATAATTTGTACTTTTCCAAATATACTCTCAGAACTGTGATTTTTATTTCAATTCTTGATTATCATTTTGTAAAGTACAAATTTTCTTTTGAACAACTTGTGCGTGGTGTGAAAATTATGCTCATTAAAAACCAACGCCTTATACACAGTAAGACCTATTAAAGATAAATTATGTATTTGCAGTCATTTTAAATTAATCATAGTAAATATCTTATTCCCCTTTACTCACAATCGATGACAATAGATATAATTTTAACTATGCCTACTTTATATTTCATTTAATTCAAATATATGAATGTATTATTAAACACATCTTACTTTAGATATTTTTTTTTCGTTTTAATTTAACTAAGTAATTATAAAGCTACTCGAGAAAAATTTTCTATAAAAAGAATCTTTATAGGCCTCATGTTTACTGGAGAGCAATTTAAAAGAAATAGAGTCAGTCCTGATACAAAATTGGGGAAATAAACTGTGTAAATCGTCCGCAACTGTTCTGCTTCCGTGCCGCCATGAAATTCTGATGCGACTCTAGTGTCTACTCAATAATGCTTTGTATTTTAGCAAACATCCTCGGATCAGTAATTAGTGACTATTTATGTCAATGGAGGTTCAGCTGCTTGTTTTGTTTAGCTGGTTAAATAAAAATGTATATTTTTTTGAAGCACTGATTATATCATTTTGAAAAAGGTAAATTTACATTTCAAATAATTTTGCCGTAACAAAAGCATTCTCAATAAAACTGCCGCTTTATAATCGTAAAAAAAATGATGCAGATAATTCTACTGGTCATGATAGTTTTTGCAATTTTTAAAAAAAAATATCATAGTAAATATATTCTTTTTTTATAATCGGAAGTAATTGAAATAATTTTAACTCTGCTTATTTTATATTTTGTTTAACCCATTAAGGTCTGAGTACATATATATTTTTTAAATTTTTACATGCATTTTTACACACAAATTTTTACATTAAATTTTTACACATGCATGCTGTGGAAGAACTGCCAACCCTCCCTTTTACAGTACAACTAATTCTAAATAGTAATGCTTGTTTTATTTTAATGTTAAGTTTCTGTCAATTAATAAAGCAATTTTTTTTTTGTTGTTGTTCGCAAAAAATGGTGCTCAAAATCTTGAAGATTGGCAGATATTCTGTGACCATATGCTCCTACTATGTTTTAATGGGTTAATTACAAAGGGGATATACCTATATAACGTTACCAACATTTTGCTCATTTTGGACCCTCTCCCACTCTTACGATATCATACGTTATCATTCGTCGACCCCCCCCCCCCCCACCACCACAATGATATCATTATCAATGTCAAAAAATTCTTTTATTTTTACATTGTTTTTCTTTCTTTTTATACGTTTGCAGTGATATACACATATAATTATACATTTATTAGTCGCATAGTTTACAAATTCAAGAAGTCAATAAAATATCAATTCATGAAACAAATTTATATCAGATAGCATCTAAAATAATGAGTTACTATTTAAAAGTATTTAGTAATAGCTTATATTTAGATAATGCATCCAACAGTAATATTGTTTTCTTGCACTTGTCCCCTACATGTCAAGGATAACAGTAGTACTTATCAGCAAAACAGTGGATAACATTATTTCTCTTTCTTTACTGGCAAGCGCAAGTATCATTTCTAATATATTATGCTCCTGGTTTCTCCAACAGCGAAAATTTATGCGCACATGGCAGAAAAACAGAAATGCCAAACATTGGGGTATTGCAAATTCTGGAATGAAATGGTTTTATAATCAGTTAATGGTTTTAATAATAGTTTTGCTTTTTCATAAAAACATACAATAATGACAAATAAAAGGTATCAGACTATTTGGGTGTAAAGAAAAAGTTACTGAAAAAAGAAAAGTTTGATTATATCAAACATGATATCTATATCAAAAAGCAACCCCCTAGAGATATCGTAAGATATCAAGGGCCAGAACCTCCTCCGCCCTAAAGTGATAATGTTATATATGCATAGCCCCAAATGTGAATATATTATTAAACCCATTTTGCTTTATTTTGTTATTTGAATTTCCTGGTTCTTGAAACAATTGAATTCTTTTTCTAGAAAATAATCTTTACATGCTCCATGCTTACTCGAGAGCAATTCCAAAGAAATGGGCTCGATTTTCATGATCCTGACACACAGGATTCTAGAAGTAAACTGGAGAAATCATTTGTTACTCTTCTGCTTTCGCTTTACCGTTATATTCTAATATGACTTTAGTGGCAAATTGATTTTACTTTTTACTGTAATAAACATACCCAGTGCAGCAATCGTTGAGTAATTAGGTAAATGAAGTTTCAGCTGCTGGTTTTATTCAGCTGTTTGTTCAAAACTATGATTTTTATTTCATGTTCTGTTTCATTTTGTAAAATGTTTGTTTATTTTTAAATAACTTGGGCTCAGTGACGTAGTCATTCCCAATTAAAATTACCACTATATATACAGTAAACACTCTTATGAATATTGTAATATTTTTAATGCTCATCATAATCAATATCTATATTTATAGATATAACTTATATAATAGAAATAACTTATATGTTCTTATTTTAAATTATAATTAATAAAAATATCTGAATTTATTATTACACGTATTTTCTTTGGCTAGTTACATTTCGTTCTTCCTTACAATTTTGTTCCTTCGAACAATTCAAATAACATTTTCCTGGAAAAATCATTACATACTCGAGAGCAATTTTGATGAAATAGTATCAAGTCAAACAAACGGAATCGTGGAAGAAACAAAACTTCTGAACTGTTCTGGTTTTGTGTCGCCCTAAGATTCTAATATGACTCTACTGGACTGCTAAATAATGCTTTATTTTTTAGCAAACATACTTTAAAAACTGAGATTTGTCTTTTTAATTTTTGATATTCTAGATCGGGTTTATGCGGTATTTTTTCGCAAGTTCTGATTTTGAAATTATTTTTCAAATAACTCGGGCGTAGAGACAAATTCATACTCAGTAAAAATATTATACGCAGTAAAAACTATTAAAGTTAAAGATATTTTTGCAGTATTAAAAAAAGTTAAATACTTTAAATATCAAACATTATTTAAATGATCGAAGATAATTAACTGTTATAAAATTTGCTGCAAACTGTGCAGTTATTCGAACGTTTTCATAGAAAATTGCTGCGTAATCATAATTTAATTCAATTCTGATCACAATATGGGCAATGATATGGTCAAAATACCATTAAATTCCGGTTATGTAATCGTTTTCTGTTAAAACGGTCGAGTGACCGGACATATTGCGTATTTTTAACAGTGTAGTTCTAATCTTAAATGAGACTGTTTTATATAGTATTTAATACGATTGTGTAACTGTATTATTACACGCATTTTGCTTTAGCTACAGAGTTGCTAAAGAAATACCGAAATACCACAATTGAATTCTTTGTACCACTATTGTAGTATAGCAGTATTAATCTGATTTAATTTAAGAATTTCTCTTATGAAATAACAGGAATCTATACTAAATTAGTGATATTCAAAATTCAAATTTGGTAATTCCCTGGCAACCCTGTTAGCTAATTATTCTTTCCTTTCTTCCTTAATATTGTTTCTTGAAACAAATCAAGTAAACGTTTTAACTGGAAAAAGGATCTTTACATGCTGCATGTTTATTCGAGAGCAATTTTGATGAAATAAGATCATGTTTGACACACAGAGACGAGGAAACAATCTTCAGAAAATCGCCCGCAACTGTTTTGCTTTGGTGCAGCCGAGAAATTTTTATGTGACTCTAGTAGCTACTTGATTTTACTTGGTACTTTAAGAAACATTCTCAGTGCAGCAATTAGTGAGTAATCGTATCAATGACGTGTCTCCTGCTTGTTCTTTTCAGCTCTTTTAACAAAATTGCAAATTCATTTAAATACATTGCATTATTTCGTAAAATGTAATTTCTCTTTTCCACTAACTCGAGTGTAGCAACAAATACACTCTTAAAAAAATATAGGTTTAGCATAAATGAATGACCGGATTTTTAAAATTTATATTTTCAAAACTATTACACATATTATAAGTGATTTATGAAAGAAAAGGAAATTATCCCAAGTTTTTTTTTTCAGTTAAAAATATTCGATATGTGAACCTTTCGTAACATGACAAACATTTAATGTGCAATCAGGTTTGTTTCACATTTTTGTAGTTTTACACTGTCAACGGTTTGTATCGTAAAACCGATGAATTGTTTAAGTTATTTGAATGTTTTCAGCAACGATGGTTCATAAAAGAGATCTTTGATTTAACCCCACAAAAAGAAATCACACGGCATAAGATCTTGGTGGCCATGTGAATAAGGATAATTCATTGTCACCTGCACGTCCAATCCAGCGTTGAGCGACGGCAAAAAGACTTAAAATCCTTTTCTTTATTTTCATATTCCAATAATATTAATATCCCTTTAAGACCTGTCCTACAAAATTATGTAGGTGATCCTAAAAAAAAGAAGAAACATTTTCCTCTTTTTATGTGATTTAAAATCGAACCTGCACCCACAGAATTGCGTGGATCCTACCTCGGCATAATCCGACATCGGCTATTTTTTAAATACTTTTTTCACTCAAATATTATCCTATTAATGAGGAGAAACCACTAAAACTTTTCATTTCTACCGAAAATCTTCCGGTTTTAATGGGATATATGTAACAGATTAAAATAATGTAAATTTATAAAACCCAGTTATCATTTATGTTAATCCTGTATACTACGTTATATGCAGTAAATATTATTACAGATAAAAAAGATTTTTACAGTCGTTTTTAAAATCTTGTTGTTGTTTTTTGAAATGGAGATCATTCTCAGATACTGATAAATTTTAAGTCCATTGGTGAAATATGTCAATTATGCAACGCAAGTCAACTATGAGGTTAGATTTTTGCCAACATTCTTTTTATGCACTGTACTCGGCTCTTCTTAAATATATATATATATATATATGTATATATTTTAAAATGCTGTGAATATACTATATCATGGCTTCTTCCAAATGTCATTACCAGGCCTCGTGTCATTGCGAAGTTTATTATTTCTGAAATAGATATTTAATAATTGAACTTAATTGAATGTATTTTAAGGTATTGGAGTATTGAATGGAGATATCATAAAAGGTTTCGGACATTCAGAAGAAGTATGCCATATGCCGTAAATTATTATTACTTATTCCTAAAATAGGCTTTTCGTTAAAAATATTACTAGCGTGGTTATTATTAAGTTCTTTTGTAAATGATTTCAGGCACATAGTAATGACACTTTTATATATGTTTAAAATTAATTATTATGCTTTTCCATTACATTTTTTATGGAGTAATATGAGCTGAAATTCAAGAATTGAAACATTAAATTTAATACAGTGAAACTTCTCTGTAAGGGCCACCCGTCGTTCCTTTGAAAATTGGCCTTTATGAGAGGTGGCCCTTGAATAGGGGTGACCAAATTTTTCATTTCTCTTTCTTTTTGTCCCGCGATTTTTTAAATCTGCTTATTCTTTCGTAAGTTCTCTTTGTTTTTAACAATATTGTTTATTTGATTGTTGCTGCAATTAAACTGTGAAGGCAGTTTTCTTGTATATGTTCCTTCATCATGAAAATTAAGAACTTTGTCATTCAAATCCAAATGTACTCTTTGGCTTGATTTAGGTGCCATAATTTTAAATTTTACGTAAGCCTGAGCATAAATTTTTAGTGTAAAAATTGTGCTTCAATATGCATTCACAGTTTTAGTAAATGTGGAATCAGATTTTTTAGATAACCCATTATCCATTGTGTGCTCTGCACCACCAGTGACCGAGAGGTTCTGCTCTAGAAGCTGGTAGACGGGAAGTGCTGGGTTCGAACCCAATCGCGCCCGTCGGCCTAATCGCTCGGAGTTTTCGTGGTTTTCTTCGAACCTTGGATTTCCAAGCGTTAATACGGGTTAGGTTCCCTTAAAAAGACCCCCACGAAGGGCACTGCTCCCTCTTAGGGCCTATATCCCTCGTGATGATAATTAGCCGTCATAAACTCAACCAACCAACCTTTGTGTGCCCACAACAAATAATCAAGTTTCTCCTCCAACCCAACCCTTCCAGTTTGAAAAATCAAACAAAGTATGAGGAACACCTGTTTGTCTTGCTTGTGGAAAAGTTTGAGGTCCTTCATTGTGCTACTAAATCCTCCGTATCGCGTTATGCCTTCTTTGTTGCAAGTGCAGTCGTTTCCCGAACTCTTATCTTTTGGTTCAGCAGTTCAATACGCCTGTTTAGGATTTACGGCACATGCAAAAAAAAAAAATGGCCTTTATGATTGGTAGGTGCGGCCCTTAATAGGAGTAAATTAAACATTATGTCTATGGGGAAAATTTTCGTTCCTAAAAATATTGGCCCTTAATAGAGGTGGCCCTTGAATAGGGGTGGCCTTTAAAAGAAGTTTCACTGTATATATTTTTTAAAAAGCCGCAATTTTCCTTTATCTAAGAATGATCTGTAGTCGAAGCTAGTAGAAATAATATTAATTGCGCTTATTTTTATATTTCCTTTAATATAAAAGTGTGATTATTTATTTTAAATTATCACATATTTTCTGTTTAAATAAATGATGTTTAATATAAATATGCGTACGCGTTTTCCTTTAACTAGATTTTTTACCCTTTCTCATTATAATTTTGCTCTTTGAAACCACTAAAATGAAAATTTTCTGTAAAAATAATCTTTACACACTGCATGTTTACTCGAGAGCAATTCTGTTGAAATAGAGTCAATTTTGAAAATCAGAATCGTGCAAGCAAACAGGAGAAATCGTCGGCAAATGTTCTGCTTTAGTGCTGCCGTGAAAATTTCATGTGACTCTAGTGGCTACTTAATTCTACTTTGTACTTTAGCAAACATACTCGGAGCGGTAATTAGTGAATAATTATGTTAATGGGGTCTCAGCTGCTTGTTTTGTTCGGCTGTTTAAGTAATATTATGATTTTTTTCTGATTGCATAATTCTGTAAAATGAAATTTTACTTTTCTAATTACTTAGGCGTAGTGACACCGATAAATTTTTTGCAATATTTCTAACATTAATCACGGTAAATATGGATCAATAAATTATTCTTTGCACTTATTCGTGCCTCTGATAAAATTTTAAAAATAAATCTATTTTAAGTCTGTTTTTACCCTTTCCAGTACAAGTAATTCTGTTTATGTAATTTTGATGACGCACCAAAATTTTGGAAAATCTTATTTGAAAATGAGGATAGACACTGTTACAGCTTTTGTTTCTCCAGAGTTTGTAAATGTAAAATTTTGTTCAAAAATTCTGATACAAATATTGATTAAAATTAAGAAATATAAAAAAATTCCCACCGACTTTAAAGGGGTTAAACATAATAACTTAACTGTAGTTTTTTTTTTTTTTTTTTTTTTTTTTTTTTTATCCGCAGAATAGCTAGACCAATAACCTATGCTTTAGCAGTGCCAATTTTGAAAGAATTTTTAATATCTTTTTTTTATCATAATGCAGAGGAAAAAACAAAACTTTCTGGGCGGGCACGGTAACTTGACAAATACAGATTTTTATGAAGCGAAAATTGGTCTAGAAACAAAAAGGTGCACTGCTGATTGGCACAATTGAAAACTGATTTATTAATGAAGTAAATATGTGAAACAGATTTTTGAATTATATATTTTCATATTAAAAAAATATTTAATTCGTCTTTGGTGTAAAGAATGCACTGCAATTTTTTATTTTTTTATTTTACGGTAACATACTGGCACCACAGCTGCCACTATTATGCTGTTAAATCAACAATAATAAACCGTAAAATAAGGAGTAATATACCGTTTAGCAGTAAAATACGGTTTAATTCATTTTTAAGACGGTATATCACTGCTTATTTTACAGTTTATTATTGTTAATTTTACGGTTATAAATTGTCACCCCATCTGCCAATATTAAGCTTTAAAATCAATTTTTTTACAGTGTAGTTGATTTTCCCGTACCTATTTTTTCAAGGGTAAAAGATGAAGAATTTTAATAACGCATACTTTATACTTAATTTAATGCAGATGTGTAAATATATTACTACAAGCATTTTGTGCGACTGTATTTATTTTGCGATTAGAACAGTGATCTTTGAAACTACTTACAAAATGCGTTTTCCATAAAAACTCTTTTATGTGGTATTTTTACAGAAATTTTAGTGGATTCGAAAGGCGGGTGTCACTTTTTGAAAATGGAGACGTTACTTCTAAGATACTAATGCTTGTTACCATGACTTATTTGTTGTTATAAATTGAAAATGGCGGCCATAAAATACAAAATGGCGGTAGAGATGAAAAAAAAAATTGCGCACCATACTGAGTGGCATATCATTGGATAGGTCTTTCAAAATGAAGACGATGTTTCATTGACTATTTTACAGCTAGAAGCTCCGTTTAAATATTACACAACTTGGAAGTTGTGTATGTAGGATATCTAGCTTTACTGAAACTCTAACCATAATAGACATCTGTAGACCTCATCAAAACAGTGTTTATAGATAGGAACTAAAAATTAAACACAACTTAAAAGTCATCAATACAAGTAAATAAAAAAAATAGGTAAGTAATATAAACAAGTAATATAAAAAAAAATATTTTAAGTCAATTCCTATTTAGGTCAATAAGAGAATTTTTTCTTCTCCCATTCTTCTTTCGTCTTGAGTGGCGCTTAAAATGCCTTGATCAAGAAGAGGGCTCTCTCGGTTTTAAATTACATTGATCAAGAAGAGGGCTCTCTGGATTATTGAAAATTAATTTAATTTAATTTAATTAATGAATTAATATTTGAAATAAAACTGGATTAACATCAAGTGTCATCCACTACAAGTTAAAAAAAATATTTGAGCTTGATTGGATGAATAATACGTATTTTATTAACGACTGAAAATTTTAACAAGATATATATAGCGAGAGTATGAGCTAATAGTAGGTTAAAAAATAGTTTCACATTGATGAGAAATAATTAATTAGTTTGCTTTTTACGCAGTCGGGTTTTTTGATTTTTTAAATTTACTTGTTTATTTCCATTAGAATTTTGCTCCTTGAAACTAATTAAAATAAATTTCTTTCCGGAAAAAGTTTACTATGAAGTCTGTTTATAGAAATTTTAAAGAACGCATTATGGACTTTCTAACATGAAAAGGGATTTGAACCCGCTACCAATTTTCACAGCAATTTAACTACTTGATAAACTGCAAATAGTTTCGTTTTATTCATGATTTTATTTCTGCGCAAACATAAAAGTACCTAAATTTCTGTGAATGATACCATCCGAACACAATGTAACAAAATGCGCATTAAAATGTGTATCATTAGCTAGTTTTTGACCAATATATATATATTTAATCTTGCAATTTTTAACGAAATGGTGAAATATCAAACTTAATGTATGAATGTTCGACGCCAAGGTAAATTTGTTATTATTATAATAAAAGAACAAATTAAAATTTAATAAAATATGGAGGACTCCATCTGACATTCCAAAAATCGTGTACGCGTACAAAAAAAAAATATATATATAGGGGAAGTTCGGGTGTTATGAAATGGTCGGGCAATATGGAATACTTCATTATCTGGCGCATATGGCGTTGCACCCAAGGGTAAATATACTATACGACTTCCTAGTACTCCCATGCTGAACTGTGCCCAGTTCTGTTTGGATTTCTGTTGTTGGAGCGTAGCGGTGAAATAAAATCTTATTCACAATTTGTGCTGTTTTTTGCAGGTAAATTTTATAAAATCTCATTTCCAGTGATGTAAACCAAGTTCAGTATAAATCTGAACAGTCATATTTATTGCTGTGTTAGTCGGTTTTCCTCTATGCTAAGTCGTTCAAGAGTGAAGCGGTTATGTTTTTCAAGATGTTGTGTCGGGTAATATGGAATATCAGCTAGACAACTTTTTCAAGGCGAGTCTCAAAATTAAAACAATTTTCAAAGAATCTGATGATTTATAGATGATATATTAAGTTTTACTCATTAAATATTTTCGGTTATTCTTTTAAATCGTGGTTTTCTTGCAATTTTAGTTTCCTTATAACCCTATTCTATATTACACGACTAGTTGCCATTACCTGAAAAGTGTAACTTTTTTAAAGCAAAATATTGATATATATTTTTCTTCCACGTTAAACGCATTAAAAATGTGTTAGAAATAGTAAAAGTTTGTTCTTTACTAACTTTAAATGTATCTCAATTTTTTTTATTGACTTACAAATAAAAATGTAAATGGTATTCCATAATACCCGAACTTCACCCCTCTCTCTCTCTCTCTCTCTCTCTCTCTATATATATATATATATATATATATATATATATATATATGTATTTATTGCAGAAACGAATCCGTTGAATTGAAATGCTTGACATTCCGCTTTGAAAATCTAGACGTTACTATGCTTGGAACCATCATCGCTATATCTAGCTACTAAGTCACATTTCCCTGTAGCAGAAGTTGCAAAATGGTTTGAAAACGGTTTAAAATGAATTAAATATCCAATCCGTCGGTGATTTGCACGAGTTTCTGTACAGTTATAGCGACAGTGGTTGATAAAATAATCGTTAAATGGAAGTACAGTCGTAAAGGCTGTTTGGGAGTTAACATGTTCGCTCACACACACAAATCATGATTACAATACTTTCCATACACTATGTGTTAAGGAATTTAAAATACATCGATGAAGAAATAATGAAATATATAAGCTTTCATTAATCAAAAACTATAACAAGGAAACAGGTTCTTCCGTCTCTGTTATATTTCTGATATCATATTAAAAATTATAGTTTTGAGAAAATTGCATTTACAGTTTTCCGAAAAGTTCCAATCTATCTTGCACGGTACGACAAGAATTGCTATACGTTCAACATGTGTTTAATTGCTTAAAAATGACTTTGAGAGAACACTGAGAGAGAAATGCGAGACAGTAATTGCAAGAAAAAAAAATGCGTTTTTTTAAGCCAAAAATTTTTTGTGCCCCTTTAAAAGGAAAGGTATATATTTCCAGGTTGTCATTTTTAAACACTTTTTATTATCAATATAACATCGAGGCGTTTTTCTCTCCACTTTCAATAAATATACTATTATGGTGTGTTTTTTACTTATTTCTTGCTTAAAATGTAATTAAAAGAAACAAGAACGAAAAAAATCATGCATTTCGCATAGATTATGAAACATTTTCTAACATTAACAGAATATCGTTAAGAAATTTTATTTTTTCATCCAGCGAAATGAGTTATCTGAATAAATAATTTAAAAAAGGCTATGCACACCTTATTTTATAGTAAGCATTTTGTAGTGCATTTTATTTATATATGTCAAGTTCAATATTATGAAAACTATCTAACATCATTAAAAAATACTGTAACTGAATTATCCCTATCGACCGTAATGCAGCGGAATTCTTTTATACATCCCTGTATATGATCTATAAAATTTAAACACAGAAATTAATATCCAAACTTTTTGTTAAATTTAAAAAGTATACTGCAATTGAAAGCTCACTTTTAGCAATTATTTCTCATAGACAGTAGTGTAACCGAATTCTATTGTTTGATTCTGTAAATGAACGATAATGCAATGCACACTATATTCTATGCTTCTTTCTTAAAATACACTTCACTGTTGTATACCGATTTCAGTATGTTTGAAATAGTAAAACATCATTAAAATACACAAAAACGATGTTTCACGATAGACCGAAACGCAACTAAATTATTTTGGTTGGTCCTCTAAACAAACTAGAAATACTACACACTTAATTTTCATTATTGAACACGCCATGGTTAACCTCAATAATATAGTATATCAGTTACATGACAATCAGAGTATATATGTACGCGAGTTACAAAACTGCCAGACAGACTGAACGGCAAAAGAGACGGCCAGACAAACCGAATTCATAAACACTTTTTAGCTATGAAAAAGCCTTATACATGATTTCAAAAATTAGTGACTTCCACTGCTTCAGTAAAAATTTCATTATTGGTTATTATAAATTGGTTACATGTGATATAAAAAACAAATCTTCAACACTGTTAATAGTTTGGTTACTCTAGCCAGCAAGTTATCATGTTAAACTCTTTGCTTTAACTAAATAAGTTTGTTAATTTACTCCTGAGGAAAAAAAAATCACCACCTCTGAGAAATTCTACAGTAAAAAATCATGTAAAAATTATAAATTTATAATTTGTCCAGGATTAACGTATACTAAGAATTTCTGTGCACAAGTTATGCGTGGGTTGTCGTTTACATAGAAACTGTACCAAATTTCTTTTCTTCTAATGACAATAGGCACTTTTGGCAACCAAACTTTGTTGCTAATGTTAAATCCACGTGACGAACTTTTATTTAAATCTTCCTAAAAGTTATCCAATTGAAATGCTTTATTTTAATGAGATATATTGGATGTACCTTAACATAATCAAGCCATATTTTTAAATATTTTTTTATTATTAACACTAATTTATGTATTATGATTTTCATTAATTTTTGCACTAAAAAATGAACATCGGCGGAAACATGAATAACCGCAGTTACAACTCATTCCTTACACAGGACAACAGTGGTCCTTTTACAGAACTGAAATTAGTTGATCCTAGATCAGTTTCTCGCGCTCATTCCTAATATTCTTTAAGTTTTTCTCTAGGGGGCCAGTTTTTGAAAATTTTGCATATTTAAGTTCATGCAAATTTAAGCTTTTTTGCATCATTTCATGCAAATTTTATGTACAATAAATGTCAGATTTAATTAAATTTTCTAGATAATGATTATTGCACTATTTGATTTAGGTAAATGTCGCAATGTGCATATTTTTAACATTTATCTGTGCGTTATTATGCATAGTTTGCATATTTGTCAATAGTATAATGTTTACATTACTTTCAATTTTAAAGTAGTTGCCACAGAATTGACATAATGTGTTTCTAAACTAGACTTTTATGCTGATTTCAAATCTGTAATCCGTTTCCGTACATCACGTCTAGTGTTTGAGTAAAATGAATTTCAACTTTTGTATGGTATTAACACATATTTGTTACAAAATGTTTTAGGGGTGTGTACCTCATCATAAAAAATGTGAACAGTGTCAGAATCCTATCAGGGACATAATAAACAATGGGTATAATAAAAAACAATTGAAAAAAGTAGTACAATATACAGGGTGCAATATGTTATCTATCGCCGGCCTTTAATTTCTCAACCGTTGATCGTAGACATATAGTTCCAATTACAAAAACCTTTCAAATGAGGTAAATATTCATATTGTGGCATTATTTAAAGTCAAAAAACAATTTTATAAAAATTACGAAAACTAACTTTTTATACGGTCCCCCAGTCCCTATAGTTATATTTAGTAAAATTTTATACATATCATAACAGATATAACACAAAAAGTTTGACATCTGTACTACAAAAATTGACACATTGAATTTCAAAGTTTGAGATTTTTGCACATGATTTTGTCTTTCATTGAGGGATCAGTTAAAAGATGAATTAAAGTGATTCGAGATCAAAATCAGGGTGGAATGTCCTTTTTACGGAGAAGCCACTTTTAGCCGGTATCGTCGGTAATTTTGAATGTTGTTCAACCCATAAAAGTTTGAGAATTAAATTTTTAGATGAAATAACCCTGTTTGGTGATTTCCCGATTTGGTGATACCGGCTAAATGTGGTTTCGCCGTAAAAAGGACATTGCACTCTGATTTTGATCTCGAATTACTTTAATTCATCTTTTAACTGATCCCTTAATGAAAGACAAAATCATGTGCAAAAATCTCAAACTTTGAAATTTAATAACTGGGTCAATTTTAATCTGGGTCAAAATAAAAAAGTCACTCTGATAATTTTTATGCCTTAAATTTGTATACAATTGTACAAAAATTCCAAAATTTGCATAAATCGAAATATGCGAACATCTCAAAAAGTAGACTTGATGGAGAAAATTTAAAACATGATTCGGTATCAGCACAAAAAAATGAATACCACACAACTAATTTCGGTTTTTTGAAAGAGCAAAAGTTCAATTTTTTGAAAAAGCGTTATTAGTTTTTGAAATATAAAAGAATCATTTACTTTTTTAAGGTCTAAGGGGTGACCTTCTCTCGTTTTTTGCACCCACAGTAACAATCTTATAATAGTAATCGGGAAAAGTATATGAAATTTTCTTTTATATAACATTATTTTATATTTAGAACTTTTATACATTTTCTCGGTTACTAATTGGCTGACTCTTGTACTTTTGCCCGTCAAATCTGTCTTTTATATTTTAATTAATGGATATTCGTCCAAAGGAAATCCTTTCACAATTCTCTGACTATAATTTGATTCAAGGAGCCGAATAAACCTGCCAAAAGTGGGTGTTACTGTTTGAAGAAGGAAATTTGGTGCAATTTCCAATATGCAGGTTGTTCTCGAATTCATAAGCCAAACTTTAAGGGAAGGTAAAGTATAGATAAAGAAGCAATTTTGGTATAGCAATGTGGGGTCGGAAATGAAAAGTTTTTGCGAAAACAAGAAATGCGGAGAAAATGAAAAAGAGCGATTTATTGACATAAAAATTACAGAAAGTGATCAAATGTGCCACTGGCAGCGTCTAGCAAGCGATTGGCTTACCTTTTCGGAGCTGCCAAGTGTTTCACGAACATTTGCAGCACCGACTGAAAGTCTTGCATTGAGCTGTTCATCAGAGTCAACTAGTGTCTAATAGATGGATCAGACATCTGAAACCTTCGAAAGGATATGCCAATCACTTGCTAGACCCTGTCAGGTATGTATCGGTGTTGGCGGTGGCACATTTGAGCACTTTCTGTAAATGTCATGTCAATAAAACGCTTGTTTTCATTTCCTCCGCATTTCTTGTTTTCCCCAAAACTTTGCATTTCCGACAATATATTGCTATACTAAAATTGCTTCTTTATGTATACTTTACCTTCTCTTACAGTTGACCCCTGAAGCATAATTTAGGCGTAGAATTTAATAGTAGATATTATTCTCCATTTATTGTTTCTTATACCGTTTTTATTAATATTTGCAGCAGAATTAGCTGGTGGTTTGATGTACAATCACATATATTTTTCCTCCAAAGGAAAAGAAAGAAAAGATATTTAACATATATTTATCACTAAAACGGCTCTCACATAGATTGAATTCATATTCATTTAGATGATTACTCACCCTCACTAGATGTAAAAAAAGAATAAAGATCGACTTTGCTTTCGGTCAGTAGAAATAATACTTTTCTGTGGAGGTGGTGTGATGTACAATCACATATATTTTTCTTAAATTTTTCATTTTCTCTAAATTTCAGTTAAATCTAATCTTTAATTACTTATTCATTTTATCCTAACTTTTATTTCAGTTCCCATTATATTTTTCCTCCAAAGGAAAAGAAAGAAAAGATATTTAACATATATTTATCACTAAAACGGCTCTCACATAGATTGAATTCATATTCATTTAGATGATTACTCACCCTCACTAGATGTAAAAAAAGAATGAAGATCGACTTTGCTTTCGGTCAGTAGAAATAATACTTTTCTGTGTTTAATTTTTGAGATTAACTTTCTCGTTAATTCATAAACATTTCCAGTACATGCGGTCTGTTTTGACTTTCACACTATACTCCCAAAACTTTGCTCTTAACGTACGAATTGGCGTTCGAATTCGTTTTGGCTTATTTTTTAGGACTGCTTTTCTGGTTACCCTGTCACAAAATTAAAAAATCCTCCTAATTGTCCAGTATCAGATAATTTTTGCTGATATGATTTCATTCATTTTTCATGTGCTCTTTTCGCCAATTGTGTGATGCCAATGTCTGTATTACAGAATGATTAATTAAATTGTTGGCTCTCACTTCATGAACTCAGTCATGTAAAAAAAAAACGTCTTTAAGAAATGCTATCAGGCACCATCCCTATTCATTGCTGAATAGAATGCTTTAATTATATATTTCTACTTCAAATAAACAGATTTCGTAAAAAGCAATTTAAAAGCATTTATTTCTATTATGATCACAGCCTACAGCTATTTATAAGCTCCAGCGAATGCATTCAAAAAGAACCTGGTCATGAATATAGATCTGCAAATAATTTAAAGTACGGATCTCTACTATAGGTGGTGGTATAACTAGTAGGTTTTTTTGTCAGTATATTACTAATTAAAGATATTAGATCTACTTGCTGCTTCTATGGTATAATTTTTAGTATTTTAAGTTGCAACTTTTAATATGCACCGCTACTTGATCTAAATACATTGTATACTTTTATCAAAATGTTATACAAAATAAGTAGCTTAATTTTAAATGTTCAACATTTAATATTATGCATCGATACATTTAACACACATGACTAAGCCAATAACTTCCGAAATATCCTGTGTGATTGGCCTTTTCGATCTTAGATTTTGCATTATTATGCTTGAAATGCGAGAGAAATGTTAAAATACCTTATGCAGCAAATTCATCGCAAACTAGCGTTATTATCACGTCATCTTCCTTTGATATAATTTATCTGAATGCTTTCGTTTAATATAATTTCTGACAGCAAATACTGCTACTAATTTTTATTACTTGTGAAGTCGGCGAAATTGAACATTTATGCTAATTTTAGTAAATGAAGTTTAAATTGTGATAAGTTTGATTAGAAAGAAATTCAATTTGTCTTTGTTTGAGTGCATATGTGGCGAATTTTTTTAAAGATATTATAAAGATATATTTAAGGTAAATGCACATAATGTGCGCCATGTAGAAGTAGTATCTCAGTAATTTTGAAATTTTAGAAATAAGTCCCCAGCGCATTTCTGAAAAACGAGTGAAATAAATCTGACAGGCTAAAACCCTTAACTGTTAACTGTCCATAAAACTGCTTGGAATAAATGTTTGTTGGTGAAGAAGTATATATTCTAGAGTGTCTTGCAAAACGGATTCTTTAGCAAATTCTTTTGGGTTTCTTTAAGAGGCAAGTTTTCATTTCAAATATTTTTTCTTCAATAGTATGTTTTATTTTGCTTTAAAATGTGGTTTATACAGGATTTCCCAAAAACATTGACCTCGGCTTTTATTCCTTAAATATTGATCATAGACATATATTATAAATTACAAAGTTACGTAAAAAAAGATACAGAATTTTATGAAACCGACTAAAATTTTCAGGTGGTTAAATTTGTAGAAATACAAAATTTAAATTTTTATGCGGCCTCAGTACAAAAAATTTGTCAATGAGTTATATATTCCCGATACACTAATAAGGTCATGTACAAAATTTTAGCTTTTTATCATAAAAATTCGCAGAGATATGTTGAAACAAAATTGGTGACGGGTTAATGATAAATTAAAATGTAAACGTTTATAGCTAGAGTAGCAATCAATGTTTACTTTCGTAATTTGTGTACGACTCCTGAAACGTGATCATCCAGCATGACTTTTCCACTTTGCGAACTCATATCCACGCATCGAAAAGTGGTTTAATTCATCATTTATGTATTTTTCATATCTCTGCGACTTTTTATGATAAAATTCTGAAATTTTGTATATGACTCTATTAGTGTATGGGTCACATTAATTTTTTTTTTGTAAGGGGGCCATATAAAAATTTAAATTTAGCATTTCTTCAAATTTAATCCCCTGAAAATTTAATCAGTTTCATAAAATTCTGTACCTTTTTTTTACGTAACTTTGTAATTTATAATATATGTTTATGATCAATATTTAAGGAATAAAAGCCGAGGTCAATATTTTTGTGACACCCTGTATATTTTATTACACTCGAAATAATTTGTTAAATAAGCTTAAAAAATTTCAAAAATAGTATTTTATTAATCTTGTAGGATGGTCTACCTCTGGATCACTATTTCTTGTTGTACTAACATTTGACATGGGGGCCCACTACTGGGGCATATTGTAAATTTTATTTTAATGTATATTTATTTTTTTGCATTTTTTTGCATTTTTTTGTGATTCTAAGCCTTTGTATATAATTTAGTTAGTTTTTGTTCATCAGAACCAGTGGTCGGAAGTAGCGCGCTACAAGTAACGGAATTACAGTAGTAGCTAGGTTTTCTTGTAGCTTGTAGTGTACCGCGCTATAGTTTGAACATAGTAAGGTAGAGCGTAGGGTGATACAAAAAATTCAGTAGTTCGTAGAGACCACTAGTACTACTTTCAGGAAGAAAAGAAAGTTTCATTTACAAGTCACGTGATCGCTATTTGCTTCTTTTGCGCAAAATCTATTTTGTTTAACAGTTTGCGAATCTCAGTTGCAGTGTTTAATAACGTATCTCATGAAGTCAAAGTTTTTTCATTGACACTTGCTGGTAAAACAAATCACACCAAATAAATCAATTTTCTTATTTCCAAGACTTTTTGATTTACTCCTTATTAGTATGTCATGTTTTAATGCTGCGTGTCTTCATTTAGAATTGCTTTATTTGCCGGATTTATTTGTTGTTTACGTTTAGAGTTTTTTCCTGTAATATTCTAAATTATAAAATTAGACGTTTCAATCTAATTAATTCTCAACAGAATTCAATACAATTAACATATTAACAGTGTGTTGGAAAGTTTAATGAAAAACTCTATTGGTCAATGGTAATTTTATATCCCAATGCAATAATTACTGTAAGAATAGTAAGTAAAATTTCTGCAATGCATGGTTGTGCATAAATATATCAGAGGAAGTTCGGGAGGAAGTTTCGGACAATATGGAATGTTTTAATATCGGGTGCATACGGTGTTGTAGTCAAGCGTAAATCAGCCATACGACTTCCTAGTACTCCCATGAGGCACTGTGCTCAGTTCTGTTTGATAGTTGTTGTTGGACCGACACAGTCAAATAAATATTTTTTCTCAATTTTTGCAGTTTTTTGCTGTCAAAATTTATAAAATTCGCCCTAATTATAAAATATCATTGTCAGTAATGTTACCCAAGTTCAGTATAAAGTTAAAGAGTCATATTTATTGCTGTGTTAGTCAGTTTTTCTCTATGCTAACTTGTTGACAAGTGAAGAGGTTATGTTTTTCAAGATGCTGTGCCGGGTACTATGGAACATCAGCTATACAAATGTTTCAAAACGAGTCTGAAAATTAAAACAATTTATCAAAAAATCTGATAATTTATAGATGATATACTAAGGATCACTCATTAAATAATTATTCTTTGAAGTAATGGTTTTTCTTGTAAGTTTTATATTCCTTATGACACTATTCCATATTAAACGACTGGTTGCCATTACAAGAAAAGTGTAACTTTTTTTAAACGCTAAATATTGACATGTATTTTTTTCTTTCGCTTTAAACGCGTTAAAAATGTGTTAAGAAAAAGTTTGTTATTTACTAACTTTTAATGTATCTCAAAATTTTATGTTGACTTACAAAGAAAAATAAAAAAGTATTCCATAATACCCGAAATTCCTCTATATACAAGTGAAACCCTTGTTATATCTCTAGTTCAGTTATAGTATATAGCTCACTTTCCCTGTCTCCCGAATGAATAAGCTACAGTTTAATATTATTTTTTATTTAACTATATTTAAATGTTGATTGCATTATGTATATCTCTCCTAATTTTGCTAAGAAAATTGTAATATGTGTATAAACTAACATTTTGGAGACGAACACAAAACGTTTTCTTGTAAGCCATCTTTCTTAATTTTTTAATGCCTTGGTTATATCACACTTATTTGTTTGCATCTCTGCAGTCAAGATATCACGAGGTTTCACTGTTTAATCCGTATTACTTATTAATTTAATTATTAATTTAATTACGATCTTTAATCCGTATCCTAAATTTCGAATGTAGGTTAAACGATTCTTTCACACAATCTGAAGGTGGCGAAGTAGTGACTTTTTTTTACTATTTGTTTTAGCAGTTGTAGTTTGTATTCGCTACCTTTTGAAACCAGTAGTTGTAGTTAACTACAATTTCGATGAAGTAGTTGTGGTTCGCTACTGTAAAATGTAATTTTTCCGACCACTGATCAGAACTAATAGTAGGGCAGAGTTCCATTATTGGCGCACAAGTTATTTACTTCCTGGAGCAGCGAAAGTATAACTTCACTAAGCTACTAAACATGCGATTGTTAAAAGAAGCTAATAGCTGAAATAGCATATATTTCAAAGTTGATGGATTAGTCGGTTATTTTTATAGCTATTGTATACCTATCATGTGTATTAATTTCATTTTGCATGAAAACGTTGTTTTCACCAAATTTAAAATTCAGTTTCCTTGTGTTCTAATCATGTGCAGAAAATGTTCGAATATTAAATAGTTAACCAATTTTCCTTTAAAAAAAGGTAATGTGAATCAAATTTAAAAGTAAAAGTATCATTTAATTGGGGTTCTGTTATACGTATAGAAATAAATTTACATGCCTGAATTATAAAGCAATAGAATATCAGCAATCTTTGACTTCTAAAATGTTATGTTTTGTAAGAAATATTATATTTGTTTAATAGGATATGAATCATAATAGTTAAATTAACCATTTAAACAGTTATTTAATAAAAGTAGAGTTCACTGGTAATGAAGACCATCTGGCAGAATATTTTTTTTTTCGGTAAAATTCATTGACACAAACATCTTCTTATGAGCAAGTAAAAGTTCAATGCTTCTATGACTAAAATTTACGAGTTGTGATACTTCGCATTTTTTTTTTAAACTTTCAGCATTTTATGGCCTAAAAAATGGAAAACATGTTTTTAGTACCTGAAAACACTGAAAATTCATAATGTTTAATGTACCGTAGCCCGATGTCTTGGTCTTCGAATAATGACATTTCTACTATTTTATTTGTTACAGCACAGAGAAAGCTTTTTGAATGTAAGTTATAGCATCCAGGGACGAAAATTAATAATATAAAATTTAAAATTCTTAAATGTAAAAAAAAAAAAAAAAAAAAAAAAAAAAAAAAAAAAAAAAAAATAGACATTTTGACATATATGGATTTTTATATGATGAAGAACAAAATTTCAAGCATTTTTGGGAACTGAAGTTATATTTCTAAAACTCGCTGTTTAGGAATTAGCTATTAGTCAACTATAAGAAGGGACCCCCTCCCCCCCCCCCATACAACGGAATGCATTTGCATTGCGAATTCTAGGATATCACATATTAAGTAAAATGAGATCAAAATACAAATGATGTATTGTAACCATCTAATATTCTAAATGCGTTTTCTTAATTGGGGTATTAAGTTCTAAAATTTTAAAACTAATTATAACGTGTATGGTATACTCAAGACTTAAGGGGCTCACATTTGTTGACGACTATTAGCACATCGGAAATTTAGTATGCCCACTACTGGTGCAGGGAGGAAAGTCGTGCTTTTTATTTTTCATTTATCCAAGGCGTATAATTTTAACTTTGAATGTTCATTCTGATAGATGAAGCTCAGGATTAGGTTAAAACTATATATTTTTTTTTCAAGTTCACTTGATAAATGTTCTGATAAATCTCCTTAAGTGGCTCACTATTAGTACATTTACCTTATAAGGTAAGGTGCCCTATTTTCATCCCCCAGTCACTTTTAGGACCTAAATGTTGTAATTTTTAGTAAAAACCTACCAAATTTGGATTTTACATAGACTAACTACCCACGCACATAGGAATATAGGCAAATATCGTGCAAAAATTTTTAACAACGCAAAATTTTTTTTATAATGGCAAAAGAAAAAAAAAATGGTCCCAATTTCGTCCCCCTCATAAAATCCAATACGCCGAGGCTTACCTTATAGCTAAATAAAAATTTATTTCTAAATGAGTAAGTAATTTAATTTACATTAAATTAAGGCACAAAGAAATGTAATAATTATCAATTGTAGAATAACACAACCAAACATTAGCCATCCAAGCATGAGGGAAAAATAGTCATGAAAAGCATTCCTAATTTCGTGACTACGACGAAAATAAGTACTGCTAGGGGGACGAAATTGAGACCATGCTACTTCACAATATAGCGGCGCTTCCGTTACCGTAAGATGAACTGAACGTCCTAAAAGTCACAGTATGCTACTGTCAGCATCTTACCTACGTAAGATACATGAAATGAATAAGAAATAAATACTAACAGTACAGTAAATAACGTTCTACAAACGACTTAATAAGAACTTCTTTTTAGAACGTCTTCTAAAAATAGGAAATACGGCGTCTTTAATATATGTATGCGTCTTGGGGAACGAAACTTTCTTTACTGACCCCTTTTACTTTCCGATCCCTGTGCCTTGCGTGATAAGTGGTGCCACATTCGCAGAACTGGAGAAGTAAAGGGGGGCGAAATTAGGAAATGGGACGAAATCAGTGCACTTTACTCTCCCTCTCTCTCTCTCTCTATATATATATATATATATATATATCAGTGGCGTGGCGGGAAAATTTTCGGTGGTCATCGCAATTATTTAAGTTTGTGGTAAAAAATTATTAACTCTAAAATTCAATGGTTGAATGTTCAAAAAAGAAACTTTAAATCTTACCTTCACTTATACATGAACTCCAAATGTTCTTCTAAAACTGGATCGTAGAGTTTTAAAAGCTTATTAAGAGTTTTAAAATATTGCTCAGTCATCGCCGCATCCAGCGATGACCGGACGCTACGCCACTGATATATATATATATATATATATATATAAATTTTTTCAGCTTACAGCTTTTTTCTCACAGAAAACAACCAATTTGCTTATATCATTGAATTCTGTACTCTTGAAAACGTAATTCAATATATACGTTTTTCAATTTTTTCGGAATCCATGTTCTTCTTTTTTTTTTCTTCCATGTTAATTCTTGTAATTAGGTATAAGGTACTTTATTTTATACATGCAGTTCTATATTGTTGGTGTGTGGCACTTGTTGTCAATCATTCACAATCTTGCGGTTTTTGATGATGGTCGGTAATGTTTAATTAATGGTTATATATATATATATATATGAAAAGTTCATATAAACAAAACGGACCGAGTCCAAATCACTAATTTAATGATACAGAATTAAATTGATAGGCTATTAAATGAATTTGAAAATAGATGTTACAATATATGTATTTTGAATTTACAAAAGAATGACAAATGCTGCATTGATACCGAAATTCATTATAAGAATTGTAAAAAAATACAGAAATACATAACATTATAAAATGTGCAAAGCAGCTATATTCAGCATGTATTTATAACAAAAGCTAATCAATAAATATTTAAGAATCAAAATTCAGCTATAAAAATAGTATCAAATGTACAGTCGTGGAAAAAAAAGTAAACACCCCATACTAACTCTGCAAAAAAATTATCACAGAAGAAAGTTACTGGTACCACACGATTTGTAATAAAGTTTACGTTTAAATGATGCATATAAAATTTGCTTAGGCGGCCATCTACATATTAAAATGAACCGTAACTTTGTTTTTTCCAATAGCAGTACGCAATTCTGACAGCATAAATGAACTCTATACCCTTCAGTTAAACTAAAAACAAATTTTTATGTAATTTGTACGATAAGTTTCCGAGAAATTAATTATTTTAAAACGAAGGTATTTTAAAGCTGTATCCAAATTGAAGTACGATAATCGATTGCTGACCGAGAGAGCCCCCTTCTTGATCAAGGCATCTTAAGCTACCACGCAAGCAGACATTGAAGACTGCTAGATAACAGAATAGCATAAGAAATTTTAAAATATCAAATCACTTCTATCATAGATGGCCCCTTAAACCATCATTTTGCCGTTTTTAATCATATTTTCAAAACTACTTGGAAGAAAAGTGTGAAATTTTGGATTTCCATATAGCCGGACTTAATAAATCTAAATCCATCAAAAAATTGTAGGTTGCAATTTATAATTTTTTCTAATATTAATTTCATAATTCATAATTCACATCGTAAAATTATAAAAATTGCAAATTCAACGTATTTATGTTTGGGTATTTTAGTATTATTGCTACACAAAAAATTAGCGCATTAGGAGTATAATTTCAGGAGATATTAATAAAAATATGAAAATGCAATTTAACATTAGAAGCGCTAAATTTTGAATGTTTATAATTCAAAAACGTATCACACAAATGACTTGAAATTTGGTGTTTAGGCATAGTTTGAACCTAAGATTTGAAATATCTTGTTAAAATTGGATATTGTCATTGAAAAAAAATGAAGTTTGGGTTCGTTTTAATATGTAGATGGCTCCCTAAGCAAATTTTATATACAACATTTAAAAGTAGACTTTATTTCCAATCGTTCGGTACCAGACACTTTCTTCTACGATAATTTGTTGTGGAGTTAGTAGGGGGTGTTTAATTTTCTTTCTCAGACTGTACATATATATATATATATATATGTACTTACAACATTTTCAAGAGAAGTATAACACGATAATTGTAGTTTGGAAATAGTGGTAACCAAAAACAATTACCACGCAGATTGCTGTCTTTTAAAAATTCCAGAATCTTACTCAGAATACTTTTCTTTGAGGTATTTTGCGTACCAGTACTGAAAATACAACTTCGAGACCATGAAGGTAAAGGCGCATACAAAGGTGTTATTAAATACAAAGGCTTTTAATGATTGCAGTGGACTTTGTTGACATATTACTGGCAGGTGTTTTTAAATGAATGTTAATCCGCCGGTTTTAAGAGTTTGGTGTAAAATGTTCAGAGAAGATCTTTGAAACATCTTTCTTTTCATTATTAGCTACATTAAACTGGCTTAAGATTTTTTAAATGTATTTTAATTCCCATTCTACCAGCTCAAATATCCGATTTAATCTTACTAATATATATAAGCTAACTAACATATATTATTATAAGTTTAAACGCAAACTGAACAGGGTATTACGGCAACCATAAAATGCTTTAATTTGAGTGTGAAAAGGGTCATGCCAATTACAGGGAAACTGGAATCAGGTAGTAACAGCGTAGTAATCTTTCTCTATGTCCTCAATGGCTCTATCAGCTGATTGGAGGACAATAATCACAATTGTCCTATTTGTTTGTAATCTTATCGAAAAGACAGGGACTCCTGCGACAGAGAAGTAAAACGACTCGTGGCGTTCGTGGTTCGATTCCTGTGGCTACCATGTGAGGTTCTTTAAATGTTATCCTCGCGTTCCTTATTCAATAAACTCTTCTTCGCGCTATATGTCAAATTTTACGACAGTTCAAAAACAAATTCACCGATTAAGTACACAAGCGGTGTGCTCTTAATCTGCGCACTATATATAAATTATCGAAAAAAAATATAATGAGCTAGTAAGAGTATAGCAACGTTTCTAAGTGCCCTCAATTGCAGATTTAATGGCGTAACGATGATACAAGTAAACCAATACACTAGCTTGGCAATATTGGAAGATTTGCAAAGACCGTTTTTGTCCAAAATTCTCTCAAACAATCTAATTTTACTGACCGCATATTGTTACTCTGATACTTAAATTAACTCTTATATCAACTTGTACTCTGACACCCTTACTCACTTCAATATTTAGAACTGTTCATTGGTGTTTAAGAATCTTACTCGCTAAAAAATACTTTTAAAATCATATCTCACACCATCATATCATCATATGTAGTCAGTTTATATGCAAAATAATTGATGAATGTCTAAATCTGATTTCCAGTTTGATGAATTTTGAAGTGTGCCCTCTTCATTCAATAGTAATATCCGGAATTCTCTTAATTATTGAACATCAAAACTTTTATCTTACATTACTATTAACTTGTTAAAAATTCATTCCTTCTTTGACGTTGGAAAGAAAATAGTTTTATCTAGGATTTTACCATTCCCTAATGACTAGAATTCTTAGAATTTCTGTGATCTTATGATTCTAATTTACGGGCTTATTTTATAGAGAATATTTAAGACTTGTGCTATCGTAATGTCTAGGTCCTATTTATATCAAAATACATATTTAAAATTTTATGCAATAATTTTAAAGTCATTTAACTAGAAAATTCTTATGTTATGATTCACTTTTAATCCATTTGTTCTGAGAATTAATTCTCGAAAATTTTTGCATTTTAAACCCCCAACTCTTTCATTTGTCATCTATTATTAATGCTTGAGAACATATCTGATGTTTCTTGTTGAAATATTCTTTGTGCTTTGTCTGTCGAGAAAATTTTCCAGTGGGAAACAGCACAGTCAAATGAAATAACAAGGCTTGAGTCAACAACAAATCCATAGTCATAAGAATTTATCTAAAAAACAAAAACTGAGTATAAATAGTGGATACTTTCAAATAAGTTGAGAAAGCAACATGTTCTACTTTAGATTTGATGTATGTGACATAGTTGTAAAAAAGAGAATTTGAACGGTTTTAACCTTTGAATACCGCTATTTTAAAACAATAATCTCGCGTTATTTAATGGCAAATTTCTGTCATTAATTAAGAGAAATGTTACTTTTCAAAAATACTGGTTTGAACCTTTAAAATGTATGATGGTAGGAAATACAGTAAATTCTGTCTAAGGCGTACTCTGTGCAAGCCGGAAATCTGTCTACCGCGGAAAAATTTTCAAGTCCCGGCGAACCCATAGAAAATAACATTAATTCTTGTTGCATAAGCCGGAATCTGTCTAACGCGGAAACGGAAATGTTTTTAAGGTCCCACCAAATCCAAAATTTTGCATAAGGCGGAGAAAAGGATTGTTTAAACATGAAAAGCATTCCGTTTATGAAATTTTAAAACTGATATACATTCGTCATATACTCAGTGCCGAGAATTTTAATTAAATTTCGTAATAGTTTAAAAAAGTTAATTAAAATAACTAGAAACTGTTTAAATGTTAAGGAATTCTTGCATTTAAAAAATAAACTAATAATTTTCCCCTTCATAAATTTGCCTGTAAAAATTATTATTATTAGAAGGATGCTCATTTATGAAAATAATTATTTTCTAAAGTACAATATATTATGCTTAAGGTTGTACTGAAATTCAAAGTGATAGCTTACTGTCTCATTCCGGAAGTTATTTTGTCTATGTGTGTGTTTGAGTGTAAGCTTCAAATTTGTAAGTATTACAGCAGTACTAAGAAATTGAATAGCATTTGTCATTTATCTGTAAAGACCTTCATAATTTCAGTTTTTAACCAATTTTCGAGTCAGGACAATCATTGAAAAATCGTCATTAGTAGTTTATTACAACTCAAGATCCAACCTTTTTATCGAAAACATAAAACACTATTCGATTGACGTATGCTTCATTCCAATAAATCACGTGTTCAGAAAACTCGATCATTGCACGGGTTATTTCTTCTTCGTCGTTTTATCTTGTCTAAGATATCTAAGTGCATCGTAAAATTGGTTTCAAAATCTAAACTCAATACTCCATCGCAGCAGGATAAAGTCGAAGTTACCAAATTAAAAGAAAAATAATTATTCTGTAGGAGATCTTTGTATTAGGTTTAATTATGGTAAAACTCAAATTTATGATGCTTAGAAAGAAAGAGTTAAAAACATCCAATAGAAAGAGGAAACGTGCTGTGAAAGAGGAAGACATTAATGCATTAACTTTTGAATGTTTTTCGATTGCTAGAGGGAACATTTTGCTCACATCGGGACTATATAGCAAAAACATAGGTAAAATGGATTTTAAAGCTTCCAGTGAATGGTTAATGTGTTTCCCTAATCTACACAACATTGCCATGAAACATGCTTGCTGACATCCGAAAGATGTCCCACAGTATGAAATTCGGGAATGGAAAGGAAACTTTCATCTACTGATTGAAAGATATCAATAGAAGGACATATATCATTCCGTTGAGACTGTACTATTTTATCGTGTGTGCCAAATAAGTCCCTTGTAAAAAGATGAAGCCGATGCCGCTGAGGTAAAATCTCCAACGAGCGTGTCACTGTTTTGCTTTTTGCGAATTTGTAGAGCGGTTTATAAAAAAAGTTAGTGATCGGGAAATTGTAAACGACGTTGTGTTTCAAGAATGTAAATATTGTTAAAATGCCTGTGACTTGGAGATCTCAGAAAAAATACTGCTTCTTGGTTGTTTTAATGGAGGGGTGGCTGAAGGAGTTCAATAGGCGAATGATTGAAGAAACTAAAAAATAAAATTTGTTCCTCGATAATGCACCTTGTCATGCCGACAAAAACTGAATATAAATTTACAATTTCTTCTGGCAGATACTACTGCAGTGACACGACCAATGAGTCAATGAGTTATTAAAATGCTGAAACCTACCACAAAAGATAACTGTTGCGGTTGATTATTGCATCTTTTGATGATTGTTCTTTAGCTACCGACCTATCAAAAAACATCAGTGTTTTCGGTGCTGTTAAAGGGATTGCCAAACTTTGCTCAGAAATGCCGCCTGAAAAGACTAACTACGTCTTAGGAAAGCAAATGAGGGTGGCCACGCTTCTGAAAACGTTGAAGACAGCCGTACAATTCAAACAGGATGGCTTGAGAAGAATTATTTACCTCGGAATTATTTTTCTTGTTGAGAGAATAAAAAAAAATAATGCCGATAATAACAGACTTACGCGTTAGTGCAGAATGCATGGTAAACCGAAAGAAAAAACTAACATTGATAAAGGATTATTTTTTTATTTTTTTAAACTATCATGCGAAATATAAAGTATGTAATTGTATAATTAAATCAAATGATTTTCCTTAAATTTCAGAATTAGAGCAATTTCGTATTGATAATATTTATTTTTTGTGTTCAAATAATGAGTTTCGAAATTAGTAAAAACAAAAAATTTAATAACAATCTAATTTCATTAAAAATATCATTTCAAAGAACATTACTAAAAGTTACGAACTTAAAAAAATATACAATTTGCGCATTTTTTGGAGAGGGGTGGGCTCTTTTGCATAAGCCGGAATATTGTCTACCACGGAAAATTTTCTCAGTCCCGACCGATTCCGCCTTGGGCAGAGTTTACAATACTCTCAAGCGCATTAAATAGGTCACGAGACTGTATCAATACATTTTAAGTATATCTATACAGATATTCAAGACATATTCTTTTATTATTTAATATTTTCTGTATGATTTAAGATTTAAATCCGTTTATAAAGAACGATCGATTCTAACATTTTGTAAGGCATATTTTTAAAAAAATGTATCAAAATTTTATATCAAAATACATCTTTAATATTTCATGCATGATTTTAGGTTTAAACCCATTTAAAAAGAATTATCGTTGCAAAAACTCCGTAAAATATATTTTTTGAAAGAAATGTCTGCTATGAAAGATGCACTAATGTCTAAACACGATTTTAAATTTTTTTATATCTGTTCTCTATATCTTATTTTTCAGAAATATCGCCTGCTTTTATATCGATTATTATCTTTGGTGAACTAAAACTTTCTTTCAGAAGATGAATTTCAAATAAGATTTGCTCCAGCATAGTGTTTTTATAAAATTTTCATATTCAATATTTTGGAATAATATTTTGATAGAAATAGCTATTTTTGTTACAGTAAACGTCTCAAAAAAGAGTTTCAGTACGAAGCCAAATCTCTTAACCATGACTGTGTATTTTGTTTGGTTACATTCTCGTTTTTCGAAACTTATAAAAACACAATGTTTAAACGTACTCAGAATTTTAAAAAAGTAAGGAATAAATTGAATAGATGAAATGTGCACATAAACATTTTTTTATTCAATAGTATTGAACAATATTTCGATAAAAACATCTATTTGTGTAACAAAAACTTCTCAAATATACTTTAAGTAGGAATACAAATATTTTAACCATTACTGTGTATATCTTTTTCTTTGGTTGCGCTCTTATAAAAAACATGATGTTTGAATGTATAAAGAATTTAAATACATTTGAGAGAATGTTTAAATAAGGCTGTAATAAGGTAAAATAAAATAAGGTATATAAATAAGGTAAAATAAAATGCTGCAATAAGGCAAAGCGGTAAAAATGGAATGCCCATTTTTAGATTATCTTTAAACATATAAATATACAGGACTCACACTGGTACGTTTTTGAATATAATAATTTCTGAAGAAGGGTTTTCGTGTTTGGTTTTTTCAATTCTTAAAACAAAAATTACCTTCCGGCACGTTTCTTCGAAAATGTGTAAGACAAATCTAAAAAAAGTTTTTTAAAAAGCAGGTTTAAGAAAAAAAAACCAGACCGATTAGGATAAGCGAATGTAGTACCGATGAATGTTAAATTGACTTAATAATGAAACAATGAATATATAAAGAATAACAATGAAATAATAATGAAGAAATAACAATGAAGAAATAACAATGAAAAACCAATATTGCAGATTATTGGATTTTCATTTTAAATACTGACAGTGAAATGAAAAAAGATATTTCTTGCAAATATTACCAATTTTTTCAATATTAGTGTAATAGTGACACAAAATAAACACCCTAATATTAGATGAGTATTGGCCAAGATGAGTTTCTAAGAAGGAAGGTCTCCCAAAGAGCATCCTTAAAAGATTATGAAAAGAAATTTGGAAGAATCTATACATGCATACAATAACAGACCGATCGAATTTAGCGGCAGAATCTTGATAGAATTTTCACGATAAAATTAAACCTTTTTGTTTTATCATCAAATCCGCGCAGTTTAGCGAAGATTTATTTTGGTGCGATTTACAAGACATTATTTATTTAATGCTGTGTGATTTTAATGATTTCGGAACTGTTTTTAAAAGAGTAATTTTTGGAATTTGTTTGAGCTAAAATGTAACTAATAACACAGTTTAAGCGCTTTAAAAATATAAAAGCAACTTAAGATGACCTTCAGCCACTAATCTTTTGATCTGAATTATTGAGACGTTGTTTTATTTTGCTTCTCATGAAGAATCATAGCTGTGAATAAATATAAACAATGTCTCCTGCATGTTATTAATATAACCTATAAGAAAAAATCGAAGAACAAATCAATTAATTCTATATTATGAATATATAAAACAACATGAATATCATAAACACATCAACGTATTTGTGGAATCTGACGAAGTTCATGATGGGACGAAGTTCATGATGGGACGAAGTTCATGATGGGTTGGTTGGAGGGAAATTGTCTAGATACTTCAATCACTCTTTTACTGACCCTAATCTGTGTTATATCTCTTTATTTATTCTTATACTAACTAGAGATCGACCGAAAATTCGGTTTCGTTTTAGTTCTCGGCCAAAATCTGAGTTTCGCCGAAAATTCGTTTTCGTTAAAAATGCGGCTGAAAATTCGGAAGGACCGAAACTCGACCGAAACTATCAATATTCCAAAAATCTCGTTTCTTACTTCGAAAATTTACAACATTACTCATCGACTTGAGCTTTATCGTCTCAAATGAGACTATTTATTGCTACGAACTTCGTTGTTTATAATTATCAGTCATGACTGACTCAAGACGTGAATGCAAATTATAAAGCAAGCAATGCATATGTAACTAAACTTTTTCACGTGCTCATTAAAAGCTGCAGACATAAAAGTAATAGAAAATGTTCAGTTTGAAACCGCAGATGTAGTTCGAATGCTCCTTGAGAAAGTTGTAGTACAACAGATGATCATTTACAGAAATCATTATAAAAGTTAAATCGTGGTGTGTATACACAAAACTAAAATATTTTTTAATTAAATGAAATTCGTATAATTAGAAAAGCTTTCTGTGTCGTTGATGAATTAATTGCGTTTTATGTTATATGAAAATAAAAAGTTTCGGTCTTAGGCATAGCGAGCCAGTTAGGGCCGCATGTATAATTAATTAATATTTATGTATGTTTAATAAATACGGATAATTAATAAGTAATTATGCATATTTAATAAAAACGTATGATTAATTAATAATTATGTATATTTATGTATGTATTAATTACATTAATCTATACAAACAAATTACTTAAAATTTTTTTGGAGATTTTCGTTTTCGTTTTCTGCCGAAAATAGGAAGATCACCGAAATTCGGTTTCTCTTTCGGCCTGAAAAACCTGTTTCAGTTGATCCTTAATACTAACATTCGAATGAAAGTATTTATAATAAAAAAAAAAACATAGTTATAGAAATAACATTTATCTTAACCCTTTCGGGACGAGTGTCTTTTACAGAACTTTTAATCTTTTATCACCGGTTTTTCAAAACAGAATTTTTTTCCTAGTTGAATGTTTAAAATGCTCGGTTTAAATAAGGCAAAATTTACAATAAAAATTTGCTGGTGAGAATAATCACGGATTATGAGCACCTTACGCTGCACGTATACCGATCGCTCGTCCCCAAGGGTTTATAAAATCTCTCCCTTTTTTTATATGTTTTAAAATTTCATTACTTTTACAATGAAATACTATTTTAAATATGATTAAATAAATATGTTTATATAGTACAATGCTTTTTTAAGATTATATTTTTGTTCTCACCTACAAATTACCATTATCAATAAACATGAAAGAAGTTTTTTTTCAGAAAATTCATTAAATCGTATGAATACGTCACCAACGGAATTATGTTGCACCAAAGAACGAAAATCTCATTATTTTTCAATAAATGTTATAAGGTCGTTCCGCCCAAAGTTTTTTAAGTTTATCTTCAGCATTGAAAAAAAAAAAAAAAAATTCCGAGTATGCGCTTATGGAGATCTTATTTGTAAGTAATATATATGTTGTAATATTTATTTTCGCTTTACAATACTTATAGACGAATTTCAGTTACAATGATTGGATTCTGTTTTTACCTTATCTGCGGTCTTTTTCTTATTTATTGGAAATTAGAAAACCATATCATACCGCAGGTTTTATTATTTTTTTTTTACATATAAATTGTTTCAAAGCGAAAATTGCTATTTCATTATCACCGTAAAAGAAGATGCCTAATGAGTTTTAAATATGACTTTAATTTCAGCATATTTTAATATGAAAATATAATATACCGGTTGTCCTAAAATGGACTGACTGATTTTTAAAATTCAATAACGTGCAAACAGTGACAGGTGTTAAAGAAATTCTTGAAGGAGGGTAATGTACGATGTCAGGAGTTTCTTGTACAGTTCTTCCTGGTTTTAGTCCTTATTACTACTGATAAATGGCGTTGCGAGCAATAGACGTCCAATCGAGGCAGAAGCAGCTTAGCCATGGTGCCAATGGAGGAGATCAAACGTATGGAGTGTGTTACATTCATCGATAAAATTTTGTTTTTAGGGTCACGATTCTGAACTTAGTACGATTGTGTATCATATTATTTCTGAATCCAAATCTGACATTAATGATATCGAAATGACACCGACTGATTTCAAAATCGGGCCCTAAACACAAGATTACGTAGCCGAATGAGACCCACCCCATACGTTTGACTTCCGTTATTTCCGCCATATTGGTGCCATCCCACCATTTCTGCCTCGATCCAGTGGCCACTGCTTGTAACGTCATTTATCGCTCATATTTGAAACTAAAGCAGAGAATCACAGTAAAAAACTCCTGACATCATACATTACACTCCTGCAAGAATTTCTTTAACAGCTGTCACTTTTTGCAAGTGACTGATTTTTAAAATCAGTCAGTCCATTTTACGACACCCAGTGTATTTTCATAGTGTTATAAGCACAATGTTGCACTCACAAATGAATTAAATTAAAACACTTGCCTATTTCTAATTTGTTCTGGATGTTTTTAATCTCGTTTAATTATTTTTTCTCTCTTTTATCCCTAGGTAAGTTTTGTTTCTTATCTGTCATACCTGAGAGATACTACAATTGTAACTCGTAAGATAAGTATTTGTTTTCGTTCATAGAAGCTTTCTTTTAAATTTGTATTATCAAAGATTTAATACTGCATTTAGTTTATTTAATTGCCTACATAGTTTCAAAAGTGTACTTTTTTTTACTACTTTTTAAAAGAATTTTTTCCTTATTTAATCGAAAATTTTGGGTATTAAATAAGGAAAAGAAAAAGCGTTGACAGGTGTCCTGATTTACGAGGGACGTCTCAATTTTCAGGGGGTTCCAAGACCTACCCGCAGAATAACTTTTTATCCCAAAGGCCCGAATATTTATAACGCATATATTATTTTAAATTTCTTTTAGTACGGCACTATTCGTTAGTTTGCAAGGAATGTAACTTAATATAGTAAAATTGATGTAAACAGTACTGGTAATGAAAAAATTTTATTATCCTGCCAAAAGAAATACCCTACAAATCTACTTGATATAACAGAAACCTCTCTAAAACAAAATTTATTTCAGTTATCTAGAAATTTTGTTTTTACACCTTATAATGTACATTGTCAGTAAAACCTGGAAAACTGGGACCTGTTTTTAACGGAATTCCGTCTTAAACGTAAAACTTTCATTGTTCCTATTGACGGAAGACCATACAATTACAACTGCTCAATTGCAAACATATCCAAAACAGATTTTTGTTTCGGTCTCTACCGATTTCACTTTCACAGATTTTAATGTATACGTGTAAAATGTTTCCAACGTTTTCCTTAAAATAAATTTAGATATCCGTAGTATATTCTCTTGAAATGCCATAAATATCTAATAAATAAAAATCTTGCGAAAGAGGCTTTTTGCTTCATCCATTTTTCTTTAAGTAGTTGTAATTTTTAAATTCATTTTTCTCAGTTTGTGTATTTTTAATATATCA
This sequence comes from Maratus speciosus, assembly GCA_963932465.1. NCBI lineage: Eukaryota > Metazoa > Arthropoda > Arachnida > Araneae > Salticidae > Maratus > Maratus speciosus. The sequence continues at coordinate 507,918,300 of OZ010787.1, read as the reverse complement.
TTATGTTCTACATGAAAAAAAATTCAACAAATATTTTTCTATCCACTCTCTAATTTTTTGGGCGATCTTTAAAGTGCTTTGAATAAAACAAAGAATCTCGGATTTTAAGTAATATAAAAAGTTTATTTTTAAACAATAACGACGTTACGCGAATAGCAATTTCTACTGGATTTTTTACATATGATAGAACATATTACGATTTATATTTTCTGAAACTAGTTAACTTTTTTGAAATTTGATCCTTTCAGTTATAGAGCATACTTCTCAGAAAATTATGCAACAACAGATACTTCAAAAAGTTCTAAATTGTATGAGGAATATGTTTTTAAAATTTTCGCAAAAAAAAAAAAAAAAATAATTCTTCAAACTTCAATATAAAAATTGCATTTCTGTTTGATTAAAGCATTTTTTTTAATAAAATTATTTAATAATATGTAAAAAAAAGTTACAAAATACTCAATTAAAAAAATAGTACAAAGGATACCGTCTTTTTAGTATTGGTATTTCAATTCAAATATGCGTTATTGGACTCCTATATAACCAACTAGTGACGTAAGTTTTCTACTAGTAATGTATGTCAGTTTTTAGTGATAGCCATTTGTGTATAAATAAATAATTTCAGAAAAGAATGATAGGTGCACCACAAAATTCACTAGTAAAGTTTTGAAAAATTACAAGAAAATTCAGAAAACGTATCTATTTGTTCTAAACTATAGATTGTACGTAATTAAAGTTTACCTACACTGAGTTGGCAGTAGTAGAAACTATTCATGAAAAAAGTATAAATTTGGTGTGTGTCTAAATGAAAGGATTCGAAAGACCTTTATAGAAAATAAAAATAAAAATGGCCACCGTAGATTGTTGTTTGAAAACATTTCGGCATATTGCAAATTGTAATAACTACGTTATCTATATGCTCGTGCATAGTGAAAATGTTAAAAAAGACGCAATGAATCTCTTGTCTGTTTCATGATTTTCCACGGAAAATGTCGTGCTATTAACAAGATCGTGCTTTACTGGTGAATCTTTGGTGAAAAATAGTGATTCCGCACTAGAAGCTTTGTGGAGGTTTAAAACTTTGAAAATCATTAGCAAAGGTGCAATGACTGCAAACGGAACAGTGCCAAAAATCAAGGTTAGTATTTCCCGTAACGTCTTCAACATTTCTAAGAATTTGCGTCGCATAACTGTGTTGTACATGCTTTTATGAGACATCAAATAGTACTTGAAAATAATGGTCAACACATTGAACAGTATTTTTCTTGATAAACCAATTAGAAAGTGTATAAATTTGTATTTTGTTATGTTATTGAAAAAATAAAAAAATAATAAGCACTCTGGTGGCCATTTTTGAAAATTATTTTTTTCTGCTAAATGACTTTCGCATCCTTTTATTAAAACGCATTCATAATTTCACATTTTTCTGATGAATAGTTTCGACTACAGATAGCTCTGAGTAGGTGAATTTTAACTATGTAAATCCTGTGCATCTTGTACAATGGTTGGATCCTATTTTAACCCGCCTTTTGGCGAAATCATGCCTACCTGTCGAGAATCAGCCAGATGTAGTTGTTATTGTTGGAAAGATTGAGCAAACATATTTTTATGATGACGCGTTTGTTACGTATGACGTGGATGTTACGTCTTCAAGTGATTCATAATTCGACGTTTTATCCGTATTTTTAATGCATTTTAATGATTTATTAGTTTTTGTGTTAGTTAATATAACAATAACGTCACTAAATGGTGACGTCATGATATTAAAAGATAAAAAAAGCATTGAAGAAAGTCATCGTCTGCTTTTTTATTTAAAATACTGTTTTTCTTTCTTTTTTATAGAAATAAATAATTTATTACGTCATGATATTAAAAGAGCTAAAGCATTGAAAAAAATGTCATCGTCTGTTTGTTTATTTAAAACATGATTTCTTTTCTTTTTTTATTGATTTTGGTGGATAGTAAATAAATATTTAAGAAATAATGTAAGCAAATAAATATCTAAGATTACTATTTTCCGTTTTCATTAATATATTGTAAATTTTACTGATGAAAGATACTGAAAGTTGATGTTTTAGTGGTCGCTACATTAACGACTTCCAGACATTTTTGGGATTTCGATAGATCGAGGTTGCTGCATCAAGTGATGATTTTGTTTAGTTTTCATGTGCACGAAGCTCTCGTATATGCGGTATAGTGATCGCTGCATTAACGATTTTCTTGTGTTTTCGATTGCAATACAACGAGCTTGCTACATCCAGTGATTTTTTTTTGTTTTCATGTGCGCGAAGCATTCATACATGCGGTATAGTCATCACTGCGTTAACAATTTTCATAAATTTTTCGATTCCAATACAACGATGTTGCTGCATCCTGTGATATTTTTTTTCATGTGCGCGAAGTGCTCATACAGGCGGTTTTAGTGAACTGTGCATTAACGATTTTCACGTATTTTCGATTCCAATACAACGAGATTACTACATCCAGTGATTTTTTTTTGTTTTCATGCGCGCGAAGAGCACATACATTCGGTACAGTGATCGCTGCATTAACAGTTTTCGCGTATTTTTGTTTCCAATACAACGAGGTTGCTGCATCCAGTAATTTTTTTTTTGTTTTCAAGTGCGCGAAGTTCTCATACTACATGCGACATATTGATCACTGCATTAACGGTTTTCATGTATTTTTCGGATTCCAATATAACAAGGTTGTTGCATCCAGAGATTTTTTTTGTTTTCATGTGCACGAAGCGCTCATAAGTGCGATATAGTGATCGCTGCATTAATGATTTTTGTGTACTTTAGTTTGTTTTAAATCCTCACAATAATCGTTAACTTTTTCTGTAATTTTGCTGAAACGTGTATAAAACCTTTATTTCTTGCTGCTCATATAATCTTTTTATAGTTATCTTATTAAATTTGTGAAATAAAATATTTATATTTAACTCATAAAAGCAACATCTAAAAAAATCATCCGTTTGATTATGGTTTAATTTGATAAATCTGTATTTGGGGGCAGTCTCACAGTCTTTTGACTTTCATGTCCCTGAATAATAATTTTATTTTAATACACTTTTTTGTGTTTTTTCTTATTTCATATACTGGGGAACATTCCATTTCATGATTACACAACAATATTAACGAGATAAATAAGTTTTGGACAATGTTGGGGTCCAAACACCTGGAAAACTCCTGTACCTTCCCGTGTCCCTGATGCTGATTTTTAAGTTTGGAGCTGTCTGGATAAAATTGTTTCAATAAAAATAATTCGATGTAATTTTTTTCTGAAACTGGAACTATTGTTTTATATAAATATGTAGCTAAAAATTAACCTGCACACATTTTTAGGGTTGTAATTATTTTTTAAACTCTGTCCCTGGGTTTTAAATTCCTTACCATCCCTCTTCTAAAATTATACAGAAAATCATTTCAGATGCAGCCACACAATTTTTTTCAAGTTTTTTCTCATGAAGAATTATGCTAGAGAAATAATGTCTGAAATTGTTTGGCAAGAAATTTACTGAAATTTAAATCAGCATTTAAATATCAATTTCAAGCATCGTGGCTTTATTAGTAGTCTCACCGTCCCCAAGGTTTATCCCTGCACTTTTCGAGGTAAATTAAAAAGAAAAATTAATTTAATCCAATGTTAACAACTGTTTCTAAAAATAAATGAACATTGTGGCTATCACTTAGTCTTAACATGATTTTCCTAAAAATAGGTGGTAATTTCTCTTACCGTTCCATCCTTACCGCCCCTTTTTTTGCCATTTCGTACCTTTTTTCCAATACCATCCCCTTTTTTTTACCTTACCGTCCCTTCTTTAACACCCCTTTAAGACAATGCTATACAAAAATTCTGTATTAAAAGTACTACATTGTTATTATTTCTTATTTGAATGCCCTGTGGGCACTATGCAAATTCATTATAAGTAAAAATTTAGAAGAAAATAAAAAGTTATAGGGCTAAAATGGTAAGGAAAATTAAACTCGCAAGTTTAACTTAAACTTCAGTTAAATAAAAAAAAATTTCGCTGCTGACCATTTTTTCTTTATTTTGAATCATTAAGGCATTCGTCTATCAGATTAAAATGTTATTATAGCAAGTTTAATTTTGTGAGATTTTTTTTTCCCCAAACGTCAAAAGATTGTGAGAATGCCCCATTTACATTATCATTCTTTTGTCCAAAATTGTCTGAACGAATCAAATTTCACATTCGGAATATTCCTAGTGTCATATAAAGACAATCTATTTTTCAGTGACGCTTTTATGTCTAAAACAATTATTTTCCTATGCGTAACTACATTTAAAAATTAAGATTGACGATATTCTAGCTTTTATTTAATGGGGTTATATTACGTTAAATGTAAATTATTAAAAAATCACCATTTTGGCATCTTTTTAAAAAATTGCCAAATGATGGGCTGAAATAGGATTATGCCTTGTACAATTTATATTTAGATTGTTCCGTTCTAACTTCGAGACATGAATGTGCGTTCCATGACGACTCATCATGCTCATGAAGATTCGTTTACGTATGTCCGGTTTTTGTATGATCATTACGAAACCGCAGCATTATTTGGTTATTTATCGAAATGGATAGCGCGTATACTGTTCTTCAGACTTCTCACTGAATTTATTGCTGAAGAAATAAACTTCGATAATGTAACAACGCCTTTCTGGTAAAACTCCATGTTTGCATACACCATATTGTCAAAAATATGCGGACACTTTCCACTTCAGACGTTTTGTCGGAAATCTAGAGAAATAAGTGAGAAATTGTTCTTGAACTTTGTTATGCAAAGTACATGTTTGACTTCATATTTATCAGTGAAGATTTAGTCACTTGAAAAATTAGGGAACCGATAACAAATTGTATAAAAAAGTAATGTGGGGCGATCAGTCTGTATTAGAAAAAGCTCAAAATCATCTGTAGCTGTACTACATGGCAATGTGCATTCAGTACAACGCTTGAATTGATTGTTATTTCTGTAACAATAGCACACATATTCATGGAAATAAAGGTATTTTTAGAAAATTCAAGAAGTTTCCGGAAGTTTTCCAATAGTAGCGTACATATTTTTCAACCTTATTTATCGCCATGTTTAGAAAATTTAACAAAGTACAGTATAAACAATATAATGCAATTACAATATATTAAATCTTTAATGAAATATGAGCCTATATGTATAATTCTTTTTAATTAATTTTTCAATTAATTTTTCAGCAGTGCAATGTTCGAAATATGAGCACTTTTATGAAATAATTTTTAACTGAGCTTCAGCAAGGGATAACAAAAATGTTTATCATATTTAAATGGTCACTTATATAAGGCTACACATATAAAAACGCCAGTCAAATATCATGAGAATTCAGAAAGTTATCGACTATATACCGAGCAGAATTTTAGTTGGTTTCTAAAAGTAGCTGGATGATAAGAGATTTTCCAAAAATTGACACTTTACCTTTTTTTATTGTCATGTTTTATTGATGTTTTATTTCTCCTTCAAACATCAAAATGAGCCTATTTCAAAAACAACAAAAAAGAATCATCGAAATCGAATCATCCGTTCTGAAACTACGAGTAGATATACGTTAAACATATTCTCTTTTGTTGAAAGTCGGTTTTAAAAATGACAGTCTGTGTAACTTCTCATATCATTCAGATACTTTTATAAACAATTGAAATTCAGCTCACTATATTACCGATAACTTTATGAATTTTCAGGATATTCGACTGCTCTTTTTATATGGGTTTTTCTATACAGTTGTCTAGCCAATTATGCAAAATAATTGTTTTATGCTGTGCACGTGCAGTTAAAATTTATTTCATGTAAATGCTCATATTTCATCAAAAAATTAATATTATAGGCGATCTCACAAATATATTTTTTAATTAATTTTTTTCTCTGTCCCCTAAAATTTTCACGTTACTATATCTTCACTAAAAAATATGAGGTCAAACATGTTATTTATATCCGCGAAGTTAAAGAATAATTCGTCAAATATTTTTCTGGATTTACGACAAAAACTTCTAAAATGGAAAATCTCCGGATACTTTTGGCAAGAAAGTATACACACGCGTGTACGTTTCTAGACATAATTATGAACTTTGTTCACTAAGCTTTTTTACCAGGCTAACATGAATCCAGTATTGCACCTCACGGCTTTCAAAAATGTTTTTTAGATATATTGTATATGACACTGCTTTCAGAAAATCTAGAAATTTGTTACTTTTTTTATGAATGTTTGGAGAAGAAAGAATTAGAAACCTCAAAACAATAGGTATTCAAAATTAAGAAAAACGACTTTCAGAAATTCATGTGCAGCGTAGGGGTTATTTTATTTGAGAAACGTTGCCATAAATCTCATAAAACGTATTTTCTGACCTTTAGGTTAGTCAATCTTCAAATGGTTTGGAACAGAGTTGGAATGATTTCGATGAAAAGCGGAAAAGAACGAGAATACAGCAATGCAAACCATCCTGACTAAATGACATGGGCATGCACAAGATTTTCATTAGCGGTGGTCAATGACAGACAGTTGAAATTAAATTTCGGAAACGAAAGCTGTTCGTTCTTGAAAAAAAGAATAACAATCTAAAAAAAAGGAAAAATAAGAAGGCAAAATCTTTTTCTCTCTCTGATAGCCGCTCTTAAAAAAAAACTATATAGCAATATTCCTCAAATGCATAGAAAAGGATCTATTGAAATACTATATATAGGCATCGTGTCTAAAATTCAATAAATAACACCCTAAAAGATCTTGATAACCAAATTAGATTTTTAATTTTTATCTTTTGATATCATTTGATTAGAAAACTGAAGACATTCAGGAATTATATTAAACGGTGTTAGTGAAAGATAAAAGTCAAGGTATAATATAATTACGCCTACAGTTGTAATTAAATAAGTAGGGAAAAACATGCAAGGCCTGCACAAAATTGAGCAGAGCGAGTTAATTTGCAAATATCAATCTGACGTCAACAAGCAGACATTGATAACTTCTAATTTTGAAATTAACATTAAGGTAACTTTCGTCGACAAACGAAAGCTTATCTTCGAGGCTTTCAAAAACTCGCATTTTCGTTCTTGTACTGCAGCTATAAGATTTTGACACGTTTCAAACACCATGCTGGAAGTTATCTTGAATCTTCCTCACGCGTACATATAATATAAAATTAAACTCTTATGCCGATAGAAGATTCTACGGTTGTCACCAACCGATTTTTGTCTTAATGCATTGACACTGAAACAATGTGCCTGGAATAATACTAAATCCTAATAATAAGTCTTGAAACAGTCATTGCTCCACTATATTGACACAACGTTCAAAGTTAACTAACCGGAATGTCACGCGTTTTATTAAATTATGCAAACACAGTCACACGCGCGTAGTTCAATTTAAGTTTCTAATGTAAGCCTGTGACATTTAAGATCTATAGTTTTTCTGAAGGTAGCTATATCTAAAAGTTTTTATTTGTTACGGGAATCATGCGGATTATGGAAGCTAACACTCTGATGAATTTTATGTTCATCCACCGAACAGTTTAGATGAATTAGCGTCTCAAAGAAAGCACTGGAGTGGGTGCATAAGACTCCCGCTCTCTCAGATCAGCAATGAAAACGTTTAAAACAAAACTAGACATACCATGAAATTACAATCATGCAATAATCAGCTGAATCACAATTTAAGACAGATTTTGATATTTACATTCTTAAATAACTTCTTTTTCAAATTCTTAATATTTTTAAAGATTTAGAGGGAGAGAGCCACGACTCTATTCTGCGTATTCCCATTAAATAAAGTTATTATTGTTCTATTAACATTAATTTAAGGATTAGGAATTTAGTGGGAAAATATATATATATATATGTCACTGGTTTAGATTTATTCACAAAGTACTTTTTGCCGCCGGCAGACAACCGTTTACCATCAAAACACCTTCATTTGAACAACATCTGATTGGTCAGTGCTTTGGACGGTGACTACAGGCAATTAGCCGCGCTGCTGTTGCTTCCGTGCCCATGCCACGTTGGAATGCATGGCGCCCTGTCAATGCACATTAAATCAGTGATGTTTAATCTCATCTTGCTGGGATGTCGGTAGGTGTGAGAAGGGTACCAAGCTGGTACATTTTTCTCTTTTTCGTTAGGAACAAATTTTTAGGGAAACCTTAAAATGAGTTAGACTTTCGCCCATTTGGTGTTTTGTCAAATGGAAGCTGGATTCCATTTCGCCTGTGCCTTCGGTATCTGGCCTGCCATTTCGGTAGACCAAGGGTATATTTGTAACAACAACAACACATTAAAGAATTTAGAAAAGGAGTACTAATTATGTACATCATGATAAATTATTTAATTCACCTAATTTTAAAAAATCTATGAAGAATACTCAATGAATCATTCAAGCTGTAATCAAAATGCTTTTAAGCTTGCACAGATGCAATGAAGGCCTGAAGTAATAGAATAGGAAAGAATTATAAAAGCTGTTTAAATAAAGATACCTGTTTTACGCTTCGTGCATTTATTTCCACTAGCAGGAATGACCGAGCTAAGCTCGGTCAAAATTAGCTTTGTGTTTATCTCGATATATTATTCCCACTGAATCATTCTTGCTCTTTTAGATGCAATTAGTTTGACCCTGAGCCATATTGACCCAAAATACCTACTAATCGAAAATTTTCGAACATGCGACCTAACACAATGCTTTTTTCGAGCCTGAAAACGATGGAATAAAAAATATAGTGAAACTCGTTAGTCGTTTTCTAGATAAAATAAGCTTGACCCACGTTATTCAAAATTTGCCCACTAACCAAAATTTATCGAACATGTGACCTATTCCAATGGTCTTTTTGTACTGTGAAACGGTATAGTAAAAAAATTCACAAAATCGTTTAACCTTCTTGAGATACAGTTAGCTTGACCCCCACCCATTATCACCAAAATAACCCACTTTTTAGAATTTTTTAGAGCCTGCAACCCAGCCCAATGGTTTTACCTTGTCCAGAAACTGTAATACAAAGTTTTGTCAAAATCGTTAGAGCCATTTTTTAGATAAAGTTAGCTTGATCCTGATCCATTGGGACCCAATATGACCCACTGATTGAATTTTCTTGAACATGCGACCCAGCCCAATGGTCTTATCGTTCCCGGATACGGTATTATACAATATTTTGTCAAAATGTTTGTAATGCTTTTTAAATACAATTAGCTTGACCCTGACCCTTATGACCGAATAATCGACTTTTACATGCGACCTAGCCCAATGGTCTGCTCGATCCCGAAAACGATAGAATACAAAATTTAGTCAAAATCTTTTAAGCCGTTTTTTAGATACAATTAGCTTGAGAAAACCATTGTGACCCAAAATGACCCACTAATCGAATTTTCTCGAACATGTGACTTAGTACAATTCTCTTCTCATGCCCAGAAATGGTATAATACAAAATTTGGTCAAAATATTTTGAGCATTTTTTTAGATTCAATTAGCTTCATCTTGACCCATTGTGACCCAAAACGACCCACTAATCGAATTTTCTCGAACATGTGATTTAGCCCAATGGGCATCTCATGCCCAGAAACGGTATATTATAAAATTTTGTGAAAATGTCTGGAACCGTTTTTTAGATTCAATTAGCTTGACCCTGACCCATTGTGACCCAAAATGGCCCACTAATCGAATTTTCTCGAACATGCGACCCTGCCCAATGGTCTTATCATACCCAGAAAGGGTATTATACAAAATTTTGTCAAAATGTTTTGTACCGCTTTTTAAGTACAATTAGCTTGACCCTGACCCATTGTGAACCAAAATGACAAAATTAAGTCAAAATCGTTTAAACCGTTTTTTAGATACAATTAACTTAACCCTGACCCATTGTGACCCAAAATGACCCACTAATCGAATTTTCTCGAACATGTGACTTAGTCCAATAGTCATCTCATGCCCAGAAACGGTGTATTACAAAATTTTGTGAAAATGTCTTGAGCCGTTATCTAGGTAAACTTAGCTTGATCCTGTCTCATTATGACCCAAAATGACCCAATATTGTCCCACTAATCGAATTTTCTCGAACACGTGACCCATTCCAATGGTTTTTTTTGTGCCCAAAAACGATAGATTACAAAATTTCGTCAAAATTGTTCCAGTCGTTATCTAGATAAACTTAGCCTGACCCACGATGACCCACTAATCGAATTTTCTCGAACATGTGACTTAGCCCAATGATCGTCCCATAATCCAAAACTGTAGAATATAGAGTTTAGGGAAAATCGTTAGAGCCGAAAAATAGCTTGACCCACAGTGACCAACAGATGACCCACAAATCGAAATTTCTCGAACATGTGTCCTATCCCAATAGTCTTCTCGTACCCGAAATGATTGGATACAAAATTAAGTCAAAATCAATTGAGCCGTTCTTTAAATATAACTAGCTTGACCCTGACCCATTATGACGCAAAATGACCCACTAATCGAATTTTCTCGAACACATGACCCATCCTAATGGTCTTTTCGTGTCCGAAAACAGTAGGGTGCAAAATTTACTCAAAATAGTTAGTTTTCAAGGTAAAATTTACATACACACACAATTTTTGCTTGCATTATACTATAAGATGAATTGCTATTGAAAATATTTTTATTGTTTTAAATGAAAAAGAAAAAGTAGTGAACTCATGGTCTCCATTTTAAAGGTTAATATTTGTACTCCAAATATTATCATCATGTCAAATGATTTTAATTTGTTAAACAATTTGTTGGTTTATCAATAAATTAATCACACTAATATAACTGAAATAAATATTAACTTTATGATTTAAATTATAATTTTATTATGTGAAACACACACACACACACACACATCTATTTATCTATCTATCTATCTATCTATCTACTGTTTGTATTGTTTTAATTCAGCCGTTTTGTTTCTTTATTTCCATGTTCGCGAGATTTTGCGTGGTTTTTACCAGTTTTTGCCACCATCTTGGCAAAAAAGCAATTTTTCCTACAAAATAACCAACAATGGTTTTGGGCGGTATATTATGGAAGCGTGGGTAATTACCATGCTATATAGCATTTCAGTAAATATTTCTAAAATTTCAGGAACATCTGTAAATTTTTATATTGAAATTAAATTTTCGTTTAGAAACTTCGATGATAATTTCTTTAAAATCCTACTCTTATGACAATAAGTATAGAGGTCGTCCATATATTACGATAAATTTCATTTCAGATAAGGGGGTTTCCAAAGTGTAATACAGTACGGCGGAGAAAATGTGTGTGTTAACGCTCTGTGACGTCACTATGAAAATATCAAAACAATTATGGTAAGCATTGTTTTCAACAGAATGAATAAATTTCTCAAAAGATATGTACTTTTACTGTGGAAATATTAGATATACAGGGTGCTTCTAAATGAATATCGGAGTTTTAACACTTAGTAGTATCTATTACATAAAACTTAAAATTATACTTAATAGATAAAATGAAAGAGCAACTCAAACAGTTTGTTGATACCTGTTCATGCGCACGCGCACGCAATGTTTCTTTCGTCATCCGTTAGAAAGCGCTAGTAGCAAAAATGGCGACTAGTGAACACAAAGCATTTTGTGTTCTGCAGTTTGCAAATTCCGAATCTGTAGTTAGTGTGCAACGTGTGCGTTCCGGATTAAGTTCAGATGTGGTCCCCCAAGTGATAATAACATCCGTAGATGGTATCATCAGTTTGAAAATGCCGGCTGATTTTGAAACAATTACCCCACAAACACTAATCAACGTTTGGGAAGAACTGAGCTATCGACTTGATGTGTGCCGTGTGACGAAAGGTGCTCACATTGTACACTTGTAAGCTTGTAGGTAAAACTGTTTGAGTTGCTCTTTCATTTTATATATTAATTATAATTTTAAGTTTTATTTAATAAATACTACCAAGCGTTAAAATCCTGATATTCATTTAGAAACACCCTGTATTTTACCTTTAATTGCGAATGCTTGAAGAAAGAGACAACGAGATATTTATGGCTTCTTATGGATCTATATTGCAGTACATAAAATATAGGGTATACAAAAAATAGTAATTGTAATAATTTTGACAAAATTTTCTCTAAATAAGAAGTTTAAAAATGTGATGTAAAAAGGGATGAGTTATCACTAGAATCTGACAACCTATGACATACGGTGAGGGAAGAGTAAAAAATCCACGAAATTTGTATAATGAAAATAATGAATGATCTTTTATTAAATTTTTTATAAATAAACGTTTTCTTAGAAAGTAGCAATGATTTTTCCATGGGGTCTATTCACTGATATTTATTCATATTTCTTATTAAAAATGGTTTCTTTCCTACACGTCATGATTTAATTTTCATTATTTTTTTTTTTTTTTTAGCTTCCATGTTCATGATTCAATGATAAAAAGCAGACGCACCATTTATTTAGTTTTGTTCGCAGTTTGTAAATGTTTTTCCCATACTTTATCTCCCGAAAAATACACATTTTCATAATTAAATTGAAAAAAACATGAAAACATATTTCAAAACGAAATTCTTTGATTAAATCAAAAATAGCTTGCGGTCGATACTGAATATTTATTTAGAAAGTAGTATTGTATATTTATTTATTTAGCGTTGCAACTGTTTACCAAAACTTGGTCTTTAGTAAAATTTTCCGTAAATTAAAATGAATAATTGAATTAGTTTTGCCCATTTCTATACAGGGTGCATCAAACGTTCGGTCTAAGTTTAAATATTGTTTCCAAATATTAAATATTTAAAAGAACAAATGATGAAACAAAATTATGGTTTGCATGAATGGGATCAATGATGCTTTTGTTCAGACGCTGCTCTATTTTGTTTCCTGTTCATTTAAGGGGAGATGAGAGTAAGATGATTAGCTTTTAACTCCCAATATTTTCCCTGAACTCATTACGTGGATTAAAAGGTTGAAATTGATATGAACACTTTTTTAATGTGTAATCAGCCATAATGTGATATATTAATCACTAGAATCACTTGATTTACCTATTTATTCAAACATTAAAGTGCTTTAAAATACGCCAAAGGATAGAGAGGATAAAGCGGATGTGGGCGATTCTCAAAAGGTGGACACTGGACACAAGTCATAACTTTAAGCCTTTCAAACATAATTTTAATTATCATTTACTTTATTTTTTTTTACACTGAGTTTTTAATTCTATTAAGAGACAGAAAATGACATAATTTATTGTAAAAGCTTTGTATAAATATCTTAAAATTTTATTATTTTATGCTAAAGAGGCCAATTTCGGACATTCATAACGTTAACTGCTCCAATGTACCGCCAAGAAAAAGAGTTTTAACTTTTTTCCAGGTGGTTCTAATGGTAAACAGCGAATGCATAAAGGAAACGGATGATTTTTTGATAATTTCGTTAAGAGTTGGCAGGCTGATTTATTGCTTTTTTGAAGATAGAAGGACTTTTCTATAAAGAATTTTTCTCGATTTTGTTATGTCTGAAAGTAACGTACGTAACAAAGCATTTGATTTTATTATTATTATTACTGGATAAAAACGTTAATTATACATATATATATATATATATGTATACAGACACATTTACTACATTCTTAGTCTTAAGAATTTTTTAAATACTAAGAGCAACGTCCAAAATCTGTAACGTACGTGCGAAAAAATGTCCAAAATTTGTAACGTTCGTAACTGCTAATTAAATGCTTTAATCATTAATTTTCCAGAATAGGTGCTGTTTTTTAATGTTTGTGTATAATTTTGTAGACATACTATTATAAAATATTTATATATTATATTTATAGACAAAATACTATACTATTAAAAAAATTGGCCTTAAATTTGAAAATTTTAAAAATTACATATAGTTAACGTTTAATGATCCCACCTTTTGAGAATCTCCCATGTATGAAACTTTAAAAAAATACTTTGAACCCCCCTAAAAGATACTATAGATCTATAAAAGTTTAAAAAAAATGTTCCAAACACATTAAAGGATAGTACAGATGTATAAAAGTTTTAAAATATATGTTTACCTCCTCTTGTCTTTTGCGGCATCAGCAGTTATTGCTGTTTCGTACTTTAATCGCTTTCTAGTGTCGCTGAAGTTTTCCCCATCTTCTTTCCCTATTCTTAACAATTAGCGCTATCTATTTTAAATTTTGGCATGTAACATATAATTGCATTGTTTAGAATTTGCTGTGATAATTTCTATGGCCTTCGTTATACATCTGCACTATGTTTAGTGTCTTTGAAAATAATTGTTTAAAACCTTTATACAATTCCAAAATTTGTTGTGTGTTTTAAAGCATTGTAATGTATGAATAAATAGGTAAAACAAGTGTTTCTAATGATTGATATGAGAACTGTTTACAACCATAGTCAAAAACAAGAAGACAGAAAAATCATGCATTAAGCATAGAGTATGAAACCCTTTTCAACACTTCCTGAAGGCTTTAACAAAACTTAGTTATCTAGGGAAATAAGGTAAATAAGATAAATAAGGCAAAGTTTTAGAAAACGTATAAAACATTTAGAAAACTGATTTCAGCAGTTACCGTCCATAGCCAAATAGGTATTCCAATTCTTTTGAACAACCCTGTATTTGATCTGTAGATTGATGTATATACTATATAATGGAAAAATTTAGTTTAGCAAGAAAACACATAGCAGGTTGAAATTTCTCTTTCAGCAATTTATACTAATAGATGGAAACATACTTGAATACTTTTGTACAACCCTTATTACAAGCCACTATTTAGCTAAAATTTAATTCAAACTAAAACACTCTTAAAACTACTGAAATCACATTTCCAGAAATTATCATTTATAGACGGCCATGTATCCAATTCTGTGCGTGACCCTGTATATCATTTTATCTATATTCTACGAACATTTCTTAGTAAACTAAATGCAGTTCAGCGAAAAAATGCATAACTCATTTAAAAACCACCTTTAAGCAATTTGCACTCATACAGTAACAATTACGAATTCTTTTGTGTAGCCCTGTATATGAATTATAGCATTTATGCACATCATATAGTATGTATAAACATAGTGAAACATAAAAGCGCATATCATAATTAAAAATGCATTTCCAGCAATCATCGCTAATGTACAGTACTTCGGATACAATAAAGTATCTGAAATCTTTTGTGTGTCCTTGTAAATGCTATGCACTGCGTTTTATACAGGAAATAAATTATAGTAAACCTCAGCGACGTATATCAATTTCATTATATATCAAATAGTTTAACATAATTAAAATACGCAGCAAACAATTCCCTCCACCTATATAATTATGTAACGGAATTTTTTTGTGTGGCCCTGTAAATGAATAATAACTATATTTTGCACCACATATTCTGCACAATGCATATTTTGGTACAGTTCATAAATGCGTATCAGTTTTATTATGTTTGAAAGCGTGTAACACCATTAAAAATCCTTTTAAATGATTTTTTCCCATAGGCCGCAATGCAACGGAAAACTTTTGACTGTTCCTGTAAATGAACTAAACATGTTTCAAACTTCATTTGAAATGGGAACGTTCTGCGACAAACGTCAATGACATCCAAAAATTTCAGGGCGATCCGAGTATATTTACGAGAGTTAGAGCGCGGCCAGACAAACCGGAGTCATAAACACTTTTCAACTTTGTTGGAAAGTGTTAAAAACGAGAGATTCTATCTGTTAAAATCAATCAAAATTTCGTATCTTAAAGCTTCCAAACGTGTTGAATTCAGAAAACATTTTGGTGTCTTTCGTAAATTAGGATCACGGCGACCCTGATTCCTTATTAGGACATCAGAAAATAGGGATCGGTTGGGGTTTCATACTCTAATTTAGTAAAATAAAACCCTTCAAATTCTGTAAGGCACACAAGCACTCAAACTATGTACCATTAACTATGTAACTTTACCAATAAATATTTCTGTCGCATTACCATCTAATACTTTTAACACTTTGAGGTCTAATCCCGAGTATCACTCGGATGCCGTTTTTGGTGAAGCGAACTAAGCCCGAGAATCTCTTGGGGTGAACTTTTAACTTTCAAAGCTATAAAAATACGTACTATATACGATCGCTGTCTTTTCATACATTATCTCCGAACCTTTAGTTTTGAAAAAAAAAAAAATACATGGCAGCCGTAAACAGAAGTAAGTATATGAAAATATCTAGAATCAGAGCTTAATTTGAACCTCGTGATGTTCCTCTTTGTGCTTTGAAATGTACCACACAAAAGCAAATTTTACTAAACAATGTTTATATACAAATAAGACCTATTTTCAGATATTTTTTGCAACATTTGGATAACTTTTTATTCAAGTCTATGTAAAATTTTATGTTAAAATATGATATTTTCTTATGCTGAACATTTAAAAAAATATAAAACATGCTTTTTTCAATAGGTTCTATTAAATATTAATTTTTAGTACATTTAAAAAGTTCCCTGATTATGAATAAGGACATTTTGAAGTTTAAAAGAATTTTTTTAAAAATCATTAAATGTACCAAATAAACCTCAGTCCAGAGGGACACATGCAGTTGAAATAGCTTAGAACTCAACGTGCTGAGAAAACAAGCTGTTCTTTTTCAAATTATTGAAGGCGATTAAATATAACCTTAATTAAACTTTTATCACCACCATGAGAGCCTGTTACAATAGAACAGATATCGGAGCGAAGTCCGCATCATTTGTCTTCCTCAGATCGCTCTCCGAAGCCATCTGAACACAATCCAGAACAAACATGTGTCGCACCCTCTAGAAAATTGCAAAAACCTTAGATTTGTACTACAAATCAAGGAAGAGAAAAGATATGCGCACGGTAAAAGAAAAAGAAAACTTCACCTCAAGTGTCTCCACTGTGGTATACTGAAAAAACAAAACAAAAAACAAAAGGTCACGTTTTGGCCTATCTTTTGCTAATGTATAGGACTGCATACAGCGGCTGTGTTATGCGGTAGAATCTATGAAATCCGACTCTAACAGTCTTGAATCTGATATAAATAGAGCAAATATTGTTTTTAAAGAGTTTGAGTTTATGTGATTTTAACGTGGTACCGTCAATTTTTTTTTAAATTACCAATTCAATATATTTATGTTTGGGTTTTTTTAGTATTATAACCACACGCAAAATTATCACATTAGGATTTTAATATCAGGAGATATTAATAAAAGTATGAAAATGTAATTTAACATTAGAAGCTCTAAATTCTGAATGTTTATAATTCAAACACTTATCATTCAAATGACTTGAAATTTCATTTCTAGGAATAGTCTGAACTGAAGATTTAAAATATATTGTGAAAATTGGATGTTGCCATTGAAAAAAACAAAGTTTGGTCTGGTTTTGATTTGTATATGACCCCTAAGCAAATTTTCTATACATCATTTAAAAGTAAACTTTATTTCCAATCATTTGAGCCACTTTTTCCTGGTTCCACTCACATTTCCATTATTAAAAAATATTATATACGATTTTTCAACGTCGAAATGAAGTTGTAAACAATTAACATGAAACAATGAAGGAAACTGAATGATTTTAATGAGGACATTTTTTATTTTTTAACTATTTTTAAAGTTTTGGAACAAAGTAGCCCCTGCTGGGGTTTAGTAGCTGGGGTCGAAGTATATTTTTTATACTTTGACGGTATATTTTTTAATACTTTATCGTTTAAAATAAGCAATAAATTCGCTTATGTTATGTAATTCAGACTTTTTTACATCATTTTCTAATATATTGTGAATATTTTAAATATGAAAATTTGTCTTTTTTAAACATGATAGTATGACTTCTTTAAATTACTTTAATTACATTTACCTTTACATTTCTCATTAAGCGTTTTTCTTAAAATTCAAATTATGTTTATGCCAAAGGTTTTAGGATACATTTTTAAGAATAATTTGGTACTTTGCTTCAATCCTTTTTTGGCGCATTTTGTTCTATTTGCTAATTTTACACTGCTAATATGCAAAAGCTGCGTAATGTTATTTGAATGTTATTTGAGTGCCCACTTACAATACCAAAGTTGACAATACCAAAATTTGAAATAACACCAAAATTTGAAATAACACCAAAATTTGAAACTCCAAAATTTGAAAACCAAAATTTTGAACACCAAAATTTGAAACATAATTTGAAACAAATTTGAACCAAATATACTCTTTGATTACGGGGTAGTACTGGCGGCTGTTTTTGTATTCAATCGTATCACAATTTACAAAAAACTTTTTTGTGGTAGATTTCTCTTGAAAATATCCTAGTATAAGTACAGGGCAGAGATTATTTTTCAAAAACTGGATGAAACTGGAACTAGAATGGCATTAAAAAATAGTGAAATTGGGCGTATTTTCTCCTACCAGTAGACAAAGGAGTCTCCCATAGTCAAGCCTTGCGCATTTTACCCTATTCAACTGTTCAACCAAAAATAGTAAAATATTTTTCAAGATAGCGCCATAACATATTAATTCATAAAAAATAGAAAGACGAAAGTTTTCAAAAATATAATACTTTCTTTTTACGAATAAAGAAGATGGTAAAAATAAGCATTTTTTAAAAATTGAAATATAAAATAAAATAGAAAATAGAGTATGAAGAAGATTTACCTATGAAATTTTAATAGCGCTTCTTATATTTTCTCAATTTATTATTATAATATTGATATATTATTATCTATCACTTAATCTTATTGTACGTAGTACTGGTAAATGAAGATGCAACATTTTTTTTCCTAATTTATAAATGTTTTTCTTATATTCATTCCCTGAAAAATAAGCATAATAACTGTTAAATTTAACGGCATGGGAAATAAAATTTAAAACGGAATCCATCAATTGAATCAGAAATACCGTTTTGTTAATATAGAATATTTTTTTAAAATAATAGTGCTGCATATTTATATATTTATAGTAGCGGTACTAAAATTCCTTCTCAAATAATTCCTTGATTTTCTGAACATCACGCTGCAAACTAAAGATACAGTATCGATTTATCGATTTAATTTTATTCATTGTTTATAAATATTTTTCCTATAATTATCTGTATGAAAATAAATAAATACTTGTTAAACTAAAAATATTGGAAAAAAAGTACCCGTTTTCTAGTTTAAAAAAAATACGACAGCGAAAATGACACATGTCGTTATATCAATTACTAAAATTGAATGGGAACAAATAAACAAAGAAAGCACAAAGATTTCATTTTTATAATGTAATGAAATTATTTGAATTTTTAGAGACGTACGGATTTGATGTTTCATTCCTATTTTCTTTCCTATAATTTGTTTATAATTTACTTATTAAAATTTTATTATGATTGGCGATAAATAATTTTTATTTTCATAACTTGAATATTAACACATTTTATATATTCATATATTTTTAACAGAACAGCCATTTATGACATAATCGTGATGACAAGTTTACAATATACAGAGTGTTCCTGAATTCATTGTAAAAACTTTAAGGGCTTGTACAGGACACTGTAACAATTATTTATTGTATAGGAATGTATGGGAACAGGTGACGCGTGTCCAGTTTTACCCTTTTTTTTTTTTTTCAAAATTTCGTATTCATACCAGAAAATTCCTATCATATATTTTTCTTTATTTAAGACAGACATTTCGTGATTATATAAAGTGAAAATATTTCTTTAAAATTTTCCGGTATGAATTCCAAAATTTTTAATTGAAAAAGGACCAAACTGGCAACTCTGACAAACACAGAAAATACATGAAAGGGAAGAGAAATGGAGTTATTAGTTTGTAGGGGGCAGTAGATGACTAGCCGCCGTTCAATATTATGCATCCGAGTAGGGGAATATGCCATTCTCAATTGTGCTGTTGTCCATGATGGAAGACTTTACGTATGCCGAAAAATCAGACATGCATTTCCTGTACGGTCGTGCAAATGGTAACACCAGAGCTGAGCTACGAGTGTATCAAGAGCAGTTTCTTCATAGACGAATGCCGGATCACAGAATTTTTCAGCGGTTACATCGTCAACTGTATGAAAGGGGTTCTTTCAACGTCATCAGACACAAAGCTGGTCGACGAAGAGCTGTACTTAGTCCAAACTTGGAACAAAACATTTTAAACTTTGTGGCTGATAGACTCGAAACAAGTACAAGAGTTGTCCACATAGTGTAGGTGTGAGTCAACAGACCGTTTGGAGAGTGTTAAACGAAAATCGCTTTCACCCATTCCATTTTACGCGAGTACAAACTTTGAATTAATAAGACTATCCTCCTCGCCTGGTTTTCTGCCAGTGGGTTTCGCAGCAACGTACATTGCAACCGGACTTCACAGACAGAACAATATGCTCATAATTTAAGAATTATGACCTGACAGTCGCAATTTTAGAGGATTTGTCAAACATTTTCAGAAAATGCTTGAGCAATCATCCTTGAACTTCTTGAATGTAAAGGACATGTTTGGCTTCATATTTTTGAGCGATAATTTATCCACGTAAACAATTGACATTGAATTCCACCGAATTGGAGATTGCTTTGGGGCCTAGAGCTACAATGGCTGTCGCCTTGAATGATCCTTTATTTTATACACAGAAGTAGTTACACAACTACATAACAATTTCGTCAATATACAAGGACGAGATAGTACAGGGAAATTTACAACACCAGAAAATTACAGCCGGGAGCTCCACAAAGAGTGTGCAACGGAGCCAGCGGGAGTCGAACAGGCAGACCACCTAGCGATCTCTAGCAGCTCTCAAGCGATTAGCATCGTGGTGCCTTAATCACTCGGCCACGGTGGACCCCCGTAGACATTTAGGGAGACAAAAATAATCTGTTAAATTTGTCAATGGAATAAAAATATTAACATTTGAGATGACTCTGTAATATAAAATGCTCAAAATGGTCTGACATTGTAGGAAATGAGTAACAGGAGGAGGTTCTGGAAAACAGAATGCGGTGAACGATTAGGTATCGATAGAGTATAGTTTGTATATAAATATATGAAAGCAATTAATTGCGTTTTACCGGTGGGTTCTTGAGAAAATAAACCGCAAGGTTTGAGTTACAGTTTACACTCCGCTTTTACATAGAGAAATAAAATAAAATACGTGATATAAATCTATAATACATGATTTAAATTTTGTTTAATAATCCATATATTTCAAATTTTTCATGATTTTGTAAAATATTGTTTTAAATTTATAATATAATTTTCAAAAATCTCGGATTCTTGGTTTTTTACTTAGAATAACTGGCTACGTAATAACTATTTTTAGCAATTCAAAATGTTTTCAGAAATAATTTTTAAGTACATAAACAGTTTAACTAATTAGAAACAAAAGAATCTGTGACTCAAAAAATCAAAGATTTAAATCTAATTGAATAAACATGTATTTTTAGCATTATTATGATAATGGAATTTAAAAAATTATGTAACGCTCTTCAATTTCACTGTGAAAAATAATCGATTATTTCTGTAAGTAGCTGTAAATAAATAAAAAAAAAACTAGCAACATTTTGTAGTATATAGAAGTACCAATTGCCTATTTTTTATAGGTTTTATTTATTTATATAATTATTTTGTTTTTACTTTTCAGTAAATGCAAAATTTCACCGTTTAAAATATATTTGTATACGGAAAACATATTTAACAAGTAAGAATTTGGCTTGCCAAAATACTTATAACATAAAGAGTTATTTTAATTATAAGTTAAAGAATACGAGATTTAAAAAAATCATAAAATAAATTAAAAGCATAATAAAGATATTCGATATTTTAAAAATGTTTAGACATTGAAAAAATAATTATATATATTACAGATTTATATCACGTATTTTACTTAATTTCTCTGTGAAAAGTAAGAGCTTATTTATTTAAATAACTAAAAATAAATTTAAAAAGCAGCAGAAATGTTTGGTCTGTAGAAATACAAATTGTTTATACTTATCCCAATTATTGTTCATTAAATATTTAAATATGCAAAATTTAGAATTAAAACAGTGCTTATTTGCGACAAATCATGTATTTAATTTATGTTTTTGGTAAATTTCAATGATTGTGCATTTAATTTATCAATTGATGTTAAAAAATAATTGATAAGCCTTTTTCTTTCTGAAAAATAAGCGTCTGACTGGGATTCGAAATAATAGTAACAGTCCAGAAAGCCAACCATGGTTCTGAGCCGCTTTCTAACGGACGTAATTTATCGGATGATAAATGTAACGTAAATTTTGAGGCTTATTTTTTCACTACACCCCTCTCCCCTCCGGGTATTGTCTTTTATGACTTTCATATTTTTATGTACGAAATCTTTTCTACCGATACACAAACATTCGCCGCTTTCTGTGTTCCCGACCACGGAACCTCCCTTCCAATTTGGTCCTATACAGCATTTGGATGTATTTATGTAAGAATAGCATATATATGGATGAAGATATAGACGTTTCTGTAAAAACACGCAATTTTCTTCGGTTTCTAGGAAGCAGAGTTTTCAAACAAATTTAAGACCACATTCTGAAAATCTGCCAACGTGCCGTAGAAATATTATACAGATATTAGTAAACAAATATAGTGAATATTTGAGGCGTGAGAAGATGTATGAAAAAATTTTCACTTGCGCATGCGCGAACGATATCAAGATGCTTTCCATAAATTTGTAGTCAGATATACAGGATAACATATAAAAAGACGAGTTTAATATCCTGAAAATTAAAAAAAATATATCGATAATATGGGGAGCTGAATTTCAGTTTCTTTCTAACAGTAGCTGGATGATAAGGGATTTTCCACAAATTGAAATTCAACTTACTATATCGCCAATATATTTCGTAATTTTTACAATATTCTATTTGCTTTTCTAAATAAGTTTTTCTGTATATTTGGATACCAAATTACGAAAAACATCGTTCACGCATGTGCAGTTAAAAATTATTTGATAGAAATGTTCATATCTTATCGAATATACAAACATCGATTTTCTAAGCGCAGTATTATGTTGCTACTGCACTTTGTCAAGTTTTGGAAAGTGACGTTAAATTTGGTTGAAAACAAAGAAAAATACTGGCACGTTAAAAGCAACAAAACATTTAATTTTTTACACAAACGTATATATCGTAATGTATGTTCGAGCTATTTTTGAACGAATGCTTAAAAACGTTGTATACATTACCCATACTTGCTCCAGTGACAGGCCATTTTGAACATTTTATTTTAGAAAGTGATCACAAATGTTATTTTATAATTCAATATATTGTGGCCACCTAGTTGCCCTTGAGACTAAATCTCCTTGAAAATATATGAGGTAAGCATGTTGTATACATCCCCGAAGTTCAATGTCTATTCGACATGCAATTCTGTATAGTCTAAGAAACGACTAATTTCGGAAGTGTTTGGTCCTTAGCTTTAATTTATGAACATGCGTGTATTCTTCAAGGTGTCTTTATAACAATTTTCATGAATATCTTTCAAATTTAACAACAGCTTAATTAAGAAATTTACTCGAAACATAGCTATATTTTCACATCTTTTAAACTATGATTAATACATAATCGATTTCTGAATAAACCTTTTGTGAAATAATCATTTAAAACTTCTCTTGCTAAATATAAAAAGAAATTCATTTACTATGCTATTCCAGAAGAAGTTATATTCCTAATCATTTTTGAAACATTAATTTTCTCTTTAATATGTAATGATGCATTGAAATAATCTTCATTATATGGAAAATGTCAAGTATGTAACTCGTCTTGAATTTATCTCTCAAAATATTCTTACGAATGTCTTTTGAATTTAGGAACAGATTGTTAAATAATTTTCTGAAAGAGTATCTAGTTAATGATATCTATTCAGCTATGATTAATGCATAATCGGTTACTAAATACTTATAAAAAATTATTTAGTAGCCTGTAGTAAGACATACGGTTAAATTTACTCTGGTAGATACAAAACAAAAACTCATTTACTTTATTACTCTAAAATAAATTACATTAAAATAAATTTCATGATAGGTTCTTAAACAATTCTCAAACACTGTTTTTTTTCTTTTACTGTAATGATGCATTGGAAAATTATTCAAGATTTCGTTATTTCAGTATCATATACAAAATTTTAAGTATGAAACTCGTCCTCAATGTAACTCTCAAACAGTTCTTATGAGTGTCTATTAAATTTAACAAGAGCTTGATTAAATACAATCCTGAAAACGTATTTATATTACGTCATCTTTTAACCATAGTTAATACATAATCGATTTCAAAATAAACCAGAAAAAATTATCATGTTTATTACAAAAGTAAACATTTTAGTTTGTTACTTCTAAAAACATTACAGTAATGTAAATTTTATTGAAGGTTTTAGGCATTTATGAAACCTTAGTTTTCAATATTATTATGTGATGCATTGAAACACTCTTTATTACTCCGTTATTTGAATAGTATATAGAGAATTAAAATAACGAATTGTGTATCACTTCCCTAGTGCTCCATTTAGTTACTTATTTGTTATTTAAGATTTTTAATATAAAATTGTTTTATAAACAAGCCATTAGCAAAATATTCAGTTAAAATTTGAGTTGTTACAGACGAAAGAAACTCGTTTACTTTGTGAGTGAAAAAGAAATCTCATAATTGCAAACTTCATGAAATGTTCATAACTGTTTCTGAAACACTGGATATCTCTTTTAATGTAACGATGCATTAGAAAACTCTTAATTATTCTGATATTTCAGTATCATGTATGAAATTTCAACTATGAAACTCGTCTTGAATGTACCTCAAAAACAGTTCATATGAGTGTATTTTGAATTTAATAAGAACTTGATTAAATACATTACTGAAAGCGTATATATATTACGGCATCGTTTAACCATAATTAATACATAATAGTTTTTAAAATAAACCATAAAAATGTATCATGTTAATTACAAAAATAAACATTTTAGTTTGTTATTTCTAAAAAATTTTATTAAAGTCAATTTCATGGGAAGTTTTAAACATTTATGAAACACTGGTTTTCGATATTATATGCGATGCATTGAAACACTCGTCATTACATCGTTATTTGAATAGTACATATAAAATTGGAACTACGAAACATGTATCCCTTCTCTAATGCTCTATTTAGCTACTTATGTATTACTCAGATCTTTTAATATATAATAGTTTTATAAATAAGCCATTAGTAAAATACATTTAAAATTTTAGCAGATATTTAGAAAAGAAACTCGTTTAGTTTGTGAATGAAAAAGAAATCACATTAATGCAAACTTCATGAAATGCTCATAACTGTTTCTGAAACACTGGATTTCTTTTTTAATTTAATGATCCATTAGAAAACTATTCATTATTTCTGTATCATATAGGAAATTCCAAGTATGAAACCCGTCTTCTATGTATCTCACAAACAGTTTTCTTGATTGTCTTATGAATTTAACAAGATCTTGATTAAATACATTCCTGAAAGCGTATTTATATTACATCTTTTTAATATAACTAACACATGATATATTTCGAAATAAACAAATAAAAAATTATCAATTAATTACAAAAATATACATTTTAGTTCCTTACTTCTGAAGAATTACATAAATGTAAATTTTATGGAACGTTTTAAGCTTTTATGAAAAACTGTTTTGCGATATTACGTGAAATGCATTGAAAAACTGGCTATTATTTCGTTATTTGAATAGTACATGGAAAATAAAAACTATGAAACATGTATCCCTTCTTTAATGCTCCATTTAGCTACTTATTTATTACTTTGCACTTTTAATATATAATCGTTTTATAAATAAGCCATTAATAACATATACATTTAAAATTTGAGCTGTTACTTACAAAATAAATCGTTTACTTCGTGAGTGCACTGTAAAAAAACCACTGTAAATTTGACAGAACAAACTCGATCATAGTGAATGTGCTGTATCTTTCTTTGGTTTTTTGCCTATATAAACATGGAAAATGCACTATTTGTGTAAAATTGCCAGCACATCGT
The DNA here is from genome assembly GCA_963932465.1 of Maratus speciosus. NCBI lineage: Eukaryota > Metazoa > Arthropoda > Arachnida > Araneae > Salticidae > Maratus > Maratus speciosus. The sequence continues at coordinate 507,892,333 of OZ010787.1, read as the reverse complement.
GCTGTTAATTTTACGCAACTACTGTATATTCCATGTTTATATAGTCAGGAAACCAAAGAAAGATACAGCACAATCACTGTGATTGAGTTTGTGCGCGAGATGAGCAGTACTTTGTACTGTAAAAATGTCGTTTTTTTTTTTTTTTTTTACAGTGTGAAAAAGAAATAAAATTAATGCAAATTTCATGAAATGTTTACAACTGTTTCTGAAAACAATAATGTAATGATGCATTAGAAAACTCTTCAATATTTCGAAATGGCGGCCGTAAAATACAAAATGGCGGTAGAGACGAAAAAGAATTTTACGCACCATACTGAGTGACATAACATTGGATAGGTCTTTCAAAATGAAGACGATGTTTCATTGACTATTTTACAATCAGAAGCTCCGTTTAAATATTACACAACCTGGAAGTTGTGTAGGTAGGATCTCTAGCTTTAATGCAATTCTAACTTTCATAGACATCTATAGGCCTCATCAAAAAATGTTTCCCTGCGCATGCGCGAATGCAATCAAAATATAATGTACATAATTTGTTAGCTAAATATACAGAGCAACTTTTGTAAAAGTTTCAAAAACATAGTTTGAAAAGTCTAATAATAATCGTTTATAGAATTAGCTCAAAATACGTTGTCCGCAAAGTGAAACAAAACGATGAGGGGTTGTATCCAAATACATTAGTACGTGCAATATTGTGTATGCTTAATTGGCACTAATCAATGGATATATGGATACAACCCCTCATCTTCTTGCTTCATTTTGGGAACAACGGATTTTTAGCTTATTCTATAAACGATTATTATCAGACTTTTCAAACTATGTTTTTGAGACATTTGCAAAAGTTGCTCTATGCATTTAGCCAACACATTATGTACATTATATTTTGATTGCATTCGCGCATGCACAGTGAAACATTTTTTGGTAAACCTGCTCATTTTTCATACAATTTTTATTATTTTTTAATTCTGACTGCAAAGTATTGTGTACAATGCTCTTTGTCATATTTTCTGAAAAGAACTTTTTTTATATATTAAGAACTCTGCAAATTATAAGCAAAAAAACTTTGCGAAATTTGGGACTGTTTTTATAAAAACCTTAATTTCTTTACGAGTATACATGCTATTCTTATAAAAATGAACACAGTATGATTATTAATAAGCAACTTATTAATAATCCCGAGTTTCAACGCTTTTTCTTCATTAATTTTGGCAGGGTTATCCAAAAGATATTCGTTCTTTTTCAATTTTTTGAAGGTTCCCTATCAGGTTTCGGGAAAAAATATTCACGAAATTATATGACCTATACTATACTGTTTACACACCTGCGGTTTCAGGTTCATTCCTTATGTTTTTTTCTAGATATTTAACAAAACGTCAAAAATCGCGAGTGACCGGTCACCTTTGGCTATATAGTGTATAGTGCATTTAAACACTCATCATTACATCGTTATTTCACTATTACTTAGAAAATTTAAGCTATGTAACATTCATCCATTTTTTAATGCTCCATTTAGCTACTTATTTTTTACTTAACTCATTTAATATATAATCATTTTGTAAGGAAGCAATTAGTAAAATATAAATTTAAAATTTGAGCTGTTACTTACAAAGGAAACTCGTTTACTTTGTGAGTGAAAAAGAAATCACATTAATGCAAACTTTATGAAATGTTCATAACTGTTTCTGAAACCCCGTATTTCTCTTTTAATGTAATTATGCATTAGAAAACTCTTTATTATTTCGATATTTCAGTATGATATATGAAATTTCATTTATGAAACTCGTCTGGAATGTATCTCTCAAACAGTTCATATGAGTGTCTTTTGAATTTAACAAGAGCTTGATTAAATGCATTTCCGACAGCATATTTATATTACGAAATCATTTAACTATAAATAATGCATAATCGATTTATAAATAAACCATAAAAATGTATCATCTTTATTACAAAATAAACATTTTTGTTTGTTATACCGCTAAAAAATTACATTAATGTAAATTTTATGGAAGGTTTTAAGCATTTATGAAACACTGTTTTTAGATATTATATGTAATGCAGAGAAACACTCGTCATTATTTCGTTATTTGAATAGTACATAGAAAATTAAAACTATGAAATATGTATCTCTTCCTTAGTGATTCATTTAGATACTTATTTGTTTCTTAACATTTTTACTACATATAATCGTTTTATAAATAAGCCATTAATAAAATATACATTTAAAATTTGAGCTTCACTTACAAAAGAAACTCCTTTACTTTGTGAATGAAAAAGAAATCACATTAATCCAAACTTCATGAAATGTTCACAACTGTTACTGAAACACTGGATTTCTCCTTTAATGTAATGATGCATTAGAAAACTCTTCATTATTTCGCTATTTCAGTATCATATATGAAATTTCAACTATGACACTCGTTTTGAATGCATCTATCGAGCAGTTCATATACGAGTGTCTTTTGAATTTAACAAGAGCTTGATTAAATACATTCCTGAAAGCGTATTTATATTGCGACATTTTTTAACTATAAATAACACATAATCGATTTCTAAATAAACCATGAAAATTTATAATGCTAATTACAAAAATAACCATGTTAGTTTGTTATCCCTAAAAAATTACATTAATGTAAATTGTATGGAAGGTTTTAAGAATTTATGAAACACTGGTTTTCTCTATTATATGTAGTGCATTGAAACACTTGTCATTATTTCTTTATTTCAATATTATATAGAAAATTTAAACTCTGAAACATGTATCACTTACTTACTGGTCCATTTAGTTACTAAATTTTAGGTAATACATTAAATATATTTTACAGGTTTCTGAATAAATCATCAGTAGGACATACATTTAAATTTTTATCTGTTACTTACAAAATAATCCAGTTCATTTATTACTCTAAAAGAAATCCCATTAATGCAAACTTCATGAAAGGCTCATAGCGATTTCTGAAACACTGGTTTTCTCTTTAAATGTAGTTATGTATTGGAAAACTCTTCATTATTCCATTATTTAAGTATCATACAGAAAATTTCAGCTAAATATTTCTTGAATCTATCTTTCAAACAGCTCTTATGAGTGTATTTTGAATTTATAAAGACATTGTTTAAATACATTCCCGAAAGCATATTTACATTTTGACACATTTTAACAAGAATTAATGCACATTCGGTAGTTAAAAACCCCATAAAAATCTTTCTTGTTAGTTACAAAAATAAACATTTTGGTTTGTTACTCATAAATACATTACATTAATTTAAATGTAATGGAAAGTTTTAAACATTTATGAAACACTAGTTTTCGCTTTTGAACGTAATGATGAATTAAAAAGTTCCTCATTGTTTCGTTATTTCTGTATTATATAGAAAATTTAAACTATGAAATTTGTGTAACACTTATTTAAGGCACCATATAGCTGCTCATGTGTTACATAACACCCTTAATATAAAATCTATTTGCAAACAACCCATTAGTAAGATATACATTTAAAATTTGCCCTGTGACTTACAAAAGAAACTCATTTGCTTTGTTTCTCTAAAAGAAATACCATTAATGCAAACTTCATTAAGGGTTCATAACTATTTCTGAAACACTGATTTTCTCTTTAAATGTAATGATGTATTGGAAAACTCTTTATTATTTCGTTACTTCAGTATCATATAGAAAATATCAACTATGAATCGCATCTTCACTATATCTCTCAAACAGTTCTTTTGAGTGTCTTTTGAATTAAAAAAAAACCTTGTTAAATACATTTTTGAAAATATATTTATATTTCGATATATTTTTTAAATCTATAATTAATATATAATCGATTTCTAAAAAAGCCATAAGATGTTAATTACAAAATGAAACAGTTTGGTTTTATACTCCTAAAGAAATTATATTAATATATCTTTTGTGAAAGATTTTAGTCATTTATGAAACACTAATTTTCGCACTTATACGTAATGATGCATTGAAACACGTGTTGTTATTTCGTTATATCACTATTATATTGAAAATTATAACTATGAACCTTATATTACTTCCTTAAGATTCGTTTCATCTGTTTATTTCCTACGTAGCCCGTTTAATATACAGGGTGTTGCCAAATTCTACCAACAAATTCAGAGGGCTGTTAATAGGCATCAAGTGGATGAAAAATTACCATAGAACATGGGGTCACAAGCGACCCATTTAGTCGAAAACACAGTGTACTCTACCATAATGCAAGTTAGGTCGACGGTAATAACTTTTAGAAAATTAAAGTATATTATAATGAAACTTTTAATAAACCTGCGCGCCTTTGTTATAAATGTGATAAAAAAAATGCTGTATTAGTTTCCATTATACGCGGCTGAAGTATGTACTTGTCACTACACATTTAAGAGTCTGATGACCAGTTCATACGGTATCATTGATTGTGTGAGCACACTGCCTTTCCAAACTTTTTGTTATGTTATCACATTTCGTACAAAACAAGGAACAGTCGTGGAAAAAAAATTTAAACACCCCCTACTAACTTCTCAACAAGTCATCGTAGAAGAAAGTTACTCGTACCGAACGATTGGAAATAAAGTCTACTTTTAAATGATGTATATAAAATTTGTTTAAGGGCCATCTACATATTAAAACGAACCATAACTTTGTTTTTTTCAATAGCAGTACACAATTCTGACAGCATAAATGAGCTCTGCACCTTTCAATTAACCTATAAACAAATTTTTATGCAATTCGTGCCGTAAGTTTCCAAGAAATTAATTATTTTAAAACCAGCGTATTTTAAGGGCTGTATCCAAATTGAAGTTCCGAACTCGATTGTTGACCGAGAGAGCCGCCTTCTTGATCAAGGCACGTTTAAGCGTCAATGAAACCTGTTTGATTACAGGATAGCAGAATAAATTTCAAAAATTTACTCACTTCTGTCATAGACGGCCTCTTAAACCATCATTTTGCTGTTTTTTAAGCGTAATTTGAAAACTACTTGGAAGAAAAATGTCAAATTTTGGATTTCCATAAAGCAGGACTTAATAAATCTAAATCCATCAAAAAAATTGTAGGTTGCAATTCATAATTTTTTCGAATATTAATTTCATAATTCATAATTCTTATCATAAAATTATAAAAATTTCAAATTCAACGTATCTATGTTTGGGTATATTAGTATTATTGCTACACAAAAAATTATCTCATTAGGAGCATAATTTCAGGAGATATAAATAAAAATATGAAAATGTAATTTAACATTAGAAGTACTAAATTTTGAATGTCTGTAATTCAAAAACTTATCATTCGAATGACTTGAAATTTGGTTTATAGGCATATTTTAAACCTAAGATTTGAAATATCTCGTTAAATTTGGGTACTGTCATCATTGAAAAACATGAAGTTTGGATTCGATTTTAATATGTAGATGCCCCCCTAAGCAAATTTTATACACACCATTTAAAAGTAGACTTTATTTCCAATCGTCGGGTACAAGTAACTTTCGTCTACGATAATTTCTTGAGGAATTAGTAGGGGGTGTTTACTTTTTTTTCCACGACTGTACGTATCGCTACATTTTCATTGCAATATTTTTATTTTTATCAAAATCAACAAGAGTTGAGTTAGGATGAAACACCCAGTATTTATGACTAAATAAGTGGTTTTCTACCTCATGTTCCATGACAATTTTTCATCGTTTTTATGGCTACTATTACCCCACTGAATTTGTCGGTTGAATTGGGCAACACCCTGTATAATCCGTTTCTAAATGAACCAATACTAAGACATACGTTTATAATTTCTGCTGTTAATTATAAAATAATAAATCGTTTAGTTTGTTACTTTAAAATAAGGGTCTTCAACCTGTTTTCTGCGGGCCACAAAGCTACCATTATTTTATAGTAGAGAAATTATGCGATTAACAAAAGGCGAACATAAGCTTTCGGAATTTGTGGTGCTAAAAGAATTTCTGAGAAAAAAGTTTGAAGTTACCCTGCTGTAAATAAAATAAATTATTGTGACACTCATGAAAAGTTTTTAACTATTTCTGAAGCACTGGTTTTCTATTTTAGGTGCATTTATAATTATCTAAATACGTAGCATCTACAGTCGCCGTCAAGTCTTTCCGTCTGTCCGTATATAACAGCGCAAAAACTACCCAACCGAATGGTTTGAAATTTAATATATATAATCGTTTCAGACTTTCGTCGAGTCATTTCAAATTTTATGAAAATAGAATCAAAACTTTGAAAGATAATTTTTACAGTTTTCTTCATGCTATTAGCTCATATAATAAGTAATTAATTAGTGATGGGCGATTCTTGAAAATTCGACAATCGAGAAAAATCGTCATCGTAAAAAATCACAATCGATACAGCCATCGATTAATTCCTAGAATCTACAATCGAGATGTTTTACAATCGATTATAACGAGAGAGCTAAAAACAATTGTTGGAAAACTTAGCTATTATTCTGGCCGAAATTTTCATAGTAGTGATAGGGTTTGCTCGATAATTCTGCTATCGTAATTATTTCCTCCTGATTTAGGCTTAAGGGGTTACTTCAGTCAATTGAAAAGACCTGCTCGCTAATGCTAATCTTATGGAAGAAATTTATAAATATATCTCATTTGAATTTCAGTATTTTAAAATGATTTTCTTTGCATTGAATAAATTCCCCTTTCTTCATTATGAAACTGCAATGTCCAAATCTCCTAACTATGGCGCATTTGATGAATCAAATAACCTTTCTACTGTTTAGATATCTCCAAAAAGTTTGATACAGCTTAAAGTTCCCCTAAATGTCAAATACTGTGGAATTTCTCCATTGATTGAAAACAAAAGTTTCTTTCGAAAAACGTAAGGATAGTAAGATAAAGATACCTGCCAAGAGGGAACCTGCCTATCACGGAAACTGTTTCCAGTACCTAGCGATTCCAACATGACTCTTTAAGTCTGTATCGAAATCCAAAGTAGCTACTTTATGACACATTTAAAAACTCATTTTTTATTTTAGACGCATTAGCTAGAATCGATTAGCATTTTCTTCTTTTCGATAAAGGCAGAAGGTTTGATACAAATTAAAGTTCCCTAAATGTCTAAAGTAAAGTATATCAAATGCTGTGGAATTTCTCCGTTTATCGAAAACAAGACAGCTTTATCGAAAAACGTAAGGATAACCTGACATATATAACTACTGAGAGGGAACCTGCCTAACACGGAAATTGTTCTCCAGTGCCTAGCGATTCCAACATGATTCTTCAAGTCTGTATCGAAATCCAAAGTAGCTAGTTTCTGACACATTCACTAGCTCATTTTTTATTTTAGGCGCATTAGCTAGAATCGATTAGCATTTTCTTCTTTTCGATAAAGGCAGAAGGTTTGATATAAGTTAAAGTTCCCTAAATGTCTAAAGTGTGTCTAATGCTGTGGAATTTCTCCGTTTATCGAGAAATATAAGGGCAACCAGACAAATATAACTGCTAAGAGAGAACCTGTCTAACACGGAAATTGTTTTCTAATGCCTAGGGATTCCAACATGACTCTTCAAGTCTGTATCAAAATCCAAAGTAGCTAGTTTCTAACACATTTACTAGCTCATTTTTTATTTTAGGCGCATTAGCTAGAATCGATTAGCATTTTCTTCTTTTCGATAAAGGCAGAAGGTTTGATACAAGTGAAAGTTCCCTAAATGTCTAAAGTGTGTCTAATGCTGTTGAATTTCTCCGTTTATCGAAAACAAAGGAGTGTTATCGAAAAATAGAAAAGTAAACAGACAAATATATCTGCTAATAGGGAATTCTATAACTAAAATAAAACATCAATGGACTTCATTTTTGGTATTTTGGATAATTTTAATTTTCCAAGCCTTACCAACGTGGTATTAGATGATGGGTCTGGAAAAGGTAGAAGAAACCCCCCCCCCCAAAAAAAAAGGGGCATTAGGCCCCAAGAAACAAAACTTTAAAGCGCCCTCTTGAGGCGAAGAAGGGAGTTAAAATTAAGAAACATATGCCCATATTTTTTATTCGATTTTAGACACAATTTGATGTTAGTCCTTATAATTTTCTTATGAGTGCAAGATACCGTACCACAGTACGAAAAAAACCGCTGCTAAGTATATTCCTTTAGAGCATTTTAAGCCCAGGGGTCTAAAATTAACCGTGGATTGACAAAAGGAAGGTAGATTTAGAAAGGTTATGAGATTACCCTTATTTTAATATGTTACCTGAGTGGGGTAAAATAATTTTGAAAAATCCTCTTTCCTGAGGCGACACTTAAAATCTTGAAAACACATAATTGCAGCGCAGTTTTGTTTTAACAATAGCATTCTAATATTACGAGATATGGGACAGCTTAGGAGGGCTAAAATAAGAGAAACATTGAAAATCAAAGACAAACTGGCGCCGCCAAATTCACTAGAAATCTTCTATATCAACAACTGAAACCCGAACTGATAACTTAAACCACTATGCCTCCTAACCAATATCAGTTAATAACAAAAGCGAATGGAAAAGAGCATGTACTCCTTTGGGAAATCATGACTTACACCAGAACCCCGGTAAGTTTGACTCTTCTGAAAGCTTCCTTTCTCTCGCCCTCTCTCTCGCACTTCGAGATATATTTTCTGCTGCTGGAAACTCCTCGTTTACCTCGAGGAGAGAACTCTCTCGAGGGCAAACCTCTCGCTTGCTTTGAGATATCTTCGAGATTGTAACTCATCGCCTCCCATTGCCATTCTCGTTTCTCGCTCTCGGTCTCTGTTCAACATTTCATATGACATTGTCGAGAATGAGAAATCAGTTTTCGTCCTTCTTCGAAATGTTACTCTCGATGATTGTCATTTCACGCTCGCCCAAGAAAGGCCGAGATGAGATATCGAGGGGTGAGCTGGACAGAGAAATAAGCACGACAATGATGTGTGAAATGAAGCTTTAATTTTCAATATTTTTCTTATTTTAGACCTAGCAAGCTGTCACATACCCGGAGACCTCTGATAAATATTATTTATTAAATATAAAGATTTCAAAGAGGAAGGTGGGTCGGGTGAATTCCGAGGACGTGAGAGTGGGCGGGGCGCAATTTAAAAAAAAAATTACCGAACTCTTCCGGTGACATATTATCGAAAAGCCCTTTGACAACTCTTTCATATTATGAACCTTTCTTCCCCCGAAATTAAATTTAGGGGGTGGGGAGGGGGCGAACAAATTTTTAAAACCGTAGCCGATTTCTATAATAAATTTAAATATCATTCTAGATGTCTTCCGGTAAATATTATTTATTGAGCATAAAAATTTTAAAGTGGGGGCTGCGTAAATTCCGGGGCGAAAGAGTGTGCCCAAGGGGGGGGGGGGGAGGGGGAGCAATTTTCAAACTTTTTTTGGACCGGTCATGTGATATGTTATCGGAAAGCTCTTGAATGACTCTTTCATATTATGAGACTTTCTTCCTCCCCTCCCCAATTTGGCTCCCACTGCGGGGGGTAGTTTTTTCCGTTTTTATCATTTTAGATCGGATTTTTTTATGGAGCCCTCCGATAAATATTATTTATAATATATGAAATTTCAGAACACTTTTCTAAATTTAGCCAAGACCCCTCATGTGACATATCGTTGGAAAGGTTTGTGACTACTTATTGATGTTATGCACTTCCGGTGGCCGTCCCCCCACTTTGCCCCATGGGGGACACTTTTCCAAATATAGCCAAGGCTCTCATGTGAGATATCATTGGAAAGGTCAATGACTACTTATTGATGTTATGCACCTCCGGTGACAGTCCCCCCCATTTCCCACCCCCGGGGGACATTTTTCCAAATTTACCAAAGACCCTTCATGTGAGATATCGTTGGAAAGGTCTGTGACTACTCATTGATGTTATGCACCTATGGTGTCCATTCCAACCACTTTGCACCCCCCGGGGGGCACTTTTCCCAAATTTAGCCAAGACCCCTCATGTGAGATATCGTTGGAAAGGTCTGTGACTACTTATTGATGTTGTGCACCTCCGGTGACAGCCCCCCCACTTTGTCACCCCCCCCCCCCGAAGGACACTTTTTCAAATTTAGCCATGACCCCTCATGTGAGATATTTTTGGAAAGGTCTGTAATTACTTATTGATGTTATGTTACGCACCTACGGTGTTCGTCACCCCCCCCAATTGCCCCCCCCCCCGGGGGAGGCACTTTTCAAAATTTAGCCAAGACTTCTCATGTGAGATATTGTTGGAAAGGTCTGTGACTACTTTATGATGTTATGCACCTCCGGTGACAGTCCACCCCACTTTGCCCCCCGGGGGACACTTTTTCAAATTTAGCCAAGACCCCTCATGTGGGATATCGTTGGAAAGGTCTGTGACTACATATTGATGTTATGCTCCTCCGGTGACAGTCCCCCCCCCACTTTGCCCCCCCGGGGGACACTTTTTCAAATTTAGCAGAGACCCCTCATGTGAGATATCGTTGGAAAGGTCTGTGACTACTTATTGATGTTATGCACCTCCGGTGTCCGTCCCCCCACTTTGACCCCCCCGGGAGACACTTTTCCAAAAATATAGCCAAGACCTCACAAGTGAGATATCGTTGGAAATGTCTGTGACTACTTATTGATGTTATGCTCCTCCGGTGTCCGTCCCCCCACTTTGCCACCCGGAAGACACTTTTTCAAATTTAGCCAAGACCCCACGTGTGAGATATTGTTGGAAAGGTCTGTGACTACTTATTGATGTTCTGCATTTCCGGTGACCGACCCCCACTTTTCCCCCACGGGGGACACTTTTCTAAATTTAGCCGAGACCCCTCATGTGACATATTGTTGGAAAGGCCTATGACCACTTACTCGTGTTATCCACCTCCCGCACCCCTCCCCCCCTCTTTGCCCCCACGAGAAGGGCATTTTTATAAATTCAGATCCAGAGCACTCATGTGACATATGGTTCGAAAGCCCTAAAGACCTGTAACGACTTATTCATATTATGCAGCTACTGTGTCCCTCCGCTCACTTTGACCCCCTCCCCCAAGAGATCTGGTCCGAGGTTCGTTCGTTTCGAGATTATATTTTTTTACAAGATTTTGTAGTGCATGCACACCACGCCTGCTATACGGTGTCATATATAAGGGGTAACCTGTTCGTGATTTCATATTACAAGATTACGTAAAACTTAGGGGCCCCGATTAAAGGAGGGGCTCACTAGCGGGCGAAGTCACCTAGTCTTTATTAACGCCGACTCATTCCAGTTCACCCGCAGACGATTCTTGTTAAATGTATGACGTATATAATATATAATATATGATGTATAAAAGCAATTGGCAAACTGGAGTCATCGAGAAAAAAATTACACAATCGAAAAATATCGAGATGTCCATACAATCGAGAAAATCGAGAAAAACATCTCGTTATCGCCCATCACTACAATTAATTCCTTGATATGCCATGATAGGTAACGATTCTAATTATAGGTTGCCATGGTGATTGCGTCCTATATGTAGGATGGAGTTGTATCATTTTGTATTTCTGAATTTAATATATATAATCGTAATAAATTTTGTATTCATTCATTTTTCCATAAGAGTGCAACTGCTATTGCACCAAGATCGGAATGTTTATAATACTAGTTATAGTATGAACGCACATCATTTGGCAAGTTTGACGTACAATTTCCGACTTGTTATATGTAATAATGCATTTTAAAAACTGCTCCCTATTTCGTTATTTCTATATGATATAGAACATGTCAACTTGGAAACTCATATCGCGTCTTTAAGACTCTTTTTAGCTACTCTTTTTTTTTTCGTTTTTCAATCCATAATCGATTTCTACATACACCATTGCTAAAATATGCATTTAAAATTTCTGCTGTTTATTTAAAAAATAAATTCATTTACTTTCTTTCATGTTTTGAAAGAAATTTTATTAATTTAGCCTTCATGGGTAGTTTTTAAAAATTTCTGAAACTGTGGTTTTCTGTTTTACATATATTAATGCAATGGAATACTCTTCATTATTTCCTTATTTTAATTTTATATAGAAATGTTTAAGTATTAAATTCGTATCACTTCCTTCAGACTCATTTTAGCCCTCATTTATTTCATCTCATTTTATAGATAATCGATTTCTAACTATGCCATTAGTAAGACATACATTTAAAATTTTAGCTGTTTATCACAAAAAGAAATTAATTTAATTTGTTACTCTAAAAGAAATTATAAAAATTTAAGTATTATAGAAAGTTTGTAATGGTTTCTGAAATATTTTCCCTTTCGCCTTCCTCGTTCATTTACTTGGTTTTCTCCTTCATATGTAATGATGCATTGGAAAACTCCTCTTCATTTCGTTATTTCAGTATTATGTAGAAATTTTCAACAATGAAACTCGTATATTTTCTTAAGACTGCTTTCAGCTACTTATTATTTTTTTTAAATTCATTTAATACATAAGAGATTTCTAACTGTGCCATTAGTAAGACACACGATTAAAATTTCAGCTGCGAATTATAAAAAGAAATTCGTTTACTTTGTTACTTTAAAGGAAATTACATTAATTTAATTATCAGAGGAAGTTTTAACAATTTCTGAAGCATTATTTTTTGCTCATTTATGTGATAATGCATTGAAATTTTTCTCTTTATTTCAATATTATATGGAAAATGTGAACTATGAAACTTATATCCTTTCATTAAGAGACTTTTTATCTACTCTTTTTTATACGTAACTCTATTAATACAAAATCGATTTCAAAATAAGCCATTAGTAAAGCATACATTTATACTTTCTACTGTTAATTACAACAAGAAATTATTTTACCTTCTTACTGTAAAATAGGGGTCTTAACCTGTTGCCCGTGGGCCGCAAAGGAACCACTAATTTTGAAAGAAACAGTGGTTTAAGAAACAAAGATTAAAGACTTTATATCTTTTTCATTTATAATAACGCTTTGGAAAACTCCTATTTATTTTCATATTTCTGCACTATTAGTCCGGGCAATAGGGAATTTTACCTAGCAAAATTAATGGTAGTTCTGGAAATTGGCTTACTTTATGTTTTTTGGGTCGCTGAATCCGAATTTGTAACTTCCCACCGAAATTTCCCCCGGCAACCCCCCAAAATTTTGGTACAAAGCCCCCCCCCAAAAAAAAGGTTTTTATTAAATAAATAAAAAAAAGTTTATTTTTGTATTGTTTTAGGGGAAAAGTATCTAGAAATTCAGAAAGTAGACAAAATTTGCAACAAATTAGATATATGACATTATGACTTAGGATGAAGGGGAAGGGGGGATCTGCCTCGGAACATGCGCCACGGTGCTGAGTGGACTAAGTTGCGCAATTCCACTTAACCACTCACACGTTTACATTCGCCCTCCCATCTCCCCTCCGAACTTTTTCTATAAGGTTTACTTTAAGTTTTTTGGGTCGCTGAATCCTTACCCCCCAAATCCCCCCCCCCCCGAAACCATCTCAAATTAGTTGTTTTTAACATAAATTTCTTATTGTTTTAGGGGAAAAGCATTACGAAAATCAGAAACTAGGCAAAATTTGAAACAAGTAGGATATATGACATTATGACGTAGGATAAACGGGGAGAGAGGGGCTGTCTCGGAACATTCCCGCGCGCTTTTCTCAAAAACCGAATTTTTTTCAAAAAATCAATTTTTTGGGGGTTGCCGGGTGAAATTTTGGTGGGAAGTTACAAATTCTGATTCAGCGACTCAAAAACACATAAAGTGAGTCGAAATCCAGAACTAGTATTAATTTTGCCAGGCAAAATCCCCTATTCAGCGCCGCAGAGCATGTTCAGAGGCAGCCCTACCCCTCCCCGTTCATCCTACGTCATAATGTCATATATCCTATTTGTTGCAAAGTTTGTCTCGTTTCTGAATTTCGTAATGCTTTTCCCCTAAAACAATAAGAAATTTAAGTTAAAAACAACTATTTGGGGGGAAGTTAAAAATTTGGATTCAGCTACCAAAAAAACTTAAAGTAAACCTTATAGAGAAAGTTCGAAGGGGAGATGGGAGGGCGAATGTAAACGTGTGAGTGGTTAAGTGGAATTGCGCAACTTAGTTCACGCAGCACCGCACACATGTTCCGAGGCAGATCCCCCCTTCCCCTTCATGCTAAGTCATAATGTCATATATCTAATTTGTTGCAAATTTTGTCTACTTTCTTAATTTCTAAATACTTTTCCCCTAAAACAATAAAAAAAATTATTTTTTTAATAAAAACCTGTTTTGGGGGTTTTTTAAACCAAAATTTGGGGGTTTGCCGGGGGAAAGTTTGGTGGGAAGTTAAAAATTCGGATTCAGCGACCCCAAAAAACATATAGTAAGCCTTTTTCCTGAACTACCATGAATTTTGCTAGGTAGAGCCTCTAGACGGTCTCTATTGGCTGGACTATATGTAGAAATTTCAACATTGTAATAGTAGGAGAGCTGTTGAACATTTTTCAGTAGGTATTTGAGGCACCCTGAAAATTTGTGCAACACTTCTTTTGTAATACCTGAATACAAAATCGAATGTCTGGCTGAAGAATCGTGGCCCAAAAACTGTGCCAGACACGTGTCAAGTGCCATTTGGCACCTGACATGTGTCTGGCACAGTTTTTGTGCCGACTAAAGTGTCTGTCATTTTCAAAATATTTTTTTCTAAGCATAAATATTATTCTTCCTCAATCTCAGCGTGCCTCAAATACCTTTTTTGGGTAGTCAAAAAATGGCACTTGACACGTGTCTGGCACAGTTTTTGGGCCGACTAAAGTATCTGTCGTTTTCAAAATATTTTTTTCTAAGTATAAATATTTTTCTGTCTCAATCTTAGCGTGCCTCGAATACCTTTTTTTGGGGGTAGTCAAAAAATGGCACTTGACACTTGTCTGGCGCAGTTTTTGGGCCACGATCCTTCAGCCAGACATTCGATTTTGTATTCAGCCATTACAGAAGAAGTGTTGCACAAGTTTTCATGGTGCCTCAAATACCTTACCTAAAATGTTTAACAGCTCTTGGACTATAACTCGTATTCACTTCTTTAAAACTCCTTTTAGCTATTTATTTATTTTATTTTTATTTTTTTATCTCGTTTAATGAATAACCAATTTCTAACTATGTCATTAGTATGACATACACTTCAAATTTAAGGTGTTTATTACTGAAAGAAATTCATTTATTTTGTTACTTTTAAAAGAAATTATACTAATTTAACCATTATTAGAAAGTTTTAAATCGTATGTGAAACATTTTCGTTTTGGTTTTACCCGTCCCTTTACTTGGCTTTTTTCTTCCTATGTAATGGATGCATTGGAAAACTCCTCTTTATTTCTTTATTTCAGTATTATGTAGAAAATTTCAACAATGAAACTCGTATCCTTCCTTAAGACTGCTTTGAGCTACTTATTATTTTCGAAATTCATTTATCACATAATAGATTTCTAACTATGCCATTAGTAAGATGCACCTTTAAAATTTCTGCGGTGATTTACAAAAAGAAATTTATTTGCTTTGTTAGTTTGAAGGAAATTATATCAATTTAATTTTCAGAGGAAGTTTTTAACCGTTTCTAAAGCATCCTTTTGTGCTCTTTTATGTAACAAAGTATTGGAAGTTTTCTCTTTATTTTGTTATTTCACTATTAGTATATGTAAAACGTGAACTATGAAACTTGTAGCCATTCCTTAAGACTCCTTTTATCTTTTTTTTTTTTACGTAACACCCTGTTCAAATCGGATATTTAAGATATCTTAGGCCGCCATTTTTGAGGTTGTGCCCTCCCGGAATTCAATGCCTGTTCACATTGTAAAGCTCATCTAAGATAACTCAATAAACGTCACTATGTCTGAGATCTGAACAATTGCAAAGCGTGGGCATGCACATGAAATAAAACCGGCCGTAACAGCCAATCAGTTAAAGTGAAGCTTCATAGCCAATCAGAGTGAGTGGTAGTGACTCTATATAGCCGAAGAAATTTTAAACTCACTGAGAGAGTTTGTGGAACTCTCTTATGGAGTTTGGCGGTCTAAGATATCTTAAGCATCCGATCTGAACAGATTATAACTCTATTAATACAAAATCGATTTCTAAATAAGCCATTGGTTAAACAAACATTTATAATTTCTCCTGTTAATTACAAAAAGAAATTCTTTTACTTTCTTACAGTAAAATAGGGGTCTTCAACCTGTTTCCCGTGGGTCGCAAAGATACCACTAATTTAGAAAGAAATATTTACCTTATTTATTTTAGAAATTTTGCCTTTAATGAGTTGAACACTATCTTTCGGAATTTGTGGTGGCAAATGACTTTCAGGCAAAAAAAGGTTGAAGAACCGTAATCTAATGAAATAAATTAATCTATCATTCATGAAAAATCTTTAATAATTTCTAAAACAGTGATTTCAGAAATGATTAAAAATTTTATATTCCTTTCATTTATAATAATGCGTTGGAAAACTCCTATTTATTATTATATTTCTGTATTATATGGAAAATTTCAATATTGCAACCCGTATTACTTCTTTAAGTCTTCTTTTATCTATTTATTTGTTTGTTTTCTTATCTCGTTTAATACATAATCGATTTCTAACTATGCCATTAGCAAGAGATACATTTAAAATTTCAGCAGTTAACTACAAAGAGGAATTCATTTATATTGTTACGCTAAAAGAAATTATACTAATCTAACCATCATAGAATTTTTTTAACCATTTCTAAAGCATTCTCTACTTGGTCTTCCTTCTTCTTTTACTTGGCATCCTCTTTTATATGTAATAATGCATTGGAAATTCTTCTTTATTTCGTTATTTTAGTATTATGTAGAAAAACTCAATTATGAAATTCGTATCATTTCTTCAAGACGGCTTTTAGCTACATATTAGTTTCGAAATTCATTTGATACAGAATAGATTTATTTCTAACTATGCCATTAGTAATACGTACATTTAAAGTATCAGCTGTTAATCACAAAAAGAGAAATTCATTTACTTTGTTTCTTTAAAATAAATTAATTTAATTTAATTTTCATGGGAAGTTGTTAACCATTTCTAAAGCATAGTCTTTTATTATTTTATGTAATGATGCATTATAAAATTTCGCTTTATTTCGTTATTTTATTATCATATGAAAAATTTTAGCTATGAAATCGATATCAGTTCTTCAAGACTCTTTTTATCTATTCATTTGTTCCTATATATTAATAGAAAATAGATTTCTAAATAAGCCATCAGTAAAACATACATTTAAATTTTCTCTTTTAACTACAAAAAGAAATTCACTTACATTGTCACTGCAAAATAAGTGTATTCAATCTGTTGCGCTTGGAGCTCAAAACTACCACTAATTTAGAAAGAAAAATTTGCTTTATTTATTGTCAGAAATTCTGCGATTTAAAAAAGTAAAACACAATCCTTCAGAATTGGCATAAGATTAAAAAAAGATTGAAGAACCTCACTCTAAAAGAAATGAATTAATCTATGATTCACGGAAAGCTTTAATTACTTATGAAACAGTGGTTTTCTTTTTTAGGTACATTTCGTAAGAAATACTACCTATTACATTCTCCCCTATGTTGGAATTTTCGAGAAACTTTAGCAGATCTACGCCGATCATGACCCTAAGAACCCAAAACCATCCCCAGTGCAAAACTTTATCTATCTATCTACCTATCTATCTCTCTCTATATATATGTGTATATATCATTTTTTTATCGACATGTTGACTACCATAATTCTGCACAAATCTCTTCCAAACTGATACAGAAAATCAAGGAGCAGAAAATCTCGGGCAAGTTCGTTTATTGGCAAAATCGGACCAAAGGGTTGAAAATAGGGAGGGGTTTTGCGAAAACTGAAAACCCCAATAACTTCTTAATTATAATACATGTCAAATCAGTTTAAAGTTATTATTACTTCTAGGAAAAGGGCCACAAATTTATGTATCACAGATTTTTGATAAAATTAAAAATTGGCTCAAGGGGCGAAAAAAATAGGGTTTTATGGAGAAAAAATTTCATAACTTCGTCAATTCTCAAGATATCAAATTCAAATAAAATAATTATAAATCTCCTTAATACTATCTACAAAACTTTTACATTGACAAGTTTTTGATAAGACCAACTCGTATTTAAAAAAATAAAAAATAAAATAAAAACGAAAAAAAGGGGGGGGGGGGCTGTGGAAGAAGAAAAAAATTCATAACTTCGTCAATTCACAAGATATTAAATCCGCTTAAATTTATTAAAAATGTTCTTAATATTAACTACAACTTTTATATTTTGACAAGTTTTTGATAGGACCAACTCTTACAGAAAAAACAATTTAAAAAATAGTGGTTGAAAAAAAAAATTATTGTATTAACATGATTGTGATAAAACCAGCTTCTACAGAAAAATGAAATTAAAAACTCGTCAAAAGCGGCCAGATAAAATTGTTAAACTTGGTTCATCTTTAATCTTGATTTAGTTTTTCTTGGTGAAATTTGTACTTAACATCGAAATCTACCTCCGCCTGCAGGCCGAGCCGTCAGGGAATATTATGAAATAATAATGCATTGGGAAACTGCTCGTTATTTTGTTTTTTTCGGTATTATATAGAAAATTTCAACTTTGAAAATCGTATCACTTTTATTTGGTGATTTGTTTCTTAATTCATTTAATGCAAAATACATTTCTGACTATGTCATTAGTAAGATATACATTTAAAAATTTAGCTCTTAATTACAAAAAAATTCGTTTATTTGTTACGTTAAAAGAAATTACATTAATTTAAATTTCAGAGGAAATTTTTAACGATTACTGAAGCCCTTTTTTATTTTTTATATGTAACGATGCATTGTAAATTTCTCTTAATTTCGTTATTTGAGTATTATATGGAGTATTTGAAGTATGAAACTCCTATAACTTCCTTAACCACTTCGAGACGAGCGTCTTTTACAGAATTTTTAATCTTTAAACACCGGTTTTTTGAAACAGAAATTTTTGTTTCATTGAATCGAGAAAATGCTCGGATTAAATAAGGCAAATTTTACAATAAAAATTTACTGGTGAGAATAATCCCTGATTCTGAGCACCTTACGCGGCACGAATACCGGTCGCTCGTCCCCAAGGGTTTAAGACTCTTTTTATCTACTCATTTGTTGCGTAATTTGTATAATACAAAATCGATTTCTAAATAATCCATTAGTAAAACATACATTGATAATTTCTCCTGTAAATTGCAAATTGAAGCGCATTTACTTTCTTACTCCAAAATAAATTTCATTAATATTACATTCATTAAAGATTTTTATCCATTTCTGTTGCTCTATTTTTCTTTATTCTATGTAATGATGTATAGAAAATGTTTTTTATAGTTTCGTTATTTCAGCATTATACAGATAATGTCAACTATGCAACTCGTACCACATACTTAAAGCGTCTTTTAGCTACACCGCAGCATTACCGAGCATTACCGGGAAATGCATTAAAATGCCATTTTAACACAGAAAATTCGATACAGGTTGTCAAAACGTTTAACCTTTAAAGAGACGTGCGGCATATTGAGTGCGCCAGTGAGTGAAAAACAGTTGCGAATTCTAAAATAATTCCGTGATTATCATCTGTGCTACATTTATTCTCGTCCCAAAGGCTTTTCAATTTTCAATCAATGTTTAAAGAACAAGTTCCTATTTTTTCTGCCCTTTTTCATTATTTTTATTGGTAATTCAGCTTGAAAAAGTTTGCTTTTTTTTTTTTTTTTTTTTTTTTTTTTTTTTTTTTTTTTTTTTTCAAAAAATGATGGATTGTACATAATTTGTGCGAAAAAAGTGAATATTTTTGAATAGTTCAAAGTATGCACTTTTTGTGCTAATTATCTGCATTTTTTATGCATACAAATAAGTGCATATTCTATGTTTTCAAAAACTGTTTACATTTTTTCATAAAATAAGTGCATATTCAATGTTTGCAAAATATGTGCTCATATTTGTTCATAAAATAAGTGCATATTCCATGTTTGCGAAAAATTGTGCATTTTTGTAAACAACAAAATCTGTACAGTAAAACCTCTGAATAACGGACAGCTCAGGATCGAGGAATTTGTTCGCTATTAGGGGGTGTTCACTATTCAGATTTAAAAATGTGCAATTACATAGATGTTTGGAATAGGAAAATAGAAAATGTCCACTAAAAAGAGGTATCTGCTATTCAGGAGTGCCCGTTATGGACTTTTTACTGTATATTGCAATTTTGCAAGATGTAAAAAATAACTTATATGGATTTATTTAAAAGTTAACTTCTATTGGGGGGGGGGGAACTCCTGTGAGTGATTTAACTTCTATGGAAGGCTCCGAGGGGCGGGGGGCTTCCTTAACAGGAAAATTTTTCGTTCCTCTTTTTCTTAGTATTTAAATATTTTAAGTTACTAAAAAAAGATATGAAAGGTATAGGAATATAAAAAAAAATATAGAAAAGAAAAAATGCAATATGTCTTTAAAAAACGGAGAAAACGAAAATGTTGTTTATTAAAATTCAAAATCTGCGGGGAGGGGGAAGATGTCACCGTCGCCTGAATTCAACACTGGCTTGAACAACCCGTTCGAGATTAGTTTATAATGCATAAACATCAAAAGAAGCAGAACTAAAAATTAATTTCCATAGCGGATTTAGAAGTGTAACTCCTTCCCCCTCCTCCACCAACGGAAAAATTTTAACAGATGTTCCTCTTAGTGTTAAATTATTTGAACTTGCTTGAAAATTATAAATTTACCATGTCTTTCAAAATCTGAGAAAATATTGTTTATCAAATTTCAAAAGCTGGGGGGTGGGGGAGAGCCAGGTCACCGCCACCTGAATTAAACATTGTCCCTTGGGCCCGTTTGTGATACATTTTTAACATATTGTGTTAAAATATGAACAATTAATTTTCATGGTGAATTTAAGGGGAAAAGCCCCTCACCCGAAATGGAAAATTCATAGCTGTACTTTCTCTTACTGTTTAATTATTTTAAGTTTCTCCAAAAGACTAAATTTACTGTGTTTTTTAGAATTAGAGATAAAAAATAGTTTGTTGAATTTCAAAATCCAGGGGGAAGGGGTCGGGGTAGATGTCCCCTTCGGGCTGCTGCAACCTACATTCAACAATGCCTTCGTCCCCCGTTTTAGATAAAATTTTAACACATAAATCTAAAAAAAACATAACTGAAAATTAATTTCCATGAAGGATTTTTGGGAAGAGCACGCCCCCGACCCAAAATCCTTTGCTGTGCTTTCTCTTAGTGTTTAATTATTTTAAGTTATTAAAAAAAGAATACTGTATTTTTCCAAATCGGTCAAAAAGAAAATATAGCCAGTTAAATTTCAAAATTCAAGGACAGTTTTTTCATTTAAGAAATATGGTCATAACAATCGTATTGAAAATATGCATAATTGATCCCCCTCTTATAAACGCTAAAGTTTTAAAATCCTCATTCCCACCTGAAATCGGTAAATTCTCTCCAAAATTGTTTATTTCTCTGCGAAAAATAATTCAAGCCATATTCAAACCATTCATAAAGCAAAGAAATCTTTTCAAGCCATGTTCTAATTATTCATTAATCATAGAAAAACCTTAATAATAAATTAACCTTATTAATTGAAACTTGGAGGAATTATAACAGCGTCGATAAATTTACCAACTATCTAATAAAAATATCAAGACACAACAGAATCAACTTCACCACATGTTATCCGCATTTAAAATCATTTCCAATTACGGCCCCAACGAAAGGTAGAACGTTGGATCCCGGAACCCAAGGTGGTGAAATCTGTCTCCCTCGGAGGGAAAAAAACCCCGACATTTATTATCCCCTACCAATAAATAAAGGTGTTTCCGAAATTCTCCAAAGATGGCACCAACAGCGCCTTTTATCCACTTTTTATGCACTATTCAGTTTGTAAATCAGAGGTGCCAAGTATGTTCTGATTTTGTGCAGTTTTTTTTTTTTTTTTGAAGGCCTTTTTCTAACTGGAAAGCCACCAATGGGGTACGGAATACGCTACACGTGTATTTGTGTTATTTATATAATTGTCCTTCTTTTTTTATAAATGTGATGTCTGTTACTTTTATACAAAATATAGAAATTATAAAGTATTCTGCTTTAGCATCAAACTTGGAATTTAGGCTCTAAAAGGTGTTGACGCACGGAGTTCTCCGCCTGAATCTTTATATTTCAACAAACCATGCGTGTAATATTAGTTCTAATTAAATTAGTTTTTTTTATTTTTTTTTTAATGTTTGTGACTTGTATACTAGCATTGGACATTGCTTTAAATAAGAATATCATTAAAAGTTAATATTTATTCTTCATAAATCTATGGCGCATACAGTGCACTGGCCATGTTTTTATGTTTCAACAAACTGCCGTATCTTTAAAGGTTAAATGATCTGTATGGAATACTGAATGGTACTTTAATATAGGTTTTCTTTTACAGAATACACATTTCTAAAATTTTACTGCTTTATTCTTTTGTGAATATTGTTGATTAAGCATAATAATTTCAATGTTAAGAGTGTGGGTCAGTGAAATCTCATATTCCCCTCACTAAAGTTAAATCTATGGGCGTGGAATGCATAATATTTTGTAAAATAAAAGAAAAGCAGCCATCCTTTAAGAAGAGAACACAAAAAACTGAAGTTAAAAATAATAATTTTCTATTGAGATATTTTAAAAATAAGAACACATTTCAATACCATAGGTTTAATATTATCGAGGGGAATTTGAAATTTCGCTGACCAAGCCCCTTAAGAATAAGTTTAACTACCGAAAAAGATTTGTATTAAAAATACAGTTGTTATTAATTGCTGCTTAACAAGTTCGCAAGGCATCCACATAAGGGAAAGTAGATGGATAGATAAACATTGATTTTCAACCCCCCCCCCCCTCTCCGCTCCAAAATAGTGATTATTTTCTTCTTTAACACTGTTTATGACTTCGGTTTGTCTGTCCGTCTGTGTATCTGTGCTCTAACTCTCGTAAATATATTTGGATTGTCATGTAATTTTTATACGGTATTGAGGTTTAATATGGCATGTTCGGTATTAAAAATTAACGGTGTAGCATGTATAAATTGTTTGCACGTGCATAGAAAATAATTCCATTACATTATGGTCTATGGGGGGAAAATCCTTTGCGATGCATATTTTGATGTTATGATATTTCAAACATAATTATGTAAATATGGATGACTGAAGAGCTCTAAAACAAGATATCTCAGACGTATAGAATAATTAGCATTTATTGTTCGTTTACAGGGACACACTAAAGAATTGCATTGTATTATGGTACATGGGAAGAAAACTTTTCGGTGCATTTTTATTATGTTATGATACTTCAAACATTTTTAAATTAAAAAATATCACTAAGGTGTACTCCAGTATGTTTTCTATACATTATAGAGGACCTAGCATTTATCGTTTATTTACAAACATGCACGAAAGAATTCGGTTTCTGAACTGACTACGATCGTAATTGCTATAATTGGGTTTTCCGATGTTGCATGCATTTATAAATTTATCTACTTTTTAGTGTACTACTTGGAGTGTTTAAATTCTATAGATCATATACTGCTGCATGTAACAACTCACACCCATTACCGGCTATAGGCAGCAATTGCTGGAAATGGACTTTAACTGAAATATGTATTTTTTAATTTGCTTTTTTTTATATAGATGTCCGATTTCATTGTATGAAAAAATGAAATTTCTTAATACTCTCTTCTTATTTCTTAATATTCTGTTAGTGCTGGAAAGAATTTCATAATGTATGACTGATGCATGATTTTCTTTCTTGTTGTAAGATGTTTGGCTTTTTAAAATATATTTTAGAATATATACGTTATTATATCCCTTCTGATTGATTTTTGTTTCAAATCTCAGCAAATGTCTTACACAAGGTCAGAAAGATAGGTTTTATTAAGCAAAATTAAATGTATTTCAATTAAATGAATTTGATTTTTCCTATAGGAAGTGCCCACAATATCATCGTAAATTTTATATATGTTTTGTTGTTCACACGTTAATATATTTAAAAACTAGCATGGCATTTTGAAGCTTTAAACCGAGAAAAAATTAATTTAATATGGCTGAAATATAATACAAGTCGCTAAATAAATCTACGTTTATAATATTGCAAAACATATTTAAAAAATCTTAACCAAAAATCAATCAAACGGCCAGTAAATATCGATTCATAAGTATATTACAATCAAAACATCTTAGGAAATAGGTATTTTCCTCCCTATCGAAGGGCCAAAATAAATTCTTATCTACCTATCTTCTTTCTGTATTGGAAATCTATAAAGCGATTTAGAGATAATAGGCAAAACTTTCAGTCGTGATAATAAATTAAAAAATAAAATTGTTTTTGTATAGAAAAGTAGCTTCAGAATCGTCCTTTTCTTTTAAAAATACAGAGAGTCTTAACTATAAATCCAGCTCAGACTTTGGTTCATAACTGCAGCAAAAATGAAAAATATTGTAATTATGTTTTCAACAGAATAAAATTGCTTTATGTGAAAAATGATGAATTGATGAAAATTTTAGAAATGGACTCCATCTTCGTCCAAACAGTACTGAACCAGGTGATCCAAAATAGCTGCCAGGATTTATTTAATTTTAATAATACATAACGTAAAAATAACGCAATGTATGTAGATCATGTCTAAATAACTGCTGTAATCGTGCAAAATTAACTGAACTGTGTTTATACTTTAAAAACAAATAGAAAAATCGAGTACTGGAAAAGATAAGTATTTTTTCGGTTACTCAACGACATTTTAAGAAGTGATAAAGCACACTACAACATTCCTTTTTTTTGTATAGGAAAAAGGGGTCACAATTCACTTATTAAGTTAAAAATACACAAAGGCTCCAATTTGCCCCTGAATCTTCATTCATAAGTTTAACAATCTGATGCTTTTTTAAAGGACTGTCCAACGAACTTACTTTGCGTTGTCAGAAATGTGCTAATACCATAAGAATTAGTAAAAGTAGATATCATCCGTGTGTAGAATTCATTGAGCTAGATGCTTCTTATTTTCAAATGAGGTTGATTGTATGTACGATATCACTAACCAAATTACTGTGCGGTTATGATATCATGTCTTACGACTTCATCATATTGAACATGCAGCAATTTAAGTCTGCTAATAAGATTGTTGCCTTATCTCCATTAGTCTTAATGTCATTTATAAAAATAAGGGGTCGGCTCGCAGTGGGACACCCTGAATGTGTAAATGAAAAAGTGGATTGCGACCTTGGTGTCCTATACACATACTATTGTTTGCCTTGAATTGTACTATTACTTCTCTCAGGTTGTCGTACTTTAGTTTCAACTCATAATCGCTGTCCTAATAATCATCTAATAATCATCTAATTAATAATCATTCTGTATAACGCTTTGGCTTCTTCAGGATAATTTATTAATATTAAAAAATACTTTTGACTTTATTTATTAAAACTGAAAAATATTCTTCCCCTACATTCACTTACTGGAATAAAAAAAGTGTCATTTATACCATATTAATAAACGATTCACGTTATTATCGTGCTGTTCATTCGTAATTCTAAAATTAAAAATCATTGCAAGTGCAATAATATCTTTTCTGTTATAGAAGGCTGAATCTGAAACTAATTAGTGATGTATAACGAAATGATATCAATTTAAGCGATATTTCTTTCAAAATGTCTGACTTTCCATTAGTCTAATTAGTTTAAAACGTTACAGAAAGAAAGAATCTTGTTATTAAAGCTGAAAGAAATATTCTATCGTCTTCTACTGGGTATTTTAGATTATTTCCTGCAAAATAATTTGGATTTTTTTTCTTTAATTGGTTAAGGGGACAAGGGAGTTTAAAATCCTTAAAAATATTTTATTTTTATTTTAGTAAATTTCACCTTAAATATTATTCAAGGGTACATTATATGCATTATGGCATGCATTTACATAAAAAAAAAATATTTTTGAGAAAAAAATGGAATTTTACGCGTCGTCTTAGAAATCTTCGAAATGCCCCCTGCGCGTTCCATATCAATGAAAATCCCCAATATTTTTTATAAAAGTTTGGTTTATATATATAAATAAAATAGAGCATCGAATTTTATATATTTGAATTTAAAGGTTTAAAAAAAAATTTCAAAATTTTTTCTCAAAAATATTTTTTTTTTCTGATAAATGCATGCTATAATGCATATAATGTACCCTTGAATAATATTTAAGATTAAAAAAAAAAAAAAAAAATCAAAATTTTGAAATTTTGAAATTTTTTCGAAAAAATTTCAAAATTTTTCATAATTTTTTTGTGTACCTTCAAATTCAAATATATAAAATTCGATGCTCTATTTTATTTCTATATATAAACCAAAATTTTATAAAAAATATTGGGGATTTTCATTGATATGGAATGTGCAGGAAGCATTTCGAAGATTTCTAAGACGACGCGTAAAAAAAAAAATTTTTGTGATAAATGCATGCCATAATGCATATAATATACCCTTGAATATTATTTAAGGTGAAATTTACAAAAATAAAAAAATTATTTTTAATCTGATGTGATCAGGATTTTAAACTTCCTTGTCCCCTTAATTCATGGAAAATCCTCTGCTCTTTAGATTCTGAGAAAATGCTTAATAGATAAATATATGTGTCAAATTTTAAATTTCACAATATCTTTAAATTTTCAGTACATCAGGTTTGTCAAAAGTTCGTTACAACATTTGCAGAAGTATATTTATGCACGACAGACAGTCTACAATATACCGTAAAATAAGGTTACTGGAGCCATTTAATGTTATTTGGGCTCAAAGCAAAAAAAAAGTTTTAAATCAGTCTTGGGTTTAATATATTGAAAATATCCACGTGATCCACAATTATTTTAACAGTTATTTATATTATCTTATCTATCATCTGATGTGATAAATTACGTTCCCGCTTTTTTCACCTTCGGCTACTAGTTAAGGGTTTGTTACTTTGTGATTAAAACACAAAATTTTGTAACTTGATAATTTCACATCTTTACACACTGAAATTACACGCAAGGTAAATGTAAATATATATTTCATATTCAATCCTTAAGAAAATAACAACAGTGTTAGTTATATAAAAAAATACTTAACTCTGTAAAATTTATAAGTAATGAATAATAGGCTAACAATCTAAAAATTGGGTTACTTCGACCCTCACCTACTAACCTCTCGATATTCTTCTGCAGTGTTGCCTGTGGGTTACTTTTTTTTAATTCAGATTTCTTGATTGGCACCACTTTTCTGAAATCGTAAAATTCTGCTTGTTTTCATCTTAATTAATATGTCATTAAATAAGGTGAAATAAGGCGAATTTTACTATTTCAAAAAAGTGGTGCCAATCTAGAAAACTGAATTAAATAAAAGTAGCCCAATGGGAACACTGTTCTTCTCTAGAATAGGGGTTAATTTGACTCAGGTTACACACATTTCGAACAAGAACTCTTTTTTAGAAATAAAATTAAATATTTTTTACGTAAAAACATGAAGTTAAATATATAAAGAAATATCTAATAAAAATTTTGCGTTTGAAATGTGTTTGACTTGAGTCAAATTACGCCATATTTTACTGAAAAATAATGGATGTTGGCAAGTATACACTTCTGAACCGAGTCTAAATAACCCTTGTCTGTATTAAAAAAATATTTATATTAAAGTTTTCTCTAAAAGTGGTTTTTAATCATTTCATCAATGTTTTTGAACTCTGAAAATTGCATGCTTTGACACATGGGGCATTCTCACAAACTTTTGACTTTTGGAGAAAAAAAATCTGGCAAAATTAAACTTGCTAAAATAACATTTTAATCTGATAGACGAATGCCTTAATGATTCAAAATAAAGAAAAAATGGTCAGCAGCGAAAAAAAATTTATTTAACTGAGGTTTAAATTAAACTTTCGAGTTTAATTTTCCTTACCATTCTACCCCTATAACTTTTTATTTTCTTCTAAATTTTTTACTTATAATGAATTTGCATAGTACCGAGTGTTACTATGAAATTATTGAGATACGCGCAAACGAGAATTTACAAAATAAAAATAACGGTTTAATTTTAAAATACAAAGTATTTTAACTCATCAGAAGATTTTTTACTGACTTACTTCAACTTGGTTAGCGTAGAATAAATTTTAAACGGGAGAGAAAATGGAGTTGACGCGAGAACATTTTCGCGCTATGATTTTCTACAATTTTAAAGCAGGGTTAAATCAAGAAGAATGTGTTCAACGGTTTAAATTAGCATTTGGTGATGAATCTCGTGCTACTGTATTCAGATGGTTTAATGAATTTAGCAGAGGTCGCAATTTTCTTCAGGATGAGGAACACACGGGAAGGCCGCCGTCGGCAGTAATCCCGGATAATGTGTCTACCATACGAAAAATGTTAATGGATGATAATCGTTGTACGTATCAAATGATGCAGAAGGAACTTAACATTGGATCTGCAGCCATAAACAAAATTATTCATGAAGAATTGCATATGAAAAAAGTAGTTTGCCGTTGGGTTCCCCATAATCTAAGTGAGCACCAAAAAGAGAAGCGTGTCAGAATCAGTAAAAAAACACTTAAATTGCTAAATGATGGTGGCCACCGCATCATTTCTAAAATTGTAACGGGTGATGAAACGTACATACCGTTTTTTGACGTTCCAACATGTCAAGAAAGCAAAGTATGGGTCTTTGAAAATGATCCCACGCCGACAATGGTGAAAAAACAACGCGCACTGAAGAAAGTGATGTATGCCGTTTTCCCGTCACAAGTACGGGATTGGTCAAAGCCATTAAGTTGCAAGGACAGAAGACAGTAACAGCAAACTGGTATACCACTAAATATCTTCCAGAAATTCTACAAGAAGTGAATGCTAGGGGACTAATGCTTCACCATGACAATGCATCTTCACATACAGCCGGATTAACAGTTGAGTTTCTTAAGCAAAAACGAATTAAAGTGATAGAACATCCGCCGTATTTACCTGATCTAGCTATGTGTGACTTTTGGTTAATCTTTAATCTAAAAAAGAACTTACGTGGACGTCGTTTTCCTTCAGAAGAAGAGATTGATGTGGATAAAAATGCATTTTTTCATCTATTCCAAGAAATGAATGGCTTGAGGCATTTAATCTGTGGAAAATTCGTCTACAAGAGTGCATTGAAGCTGGAGGAGGCTACTTTGAACACACCTAAAATTTTGTAAGTATAACTTTAAAAACCTAGTTGTATCTCAAAAATTTCAGAGTGACCCTCGTACCCACAGGACATTCAAATAAGAAATAATAACAATGTTTTTAATAACAATTTTTTAATAACAATGTCTTTTAATACAGAATTTTTGTATAACATTGTCTTAAAGGGGGTGTTAAAGAAGGGACGGTAAGGTAAAAAAGGGGGATGGTATTGCAAAAAAGGGACGGTAAGGATGGAACGGTAAGGAAAATTACCACTATTTTTAGGATAATCATGTTAAGACTAAGTGATAGCCACAATGTTCATTGATTTTTAGAAACAGTTGTTAACATTGGATTAAATTAATTTTTCTTTTTAATTTACCTCGAAAAGTGCAGGGATAAACCTTGGGGACGGTGAGACTACCAATAAAGCCACGATGCTTGAAATTGATATTTAAATGCTGATTTAAATTTCAGTAAATTTCTTGCCAAACAATTTCAGACATTATTTCTCTAGCATAATTCTTCATGAGAAAAAACTTGAAAAAAATTGTGTGGCTGCATCTGAAATGATTTTCTGTATAATTTTAGAAGAGGGATGGTAAGGAATTTAAAACCCAGGGACAGAGTTTAAAAAATAATTACAACCCTAAAAATGTGTGCAGGTTAATTTTTAGCTACATATTTATATAAAACAATAGTTCCAGTTTCAGAAAAAAATTACATCGAATTATTTTTATTGAAACAATTTTATCCAGACAGCTCCAAACTTAAAAATCAGCATCAGGGACACGGGACGGTAGATGAGTTTTCCTGGTATTTGGACCCCCAACATTGTCCAAAACTTATTTATCTCGTTAATATTGTTATGCAATCATACAATGGGATGTTCGCCAGTATATGAAATAAAAAAACACAAAAAAGTGTATTAAATAAAAAATTATTATTCAGGGACATGAAAGTCAAAAGATTGTGAGAATGCCCCATATAATGTCCTGCATAGAGAATCTTCTAATGTCTTTGAAGTGCAGCATTAATTCAGTAAATTTTTATTAGATATTACACGATAGACGAAAATAATATTGTGAGAACAGAGGGATCCTTTAAGTTTTTTTAGCAGTGTAGTTGAAAATCTATCTAAATATGTTCTACTCAATTTACCTAATAAAAAATAAGTTTTTAGTTTTAGAATGTGAAAAAAATGTAATCAGTCCCACAGAGACTATGTTCTTCCATTTTTTGCACAGTTCGGATCCCTCGGGATAGCGGTTGAACTAGCATAACTACAAACTTTAGAAATAAAAAAATAGCAAATATATAAAAAGAATTTTTTTTATGTTCCAGTTTTCCTATTTATAGATTTTTATTCAGTTTGCTATAATTTTCTGTTGCTATTTAGAAATAAAGATAATAATATTGGGGTCTTCCTCTAGTGGCCGTGAAATAACACTATTTTAGAATAGAAAAAAATGTCCTATTTACTGACAAAAAAATTAGCGGAAGGAATTGAAACCTGGAAACAACCATCTTGAAACAAAACAATTTCCTCGAAATATTTTTCTATGGTTTCAGAAGTATACATTCTCAAGGCAAACACTACTGGTCCATTTTTTACATTGTCTTGTGCGAAAGATTTTTTCGTTCCCTTGATATTTAACTTAATATCTATTTTTAAAAGTAGAGTAAACTTTTAGGAATTGTATATTGTAAAGGAAGTTGAATGCCTCATATTTATCTCAAGTAGGAGCATTAAAAAACATGTATGCACCATGAATATGAGATAAAGTTTTTGACTTTATCACTTTTACTTTAGTAAGCTAGGCCATGCGTATCCTCCTAGCAGCACAAAACGTTTTGAAAATGTTTGAAATCTGGATATATAATTTTAATCACGCTTTTAAAACGTTTTATAAATGTTGCTTATTACTAGGTAATGCAAGGTACATTTCAAAAGACATGGCAAACGTATTTTAGCAAAAAAGATTCGGGAAAGATAAATCATTATTAAATATAATCAAATTATTTTCATAATATTAGTAATAATAACACAAAAAAGAGAAATATCCAAAATAATAAAAAAATGACTAATTACTGGTATGTACACCTGATGAATCGATAACAGCCTATAATAATCTGGACACTGATTCTACTTTTGACAGGTTTCAACATTGATTTTTAGCCATTCTTTCGTGAGAGATTTTTAAAGATCCACTTTGCTTGACATTTTCCTTTTTCACATGCACATCCAAAATATGCCACAAATTCTCAATAGGATTGTGGTCCGGGTATTATGGATGGATTTTCATTAGATTTGTTCATATTATATAAGAATTTATAACCTTGTTCTGTTAGGCGTATGTTTCCCATCGTTGTCGTGTTGGAAATACTATGAATCACCGAATCATAATTTCAATGCATAATAAATAAATTTATCTTGCAGTATATGAACATATTTATAAGCATTCATATAATTTTCAATAAACGCGATTTAACCATTAAAACACATGTATTACATGTCACCTGCCACGTTTGACAGTAGGTTATATACTTTGTTTGTTTCCAGAGAAGTATTTCATTTTCTTTGTTCAGAGCCGAAAATATTAAATTTGCTTTCATCAAAAATATATTACATTTGTCTATAACTCTGCTGATTTGTTTACATAAGCTTCGGCAAACACAATTTTTTTTCTGCCTATTTCTTTCTCTGATATATGTCTTTTTTAGCATTTCTCACTCTCTAGAATATTTTCATTAAGAAGGATTCGTAGAATAGTTTGAAGTGTGACTATAGGTCCCGATCATGAAACAACATCAGCAGTCAATTCGAGTGCATTTTGGAAAGTGTTTTTTTTTATGATCGTTTAATTTGTTTTCTCTTTGTATTTCGTTCAGCTTCATTGGACGACAAGATCGATTAATTCACTGCTGAAACAGTATCGTATTTTTACTTTATTACATAACGAACGCTAGAAAAGTTTAAAAGTCACTTCATCAAATTCCTTATAATTTAAACCACAATCATGGGGAGCTATAATTTTCTTTCGCAAAGCTATAGAAATTTACTGCGAACTGAAACTATCTGTCAGAATCGCCACATTTGCCGAAAGTTTGCATAATGTTACGTTTAACACTGTTTAACCTGCACACGGGGTCTCGAATAGCATCTGTTCCGCTTTACATTGTATTTTCGAAGGAGACTCTGTCGAAGTGTTAACAAAAGAAAAATATAGCACATACAAGTATATTCTTTTGGCTTGAAAAAAAGGTTAATTTAATTTTCAAACAGTTTGTTATTATCATTTAGGGGTAAATTCTGAATTTTTATATGTGTTTTTTACGTAAATAAAATAGCAGTTAATGTCGTTACAACTGTTTTCGGTGTTTAATTATAAAAAATAATTCATGTGTGAGAATACTTTATTTTCTTTTTGTCCACTGCATTTATTGATAATTTTAATGTGACTGTTAATATTATGAAAATTTAATTGATAGAATTATTGTTCTATAGTTATAAATAAATTATTAAAATACATATTTTCTAATGATCTCTTAGAACTTCAGATATAAGACAAATATTAAACAGCTTTAACAAATATTGATTAGAAATAAGACAAAACAATTCGTCATACTGTTTCTCTTTCTAATCCAGAGAAAGTAACAATTTAATGGAGAGTTTTATTTTTTACTTTTGTTAATATACTCGTAAAGAAAACGTTTGAGTTCAACAATATTCCATTATTAATGCCCTACACCATTTTCTTCAGAAATGTCTTTCATAATCAAGTTGATAAAAACAGGGATGATTATGTTTTTACATCAATAGATTCTTATAATAATTGTCCAATGGACAGAAGGGAATTTTATAGACCAGAGGAACCTTATGCGCACAGTGGGAGTCATAAGAGAGCAAAAAGTTCTACATAAATCTTTTGCAGTATCTAAAATAAATATGCACTAAATTTTTATGCATTAATTTTGTCACCAATTTAAATTTGTGTATGATATTTTTTATGAAAGTAACAAGCGATCTATATACAGCGGACCACATTTGTCTAAACTGAGCCATAAATTTAGACTTCGTGTTTCCAAACCTTTAAATTCTTCATTGTAATTTCCTCGATAAACGGAGCATTTTAAGCAGAATTAGTTTTTCTTTAATTTAGAGGGCATGGTCTAGGTGGAACGACTGTGCAAGGTTTTCATGGTTTATTACCATGTATTACCATTATATCCATGATAACCATATTATTTGTTTTATAGTTCTCCCTTGCAAGTTTTTATAAACTGGTAATCTATCAAACTATTCTGGAAGCAGAGATTAACATTTAAGTCATGGGAAAAGGAGGGTTCATTGGGTGCAAGCCTATTTTATTTAAGTAAAGAAAAAAAAATTAAGTCACGTGAAACTTTGCGCGTTTGTACTTTTTTGACTTTGGTTATAGATTTTTTTATATATAGTTTTTAATTTCTGGAATCGGTTAGAACTGGTTCCGAAAGTGAAAGTACCTCACATAAAAAATCTAAAATGTAAAAGCGCAGAACGGTAGATATCGACCTCAAGTATAGTATAAAAATATCATTTAAAAATATTAAAATGCAAGCGAGAAATCCTAAAAGAACGCTCACACAGATTTCACATTAGCGTGCGAGTTTCTTCGCGTGACTAGTGTAAGCTCTTTAGAGCCTTCACCGTGCAGTGTAGTCTACACTAGCCACAAAGTTACTGTTAAACAAATGGAATGGATCTTTGTAAACTCCCGATTTTAATTTCAATATTTTAAAACATTTCTTTTTGCATAAGGATATCTAAAGTCATGTACAATACTAAGTACTTCTACTTTTTTCATTTTGGCTGCAATTTCATTCTGAAGACACTTACATCTTTGGAAACATACAACCACTTAATTTCCTAAATTGCGAATGTTTTCCTATTGTCTGAAAGCGTCCTCACAATCAAACTATAAAGATAAAAAATAGAAAAAGTTTAAATTTCGACTTCAGATATTCTATGCAACAAGAATAATTTAAAAATTTGCGAGAAATTTGCGAAGGGTGCCTCTATTGGTTTAACTTGCGTCTATTTATGCTGACTAGTCTGGCTATTAATACCATTTACATCGAATTCTTGAAGAAAAAATCTATCATATTAGCATTTCTGCACACTGGTACCGAATGACAGTAGGTGCAAACAATTAGCAATATACAGCGCTATCTTTTTGTGAATAAACGATTTATCCTATTATTAATTGTTTGTAATCCATAAAATTAAATTATGATTTATGAAATAATCCATGAAGCATATAAAAATATATCAAACAATCTAATATTATTCATATTAGTTGTTTATTTTCTGTTATATCATTATACTAAACTTACTAGGCGAATTAGTTAATTAACCTTTAATATTTAATCTTACTTTTTTTGTTATTATATTATCATAATAATAAATTTTAGTGTTTGTGTTTCTGCATGTGCGTATATATCTATGTAGGCATATATGCATGTACGTTCACATGCATGTACGTGTATGTATATAGGGTCGCATGAATGTTCAGGATGTTTCAGTACAGCGGTTACAAAGTTTCAGGAGAGATAGAGTACATCTAGACGATTGTAAATCACACAGCAATGCGTGATCGGAAACGCTTTCCATGCGCGGTTATGACGACACAAAACATAAGAAAGGAAGGACACGAACTGGGTGAGAAAAAATTATTATTATTCTTGGTACAGCGAAAAACTAAGAAATAAGTACAAAAAGAGACAACGATCGTTATCAAAGAAGGTGTTCGAAATTACGGACCCGGGCCGTGATGCAGGTCTCACATCTCCGACGCATGAAGATCTAATGCTATCGAAAATATCAGGCGTGTCCCGGACTTCCCCAACAACTTCCACGATGCTTGGAAGAAATTTATCGGCACTGTTAACGGGGTTTCGTACACCAGTGTCTTGACATACACCAAGAGGAAGTAGTTAAGGCAAGAGAGGTCTGACAATCAACAGACCAATGCACCGGACCACCCCCACCCGATCCACTGTTTGCCATATGTTGCATTCAGGTGGAAACGCACGTCGGTTCTGTAATTGGCGAATGCCCTATCATGCTGAAACCATATGGAAAAATGCATCGCCGCGGATACGTATGCTTACATGTTTTCTAGCACTGTTTGTGTCCTTTCTTGTGTTTTGTGTCGTCACTACTGCGCCAACAAAGCGTTTCCGAACATGCATTGCTATGTGACTTCCCATCTTCTAGGTCTACTCTATCTCTCCTGAAACTTTGTAAACGCTGTGCTGAAACAAATTGTATGTATGTCTGCATGTATGCAATGTGTTTTAATATTTTATATAATGCATGTGCCTGACAAAATACTCTTCCTTTTAAAGGATCTATTTATTATTTTATGGTCTTGTAGTTCATTATTAAATGAAAGTAATCTTATCATAGCGTACTAACCCACGTACTAACCCGATGCTTTAACTTTTTTTACACGTTTTTCCACATGCATTTCCGTACGAGAGCTGGCTGGCTGATGTGGTCGGTTCATGCGAATATTGTGCAAGAGTGAGGTCTCCCACTTCCACATTCTTTTTTTTTTTTTTTTTTTTTTTTTTTTTTTTGCAAAATGAACCAGATTTATTTTGCCAAAGTTAAAAGCAACCAAGAACAGGCAAATTCAGAAAAGTAAAGTAACTCACTAGAGAACGCTGCAGCATTGTCTAGAAGATGGTTTTCAGATGAATCACTGCCATGTGGCGAGGAGGTAAATTTAGCCCTAATGCAGGTAGAAAGTCCGTTAAACTTGGTATTCCGCTCGGTAGGTCAGTGCCTAGTTACCAGTAGAAAAAAAAATCACCCATAGGTAGTGTTACACAGTCTCAAAATATTAGATTGCTTTACTAAACCTATAAAAATAGATCAAAGCTGAATCAATTCTTATATTTGTCTGTTTAGCTTTTGAAACTAAAGAAAAGTTTTGACTTTTGCACTTTGTAAAGCTATTTTGAGCATTACTATAGCTTGGTAAAATGCAGCATCATCTATCGGTAATGTTTGGAAGTAAAACAAGGAAGCGTGGTACAGATATTCCTGACTTCACAAATTACTCTTTTCCCACAGTAATTTTAATAGCTGAAACTTATTACTTCTTATTCAATTTAAAAGTCAGCCCAATTTTGTAACGATTGTATGTTTACTAAGACATCGTAAAAATCTTTGTATAAAATTGTAATTGTAAAATGTAAATAAAAAATCTTTGAAACAGTTAATTCAGAAACAAAAATGAAATATTACGTTACGAGGAAGTTATGTGCGCTTAATTTAAGAAGTTGTACTCGCTGTTTATTATAACAATTTACGACAGATGGTAGGATGATAAATAGTAAAAGACTGCCACTTTTATGGAATTTTATAAAGACGTGGTTTTATTGTATCACTATTCTACAGAAGTTTATAGAGGAGATTATATCGCTGAAGAATTTTTACGAGCTATCCAAAAGAAATCTTATGCATAATCCAAATGGTTTAAGCGGTAATCTAAACTGAATTACAGGTACGTTAATATAAATTGCATGGTTTATTTTAGTTTCGCGTAACCTTCAATGAAATACGAGGAATTTTCTCGGATTTTAATATGCTATTATCGTCAAGTAAAAGTAAATCCAGAATCATTAATAATAAAGAGTATTGTGCTGGTAAGTGTAATATATTAGATAACTATTATAAGAAAAGTGCAGTGATAATCTAATATAGAATAGTTGAACTGCGGCTCGTGTTTAACCAATGTTTTCATACAAAACTTTTCACCTTATATATCTCTCAAAAATTTTGCGATTTAAGAAAGAAAATATTTGACTACATGGATCATATATATATATTATTTAGCATAACTACAGTAAGAAATGTGTTGATACTTAATAAAGAAGTTCATGAACAGGGATTTGTTTGTGAATGATGATAGTAAAGAAAAAATCTTTTATTATTTTAACACAATCAAACTGATTGGTAAAGTTATCATACGAATTGAATATTTCCAACTGAGCGAAAAAGAGATGAGATTGTATTGCTGAGAGATGTTATTACCAATAAGGTTTTCTGAGCGAAATGCGCTGGCTGGTTGTCGGCTCAGTTAGCTTAAACGGAAAAGCATTGGCCTTGTAAGCCAAGGATCTGAGTTCGATTCCCAGCCTGGGCATTTTTTCACTCAGTTGGAAATATTCAATTCGTAAAAAAATCTTTTGTTTCACTGAAATCCTCTTCAATTTCAATAAAGAAATTTATCAGAAGATGATCACTCTATGGCCAAAAATCACACGGCATTTTTTATTTTTGGCGTTTTGTTGAATATCCAGAGACATTCTTAACCAATTCTTCTGAAACTTCAGAAATATAAAGAATACGTCTGATCTCAACTTTCTCAGCGAAAGTTTAGTCCTGAGAACAATTAGACCATCAGCAAAAAATGTTTAAAAAATATAGTTGCGATCACACTGTAAAGTAAAATGCTCAAAATGATCTGTAGCTGTAGCACACGAGTATGTTGATTATGTTAGTTTATTACAACACTTGTGTTTATTTCTGTAACAATAGCATGTATCCATGGAAATAAAATGGTTTCTTTAAAAAATTCAAGGAATTATGACTTGCGTTTTGCTTTTCAGATGTATTGTTTTAAACCAAATTTAATTCCACTTTCAGACACATTGGCATAGTAGAAGCAACATGTAATAAATAGAATATAAATATATTAAAAATTTGATGAAATATAAGCATTTGTATGACATGATATATAACTGCCGATGCATACAGGATAACGAAATATTCTTTACACGATTTAATAGTCAAATATACACTGTAAAAAAATACGACATTTTTACAGTACAAAGTACTGTTCATCTCGCGCACAAACTCGGTCACAGTTGAATGTACTGTATCTTTCTTTGGTTTCCTGACTATTTAAACATGGAAAATACTGCGTAAAATTAACAGCACAATGTACTGGCAATTTGGACGCCAGTAGTTTGTGCTGTGGTCCAAATGCGTCCAAAATTGCCAGTACATTGTACTGTTAATTTTACGCAACTACTGTATTTTTCATGTTTAAATAGTCAGGAAACCAAAGAAAGATACAGTACATTCAACTGTGATCGAGTTGTGCTGGCAAATTTACAGTGGGGTTTTTTTTTTTTTTTTTTTTTACCGTGTATAGAGAAAGGTATAGCCCTTTAAGACAGGAAGGTTTTCGGTAGAAATGAAAAATTTTGGTGGTTTAACCTAATTAATAGGATCATATTTGATTGAAAAAAGTATTTAAACAAATATCCGATATCAGGTTGAGGATACACGCAATTCTGTGGGTCCAGGTTCGACTTTAAATCGCACGAAAAGAGTAAAATGTTTTTTTCTTTTTCTTTATTATCACCTACACAATTGTGTATGTGAGGTCGTAAAGGGGTATAAAAGATCAGCCAACTATCGCAAAAATACTGAAAGATTTCAGCCAAAAAGATTTCAGCTATAAAGTGGGTTGAATTTCAGCTTGTTTCAAAAATCTGCTGAATATTAAGGCATTTTCCACAAATAGTCATGTTTTATAAATTGATTTAAAACAAAAGTATATGTATGTAATATACGTCCGCAAGTAGCTTTACGGTTGCTTTGATTTTGATAATTCTATTTTTTCTATAATGGGTTTGTTCTGGTTAAATATAATTAAAAAAATTAACGACAATAAAATATAAAAAATGAAAATTGACAATTTGTGTAAAATCTTTTTCATCCAACTAAATTTAGAAAGTAACTTGTATTTAGCTTACTATATTGCCGATATCGTTGTGAATTTTCACTATATTTTACTGGTATTTCTGCATAGGTATATAGTTGACTACAAAATTATTAAAAAAAAAAGATTTGTTATCACTCGCGCATACACATTTAAAAATTATTTCTTACATAGTCTCATACTTTATAAAATATTCAAAATATTTATATTACGATTGAAGTAAGTATATTACTTCTACCATAGCTTGTAGAGCTTTCTGAAATTCGCGTGAAATTTGGTTAAATATCCTGCATGTTATAAGCAAAAAAATATATATATATACGAGAATTTCTTGAATTCTTTAATAAAACTTAATATCTCAATGAATACACAAACAATTCATTCACAAACGAACACAAATGTTGAAGTGGACCAACATAGTCATGTACTATAGGTACATATCAGTTCGAGAATTCTAAATTACAGGGCGATTGCAAATATATTTTTTTATTAAATTTGTTGGTTTTGCTCATGACCAAACTTTTATTTAAAAAATATGAGGCCAACCATTTTCTTTATCTTCTGCAAGTTAAAAAAAATTGTTAAGTATTTCTTTAGATATTTGATAAAACATCAAAAATCGAGTGTCCAGGTGGCTTTTGGCTATATAGTATAGTTTTTAAATTTACAGTTTTCAAGCTACCTCCAGGATTTCCCACATTTTACTCCATAACTCTTCAAATTATCGTCACAGGCCTTTATTGTTGTTTACATTCTGTTTAAATCTCATTGTTGCCAATATTGCTGTATTTGAAGCGCAGTTAATGATCATATCATGTACTTCTAAACATTTTTGTAAACGATTCGATATTTAAACAACAACTCGGGATAGGAACACCCGCGTGCATGCTTATCCCTTTAAGACCGGGCGATTTTTTGGTAAAAATGAAAAATTTTGGTGGTTTCCCCTATTTAATAGGATCACATTTGATTGAAAAAAAAATATTTAAAAAAAAAAACGATGTCTGGTAACACCAAGGGAAGATCCACGTAATTCTGTGGGTGCAGGGTCGACTGTAAATCGCACAAAAAGAGGAAATAAAATGTCTATTTTTTTAAGATCACCTACGCAATTGTGTAGGTCAGGTCTTAAAGGGATATTGATGGACCTACGAAAAAGCGTCACCTGTCATTTAAATCATTTATCTAAGGTATAATTGACTGGTGTGACCAAACGAATGGAGTCAGTGTGGCACGTCGTGTCAATAGCAATGGCGCAATGCGTAAACATTAAGTTTTGCTACAAATTGGGCAAAACGATAACAGAGACCCATGCATTTTTAGAGCAAGTTCCTGACTCATAAGCAGTGAGTAAAAAACGTCTTTATAATTGGTTCTAACGTTTTCGAGAAGGGAGAGAAGTAGTTGATAATGAACCTCGTTCGGGTAGAACGTTTACAAGCACGACAGCAGACAACAACGAACAAGTGCGACAGATGCTTGTTGATGACCGAAAGTCATGAAAGTCCGCGAGTTATTAAAAGCCTATATTTTCCAGATGTCCCGGAAATTTAACAACGTGTGGCAGCACAAGCTTCAAGCAATTCTTAACGCAGACTTCGTTTGCATTTTCCAGTAGGTTTAAAGCTGTTGTTAAAAGTGTGTTGTGGCCAATGGAGTTTACTTTAGAAGGCAATAAATATTTATCTTTCGTTGTATTTAATTTAAGAGACCATTTGCCGATGCTTTTAGACACACATTCTAAATTAAAGTTTTGACGCGTAATTGTATATAAAATATATACAATAGAACGATTATACCATTCATCAGACATAAATTATGAAACAGGATCCGGCACGATAAAAATACTTTTAAGAAATTTAATTTTTTCATAAAAGTTAATAAGATATGTACTGTATTTTCCGGCGCATAAGCCGTGGCTCAGATAACTCTGTTTTCTAACACAACTTTGTAAAATAGAATGTGATTTCGGCTTAGCATTTGTTTGACTTCATTTTTGTAAATAAAATTTCCGGTTCGAAATAGACTTAACTTAGCTGAGGCTTGTACTCCAAATTACTGTAAATAAAGAATTTAAAAGCCATCTTACGGTATTAAAAATCCATTGTCAGCAATTTCTGTCCCTAGCCGTCAATATACGCAAATACATTTTTTCAGCACACACACACACATATATATATATATAGCAAAGTGGAGACAGACGCCGCGGTCGGACAGATGCCGCAGAGATTGTGTAGGCGACACTAGCGTTCCTAGACCATTAGAAGTTCGTAGTGTTCCTCTGTGCTGTGTGATGTGTTGTATGCGTTTCCACCGATTAATTGTCAGTATTTACATATTTATGCCAGTTTTTATTACTCAAACCTGCGTGGTAAGTTGCTAAAATTATTCTAATGAAGTTTTATTACATATTTTAAGAAAAATAAACAGAGATTTCATCCCAAAATCGATTGCAACTATAGACTAGATCCTCGTGGAATACAGACATGTGCTTGCCTTTCTCTCACGTCACTCACATGATACAAAATGGCGGCGCGGCATCTTTCCCGCCACTATGGGACAGATGCCGCACCAAGGTTGAGGGACAGATGCCGCAAAATATATTTTTTCGGTTCAATAAATTCATCACTGCGATTTAAGTAGAATTTAAATGAATGTATATCAGCGCATTCTGCTACCAATCAAAATATTCTTAGCAAGAAAGTTGGTTCACCATGTATGAATAAGGAAAACGTAGGCCGTTTACAATTCTCACCATCTAAACTGTTAAACAAAATATCTCCTACCTCAATGGCCAAAAGACCTATTCAGCCAAGTAAGAGAAAGTAAAAGGATGCAAATATTAGTAGCACAGAGTTTATAAACAGTAAAAAAGAAGAAGGAAATGAAAAAAAGAAACTAGAAAGCATCAAAGAACGACAACTTGGCGGAAGTAAAATTTGTAAAAAAAGGAAGGGAAAGATCAACTTGAAAACGCCTCACTTGAGGAAAAAACTAAAATATAAGTCATCTTCCGACAATGGGTAAATTGTTCCTCTTATGGATTCTGATGGCAGAACTAGATTGGAATTTGATGTTTCTGCACATGTTGGACGGCTGGAGTCTTATCAAGGAGCAAAGTCTAAAGTGCACAGAATTCAGTGCATCAAATTCAATCGATAGCTGCATGAAAAATGCTGACTTTACTTTTACAACGGGTAGTGTGGTGTGATTGGGGGCGAATGGAAATACAAAATCAAAAAATGAGAAGAAAGGCCAAAAATAAACAGACTAGGGTCTAAATAGAATAGAACTAATACTTACATTAAGAGCAAACTGCAATGTTCGCCTGGATGTAAACCAGTGATTTATATATCTTTGTTGGAGTTATGCTGTCTATTGTTTCCCGTATATATGCTATCCATTCATGTAAATTCAAATGATTTTCTTTTCATCTTCACTTTTTGTCTTAAGTTTTGTTTATAGAGATTACACGTTTGCATTTTACACTTTTCACACAACTTTTCACAATTTAGTGATATATATAATTTTTGTAAGTTTACTGTTATTTATTTTCCTTTTAAGTAGTTTGAGAAAATAAAAATGTGATTTGCTTGAAAAAAAAATAAACAGCCTAGCATTTTTATCCATGCGGCGTCTGTCCCACACCCCATGTGGCATCTTATCCAGCACATAAAAAATAATATTAAAAAAGGACCTGTGGGAAAATAACTATGCCTACTTTATTAAGAGGGTTTTAACTTGTTTAACATAGAAATTAGATTCTAAAGGATTTGATCAATGATTTCTGATACTTAGATTGTTGTTTTTTGCTTTATTGTACATTTTACAAGAAGAAAAGAAAAACCGCGGCATCTGCCCCCACTTTACTATATATGATTTATAGGTTTTTATGTACGCCACAAAATAAAGCTAAATTTTAACGTACAAAGCAGAGGTGGAAAATGTATGAAGCAACTAAAAATGCTTTCTAGAAATTTCCATCCATAGATGACAATATATTCATATACTTTTGTTCAGTCATGTATATGAATTTATACATTTTATAGTACACTAACACCATATAATATAGTAAAATTTCGTTGAGCTGAAAAATGCGTAAAACAGTTAAAATGGTCTTTCACGAAATGATTTTTATAGACGTTAATCAGAATTCTTTCGGGTAAACCTTTATTTACAAAATTTAATCATAGGACATAATATAGTGAAGTTTAACTCATCTAGAAAACGCATTATACACATACACAAAAATGTACACATTTCGGGCAATTTACATCCACAGGTGACAATGTATCCGTTTTCTTTTACGCAGCCCTGTATATGAACTTTTTTCTTTACAAAAGTGCCATAATATACTAAAATATAATTCAACTGGAAAATTCACAACACACGTAAAAACTGATTTTGGACAACATAGACTCCCATACACAGTAATGCTAAGGAATTTATACATATAACGTAATATGAAGAAATTTAGTTAAATTTAAAAATGCATATACACCACGACTTAAAACGCATTTCAGCATTAAATGCTCCTTGTTCATCTTGCAAATAAATTCTTTTGTGTGTCTCTGTAAATAAACGATAAATGCTACATACTTCATAATCTGATGAAAACATCTTTTAATGCATTTTCGTGATGCATATCAATTTCATTAAGTTTCGTGTAACATGGTTGAAATACACCTCAATTTTCCCCTGACGATCAGAATGTAAGGGAATTTGTTTGAACATCCTTGCAAACGAACTATAAATGTTGCTTACTCCATACTCTATAGAAAATACATTTTAGTCCACGTAAGTGATGCATATCAATTTCATTATGTTCGGTGTATCGTAAAATCATTTAAATTCACGCAAACGATCTTACCTCATAGATAGTAATGTAACGGAATTTTTTGTGTGTCACTGTAAGCAAACGTCTACATTTCTTATTAAATGGGGATCATGCTGTAATAAACCTCAATAACATATACCAATGTAATGGAAATCCAAGTGTACTTTGAAGAGTTAGAGTGAGGACAGGCAAACCGAATTCATAAACACTCTTCAGATAAGTTGGGAAATTTTAAAAATATCAAATAATACGGTGTATCTTAACATATTGCAATTTTGAGGCGATTTTATAATTTTTCCGAAAGTTATTATCTAGAAAGTAAAAAATAAAAAGGGCAAACAAATAAACATAGCATTTGCGAGTTTTTGTGAAATTCTTAAAAGGGCACACAACTGAAACGAGATCTTTCTAACACAATATATATATATATATATGTTTATAAATCAGAGCATCTAATCAAAATTTATGCTTGACGATAT
This sequence comes from Maratus speciosus, assembly GCA_963932465.1. Lineage (NCBI taxonomy): Eukaryota > Metazoa > Arthropoda > Arachnida > Araneae > Salticidae > Maratus > Maratus speciosus. The sequence goes on along the minus strand of OZ010787.1, from coordinate 507,848,093 downwards.
ATATATGTATATACTACAAACAAACTGCATAATGTTCTTTTTTATAAGTTGGAGAAAAATTATAATTTATGTCGGAGAATACTTTGTATAATTGCAAAATATGAAACGAATTTAAGCATCTCTTGTCCTCTTATACATCTAACTAAATAACTGATTTGTTCTTTTCCAAGTTTCGACCACTATTGAAAACTCTTTTCCAAAAACGTGTCCTTTTATCTATTTTGAAATTTTACTTTGCCGTTTTCAAAATTTGTATGACACCTCAAAAAAGTTATATCTTATAAAGAAAAAAATTCTGCGACTCGGTTATAAAAACGAGATTCAACGAGTTGTGAGAAATTTATCGAAATAAAATATAGAGTATCGTTTTAAAAACTTAAAAATTTGAGTACAAAGTATGCAAGAATCTCCTAAGAAAAGATAAAAAATGTGGAACATAAGTTCAAATGGTTTTATTTCCTGACTTTTAAAATAAAAAATATTACTTACTTTCCGACATTTTTGGGGTTTAGGAACTAAAAGATTTATCAAACGGTTATTTTTCAGCGAAAAAGATGTGAAATGTGAAGCTGTGTAATAATAGGTTACATTTTTTTTCTTTTAGCCCCTTATCTGAATGGTAAGTTTTATATTTATAATTGATTTTCGAAGTTACGTTATTTTAACTGCATTCAAGTTTATGTAATACGACTCTTTTAAGCAATCTGTTGCATTATACCCATTTTTATTTCAATTTTATTTTAGCTTGAATTTTCAATTTTTGAATATCGCAATAATTTTGTGTTTAGTTGGTGGTTATTTTTCTCATAGTCTTAAATAATGAGACGGGGTTTTAAATGGAATCCTTGCGAGATGCAGCTGTCAATTAAAGTGAAAAATATCGAGTATCACGGAAATTTCAGGATTCTCTCTAAATTTTTACTTTTTGTTGATAAGTATGCAATGAAAATCAGAAACGAGGTCAAACAAAGTTTGGAAATAATATTTCGTCAATAAAATTAGATATTGACGCTGATATTAGTTTGCTATTTAGCTGCTATTAGATTTTAAATAGATACACTTTTTAAGTTTTCCTACGATCACTTATGAAATAAATCGTCAATTTCCGCGGCGATAACCTGACAACAAAAAACTGCATACTCGTATCGTAAAAATTGACTGAATTATAATGAAGGAAAAAAGCTGACTTTCACCACTTTTTTGTACCATTTACAACGCTATATCCTCATTTAAAGTAGGGGCCATATACAAATTGATGATAACGTTCTTTAGAACAAAAATGTGCTAATAAGTGTGAATAAACTGCACTGTAAAAAAAACGACATTTTTACAGTGCAAAGTACTGTTCATCTCGCGCACAAACTCTATCACAGTTGAATGTACTGTATCTTTCTTTGGTTTCCTGACTATTTAAACATGGAAAATATAGTAGTTGCGTAAAATTAACAGCACAATGTACTGGCAATTTGGACGCCAGTAGTTTGTGCTGTGGTCCAAATGCGTCCAAAATTGCCAGTACATTGCACTGTTAATTTTACGCAACTACTGTATTTTCCATGTTTAAATAGTCAGGAAACCAAAGAAAGATACAGTACATTCAACTGTGATCGAGTTGTGCTGGCAAATTTACAGTGGTTTTTTTACAGTGTGGTTAACAAATACATTTAAGTAAAATATTACTCAGGCAGAGATCATACAAAGAGACAACCATAATTTTAAACCTTAAAACACAAAGAAAACAGCAAAAAACTAAGCATTCTCAACCGAAAATGTTTTCTTGGAACTTAAGTTCCTCTAACAAAGCTTCTGTAAATATTTTGCAGAAAATGATAATGGGAATGATAATAATAATGATAATTTTATAATTATCTAGTTGTAAAAAAAGAAAAAAAAATCCAATTGGCCAATTTAGTCAATAAACAAAAGAGGTCATATAAAAATTAATTTTAACTGTTTGAAAATTAATGGCGTGGCTGTTTCGTAACCATATTCTTATATCGTTTTTTTTTTTTAATTTTAAACAGTTTCTAATTTACATTATCTATTTATTTCTAACAAATAAAAAGTTAAAGTGCATTTTAATCTTTTTGCAACAAATTGTAGAAAGTATACCATTGTTTAGATAAGTGTTTGTTTACACAGCATTCCTCGCCTGGAAGGGTTCGATTTGAAGATTTAGACAAGTCAGCTTGGCGATAAAAGAAGTATCCACAAGATGTTTTGCTATTCATTAAAAAAAAAAAAAAAAAAAAAAAAAAAAACAGAGTATAAAAAAAAAAAACTCAATTGAAAATGCTCAAAATAATTCTCAGATGAAATGATTAAAATATTATTACTTTATTTTTAAACTTTGAGAGAAAAATATATTACCTGATATAAACAAGATAAAAATATATATGAGAATGAAAAAGGATCATAATAAATTCGTGACCTACATAAACATCAAACTGTATATATATTTTTTATAATAGTTGTGTAAAAATTTGTGTTCATAAAATGGAAATGATGCAAAAATAATCATGATTTAATATACTTTAATGAATGGACATCAACTAATGGTAACAGACTTAGCAATAAGAGAAACAAAATATATCTATATCAAAATAGGCCTATTTTAACATAAAACACATAATGGATCACATTATATAACATTATATAAATTGTTTAGGCATAAATTCAAAATTTGTTCTATAAATATACTTGTTAGGACTGTTTAAATGATAAAGTGTTTTTGTATGAAAAACAATACATTAATAATCATTTAGGTACATTTTTTTTAAAAAAAGTATAAATTTACTTATCTTGAAATTTTTTGAAACGCAATGCATGCCATAGTGAAATAACAATTTTATGTTTTCAATAACTACTTCTAAAGTGTATATGAAACGCAACTATTTAAAAATGGCATTACATATATATTTTTAAAATGTATGATAGAACAAATAAACAAATTAATAAATTCACTATGTCAAGTATTGTATTTTGGAAATTTTTGAAAAAAAAAATAAAAAAAAAGTAAATTTATGTATTTTTTTTAATGTACCTAAATGATTATTAATATATTTATTTTTCATGCGAAAACACTTTAACATTCAAACAATTTTTTAAAAAATTTTTTGTATTCAACAAATTTTGAATTTATGCTTAAATAACCTTTATGGCATGTAGCGGCAGGCTTTTGGCTAGTAGAAACCATAAAAGGCATTTTTATGGGTAGCTTTGGGCTAAATTTAATTTTTGACAACCAGAAATATTAGGACAAAGGCTGGCTTCTGGTTAGCTTTTATTTTTAGAGGCCATTAAAATAATAATTGTGGGCAGTTTTAGGCTATCTAACATTTTTAGTGAAACGTTAGTGGCACGATTGGGGACAACTTCCTGTACTTATGGCCAATTTTCTTGCGGCCTCATTGTGTCCGGCGTGACATTTTTTTTTACGGACCGTAACGTTCTATGATAGCGGGCTCACATTAAACACTTTCGGCCAAGGCTAACGAACCCATCAGTGGCCCGAAAATTCTGTGTTTGCAGGGGTATGTGGTACTTTTTTCCTTCAAAATTTCTCACTGAATGACCTCCGATAGTAGACAGAGTAGTAAGTAGTTTCAAATTTGGAAATATGATGTAACGGTATAATATAATCATTACATACTTTTGCGTAATAATTATTTAAAAAATATAAATCCTTCTGAATAAATTATAATACACTTTCTCTTTTTTCCCACCTAAACATTTACTTTTAGGTGTAAATAAAAATACATAAATAATAACAATTTAAACTATTTTAATCTCTTTATACACTTTGAACAGATAATAATATTTAAATGCGAAAAATAACTTCTTCTAAATGTTCACAGCAAAAAATAATTATTCCCGTTATTTTCTAATGCTATAAAAAGAAAAATTACTAAAAAATATCCAGGCTCTTATTTTAATTATTATTTTTTGTCTTCTCATCCGGAATCGGTAACTAAATTAACATATAAATTCATATTGGAGTCATTTGAAACTGAGAGAATTTATATTACCATCTGGAAATTTTGCTGTACTCATAAAAATACCCATAGAAATTACAAAAGATAACAGTGCTATTCTGGTTCACCCATGACCATTTTTAGATTTCAAAAAATTATATTAGCAAAAGCTGACAACTCGTGTTTATTCTTTCGTTTAGTTGTCAAAATGGTTTGATACGCTACTAATTTGGCTGTTTAGAACCTAAACTAGTTGCACGAAAACACTCGTAAGTTAATGTTAAGCCAATGGCAGCGTTCTTTTCAAATTTCTCGTTTGAATTTTACATTTTTAAATGATTTTGTTTTGTTATAGGATATTCAAGATCGATGTCTAACGTTGTGTGATTGAACGTTTTGGATTTTGTGTTTCTAGGAGGACATTTTTATTTCGAAACCGGTTCCGAATGTGTAAATACCTTTATAAAAATGTCTACAACCAAAATCGGAAAAGTAAAAAATCGTATAAGCTAAAGATTGTCATCAACTGACTTATGCAAAATAATCATTTAAAAATATTAAAGTGCAAATGAGAAATTTGAAAAAATCGTACCATGAAAATTAGATTGCGTGGTTTTAAATGTAACTAACGTAGTCTCATATGAGCGTCTACTAGTTACTCGACAACATTCGCAAGCTAAAGTTAAAACAATGAAGGCGTTCATGAGAAATATCTGGCTCGCATGTCAATATTTTTAAATTGTTCATTTTGCATAGAATATCTGAGGTCAATTCCTAACGTAGTATCGTTCGTGTTTTTTAATTTTTGTGCAGCTTACTGCTTAGGATACATTTATCTTTGTTACCGACCGACTATTTTTTTTTTACCGTAATTGAAAGTTTCCTCTCAATAAAATCATAAGAAATATCTATCTATCTATCTATCTATCTATATATATATATATATATATACATATGATTCCTTTTACATGGGATATCAGAAATCGAAATCCAACTTTGCATCTTTATGCTTTATATCTATATCTATCTATATATATATATATATATATATAAAGCATAAAGATGCAAAGTTGGATTTCGATATCTGATATCCCATGTAAAAGGAATCATTTAACAATTGTCAAATACGAACGTCAAACTTGAAAAGAACACTTCCATCGGTTCGACATTCACTTGCTAATGTTTATGAGGACTAGTATATGCTCGGAAATGATCTTTTTACACTTCCCATTTACCCTGTCATCAATCTAATGTTTGCGATCTTCTCGTATTGCTTTCATGATTTGCAAAATTTAATTTGTAAATTTATGAAACAAATTACTTATTGAAGCTTGACTTATCACAGTTTTGCTCGCAATATACTCCTATTCACTGCCATAGTTTTTAACTAATAACTACACCCTAAACAAATCGTTTAGAAACGGAAAAAATAAAGTACAAGCAGCAAATTGCTGGTACACCCGTGTGATTGGAAGAGATATCTCTGTTATTTGAAGAACATTCAGCCTTTCTGTCAGGAGTATGCCAGGAAGTTATTAACTGAGGGTCCCTATTTTTTTGTTTTTGAGAGAAAAAAGACATACATAAAATTCCTTATCTAATATGAAAAGTAATAGGCAGAAGTTTTGGCGGAACACCACTGTGATTTAAGGAAAATGTGAATTTACAGTTTTAGGATTTCAGATACTTTTACTTTAAGTTGGGCAATTTTATGTGTTTTGAGGGGAAAATGGGACAATAAAACTGGAAATTTTCGTGTTTTTACAAAATATAATCAAACACAAAATACACATCAATTCACGGATGTTTTAAAAAGTATAAAAGAAAATATATTCAATTATAATTCCGTTTTTATGTGGTCAAAAGTATCCTTGATTTACCTTACTCCTTCTTATTATCATCAGTGTCATGAGGATATTTTATTTCCCTTATATGTTTGTCAAAGGTCGCTAAACTAAAAATGTGTTTAACGACACATTTAATGGTCAAGAAACGCAATTTACGAAGAAATTTTTTCCTGTGTAATGTCACCTTAAAACTTGCCAAAAGATATTAAAAACGATTCACGTTTTTGATTGCTCATGATACTTTAAAGTTTCGGATTGTGTCATTCTTTAAATGACACTCTATAATACTAAATGCCGTGTCAAAAGAAGTTCGAATCTAATGTCACGTAAAACTAAGCATAAAAATAATGTAGTTATATGTTTTTTTCATTAAAACGTTCAGTGCCCATTCACATTAATATTTTAATCTTCTTTCTGCTCGTCACTGATAAAAAAAAAGATGACATTTTAAATCCTGTGTCTGTGTGTAATTAAAATAGATTGAAGACAGATTTAAGATTATATACTTTATCACTATAAAACTATGATGAGTAAAGTTTTATTCCTTCATTTCCTATGTTGTGTGGAATGAAAATAATTTTTTTTTTACTGGAAATTATGAAATTTTAATTAAAAATTAATTATTTGTTTTCACTATAGATTTATTAGCAGAACATTGAGTAAAGGAACAATATTCAGGTCTGAGTACGGATGGATTACACCGATAAATGATTAATCACAGTTTAAAATGCGCAATAACAATAGCTAAGAGTAATAGGAAATAATTCTTAAAGGTTAAAAATATTTAATAAAATAAAAATAATTCCTTAAATATCTTGTAAAATGAGGTTCTAATTCAATACTTTTATAAATTATAAAAATAAAAAATACAAAGCAGTTATAGTAATTTCTCATTTAGGTAAAGGTTTAGATAATTAGAAATTCCTACGTTAATATAACTACTTTTATGAAAGCTGTATAATTTTTTCGTCATTAACCATAAATGAAAAGTAAATGTTAGGTAAACGATATCTTCAAAATATATGGCCTGCCACTCAAAAGCTATTAACAATCTTAGCAAAATAAAAATAATCCTTGAACGAGCATTCATAAAGGTTAAAAACATTTCATAAAATAAAACTATTCCTGAAATGTCTTTAAAAATGTGGTAATCCTTAAAAATACTAAACATTTGTAGTAATTTCTCACTTAGTAAAAGTTTCGGATAATTACAAATGCCTGCGTTAATATAACTCCTTTTTTATTAAAGCTGTGTAATTTTCTCGTGAATAATCCGAAATTAAAATTTAAATAAACGACATGTTCAAAATATATGGCCTGCTACTCAAAATACATTAACAATATTGGAAAAATAAATTAAACCCTTGAACGAGCTTATAAAATAACTCATATGAAAAGATCTAAAGTACAATCTTATTATGCATTATTTATCATGGTGTGAAACATTTTGCATAATTCTGAATTTCTACGATGAAAAGCTTCTTTACACATAGCTATATATTACGCCGATAAATGATTAATCACAATTTAAAATGCACAAAAACACAATAGATAAAAATAATAGGATATTACTCAAACATCGTAAAAATATTTCACAAAACAAAAATAATTCCTTAAAAAATTTATGAAAAAAGTTTACAGTTCAATATTTTCATCAATTATAAATACATAAGTGTCAAGTGCTACAAATTTTGAATACTACTTTTTCTTTATAGAAAATTACGACTTCTTTAATGACAAAATTCTGAGATTAAAGAAGTTATCTTTTCTATAAACAAAAAGGATACTCAAAATCCATAACTCTTGAAACCTATGTATAAATATTACAGATACAAAACATTTATAATCACTCTCAGATGAAGGAAATTTACAGATAATTACAAATACTTTTGTCATATAACCTTTAAATGAAAGTTTTAAGATCTTACAGATACATGTTTAATCAAATTCAACTCAGACAAACGATATCTGATATCTAATTCGTGTCACTCAAAAGACGTTAACAATATTGGAAAAATAAAAATAACCCCCTTGAATGAGCTTATAAAATATCGTCATATAAAATCTCTAAACTACAAACTAATCGTGAAACTGTCTAACCTGGTGAAATGTTTTTGACAATTCTCAATTTTTATGTTGTAAAACATCTTTAAATGTGAAATATATGATTACACTAATAAATAAATAATTTCAAAACGCACGAAAATGTTAGCACAAAGATTCTAAAATTTATTTTTTTAAATAAAAAGAATTGGTGAAATAAGATTCAATATTATTAGGAATTAACCCTTTGCGCTCGGCGTCTCTTATACAAATTTTATTCGATCGGCACCACTTTTATAAAAGAAGTTTCGTTCAAGTACACAATTTCAAAAATGCTCTGATTAAATAAGGTACATTTTATTTTCCTTTATTACTGGTGCCAAAAACAATTTTGCAAAGAAAGATTATGTCTTCGCAGCGGAGCCCTCGAGTGCAAAATGTTAAAATCATTAAAAATACAAATCAATTACAGTACTCTTTCACTTAGAGAAATTTTCAGATAATAAAATATTTACATGCTATGTTATACTTTTATTAGAAAGAAATACGATCTTGTCGATAGATGATTAATCATAAATGAAAACTCATACTAACGAGATCTAAAATCTTTAGCGTGTCATACAAAAGAAATTAACAGCATTGGTAAAATAAAAATAGACTTTCAACGAGTTTATAAACCGACGTCATATGAAGGCATCTAAAGTACAAAATAATTATCAAAATACCTATAATGGTAAAACATTTTGGACAATTCACAATTCCTACTTTGTGAAACTTATTTATATGAATGCTATGTGATTAAACCCATTAAACATTAATAGCAAAATTAATTAACAAAATAGAAAGTGACTGATTTGTTTTCTTTTCTAGAGATCTATTAGCAACAAATTGGATATGTTAAATTTTGAAAATTCTTTTAGGAGATTACCCTTTCTACCCAGTATGAGTCTAACCATCTAATGGGTCGACGCATGACTACAATTTATTTTCTGCGATTCCAACCGGAAATTTCTTCATAAAATAAGTTAAATAAGAGACACAGATAACTAAGTTTAAAAAATATGTTAAATAGTTTTAAATAAAGATTCCGGTGTGAAATGTTTTTATGACGGTTGAGTTAAATTTCAAAAGACATAGGAAGGCTAAATGAGTTAAGTTTGTGTTATAATTTCATATATGATATAAAATGATGTTTAAAGCAGAAATTCTGATTAATTAAACTTTGTTGAAATAATAAACTACCACATGATCATGCACTTGTGGCTGGGTATTTATTTCAAATGCTCAAAATACCGGGTGATCCAAGAGTCAGGAAAAATTAAAAATTTAATAATTCATAGAGGAATAAACAAAAACAGTTGAAGATAGCACCGAAAAAATGGAAAAGAAGCCGGATATTTTTTCATGACGTAAGCAAAAAAGAATGCTTGAATATATACAAATCCTTGTGAAAAAACAGAATGCTTGAAATGTCCATTATTGCCAACATTGAAAGATACTGGGTGACCAGAAATAAACGATCCAATTTAATAATTTAATAATCTATTAACAGTAATAAATATGAATACGAAATGAGTGGCATTTACATGTGGTAGCTCTTAAATTTCATGTACTGTAATTCTAAAAACAGTTCAAATTTTTTTTCAATAGATGTTGCCGCACTGTCTCAAACGTTAAGAATGCTCAATTAAATTTTAAAAATTCAATCCTCTTTTCGTGTTTCAATCACTAAATAGAATAAATAATAAACTTGAAAATTTTTATGCCGTTTACATGCTAGTTTGATCATTATTCTCGTCTGAGACGGTGCAGAGCCACCTATTGACGAAAATATGAACTGCTTTTAAAGAACACAGTATATGAAATTTAAGACAATCAGATATAAATGCCACTTTGCTCATTTTCATATTTATTATAGTTAATGAATAATTGGATTTTCAAACTAAGGCGTTTATATCTGGTCACCCTGTACCCACTCGCCAAAACGTGCCAGCTACACAGTACAAGAAATATTACTTAATGTTGTGAACTACGCTGTGTCTCATCTGACAGCTGTGCTGCTGAATGACGAACAGCACATTGTACAGTTGTAAGTTTACTTGTAACTTGTAAACGACTTGTCACCTGTAAACCACCTGTTATATTACAAAAAATCTATTCAATGTTTTTTCTTTCATCATAAAAAATCTCCCTTCTTTTCTATTCGTTTTGTGAAAACCACATCTATATATCTTTATTCGTTGTTCAATTAAATTTTTACAATTTGTTCCTGACTTTTTGATCATCCGCTAGAAAAATAACTGATTGCAAAAAATTTTAATGAAAATGCGACGCAATAAAAGTGGTGTATATTTAAGCAAAGAATAAAGACATATAATCACTCTATTATTCAATACTCTTGCATTATAGAAACTCTAAACACTCTTGTTTGTATTGAAAATACTTGAATTTAAGTTGAGTTTTAAAAATATGGCATTTTTCCATTCAGTCGATGAGTTGTTCCAGAATCATCTTTCAATCCCAATGCTCTTCAGCTGTATAAAAAATATAAATCCAGAAAGATGAATTAGAAGAATTAAATATAGTACTTCTAGAGACGACATACCCACCAATGTCTTGACTGATGAGAGTTTAGCTATTAGGTATTGTTAGGTTTCCTACGGATAAATCGATCTTCACACATGATTTCAAGTTAATGAATCAACTATTAATGATAATCTTGCTGCTAAGAAGGACAATATTTTTACTAATTTTGACATTAACGATAATTTAATAACGATTTCTAATACAATGTGTAGACAACTGTGATAACAACTAATGCTGCCTCGGCTGCTAGCTCAAGTATTCATATTGATCACCATGAAAGTGGTGATACAGATTCTTCAATAAGGTGTGATTTGTCTGTACAAACAAATTCAGCATTAGATAGAAATATAAGTGTTGAAGTTTTTTAATTTTTGCAAAGAATAAAAGCATAGTTTAAAAAAATAACGAGCAAAAACAGGTCAAATTCTATTCAAGAACAGTTTGAGTGCAACCAGTACAAGAAATGCAAATATCTCTTCCATCTCATGTTTTTAAAAGCTAAAACAAATTTCACCATCAATCCAGCTCTAGAGCGAATAGCAATAGGATCAAACTTTGTAAAACGCTTAACGATTGAAGTATATAGGGGAAAAAAAGAAAAATAGAGACAAAAATTTGAAAAGAAATTGCAATTAAAACTTAAACAGCAAAAACTATCAGTACGAAAACAGTATTAAGGAGGAACTAAAATTGAGCCGCTAAAAGGATCTGGAAGTAAAGATACAGCAGAAACAGTAGACATGAAGAAGTCTAAACCTCAAAATTAACCACATCCAGACCTTTCAGAAACCAAAGAGAAATTATTCAGGCAATCACGGAAGATGAAATGCAAAACTGAGTTACAGACAAACTGAAAAGCAAAATATTTTCTTAAAATATACAGTAATAATTATTGCTTTGTTAAAAACAACTTAATGACCATGACAGTTAGTTGCTCCTTGTTTTTTACGCAGTCAAAGTTAAAAGTGTTAAAAGTATAATTATTGAGGTACGAATGTTTTAACCCTTAAATGGCTGATTTTTCAAAAATCAGTGTAATAATGTTTTTCGACTTTCATTTTTTAAATAAATCATGGGAAAAATGCTTTAAAAAATCATATTTTGTTGTAAGTATGGTTTACGGTTAAAAAATAGTTTGTTACTGATCGGCAATACTGGTCTTTAATAGAAAAAATAATTTTCCTTGATAAAATTCTATAATATTAAACACACAAGAATTTTAGGAACTATAATAAGAATTAAATTTTACTTGCTCACTGCAAAACAAAATAAGGTATTTCGCAAGCTTCCAAACAAAACAAAAAGAACAAGTAGCAACAACTGAAAAAATAAATCTATCTTTATTCTTAAACAGCACAGGTGTTGCCATCTACATGTTGAAAATCGATTTAATAATGTTTTCAGAATGTATTTTATTGGCAATATTAGGCATTATAGCTTCAATATTATTCTAATAGTATTTTAGAAGCCTAAATTGGGTATGTTGCCGAAAAGCAACACCCGGCATTTAAGGGTTAATTATAATAATTTCAACAATATAGAACTCAAAGTTATTTTTACTATTTAAGTTATTATTAGATGAAGTTCTGAGTATTTTAGGTAGTTTAATATTATGTATTTACACTCTTAATTAATTACTTCAAAAATTGTTAGCAATTTAACGTTTATTTTCAGAAGAACTGACATTTATAAAATGCATCGTCAGATTTAGGAACTTTGGCGTCTCATTTAAGTTTTAAGTATTTAAAATGTGACAAAAATGACCTAAATGCGAAAATCATATATTGTTTCCTTAAATTACAGATAACGATTGAATTGGTACAACACAAGTTACTTTTGGATTATAAGCACAGTACGCAATATTTTTTCTGCTTGCAAATATATACATTTGTTTAATAAAATGCCAAATACACAAATGTGGCAAAATCAAGCGAAATTGCGCCTCATTTATGCACAATGACCTCATTGTAAAATACTCAAATAAAATAATAGTTCAAAGGGTACCGCGTTCCCTTAATATATATGAAAAAATACCATTTTATGATGCGTTAAAGGCATAATGTCCCCTTTGTTACAGACGCAGAAAACCTGACAATTTGTCAAAATTTTACCTAAAAGTTACAGTTGTAGTTCATTGAACTGGGTTCACGAGATGACACAAGAAATAAAATACAGACAAATCCAATCAGGTGAATCGAGATAAATCCGATCAGGAGGATCATAGAAAATCCGATCATTGGATTATCTTCTCTTTCTACAATCTGCCTACTTAGAAATGGCATGTTTAACCCTTTTTGGGAATAACCGTACTCAAATGTACCGGTCAAATTAAATTGGTTATTACTTTGTCTTAACATTTATTTTTGTTAATATGTGCATGTGGTAATACTATTATATGTCTATGTATTTACTGTTATGCTGTAGTATGACCTTGTAGTATGACTTTACTTATGTTCCAGCAGTTAGTAAGGAAACAAAAATTAAAGGTTTCTGATATCTCTTTACACCGTTTGTGATTCATTTATTTGAAACGTGTATTTAATTCTTTAAATTTTAAATAGGGGAATCGAACCAATTATTTATGGTAAAAATATGAAATCATCGGAAAGTCAATTTTGAGTCTGCTATCTTTGTTATGTCTTTATAATTCTGTTGTAATACAATATTTTAAAAAGTCCTTCCGGCCAGTGCCGGGAGGAAGAGGTAGCTTTCAAATTCCTTATTTTAAAAATGTCAACTTATATTATTCAAACACAAGAAGCTCAATTTAGTGGAAACCGAATATAGAAGATTCAATACTAATTTTTATCAATACTAAATCATTATGAATCAGAATTTCGCGAAATTAGTCAGCTTTATCCAAGCTGCTTTTATTTAAATTAACTTATATTTGGCTGAGATGTTGATGTATACTATCCACATGCCTTCTTACATGGAAATAGGCGAATACGTGTGTTATCGCGTGACAAATACAAGATCGTTTCAAAATGTTAGCCATACTAGAAATTCAAAGTGCTATAATCCAACCATTTTTTAAGATGTAAACAAAAGAACAAATTTTCAGAAACAAAATCTGCTCCGGAATCTTTGTATCAACGCCAAACACATAAAAAAATCTATTTCATTTTCCAATTTTTTAATACCTCTTTTAAATTTTAAATTTAACTTTTTTTAAATGGCAACCCTTTTGAAACAAGATGGCGAATGAAGCTGGCCAACGAATTTGGTCGAGAGATTGGTATGTATTATGTACAGACCAAGTAACATCCAAATTGGTTCATAAATACGATTGTTATCGCGTGACAGAAATCAGGTCGTTTTAAAATGTCAGCCAGAATAGAAATTCAAAATGCTATAATTCAGCCATTTTTTTAGATATGGACGAAACAAAAACTGTTCCGGAATCTTTGTATTAAGGTCAAACACATACGAAAAAAATCTTTTTCATTTTCTAATTTTTTGGTATCTCATTTTAAATTTTAATTTTTTTAAATTTCCTTAAATGGCCGCCATTTTGAAACAAGATGGCGAATGAAGCTGGCCAACGAACTCGGTCGAGATATTTGTATATACTATGTACACACCAAGGTACATCCAAATCGATTCATAAATACGCCTGTTATCACGTGACAAATATCAGGACGTTTCAAAATATCAGCCACGCTAGAAATTCAAAATGCTATAACTCAGCCATTTTTTAAGATATAGACGAAACAAAAACTGCTCCCGAATCTTTATATCAAGGTCAAATACATAAGAAGAAAATATTTTTTCAATTTTCAATTTTTTGGTACCACATTTCAAATTTAAATTTTTCTTAAAAATTTAAATGGCTGCCATTTTTAAACAAGACAGCGGATGAAGCTGGCCAACGAACTTGGTCGAGACATTGGTATGTACTATGTACAAACGAAGTTACATCCAAATCGGTTCATAAATACGCCTTTTATCGCGTGACAAAATTCAGGACGTTTCAAAATGTCAGCCACGCTAGAAATTGAAAATGCTATAACTCAGCCATTTTTTAAGATATAGACGAAACAAAAACTGCTCCGGAATCTTTGTATAAAGGTCAAATACATAATAAAAAAATATTTTTCCATTTTCAATTCTTTGGTACCACATTTCAAATTTAAAATTTTTTTAAAAATTTTAAATGGCCGCCATTTTGAAACAAAATGGCGGATGTAGCTGGCCAACGAACTCGGTCGAGACATTGGTATGTACTATGTACATACCGAATTACATCCAAATCGGTTCATTAATTCGAGAGTTACAGTATGACAAAGGTCAGATATATATATATATATATATATATATATATATATATATATATCAACTTTTGAACGGAGGGTGGTTTCGGGGTCTGGGGGTCATGATCGATGAAAATATACCAAAATTTTTTTAAATCGCTTTCCTCCGAACGGCTGCAATAGGTAGCTTTTTGTAATGAAAGCTACCTAAAACGTTTTGAAAAATTCTTCCTTAGATTAGGTTTCATATTTTAAAGCATTTCTGAAAAAGAAAATCTTTTTTGCAGCCTATAATTCCCGGAAATGTTTAGGAGTAGTTTTCACATTATATTATAATTATTTTTTCACCTATGCATCAACACAAAATGTTTTTTTCGCATGCTATCAATTTTGAAGTAAAGCCTTTCAGCTGCGTAATATATGTTTTACACGATAGTGTAACGCTCAGCTTACTCTGTTAATTTCGCCCATTTGTCTGTTGATTATGTTTATTGAACATGATAATGTGTACTTTAGAATTGATAGCATCCGAAAAATTGATACTTCATGTTCATACCGGTTGAGATTAAAATAGTTTTAAAACTAAAATGTTTCCAAAAATTACGAAACTTTGAAACCAAAAGAAACTTTGGCTTCAGAAGTTCTTATTTAAATATCGTATATCTATTGGTTTCTGAGGCTTCTGAAGAAAAAAAGAACGTTTTCCAGAATGGTAGGTAACTCGGAAAAAATTATGCTGTTTATTTAGCACATTTGCCTGTTGGACATGGTGATGTATAAATGAGAATTGATAGCATCTGAAAAATTGATATTTCGTATTCATATCGTTTAAGGTATCTAATTAATATAGTGTAAAAAATAAACGGAAACAATTTTGTATAAATCGTCATAAAAATATAAAAACACACAGGACGCGTTTCGAGCTGGGAATTTTGACAGTTCATCATTAGCCGAAGTAAACACGTGTCCAAAATAGGACAAGGTCACAATAGAAATGTAGTTCATTTGTGACTTTTTTTTATTTGTGTTGACACATGTTTACTTCGGCTGATGACGGGCTGTTAAAATTTCCAGCTCGAAATGCGTCCTGTATGTTTTTATATTTTTATGGTGATTTATACGAAATTTTATTATTTAATTGTCGTGTTTATCGCCAGTTTTTCGGTGTTGTTTCTTCTACTAATCGGAAAGGTTTTTGAAAATTACTAGCAGCAAAAGAAACTTCTGTTTAAAAAAGTGTTGTTTAAATCTCGTAAATCTATTGATTTCCGAATAGCCTTCCGAAGATAAAGGAGCGCTTTTCGAAATGGTATGTAATTTGGAAAAGGTTATATTATCTTTTCTCAAATATTTTTCCTAGATCAAGAAATATTTTTTATCAGTCAGTAACAAAGAAGAATGTTTCTGAACAACTACCGTATATTTCCATGTATAAGCTGAGAAGTTTGGGCATTTTTTGGCTCCAAAGGAGTGGGGGGAGGGGGGGCGGCTTATACACGAATCTAAAAAAATAATTCAAAAATTTATATTCTGAAACAAAAAAGATTGTAAATATAAAAAACGTAAAAAATACTTAAAAATTTCTACAAATAATTTAATATTCTATTCTTTTACAAGAAAAATAGTCACCAATGATCATTCACTATAAAAGTCATTATCAGGATTTTCAAGCAACTCCTTAAAATCGCTTTCTTTCATTGGTATATACGGATGAATATCCCCAGTGTCTAATTCATCATCATTATCGCCATCTTTTTCAAAAATGGCAGAATCCTCAGTTCCATCCATCCCATTACTGATGCAATCTTTTTTGGAAGATCGGACTATCATTTCTTGTGGTAATTCAACCCAAGCTTCTTTCTCCCATACAGAGTTTAACTTTTTTTAAATTACCGCCATATGTCTCAACTGCATCCTCTGACGACATCTATTCAGTCCATTTCGAACGGAGCCTGACTTTAAAAGGCTTATTTAGACAAACGTCTAGTGGTTGTAGAATAGAAGTAAGGCCATCGGGGATCATAGCTACCGAAGATCCCATCTCGCAGGAAAAATGTTTTACTTTTCCTGTGTGGTGCGCCTTAAACACATACCAAACAAGCAGAGACGGCTTCTTAAAAACCGCTCCTTTTCTTTTACCTCATACACTTTAAATACAATCTGCAATTCCATTTTCATCCATCCAACCTTTCGAATGGCCACAGACGATAATACTATATGGGAAATGTATTCCGTTAGTCAGTTTCTTCCGATTAAAAATTATCATGGGAGATAAACGTGCTCCGTCTATAATGCAGCTTAAAACAACTGTGAAGCCCGTTTTCTCATGACCAGTTGTTCTAATTAAAACTCTCTTTACACCTTTCTTCTCCACTGAGCGATTTGAGTGCATTTTCTTTCTATTAGCTACGTACAAAAAAGTGCTAATTTTTCGTTTGCTAAATTTTTCATCACCTTGTTTTAACATTGACTTGTATAAGACTTTCCGATTTTGAACGGTTTTTCACTTAAAAGTCGTATACTCGGCTTATATACGGATCGGCTTATATCGGACCCAAGTCCTCTAAAATTTAGGGCACTTTAAATCTGTATATCGTCGCCTCAGAGAAACAGTAAGACATCTAAAAAAATCGAAAATGAGTTTTGGGATTTATTGGTATGAGAAACTATTTCTGCATCTAGTGCAATGCTAGGACATTTTTTACGTCGTCACATATATTTTCTATAAAGCATAACTTGGTGGCGTTCCAAGAATCATCTTCGTTCAGCGCAACACTAGGTTAAATCAGATATCTTATTGTGTGTCCCACTGTTGCTCTAACATATCACGCTATACTGCCTGCTCACTTTCACTTATCTATAGTCTGAACTTGATTACTCTGTGTCTGTGTTCGGTATGATTTAAAAGTTGGTGCAAATATTCTATTACAAGTGTTGCTTGTCTTTATAGATGGTCGTTATTTCATAGAAATATGAGTGAAACAAATGCGAAACGAGGGAAGCCATTAACAAGAGGTGAATATTTAGTTCAATTGGAAAATAAAAATCCTGCGTCCAGTTCAAAATACAAAGGAAAGAGGCAAGTTTTTATGTTACTCTAGTCTACCAATCCAAAACACACGAGGCCATTTTTCTGTCACACTTAAAGGGACCAATTTGTCAAAATTTTATTTTATTTATTTATAGAAAAATTTTAATGCATTTTTTTCTGCAATGTATGTTTCGATAAAGATTACTTACTATATAAACGATTTTTTAAATTATGAAATACAGTTTAAAAAAAATTTAAATTTAAAATTTTGTACTTATTTAATTTTTGATGTTACTCATCAACCACTTGTCCGATTTAATTACTTTGTTCGCTATTGTGTGCAAAAAAGGTTTCTTATTATTTTGCCTTCGAGATTTATAAAAATGTCATTCTCAAAATTTATATTTAAAAATGAAAAAAGAGGAATTTTAAGAGTGATTTTTACTTCGATGAGTATATTTTAAAAAATCCTTCAGGCCAGTGCCGGGAGGAAGAGGTAGCTTTCATATTCCTTATTTTTAAAAAGCTAGTTTATATTATTCAAACACACGAAGCTCAATTTAGTGGAAACCGATTATAGAAGATTCAATACTAATTTTTTCAAGAATAAATCATTATGAATGAGAATTTCGCGAAATTAGTCAGCTTTATCCAAGCTGATTTTATTTAAAGTAACTTATAGTTGGTTTACAAATTCGGCGATATCTTGAAGTGCCTGCCCTTTTAAGACAACGTGGTGGATGAGGCTAACCAGTGAACTTGGTCGAGACATTAGTAATTCCTGTGCACATGCTCACTCACATAGGAATCATTGATATATAAAAGTGCTGTCGCAGGCAAAAAATCAGATTTTTCAAAATGTCACCCACATAAACAAATTCAAACTGCTATATCTGAGCCATTTTTTAAGATAAAGACAAAACAAAAAAATGCTCCGTAATCCTTATATCAAGGTTAAATACCCAAGAAAGAAACCTTTTCAATTTCAAATTTTTTGCACCTCACTTTAAATATAAATTTTTAATTTAATGGCCGCCATTTTGAAACAAGATGACGGATGAAGCTGGCCAGTGAACTTGGTCGAGACATTGCTATATATTATTCACATGCCTTCTTACAACCATATAGGTTAATAAATACATGTGTTATCGCGTGACAAATATCAGATCGTTTCAAAATGTCAGCCATGCTAGAAATTCAAAGTGCTATAACTCTACCATTTTTTAAGCTATAGATGAAACAAAAACTGCCCCGGAATCTTTGTATCAAGGTCAAACACATAAAATAAAACCTTTTTCATTTTCCAGTTTTTTGATACCTCACTTTAAATTTTAAATTAAAAAAGATTTTTAAATGTTTCCTTTTGAAACAAGATGGCGAATGAAGCTTGCCTACGAACTCGGTCGAGACATTGGTATGTACTATGTACACACCAAGTTACATCCAAATCGGTTCATAAATACGCCTGTTATCGCGTGACAAAAATCAGGTCGTTTCAAAATGTCAGCCACAATAGAAATTCAAAATACTATAACTCAATCATTTGTTTAGATATAGACGAAACAAAAACTGTTCCGGAATCTTTGTATCAAGGTCAAACACAAAAGAAAAAAATCTTTTTCATTTTCCAATTTTTTGATACCTCATTTTAAATTTAAAATTTTTAAAAATGTTTTAAATGGCCGCCATTTTGAAACAGGATGGCGAATGGAGCTGGCCAACGAACTCGGTCGAGACATTGGTATGTACTATGTACACACCAAGTTACATCCAAATCGGTTCATAAATACGCCTGTTATCGCGTGACAAAAATCAGGTCGTTTCAAAATGTCAGCCACAATAGAAATTCAAAATACTATAACTCAATCATTTGTTTAGATATAGACGAAACAAAAACTGTTCCGGAATCTTTGTATCAAGGTCAAACACAAAAGAAAAAAATCTTTTTCTTTTTCCAATTTTTTGATACCTCATTTTAAATTTAAAATTTTTAAAAATGTTTTAAATGGCCGCCATTTTGAAACAGGATGGCGAATGGAGCTGGCCAACGAACTCGGTCGAGACATTGGTATGTACTTTGTACACACCAAGGTGCATCCATATCGGTTCATGAATACGCCTGTTATCGCGTGACAAAATTTAGGACGTTTCAAAATGTCAGCCACGCTAGAAATTCAAAGTGCTATAACTCAGCCATTTTTTAAGATATAGACGGAACAAAAACTGCTCCGGAATCTTTGTATCAAGGTCAAACACGTAAAAATAAAGTATTTTTCAATATTCAATTTTTGGTGCCACATTTCAAATTTTAAATTTTTTTAAATATTTAAATTGCCGCCATTTTGAAACAAGATGGTGGATGAAGCTGGCCAACGAACTCGGTCGAGACATTGGTATGTAATATGTACACACAGAGTTTCATCCAAATCGGTTCATGAATACGCCTGTTATCGCGTGACAAAAATCAGGACGTTTCAAAATGTCAGCCACGCTAGAAATTCAAAATGCTATAATTCAGCCATTTTTTAAGATATAGACGAAACAAAAACTGCTCCGGAATCTTTGTATCAAGTTCAAACACATAAGAAAAAAATATTTTTCAATTTTCAATTTTTTGGTACCACATTTCAAATTAAAATTTTTTTTTTAATTTTTAAATGGCCGACATTTTGAAACAAGATGGCGGATGAAGATGGCCAACAAACTCGGTCGAGACATTGGTAGGTACTATGTACACACCGAGTTTCATCCAAATTGGTTCATAAATACGAGAGTTACAGTGTGACAAAGATCATATATATATATATATATATATATATGGATATATATATATGTATATATATATATATATATATATATATATATATATATATATATATATATATATATCCATATATATATATATATATATATGTATATATATATATATATATATATACATATATATATATATATGGATATATATATATATATATATATATATACATATATATATATATATGGATATATATATATATATATATATATATATATATATATATACATATATATACATATATATATATATATATATATATATATATATCAACTTTTGAACGGAGGTTGGTTTCGGGGTCTGGGGGTCATGATCGATGAAAATATACCAAAATTTTTTGAAATCGCTTTCCTCCGAACGGCTGCAATAGGTAGCTTTTTGTAATGAAAGCTACCTAAAAATTCACACGAATTGAAAAATCCTGAAAACAGTTTATTAAAAACATAACATAAAAACTCTGTACAAAATTTCATATATGGATCTCGGAAGAAAGTTTAAATATATCATTTAAAAAATGAGAAATAATGAGAAAATCCAATTTCAGATAAATGTAAATAAGTTTCATTTAAAGACAGGGCAGAACTGTTAAAACAACAGAAAAAATTGTAATATTAGCTGATGTAATTATCATATAAATACGCGGTTCGCTTTGTTTCATTGAAGTAGCTTTGTCGTATTTTATTATACAAAAAGATGTATATATTTGAGAATTTTGATAAGTCCACAGAGACACACTCATTGAGAATTTTGTAGTACTTTCACTAAATATTTACTAAATTATTCCTATGGCGCAGATTGTTGGCCCATCGTTGGGATTATGTGGAAAACGGTAAGAATGGCTGAGATGGGGGAATTATAGAAAAATTGTATGAACCGAGGTCCTTGTAATTTGGAGCACATTTGAGCAGGTTTTGGAGCAACTAACGGTTGAACCACTGTCTGACCTTGTTGATAAATAGTTTTTTGGCCAATGGGACGGCAAGGCGAACGTTTCTTACTGTGGAACAACAATTAGCCAACGTTGTCCCAACAATTTTGTGCTAACTGTGAAAGCAACGTTTGGGTAGACAGTTGTCATAAAAAAACCCCCACAGAAACCCCGGTAGATACCTTGGTAGAAATCTGTTTCGCCAGTGGCTCGCGATGCGCTATTTTCAAAATCAAGTGTCCATCCCATTTTAAAGCGCCTTTGCTGGAAAAGTTACTTTCTGAGATTATTCCAAGCACTCAATCAAGTTGAGCTGGACCGTAGAATGCAGATATGTGTACATCTTTCTGAAACACTTGTATAGGAATATTGGTTATAAAATATATTATAAAACAAAATATGTAATTCGCGACTCAATGTTAAAATTGTTGAAAATATAAAAACTTTGTCTAATTTCATCAAGAGAAAGTCTTACTTAAAAAATTTAGTCTTACATAAAAGTCTTTTCTTTAATAAAATGAAATATCTATTATAAATAAAACCTTTTAACTTTTCATTTTAGTTTTATGTATCGATATTACAAATGTGCTATTGATTGAGGTTATTTCTTTTGTACAAAAATGCAAGCGGTGCATGAGGATTTATCTGAGAAATATACATGAATAATTAATGTTTGAAAATGTTCTTTCCTTAACCCATGTTCTATGCTGTTAAATGGAGATTTCTTTTGAATTATAATTCAATTTCAGACGCGTCCTTTAACATTTTCTTTTGAATACAGCTTTCCTTTTAAATTTTTAAACCTTTTGTGATATTTTAAGGAACTTCAAAGAAACTGAGTTAACCACAAGAGAAGAGTTAAAAAATATTTTTAAAGCACAAGAAAATGTAAACTTTTGCAATCTGATGTTTTAGAAAGACTCTCTTTCATTACAAAACGAATTATAATGTGATTTAAGGTTAAATGTATTTAAGAATGAACAGTTCATACAGGTCTTTTCTTATTCATATGTTTATCATTTTTATATCTGCTTTGAGATAAATGAAGAATATATCTTTGGCCAGAATTGTGCTAAAGATATTGAATATTCAAAGTAATACATAAATTTAAGTATTATATAAGTTTCTGGGGCAATATGTTTTAATTTTTAAAATTATACTAAATTGCACCTGTAAATAGGGTCAGTGTTCCAATAGTAGGCTACAATGAGATAAATTGATTTTTTAATAGTATTAATTTTTTTTCCAAATGAAATATTATAATTTAGTAATGCTCAGAAACCTTTCACCAATCATTATCCATTAGCAAAGGATTGTGGGTACTTTATTTGCATTAGTAAACACAAGGTTAGCAAAATCCTTAGACTTTCCAAGTAGTCTAACACTAATATTAATGATGAAAAAAATTCTGTATAATTTTTTAAACAGGGAATTTGTAACCGCTTCGTTTATTCATAGAATAAGCAATATATTTCTGCAGCTAAATAAGACGAAAAAAACTCTTAAAAATATTTGTAGGAGAACTGCGCGAACCCTGTAATCAGCCATTTTTTATACACTCGTGTTCAAAATTAATAAAATTTTTAGATTTGGTCGATTATCTCCAGAAAAACGGAACAGATTTTAATGAAATTAGGTATGTAAACAGGTGGATATAATGCAACAAAAATAAATATTTATCAGCGCATGATCGTGCGTAAGAATCATTAGCGTCTGAAAGTATAAAACAGAACTTTCAATATTGAACCAAGAAATGGGTTAATAGGAGGTATGCTACCCTCTTACAGTTATTCAGCTCTGACAGCGTTAACTAATACAGGAAATGAGGCAGTTTATGGTTCCCTGTTGCAATTAGTCACATTCCTCCAGCAACGTTTTTTCTAGGCCCTAGATGGTTCTGGAAGTTGAAAGCAAATTCCAATTTTCATCCCCAGAGCATCCCAGACATGCTCTATATTGTTTAGGTCTCGAAATTTGGCTGGCCAATCCATCGAGCGAATAACCTTTCCAGAAATTAGTCGACCAGGTGAGCTTTAGCTGGGCGCGCATTGTAGTCCATTAAAATGAAATCAGGTCAACTGCATCTCTGAAAAGGCGAACATTTGGTACCAAGATATCATCCACACACCAGTCATAGAGACTTTGCCAAACACAGGGAGGGGTGTGCGCCTATCCAACGTGATGCATGCCCATACTATCAAGCCTCCGCTGCACTAGTGGTCTTTTTGTCGAAGGCAGGTAGAGGATCCCTGGTTTTCTCCAGGTAAAAGTACGTCAAGAATTTGTATTAAGGCCAATGTCAGACGAACGTCTTTTTGTACGCTTTTTTCGCTTTATGAGTCTCCCTGCACCTTCGCTAGCATGCGTAGGGAGGCTCATAAAGCGAAAAAAGCGCTCAAAAAGACGTTCGTTTGACATTAGCCTTAGGCTGAACAGAGACTCAGCAGTGAATAGGACGGTCCCCCATTAATCTCTCATCCAACGTCGATGGCCACTGCACCATGCTAAGTGTACAGAAGTGAGCGGGACGCAAGAAGCAGGTCTTATTGCGAGCAGCCCTCTGTTACGTAGCCTTCTGCAAACAGTTATCCTTGAAATTCGACTGCCAGTGACCACATAAAGGTCACGAGAGAGCTGAGAAGCTGTTGCATTCTTGTTACCCATCGCTGTAATGAATAAAGAGCAATCTTCGTTAGTCGACGTAGCTCTTGGACGACCTTCTCCAGGCTTTCACTTTATGGATCCAGTGTCCTTAAACTGTTTCCATAAGTTGTACACGACGCTGGGCGTCACATTGAAGTCTCTAAAACTCTGCACTTAAGACAGCCCTGTTTCCATTCTCCCAGCGATTTGCCACATCATTCCATGATCGAAACGTCTCTGTTTACTCATTTTTACTTTTTTTTTTTTTTTTTTTTCAATTTCATTGAATATTGCAAAAAATACTAAGATATTCAGCGAGGTGTGCGAGC
The DNA here is from genome assembly GCA_963932465.1 of Maratus speciosus. NCBI lineage: Eukaryota > Metazoa > Arthropoda > Arachnida > Araneae > Salticidae > Maratus > Maratus speciosus. The sequence goes on along the minus strand of OZ010787.1, from coordinate 507,823,644 downwards.
GATCAAAACGGGAAAATTGTCACACCCGCTTATAAAGCCTATTCTTCTACTCACTTTGCCCATACACCCATGTACGCTTACGCATTCGACACTAAAGAGTTTCATCTTTGTCTCGAAGCATTAGTTTTACCTTTCATTCAGTACTTTCCAAGAAATTCGAAAAAATATGCAAATTCTCTTAATTTTGAACATGAGTGTAGTTATAGTGGTCGACTAATAAAACATTAAGTTACTGATTAATGCTGCTTTTACTCTATATCAGTGGTTCCCAACGTGGAGCGTACGCCCCACAGGGGGGCAATATGTCTCTTCAGGGGGTGCCATTTCAGATTTCTTATTAACAAATTTTCTGTCATTTTTTTCTAATAAAAGTAGTGTCTTAATCTAAAAATAGAAATAACATATGAAAAAAATTAAAAATATCTGAATAGAAATTAATTCTCGAAACAATCCTATATAAAAGTTCAAAAATACACTGACACCGGAATAATTATGTGAATTTTTTTTATAATTTGACACCTTTTATATATTAAGAAATTATTTTAATTTTTTATGGTTTTAATATTATTTTAGTAAATTACACCTTTAATCTTTTTACTATTTATTTTTTAAAAAAAAACTTGTACATCTATTCATAGTGTAATATGCCCCATGAGGGAAATTTTACATATGAAATTTTGTGGGGTATATCTAAAATTGACTATTTGGACATGTTTAATCTAAAAAAATGTTTTGAATGATCTAAATGAGGTACTACATTTATGAAATTAATAAAAACCCTTGCGTATTACGGAAAGAAAGTGTTGAAAGTAAACTTTTCATGGTTCTTCTGCAGACCACATACGGAATATGACATTCATGACATATGCATTTTAAAATTTAAAATGGGACAAAACATGGAGGCCAAATAATAATAATTTGGAAACAAACCGTCTATCATAGAAGTATGTTATGAGAGGAAAGAAAAATAGTAACTTAAGATGCATAAAAGCGCGAATCCGGAAATGTTACTTGTAAATTATGTTATCCATACAGTCTCGGCAATAAACAAATATCAATTATTCTTAATGTAGTACTAAAGTCCATTATAAAATGTATCAATTCTATCAGATGTAATACAAAATATGAGAGAGATTTCAAGAAATTTTACGAAAATAAAAATGTAGACTATTTATCACTTTTAAATTTGAGGTATGCTTCCAAAAAACAAAAAAAAAACTTTTGTAGATGTAAATGTGAAGATCCATGGCACCACTGCATTCATGGAGTTAAAAGCATACTTGTAATTAAAAGAAATATGAATTTGATAAATTAAAGAATGTGAAATCACTCATCAGAGTTAATGCTATTTTCGGATCCATACGGGAAAGTGGAAGCTTATTTTTTATGTGACAAAATTTATATGATATAGAAGGGAGGGGGGGGGGGGCATGATTTTAGAGATGCTTAGGTCGGGCGCGGCCAAAAAAGGTTGGGAACCACTGCTCTATATAGAAGTTGTAATGACCAGGATTGCCAGTACAAGTTCTGTATTTTTACGGAATTTGTTGTTTAGTGAAAATGACAATCGTTAAAACTTTAGTACTGTTATATGTCAACTAAGGAAGTGTCGTACACAGTGCGATAATGTACACATTGAAATGGGGATGCTTTTAAAACATTGTGTTTGTGCCACTAGAATTTACACTGTTTGGTGAAGTTTTGTGTTAGAGATATTTCACTTACCAAATTTAAAAGGATGAATGTTGTTTTGTTTAAAAGTTATGAAAATAAAGTAAACTTTTGGACTTGTAAGTTACTCATGTAACTGTATTACAGACTTTCAGTCTGTTACTATAACAGGCCTTATTTATCTCCAGTCTTATATTAAGTGATACTTCCGTTCGAATATTGTACATATACATAACTATTTTTCCACTGAAGTCTCCTCATCAGTCGAAGTTCAAATTACACAATCCAATGTTAAACCTATGAATTTGGAGTATATCCGTATTTTTACAAACTTAGCCTTTGAAAACAACAACAACAACAAAAAAATAACTTAGTTTTTTGTATACTCTTCTTGAAGAATGTTTCTTTACCTTTAATTTGAAAAAAAATTCTAACGCCTATATTTAAGTATAAATTTTAATTAACTTTTCAATTAATTTTAAACAGCGGAATTACGCTCGAAATTACTGATTATTAACTATGAGTGGAAATTTTCACTTTGCTAACTAAGCGTAAACCAACAGAGTGAGAAATGTATAACCCGGTAATCGAACCCAGAACCCTAGAATAGCGCTCCAATGCTCTACCATTAAGCACAAGATGGAATAAATTTCATGAGCACACAACCATGCGGCAAACATGAGACGAAATAAAGTCAAACATAGGTACATACACTTCTGAAAATTAACTGAAAAATTAATTAAAAATTATACTTATATGTTCACCTGTGCTGGGCTTTATTTCGTCTTATGTTTGCCACATGGTTGTGTGCCACATCTTGTGCTGCAGCATACCGACATTTAAGAGTGAGTGATTACAAGCTGGGTATCGTCCTCATAGCTCAACTGTAAAACATTAGAGCGCTATTCTAGACATCGTGTTCGATTATCGGCTTAGACATTTTTCACTCTGTTGGTTTACGCTTAGTTAGCAAAGTGAAAATTTTCGTGTATTTAATATTTACATACATTTCTTTTTATATTTAAGTGTTAAGATCTAAATAAAAATTATTTATTTATAAATACGATTTTAAAATGATACGATAAAATGAACTATATATTTTAGAACTATTGTGTCAAATAAAAGAGAAGGAACATCCTACAAGAATAGTATTTTAAAAGAAATGAAAATCATGTGTCAAGCATAGATTACGTAACACTTTCCAACATTTCTAGAATACTTTAACAAAACGTTGCCGTTTAATAATCTAAAGGAAATACCCAATTAAATATTTTAGGAAACGCGTAACAAATTTGAAAACCACATTTCAGAAATAACCGCGCATAACCGGAAAGGTATTCCAATTCTTTTGTTAAGCCATGTAAATGTTCTACATATTTGTATATATTATATTTAGTATACTAAATTTTAGTTTAGTTAGAAAACGCATAATACAGTTGAAAATTCAACTTCAGCAATTTCAGCATGCATATTAAAATTTAATTTACGCAAAAATACGCTTGAAAGTACTGAAATCACCCTTGGCGGCCATGAATCTAGTTTCTTATATGTCCCTATATATGCTTTTATTTACATTCTACAAACATTTTTAGTACACGAAATATAGTTAAATTTGAAAATGTATAATAAAAATTAAAAAAAAAACGCTTTTGAGCAATTCGTGCTCCTTCTCAGCAGTGCTGACTAACTTTATCGTGTAGTTAAAGGGAATATCCCGGTATATGTTCTTTAGAATTTATACACATCACGTAGTACGCAAAAATGTAGTTAAACTTTAAAACACCATATTTGAAAACGCACTTCCAGCAGTCATTCCTAAGAGACAATACTACTGATGCAGTTCTGCATCTGAAATTTTTATGTGTTCTGTAAATGAACGATAAATGATATGCACATCATATTCTATAGCAAGAATGTTGTGGTAAACCTCAGTAATGTATGACAATTCCATCATTTTCAAATAGTGCATTACGCTGTAACCTGTTTTTCCCCGTAAACCGTTATGTAACTGAATTTTTTGTGTAACCCTGTAAATGAAAAATAAATGCTTTGCACTTTATATTCTACAGAAAGCATGTTTTAATGCACCTGAGAAATCTATATAAATTTCATTACTTTTATAATATTGTAACATCATTAAAGTACACCACAAACGATTTCCCCCATAGACCATAATAGAACGGAATCCTTTTGAATGCATCTGTAAATGAACTATAACTGATGCACGTAAAACACTCTTTAGTAACCATCTTGTGATGCACCTGAATAAAGTATATCAATTTCATTACGTTTGAAAGAGTTAATTATTTCTAACACCATTCAAATACACCGCAAATCATTTTGCCACATAGACCATAATGTAACGGAATATTTTTAAGTGTCCTGTAAATGAACTATATAAATGCTAAACTCTTTATTTTTAAGACAGAAAATGCCATAGTAAACTTAATTAACCTATATCAATTACACAGCAATAGGAGAATATTTATGAGAGTTATGGCACGGGCAGAAATACAAGCAAGTTGAATTCAAAACAGTTTCCAACTACGTTGGAAAATGTTAAAAAGAACAGAACAAATATATTATTCATTTAGGAGAAGTTTGAAAAATAAGGATACTTGTTGCAATTCCATAGGTTTAACATTTCAGAGGTGCTTTGCTGTCTGATAGATAAGAAGCCGTAATACCAAGTGTTTAACTCGAGCAAAGCAGAAGGACAAATTACGTAACCATTCTTTTTCTACATATCGACGTGGTACACAGTATGGCATAGAACAGTGCTTTTCTTTCTGCAGATATTTCTATTACACCTTTGATTCGTATCGTTTTTTTTCCTGTTTTATTAAGTATCTCAAATTAGCAATAAAATCTATTCACAGGTGAATATTTAATGAAAATTAATGTTCTTACTTTTCTTATAATATCGGTACGATGGATTAAGAAAAGGATGTAAAAAATCATGCCGGCCCGGCCTACAGGCAGAGGTAGATTTCAAAGTTAAGTATACTAATTCCAACAATAAAAACTAAATCATTATTAGATATAAATCCACTTTAACAGTTTTGTCTGTCTGCTTTTGACGAGTGTTTATTTCCTTTTTACATAATATCTGGTTTTATCAGAATCATCTTAAGGCGGTATTAAAAAAAAATACTTTTCCGTGCTCAACAACTCGAAATTTTCTGTCACATTTTGAGATTCATTTTTAATAAAAAAAAAAAATATATATATATATTTGGTTTGGTTAAGTTAATTTTGTGCTTCAATTAAAGTTTACAGTTTGTGGTAATGCTTGAAATAACTATTGGAATTTTTTAACTATATATATATATATATATATATATATATATGAAACATACTCACGTGATTTTTTAAAAGATTTATAAGCGACCTGTGTTTTTATTTTTCTTTCAATTAATTAAAACTTGATTAGTAAACAATGATTTTCTCAGTAGGGCAATATTTTTCGTTTCTAACACAATCGCTTCGGGAAATTCCGTTCAAAATGCCCACTTTGACATCATTTTTTGAAATATATTCTGCCTCTATCAAAAAATCGATCACTACTGTACATTATATAGTTTCTGAATAAGAGAATCTAGCAATTGGATGCGTTTGAGAGCAAAAAGGAATTTAAAAATGAGTAAGAAAATAGACAGTTTGGATTTGAATGCACCCTTAATAAGATGGTTTTTTTTCTTCAACCGCTATGTATTTTTAATTTGTTTTTGCTGTAAGAATTCCCCCTATCAAAAACTTGTCTATATAAATGTTGAAGACAATATTAAGAAGATATATGATAAATTCATGGAGATTTTATATCTTGTGAATTGACGGAGTTATGAAAATTTTTCTTCTTAAACCCCCCTTTTTGTTTTCGTTTTTACTTTTTTTGCGGTACGAATTGGTCCTATCAAAAACTTGTGAATATAAAAGTTGTAGATAATATTAAGGAGATGTATAATAAAATTAATTGGATTTGATATCTTGAGAATTGACGAAGTAAGGAATTTTTTTCTCCCCAAAACCCTATTTTCTGCGCCCCTTGAGCCTATTTTAAATTTTATCAAAAATCTGTGATGCATGAGTTTTTGGCGCTATTTTTAGAAGTAATAAAAACTTTAAACTGATTTGATATGTACAAAAATTAAGAAGTTATGGGGGTTTATTGGTTTTCATAAAACCCCTCCCTATTTCCATCCCCTTTGTCCGCTTTTGCCCATTAACGAACTTGACCGAGATTTTATGTCCCTTGATTTTATGTATCAATTTGGAAGAGATTTGTGCAGAATTGCGGAAGTTGTCGTGTCCAGAAGAAAGTGATAACACAATTGCTTCGGGGAATTCCGTTCAAAATGCCCACTTTGAGTTCATTTTTTGAAATATATTCTGCCTCTATCAAAAAATCGATCATTGCGGTACATTATATAGTTTCTGAATAAGCGAATCTACCAATTAAATGTGTTTGAGAGCAAAAATGAATTTAAAAATGAGTCAGAAAATAAGCAGTTTGGATTTGAGTGCATCCTTAATGCAATGATTTTTCCAACACAATCCGCTTCGGGAAATTCGGTTCAAAGTGCCCACTTTAACAGCATTTTTAAAAATATATTCTGCCTCTATCAAATAATCGACCATTACGGTACATTATATAGTTTCTGAGTAAGAAAACTTACCAATTGGAAGCCTTTGAGAGCAAAAATGAATTGTAAAATGAGTCAGAAAATAAGCAGTTTGGATTTGAATACACCCTTACTTAGATGATTTTTTTCTTCAACCGCTATGTATTTTTAATTTGTTTTTGCTGTAAGAATTGGTCCTATCCAAAACTTGTCTATATAGATGTTGTAGACAATATTAAGAAGATATATGATAAATTCATTGGGATTTTATATCTTTTGAATAGACGGAGTTATAGATTTTTTACTTTTTCAAACACTCTTTTCGTTTTCGTTTTTAATTTGTTTTGCAATACGAATTGGTCCTATCAAAAACTTGTGAATATAAAAGTTGTAGATAATATTAAGGAGATTTATAATAAAATTAATTGGAATTGATATCTTGAGAATTGACGAAGTTATGAATTTTTTTCTCCCAAAAACCCTATTTTTTGCGCCCCTTGAGCCCATTTTTAACTTTATCAAAAATCTGTGATACATAAAATTTTGGTCCTATTTTTAGAAGTAATAAAAACTTTAAACTGATTTGATATGTACAAAAATTAAGAAGTTATGGGGGATTTTCGGTTTTCACAAAACCCCTCCCTATTTCCATCCCCTTGGTCCGATTTTGCCCATTAACGAACTTGACCGAGATTTTATGCCCATTGATTTTATGTATCTGTTTGGAAGAGATTGGTGCAGAATTACGAAAGTTATCGTGTCCAGAAGAAAGTGATATATATAGATAGACAGATAGATAGATAGATAGATAGATATATGTATAAAGTTTTCTACTGAGGGTGGTTTTGGGTTCTAGGGGTCATGATCGGTGTAGATCTGCAAAAATTTTTCAGAAATTCCAACATAGGAATGATCCCAATAGGTAGTATTTCATACGAAATCTACCTAAAATTCCCTGCAGCATGTATCAAGATTTTCACTTAGCAATATTTAGAATTTTGAACAAAACTTAAAACACATGTAAATATTTAAAACGCACTTTGAATATTATAAAGACTACGAAAAAAAATAGATTTGAAATATATTATGTTATTGTATTTTCATTATTTACCTTTCTAAGTAATTTAAAACTACACATTCTGCCACGTTGTGATCAAGTAGTGATCAAGTTCTAAAGTAGTGATCCTCAATATAGTTATATTTTTTTAAATTTTAACAATAAATGTTCACACGATAACAAAACCCAAGTTATTTTGCTCTTAAAATTATCCACCGTCTTAAGAAAAATAGCGTGCATTAAAGGGCTGAAGCAACAAAATATAATCAAAACAGCTCCCTTATAATCTGCTGGAAAACAAATCTTTTTTCGTAGAAGCATACAGCAAAGCTAGTTAAAATTTACAACACCAAATCTTATTGTTTATTTTCATTTTGTGAGAAATAAAGTTGTATGTTTTAACGTAAGAAGCACCTTTACAGAAAGCTATAAAGTGAAATTTATAATTGCATTATTTGCATTTGAAAGAAGGCTTTTAATGTATAAAACATACTTTTATTATGCTTTATATATGGGAAATATAAATATACGCGTATTTTAATATAAAAATCTTTTTTTAATATCGTTTTATAACATAAACAAGAATAATAAAGTAAAAGCTAGTATAAAAACATTGCAGCAGATTTTATTTTCAAAATATCAGTTGGAAAATATCAAGATAGTAACAAATAAATATTTATGCAAGTAAATTTTATAAAAGATGACAATTACATTTCTTTGATTATTTTTTCCCCTTATTTGATATGGTGGATGAAAAATTATTATGCATAAGTATAACTATTTAAATATGAAAATAAACACATGTCCATGAAATGTTACATTTGTTGACAGAAATCCTAAGAAATTGTAGTTTTTAAATTTTCGAAAATAATTTTTTTGACGTACCACAGGTCAGTTTTTGCATTGTAGCAACTTTTAAAAAGCACCAGAATATACATATTTTATTTCAGTAATATTATTTAAAAGGATATCCTTTATACTATACGCCCAATCTGCTCACCATTCTCTGGACATTCTCGATTTTAGATAAACGAAATGATGCATTGTTCTTGAACTTCAAGGATATAAAGAGACTTTTGTATCTCATATTTTAAGTGATGGTTTAGTCACGTTAGAAATTAAGAAATCAACGACAAATTGAATAAAAAATAATGTGTGAGGTCACCCTGTAACATAAAATATTCGATATCACCTGTAGCTGTAGTACATACTATGTGAGTCCTGTACCATATCTGTATGTGTAAAAATAACAGTTATATTTCTGGAGATAAAATGTTTCTTTAAAAATTCAAGAAATTTCCGCAAGCTTTTTGTGTATAGCATGCAGAAATTTCAACGAAATTTAACGCCACATTCAGGAATTTTAAAACAATACAGCAGAAATCATATAGTGCAATTAAAGTATAAATATACAGTATGCCCTGCCCACTAAAGTCATTTGCTACCCTCTTAACTTCGGGACGGCTACTGCTGCTGTATTCATAAAATTGGGGTCTAGGTATAGTAAAGTAGCCATGCGCTACTGAATGAAATGGCCTACGGGTCCAGCTGGTAGAAAACGTCGGAGTTGGCATTCCTATCTCGAAAACAGAAAGAGATAGGGAGAAAAAGTGATTACAAAGTTGTAGAGCATTATCGATTTAGTACGAAAAAACATCTTGTGGACATTAATGCGAAGAATAGAATAGTTAAAACGGGCATTTGTTTTTTCGTGATTTGCTACACTGTGACGTCACGAAACTTGAACGGAAGGAGAAATGATTAACTTTCGGACGATTGTGCATCCAAATGTGCATTGCAGCTGACGGTGAGACGGTGAGAGTTTTCTACTGTGACATGACAAAAGGTCTTAGAAAGGAAAAAAACAACTAGTTATAACAGTATACCTTTGTTGGAGATGTTCAAACTTCTCACCGTCAGCTGCAATGCACATTTGGATGCACAATCGTCCGAAAGTTAATCATTTCTCCTTCCGTTCAAGTTTCGTGACGTCACAGTGTAGCAAATCACGAAAAAACAAATACGCGTTTTAACCGTTCTATTCTTCGAATTAATGTCCACAAGGTGTCTTTTCGTACTAAATGATGCTCTAGAAATTTGTAAATATTTTTTTTCTCTATCTCTTTCTATTTTCTAGATAGGAATGCCAACTCCGCAGTTTTCAACCAGGTGGCGCCGTAAGCGGTTTCATTAAGTAGCGCATGGCTACTTTAGTATATCTAGATACCCACTTTTATGAATGTAGGAGCAGCCGTTGCGAAGTTAAGAGGGTGGCAAGGTACTTTAGTGGGCACACTGTATAAAATGTTTGATAAAATACGATCATTTGTATAAAAAAAAATAATTGTGCATCCGAGAACGATATACATTTTTTTGTAATATGTAGTAGTCAAATATATAGCAAAACTCATATAGAAAGGACAGCAAATATTATGAAAATAATGAAAGCTACTGGTGATATAGAAGCTGAATTTTATTTGCTTTCTTAAAAGTAGTTGGATTATAAGAAATTTTCAATTCTTAATTGTTTTATTCTCATGTTTTATTGATATTTTAGTTCTCCTTCGAAGTGGCAATTCCAATAATATGGTTCGTACACCACCTTGAATTTTGCAGACCAGAAAATTTTTTGACACCAGCATTTTCTTATAGAAAATATCTTCTTAAAAGAAGGCGAAATTTTGCGCGTTTAACCTACATTTATTTTTCTATAAATAGATACTAGTAGTTCTCCTGGAGAAATAACGGTATTCGTACGAACCATGAATAAAAGAAGAATTATCAAGACCGAAGTTTCTGACATACGTTAAATACAAAAATTTGTAATTACTTTGTTGGATGTCAGTAAATAAAAAATGACAATTTGTAGAAAATCACTTTTAATTCAGCTTCTTTTAGAGAACAACTGAAATTCAGTTTTTTTTTACGCTTATATCATTCTGAATTTTCACGAAGTTCGACTGTTCTCTTTATATGAGTAGAGTAATATATTTGACTACTAAATTTTGCAAAGGAAATTTATCAAAATTTACGCATGCATAATCAAGAATTATTTACTCCATTTACACATATTGCATCAAATATTTAACATATTTATATTCTAATTTAAGTACACTGTTTCTAGTGTATATTATCAAGTGTATTAAAAGTGGCTTTAAATTTGTTTGTATATCGTATATGCTGAAATTATTTGAATTTATTAACGGAATTTTTATATCTCTACAAATATACATGACACCCTTACGCAGATGGATACAAATTTTTAATATTCATTTCATAGTCGCCTCACAGAGTCATCTGCTATAGCTACATATCATTTCCAATTTTTTCTGATAAAGGGTGATCGCACACCTTAATTTTAATTTATTGTCTCAATTGACTAAATCTTTACAGGAAAATATGAAATCTAACCTGTTTTTTTTACTCCCGAAATTCAAGAACAATCTGTAAAATATTTTCCTAGATTTCCGATTTTAGACGTTTGTCTAAAATAGAAACTGTCCGGTTTTGACCAGAAAGTGTATGTATTCATTGGAAATTTACAGTCTGTAGAGTTTAGCTTTTAACATGGAAAGCTCCAGGTATTGAGTAGAAAATATTCTCACTAGTTTTACATTTAAAATATAATTATTTAAAACACGGTTTTGAAACCCTCCGCCTACCAGAAGGGTTCAATGGACCGGACAGGCCCATTCAAAATCTTTTTTTGTTTCATGAAAAAAAGATTGAAAATTCTGCAAATATGTGAATTTTTCCCATATTTACAGACAAAGTCGTATGTTTACAGAAGTTCCATAATTGAAAAAAGTGAGTCCTTTTTTTCATGTGAAAAATCATTTTGAATGTACCTGTCAGGTCCATTGGGCACGTCTGGTAGGCAGAAAGTTAAGACAGAACTTTTAGAAGCTCTTTCAAATGCGATCTATATCCATTCAACGTTAACACTGTGTAGAGTTATATGATATCATTTTTCTCTCTTTCTTTCGTTATTAATTAGATAAATTTTCATTGAATCATTTATTGTAACGCACAAGAAAAATGTCTTTTTATGTAGTATAAAACAGGCTCTATAAATTAAGAAAATATGAAATGTTTTACATTTTTCAACGTCTTTTTAATGGCATGTGAAGAATAATGTAGAACCAGAATAATGTGTCAAAAGCCAGGATAATGGTATTTGACAATAGCTATTTTCTTTTTTATAATAATCATCCACCACCCCAAAAAAATAATAATAAGTATACGTGAAATTGTTAACTTAAACGTTTAAATTTTTTTTTCAAATTTAAGAGTTTCTCATTTTGAAAATATCCTACTTCAAAATATCCTGCTTCAAACTCACAATTTTAATACAGAATATTTTATGTATTCTCTTTAGTATTACAGCAATCAAAATAAAAAAATAGCATATTTTATATTTATAATTTGATGGTAATACACTTTCGGTAGTAATGGCAACTTTAAAGATAAGCTTAAATTTTATTAAAATTTACTCATTTTTCAATAAAGTAAATAATCTATATACTTTTCAGAAAGTTTAAGACCACCTGGGAAAAATTGCATATTGCATACCAATTATAAAGTGCAATGCGTTAGTGTTTTTTAAAGTCATTATGAAAGAAGAGAATTTTCAGGTTTTAATCGTGAAATTCTGGATTTACTTGACAATACTGCAGAGAGATAAGTTCTTCCGTTCTGATCGTTTTATTTTGCTTTGACAATCTTTTAAATTATGACAAGATGAATGTCAGTATTAAAAAGTTTGATTATTGCGATTTGGTTTTCCAATTCACGAGCACTCTTATGATGTCAGAAAACATTTGTTTTATAAGGTTGTTGGTGGATCGGAAATCTAAATAGAAACCATAAAGAAATGTTCCAAAACTGTCATTCATCTTGTCATAATTTAAAAAGACTAACAAAATTATCTGCACAGAAGCAGTTGGAAGCACGCGACATTGTAGAAGTTTTTCGGTTATCTACGAACAAATCTTTTTCGACTCGTTTTGCGACAAAACATAGAAAAGGAAAGAAAATATATATCATGGGTTGGAAGTGTTTTTAATATCAAATTCTAATACCAAGTTTAGGAAACTGAAGAAAAAACGAAAGTTATTGAAACACATTCCAGAGGAAAGACTGAAATTGGTTAAAAATATCGTGGGATGGGACGATGTGTAGAAACAATTTGTATTTTCTGATAAGCAAATAACCTTGATTACCGAGATGGCTCATATACAATTCGCATAACTTGAGAAAAGAACAAAAAAATTCTTCAGTTAACAAATGAGCGGAGACTCCCTATTTGTTTGCAAAATGTTCGCTCATCATGTATTCTCTAAGTTACTGCACATTTCTGGACATAGGAGCTCTGAAAAATTTCAGGGTGTGCTGCAAGATCATTTCACATATTTCGCACTTTTATTAGGTGGTGTTGAGTGGATATTTCTTCAAAATAATACTTCTTGCGATCCATCTAATAATAATTTTAAAGTTTATGTTTTGTCATGGCCCAGCCGAAGTCCAGATTTGAACACCATGGAAAACCTTTTGGAGTAAATAGCCAAGTTTATGCTAATAGTAAACAAATTTTCTCTGAGAATGAAAAGGAATTTGATATTGTATTGTAAGAGAATGGTACAATATTCCTGAAACACAAGCTAAAAATCCAGTCTCTTCAATGAAAAACTGTGTGTCTGAGGTTCTAAGGAAAAAAATGGAGGGCTGATATATTTATTTTCAAACCTTTTATATATTCGGACACGAGGTCTTATCATTTTTTAACAGGGTATTTTTCATTTTCCTAAAATAAATCAATTAATTTAATTATTTTTTCAAATTCTGTAAATTTATGGAAATCCAATTGTAATAATTATGTTTTAGTATTAAAATTTACATGTTTAAATTATAATAGAAGATCTATTTGTTTCATAATTTTCAAAATTTAAATGTGTTCTTATATTTTCTTAAAATACTGTAAAAAAAGAAAATAAGAAACTCCCAACTTCTTCGTAGCTCTCCTGCAAGAACTTTAATTGCTGTCATTGATTACTTGTTACGGAATTTTGAAACCTACCGTGTTAGGCAACATGTAGATGCAGTTAAAATAAGTACTAAACTGCAAACCACCAGCATTCAAACATTTTTAAGTATGCAAAGAATTTTGCCTTCATTTGTGTATCATACCAGTTTTTAAACATTTTATTTATATTATAATACACAACTTTCATGATAAAATCTTCCAGAGTAGCCACAGGGATTGCTAAACAAACCTTGTGAATTTCGTTGCGAAATTATTCTAATGAGCGTGTATGAATACTGTAAACAAAGCGTATATAATATTTAAATAAGTAGGGACGCACTTTAGCTGGTAGTAAACAATAAAGGATACTATTATTCACATAAATGGAAACTTGCAACAATATTATATCACTAAATTGATGGTAAGGATACAAACACATCTATACGAATAACATAAATCTCACTATCGTAGTCTTAAGGCCTCTATGATGCAAGGGCCCCATGCCTACGATGCAAAGCACTACTGGAAAGTTGAAATGCTGAAAATATGTTATCGAATTACATTTTTCTTAAAAGGATGTTGCGAAGGGTGCTGTGTAAAATTAACTAAGGTCTAAGTAGTCAAAAATTTTAATACCACCTATAATAATAATAAAAAAAAACCATGCAGACATTAATTACTTTAACGGAAAGAACTTTTAAAAAGTTATTTTTATTTTAAAAAAGCTAGTAACATGAATCATTTGCAACAACACTGTAAAAAAAATCTGTGAAGTTACTAAAGTTTTTCTAGGAAACTTGGATTCCTAGAACTTTTCATGTAACGGCAACAACAAAATTTCATGTAACAGACACACTTTTGCGCCGAAAATCAAAAAAATCTGTAAGGTTACTAAGAATTTTTTTGGAAACTGGGATTCCGAGAACTTTTCATGTAACTGCAGCCAGGGTTACAAATAAAAGTTTAGTAAGATTACTGAAATTTTAGCAGATTCATTTGTAAAGTTACAGATTTTTGTATCTTTACAAAAACTAGTTTTGTAGATTTGCAGCTTTTTTCGTACAGTTACAGGTGAAAGTTTAGTAAGCATGTAACTTTACATCTGTAGAACTACAGATTTTTTTTTACAGTGAAGGCCACATGAAAACGTTCTAAGAGCGTAAAAGCACCCGCGAGCACCGCTTTATATAGCCCTGCTATACAATAAGTTATTTTTGTTTCTCAAGTAAAAATCAAGCGTTTTTAAATAAGGTGAACGTGAGAGTAGAGGACACTTGGTCTGGCCCCTTCGAACGTCCTATTACAGCTCGCCGTATTGATTAACGTGACGTCCTTCTGTAATGTTATCAGTTGAGTGGCTATCGTACTTTATATCGAATTCGTACACATTGCGATTCAAAAGACTATCACAAATAAACAAGATTACCATGAAATACCACAATTGAATCTCGAATGTCACTGTTTCACACCAATAATATTTTACAAAATTTCAACGATTAAGTCAAGCAAAATTAAAATAAAAAATAATGGTATTCAAAATTAAATTTTGATTGATTTCTTTGGGAAACACTGCATGTGAAACACAATTAAAGCCTGTATATATATGTTGAACTTTTCATTTATATGCCAAGAACGCGTCAGTGATAATACAGCATACACATCAGATTATTGCTGCGTTTTGAGTGTGAATTAATCTTAATATGTGAAAGACGTTAACTTCACATATTTAATTTCAATATTGGTTACTTTTTCCTCCGCCACCACCCTCCCCCCTCAAAATGGTATTCTTTCTAAATTCTTATCTTATAGTTTTATTTAGTACCAATTTATTTATCACCTGTCTTTTCCTTTTAGAATGTTAAGCTTTCGTTTTAATTCTCCCTCAGTAATTCTCTGACCGCATTGCGCTTTATTAAAATAAAATAACAGAAATCTTCTGTCCGCCTAGGAACAGATTGTAAAGTTCATTCCCAGGCTTACTCTGATTACCATGCAAAATTATCTGCACACATTACCTCTATCCTTTTGACCGTTAGCACTCCCTAGCAGCTGCTAAAGTTTTCTGCAAAGAAACGGTATGTACTTTGTCTGTTGCACTTTTAATACTTTTTCTTAGTTAAAGTTTGTTATTATTTCGATGCTTCCTGTTCATTTTTGGCAACTTCCTGTTAATTATGCTCTTGTGGTTTTACAGAGTACGTACTTCCCTTGTTATCCTTTTGGCGTTAAAATTACATTTGTAATTACATTTACAATTTGCCCTTCGTCACTCTTATTGAATTTTCATTAATGGAAAAATGACATGTAGCTCTTCTCAACGCGATCTCGCCACGTGATACATTATTGGCTAATTTTGTGTATATTTCTTTCCACAAACGCCCGGGTTTCCGAGCAAATGTAATCAGCACTCTGCTCTCTATCGAATTTCTGTTAACTTAATGTAAAGATTTTGTCTCTTTTCCAGCATTGGCCTCTTTTTGTTGAAATTCTCACCCTGTGTCCTGTACGCTTCCATATACTGCATGTGAAGATGATTTATTGCAGTGGCGATTTTTAGTTGTGGAAAGCAGAATATTTGAAGCTATTTATGTAAGTGATAGTTTCAAACTACATGGGGACGTGAGTTAAAGTTGACAATGCTAGATCAAATCAGAACAAATGCATTTTTTAAGCACCGGTTTTTTTTAAAGTACACAAAGCGCAAACAATATTGAAATTGAATATGTGAAGGAACATCATTTACAATGTCTACTGACGTGGGCGTTCTTCTGTAATGTTAACTATCATACTTGATATCAAACCCGTATCCTTTGCGATTCAAAAGCATATCACACATAAACAAGATTACCATGAAATACATTAATTGAATATCGAATGTCACTTTTTCACACCAATAATATTTCTTTTTATATTTACAGAATTTCTACGACTAAGTCAGGCAAATATTAAAATACGAAAATAATGGCATCCAAAAATAAATTCTGGTGATATTCTTGGGAACACTGCACATCAAACACAATTAAAAGTCTGCATATGTTTGTTGAACCTTCCGTTTATATGCCAAAAACGTGTCAGTGACAATACAGTATGAGAATTTTTCTGCGTTTTCCGTGTGAAGTCATCTTGAAATAATCCTGTGTTTTGAAAAAATATTTTGCAGTTTATTTGTGAAATACATATTATAAAGCAATTTAAATTACTTTTAGTTATAAAGATTTCTAATTGGTTTTCCTCCTAAGATTTTAAATTATACCATGAAACTGCGCTCAAGAAAAAGATCCATTTGTTTTAAACACATTGCTTGTTTTATAAATTTATTCTATATTTAGTAAATTTGTAATTTATTAGTGTGTTAAAATATTGTTAACTGTGATTCTTCATTTTCTCTACATTTTCAGATTGTTAGAACTACCAATTTTCTTAATTCCTGTTTCCTATAATCTTAATTCCTTTTTCTTATAATCCTTATTTCTATTTTTCGTATTAAAAGTTTTTTCCTAATATATACTCCTATTGGATGTACCCTCAAATGTATAGCAATTCTATTCGTCAATAAACACGTATCTGCAATCGGTTTCTGTACTACATATAGTATGAGCAAATATATATATATTGCTATGATGTCAGTACGCTGAATTATATCGATACTAATATGCAACACTTAGTAAATCTTTCGGCGCTTAAAGTGTTGTTATATGCACAAAAAATTTGTAATTCATTAATGTCTTTATCAGTTGCTTTTATTTTATTGAATTAATGTCTCATTGAATCTTTAATTTCAGAAACCCCATAATTGGCAAATATTAAAAAATGAATTTATAATGCTTTTCTTAAGCGTATATGTATAGACGCTTTGATTGGTGGAAACACTCACTAAAATAAAGTTTGTGTTTCCTTATCCCATTTTGTATACTTGAAAGGTTTGTTCAGTGTAGAGGCTCTGCTTAGACATTACTTAGAAGCTTAAATTTAAAATTTAGAGGTTTTTCAAAGTTGAATTTGACAGAATTTTCACTTGCTTATAAAATATTTCATTGAACTATTTTAATTATTTGAAAAAATGTGTTCTTCAACTTTATATGGCATATTTGAATTTCAGATATATCTGAAAATATTTTAAATATTTGAATTTATTTTAGATTCACATAACTGACCAAAGCAAAGTTGAAGTTTACTAAATAGCTTTTACCTTAAAGTCAACTGGATAATATCAGAAATTTAGTAAATCAAATGAAAATACAAAGGTGAAATGTCATTTAGCACAGAAATCTCGTAATTTCTAGAGAAACAAAAACTTTTTATCCCTCTCCGAAACATTATTGAATAAATCATTTTAGAAATTGATGTAGAGAACCAATGATTATATTGTGGACTAAAAAAAAATTTTTAATTTGGTTACACAATTTTTAAAAAGTATATCACAAAACTTATAATTATTTAGTTATTGGGTTTCTGAAATATAAGATTCTATTATGTTCGAATTACTCTATGGCAAAGATAGTTTCTAACTTCTGAAATTACAAAATATTCTATTTTTATCTCTTTTCTAGTTTGTTTGCAAATGAACCGGGGAATTTTTACCCTGGTTGCTCCAACTGGAGAGGCTTCCTACGACACTTTAGCTTCCTACTCCAATACATTTCAAGTGCCATTTGTAAGTCCAGCCTTCCCAGAGCTCAGCACAGACCGACCTGCTTATTACGGTCTCAGCCTGCGTCCAAGATATCTCAGAGCCATTCTAGATATTATTAAATATTATAACTGGAAAACAATTTACTATCTTTACGACACGGACGGAGGTAAGATTTTTATTATTTTCTTTCATAAAACACACCTTCTTAACAGTGGCGTAGACATTAAAAACTATACAAAGTGTCCAAAAGGTCTGGAAACGGTCGAATAACTCGATAAATATACATCGGATTGAACAACGGAAAAATACGTGTTAAATATTTTTTAAAAAACTATTTAGTGACAACAAAGTTGACACTCAACCTGACCCCTTGGGTGTCGGAGGATGTCCAACTTTAAAATCTTGAATGAGAACCACCATTTAATATTGCACATTCGGATTCTATGAGAAAAAATACGTAACATTTGTATTTAACATTTTTTTCGGATCAGCGTAGATGGCGATGCAATCTGGCAAATAGCGGTCAGATTCGTTTTCTGAGCAGGAAATGCTATTTTCTGTTGAAGTTCTGATTTTAAAATTTGAAACATTAGAAACTAAACAAACCTAAGAACAGCGACTAATCTAAGAGCAACTTTGTCTCACAAGGAAGGTCTCCATACTGGGCATACTCAGAATATTTTGAAAAAAAATACTAATTAAGCTACTTATGTATGTAATAAAGGATCAGTCAAATTTAGCGGCGGAATTACAGTAGAAAGTCTGTAAAAAATAAAATACTTTCGAGTATTTGGCGCGAAAAGGCGAAAGTGTCACGCTATTTGGTGAGCAATACTTTTCCTCGCCAAAAGCAAACGATTTTAGTGCACCTGAAAATTGATTGTTCATTGATTTTTAGAATGCGTGTAAATAGTATTTAATGAATTTAAAGTTAAACAATGAGAGAGTTTTATAAATACAGTTTTTCGTATTCCATATAGAGGTCTGCACGGGCCGGAATTCCCAGGCCCGGCCCGAACGAAAGCTATCTTGGCCCAGCCCGGCTCGGTGTAAAAATTGGAAGTTCGGTCCGAACCCGGCCCGGCCAGTATAAAAATCAGTGAAAACAGGCCCGGCCCGGCCCGACACAATTTCTACAAAAAAAATCCGTTTTTTCTCAACATACAATTAAAATTCTTTTAATTAATACTACATACATATTTATGGGAACATTTTACAGTATATTTTACATTACCATGATGTTCGCAAAGCAGAAAACACACAATAGTAAACATTAACGATTACTCACAGTGTTTTAGTCATCGTGTCTACAGACATTTCAAAATGGAAATAAGGATTCATTAAAAGATTAATGTAGTTCAGAATAAAGGATTAAAAACATGATAGCTTTTGAAGCTGTATAATAAAAAGTAGATTTGTGAAAATATTTCTCTCATTTTTAAGGCTTTTCTCAAATCCAAAGGAGCTACATTTCGACACATTTATGAATTCTTTTCTTTTTGGAAACGCGTAAGATTGGCAGGTATTTTTATTCAGAAGCTATGTAAATGTCGTTTTTTTTTTTTCATAGATAAAGTAATTATATATTTCTGAAAATACTGTCAAAATTAGCGTTTTGAATCGAATTTCCGGAAGCGATAGCACAGGAAAGGAGAAAAACGTACAGTCACGTGACAGGAATCTCTGTTATCTCTGTAAGTATTTTATCAAATATGGAAAAAGCTATTCGTTTCCAAATGCCTTCAATAGGCAGGCCTGTCAATTTTATGCCTTTATAGTTAAAAATTTTGTCAGAAAATGTGTCTGAAAGCTTTGCATTGTTGAGCAGTGAATATGAGAACCGCCTTAAGGTATATTTCCAAAGATACTGTTAAGAGAAGTTCATTATCACTATTAATACTACAAAACACAATGACTGTTCTACACATCCTGAGATCGATTAAGACCTCAGTTCCGTCCCTGCACGATTCTGCTGAAAAAAAATTAAACTCGGAATCAGACATCTTGTTACTATACGATGCCGATCTCAACGGTGGACATGTTACATTTCTGTATTGATGTTGTTAAACTCGCATCGGCTCGTGACGCACATTTATACTTCTCGAGAAAATCATATTCATTGAAAATGGCTCTTATTTTATCTGTTTCGTTTAAATTCTTATATCGGGCCGATAGGCCCGATTAATTTTTTTGACGGCCCGGCCTGGCACGTTTATTTTGTCTGTCGGCCAGGCCCGCTTGAAAATTCGACTTCATTCGCCGGGCCGGGTACGGGCCTCCGGCCAAGTCTGGGCCCGTGCAGACCTCTAATTCCATATTTATGTTGCTTGTTATTTAATTTTATTACTTTAAAAACAATTTCATATATAAAAAATATTTTAATATATTTAAGCGTATTCCAAAATAAAGGCAAGATTCCTTTACCAGTTATTCATTTCAAAGAATTCGTCGTTTCCATAGCAACAGAATTGAATCTACAGTGCTCAATTGGACTTAATTTTGAGACATTGAAACAATTTTGATTTATTTAATTTTGTTTTAATTCATAAAATTTGATATTTAACTTTCATTATAAATATATATATGACAAAACTATAGTTAAATCAATCTAAAACTGACAAAAATAAAGTTATTTACATTAAATTTATTTAAACAAGTTCAGTATGAAGAATTTTTATCTTAAAGATTAATATGAAAATTTGTTCATTTTTAATAAAAGTTAAAGCAAAAAACTAAAAATGTTGTTATTTCTTTCCTTACCTACCTAACCAGTTTTTTATTACTACTCAATGCTGAACATGAAGACAAATGTGGGGGAATGGGGGGGGGGGTAATTAAGATCGGAAGAAAGGCAATCTGACACTAGATGCTCAGGATATCGCTAACTAATGACATTAATAAGTTTTCGCCATTTTTGTAAAATTTTAAATTTGTAACATAGTCCTTTTTACCAGACACCCATTCAAAAATATATGTGTATAAATTTCTGGCACAATGAATTCGGTTTGATTCGAATGCTTGACCTCCAGTTTTGAAAGTGGAGATCTTACCACTGCGCTACTAGGCACCGCCCCCTGAATACTAGGCGTGAGCGATGACACAAAAATGGCGGCTTCCGAAGGCGAATTTTTTTCAGCGTGTGCACGGTTCCTTAAATATGCGTACCAATAATATTTAAAAGTTTTTTCCGCTTTATTTTTCTGAGATTAAACGAGTCAGAGGAATCTTTTATAAAATACTGGTGTCAACATTTGAGGGACCGTACCTACGTTAAAAAAAAATCCGCCTTCGGCAGCCACCATTTCTGTGTTAGCGCTCAGGCCTAGTATTCAGGGGGCGGTGTACTAGGGCTGGATGATATCATCGTTCTTATGAATTTATTTTCCTTATAGAATCGTTTGCAAAAAGGTTTGAAAATGGTTTAAAAATAGATAAAATGCCTCATCCGTCTGCTG
Organism: Maratus speciosus; assembly: GCA_963932465.1. Lineage (NCBI taxonomy): Eukaryota > Metazoa > Arthropoda > Arachnida > Araneae > Salticidae > Maratus > Maratus speciosus. Next base: position 507,802,184 of record OZ010787.1, on the reverse strand, counting down.
TCTAGAAATTTCTTGCAACGGGGATTTAATAATATATTCGTCAAATGGGAGATCAATTCAAGTACCGTTTTGGAGTTATTGTGTTCTCTATTAAAGACGCATAAATCATGATTACAATATTTTCTTTACACTGTGTGTTTAAACAGTAATTATGAGAGGAGCTGAAGTAGTGATTTTCAAATAAATTGAACAGTTAGGTTTGGGAATAATTATTCCTATTATTCAATTAATTAATGAAATATATATGAGATTAAATCATCGTTCAAAACTATTAATTATCCCAGTATCACAAAACGAGAACTTTAATTATTTCAGATAGAAGATTTAATATTCAGAATTAGAGATTTACGGTTATAAATTAATGAGGCAAAGGCGGTTTGAGGAAGGCACATCCTTTTAATGTAATAAAAAGATTTCACAGAAAATAAACAGACTTAGAAAATCAGTGCAATTAATCGGTTTTCCCGTTACATTTTTTAATAGCTAAGTTTCTTGAAACTGCACGAGATCTTATCAGTAGTAATACTAATATAAAAGTAATAAAATTAGGATTTCAACTGCGGATTGAGAGTTAGAAACATTAAATAAAATGAATTCAAAATTGAAATATGATTTTCATAACTGACGTTGAGGCCTCTGATCTTCAGATTTACTATTTAGAAATGTAATCGACATTTATAGCCCTTCTTTATTTACGGGGATGTTTTTCAGAGATGAATTATCAAACATTGTAGACAGAAAATAATTGTTTTTGGACCAGTTAATTTCACTTTAAAAATTTGTTTTCATTAGAAGGGGAGGTCTTGAGCCCTACTTATTTCAACGCCCATGTGACCTAAAATGAACTGATTATTTTAAAAATTCAGTAACAAGAAAAGCTGGCAGCTATTGAAGTTGTTCTTTCATACAACCTTCCGTTGTTTTGCTTCTAAATATCACCGATAGAGGGAGCTGCATTATTTCAAACTGTAATAACGTTTAACGTAACCTTGTAATTCGAAAATAAAGGCAAACCATTTTTTGGCGTTTTAACAGCTAAACAGAATAAAGATAAAAAACTGAGTGAATATTGATGCATTTTTATACGTTACTATGAATGTTCTATGAATAGTTTGCGATAGCGCAGATACATTTATTGAGGGTTTTTTGAACTAAAAAAAGGAATAGTAGTAAAGGAATTCTCGACTTTACATAATAATATCCAGCAAGTATAACTTCAATAGTTGTCACCATTTACTTATTATTTATTTTAAAGGAGTTAATTCCTTTTATGTCACGTTATTCGTTTTGTGTAGTATTATAATCATTTCTCAATATTTTAGAATGGTTTTTAGCTTACATTTAGTTGCCTTAAAGTAGGCCTGTGATCCGTATCTGGTGAAGTGGTGTCATGAATGAGCTCCGGTACAGAATCAAAAATGTCCTCAAAACATCGAAAAATTGTGTTAATTTTTTTACATTTATGAATTTCATAATGAGTTTATTGAAAATATTACTTCAAGATGATGTGGATATAATTATTTTGTTGAAAGAGGGATGGATTGTTTGAACCATTTCCTGTCATTTACTGAGCAGATAAAACATGGCAATTCTTGCGGTTAAATTTTTGCGTCTGGTCTGGAATACAGACATGTCCACTCTCAACACTTTCCAATGGCTAATTTTTAAACCGTTAGTCTTAGACATATTATTCCAATTACAGAAATGTTTTAAATGAGATAAAAAATTATTTTAAAAGTCGTTTTGATCAATGAAACATTTCTTAAAAAGTAAAAAAAAAAAAAAAAAAAAAAAAAAAAAAAAAAAAAAATTACGTCCCACCGACGTTATAAGTGATATTTAGTAAACATTGCCTATTACATTAACAAGTAAGACAAAAAATGTCTCATTCATCTAACATGAAATTGACCGAGTTATGAAACTTCGAATTGCATGACTTATACCAATTTTCTGAAACTGAACACCGATGAGTTGGACAATGCTTCGAGGGATCGTACACAAAGTGCTTAAAGTATTAGAAGGATTTATTTTCCGTGTACATTTCTTCATTGTAGCCAAAGGGAGTCACTTTGAGCAAGTTTTAAGATAGCTTTAATTTTTATTAAGTTTTATATTAGATAATCTAATAGCATTTTAAAATATGAGTCATTTTGTAAAGAATTGCGACTGTTGCTTTTCATCATTTCATTTAAAAAATATTCTGTTATATTTGTAGCACAAGTTGAATTTTTTTTTTACGTGCCAGATTGAAAATAGATTTGAAATGAAATTTATATTGTAATGTTAATTTTACTCTAAAAAATTATTATTTTTATATCTTACAATTATTTATTTATCTAGTAAATTTGTGAATGACCCATATTTCTCAGCTAAAAAGATGCTTCAACATTAAACAGTTATTACTCGGTCAGTTTTAATCGTAGACAAATGGAACTTTTTTTCTCTTTCTTCTTAGTGTAATAGAATGTTTTTACTAAATATCACTTGCAGGGCCATAGGACCATGTAAAAATTTAAATTTCGTAATTTTTTAAGAAATATTTTTATTGACCAAAATCGCTTTTAAAATACTTGTTTACCTCATTAAAAACATTTTTGCATTTGGAACTATATGTCTATGCCGAACGGTTTATGAATTAGCCATTGGATGTCGTTGAGAGTGGACACCCTGTATAATTCCACGTAACCAGATAGAAAAAAAATTATAAGAGATTCTAGGTACGTCTTTTTGTCGAACTATCATAGCTATATTGAGACAGGTTTATGAGATCCATATTTCCGATGACGCTCAATGGGTAACAAACAGTCCGACTGTGAGAATGAGTAAAATTGAATCTACTGAATTGATAACTCAAAAACGACTTTTTAATAAGATACTGAAATTGAGCAACTAATGCTTGAGTATTTGATAGAATATACATTGATATACTGATTAAAGATTTTTTGTTGGGATTTCCAAAAAGAAATGAAAATGTTTAGGCTACTAGAATATACTTTCTAAAACCGTGAGATACCGTGAAAACCGTTAAGATTCTTTTATCCTCAATTCACTAACCAGAAAATATTGTTCGGAAAAAAACTCTCTAACCATTTTGGAAAAAAAATTCTGTCATATAATTATTTTAATTAAATTAGGTAAATTTGTAATAAATTAGTTAACAATACCAACAAATTGTAAGAAAAAAATATACATTAGTGTTAAATTAATTAACAATGCACTTTCTGAAATAATCGAATACCCTAAACCTCCTTCACCCTGTAATTCTCTAAACAGGAAATGTTTTTGTAAAAAAAAGAAAAGAAAAAAAGAAAACTATTTATTGATTGCATGAAACACATTTTTCGTCTCATAATTAATTTAGTTTAGTTAAATAAGTTAACTCAATATACTTACGTATTTATTAATTTAGCTACCAATACAAACCGATACAAAAAAAAAAAACAGATACGTTTTTATTAAATTAACAATCAATATAACCAATATTGATTTGCCATTAGAGTATATATTCTGAAATACCCAGTTACTCTAATCTTCCTTCATCCTTAATTCACTAACCAGAAAATATTGATCTCAAAGAAAGCTATGTAAGAATTATATAATTTTTTTCCCGTCACATACTTATTTCAACAAAATTAGATAAGTAAGATAGATGCCCATTACGAAATACAAAATAATATAACTGATACGTTAGTTTAAAATTAATAACCGATATAAGAAATATTGGTTTGCTGTTATTATTATTATACTGCATACTTTCTGAAGTAGTCGGATACCTTAACCTGCATTCAACCTTAATTCGCTGACCAGAAAATATTTTTCTCAAGTAAAAGTACAGTGATTATGATTTTTATAAAGCTGATAAAGAGGCAAACTTCTTTTGTGCAATTTCTCAAACTGCAATGAAAATAACAATTTTGTTTTTACATATGTAACCAATAGACGCATAATTGAAATATTATTAGTTTAGTCCTTTATTTAAGATCTAAAATAAAATTTATTTGCTTCTTATTAAAAGAAAGTCTAAACTTTTACTTTTGCTGTAAGATTATTATATCCATGTGGTTTTACCCCACCGGTGTGCTATGAACGGATTATTTTACTTTTTATAAATAAGAATTTATTAATAAAAATGGGATGAATGAATTATATATTAAAAACGATATTATGATATAAGTGCAGATTAAATTCTGTTTGAAATAATAGCTTCAAGAAGCATCTAATAATAAGTTATTACCTTATTTTAAGTAAACTGAGTACTCAGTATTAAAATAATAAGCAATATGCCTGACGCCTTAGCATTAAAATAATAACGAATATAACCAGTAATAGTTTGCTGCTAGAGTATATATTCAGAAATAATTGGATATTTTATTTTCCTTCATCCTTAATTTAGTAAACAGAAAACGTTGATCTTAAAGAAAACTATTTAATAGAAAAATAAGTTACATCTTATTTAAAATCTTTCTTTATAAAGCTAAAAAAAACACAAAAATGCTATCTTGTGAAAAATAGAAAGTTTCAATTCTTCTCGTAAAAGCAACTACACATTGGCAAAGTGTGCTGCTGCCATGTTAGTGTGAAAAAAAACAGTAAAATCTCTAATGTACCATGGTATGTTCGGCATTGAAAATGAAGTATATAGAATTTACAGTTGGCTTACAGGGCACCCAAAAGAATTTTTTTACATTATAGTCTATGGGGTAAAGATGTTTGCAGTTTTTTAGTTATGTTACACTATTTCATATATATTGAAACTGATATGCGTATCACTCAGGGACACTTAGAAATGCTTACAGTGGAATATGGTGTGCATAGCATTTACCGTTTATTTACGGGGGCACACAATAGAATTCGGTTAAATTACTACCTATGAGCAGTAATTGCTGGAAGTGGATTTCAATTGTCGTATGAGTTTTTAAATTTTAAAATTTTTTGCATATCTCTTTTTGTGTATAAGTTCTATACATCGTATACAATGCTGCTTAAAACAGAGTATATTTATGCTTATTGACAAAAATTTCAACTGTGTCATGCTTTTCCTACCTAAACTAAATTCTTGCATACTATTTAGTATATGAGGTATTCTCACATAATTTTGACTTTTTAAATCCCTGAAAAATAATTTTTATTTTAGTACATATTCTTGTTTTTTTTTTTTTTTTTGTTATTTCTTATACTGGAAAACATCCTATTACTTGACTGTATAACAATATTAACGAGATAAATAAGTTTTGGACGATGTTGGGGGTCCAAATATACCACGAAATTCCTTACCTTCCCGTGTCCCTGATGCTGATTTTACGCAGATTTCGTATGAAATACTACTTATTGCGATCTAACCTATATTGGAATTTCTGAAAATTTTTGCAGATCTACACCGATCATGACCCCTAGAACCCAAAACCACCTACAGTAAAAACTTTATATATCTATCTGTCTATATCACTTTTTTATGGATAGGATAAATTTCGTAATTCTGCACAAATCTCTTCCAAACAGATAGATAAAATCAAGTGGCAGAAAATCTCGGTCAAACCGGTTAGTGGGCCAAATCGGACCAAGGGGGTGGAAATAGGGAGGGGTTTTGTGAAAATGAAAAAAAACCCATAACTTCTTAATTTTTATGCATATCAAATCAGTTTAAAGTTATTGTTACTTCTAGAAAAAGGGCTAAAAATTATGTATCACAGATTATTGATAAAATTTAAAAAGGGCTCAAGGGGCGCAAAAATAGTGTTTTAAGGAGAAAAAAATTCATAACTTTGTCAATTTTTAAGACATCAAATTCACTTAAAATTATTATAAATCTTCGTAATATTATCTACTAACTTTTCTATTGACAAGTAGTTTTTTATACGACCAACTCTTACTGCAAAAAAAAGGGGGGAGTTAAAGAAGAAAAAATTCATAACTTCGTCAATTCACAAGATATCCAATCCGATTAAATTTATTATACATCTTATCAATATTATCTACAACTTTCATATTGAGAAATTTTTGATAGGATCAACTCTTACAGAAAAAAAAATAAAAATAAAAATAAAAATAATAAAAATAAAATAAAATAAATAAATAAACAAAAATCGGGGTTGACGAAAAAATTATCGTATTAAGGGTTTACTCAAATGCAAACGGTTTACTTTCTGACACATTTTAAAACTCATTTTCGCTCTCAAACGCATCCAATTGGCAGGAGAAACTATATAAAGTGCTGCATTGGTCAATTTTTTGATAAAGGCAGAATGTCTTTCAAAAAATGCTGTCTAAATAGGCATTTTGAACCGAATTTCTCGAAGGGATAGTGTTGGAAACGAAATAAAATGGTCGTACTGAGAAAATAATTGTAAATGAAGTTCTAATTAATTGAACGGAAAATAAATCTCTTCAAAAAAGGACGTCAGCATGTTTCCATGTTTTTACTTTTAAAAAAGAATCTGAAAATGTGTCAGAAAATTTCGAGTTATTGAACGGGAAAAAATATATATTTTTAATACCGACAATATGATTTTGATAAAACGAACTCTCACAGAAACATGAAATTAAAAATTCGTCAAAATCGGCCAGATAAAATTGTTAAACTGGGTTTATCTCTAATCTTGATTTAGCTTTTGTCGGTGAAATTAGTAGTTAACTTCGAAATCGATCTCCGCCTGTAGGCCGAGCCGGAAGGGATTTTTTTTTAAATTTAAGTTTTTATCTGTCTGTATAAAATTGTTTCAATAAAAGAAATTCAATGTATTTTTTTCCAAAACTGGGACTATTATTTTATATAAATATGTAGCAAAAAATTAACCTGCACACATTTTTACGGTTGTTATTGTTTTTTAACCCCTGTCCCTGGATTTTAGATTTCTTACTGTCCCTCTTGCTAAAATTATACATAAAATCACTTTAGATTCAGCCACAGAATTTTTTTCAACTTTTTTCATATGCAGAAGTATGCTAGAGCAAGAATGGCTAAAATTCTATTTACTGCAGAAGTTAAATCAACATTTAAGTATCAATTTCAAGCATTGTGGCTTTATTGGTAGTCTAACCGTCCACAAGGTTTATTCCTGCCCTTTTCGAGGTAAATTAATTTTTTTTATATTTAATCTAACGTAAATAACTGCTGCTAAAAGTCAATGAACATTGTGGCTATCACTTAGTCTTAACATAATTTGCCTAAAAATAGGTGGTAATTTTCCTGACGTCACTTTTTTTCCGTTACCGTCCCTTTTTTCCTTACTGTCCCCCTTTCTCCCTTACCGTCTCTTCCTTAACATCCCTTTAAGAAAACGTTATAGAAAGTTTTGTACTAAAAATACTTCATTGTTATTATTTCTTATTTTAATGTTATGTGGGTACTATGCAAATTCATTATAAGTAAAAATTTAGAAGAAAATAAAAAAAGTTAGAGAGGTAAAACGGTATGGAAAATTAAACTCGCAAGTTTAACTTAAACCTCAGTTAATTATAAAAGTCGTCGCTGCTGACCATTTTTTCTTTATTTTGAATCATTAAGGCATTCGTCTATAAGTTTAAAATGTTATTTTATTAAGTTTAATTTCCCCAGATTTTTATTCCTGAAAGTTAAAATTTTGTGAGACTGCCTCATATACAGAAATCTATAGATCACATACAGGGTTACACAAAAATAATTAGGATATTTTTCTGGCTACAGATGTTATATACTGAAATTGGGTTTTCAAATGTGTTATGCGTTTTCCAAATAAATTATTTAGACTTCTACTTTTAACTTATTAAACATTGACATTTTGTTAGTGTTCTGAATGTGTTAAAAAGTGTTTAATAGTTTATTCTTGAAGCATGAGTTTAATTTCTTGTTTGAAAATAGCTGTGTCGGATTAAAATATGAATGCACAGACTTCTTATAGTATGTTTCTCTCTTAGCGATATCAATAATTTTGAACAAAAATTGAAACGCATGGAGCATTTTAAAGAAGTGTAGACCGCAGAAAATTTACTTTAAGAAAAGACATTTGAAATATATTATGACATGTTATTTAACCTTTAACTGATGTCACAAAAATTGTCACATAACTAGTGTGAAGTAGTCTGTGAGACCGCTCCATCGAAAGATAAATAAAAGTCGCGATTAACTCATAGGATGTTGTTTTTGTACTAAACTTTTTGCACAGGAGTGCTATAATTAAAATTCACTCTTTCAAAAGTCTCTGGTGTTAGTATTAAAGTTCCAAACGAAACAAAATTTCAGTAGTGTTTGTAGATAAACTGAAATTTGCAAGTTAAACTATGAAAATTGAAAAAAGCACCGGTCTGTGAGACCGGTAACATCAGTTAAAGGTTAATTACTCATCTTCATAAGGTATATGAAAATTACATTTTGGCAAGTATATGATAATATATTTATATTCTATAAAGTATAACAATTATTTTTAATACAAAAACAAAAATTCGTACTTTGCTCTTTTTTACAATGCTACGTCCGTTCAATTCACTTAACAAAAAAAAAAAAAAAAAAAAAAAAAAAAAAAAAAAAAAATTGTTCTCAAAGAAAACTGTTTATCGATTACATGAAACACATTTTCCGTCTCATAATTCTTGTAGTTAAATTAGGTGGATAGCAGTACATCTATCCTGATTAACTTTCTCTGGTTATTCAGCGACCTAAACTTCCTCTCCGTGTGAGTTTGATTAAACTCGAAAGAAATTGTTTGCACAGTCAATCATGTTTCCCATGAAATAAATAAAAGACAAAAAACTCTTATGCACAAATAAGATATTCTTTCTCTTTAGAGCTTATACTTTGTAAATATAAAAGAGAAAAATGGAAATGATGAAGAACTTTAATATCTGGATAATAAATTGTTTGAATTATATTAAAGGAATTTGTTACTGAGTTATTTTTATATCATAATTCTGGTTAAATAAATGATTTTGTTATACTTATTTATATATTGATTACAACATAGGAATAAAGTTAATTAATAGAAGACAAACTTATGTTCTTTTCAGTCATGAACATTTACAAATAAGATAAAAATGACGAATAATCCAAGAGTAAATTATTTACGCTCGGAAATAAAAGAGAATTTACAAAGCTAAGCAATTTTTTGTTATTAATATCCCTGGTGATACCGAAGTTCTTTTTCCTCTATCCAACATATGTTATATGGTTAGGGCAACCACTAGTGACTATTTGTTTTTCTATTTTTCCTATCATTATTTTTTTTTAATGATAAGTTGCCTCGAAGATTAGTAGAATTTCTCCACGACTGTTATTACTTTAAAATACTGGTAAACAATATATTAAACAAATAGTTCCCAATGGTAGCCCGGAATATTTGATGTTACTCTAGAAATGTACAAAACAATGTGACAGAATATTTATTTAAAAAGTCCTTCCGGCCAGTGCCGGGAGGAAGAGGTAGCTTTCATATTCCTTATTTAAAAAAAAGTCAACTTATATTATTCAAACACACGAAGCTCAATTTAGTGGAAACCGAATATAGGAGATTCAATACTAATTTTTATCAATATAATGAATGAGAATTTCGCGAAATTGGTCAGCTTTATCCAAGCTGCTTTTCTTTAAAGTAACTTATATTTGGCTGCAAAATTCGGCGATTTCTTAAAGTGCCTGCCATTTTAAGACAGCATGGTGGATGAGGCTAACCAGTGAACTTGGTCGAGACCTTAGTAATTGCTGTGCACATGCTCACTCACATCGGAAATCGGTTGATATATACGAGTGCTGTCGCAGGCAAAAAATCAGATTTTTCAAAATGTCACCCACATTAGAAATTGAAACTGCTATATCTGAGCCATTTTTTAAGGTAAAGACAAACAAAAAATGCTCCTGAATCCTTATATCAAGGTCAAATACTTAAGAAAGAAACTTTTTCAATTTCTAATTTTTTTGCAACTCACTTTAAAAATATATTTTTTTTATTTAGTGGCCGCCATTTTGAAACAAGATCGCTGATGAATCTGGCCAGCGAACTTGGTCGAGATATTGATGTATAGTATCCACATGCCTTCTTACATCGAAATAGGCGAATACGTGTGTTATCGCGTGACAAATACAAGATCGTTTCAAAATGTTAGCCATGCTAGAAATTCAAAGTGCTATAATTCAACCATTTTTTAAGATATAAACAAAAGAACAAATTTTCAGAAACAAAAACTGCTCCGGAATCTTTATATCAAGGCCAAACACATAAAAAAAATCTTTTTCATTTTCCAATTTTTTAACACCTCATTTTAAATTTTAAATTTATTTTTTTTTTAATGGCAACCCTTTTAAAACAAGATGGCGAATGAAGCTGGCCAACGAACTCGGTCGAGACATTGGTATGTACTATGTACAGACAAGGTTACATCCAAATCGGTTCATAAATACGCCTGTTATCGCGTGACAAGAATCGGGTCGTTTTAAAATGTCAGCCACAATAGAAATTCAAAATGCTATAACTCAGCAATTTTTTTAGATATAGACGAAATAAAAACTGTTCCGGAATCTTTGTATTAAGGTCAAACACATACAAAAAAAAAATCTTTTTCATTTTCCAATTTTTTGGTATCTTATTTTAAATTTTTTTAAATGGCCGCCATTTTGAAACAAGATGGCGGATGAAGCTGGCCAACGAACTCGGTCGAGATATTTGTATGTACTATGTATACACCAAGGTACATCCAAGTCGGTTCATAAATACGCCTGTTATCACGTGACAAAAATAAGGACGTTTCAAAATGTCAGCCACGCTAGAAATTCAAAATGCTATAACTCAGCCATTTTTTAAGATATAGACGAAACAAAAACTGCTCCCGAATCTTTTTATCAAGGTCAAACACTTAAGAAAAAATATTTTTTCAATTTCCAATTTTTTGGTACCACATTTCAAATTTTAATTTTTTTTTAAATTTAAATGGCCGCCATTTTGAAACAAAATGGCAGATGAAGCTGGCCAACGAACTCGGTCGAAACATTTGTATGTACTATGTACACAGCGAATTACATCTAAATCGGCTCATAAATACGCCTTTTATCGCGTGACAAATTTCAGGACGTTTCAAAATGTCAGCCACTCTAGAAATTCAAAATGCTATAACTCAGCCATTTTTTAAGATATAGACGAAACAAGAACTGCTCCAGAAACTTTGTATAAAGGTCAAATACATAAGAAAAAAGTATTTTTCTATTTTCAATTTTTTGGTACCACATTTCAAGATTTATAATTTTAAAATTTTTTTAAATGGCCGTCATTTTGAAACAAAACAGCGGATGAAGCTGGCCAACGAACTCGATCGGGGCATTGGTATGTACTATGTACACACCGAATTTCATCGAAATCGGTTCATAAATATGAGAGTTACAGTGAGACAAATGTCAGATATATATACATATATATATATATATATATATATATCAATTTTGAACGGAGGCTGGTTTCGGGGTCTGGGGGTCATGATCGATGAAAATATACCAAAATTTTTTGAACTCGCTTTCCTCCGAACGGCTGCAATAGGTATCTTTTTGTAATGAAAGGCTAGCTAAAAGTAATTTCAAATGAAAAATATTTTAATGAAATCTGAAAACTCATGTCCGTGGCTTAACAGTCTAGTTTGTATCACCTGTTGAGCTTTTTCAAAAAACGTTTTTCATAATGCATTGTTTATTTTTAATTCAACGCTTTGTATAGCTAATCTCTAAATCAATTCCAGTAGAATATCTTTTAGGTAGCTTTCTTTACAAAAAAGCTACCTATTGCAGCCGTTCGGAGGAAAGCGATTTCAAAAAATTTTGGTATATTTTCATCGATCATGACCCCCAGACCCCGAAACCACCCTCCGTTCAAAATTGATATATATATATATATATATATATATATATCTGACCTATGTAACACTGTAACTCCCGTAATTATGAACCGATTTCGATGTAATTCGGTGTGTACATAGTACATACCAATGTCTCGACCGAGTTCGTTGGCCAGCTTCATCCGCCGGTTTGTTTCAAAATGGCGGCCATTTAAAATTTTTATAAAAATTTTAAACTTGAAATGTGGTACCAAAAAATTAAAAATGGAAAAATATTTTTTTCTTATGTATTTGACCTTTATACAAAGATTCCGGAGCAGTTTTTGTTTCGTCTATATCTTAAAAAATGGCTAGTTATAGCATTTTGAATTTCTAGCGTGGCTGACATTTTGAAACGTCCTGAATTTTGTCACACGATAAAAGGCGTATTTATGAACCGATTTGGATGTAATTCGGTGTGTACATAGTACATATCAATCTCTCGACCGAGTTCGTTGGCCAGCTTCATCCGCCATTTTGTTTCAAAATGGCGGCCATTTAAAATTTTTTTTTAATTTAAAATTTGAAATGTGGTACCAAAAAATTGAAAATGGAAAAATATTTTTTTCTTATGTATTTGACCTTTATACAAAGATTTCGGAGCAGTTTTTGTTTCGTCTATATCTTAAAAAATGGCTGAGTTATAGCATTTTGAATTCCTAGCGTGGCTGACATTTTGAAACGTCCTGAATTTTGTCACGCGATAAAAGGCGTATTTATGAACCAATTTGGATGTAACTTCGTTTATACATAGTACATACCAATGTCTCGACCGGGTTCGTTGGCCAGCTTCACCCGCCATCTTGTTTAAAAATGGTGGCCATTTAAATTTTTAAGAAAAATTTAAATTTGAAATGTGGTACCAAAAATTGAAAATTGAAAAAATATTTTCTTCTTATGTGTTTGACCTTGATAAAAAGATTCGGGAGCAGTTTTTGTTTCGTCTATATTTTAAGAAATGGCTGAGTTATAGCATTTTGAATTTCTAGCGTGGCTGACATTTTGAAACGTCCTGATTTTTCTCAAGTAATAACAGGCGTATTTATGAACCGACTTGGATGTACCTTGGTGTGTACATAGTACATACAAATATCTCGACTGAGTTCGTTGGCCAGCTTCATCCGCCATCTTGTTTCAAAATGGCGGCCATTTAAAAAAATTAAAAAATAAAAAAATTTAAATGAGATACCAAAAAATTGGAAAATGAAAAAGATTTTTTTTTGTATGTGTTTGACCTTTACAAAGATTCCGGAACAGTTTTTCTTTCGTCTAAATCTAAAAAAAAATGGCTGAGTAATAGCATTTTGAATTTCTCTTGTGGCTGACATTTTAAAACGGCCTGATTTTTGTCATGCGATAACAGGCGTATTTATGAACCTATTTGGATGTAACTTGGTCTGTACATAGTACATACCAATGTCTCGACCGAGTTCGTTGGCTAGCTTCATTCGCCATCTTGTTTCAAAAGGGTTGCCATTTAAAAAAAAAAAAAAAAAATTTAAAATTCAAAATGAGGTATTAAAAAATTGGAAAATGAAAAAGATTTTTTTTATGTGTTTGGCCTTGATACAAAGATTCCGGAGCAGTTTTTGTTTCTGAAAATTTGTTCTTTTGTTGATATCTTAAAAAATGGTTGATTTATAGCACTTTGAATTTCTAGCATGGCTAACATTTTGAAACGATCTTGTATTTGTCACGCGATAACACACGTATTCGCCTATTCCGATGTAAGAAGGCATGTGGATAGTATACATCAACACCTCGACCAAGTTCGCTGGCCAGATTCATTAGCCATCTTGTTTCAAAATGGCGGCCATTAAATTAAAAATATATATATATATTTAAAGTGAGGCGCAAAAAAAATTAGAAATTGAAAAATGTTTCTTTCTTAAGTATTTGATCTTGATATAAGGATTCAGGAGCATTTTTTGTCTCTCTTTACCTTAAAAAATGGCTCAGATACAGCAGTTTCAATTTCTATTGTGGGTGACATTTTGAAAAATCTGAATTTTTGCATGCGACAGCACTCCTATATATTAACCGATTCCGATGTGAGTGAGCATGTGCCCAGCAATTAGTAAGGTCTCGACCAAGTTCACTGCTTAGCCTCATCCACCATGTTGTCTTAAAATGACAGGCACTTTAAGAAATTGCCGAATTTGGCAGCCAAATATAAGTTAAGTATAGATTATAAATTAAGTAAAGAAAAACAGCTTGGATAAAGCTGACTAATTTCGCGAAATTCTCATTCATTATATTGATAAAAATTATTATTGAATCTCCTATATTCGGTTTCCACTAAATTGAGCTTCGTGTGTTTGCATGATATAAGTTGGTTTTTTTTTTAAAATAAGGATTATGAAAGCTACCTCTTCCTCCCGGCACTGGCCGGAAGGACTTTTTTATTTATATGTTTATTTGATAAATAATTACTGTTACAAAAATTTTTTTATGTCCGTGCACTAGGGTTGCCTGTACGTTTTCTCTGTAAATTGCATGTTTTCAGTTTTATTTTACGCCATACGTTTAAACCTTCCTCGTACAATGATTTCTCTCATTTTTTAACATCTCTGATTTTTTCTTTACTTACTTTCTGAGTTTGCTTAAAAATTTTCACTTTTGATTCATATTCCTTTCACAAAATCGTACAGAACGGCAGAAAGAACCGTTTTCTATTACGACAGGAATAATTTCGGAGAAGTAGAGACATATTAAAAGCGCATATGCGACACATAATGGAAAATATAACTACAAAATTATTTTTTAAGTTTTGATATAACGATGTAAGGCAAATACAGTTAGAAAATAACAATTATAAGTAGTAGGTGAACGAACTGTTTTGAGGAAACTTCTTTACAGAAAATATTTTTGACACATCCAACACAGTTTTGTATGATGGGAAAAACAACGGTAGAGCGATTAAACCAAAATAAATTATTGTCGATAAAAGTCTTCCTTTTCTTCGAGAGAAAAATTGCGCAACCCTGCCATGAACGGAAAATTAATAGCATCTTACTAGCTCAACAAATGGCAGAAAATCTGCCCATGCGACAATATCATATCTAGTAATTAGACTTTATGCAGAAAATAAAAATACAATGCAATAGTAGTTAGAAACGTATAGAGTTAAGAAATGTCTGTTGTGTAAGTTCTGTTGTGTTTTACGTGTTATTTTTCTGACATATGTAGGTTCATAGAACATAATTTGTACTGTGTTAATTTTTTTTAGTACCACTATTTTCAAATAATAATTTTTGGCTTATTTAATAGCAATTTAACATTAAATAAGCTAAATATTAGTTTTCGAAAATAGTGGTACGAACCCTAAAAATATGTCGATCGGCATTAAATGTATTATGATCTTTCTGTATGTAATATCGCTATTACTTCAAAAAATTCTTATGTTTCGAAAATAAACTTTTTCATCCATTTTCAATCCGTGAGATTGACTATGAAACCCATGTGAAAGCTTAAAACATAAGTGATTACAGGAATAAATCTGCAGCTCTTTTGATGAGAAAATGAAAAGAATAAAAAAGTTTTTTTTTTTCAAAGGTAATTCTTATTAATTAAAAGAAATTAAGTATAAAAGAAGTTCGGATTATAGATCATTCTGGTTTATGGAAATCCGGCTTTTAATTTCTGCAATGTATTATGACATGTGAAATATGTAGGCACTTGGAAATTTGCAGATGGCATCATTTTGTTCACAGTTTCATTTCTTATTTTCTGGTCCAATAATTTATGCTTCTACAGATGTTTAGTAGCTTAAGAATCCATTTTCCCTATTAAACCTTTGATCTTTAACTAAGTATCCCATACCCCCAGATAATTTTTGAAGTCTTGTCATTTTGATTTGTTTATACTTTTCAATTACATAAAAAAAGAAAAACTAACATTTAATCAACACTAGTTACCAGCCCGACGTTGCCTAGGCATACTGAAAAGTACAGTCTATCAGTGGGTATTTCCTCTTTTTTTTTTTTTTTTTTTTTACCACGTTGATGGCAATTTTGAGCTGTAGAAAAACCGGAAAGTCTGAAAATGATCTTTAGACAATACTTTTTGAAATAGTTAATAATTCTCTTTCTTTTGTTGAAAGCAGAAAAGTATTTTTATCCGTGGGATTTTTTTTCTATTTTGATCTAGAATAGGCAATAGCAATTTTAATCTACTAAAACGGAAAAAATGAAAACGACCTCCAGAATGTTTTTAAATATTATATATTCACATATTTTTTAAATAAAAGATACCAACAGTGCCCCCAAAGTACCGATTATAAAAAGGTCTTTTGTTTTTTTAATAATTCCATTCCATCCTCAGAGATTGCGATTTTAAAATGAACAGAAATGAAAAATATTAAAAACATCTTCAGAATGTTTTTTGAAATAGTAATTATTCATATTTATTAATGAAAGATACTTCAGTAGTACCATCTATATGTAGGAACATTTTGTTTGTATGACTATTTACGAGCTTCGGCGGTTGCGATTTAAATTGCGCAATAAACAGGATATTTTCCTTCCGTCTTTAAGCTATATGCTTGAAAAATCACATTCATTACGTGAAGCGATCTAAACGGCGTCCAATTCAAACTCGTTTACTAGCGTACAATGAATTTTTTTAAAAATAAAATCGCAGATAATTATCAAAAAATGAAAAGTCTGAATCTGAGTTGCAACTGGGACCCATATTCGTCTGTGGTTATCCAAATTTGCTGCACCTACGTGCGACGGATATTCCTAGCCATCGCCAAAAGATAGAGGTACAAAAGCTGAAAAAAAAATTATATGGTACTAAACCTTATTTTTGGGGATTAAACTGGATTTTGTAGAAATAAACCGAGTCTTTGGGCAATTACTAATAAACCAGTTTTATGCAACTGTATAAACAGAGATACAGATACTTGCACAGAGAGAGAGGTAAATATCTTTTTTTTTTTTTTGTAAAGATGTTTCAAAACGCATCGTAGAATCTTTAAGAGGAGTGCTTTGACACACCTAAAACAAGTAAAATCACTATAAAAAACATAGCCGTAACTCAAAGCGGTAAAAGCGGCAAAGCGGCTGGAGGATGCTTTCCGATTGTGGAGAGCAAAATGCTTGCTACACAATATCCAATAAAAGGTTGCTGACTTTATGTATGTACAATATATATTTGTCAATCAGACTGTTAATATGCATGACGAAATAAATACAAAGTTTTTTTTTTTTTTTTTTTTTTTTTTTTTTTTTAAATATGCGCTCATTAGAGGTGGCAGGGATTTCAAATTGGGTCAAATTTATCTAATAGAAATTGTCCTAAAAATATACCGAATCTTAAGGAAACACTTTTTGGAAAGGAAATTATACGAATTCCCCATTATTAGTATGATTCTTTGAAGGATAATAATATAATACGTAATCCTTGAAATGAGTAATTTAATTAATACTATATAAAGCTGTTTTGACTATCATTTCCCTTTTATTACCTGTCATTTTTAATCAATATTTTTCATTGCTAATAATATTACATTTTTGAGAAACTATTTGGTTAAATTTATTTCGTAAGTAATTTCTTTCTCACAGTCAGAAAACCTGGTACTAAACCTTATATTTTGGGATTAAACTGGATTCTGTAGGAATAAACCGAGTCTTTGGGCAATTGGTAATAAACCAGTTTTGTGCAACTGTATAAACAGTTAGAGATACACATACTTGCATACAGAAAGAGAGAGATAAATATCTTTTATTTTTTGTAAAGATGTTTCAAAACGCATCATAGAATCTTTAAGAAGAGTACTTTAACACACCTAAAACAAGTAAAAATACTACAAAAAACATGGCCGTAACTCAAAGGGGTAAAAGCGGCAAAGCGGCTAGCGGACGCTTTCCAATTGTGGAGAGCAAAATGCTTACTACACAATATCCAATAAAAGATTGCTGACTTTATATATGCACGATATATATTTGCCAATCAGATTGTTAATGTAGATGACAAAGTAAATACAAAGTTATGACTTTTTTTGATAAAAAAATATGCGCTCAGTAGAGGGGGCTGGGATTTCAAATTGGGTCAAATTTCCTTAATAGAAATTACCCTAAAAATATATTGAATCTTAAGGAAAAACTTTTTGAAAAGGAAATTATGCGAGTTCCACATTATTAGTATGATTCTTAGAAGGAAAATAATATATAATGTAATCTTTGAAATAAGTAAGTTAATTAATCCTATATAAAGCTGTTTCGACTATCATTTGCGTTTCATTATCTGTCATTTTTAATTAATATTTTTCATCGCTAATAATATTACATTTCTGAGAACCTATTTGGTTAAATTTATTGCGTAAGTAATTTCTTTCTCACAGTCAGAGAACCTGGTACTAAACCTTATTTTTTGGGATTAAACTGGATTTTGTAGGAATAAACCGAGTCTTTGGGCAATTAGTAATAAACCAGTTTTGTGCAACTGTATAAACAGATAGAGATACACATACTTGCATACAGAAAGAGAGAGATAAATATCTTTTTTTTTTTTTTTTGTAAAGATGTTTCAAAACGCATCATAGAATCTTTAACCCGTTCGGGACGAGCGACCGGTATTCGTGCCGGCCTCGTTTGCACTTTCATCCCGCGCGACGGGTATACGTGCCGGCGGTTTTGGCACTCACATCCCGAGCGACCGATATTCGTGCCACCCAGTTGGAACGTTTTATTCCAGAAAGTTTAACTCAGAAAAAAAAAAATCAAAATGAAATTTGAATATACATTTGGGAAGAACATATGTCCTTCTATCTAGGAAAGCAAATGGAATCAATTAATATATTTTTAATCCATGTCAATTTAATTTTCTTCCAAAAATGACTGCAATGAAAAAAAAAAAAAGTGTGTTTATTTCACATGCATCTATTTATGCTTCTGAAACGTGATTTTCTTTCTATCATATATGTATGTGTCAAATGAAACATTATTTTTTGTTTATCAGAAAATTTTCTACGACACTTGGGAAAAAGAATGGTTGAGTCAGCTGATCAACTCTAAGCTTATGACGTAAGCTTCACGAACGCATATGGATGAGCTTCCAGTTGATTCATTTTCAATTACTTTTTTTCTACTTTTATCGCGATTGGAAAGAGTTTATTTGTACGTCATGGTGATTAATAGTTTTGGATTTTCATTCATTGAGGAGGAAAGCGGGAGGCCTATTTATATTTTTTATTTTGTTTCAACAAATGCTGCTACGCAGTTTAAATATTTGCGGATGCTTGTTCAAAATATTTTCGGTACCGTCAAGTCAAGAAAACTTTTGTGCGCTCTTTTTTTTTTTTTTTAAGTTTTCCTTCAATAGTTATTCATACCGTTTCAAAAAATTTCGTCTTAAATTATCTATATTTATGTATCTTATTTTACAAACTCATTAAAATGTCTAAAAACGCAGGTATTTTACTGACAATGGAATAGCTGGGATAGGGAAAAATATTTAGTAAAAAAAAAAAAAGAAAAGGCATGAAATTAATGTATTTTCAGAAAGTAAAATTTAAAAGAGTCATGTGATTCTAACACAGTCATTGAACTCTGACATTTTGAGAAATGTTCGTATGTTTTAAAGTTAATAGTTTCAATTAATAGTCAGTTTGCCCATTATAATTGAATACATTTATATGATTTCGTTAATATTTCCATTTTATAAAATACTTTTAACATTAACGGCATTTTTTTATCAGTATATTTCAAATTATTATTCAGTGTTATTTATTATTAAAAAATATTATTCAATACTTTGAACCTCATAAATTTATTTATATATTTAAATATATATTATTAAAAGATGTTTATAAAGGTATTTTAACATAAACAATTTTTTGGAAGAATGTATTTTAAGTTATTCATGTTTACTTATTCTTATTAAATATTCTTTAATTGATATTTCGTTTTATTATACGTTGCAATACGTGTTATTTCTTTTATTTTCAAAAATATTTTTAACATCAACAACTTTTTAGAAAGGTATATTTTAAAGTATAATTCTATTTTACTTATTATTATTTATTGTTATTCAATATTTTTTATTTGATAGATATTTTATGATTGATTATATATTTACATGTAAATTTTGAATTTTCACAAATATTTTGAATTGAATTAAAAGTTTTCAAACTATTTTTTATGTCTGCATAATAAAATAAGCATTAAAAGTTGCATGCAGAAGTTGCTTGGAAGTTTTATTTAATTATTTTTATTAGTGAATAAATATGCTTTTTAAAAATACTTGTCTTATTTACGGAAAGTGTTAACCATTATTTAGAAACAAAACTATTATTTTTTTTAAACAAAATTATCCTTTATTTGAGCAAAACATTTCATATGTTGCTATATTAAAGGAACGTAAGTGTTTTGTAATCATATAATATTTTTAAACTGAAAAACGTGACTAAAACATGCATTATATTTGTTTAAAAAGTCATTTTTACATTAAAATATCCGAGAAAATATTTCAATTTTTTGCGTAAATACATATAATAACAACATATTTCATGTATGTGCATTTCAAAAGGTTACATGGAAAAATGAATCTTTTATAATTTTTTGAAGAACTCTTTACAAGAGTTAGGCTTAGTTTCGCAAAATCCTTTGGCCCAGAAGATGAAATCAAATTTTCCCGCTCCGTCCTCAGATGCGTACTTCTGAATGCGCGCGCCGTCGCGAACAGGTTAAGAGGAGTACTTTAACACACCTAAAACAAGTAAAAACACTACAAAAAACATGGCCGTAACTCAAATGGGTAAAAGCGGCAAAGCGGCTAGCGGATGCTTTCCGATTATGGAGAGCAAAATGCTTACTACACAATATCCAATGAAAGATTGCTGACTTTATATATGCACGATATATATTTGCCAATCAGATTGTTAATGTAGATGACGAAGTAAATACAAAGTTGGGTCTTTTTTTTGATAAAAAATATGCGCTCAGAAGAGGAGGCAGGAATTTCAAATTGGATCAAATTTCCTTAATAGAAATTGCCCTAAAAATATATTGAATCTTAAGGAAAGACTTTTTGAAAAGGAAATTATGCGAGTTCCCCATTATTAGTATAATTCTTAGAAGGATGATAATATATTATGTAATCTTTGAAATAAGTAATTTAATTAATCCGATATAAAGCTGTTTCGACTATTATTTGCGTTTCATTATCTGTCATTTTTAATTAATATTTTTCATTGCTACTAATATTACATTTTTGAGAAACTATTTGGTTAAATTTTTTGCGTAAGCACGTTATTTCTCACAGTCAGAAAGCGTGTTCTAGTGGTTCAGAGTTTGATTTATGACCAACTTGATGTGTATTCTCTCTCCCCTTTAAGTTTGTACTATGAGTTTTAAAACACCCTGTATAGAAATTTTTGTCAGGATTTTTAAATGGCACAATTTCTAACAACACTGATTAAAAATATTGTTATGTGCCCATAGAGGGATCCACTTTATGTGCAAAAAAAATAGGGTCCTAAACCAAAAAAAATTACGTAATCGATTTTTTTGCATAATTATTTATTTCTCTTCATCAATCAACTGTAAACTAACTCTTTTTTTTTATTTTGAGCAAAAACTGCAGTAAATTTTACAAAAAGTCACTATCGCAAAATTAATTATATTAGGAATAAAAGATTAATTAAATTTTAAGTCATTAATTAGATTTTTTTTTTCTAGTTTGATGTGTGAAGCAATTGTAATGTTTCCATATTTTTTTTTCAGTGATAAGCTTTTTAATAGAAAAGTAAAACACATTATCTTTTGGGAAATTACAGTTTTCACGCACGAAATATTGGAGGTTAAATAAATCATCTAACCTTACATTAAACTAATATTGATGGTACTCATTTAATATATTATAAAATGTTTAATGAAGGATGATCATAATAATTTTCTTTCGCTGAAAAAAAACCGTTTTCCAATAGAGTCTAAGAGTTCAAATCGCATTGAAATTTAATTAATTGCCCAGCGTCAGCAACCTGTTCAAGCTAAATTGTCGCAGTCAGAAATATAATTTAAAAAATAGGCTAGGAAATCAAAGAGCTCTTTGTTATGTTGGAAGGCTATGCGTAATATAATTAACAATAATTTCTAACGTAAATAATGTTAGGCATTTTTAATATGTATCCAAAATCTACCATATTGCGAAAGATGGATAATCATATTTCGTAAATGAATATTTTAGAAATTCAATGTTATGAAAATTATATCAATGTACTAAAAATATTTTCCACGCATAAAAAAGTTAAATCAATTAACCATACATTAAAATATGAGTGGTGGCGATAATTTAGCATATTGTTTAGCATTTAATTCAGGATGATTATATATATATATATATATATATATATATATTTTTTTTTTTTGAAACTGCTCTGTGATATAGAGACAATTATTTTGTGTTCGAATCCTATAATATTTTAATTAATTATCGAACGTTAGCAACAAGTTAAAGCTTAATTGTGGGAGTTAGAAACTTAATTGTTAAGATTATGCTCGAAAACCAAAGATCTCTTTATTATGCCATAAGGCTATCCGTAATATCAACAATTCGTCACGTAAATAATGTTAGGTTTTTTGTTCGATTTCTTTAGAAATCAAGCTGTTGTAATCAGATTGTTTATACCGGGTGTTTCATAAGCTCGGTACGAAAGTAAAACGCGATAGTAAAAGATCTATGGGTCGGAGAATTATGCGGTTTGCAGATAAATATTCAGCGTGTTACGGGATTTTGTATGGGCACCAACAAATGAATTAGTTCAAAATCTCGACAGTAGAGGGCGATAATGCCGATAATTCTATGGAATAATTCTATATTGCTCACACAACGCAAGATTTGGATGCAAAAACATTAGAGTACATGTACACTATTTTTCTATACAAATCTTGCGTTGTGTGAACAATATGGAATTATTCCATGGAATTATGGGCAGTAGCGTCCTCTATTGTCGAGATTTTGAACTCATTTTTTGTTGTTGTTGTTGCTGTCATACAAAATCCCGTATCACGCTGAATATTTATCTTCAAACCGCATGTCTCTCCGACCGATAGATTTGTTTTTATCGCGTTTTACCTTCGCACCGAACTTTTGAAACACGCGGTATATCTATCTATCTATAATACAAATATTTTCCTCACGGTAATTTCCTAAATATTGAACCAATTCGAACCCAGTTCGGACAGTGTATTGATCTTGCCAATATCTTGGATGAGTTTATTAATCAAGTATGTAGTTCTTATAGTTCAATTGCAGGGATACACAAAATCAAAACATGAAAATTTGCGTCATGATAACGTCTGAAATTCTGAACCAATTCGAACGTAATTGGGACAGTGTATTGATGCAGCAAGTATCTTGGACGATATCGTTAATTAAATATGTAACTTTTATAGTAAATTTGAAAGAACTCGCAAAAGCTTTCGATGGCAGTCATTGGATGATATGAGTTCGAACCTCGTTTGAGTGCCGAAGATATATTATAGCGCATGATCAATTTTTAGAGTATGATTTCAAGAAAATTTTAACATATTTCTTCGCCAAAATAAATAATTTAAAACTAGTGAGAGAAAATTGTTTAATTTGTATAAAATCTGATATATATATATATACATTAAAATAAGTAAAACATAAAGAAATTAATCCAAATGAGTCGGAAGCACTTTTATAATATGTATCCAAAATAAATAAATTTGCAAAAAGGGGTTAAAAAATATTTCGTAAATTAATGGTTTTTAAATTAAATATTAGAATAATTATATTTATTAGGTCTGTTTAAAAAACTGTTTCTACGCTCTTCACAAAGCGCAATTTTCTGCATATTCAATGATTTACTTTTATTCATAAAAGCTAAAACTTTACATGCTTGATTATTGAAGTGCTATGGAATCAAATAGTGTCATACAGTTTCTCGATAAATGAATAGTAGTTTGAATTGCACACAATTGTTTCCCGATCATGTCTTTTTTGGACTACCATATTTCAAAGATCGTCTTGAAGCACCAACTTTGATACCTTTTGTGAAAAGCCCTTTCTTTATACAGAAAAAAAGAACGCTATTGCTTAGAATCTGAATAAGAACGCGAGGAAGTTTCGCGATATTTCGAATAAAATTACTTCACAAGTGTTAGAAAGCAGCGAGCTTGAATTTGCCGGCATTATATTGGCGACTATGTTTTTACTATTTTGTCTACCCATGTTTCCAAGTAAAAATATTTTTGGTATATTCGTGTAAATCTACCACGGAGATTATTGTTTGGAAAAAGTGGTAACATAAGAAGAAAGTGGCAGAAAATAGTTCCTTCTGCAAACCCTGTATTCGAGAACAATAATGTCAGATGAGGTCAGTCATACAACAAAAAACTCATCATAAACTGAAAATTTATTAATTGACACTATAATTAATAAAACTAAAATCATATTTAAGTTTTTAAAATCTTTGTGCCTATGATT
Source organism: Maratus speciosus (assembly GCA_963932465.1). NCBI lineage: Eukaryota > Metazoa > Arthropoda > Arachnida > Araneae > Salticidae > Maratus > Maratus speciosus. The sequence continues at coordinate 507,777,905 of OZ010787.1, read as the reverse complement.
GTGGTCTGTTCTTGACATTTTATCTGTTTATCTGGTTTTTTTGTATGTGCCCAAGAAGTCTTAAAACAGTCAAAGGATATTGCCACGATTGAATTTTGGGCACTCCTCACAAATTATCCAAAATCCTGTTATGTTTTCACATATTTTTGTTCATAAGAAAATAATATAGGATTCGGGCACATTTTTGACTTTGGATATTTTTTTTTATAAATTTACAGGTTTGATGTCATCTAAGACATGTAACACTATGCCACCATGTGATATATTTTGGATCGATGTCTGTTTGTATGTGTTTTACGCAAATTTTGTGGGCATTGAAACTCAAGAACTAATGCACGAAATTCCCTGATAAAGAGTTACATAGTCGCATGACACGATGTGAAAAAACGTTATTGGTGCCTTAAAACTCTCAAAATTTATAAAATTCATCGTAGCATAACTTGCTAAATTTCGGTCATACAAAAATGGAATATTTATTGTCTTTCTTCTTAGAACATGAAGAAAATTTTCTAAAAGTAGCCTATAGGAAAGAGGAGCCGTATAAAAATTTTAATTTTTTAACATTTAACAAATAGGGGAGCTGAGGGATGAATGGGACAAGGGGTGGATGGGACATTCTCAATATTTCAGGTAATTAACTTTTTTTTAGTTGATTTCTATTCCCATATATGTCACTATAATAGTGTGTTTTAGAACCAAAAGCAAAACCACATGGCTGTTTTCATTTTTTTGCAAAGTTGCATTTTCTGAAACTCTGCTTGAAAAGTAACTTTTTTTACGTTTGAAGTTGTCAAATATTTTATACAATATAAACAAATGTGATATGTTGTAGTTATTTATTTGAAGGTTCAATATTGGTAATTAAAATTAATGAATATTAACCAATGTGACAAAATAATTTCTGAAGAAAAATGGCAAACAATTGAATCATTGTATCATAGGGATGATTGGAACAATTTCAAATTGGGATGAATGGGACAGTTTCATTCATCCCTAGAGATGTTAAAACATTTATTTATTAACTAAAAAATATTATATAGGTTTATAAATTAATGATTTACGTTAATTATTAGTATTAAACAGTACTCGTATCATATATGTTGTTTATTATTAAAAATTATATTGAATTTTAATTATTGTATTATAATAAATGTTAAATAGTTTATAAAAAAATTGCTATTGAAACTTTATCAAAATAGATATAATTGTTCAAAGTAGTATATGTTTATTGATCAATTGAGGTAAATTATATTGAATTTGGAACTTGTGCTTAAATAAATCCCCACTCGCACTTTCCCTAACACAGTTTCATTTGTGCATTATATCTAAGATACTTTTAATTAATATTCATTAATAAGTTGTGAATGAAAAATATTAGCTATGCTTTATTTCAAAGACATTTTTCACTTTTATTTCATATCTAAAATGTCTCGTAAGTTGGGAAAAGGGAACATATAGACAGCCGAAGTTTGCATTACAAGTTAAAACTGTAGTAAAAAAAGAGATTAGCAACGATAAAGATATAATAGCCAAATTATAAGATCATATATTAGAAATATAATTACGTATAAGTTTATAATTATAAATTTTAATTAGGTAACATTGAATACAGGGAGAAAAATATTTGTGTCCCATCCGTCCCTATTAGTGTCCCATCCATCCCTTCTAGGGATGATTGGGACAGAGAGTAACGTTTTTTAATTTTATAATTTTTTACTGTATAATAATACTCTACACTAAATATTGAACATAGATGTAGACAAATACCTAATGTATGATACGTGATATATAATATTGATAATAACTTAAAAAAAGTATTTAAAATTAAATATTTTTGTAAAAATGTCCCATTCATTCCCCATCTCCCCTATCTCTGTCAGGTAAATGGAGATTCATCTAATGAAGAATAACATTTGAAAAAATTTTGCAATAGAACTTATACCTCTAAATCTGTCGGTTTTCTAATTAGCTATTGGACAAAAGTAAGGAACATCCTGTATATAGCATAAACACGACAGAGGAAAAATAACTACAGAATGCAACGGAAAGTTTATTAAAAACATACGCTTATCTTTGAAAACTGTGCTTTACTTCAGAGTGTAAATATTTTATGCCTGGTTTATTCGTCATTTTTATCTTATTTCTAAATGTGCGTGACTGAAAGTAACAATAATTGATCTTCTGTTAATTAATTTTATATCTATGCTGCAATCAATCACTTAAATATGTATAACAAAGCAATTTTATTTGACAAAGATTGCATAAGGGAGTATATGTTTCTTTAAAAGCTTAACTTCATCCATCCGCTTTTATTTCAGTGTGTAATTAATTGATGCTTATGGTTTACTTGTCATTTTTATCTTATTTCCAAGTGTTTGTGTGTGAAAGAAAGATTAGTTGATCTTCTGTTAATTAACTTTATTCCTTTACTGTAATCAATCATATAAATAACTGTAACAAAGTAATTTTATTTGATCAAAATTACGATATAGAATCAACCGAATAACAAATTTCATTAATATAACTCGTACATTTTTTTTTTTATTATTATTCCGATTCCTTTCCCGATTTTAAACGATTTCCAGTTTCTATCTTTTTTACAAACAGTTTCATTTTAAAAAGATTGCACAAGCTTTAAGTTGTGGTAGGGTATTTCAAAAGACATGGTTTTCGTGTTAGGTATCGTAATCCAGTGGTCGCGATTGGTCGTAATCATTTTTTTTTCTACTGAAAAACACAGAGAGTCTAACTCCATTCCAAACATAACAATCCTTAATAACTTTACCTAATATAAATATATTTAACTCTTTCAAAGACAAGTAATTGTGTTTCTGTAATGTTGGATTCACACCGGAATTTTCGAAAAAATTTATTTTTAAATAAGGAAATGCTATTTCGCAACTTTTTTCTCCAAAGTTATAAAAAATTTAATTAAAATATTCGGGCGTAAACCTTGATTAAAATTACGTGGGATATAATATATCCCCCGTGTCTCAAGGGGTTGAAACCAATTTTGAACAGATTTAACTTGCTATGTGCGTAATTCAGTGATATCATGAAAAGTGTTTGAATTGCAGAACATTTCGATAAGAGAAACTGTATGACATGTTAATTAAATTAGGAAATATGGAGCGTTCAGACATACAGTGAGGCAACAGAAATGAGCCCCTTAAGCACAAGATTCATTTTAGTGATAGTATGCTGAATGCCAGATAGATTAAATTTCGTCAAAAAGTAGTTTATGTCATTATTTTTAATTACATATGATGTGAGGAGCTGAAATAACAGATTATTTATATTATACAAACAGAGATATGTTTCGAAATCAAAATCTATTATATGCGTAAAATTCGTAATTTTTTCGAATTATTGTTTCATTTACACTGTAAAAAAAATAATGCCAGTTTTTCGGTAAGAGTCGGAAAAATAGTTGCCCTTATCGTACCGGAATAATTACGAACCCAGCTCGGAATAAAATCCGTAAAATACCGTTTTACTGACTATTTCCTTCTTTTTACGGATTTTATTCCGAGCTGGGTCGGAAATTATTCCGGTACGATAAGGGCGACTATTTTTCCGATTCCTACCGGAAAACTGGCAGTATTTTTTTTTTTTTTTTTTTTTTTTTTTTTTTTTTTTTTTTTTTTTTTTTTTTTACAGTGTACCCTTTATGCACTGACGGTACTTTTAAGTACCATTGAAGCAAATTTAATATAAAATTTATTTAATCTGTCAATTAATAAAAGTGTATTTTTCTTTCCACACAAAATACTCTGCTCGATCAAATTTAGAAAGCGTAGAGAAACAGTCAAAGCTAAATAATTACAAAAAGTGGTAATTTTTTTAATCATTTTAAATTCAAAATTTATAAAATTCATCGTAGCATAACTTGGTAAGTTTCGGTCATACAAAAATGGAATATTTATTGTCTTTCTTCTTAGAACATGAAGAAAATTTCCTAAAAGTAGCCTATAGGAAAGAGGAGCCGTATAAAAATTTAAATTTTGTAACATTTAACAAATAGGGGAGCTGAGGGATGTGTGGGACAAGGGATGGATGGGACATTCTCAATATTTCAGGTAATGAACTTTTTTTTTAGTTGATTTCGATTCCCATGTATGTCACTATAATAGTGTGCTTTAGAACCAAAAGCAAAACCACATGGCTGTTTTCATTTTTTTGCAAAGTTGCATTTTCTGAAACTCTGCTTGAAAAGTAACTTTTTTTACGTTTGAAGTTGTCAAATATTTTATACAATATAAACAAATATGATATGTTGTAGTTATTTATTTGAAGGTTCAATATTGGTAATTAAAATGAATGAATATTAACCAATGTGACAAAATAATTTCTGAAGAAAAATGGCAAACAATTGAATCATTGTATCATAGGGATGATTGGAACAATTTCAAATTGGGATAAATGGGACAGTTTCATTCATCCCTAGAGATGTTAAAACATTTATTTATTAACTAAAAATATTATGTAGGTTTATAAATTAATGCTTTACGTTAATTATTAGTATTAAACAGTACTCATATCATATATGTTGTTTATTATTAAAAATTATATTGAATTTTAATTATTGTATTATAATAAATGCTAAATAGTTTATAAAAAAATTGCTATTGAAACTTTATCAAAATAGATATAATTGTTCAAATTAGTATATGTTTATTGATCAATTGAGGTAAATTATATTGAATTTGGAACTTGTGCTTAAATAAATCCCCACTCGCACTTTCCCTAACACAGTTTCATTTGTGCATTATATCTAAGATACTTTTAATTAATATTCATTAATAAGTTGTGAATGAAAAATATTAGCTATGCTTTATTTCAAAGACATTTTTCACTTTTATTTCATATCTAAAATGTCTCGTAAGTTGGGAAAAGGGAACATATAGACAGCCGAAGTTTGCATTACAAGTTAAAACTGTAGTAAAAAAAGAGATTAGCAACGATAAAGATATAATAGCCAAATTATAAGATCATATATTAGAAATATAATTACGTATAAGTTTATAATTATAAATTTTAATTAGGTAACATTGAATACAGGGAGAAAAATATTTGTGTCCCATCCGTCCCTATTAGTGTCCCATCCATCCCTTCTAGGGATGATTGGGACAGAGAGTAACGTTTTTTAATTTTATAATTTTTTACTGTATAATAATACTCTACACTAAATATTGAACATAGATGTAGACAAATACCTAATGTATGATACGTGATATATAATATTGATAATAACTTAAAAAAAGTATTTAAAATTAAATATTTTTGTAAAAATGTCCCATTCATTCCCCATCTCCCCTATCTCTGTCAGGTAAATGGAGATTCGTCTAATGAAGAATAACATTTGAAAAAATTTTGCAATAGAACTTATACCTCTAAATCTGTCGGTTTTCTAATTAGCTATTGGACAAAAGTAAGGAACATCCTGTATATAGCATAAACACGACAGAGGAAAAATAACTACAGAATGCAACGGAAAGTTTATTAAAAACATACGCTTATCTTTGAAAACTGTGCTTTACTTCAGAGTGTAAATATTTTATGCCTGGTTTATTCGTCATTTTTATCTTATTTCTAAATGTGCGTGACTTAAAGTAACAATAATTGATCTTCTGTTAATTAATTTTATATCTATGCTGCAATCAATCACTTAAATATGTATAACAAAGGAATTTTATTTGACAAAGATTGCATAAGGGAGTATATGTTTCTTTAAAAGCTTAACTTTATCCATCCGCTTTTATTTCAGTGTGTAATTAATTGATGCTTATGGTTTACTTGTCATTTTTATCTTATTTCCAAGTGTTTGTGTGTGAAAGAAAGATTAGTTGATCTTCTGTTAATTAACTTTATTCCTTTACTGTAATCAATCATATAAATAACTGTAACAAAGTAATTTTATTTGATCAAAATTACGATATAGAATCAACCGAATAACAAATTTCATTAATATAACTCGTACAATTTTTTTTTATTATTATTCCGATTCCTTTCCCGATTTTAAACGATTTCCAGTTTCTATCTTTTTTGCAAACAGTTTCATTTTAAAAAGATTGCACAAGCTTTAAGTTGTGGTATGGTATTTCAAAAGACATGGTTTTCGTGTTAGGTATCGTAATCCAGTGGTCGCGATTGGTCGTAATCATTTTTTTTTCTTCTGAAAAACACAGAGAGTCTAACTCAATTCCAAACATAACAATCATTAATAACTTTACCTAATATAAATATATTTAACTCTTTCAAAGACAAGTAATTGTGTTTCTGTAATGTTGGTTTCACACCGGAATTTTCGAAAAAATTTATTTTTAAATAAGGAAGTGCTATTTCGCAACTTTTTTCTCCAAAGTTATAAAAAATTTAATTAAAATATTCGGGCGTAAACCTTGATTAAAATTACGTGGGATATAATATATCCCCCGTGCCTCAAGGGGTTGAAACCAATTTTGAACAGATTTAACTTGCTATGTGCGTAATTCAGTGATATCATGAAAAGTGTTTGAATTGCAGAACATTTCGATAAGAGAAACTGTATGACATGTTAATTAAATTAGGAAATATGGAGCGTTCAGACATACAGTGAGGCAACAGAAATGAGCCCCTTAAGCACAAGATTCATTTTAGTGATAGTATGCTGAATGCCAGATAGATTAAATTTCGTCAAAAAGTAGTTTATGTCATTATTTTTAATTACATATGATGTGAGGAGCTGAAATAACAGATTATTTATATTATACAAACAGAGATATGTTTCGAAATCAAAATCTATTATATGCGTAAAATTCGTAATTTTTTCGAATTATTGTTTCATTTACACTGTAAAAAAAATAATGCCAGTTTTTCGGTAAGAGTCGGAAAAATAGTTGCCCTTATCGTACCGGAATAATTACGAACCCAGCTCGGAATAAAATCCGTAAAATACCGTTTTACTGACTATTTCCTCTTTTTACGGATTTTATTCCGAGCTGGGTCGGAAATTATTCCGGTACGATAAGGGCGACTATTTTTCCGATTCCTACCGGAAAACTGGCAGTATTTTTTTTTTTTTTTACAGTGTACCCTTTATGCACTGACGGCACTTTTAAGTACCATTGAAGCAAATTTAATATAAAATTTATTTAATCTGTCAATTAATAAAAGTGTATTTTTCTTTCCACGCAAAATACTCTGCTCGATCAAATTTAGAAAGCGTAGAGAAACAATCAAAGCTAAATAATTACAAAAAGTGGTAATTTTTTTAATCATTTACATAGGCATAGCTTTTCTGTTAAAAATATATATATATATATATGAAACATTTTCAACTGCACAAGCCTTTCCATTTACAGAGCGGATCATAATACATTTAAATATATTGCTTTTATAAGAATTGCAGTATTTCCATAAGAGTATTTAAGGTACACAGTATAAAAAATCCGACCAGTTTACCTGTAGGAATCGGAAAACTAGTTGCCCTTATAGTACCGGAAAAATTTCCGACCCAGTTCGCAATAACTGGTCGTATAAACTGGTCGTATTTATTTTACAGTGTAAATTATTCTGATTTTTTTGGAAAATATTTTTCAAAAAAAGTTATAACTGCACTGTAAAAAAAATACGACCAGATTTCCTGTAGGAATTGGAAATTTAGTTACCCTTATCGTACCAGAAAAATTTCCGACCCAGCTCGGAATCAAATGCGTAAAATCCAAATAAAATCCGTAAAATACCATTTTATTGACTATTTCCTTTTTTTACGAATTTTATTCCGAGCTGGGTCGGAAAATTTTCCGGTACGATAAGGGAGACTATTTTTCCGATTCCTACAAGAAAACTGGTCGGATTTTTTTTTACAGTGTGCCGATTTATTTAATCAGTTTAATGAAAAAACTTATCTAAATTTCAGATTATTTCATACTTAAAAAATCCAGTATATCTTCAGATATTAAAGAAAATAATTATTGAGGTGAATCAATTTCTTCACTGTAAAAAAAAAAAAAAAAAAAAATACTGCCAGTTTTCCCGTAGGAATCGGAAAAATAGTTGCCCTTATCGTACCGGAATAATTTCCGACCCAGCTCGGAATAAAATCCACAAAAATAAGGAAATAGTCAGTAAAACGGTATTTTACGGATTTTATTCCGAGCTGGGTTGGAAATTATTCCGGTACGATAAAGGCAACTATTTTTCCGATTCCTACCGGAAAACTAGCATTATTTTTTTACAGTGTTGATAAATATTTCTGAAAATAAAGGTTTATAAAAGCGAGCGCAGAAATGTAGAAAATAAAAAATAAGCTATGTATGTTAATGCAATAAAGAGTGTACAAAATCAATCACAATAGCAATTTTCCAAGCAAAAAAAATCAGATGCTTACAACATTGCAGTCTTAACAACTTAAAACTAGACTTAAAATGAGGACGTACACACGTACGTTCTCGTATTGTAATAGAAGATTTTATCACGTCGCAGGTGCTTTAAGGAGTTGAGTCATCTGTATTTTGTTTGTACTAATACGGTTTTAATGAATGAATATGGAATTGTTCTTTGAGACATTTGTGAAAGTTTAGTAGGCAGCTAACGTTAGCATTCAAATGACTCGCTAAACGAAATATATTTGCAATATGATAGAATTTTGTTTGTTATTTATATATGTCATATGTCATATTTTTTATATATTTATTGTGTCACAAAATATATATGTATGTGCAAGCGCAATGTATAAAAATGCTGCTGAGGAAAAAAATATTTCTTATAATTCTGGTTCAAAATTTTTCTTTGTTTCGTGTACTTTTATAAAAATAATTTAGAAGATGTGAGAAGAAATGCTCCAGAGGAAAATGGAAGCGAGCGAAAAAGATTTTTTGAAATTTTATTTGAGTTTACTTTTCCTCAGAATCAGTGAACTGTAATGGAATTTGAATTTCAGAAATAACATTTTATCTTCTACAACATATTTTATTGAATTTCTATGATAATGTTTCTTTTTGTCTTTGATTGGAATTTTAAACGCGATAGCTTTGTTTATATTCCGGAGATGAATTCGAAAACTTTAAGAACAAAATTTCCTCCGAGAGATATTTTCAACGCAAAATATGTCTCGAATCATTTAAGATTGAATATTTCTAACATGTAGAGTTAACAACAACAAAAAAAGCCCTTTCGGCTGAATTTGAAGAGTTTAATTTCTTTTTTTAAAGGTACATACAATAGATTTAATACAAGTTGGTCTTATAAGAGATTGGTCTTACTCCTTTTAAAACAATTACGAGAACCAACCCAACCTTCCCGGTTATAGAGTTGAAAAAAATGTAATTCAAAACTGTAATAGATTTTTTATATTTAATATATTTTCTAAACTATTTTCCTCTTAGACCATAATGTAACGAGAATCTTTTCTATGTTCATACTAACTATACTAGTCATAAACTAAATGAACTAACTGGTCATAACTAACTATAAATATTACACACTAAATTTTCAGTACTGCGTATTTTGTCGTAAACCTCAATAACATTTAAAATTCATATGGCAATCCGAGTATACAGCAGAACCTTGATTATCCGAAGTAATTGGGACCGACCATCTTTCGGAAAATCGAGAATGCTTCAATTTTAAGATTAAGGAGAAATATATGCAATCTTTCTTATAAAGGTTAAAATTCCCGGTCGCCACCGGCCACAGGGCGACTAAATGTAAAAAATTGGCGACTTTATGATGTGCATCTGATCGCCAAAGTGGCGATCTTTATTTTTCATGTAATAGTACATGTCAGAAAAGCTCTTTTCCGGTTTTTTTTTATTTTTTTTAATCGATCAGTGATTTCCGCGGAATCGTAAAAGAAAAAGAAAATCGCGTTGATGTTTACATTGAAGGCATTTGGTTCCGAAAATTAAAAAAAATCGGCATAAAAGTATCGCGAATTTCGACAAATGGTCGCCGAAAGATATCAATTTCGTCAATCGTTCGCAAAAAATCGTCAAAGAATCACGGGAAAAACGAGAATTTCATAAGAATCTCGAAAAAAAAATGCGATTTCCGTCAAAGAATCGCGGAAAAAACATAAATTTCGTGAAAGGAATGCGTAAAAATCGCAAATTTCATCAAAGTATCGCAAAACCCCGCAATTTTCATCAAAAGATCGCGAAAACCCCTTAAATTTCGCCAATAGATAGGGGGAAAACAGCAAATTTCGCCAAAAGATCGCAAAAAAACTATAAATTTCGTGAAGAAATCACGAAAAACCGCAAATTTTGTCAAAAGATCGCAAAAAAACCCCACAAATTTCATTAAAAGAACACGAAAAACCGTAAATTTCGTCAAAAAATCGCGAAAAAAATCTCAAATTTCGTCAAAAAATCGCGAAAAAACCGCAAATTTCGTCTAAAGATTGCGAAATAACGTAAATTTCGTCAAAAAATCACGAAAAACCGTAAAATTTGGTCAAAAGATCGCCAAAACCCCCGCAAATTTCGTTAAAAGAACGCAAAAAAACGTAAATTTCGTCAAAAGATCGCGAAAAAATCGCAAATTTCGTCAAAAAATCGCGAAAAAACCGCAAATTTCGTCTAAAGATCGCGAAATAACGTAAATTTCGTCAAAAGATATCGAAAAACCGCAAATTTTGTCAAAAGTTCGCGAAAAAAGTGCAAATTTTGTGAAAAGTCGCGAAAAAACCGCAAATTTCGTCAAGAGATCGCGAAAAAAAGTAAATTTCGTCAAAGGATCTCGAAAGAACGGGAATTTCGTCAATGAGGTGCAGAAAAAACACAGCTCCACCCTTCTGTAACCTTTCAGAAAATTTGCTGTGAATTTCAGAATCGCGAAAATAACCATCGATTTCCATCAAAAAATCGTTGAAAAAACGCAAATTTCGTGAAAGGATCGCGTAAAAACCGCAAATTTCATCAAAAGATCTCGAAAAATCCTCAATTTTCGTCAAAAGATCGCGAAAACCTAGTAAATTTCGCCGGAGGATCGCGAAAAAAAACTACACATTTCGTCAAAAGATCGCGAAAAAAACGCAAATTTCGTCAAAAGATCGCGAAAAAAACACAAACTTCATCAAAAGATTGCGAAAAAAACGCAAACTTCGTCAAAAGATAGCGAAAAAAACGCAAACTTCGTCAAAAGATCGCGAAAAAACGCAAACTTCGTCAAAAGATCGCGAAAAAACGCAAATTTCGTCTAAAGATCGCAAAAAAACGTAAATTTTGTCAAACGACCGCGGAATAAAATCGCGAATTTTGTCAAAAGATCGTGGAAATAAAGTCGCGAATTTCGTCAATTGATCGTGGAAAAAATCACGAATTTCATCAAGAGATCGCATAATAAAATCGTCACTTTCGTCGAATGATCGCGAAAAAAACTCGTGAATTCTGTTGAACGATCGGCGAAAAAATTGTGAATTTTAGCAAGAGGTTGCGTAAAATAATTGCAAATTTCTTAAAACAATTTAAAAAATTAATTGCGAATTTTGTCAAACGGGAAATATTTTAGGCCTATTTTCAGAAAGAATTCTGATCTCGGGCTACACAGTGACGTATTGGAGATGTGAACCAATCTTTGACCTCGGTCTTGTACGACATTGTTCGATAAATTCTCTCTTTTTTTTAATGTAATATAACTGTTAATTGTTTTTGTTGGGGTAAGTAAACTGACACTGTGGATAGTTTTATTTTTATATATTTTAAAAGATGTCATCGTAACATAAATATTTTAAAAACACTACTTGTAAAATTATTTAAATCTACAAACTACGATAAGTGGCCACTAACTTGACAGTAGTGGCTACTAAACATACAGCCTCTACCGGCCACTGGCTACTAAAGCAAATATTGAATTTTAACCTTTACTTTCTTATTATGATAATAATTGATTAATAAAAATAAAGCAATAGCAAAATAGAAAGGAGAATAAATTACCTGAATTCTAATTTTGAAATTAAGTACCTTTTACATATGTCACAAGGGTTTGAAAAAATGTTTTGTTTGTCGCAGTTTCGATTACCTTTGCTTTGAAGCTCTATCACTGAGTTTTTTAAAAGTATTAGCTCACTAGTATCAGAGTCTTTCTGCTGCTCCAGCCATGCAAAGCCTTTAGCAAAACATTCACAAGTTTCATAATTACTATTTTTTTTCGTTTTCTTCGTTCCACACCGCAGCTTACGAGAGCTCAATTTAAATTCAAAGGAACTCTAAGAAAGAGCATCGAAAATATTTATAAGTACCCTTAGTTCGGAAAGGACCGCTTGCACACAAGGAATATGATAGTTAAAAAAAAATTCAAAATGGATTTACACACAAGGAATGTGATAGTAGAAAAAAAGCTTTCAAAATGGATTTGAACACAAGGGATGTGATAGTAGGGGAAAAAACTTTTAAAATAGATTTCGGTTAACCGAGAATTTCGGTTAAAAGAGTTTCGCATAAAAGAGGCTCTACTGAATTAACGAAAGTTAGAGAAAAGACAGAGAGTGAAACCACATTGGGTCATTCCATGTCAGTTCAGGCAGGCATGTAACCCACCATCACAGATTTTGATGAAACTGCGTGTGTTTGTTCCTTTTATTAAGATATGATTCCCAGTATTTTTTTTTACTCCTTGGTCAAATAGTTTCTGAGAAAAAAATTGTCAAAATTTTGTAAAACTGCCATCAGTTGGCATTCTTGACTGCTCGATTTTCAAATGTAGCATGACATAAATATGATCATATTTCAATATCTATTCCACAAATCATCTTCAAATAATTTATGCATAATATATAGGGTACGTATTTTATGAAACAAAATACTGTTACGCTTATATAACATTTTAAGTGTGTCTAAAAAAATGTTTAATCTTTGAAGTCGTGATTTTTTTATGAAAAATAATGCATTACCTAAAATAGCATTATTAACAAAAGGCGGTATTTTTATTAAATTTATTTTTTGTGGGGGATATACTTAAAGGTGTCCTTTACCTGATTCTGAAATAAAAGTAGTGGGATTTTGGGTGTTTTTAGTAGTATTTCATATTTAAAAATATTTTGAGGCGTATTTCAAATCAAATCAAGCAGAGTCATTCCATGTCAGTTCGCCTAAGATATTTAATTCACTGTCACAAATTTCAATGAAACTGGGTATGTTTATAGCTCATTTTAAGACAGGATCAAGGAAATTAAAGGTGATTACAAGTAAAATATTTTTTAAGATAAAAAAAAATATCTAAATTTTGAAATTTTTTTAAAAATGTTTTTAATGGCAGATCTATATTCAAAGACTGCATAAAAAAAAGTCATTTCAATATAAAATCACTTAATAAGTTTCAAATAATGTATATGTGACAAATAATGTAGGCAGATTATTATTTATTGTTGTTTGTCATGTTTAAATGCTAAGAGTGTGTTTAATCTTGTGAATTCTTAAAATCAAGAATTTTGTGAAAAATAATGTGTTAATCAAAAATTTATTATTAACCGAAGGCAGGCTGTTATTACTTTTTTTAATTGTACGTAAAAATATCTTTTCAATAGTTATAAAATAAAAATAGTGAAAATATGAGCAATTTTAACAAAATTTTCATAAAATGTGAATGTTTAATGATAAATATTGAAGCTTTTCATGCTAAGATGTACTAAAATGACTACGATATCGTGTATTTCTACTCTTGCTTAAATATAATACATACAATAATAAAATAACAAATATTATTTACAGCAATAAAAATTAAATTAAATAGTACCGGTTCCTTTACCAACACTACATTGCTCAACAGCCGACTTAAAATCAACAGCCCGCACTCTTATTGAAAAATACTTTCAACTGTTCAAATAATAAATAAACTGCCTTTAAAAATTTTAATATCAACTTATTATCTTAAGACGATAATAATAACTAAACAACATGATGAATTTATAAATCAGCTTTTAATTGAAAAGTCATGAAATGGTCCCTTTAAATATTGTTGTTCATCGAGTCAATCAAAACAAATTATATAAAAAAAAATAGTGAGCCTAATATGCTGACTGCAATGACACTTCTAACAAAACTAATTAATTCATTACCATCTGAAATCAAACCCGAAAGATCAAAAAGAAAAAAAATTCATCTGTAGTGTGAATGTGACATACTCAGTGGTTGTTGAGGTATGTCTTTGTGACATTTTCACCTGTACTTCAATAAAATATAAACATGTAAGCTTTTTTCATTCATCCAAATTAAGTAAAACAATTATAAAATTTTGTTGTCATTACACCAGATGTTAAATTTTTCGTTACATACTATTAGATAAGTTCTTTACTTTTAGACATTATTGACATAATATCATAAAATTTACTATATGTATTTTCTGTAAGTGTATAATCAATATATATATATGCTTTATTAAACATAAATGAATAATTTTTAAATAATTTGTTTGAGAACAGGGATATATATATACACACATATATATGTTGAAAATCCATCTTTCAGCAATATTGTGATGAAATAAATCAAATTACCGTAATTTCTGGTGTATAGCCCGCGGATCAAACAATCGTGTTTCGACCCAGAAATTTTTAAAAATAAAATGTAACTTTTTAGATCACAGTAAATATTGGTCTTCAAATACTGAATAAAATTTCTGGGTCCAAACTGAATTGTTTGATCTGCGGGCTATACACCCGAAATTACGGTACATATCATTAGAAACTGAATAAAGTTACAAAAGTGCAACTCATTAAGTTTTAAATATTTTTTTAGATATAGTTATTTGAAAGATATAAATATAATGGATTATGCATTTTTTTTGCATATATTTAAAGCACAATACGTCAAAATTTTCTTCAACAGAGTGAAATTTGGTATTTTTTTTCAATATTAGCAGCTCAATGCTAAATTTTCAATATTAACAGCCAAATATGAGTTTAAAGATTAGGACTGTCATTTTGAAAATTCCTATTGGGCGGTGAGGAGCTAGTGATTTTTCTCTTTTTTGGAAAGGGATAATTGCTCTTCGCCCTAGAAGTTTTACTAAAAAACAATATTGTTTATTTTTTTCCTTAAGAAACGAACATAAAAGATAATTTGAAAAATAAAATAAATGTATAAATAAAAATATTTCCAGGGATGATACATTAGATAGGTTTTACATTTGAAAATATTGATAATTTTAAATATGATTTAAATACTACTAAAACCAACCAAAATCCCACTATTTTTATTTAAGATCCAGTTATAATGTAGCATTATGTACAATTTAAAATTAAAAAATTAGTCATAGAAACTCCGCCTCTGATTGATAAAGATTTTTTAATAATTTCATTATTTTTTGTAAAATATTTTTGATTTCAAAGATTGTACAATTTTTTAGACACATTTAAATATTTTTTAACATTACAGCAATATTTTTTTCATAATCTACATACTTTATTTACCTTGCTTAAATTATTCGAAGAAGATTTCTTTATTAGTTATTGAAATATGATTTTATATATAAAATGAGGCCTTTGAAAATTGAACAATCATTAATGGCAACTCGTGGCATTTTTCCAAAATTTTGATAATTTTTTCCATATGTTCACTATTTTTATTTTATAACCATTTAAAAGATATTTTTACGTACAATTTAAAAAAAAAGCAATAACACCCTGCCTTCGGTTAATAATAAATTTTTGATTAACACATTATTTTTGACAAAATTCTTGATTTTAAAAATTCATAAGATAAAAGACACTCTTAGTGTTTAAACATGATAAAAAACAAGAAATAATAATCAGCCTACATTATTTGTCACATATACATTATTTGAAACCTATTTAGTGATTTTATATTGAAATGACTTTTTTTTTTTTATGTAGTCTTTGAATATCGAGCTGTCATTAAAAAAATTTAAAACCATTTTTCAAAATTTTGATATTTTTTATCTTAAAAAATATTTTACTTAGTATCAAGAAAATTAAAGGTGATTACGTCTTAAAATAAGCTATAAACAAACCCAATTTCATTGAAATTTGTGACAGTGATTAAATGGCTTAGGGGAACTGACATGGAATGTCTCTGCTTGATTTGATATGAAATGCACCTCAAAATATTTTTAAATATGAAATACTACCAAAAACACCCAAAATCCCACTATTTTTATTTCAGAATCAGGTAAAGGACACCTTTAAGTATATCTCCCATAAAAAATAAATTTAATAAAAATACCGCCTTTTGTTGATAATGCTTTTTTTGTTAATGCATTATTTTTTATAAAAAATTCACGACTTCAAAGTTTAAATATTTTTTTAGACACACTTAAAATGTTATAAGCGTAACAATATATTTTTTTCATAAGCTGCGTACTTTAAATATTGTGCATAAATTATTTGAAGATGATTTGTAGAGTAGATATTGAAATATGATTATATATATGACATGCTACATTTGAAAACCAAGCTATCAAGAATGCCAACTGACGGCAGTTTTTCAAAATTTTGACAATTTTTTTCTCAGAAACTATTTCACCAAGGAGCAAAAAAAATTACTGGTGATCATATCTTAATAATAAGAACAAACACACGCAGTTTCATTAAAATCTGTGATGGTGGGTTACATATTGATATTTTACTGCCTGATTTGACGTGGAATGCCCCCATTTATAAACATTTTTCAACTATGCTGGAAAGTATTAATGATAAAATTTAGGTTAATTTCCAGAGATACCTACGCAATTTTTAGGGTGTTTGTATGCATAATATTACCAGCAATCAACAGAGTCAATTTCTTTGTTTTCGATGCCATATCAGATAATCATAAAAACAACAACATGGCAATTTAATATAACTGCGTGTCAGTTCACGTACGAATAAAATCTTGGTATGGACCCGAATCAGGGTTTTTCGTTTTAATTTCCTATATTCCAAATTTTTTCCATTTTGAGGTATGGTTGACGATGATATATTACATTTTTAGAGAGTCTCTGTAAAAACATTTTATACAATATGAGGACATTTTTAATGACATAAAGAACAACCGTGTAATTTGAAATAAAAGAGTCATTCTACAGAAATTCTATAAACTTGGGTCGCCGCACCTATATTCGACTTTTTCCACATTGTGTCTGTGGAAACCTATATAGCAAAGACATTAAAATCCATTAAAAAAAAAAAAAATTCTATCTTAAAAATCTTTTTCATTAGAGCGGGTTGAAAACTGTGATTTTGCAAGTTCTTACAAAATTGAAAAGTATTTTAAATTTTCATATTTTATGAAATAATGTAGATTAACGAAAAAATCAAAAATTTACATACTTTTACATACATTTTTCGACTAGATCATATAATTGTAGTGTGTTTATTTTTATATATTTAAAAAAAATTGAGTACTTTACATATACTGTAATATTAGTCAAAATTACTATTTTTGAAAAACTATATTTCATGAAGGGGGAAATGATAACAATTTGGAATCGTATATCTGTTATTACTTCTTCAAATCATGTCCAGAAAATGAAAAGCGCAATGTTATTGATTTTACCTCCTGAATTACAGCCATTTAAAATTTTAAAAATAAGTATTTTTCATAACTTATAACTCAGAAGGTGTGTACTTTAATGTCTATGCTCTGTAAGTCGTTTTCCGTTGTTTCATCTGGTCTATGTTATGCGGAATATTGAAATTAGATAAATGACAAACAGGAACAAATTACAAGGACATTTAGAAGAAAAAAACATTTTATTGAATAATTTGTATGCATTTATTTAGGAAAATTATTCTAAAAATCACTTTACTTTTTTTATTATGTTTCATAATTTATAAAAAAAATATTTGCCAAGAATTTATAATGTATTAGAATATCGAATAAACGAAATTACCACTGTTATATCCGAATGTTCATACCACCGAAGTCTATGATATTTTCTTTCTGAACTGTGTTGACTAAAAACATGCTAAAGAAAATACACAAAGAAATATTTGATTTCACAGACATTTATGTATAAACATAGGGATATAACATGGTAACTTCGTGTATGCAGTATTTTAATACAAAAATCTAAAACTTTCAGTAAGAAATTCTTATGACTCTTAATCCTTTAATTAAAAGATATATAAATGTTTCCAAAATATTTCTCTAAATAATCACAGAAAATTAACTAAATAAAATGAATAAATGTTTCTTGTTTCTTTATGTATGTTTTATTTGTGACTGGTTGTCATTTCTTTAATTTCAAGACTTCGTATTTAATATACCGGTGACAATAACAGAAAACGACTTATAAGGTATAGAAAAATTATCGAGCTGTCTTTCCCTGCCAAATCACATATGAATAGTACTTTAAACTTTTGAGATACAAGTTGACAAAAAATGCTGATATTTGATCATTTTCAAAATGTAAATCATCATAATTCAGGATAGAATGAAAGTCGTAATAAAATATACAAAAAATCCTTACTTGCATTTTTTTTCCCTTCGATATACTTTTTGAAAAACTGGCATTTTCATTAACAATTCAATTTTTTTTTAAGTAATATTTTCCAAATAAATTTTAACTTCTTTTCTGTGTAGGTATCCACATACAAAATTTGGGGGAAATCAAAATTGATGCGTCGAACAACATCAAAAACAAAAAACAAAATTAAATACAATTTGTTAAAATTCTGTTTGATGATCTCATATAAAAACTTCGTGATTATTGGTCAGTTTTAAAGAAAATAAAATCTTATAAAGTAAAGTAGACAAAAAAAAGGCAGACAAATATATTAATTTAAGATTTTGATGCTATCGAAATAGGAGCACGGATAGACTGAGACTGTCCCAAAAAGTAAAATAAAATTGAGGACTTCAAGAGTTATGCGTGGACACACATATGTATAAACAAGGATGCGAAAAATAAACTTCTCAGTTTGAAAATTCAATTAACTGTAATAAATATGAAGATGAAAAAAGTGACATTTATATCTGTTTCTTCTTAAATTTTATATACCTTGTTTTTTAAAGCAGTTCATATTTCCGCAAGTAGATGGCGCTGCACCGTCTCAAACTTGAATAATGCTCAAAGTAGCATCTAAAACTGCATTATAAAATCTCATATTTATTAGTTATTTAATTTAGCGATCGAAACATGAAAAGAAAATTTATTTTTTTAAATTTATTTGAGAATCTCTTAATGTTTGAGACGGTGCAGTGACATCTATTGACGAAAATTTGAACAGTTTTTAATTATAGTATATGAGGTTGAAGAGCCACCAGATGTAAATGCCTCTCATTTCGTATTCATATTTATTATTGTTAATAGATTATTGAATTTTTAAATTGCGTCGTTTATTTTTAGTGCTGCCGCGCCACATTATAAGAATGAGAAATGCCGGATTGGAAATTACCAGGGTAGCTCAGCAGTAGAGCATCGGCGTGCAATGCCAATAATCTAGTTCGAATCAGGGGTTGGACACTTTTTTACTGTGTTGGTTTCACGCAATATATAGCAAAAATTCACTAATTATAAATACAATTAATTAGTATTTGCAATATTGCTTAAATAACTGGGTATTTGCATTAGAAATGTTTACATTGTTTTTTATTACAATTAAATATAAATTTTTTATTCCAACTTTTGCCGACACCCCTTTGACCATTCTTTCATATTATGCACCATAGCCTTACATATTTTAGTTCAATTTTTTTCCGTCAGGTGCGCCTACTTATCTCGGGTGCTGTGGGCCCAATCCCCTCGACTAATATATCATTTTTTAAATGTTTTTTTTTTTTTTTAAATCACTCAAAAATCTTTAATTTCAATCTTAAAAAACACTTGCAAAACTCGATATAAATTTGCATTTAGATCAGATGTTAAATTTATCAGCGCTTTTTCATATTTGGAACAGAAGTTATTGTAAATATTTTTTTAGCTTGATTTATTTCGGTTTTATTCCGTAAGAATAAATAAAAATTGGCAGTGTTGTCAAAACTGTGTTTTTAATTACTTTACAATGAAGGAATTTAAAAAATCTTACTTGAATCACCATTTATTATAAACAAATATTTGTGCTTTTATTAATCCTTTTACTAAATCATGAGTAAACTCCATCCAAAAAGCTTAAATATCAAACATTAGAAAGCACTTGCAAAACTCAAGCATAAATTTGCATTTACATTAAATCCTGAAATTCTTCATCAGTACCTATAGAAAACAGTTTCATGTTTCCAATACTACTATAAAAAAATCTAAATTCGATTTCTTTTAGTTTCATTCTGTAAGAAAAACGCTAATTCTCACAATTTTTTTCAAAATTTTATTTATATTTACTTTAAAAGCATTAAAGAAATCTTGTTTGAATCTCTATTTATTTTAATCAAATGTTTTGCTCATTTATTAGTTGTTATTTTTAAATGATGTGAAAACTCAACCCCAAATCCTAAATATCTTTCTTTACAGAACATAGGCAAATCTACGACATAAATTTCCAATTAGATTACATGCTAAAAATGATTTATCAGATCTTATGAAAAGCAATTTCATGTTTGCTATTGAAAATCAGGGCGATGGATTTCCTTTTAAACTATCGAAATTTTATTTTCATGACTTTACTTTAAATGTATTTAAGAAATCTTGTTCAATTCAATATTTATTGTAATAGGATTATTTTGTTCTTTATTATTTCTGGCATTCAAATAATTCATAATTTAAGTAAACCCAACCTGGATGTTAAATTACAATCATTGCGAAACACAAACATAAATTCCAAGTTATATTAGATGCTGATTATACTTCTTCAGAGCCTTTAAAACGCAATTCCATGTGTAGAATACAATGGCTGGAATTTTTACCATATGTAGGTCAAATATTGCTATTTTAAAAATATTCTACCAACTCTTACTCTGCTGATATACCCCAATAACAATTATATTGTTTTGCGCTCACCGTGATTTTCAGCCACGAATAACAGCAC
Organism: Maratus speciosus; assembly: GCA_963932465.1. Taxonomy (NCBI): domain Eukaryota; kingdom Metazoa; phylum Arthropoda; class Arachnida; order Araneae; family Salticidae; genus Maratus; species Maratus speciosus. The sequence goes on along the minus strand of OZ010787.1, from coordinate 507,757,021 downwards.
TGAACATCTCATAATCTTCTCCAATCCTTTATCTTTTACCCTATCTATGTATTTATTCACTAGCCTGCTTAATCCAAAATAGAATATCAAAATCCGCTTATAATCTGTGTTTTGTTAAAATCTCCAAGTAAGGAATATCACACTATGTCACAATACATTCCCATGTTACGTTCATTCCTATCTCTGGAAATCGCAAATGCCGTTGTTCGTGCTGGATGAATTTTGAATAACACTTATCGCCCGTTTCTTGATCCGCTACTGTTATTGGTCCATATATATTGCAATATATTGAGTCATTGATGTATCACATCCAGTAAGATGGGCTTGAATATGTGTTGGTTATTGCCGATAATATTGATATTGCTTGCTAGAGCGTGGTTTTCTCCAGATACATGTACAGGGTGGTCATAAAAAAACTTCCCAGCTATATATGCCCCTAGCGACCTAATCGCTCCACCAATTGAAAAGAAATTTCATATTTAGTTATATGAAGGTATACGCTCGAAATCGTGATGATTTAAAACAATAGAGATCTCACGGTTACGGTCACAGTAAAAAAAAATCGAAATTTTCGAATGACAACTCCCCCTTTTTTTCCTGCGCAAATTCATCAGCGCATTGAAAAATCATAAATGAAATTGGAACGATATACTCATGACTAAAATTGCCGGTCTAATATCGTGACACTCAATTCTAATCAGCTTCTATGTAATGTAATATTCAGCACTCTAAAACAAATCATTACATTTTTATTTTCACTATGTATACACAAACACGACTCAAAAGCACATTTTAAAAACAAATCTTACAACATTAATCTGCACCACACAGTTATTGTAGCTTCGTGTAAAGGAGTTGGTGTCACATCGTGAGGATTTTCATCAGCCCACTGAACTCAGTTCTTGGGGTTTACGTTATTAGTTAAAGAGTAATGTGTCTCATCCGTCCATAATTTTCGCAATGGCCAGCTGTTATCTTCATCATATCTGATGAGAAAATAATTTGCAAAGTTTTGTTATCTTCATCATATCTGATGAGAAAATAATTTGCAAAGTCCAAATGCTGTTGCTCGTCTCCAGGTTGTAACATCTGGACTCGCTGGAATCGATAGGGAAACATCTGCAGAACAGTGCGCAGAATCTTAAAGGACTGTTGTTTTCGGTACATGCAAACTGCGTGCAACACTTCGTGTAGTATCCAATAGATCTGCAGTAATTCTGTTATGCACTTCCGCAACAATTTCAACAGGAACAGATTGTCATCCGTATCGTGGACGATCCCATGTGCATCCAGTTGCTTCAAAGTTTTTCACCAAATCACGTACAGGTTTTACGGAACATAGGCCTCTTCGTAACTTATCATTTCGGCGATAAACTCGCATTGTTTCATCTCCATTTTTCCAGGTCAGATAAAACAGCTTTATCAATTCACCTCGTTGTTTAAGTGTATCATCTTTTTGGCACGTACGAACAACTGACTGAAAAATCAATCTTCCCACACTATTTATTAAAAATTTTCTACACGCAATGATTTGCATTTGGTGTTCTGTTATTGGTGCTTCTACTGTCTATCCCTGTGAAATATGCAAAGTGCGTCAGTTCACCTGTCTTTGAATTTTATTGGTCCTTTGCTCTTTTTTTTTTTTTTTTTGAAAATGTTTTATGCCGGTGTAATAAATCTAAATATCACATGGAATGCGTGATTTTTCGTAAGATGCGAAACCCTAAATATACTCTCAATACCCCATGAGGTACGAGAGCAGGACTTGCTCCTGAATTGGAGTCCTTTTAACGTGCGTTTAGCTGACTTCACTATCGTACCGAAGGAGCACGTTTTTGATAAGCGAAGAACGATGGAGTGACTACAAGAAATGTTTTTCAGTTGCCGATTTTTTTTTCTCTTGTGAACAGAGCAATGTTGTAACATTTGTATTAAAATGTGTTTTTGAGTCGTGTCAGTGTACACATAGTGAAAATAAAAATGTAATGATTTGTTTTAGAGTGCTGAATATTACGTTACATAGGAACTGATTAGAATTGAGTATCAAACACCGGCAATCTCAGTCATACGTATATCGTTCCAACGCCATTTACGTTTTTTTTTTTTTTCAATGCGCTGATGAATTTGCGCAGGAAAAAAAAGGAGAGTTTCTATTCGAAAATGTTGACAACTTTTTACTGTAACCTTAACCGTGAGAGCTCCGTTGCTTTAAATCATCACGATCTCGAGCGCATACCTTATTTTGTATATCTAAAATTTCTTTTCGATTTGAAGAGCGGTTAGGCCGCTAGAGGTTCACATATCGGGGAAGTTTTTTTATGACCACCTTGTATATCGGTGCATAAAATGAGGAACCGGAGTCTGTTAGATTCGATTGTTTATCCGGTGCCCCAGTTTAAAAAGGTACTTTGAATACATTGAAATTTTTATGATAAATTTCAATGGATTTTCGAAATTAACTTATTGTTGTGGATTTTATTACGAAATTAAATTTATGTATGGGGAAATGAATGTCTATTAGTTATTTAGCGAATAATGTATATATATTTTTTTCAATAACAGATACATTAAATAATTTAAGCAACGTCAGATAATAATTAACTCAAAAATTGAAGATAATTTTAATTTACATTGTTGCAGTGATTAAATTTTGTAGTAATTAGTAACCTCCTTAAAATATGTAATATTTTTGAAATCTCTGAAATTCATATATTTAGCCACTCAAAGCAATCTTTTGCTATATTAAAATAAGAAACGCTAATGCTTATTGATAAAGTGAAGTTTTTCAGGTTGGAGAATTAGTTTGTGCCAAGCTTAAACGAAGGCCATATTCCGAAATTTCAAGTTGCATTGGTGGTTTGTCTCGGGTCAGTGCCACCTATAAAAATAAATGAAGGCTCAATTTGAACCAAATAATAAAAATAGTAGTGAAAATGAATCCTAATAAAAAATAAGACAATAATATGAGGAAAACAGGGAAAATACTATTTCTAAATAAAACTTTACGAAAGTATAATGGTGTGAATGCAATTAGATAATGAACAATTAGTTCATTTTTTCTATATAGAAATTATGTTGTATGAGCAAATAGATATAAAAACTTTCATTAATTGCTTTCTAGTATGTTTTGCGTTTAAATTTTTGATATTATACTATATTTTTTTAATAGCAAATTTGCCCACTCTTCTGCCCCCTGCTTTAAATTATTGTCGCAATATCTCAGCAACAGGAATATTAACTTGTTGATATATTGCAACATTAAATTTTTTATATCGTCCCGATGTAATTGTAAATAATTTCTTTCCATTTCATTCTGTAATAATTAACGAAAATTGTCACAATATTGTCGAAGTTTTGAGTTTCATTACTTTATTTTAAAAATAATTAAGAAAACTTGTTTGAATCAATATTTATTTTAATAAACTTAATTTCCTTCTTTACTAGTTCTGATTTTAAATGGTGGGAAAACCCAATCTAAAAGCTTAAATTTCAATCACTACAGAAAATTTGCAAAACTCAGACTTAAATTTGCATTTAGATTACACGCAGAAAATAATTTATCAATTTTTCTGGAACTTAGTTTCATGTTTGCTTTTGAATGTTGGGGCAAAGAATTTAATTTCAAACTTGACTTTTTTCCAATTTTATGTTGTAATAATATGCAAAGTTGCACAATAATGTTGAATGTTCGTATTACCTAATTTATTAGTAAAATTAATGTAACATAAAATATTAGAGAATATTAGTATTACATAAGAAATACACACAGTTATATCAGAGTGCATTTGCAACAGAATCATTTACATTATATCGTATTACAATTACATCAGATGCATTTACATTACATTATATTATTAGTAAAGAACTGATTTGTTATGGATAGTTTCGGTAAAAACACCTTTAGTTCTTTCATGGATAAAATAAAGTTGAATAAAATAATAAAAATATGATGTAACATGTAAATTTTGTTTATATTACTGTTTATTTTAGTATGATGACATATGTATGTTATACCAATCTTTCAAATAATAACTATTAATTAACCGGAATTAACTAAATAATAAACTCAACTTTAAAGCTTAAATTTAATTTAATTCATTACCAAATACTTGCGAAACTAAAGCCATTCAAGAAATCTCTTGCTAATCTTTTGCTATTTAGATTAAAATTTGATCTAAATTTGATCTAATTTTAGATCTAAATTTGTATTTAGATTATATGTGTACAATATATAATCTGTGTTTTTAGGATAGAGTTTCGTGTTGAATTTGAAGATTTATTGTGCATAATTTCTTTTTAAACTTAATTTCTTTCAGTATCAGTCCGTAATAATAACTCGATATCTGGACAGTGCTGCTAAACTTTCGTTTACATTAACTTTGCTTTGAATGCATTTTAGAAATCATTAAATCACTATTTATTGTAATTAGATGATTTTCTGTTTTAATAAGTCTGGTTTTCAAGTGTTACATTAAACATGAAAGATTAGATTTCAGCCCTTTGCGCATGTTCAAGCAAACATTTGCAATAAGGCTGTATGCTGAAAATAATTCACCAGTGCTTATAAAACTCAAGTTTAAATTTAAAATTGAATTTATTTGTTATTCATGCTTGTTTCTTTAAGTTTTATTAAAAAAAAAAAAAAAAAAAAAAAAAAAAAACGAAATTAGATACAATATCTTCGAAGTTTCGTTGCGCAGTTTTTTCCTAATTGTGAACAGAAAATTTGTCTTACTTTTTTTTAACTTTTCAGCGATTAAAGATTAAATTAAAAAAATTTTTCTGTTCAAAAATAGTGGTAGGAGAAAAGCTTAAAAATTGGGAACTATGTAGGAATCAGATAATGTTGCTATTTTGTAAGTTCTGATCTGAGTTTTATTATGTGTAAAATCAATCTAAAAGCTTATATTTCAATCATAAAGTGATTAATTTTAACATAAATTTTTCAATAATTTCAAATAGTTCGAAATAAGTACACTGTAAAAAAAAATCTGTAATCCTACAAAACTAGTTTTTGTAAAACTACAGAAATCTGCATGTTTACTAGAATTTTATCTGTAACCGGGTATAATATTTACCACTCGCATAGTAGAAATACATGAAATATCTTAGTCTCCCATGTCAGCCAATGAGAAAGGACTTCAATGATGACGTAATGACTATTCACGCAACCACAGAGGTGTTCAAGGTATCCATCTTGATTATGATTTCAAATTAGGATGTAAGTAAATATTTCGTCTTTATGAGTTAAATTTTGTTATATTTCCATTCTCCTTGATTCCTAATAAGTAAAAATGAACTACACAGTAAGACCGTTTGATTTCGAATTATAATGTAACATGATTTTAGCAGGTATTAATGCGATATCATCCTATTATTTTATTGTTAAATATTTATCGTTCAGTCAAATGACTATTCTTTACATCAGTGTTTACTGCATGCGTGCAATTTCCAATGTTTTATGTAAAAAATAATATTTTATTGCAATATGGTTAGCAGATTAAATAATTTATTTCTAATTAGTGATGCAATGAATAGTACCCCCCACCCCCTTTGACTGATAATGAAGGCTAAATATTCCGCTATTCTTCTGCAGAATACTTAAAATGTATACCAAAATTATCTTTCTTAATATTAGAGTCGTGCCGTGTAATCGGTATTTATTGTACTAGATTCCGGCATCGGGTCGGGTTTACCTTACTTTTTTGGTTCGGATCGGGTCGGTTTGGGTTTTGAATCTTGTGTGTCGGGTTCGGGTTGACTGATTTTTCAAAAGAATGTCCAAAATATTTTTTTTCAGGTTAAAAATCTAGGTATTGGGCAGATGTGCCAGCAATGGATAAAATTGAAAGTTTGTTTATAAAAAAAATTTATACAATAAAAATTTTACTTTAAAAATTTTCTTCATAACACCCCCTCACCCCCCCCCCCCCTCACGCTTACATGTTTTATAATCTGTGTTATTGTTGATACTCTTAATCAAACCAATTAGGAAGCAAAAAGTGATCCTTCGAAGTTCCACTATTTTTCATTTATGTTGGCGAACATGCAAAGAGGTGGTTTAACTTAATAAATTTTATATATTCTTTTACTTTCCTGCAAAATTTCCTGCAAAATTTGTTTTTGTTTTGGTAGTAATAAAAATTTTTGAATATGATCATTCTAGACATTTCATCAATCGCACACTAGATGAAGCAATGGTAGCCCAATCTCCAGTTGAAAAAAGTTGCATAAGATTTCAATTGTATAAAGTAAAAGATTATTTCAAGATCAGAAGTGATTTTGCTTCATATATTTTTTATGCTTTCTGAATATTAATGACTTGTTTATGCATAGATGTAATAGTTTCCCTATTTATGAAACATTATACTGTATATTATCCATAATATAAACTAAGCCTTTAAGCATGGATTAAACTAAGCATGGGACAAATTTTGAAACTTGCAATTTCTTTAATTATAAAATTGTTTCTGAAAATTATGTTTCTATATTGTTCAGGGACATTAGAAAGTGTTTCATTTTGTATTCTGTAAACTGAAATATTGTTTTTGTGTCAAACAAAGTTCATTTTCTTATTTTTGTAAAATGTGTCCCATTCCTCCATACTCTCTCCTATGCTTCTAACTCTGAATATTGGGCACTTTTCTATCCATACACACATATCATGGGTATGTGTTTAACTATCAGAAATATTATACATATGTTTGCGTGTATATGAAAAATGAAATGTTGGTAAAATTTTTCTATTCCTAGAGAAGGATAAATGGTTCTTAACTGTGCCTTAAATAAAAAGAATTTATCACATTTCTTATATATGTATTTTTTTCTTAACTTTTAACTCATGTTACCGGCCTCTCAGACCACACTTTTTTTTTAATTTTTATAGTTTTGCAATTATTTATGTACTTGCAATTTTCAGTTTAACTACAAACACTACCGAAATTTTGTTCCGTTGTGAACTTTAGTACTATCACCAGACACTTTTGAATAGGTAAATTTTAATTATAACAGTCCTGTACAAAAAGTTCAGTACAAAAACACCATCCTATGAGTTAATCGTGCCTTTTATTCATCTTTCGATAAAGCGGTCTCACAGACAACTTCACACTAATTGACTTCACACTAGTTGTGACAATTTCTGTGACATCAGTTAAAGGTTAAGGAGTAAATTTAATAATAGCTCATTCATATTGAAATATGTATTTATTTTATCTCAAAAATTGTTCTGCTCAAACTTTTTGTGAAAATCTTAGACTTGGAAAAAACCTAAATATAAATAACTGCATTTTAATTTTACGTGAGTTTGAGCGATAAAATGCCGAGTTTTTACTTTCTCATGCAAAGAGAGATATAGGGTAGGTAGGGGTAAAGATATGAGCGGGGCAAAAATACGCACCGGCTGATTTCATATGAAGCAACATTTCGGCTCTCATGACCAATAGGTGGCAGTTTTGTTTCAAGTGTACTAGTCATTTGTTTAAACCTTTGATTAAAAGTAGCAATTTGTGCTAAGAAAATGAGGTAAGTTTAAATTTTCGAATTTTGATCTAATATTTTTTAAATTTCACTTTATTTTTTAGCTGATAGTACCTGGAATTTTTACAAATCCAAAATTTTAGTGGAGATCGAAATATTTTTAGCTTCTAAATGCCGTAGTTTACCTCGATCACATTTGTTTATACTTATAGGTAGCCGGTTAAGCAAAATACTGCAGAATAGGGTAAAAGTACGCATCCTTCTTGGGACAAAGATACGAACATGTTTAAGATATGGGACTTTGCCCTATCATTTTAGCTAGATGCAAAGCTTTTCACAATTTCTAAATTTATATTATATAAAATATAATAGCTGCTTAACTAATATAAGTTAGTAATCTACATTTTCCTTTTTCTAGTTGTTTTTTTTTTTTTAAATATAGAACGTTGGTATCTACCTACCTACTTTTAAAAATCAATATTGTTTCATGAATCGCTTTTGTTTTAAACCTTAATCCTTAACTCCTGTTAACGGTCTCGCCGATTGCTGCAATATTCAGTTTTCACAGTTTAACTTGTAATTTTCAATTTAAGTAGTTATGTTAGTTTAATTTTGATTCGTTTGGTAAATTAGAAGTATAGCTGAAGACTTCTGAATGCGGGAAATTTTACTATAATAGCTCTTTGCATAAAGTTTAGCGCAGAAACCGCCTCTTATGAGTCAGTCAACCATTTTATTCAATCAACGATTAAGCGGTCTCGGAGACCACTTACAGTATTTATGAAACGATTTTTGTCACAACAGTTGGAGGTTAACTGCTATTTGTGATCTCGCAGACTGCTGTTCTTTTCATGGTCTAGTTTAGAATTTTCAGTTTAAATATTATCAAAATTTACTAATGCTTTTACATTACTCATTCATTTTAGTGAAAATAGGGGCAAAATCCGGCCGTAATGGGGGAAAAAATGCGCACTGCGAATCTTTTGCCTCATCACTGCATACTTTTAGCCCAACGAATAGGGCAAAGATACGCAGAGCAATGTTTTTTTTTAAATTACAATTTCTCACGGAATTATAATTTGACAGAATGTCGTTTGATAGTGGAACGTGCCTAAGGTTTTAATACAACATTTTAATCAGTCGTCACATAAGTTTAGATCAATGTGCTCGTTAAAAATCAAAATTAATAAGTGCGTAACTTTAGCCCCCACCTATCCTACATAACTTAGGTGTGTCATGTGATTGTGAGCCATGTTGTGGACAACTTGTCAGCAAACGCCATTGAGATCAACCATGATGGTGAATATCGATGGCGCTTTTTAACAAGCTGTCCTCACTTCAAGTACTTGTGGGCATGATACCCACGTATGTTTGAATATTAAAGTATATACATTTGTCCATTTGCCTACATAAAACATTGTTATTAGAGATGTAATTGTAGATTACATTTCATAATATCAATAAAACAGGATTTCCTTTCCTTTTATTTCGGGTTCGTGTTGAAATAGGCCTGGGTTGAGTTGCAGGTTGCCGGAAATTATTTTGGCTGATTCTGGCCAGGTTGCGGATCGAGGAAATATTTTTGGAGGGTTCGGGTCGAGTTGCGGGTTGACTGAAGTATAATATTCGGTTTTGTGTCTGGTGCAACTTGACCCGTGCAGGACTACTCTGCAGTCGGGAAATTTTTAATATATCAGGATTCGTACGGTCCTTAAAAGTACTTGCATTTTTCAAAAGGTTTTTTTTGTGCTTGAAAGTGCTTATTTTCATACAAAAATTTTTAAAAGCCCTTTAAAGTGCTTTACTGTCATATTATTTCTTAATCGGGGGGTGGAACTCTTCTGCATTTCTTTTCATTTCTGATTTAAAAAATAAAGATAAAACCGCCATTGCTAACATTTCTTCTGAAATTTCACCTCCCCTTTTTACTCCCTTCTCCACAATACCAAAGTTTAAACTGTTTAAAACTTTTTTTTTTTATTCTTTAACTGATGTTACCGGTCTCACAGACTAGTGCTTTTTTCAATTTTCATAGTTTAACTTGCAAATTTCAGTTTATTACAAACACTACTGAAATTTTGTTTCACTTTAGTACTAACACCAGAGACTTTTGAATAGGTGAATTTTAATTATAACACTCCTGTGCAAAAAGTTTAGTACAAAAACAACATCCTATAAATTTATCGCGGCTTTTATTCATCTTTCGTTGGAGCGGTCTCACAGACCGCTTCACACTAGTTATGTGACAATTTCTTTGACATCAGTTAAAGGTTAAAAAAAAAAATTGCTCTACTGTATTTGTTACTTTAAGTGAAAAAATAATCGGTCCTAAATTTCATTAAGTATTCATTCCATCATATCCATTTCATTAAAATTTTATCTGAATTTCACCTTCAAAATTTCGTTTCCCCGTTTTCTTCACATCTCACAGTAATAATACTTAGTTTCAAAACTCTTTAAAACTGCTTAAATTAAAAAAAAAAAACTGTTCTGTGTCATTTTATTGTCACAATAAATAATCAAGATTTTTCTTCCCACTCGAAATTGGCATCCCCCCCCCCCCGCCAAAAAAAAAAAAAAAAAAAAAAAAACTTAGAGCACATAGAATTTTAAAGTCTTTAAAACTCTTTATAGACCAGTGGTAGGGGAGGAAAAAAGGGCCGCATTTGGAATTAATTAGGGGAAAACTGGAAATTGTTTTAATCCTTTTACTTAAAGTCTAGAATGAATGTACTAAGTTTTCCCCCTCTTACTAGGTGAGTGGTTGAAGATATGTACAGATTTATAGTCAAAAAACACATTTTTATTAATTACCATAACAATATCTAAAAAAAAACTAACTCTATCAAAAACATTGTCAATACAGATGTTGTAGAGGTTAAAATTCAGATTGAAATGTGTACTTAATATTTTTGTTGAATTTTTACAATTATAATGCAAAGTTTTGCCTAATTCGTTAATCAAGTGATTGAAGCCAGAACAGACGAGGTTATCAGTTCACCCTGTTTCTAATTTATATATATATATTAATTTATTGAGGATTTTGTAATTATTTTAGGCTTTATTTTGGATATTTTCAGAGTTATGGCTTAAACTCTTGATTACGGAATATAGCCCAGTGGTAGGAAATGAAAAAAAAAGGCCGAATTCGGAATTAAATACGGAAAAGCTGGAAATTGTTTTAATCCCTTCAACATAGGTCAGAAATAAACGTACTAAGTTTTCCCGCCCTACTAGGTGCGGCTTTGCCGCTACGAACAAATAGATAACTTAAAAAGTGCACTATTTCATGATTTTTAGCATATTTCAAAAATGATTTGTAAATTATGGGAAATATTGTTTATGATCTCTGATATTGTATTTGAATTATGCGCCGTATTTAATTTGACATATATAGTGAATAACAGTGCGTATGCATCACATTTAAGGAGGTCGAAAATAGTGGGGAGGAGCTAGGGAACAAATGAGTGTGCAGGATTCTTGTCGCTAGAGGAATAGGTCAACCAATAGCACAATTTTAAACTTCGATATTTTACGAAAAGGACTAAGATGGTTTTAATAAAAATTATATTCGACTAGTATACAAGCATCTTAAGTTAAATTCATAAAATTTTAAAACCTTCGGAATATTGAAAAAAAGTATAATTAGTTAGCTTAAAGTTAGCTTTACGTTTTTTTAAACTAAGGTTTAAGGTTGACGATATCAGTTGAGAAATGGCATGTAAAACGGCTGTCAATTATGTACCTCTTTCTCGATAACTACTAAATTATAATCCTCAAAATATACAAAATAAAGCATTAACATATTTACAGAAACATCTCAAGGGCCTCAACAACTTAAAGAAAATACATGTATGTAATAAACGGAGGCAGGGTGGATTGATAACTCTGTCTCTCTCCTGATTAGCGGTTAAGGCAAAATTTAGAAATAGAATTGCGACCTTAATGTTCAGCAAAAATATTAATATGGGTACTCATTTTATTCAGAATTTCAAATTCTACAACATTTGTATTGACAATGTTTTTGGAAGCATTAATTGTTCTGAGATATTGTTAAGATAATTTAAAAAAAGTTTTTCGACTATAAATATGTACATATTTTCTAATGTTCACCTAGTAGGGGAGACCGGGGGAATGGCGACACCTTAAGGGAATTTAAATTTTTTCACCTCGAAAAAATGTTTATTTTTTAATAGTAAAAATTCTAAAGCTGAATCATGATCTTTAGTATCTGTATAAATTTAACCGTAATCATAACTGTAAAGTAAGCATACATAAAAAAATATTTTTTAAACCTCTGCACAGTGGCGGGATTACCCAGGACACTGGGGTAATTCCGCCACTGTACCGGGGTAATGCCGCCACTCTTTAATGACCTAGTACATGCATCAAATGGATACTAGGAAACACACAACTTACTGAAAATAGTTAGAAAGCAATGTAATTGAGCAAAATAATGGTTAAGCTTACAATTTACTTCATATTGCAAAAGTCACTCTGCTGAATCGGCTCCACAACATTAAAATGAGGCCATTTCTCACCCGATTTGCATGGTGGTGGCATTACCGCGAGAGGACAATATGGCGGAAATCCTCAAGCAAAGCCGAAAGAAGAACCGAACTTGTTCAACACATTACATCAAAATGTCGGCGAATGCATATAGTTTACGATTCATATTATCTTAAATACCTAATGTTACAATAAAAGGTGCTTATCTCTACTCATTTGAAGCTCCAAAATAACAAGCAACTAGATGAAAACTACATTTTTCACTAGAACAAACGAACGACGTACAGCAACGTCACTCTCACTTTAGGCACTGTTTATATTGTTGGCCGCTATAGTGCAGGCACATTCACTATCTCAAACTGCCCTTAGTTTTTAAACTAGGTGGGGTGGCGGCATAACCCGGGTTGGCGGCATTCCCCCGGTCTCCCCTACGTGGGATAAAACTTGGTACTTTCATTTTAGACCTAATAGGAAGGGATTAAAACAATTTCCAGTTTCCCACCCACATAATTGTGAGTTACATCCCCCGATCACGGGTCTTTGAAATAGAATTGTGACAATGTTCAACAAAAATATTAAATGGAGTTCTCATTTTACTCGGAATTTTAAGCTGACGACAAGCTGAACACGGAAATTGCAAAACCTAAATTTCATTCCAGATTTCAAAGTGCTGCCATTTGCAAAATGACATCAGCGTTACGCGCAGATATATTTGTTTTTTATAATATTGATAGATATAGATTTTATTTTCATATCAAAATCTTGGTGTTTTTTTTTTTCTTTTCAAACTAATTTTTTTCACCCTTAAATCCATTTACATCTGAGCCAAATCAATACTCGATCATTTCAAAGCTACTGTATAACATTAAGTGTGTATTTTTAAATAATATATAGGGGAGACCGGGGGAATGCCGCCAACCCGGGTTATGCCGCCACCCCACCCAGTTTAAAAACTAAGGGCAGTTTGAGATAGTGAATGTGCCTGCACTATAGCGGCCAACAATATAAACAGTGCCTAAAGTGAGAGTGACTTTGCTGTACGTCGTTCGTTTGTTCTAGTGAAAAATGTAGTTTTCCTCTAGTTGCTTATTATTTTGGAGCTTCAAATGAGTAGAGATAAGCACCTTTTATTGTAACATTAGGTATTTAAGATAATATGACCCGTAATCTACATGCATTCACCGACATTTTGATGCAATGTGTTGAACAAGTTCGGTTCTTCTTTCGGCTTTGCTTGGGGATTTCCGCCATATTGTCCTCTCGGGGTAATGCCGCCGCCATGCAAATCGGGTGAGAAATGGCCTCATTTTAATATAGTGGAGCCAATTCAGCAGAGTGACTTTTGCAATATGAAGTAAATTGTAAGGTTAACCATTATTCTGCTCAATTACTTTGCTTTCTAACTATTTTCAGTATGTTGTGTGTTTCTTAGTATCCATTTGATGCATGGACTAGGTCATTAAAGAGTGGCGGCATTACCCCGGTACAGTGGCGGCATTACTCCAGTGTCCTGGGTAATCCCGCCACTGTGCAGAGGTTTAAAAAATATTTTTTTATGTATTCTTACATTACAGTTATGATTACGGTTAAATTTATACAGATACTAAAGATCATGATTCAGCTTTAGAATTTTTACTATTAAAAAATAAACATTTTTTCGAGGTGAAAAAATTTAAATTCCCTTAAGGTGTCGCCATTCCCCCGGTCTCCCCTACGTAATGTGAGTCGTACAGTAAAATGCGCAGAAAAACAGAAAAGTGACTTCGGACAATGAATTTTTTTAAAAGATTAATTTTCTATTTTTTTAAATGTATTGCAGTATTTCAAAGAGAATTGAAAGTATATGCTTTTTGGTATTGTTATTATTATTTGGTATTAATATTCTGCATAATTTGATTTTTGGAGTCTTATGTGTAATTTTGAAATATGCCTGGAAAGGGATGTGGGGGAGGGACAAGGTTCTTCCAGTATTTTAAATTCTTAAAGTTTGTCGTTATCATCTAGATTCTTTGAAATTTTTAGATGGTAAAAACATAATGCTTTCGTATCCCGAGTGAAAAAATATTAATATTTTGTGGGAAAAAGGCTGGTAAGATTTTTACCACGATGTAACTCAGGTTTTTGCTTATTTTGTCGAAGTTTTTGCACATTTTATTTAGTAAAATATATTTATATTTGTCCGAATGTTAAGAAATTTTCTTAGGTAAATGTAAATCTCGCCTGCTGATTTGCTCCAAAAAGATTGTGTTAAAATACGGACGTTTAGTTAGTTTTATGGTAGAAAAAATATAGTCTTTGTGAGGCACGAAGTGACCTACGCTCATTAATGTATTTGAAAGAGTTAAAACTCATGTTTTTAAAAATCAATTGCATCATCACTTAGAAGATTTTAACTTTTAGAGCATATATATACATATTTGCCGATACTTCTAAAATATCATCCTGGAATAAATTGCTACAAGCTTTCGGAAAACTTTTTTGATCTTTTTTTCAAAATTTTAACTGCTAGGTGGGGAGAATATCGTAAATTTAATATCGGAATATATCAACGTGTTAATATTGGTGATATATCGCGATAACTACCGTAAAGTGTATGCGAATAGAAAAATTGCTTATTTTAAAAGATAAATGGCATGTTACCAAAAATTTTGGTAGAAACAGATGTAGAAAGGAGCTAATAAATGTTTCATGCTATTTTCTTCTACAGCATCCTTTAAATATATGTAGGGAAGGTGGGGCAAAATCGGGAACCATAAAAGTTGTTAGTCTCAAATGCTGTGAAATGGGAAAACAAACTTTGAACACTGTTTTTAATGTAAAATGAATCCTTGGCTATAATAAAACGTTCTTTTCAAACAATATATATATATATATATATATATAATTATTTATATTAAAAAATAGCTTTTTTCAAACGTATGCAAAAATCTGGTTTTACCTCGCTGGTTGGGTAAAATTGGGTATTCATTTAAAACTACTGGAGATTCATTTTGGTCAAAAAGATCTTGCTTAATATAGTAAAAAATGCATTTTAATTATTTTTAACAAAACGAAATTGCACATGTGTTCTTCCATGTGTAAAAAAATAATTCGTTGGCAAATTTTCTACGTTGTATAGGCTTGCTTACTTTACACTGTACGTTTTCGAGTTCTTTTAGCTTCAAAAATCACAGATGAATTTGTCATCATATTCTTCTGCATTACTACATGCTTCGTGTGCCTAATCGTGGAATTTTAAACATCGTATTTGGATTTAGAATTTGAGTAAAGTTCATAGCAAAACATACAGGTTTCATTATCCTCTTCTTTTGAAGATGTGTCCTCAATCTTTTTTGGTTTCTTTTTTTCTTTTAAAGAAACTTCTTTTTTCGTCTTGCAGTTTGTTTGGCTTATTTCTCCTTAATATCTGCTTCGATCTGTAATTTATAGGGAGAAGAAATCAAAATAAGTTTTTCCCTTTCTTTTCTCAATTCTAAAGCCTTCCTTAGAAGGGGATAATAACATTTTAGGCGAAATTGGAAATACAGATTGCTGGGCTACATAGTCTGAAGATGTCGAATGGATAATTTTAATAATGTATTCTGTTGATGTAACATTTTGAATGAGTGATGACGCCTGTGATTGTGATGTTAACTGCTGCATCTGGAAGCAGCTCGACGTGAAAGCTGCTGGATGTTGTCAACTCGTTTATGTTCGGAAGGTTGAGCTCCATTATCCTGTGATGACTTTCATGGGTTTCTCTGTCACTTCCGAAGGAGCAAAAAGATGGTCTGGAAAAACATTGTTGTAGGGGAAAATCCCTGTTTTCTCGAACCTTCTGATTGCAGTATTTACAATTGCTGCTCTCGAAAATGCAGTTTTAAATAATTTTCCAATTTGGTAAATTGTTATAGATCGCGCAGAGTTGGAAAATAAACACTTTTTCACCTCTTGTTCTTAGTATGAGCTTAGAGATGCTTGAAAGACACCTCAAGGGGTTGAAATCGATGCGTTGCGTATAAGAAAAGAAGCATATATAAATACACTGCTTTCTCTTACTAGATTAACTGGATTCTTTTGTATGAATTGAACACCTATTAAGGATTTAAAGAACGGACTTTTCAGGACAAGGATTGGAAAAAATCTGTACATTTTTTAACCAAATCTTCCTCTTTCGTAATCCATCCACTCCTATTATATACAGCAAATGAGTCTGGGGAAAGTTTCATTCGTCGAGAGGTTTTTTTTTTTTTTGCCTGTTTAATATTTGATAAAAAAAATTCTGTTATAGATTATATAGCCTAGTTATATAGGATTGGGATTTTTTGGATTATTTATCAATTTGGGCAGATTATTTAGAGAAACAAGTCACGAAATATATTTGCATTTTAAGTGGATCCATAACGCAAGTTATTACACCTCAGATTAGAAAGTTATTTATTAAAATGTAATAAGCATAATATAAAATTATACCTTAATTAGTACCATTATTTTGTTCATTAATAATTGCAAATTATTTAATTTCATAAATGTAAGTTAAAAATTAGACCCACTTTTTAATATAAAACAAAATCAAAATTAAAGTTTTTTCATTATAACTAGATAGAATTATATTATAACTTAACAGCATTAAGAATGCAATTTAAAATTCCATGCTAATTTATTAACTTTACTAAAAATACATTCTATGAGTGTCGGACAAAATCGGGTATAACCAGTTCTGACCCACTCTTAAGTACCCGGTATTACTTCAACATAACAGAGTTTAAACATAGCGTCACTACTCTTAATCGTATAAGCAAAAGATCAGTAAAAATTTTTAAATATTATCAGGAAAGGAAAGAATTAGATATAGTACTCAGGAATATTTAATATGCTGAAAAAACGTGGTTATACGCGTAAAATCTAGAATCAAATAAAACAATTTTTTAAGAGTAATAGAAACTAATTCCTTCACACTAAAAAAAAACCGCACGCAGTAACGTTTCAATCAGCTATAAATGCCATAATGGTTACCGACAAGTTATTTCTCGTGTTGGCTGATAGACAGAAGTACAACTGAAGGAGGGATCTGCGCTACCCGGTTTAACCCACCTACCCTGTTTGTTACAACTCGCCCATATGTATATATATACACACATACAAAATAAAAATATTTTTTTAAACAAGAACGTAAAATAATCAAGCTTCAACGACAGATTATAATTTTCCAACACATTCAGAATTATGTAAAAAAAAAAAAAAAAACTTTTAATAAAGTTACATATGATGGCTAAGTAAGCAAATTACAAAACACGTAACACATTTGAAAATTAAAGTTCAGCAATTATTATCAATCATCGAAAAAATATCCGAATTCCTTTGTGCAACGCTATATATGATCTATACATTTGAATATATACCAAATAATATGCTAAACATTAGTTCATTTAAGAAACGCATTTTCACAGTTGAAAATTCCCCTTCAACATATTTCGTCAATAAACGGAAATTTATACATCTTTTTTGCAGCCTGTATATGATTTACAGATTTTATACATACGAAGTAAATAAATTAGTTAAATTAAAAAAAAAAAAAACTCTTACCACAACAAATAACGAACTTCCAGCAATTATTGTTTATTTATACAGTACTATAAGCGAATCCTTTTGTTTCCCCCCATAAATAAACGATTAATGCTATGCTCATCATGTTCATCTATGTTCATCATATAGTAAGCATCTTTTTGTACATTTCAGTGATGTGTATCAATTTCTATATGCTTGAAATAGTGTAATATCATTCCAATATACTACAAATGATTTTTCCCTACATACCATTGAAATAGACCATAAAAAGTCATTGATTAAAATAACAAATTTTCCAAAAAAAATCAGTTGATTTCATCATGATTTAATCGTTGATTAAAATCGTTAACACCCTATTGCAGCCAAATGGCAAGCATTAGTTTTTGTTAATCACGATTGATTGACGAATTTTTTCCCTCAACCAACTGACGCTTTTTGCAATATTTTTTTACATTTAAGAATTTCACAATATTTTTCTTTTACCTAACAAATGGAGAATTTTGCAGCTTTTTCTTACAAACTTTCTTTGCAGTTATCCAAAATTTTTAGCCTAATAAAATATAAAATTATAACTAAAAATTAAATAAACAGCACATAAAGAAAAACTATAAAATTATTTAGATATTTTAATTCCAATATTTCAATTGACTAAGGTTTAATGCAGTTTTATTTATTTTTTAAAATAAATAAAATTGTGTGATTTGTGTTAGGTTGCCGTTTTCTCCGAGACGCGAAAATTTAAGTTTACCTATGACGTTTTAGAGAGGGGGGAGGGGGGTGGTTACTGTTCCTGCTGACCATTAAATTTTCAAATTAGTGGTTCAAATGAATTTTTGGTGTTCTTGGGCCAGCGGACCACCAATGATTTCGAACACTGATTGATTTTTTAAATGCTGAAGATTTCCTTGTAAAAGAGATTTAAATTGATATACTGTTTAATTTTTTTATTAATTCCCCTGTGTGAAATTTGATTATTGTTATTGTTTGCACAAGAAATATTTTATGTCTTAAAATATTTACTCTTTCATTTAAAACAGGTGGAGAATTTAACCTGATGCTTGGATCTATTCCATTTTACCAGACTTGAAATCCTGATTTAGAACATACTAAGCTTCAAGAATTCTTTTTATTTGATGACCTGAATGGTCAGAGAGGGTGCAGCGCCCTCTTAAAACTGTATGAGAGAAACTGTATGTAAAATGATATTATATTACAGTAAATATTAGTCTGACATACTATACATATAATTTAATGATTATATAATTTGTATTTTCAATAAATGGAGCGGCATACCGCAAACCAACTTAAATGTGTTGCTATTTAATAGTGTCTGTAACCATTTCTTTTTCAGCTATTGCAAGGCTGCTGATGATGAATATTTTTCTTTTTTACGAGTATAGTTAAAAAATAAATAAATCGTCGTCATAGATTATCATTTAGGAATACTGAAAAAATACTTATATGTAAGAATAATTAGTCGCTTGGTGGCGACACTGCTGTTATTAAATTAACCCTTCAAAGTAAGTATTTAATATGTTGTAGAAATACATTGTGTATTTAAAAAAAAGCTTTAAAGTTTAAAGTAATACTTTTGTATTAGCTGATATTAGAGGTTAAATGGATTCTGCTACTTATAGCTGCCTTTTTAATTAAAACAATAATAAAAACAGGGTATGTATTTAAATCTAAAGAAAATTATTATTATTTTTTTTTCTTTGTGAATAAGCAAACACTAAATGGACTGTAGGTGTAACTGAGTGCGAAGAAATATTCCAAAATGTAAAAGGACAGAATGGTAATATTTGTGGGGGAAAAAAACGTAATTATTTTGTTAAATTAGATCAAAATGGTTTACATTTGTTTTTTAAATATATTTCATAGACAATAGAATCAATAATTAAAACTTAAATAATTTTCGGTTTAATGAAAATAAAAAAAAGCTTTCCTACTGCAAGATAATCTCGTATAATCTGAAATTTTGTTTATTATTACACCATAAAATGATAAATTGAAAACCAAAGTGAGGGGAAAAAAGAGAGCTACAATCCGGCGTAACCTTTCCCCATAAAGATGAGAGAAAATCCTGAATCGTGATTCAAACTTTTAGCAAAAAATTGGAATAGAGAAAACCTTGAATTATGATTTAACCTTTCACCAGAAAATTGGATTTAAAAACAATCCTGATTCGTGGTCCTACCTTTTACCAGAAAATTTGATTAAAAAAAACTAAATTATGGTTCAAACTGTTACCAGAAAATTGGATTTAAAAAAAACCTGATTTATAGTTAAACCTTTTATCAGAAAATTGGAATTAAAAAAAATCTTGATCTATGGTTCAACCTTTCACCAGAAAATTGGATTTATAAAAAGCCTGAATCATTGTTTAACATTTCACTAATATAATGGTATTTGAGAAAGGACCAATAAACTGGTAAAACGTATCACCAATATCTTGGTTGCAGCTAAATTTCAGCGACTTTTCACCATTTTCTTGGTGAAACATCACACTTTATTTTTAACAGTGTATCGATAACATTTTTTAAAAATTTAGGCATATTTTATAAACTCAGTAATGATACTTTACTTTCATTATTGTTTGTATTCGCTTTTTTAATTTAACTAAAAACCATAAGATCTGCTTCTGCTTATCTGCTTATTTACTGCTGTTGTTATAATGCTCATTTAGTATGGAAATGATTTTGTACCTATTTGAATATCTACAGTGAAGCTTCAGTCAGTTTTTTAATGCATAACATACAAATATTTCTGGCAATTGCTGCGGTATTACTGAAAAACACGTCAGGCCATATTACTTATTTTGATCGAAGGATTTTGATTTTACTGCAATATCTCTTGCACGGTTACAAAAAACTTTCTGGCGAGAATACAAAAACTGTTTTAGACACAATACTAAAAAATCATTGGTAATTTTTCTGACGGTACTTTAATAAAGTTACCAACAATTTTTTGCTAATGTATATGTAAAGTTTTGGGTGCAATACTAAAAAAATTCATAGTAAATGTACTATGAAATCCTTCGCAAATTTACAAAAAAAATTCTTAGTCAATGTACTAAAAATTCCTTTGTAAGTGTACTAAAAAATCATTAGAAAATTCACCAAGTATTCTTTAGGAAACTGCCTAAAAAAAGTTAGTACCTTGACTAAATAATCCTAAGTAAATTTACGAAAAATTCTTTAGTAAACTCCCTAAAAAATCGTTAGTAAGTTTACTGAACAATATTTAGTAAACTTACAAGGAATTCTTTGGAAAACTCTCTAAACAATCCTTATTACGTTTACTAAAGTATCTTTCGAAAAATTACCACAAATTCTTTAGTAAACTCCCTAAAAAATCGCTAGTAAGTTTACTAAGAAATATTCAGTAAATTTACAAAAGCTAATTAGAGAAACTCCCTTGAAAAACCGTTAGTAAATTTACAGCACAGTATTTAGTAAATTTACAAAAAAAATTTTAGAAAACGCCCTAAAAAGGAATAGTACGTTTACAACATATTCACTGATAAATTTACTAAAACTTATTTAGTAAACTCCCTAAACAAGCATTAGTAACTTCACTAAACAATATTTAGTAAATTTACAAGAGTTTTTTTTGGTAAACTCCCTAAAAAATCACTAGTACGTTTACTAAGCAATATTTAGTAACACTTACTGAAGAAACTTTTGTAATTTTACATGATTATCTTTTGTTGTGGTTACATAAAAAGTTCTAGGAATCCCAGTTTCCTACAAAATTCTTAGTAACCTTACAAATTTTTTTTTACAGTGTAGTGTTATATTTCAAATACTGCTTGTAAAAGATGGTGTTTGTATTTGAAAGGTTTACATTGTTTTTTTTTTTATATTACAATTGAATACAAGTAATGGAATGCAGTTTTGTATAAAAGGTATGAAAGCGATTTCATATTTGGCAATGAAAGTTAGGGCAAAGAATTTCATGTTCAGCAATAGAAGTTTTGGCGAAATTTAGTTTTTCTTAACTTTATTTTAAATGGTAACAAATAAAACTTTTTTTAGTCACTATTTATTGTAATCAGATGATTTTGCTGTTTTTGTATTTTTTCTTTCCAAATGTTAATTGAGTAAAACTGCGCTAAAAGCTTAAATTTCTATCAATACAAAACACTTCCGAAATTCAAACATACATTTGCATTTACGTTAAATGTTAAAAATACTTCAGTAGCGTCTATAGAAAGCTCTTTCATGTTTCCATTTAAATGCTATTGTAAATATTTTTTTAACCCTTATTTCTTTCATTTTCATTCCGTAAAAAATATAATTTTTATAATATTTTCCATATTTCATTTTTATTGACATTGACGAAGTCAAATAAAATTTAAAAGCATTTAAGAAATCTTATTTGAATCACTATTTATTATATTCAGAGGATTTATCTCTTTGACTAGTTGTGTTTTTTAAATGATGCGTAAACGCAACCCAAAATCTCAATCATTACAGAAATCACGAGAATCTCTGATATAAATTTGCATTTAGATTAGTTACTGAAAGTAATTCATCAGTGCTTTTAGATAGCAGTTTCGTGTTACTAACTGAAGTTATTGTAAATAATTTATATTTAAATCTGATTTATTTCAGTTTTATTCTGTAAGTATAAATGAAAATTTGTGCAATGTTGTGAAAAGTTTTTATTAATTTTACTTTAAAAGAATTTAAAAATCCTTGTTTAATTCTTTAACTGTTTTTTTTTTACACAATAGATTAAAAATCAGGACCCGCCACCGCTTTTTTTTATTATAATATTTGGTTTTGTACAATCGTAAAAGGTACGCCATTTAAGGGGACGAGGAACCTTAAAAACCTTACAAATCTCTTTTTTATTTTTTGTAAATTTCACTTTAAAAATTATTCAAGGGTATATGCATTATATGCATTATGTCGTGCATTTATCACTTTTTTTTTTTTTGAGAAAAAAACGGAGAAAGGGAAAAAAAATTGAAAATTTTTGAAATTTTTTCGAAAAAATTTCAAAAAATTTGGATTTTTTTTTTACCTTTATATTCAAATATATAAAATTCGATGCACAGTTTTATTTATATATATAAACCACACTTTTATAAAAAAATATTGCGGATTTTCATTGATACGGAACGCGCAGGGGCATTTCGAAGATTTCTAAGACGACGCGCAAAATTCCACTTTTTTTCTCAAAAATAACATTTTTTTTGTGATAAATGCATGCCATAATGCATATAATGTACCTTTGAGTAATATTTAAAGTGAAATTTACAAAAATTAAAAAATTGATTTTTAAGGTCTCTCGTCCCCTTAAGAAACCAAAGATAACAGTTAAAATTAAGTGGTATCCAAAAGCTTTTAGTATCGAAGATAGCAAACACTTTTTGCCCGAGAGGCACTTGGGCACGACAGTTAAGGGGTTAAAGAACTATTTATTATAATTAAATGTTTTTTTCTATTTTATTAGTCATGTTTTTTAAATTATAAGTAAACTCCATCCTAAAACTTAAATTTCAATAATTAAAAAACGCTTGCGAGACTCAAGCATAAATTTGCATTTTCATTAAATCCTGGAAATATATTATCGCTGCCTATTGCCCCCAGTGTCATATTTCCAATTGGATTTTTTCGCAGAAAAAAAAATCCGATTTCTTTTAATTTCATTCCGAAAAAAAAAAAAAAAAGCAATTGTGCACGGTATTTTCAAATTTACATTTGTATTAACTATTGTATTGAAGAAATCATTGTATGAACCACTATTTATTTCAATCTGGAGATTTTGCTCTTTTACTAGTTCTGATTTTTAAATGACATTTAAACTCCATACCCAAAGCTTAAATTTCCATAATAAAAAAGCGCTTGTAAGACACAATAGTCCAAGAGCCGACAGCACAAAAATCTATGTTATCAAGCACAAGAAAAAACCTTCATTTTATGGGAGAGTAGAAGTAGGGGAATCTAATGATCCATGTCTGTCGGAAGTGAAGTGGTGCATAAGCTAAAAATTTATACCACCAGTGGCTGACTCGTAGGTTTATCATTGAGTTTTTCTGCTCCCAGTCCTCCATGTTTTCATACCTTTGTTTGTAGGACAAACACAATGATAAACCTTCTAGTCAACCACTGGTGGTATTAATTTTTGGCTTATGCACCACTTCACTTCCGGCTGACATGGATCATTAGATTCCCCTACTTCTACTTCCATACAATAAAGGTTTTCTTCTTGTGCTTGATAACATAGGTTTTTGTGCTGTCGGCTCTTGGACTACAAGCATAAATTTGCATTTTCATTAAATCCTGGAAATATTTCATCACTGCCTATATAAAGCACTTTCATATTTCCGATTCATTGCTCTATTATAGAAAAAAAATTCGATTTCTTTTAATTTCATTCCGCAAAAAAAAAAAAAAAAAAAAAAACGCCATTGTACACGATATTTTCAAATTTACATTTTTATTAATTTTTGTTTAAATCACTATTTATTTTAATCAGGAGATTTTGCTGTTTTACTAGTTCTAGTTTTAAATGCTACGTAAACTCAACACAAAAGCTTAAGTTTCGATCATTAAAAATCTTGCGAGTCTCAAGCATAAATTTGTATTTTTATAAAATCCTGGATATATTTCATCACTGGCTATAGAAATGGTTTCATATTTCCAATTGAATGCTATTGTAGAAAAAAAAAATCCGATTTATTTCAGTTTCATTTCATAGAAAAGCCCAATATTTCGCGATATTTTCAAAATTAAATTTTTATTAACTTTACTTTAAAAGTATTTAAGAAATCATTGTTTAAATCCCTATTTATTTTAAACAGAAGATTTTGCTATTTTACTAGTTCTGTTTTTTAAATGATATGTAAACTCAAACCAAAAGCTTAAATTTCAATCATTAAATAACACTTGCGAAACTCGGAAATAAATTTGAATTTAGATTACATGCTGAAAACAATATATCAGTGATTATAAAACGCAGTTTCATGTTTACAACTGAATGGTATTATAAATAATCTCTTTTTATCCATGATTTGTTTCAGTTCTGTTCGGTAAAATATGAAAATTGGCACATTATTTTACAATTTTTTTTTACGTTGTTTTAAAAGTATTTTAGAAATATTGTTTGGATCACTATTTATTATATTAAAGTAATTTTGCTTATTTATGAGTAATCATACTATTATGCTTAAATGATGAGTAAACTCAATCCGAAAGTTCTAATTTCACTAATTGCAGAAAACTGGCAAACTTTCGACATAAATTTGCATTTATATTACATGATGAAAATAAATTATCAGTAATTATGGAAAGTAGTTTCATGTTTTATATTGAATGATAGTTCAAAAAATTACATTTAAAATTAGATTTCTTCCACTTTAGTTCTCTAATAACAAATGCATATTAGCACAATACTGTTGAAGTTTCGTCTTTCTTGATTTTATCATCTAAATAAAAGATATTTAATATCAAATATTGTGGAATAACGACTATTATGTTAGATATATATTATATTACAAGGTATTAGTATGAGAATATTTTACTTTTATTCTACATTACGATTATATGAGGGATATTTACATTAAATTAATTAGAAATAAAGAAATAATTTTTCGTGGATAGTTTCTGGAAATTATCTTTCGTTATTTTAAGCTCGTACTCTAAATTTAATAGAAATTTAAACATAGGATACAACAGTGTAAATAACGTACTGTGTAAAAAAAATACAAATGTTACTTAATCTACGAAATATAATATAACCAAAAACGAAACCATTCGGTAACCTCTTCTGAGTTACCTGTGTTTCCGAAAAGCGTCATATATCATTAGAAATATCAGAAAGCAATATATTTTCGAGATTTAAAGAAGGATTGATAAAAACAAAGTTTCTTTTGCTGCCACTGATTTTCGGAAAAGCTTCCGAATAGTTTTTATAGTGTATTTATCAGCTTCCTCCACCTGGAATCCAGATTTTAGAGTGCCATTAACTCTCAGTTAAACATTTTTAGCTGCGCGATTGAATTTATCTAGCCAAAAGTAACAAAATAATATTAATTTCAATGCAAATTTTAATGTTGTTAATTACTTTGTTTGTCAGTAAAACAGGTTTCTTGAACATTAAATGTTTAACTTTAGACTTGATAGCATCCGAAAACTCAATATACCGGTTTGAAAAAACTTATTAATACCCTATAGAAACTACTCAGTAAAGTTTACGAAAATCAGTGGCAGAAAAAGAAACATCGTTTTTTATAAATGCCTCTTTAAATCCCGAAAATATATAGGGTGACCGAGCCAGTAGTTGGTCAAATAAGGTCAGTGCTTCGGGGTTTTTATTATATTTCCTTCCTTTTAAGTTTTAGAAGTAAACTAACATGATTGCAACAACCCTTAATGAATGTCCTATAGTGGGCAAAAAGGAAATCTGCTGAAATTAAATAGCAACAAAATTATAAATAAATAGTTTCTTTAATTGCCATTTTCCCTGTAGTTGATCAATCGAAGAAATCAGTCGAAAATTCAAAAATTAATCTTTAAAATATCATGTTTTGGCTGTGATTAACAATAATTCATATAAAACTATTATTTGAAATAAACAAGGGGGAAGTGGATTTTTTTAACTTAACTTATTTTTATCCAACTAATCAAAAACTAAATTTTTACATTTTATAGTTTAAAAAAATCATAAAATGGCTTCTTTTACGGCAGGCAGCTAAAAACAATGTGATAACAGGTGCTCCTTACATAAACAAAGATATGTCTGGTGCCACGTATAAACTCATTTCCGCTTGAAATGGAGCAATATTTAAAAAAATTGATCAACTTCTGAAGGAGTATCAGTCACTGGTGTGGTGACTCCAGGTTTCTAAATCGAGGTCTAAATCTAGCTTTTCGGAATCGAGGGTAACTCAGAAACGGTTCTTGTGTATTTTGTTCGTGGATATGCCGGGTTAGCCTCGATGATTCATCGCGTTTCAAAAGACTGTTTATTTACACGTATACGACGTACAAAGCCGGGTGATACATGAAAGATACATACACTCACCAAGTTTCTGGTAATACTACAAATGTTCAATGTGTTCAATATGTGTTCAATGCTTAGTCAGCCGGCACACATTACAATGGTAATCCAGTTCCGTCCATACGTTCAATAGCATGTTTCTGTCAATGTTCGTCACAACAGCAGTGATGCGTTCCTGCACGCGAGCCACGACGTGGCCTTTTAACCCAACCCTTTCAGGGGCAAGGTACTTATATTCGTAAAATGTTCAAATAATTTAATAACACCAGTTTTAACAAGAGATTTTATTTTGTAAACAAGTAAAAATAAATTTTCGCGTACTTAATAAAGATGACATTTTCATCATAAAATTCCGGTGTCAATGTGGCAATTTGGGATTAAAATTATGTGACGCAGTGACGTCATCACCGCCCTTCAAGGGGTTACACTCTATGAGTGTATTTATTTTGCCATGTATCAACCATCTTTGTAGGTCGTATGTCTTTCAATACACATTATTTTGAAATTCGATGAATGATTTAAGCTAACCCTGTATTATATTTTTATATACTGATGAACAACTGTCTTTTTCGACAGAGAAAAATATGATTTGAGAATTATTAAAGAAACATGTTTCCGTAATATTTAATATTGCTCTAAAATTATTTTCAAAGAAATGTAAAAAATACGAAACTTCGACAATATTGGGTATAATTTTCTAAGTTTTGCGATTATTTTTGTATTTATTATTTCCGATTTTCAAATTCTAACATGAGTTTACTCAATCTAAATGCTAGATTTCAATAAATGTAAAACATTTGCTACTCACAAGTATACATTTTCATATAGGTATTTCATGCGGAAAATGTTTCATCAATGTTTACAGAACCCAGTTTGCTGTTAATAATTAGTATAAAGAATTTCTTTTTAAACATTATTTCCTTGACTTTCTTTCCATTAATCGGCCCAATGTTGCCAAAATTTCATTTTTCTCGACTTTACATGTAATGCTTTCAAGAAATTGTGCTTGAATCAATAACCATATACAAGGTCTTCGAAAGTCTGGAAACGGTCGAATAACTTTGGAAATACTCATCGGATTGAAAAAAGAAAACATACGTGTTAAATATTTTTAAGATATCTATTTAGTCATACCAAAGTTGACCACCCACTCCGACCCCCTGGGTGGGGTCAGAGAGGTCAAACTTTGAAATATTAAACGAGAACCGCCATGTTTTACTGCATAATTGGATTGTGAAAGGAAAAATGCATAAAATTTTTATTTTTTTTTTTTTTCGGATCATCGTAGATGGGATGTAATCGAGCAAAATGCAATCAGATTCGTTTGATGAGCAAGAAATATTATTTCCTTCTAAAGTTCTTATTTTAAAATTTGAAAAAATAGAAACTAAACAGAAAAATGTTGCTTCCGTCCCTACATTGTGGGTAGTAAGGGAACTAATGCTTAAATTCTAAGTGAAAGCACTATTTTAAGCGTTACCTAAGAGTAACAACTTGGTCGTAGTAGCTTCTTGTTCTCTTCGGAGTGCTGTTTAACGCCGCATTTTGATCGATTACATCGCCATCTACGATGGTTCGAAAAAGATGTTAAAAACAAAAATTACGTATTTTTCGCTGTAGAATCCGAATCTGCGATAGTGGGGTTCTCATTAAAAATTTCAAAGTTGGACCACCTTTGACCCAGGGTGTCATCTATGGTATTCCTGAATAAACTTTTAAAAACATTTAATGCGTATTTTTCCGTTTTTAAAAAAATCTGAAAAAACGAGAAAACTTCTTGATAGCTATTCCAGTTTATGGTTTTTAATTCCAAAACTTAACTCTGAATATAAATGTACGTAAGTTGAACAAACACGTTAAAATACCTTTAGTCCTTTCAACAATAACATTAAATCTTCCAGACAATTTAACTGGCTGTTATTTTGGCTTAACCTTTTATTATTATTATTATTATTATTATTATTATCCGCATGTAATTTTTATAGCATATGTCAATACATTTAATATTATAACGTCATTTATTTTTTAACGTTTAATAATAACGCAAAAATAAAGCGTTTGCTTAAGGGGGCACAGGACCTTTAAACTTTCAAAAAATCAGTTTTCAGTTTTTGCTTGATTCTGAATGTTTTAAAATTTCTCAACAATATGCAAAAAACCGCATTCAAAAATTTGCATTATTTCTTGAGTTAAAATCATTTTTAAATGATGAGTACAATAGAAGGTCCACAGATATTGAAACTTTGAAAAGTGTTTTCTCAGATTAGTAAATTTGGAGTTTGCGCGCACTGTTACTTTTAAACTATGTAAGCTACAGCTTAGAAAACATTAACAAAATATGCGTTTCTTTATAGTCTACAGGGTAAAACCAAAAAAGTTCAGATATTTTGCTTATTTATTATTTTGAACTTGCAAAAACTTGAAAAAAAATTGAGATTTTTGAACTTTTTTTTTATTTTGTGCTAAAATTAAATTTTAAACAAACCTTTTTGCGTATATTTTGGTTTTAAGTTACAAGTAGGTATGTTATAATTTTATTTTGTTCTAAAATTGTTTTATATATGCATAATTTAGAGTTTTATCATGCGCGCAGCACTTATTCACGCATTAGTGAGATGAATTTTTAAATTTAAAATTTAAATATTAATTTTGTACTTACAACATTTTTTTTTGGATAATGTACTTAAGGATACGTACTTTAGGCAGGAAGGGGGAAAAAAGCTCTTAATTGCATATTGTTTGTGTTTTGGTACTTTGAAGAAGGCGATGTTTTTTATTGTTTCGACAAACTCAAAGGTTCTGTGCCCACTTAAATCGCTTTGGATCGTTTGTGATTCATTTTTTAAAACGTATATTGCTTTCTTTAAATTAAATATAGGTACTTATTTTCCGATCCAATAAGTTATGTTAAAAGTTAATAAACACGTGAAAGTTTTTAACTCTATTTAAATCGTGTTGCATATTGATGCAAAAAATGTTAATTTTACAGCATAATACTACCAGCTGGGCTGTCACTTCATAACCGTTAAAATAACCGTAATAAACAGTAAGCAATATACTGCTAATCAGTAATATACGGTTTAATTCATTTATGCGAAGGCATATTTCTGTTAATTTTACGGTTATAAACAAGCACCACATCTGCCAGTATTAAGCAGTAAAATCAACATTCTGTTGCAGTGTGACCACATTTTTCAGGCTTCTGGAACAATTGTTCCTTAGCCACACTTAATAGTTAACAAAATAACTATCTTCGTTAGATTCGTCAAGTTTCATTAAAACTTAACTTGTGATTTGGACAGAAACTTTAAAACATTTAAACCTGAAAGTTATTTATCCGCAAATCTAAAAACAAAATTCGGTTTGTAAATGTTTAAACGTAACCTGGGCTGAATAATACTTAAAGAAAGAAGTTTTCTATTATTCTACTATTTGTTTTAAAACCAAATCTCACAGAAAAAGAAAAATATCTACCTATTTTACCTGATGCATTTAACTCAAGAGATAACATACTTTCTTAGTTGCAATACCAGATCATGAAACAGATCAATACCTGCTTTTAGACACAAAGCCAGAGTTCTTTTGTCGTAAGACACAAAGCTGAATGGGTTCGGAAAGGCTACCTCTTTTATTTGTCAATAATCCGATTTTCCGCCAGAATGAGTGACAAGTTGTATTTTGCTGAACTAACGGAATATTTTGATTACAAGACACAATAGGATCGTCCTCAGATAATTAACTACTATTTTATGTGAATAACTATAAATGTGAATTAGAAATGTGAATTAAACAAGTCAATGTTTAAATTTTTTGTCAACAATTCTTTTCAAGTACTGCCTTTTTAACTAGTTTAGCCCCTACTTGGTTGAATTTCTTTTTCCCGAATTTCTTAACCAAAAAAGCATTTTTCTATTGGTGAAAATTAATATATTGTCTATTTTGAATTCGAAAATGCAAACATTTTTTTCAGTCCCATCCACTGATCTCCAGTTTTTCCTCCAATGCACCCAAGTTTAAAAAGAAATATGATACTATATTTATCAAATGTATTGCTTTGAGGTAATTGAGATAATTATTAAGATTAATTATTATAATTAAGATTATATCTGCATAAAAAGAATTATTAAGAATATGTAAAAAATGTTTTGGAAAATGGTTTTACAACCTTACCGTGAAAACAGCTTTACAATCTTTTTTGTCATCAGGGAGAAAAAAAACACATTGAAATCATTTATTGCAATTTTTTTTATATATTATTTTGAAAAAAAGAAGAAGACATAAAAAAAAACGCGGAAAATAACGCGATGTGTAAGTAGCGAATTCACTTCCAACAACAAAATTTGTCTCTTCGTCGCATGACGTGCGACGTCGACTATACAGGCACTAAAAAACCAAAAGCATGACATGTGTCACCGACCAAGAAGGGCTTAAACACGAAAAAAAAATATTTTAAGGGCTTGTGTATAAAACATAGCTAATGACTTTTTTATTTTTTTCTGAGTTTAATGTTACATTTTTTTACTGCATCGTACGGTAAAAGATGTTTAAATGAATGCATCGTAAAAGTTCAAGGTTTGTTTTTTGCTCAATATCCGCCATACTTATCAACCATAATTTTAGATATGAATATAATAACGAAGACTCATACCACATAAGTCCAGTAAAAGAATTTTACTTTGTATTATTTTTTGTATTTGACAAAAAAAGGTTGCACATGAGTTAACTGAAGGACCAGTGTAATGAAATCAGCTGTTTTGAGGAAACAATCACATCAGTTTTGTTTGTGGTTTTCTTTAGAAAACTTAAATCTTGAATGTCTCAAAACTTGCGTTCTGTTAGGTACAGCCTAACCATTCTTTTAAAAGAATTAAAAATTTATAACTATCATTGTCAAGATTTGTGTCATTACCAAGTTTATTATTGCTGAATGAATATAAAAAGGTTTTTGGGACTTCTTTAAGGATAAATAATCCAATAAGTATCGGCAATTGTTATTTTTGTACCTGAAAATAATCTTAACGTTAAAATATGATTACCGCGGTGATAGCTATTAAGTATTAGAGTTATGGTTACAGGGATATCGTAATAGCACCTTTAAACATTTTGAAAAATTCATTGCTGTTTCTTAGAAAAAAATGTCATTATTTTATTATGTGAAGTTATTTTTGCTAAAAATCAGGGATGGATAAGGTATCAGCTCAGCAAAGTCAATCATACACACAAGATCACCTTGATGAGCATATACTATGTCATTTAACAAATGCCGAAGATGAGGACACTAATTTAAAACTCTAAATATGATCTCTATATAAATTGTCGAAAATTTTATAATGTTTTATACAAGAAGAAAAGTTCACAATATGAGCGTAGAATGATATGTTCAGTCAAAATCGGCGCAAAAATTGTAACACGTTGTGCCCATGTCGTCTCCGTGTTGTGTTCTCTGGATTTCTTGCGTCATTGTTCAACAAACAGTAAAAAAAGTAAAAGTAGAATATGGTCAACCACTTCAAAATGCTGCGACAGGATTATCTAGTGATGATTTATTATAAGAATGTGAAATATCGGCTTAGTTAAAAGTTAATTTCAATAATTTAAAATAGAATTAAAAAAAATATTTTTCTAAATAAATTCTTCTTCCGTATGAATTTTTACTAAGTAGGGTTTAATAGTTGGTTATAACAGAAAAAATATTGTTGAAGGTTTTTACCATTACCTCCTGTGCAAGGAAATAACATGATTTAATTTGTAATACTTCAATCATATTCTACACTCCTTTGTCTACTTATAAGGTTCCAGCCTATAAGATTTTTTATTAGGCGCTCCTCATTCATTCTCTGAACATGTCCATACCATTTGAGTTTCTTATGTTCAAATTGCTTATAAAACACCCCGTTTGACAAGTATACTAGAAATTTCAACTTTTTCCATCCTTAATGTTTTTGTTGATCTTTGTCAGAAATTTAAAAAGAAATAGCTGTTGGAAAGATTTAACGTCCATGTCTTTCAACCGTGGAGTATAATAATTTGCAGTATCGCACTATAGATTACTAGTGCGGTCTTGGGAAGAATATTACTACCGCACAGAACATAATTCAACATTGCAATTGCTTTTCTGCCTTTTCCAATTATCTTCTCTCTACATCTCTTTCGTATGATAAATCCATATAAATAATTGATCTTGTATCTTGAATGTATTTGAATCTTTTTGTAACTTGCCAAGTTATAAGCTACTTGGAAAAAATATCGTCATGTGCCACGGTCTATAGACAAAAAGAGGGTCTTACTTACCCCTCTCGTTTATCAAAGGGGAATTTTCCAACTGAATATTCGAAAAGAATACTTCTGGCATCTATGTCTATATAGTTCACAAGTATTATTGAACTTCATATGAAGTCTATGTGAATTACGGGTGTAAAACTAATATATTCACAGTTCTTCAGGATTTGCTTTACATTATTTTCATAATTATATAATTTATTTATTAATTAATATAATTTCCATAATTTA
This sequence comes from Maratus speciosus, assembly GCA_963932465.1. NCBI lineage: Eukaryota > Metazoa > Arthropoda > Arachnida > Araneae > Salticidae > Maratus > Maratus speciosus. The sequence continues at coordinate 507,723,967 of OZ010787.1, read as the reverse complement.
AGTAAATATAAATTACTAAGTCACTTTTCTTTGCGATAGTGGAACAAGTGATTTTCTTTACTACATTGTTTCGTAATTATGCTATGCACTCCAAAGTTTGGTCTGTTAAAACAGATTTTTAACGTGGAATACAAAAAAAATGCATGTGACAGTAATTGGAAACGTGATTGTTTTATAAATTTATTTATATCAAAATTTATTTTACATTTAAAGCAATTGTCAGCGAAAATAATTAATTTATTGAATTAATAATATATTAATGAATACAATATTCCTCACATTCAAAAAGGAGGTGAAAATATTAATAGAGGAAATAATTAGTCACCTTTAACGGAAATATTTATAAGAAGAAGAGAAAGGAATCACAAGTGATAAATCTTTATCAAATATACTGTTTAATGTGATATATAAAGCCTCTGAAGGATTTTTTACAAAACTATTCTATGAAACCTAACTCCTACAAACGCAAAAAGTTACATTTGTTATAAAATTACCCACAATAAAAAGTGATATCCAATAAACATATCACCAAAAGAAAATAAAGTATAAAAAAAACTAGCAAAACTTTTTTGTCCTTATTTATAAGATTACTTTTGCTTATTAACGTAACTTACAAAAAAGAGGAATTTGGGATTTAAAATACACGTCTTCAACTATGTTAGAATAAGGTCAAAATCCAGGAGCATTAAATTATTTTACTCTAGTCTTATGTTCATCCAGAATTGGGCCGTATCATCCGAACTCGTCTTTTACAGATATTTTATCTTATTGTCAAAATGAACAGCAGTTCCCGATCATGACAATCCAGGGCTCTGTAGTTGCACTTAGGGCTCTCACACAATTTGTACTCAGGATGGGTTTGAGGAAGAGCAACCTGACCTTTACACAACGTGATGAACACAATGTGTAGAAATGCATGAATTTTAGAACAAAAATACACTATGATAATCTAGAAATTCTAGAAATTTCAAATATGGTAATCCAAAATTACATCTCAAGTAGTTTCTCAGTTATGCTTAGAAATCTACACATGTAGTTTGTTTTACAGATGGAGTTTTCTCCTTTTTTTGTCAGACTGTATACTTCGTAGTTGAGTTTGTCACCGCCTCTTACTCTTGGAAAATTCGTTCTTCGTCAGTTGATATGAACAATTTGTAGCTAATTTAAAAATGATTATTAGAGTTGTTTTACAAATATCAAAAACATTTGCCATATTTATTTTGCAACTATTTATCAAAACATATTATTCTTACGATGGCAATTACAAAAAATATCAAAATTTTTCAGAAGTAATTGAAATGGCGATTACGAAAAGTCAGAAAAACAAAAATTGTTATTAAAATTTAAAACAATAAACAAGTTATTTTTCCCGCAGCCTGTTAAATCTCATTTTAATTACCGACCACTTCGGCGTTACCATTGATTTTGCATACACCGTAAAGTTTAATTTTTTTTAATGTTGCGATTAATTAACCGCTGTACAAAATGCTGCAGAGAAATTGAGTACGTTTAGAAGTGATAATAATCACTGAAAGAGAAATTTTTGCCTGGGGAAGCAAACAAATTTTGAGTAAATTGGTGATTTAAAGATTTTATTTATTAGTCACAAAAAGGAGTTGCAATGATATTGAGCTTTCAGCAATTTTTCATAGATTTATTACCGATTGTGACGGGAATGACATAAAACTATGTATGTATGTTAGAAACACAGAGAAAATTAGATTCACTATTAAGAACCTAAACTAGTCATACGAAGATATTCATAAATTAATGTTAAACCAATGGATATATTCTTTATATATTTTCTCGTTTGAATTTCAATATGCATAGGATATCTTAGGTCTAAATCTATCGTTATATTATTCATTTTAACAATTTCCAACATAGTTTTGAACACTTCCCAACCTAGTTTTTAACAATTCCCAACATATTTAAAAAGTGCTTATGACTTCGGACCTCTGTCTTTGTTCTGGGCCTCTGTCTGCCTGTCTGTCCGTACTCTATTTCGCGTAAATATTCTTGGATTACCATGAGTTTGGTATATATTTGAAAGGTTTAGGACGGGACATTCCCTACCTTAATTGGAGTGCGTAGAATTTATAGTTCGTGTACAGGGACATAGAAAACGATTCCGTATAATTATGGCCAATGGGTATTCTTTTGCAGTGTATTTTTAAAAAGTTACACTATTTCAAATATACTGAAATTGATATACATTTTTGAGGTGGAATAAAACATTTGTTCTGTAGAATATGGAGTGTATGTCATTTAAAATTAATTTACAGGGACACGCAAAATATACGTTAGATTATGGCCTATGGTTAAAAATCATTTGAAGAGTATTTGTAAAATTTTACAATACTTCAAACATAATAAAATGAATGTGCTCTAGATAATGTGTGCAGCAAGAATAGCTTTAGAATAGGGCGTGAATAGCATTTATTTGTTCATTTAAAAGGACAATAGAAGAATTCGTTTACAGTCCTGTCTATAAGCGATAATCGCTGGAAGTCCGTTTTCAGATACGGTAAGTTATGTTAGGCGTTTCCTAATTGAAGTAAATTCTACCTTAATATGTGGTGTGCATAGAAAGCTGTAGATCGTATACAGTGTTGCTCAAAATATTTGAAGCCATAATATATTCGCATTAAATTCTGAAAAAAATTACATTTTTCTTGCGTTTTGTAGCTGAATTAAATTTAAGAAAACCATTTGGAACGTAACAAAACTTTTGATCATATACACGGCTGCTTAAAAAAATTGACTGTTTGTGTTTTTTGCTGAAAGAGACTACTTGACTGTGGTGCGTTTTCGAAATTGTTTATTTAGATTTCTTTTTTATTTTATTAAGCAGTGATGTTTTGTTACAGTATACTGGAAGTGTTGGAAAGTATATCATATGCTATGCGTGACGCATGATTTTTCTTTTTTGTTTAATTTTCGCTGCATTTTCCTTCAGAGCTCTTATTTTTAGAGCCTCTACTGGTTCGAAGATTTAATAAAAGTTATTAAAAAAAAGAATCGTACGCACAAATACGCTCTTCTTCCTCTATATGCCTAACATTAAAAAAATCAATAGAAAAGCTGAAAATTGTGAGAAACTTTCACATCTGGAAAATAAACTCTATGAATTATGCAAAGAAAATTGCTATCATTGATCCATTTTCACTGCATAATTTTAGCTAAATAAAATAAAATAAAAATGAAATATGCATTTACATACTAATGTTATAATAATGTATTTAAAAAAGTCTTTAAAATCTTTTTTAAAAAAACCCGATAAGTTTAAAGAATTTAACGATGCATTCTAACGATGGCATTCTCAACGTTTGAAAATAATAAATAAAAATTTTCTCGCTTAAAAATTGAACTTTGAAACTGACAAATATTTCAAAGTTCTATTTCTTTGCGAAAATAGTTTATTTATTGTGTACGAACCTTGAGAATGGTAGAAGTGTACGAATCTTGTTGGTTTGTTATTAAAAGATTTAAAGACTTTTTTATATGTACTGTAGTTACATCCAGCATGTAATGTATATTTTATTTTAGTCCTAATTACTTTTTTTCTGATACAATTCTATAAAATTAAAATTTAAACATATTTATATGATTTATGAATCGATCATGAAGAAGATAAATAAACAGCCACCAACAAATGTTTCTTTTAGTCATGAATAGTATGAAATGGGATAAAACTAACAAATAAAAGCAACGCAAAATACTAACACATTAAAATAAATATGACATTAGCCCTTTTGGGACGGGTGACGCATACATGCATCGTCAAAAGGTTAATGTGGAATTTGTTTTTGGCACCATTAATAAATAAATGTAATATTTGTCTTTTTTAATTATAGCATTTTTTGTTATTTCACCAGTAAAGAGAACTGTTTAAAAAAAAGCGGTGACAACCAAATAAAATTTCTGTAAGGGATGCCGTTTCGAAAGGGTTAAAAAAATAAACGGAAAAGATTTGAAAATACTAGGTTGAGCAAAAAGTTCTGGGAAATTTGTAAAAATTGCGTTGTTATGCGCCAATTAAATACAAAAGCAACAAGGACTATTCTTTAAAGTAGAGACCATCATAGTCCACGACTTTCTACCACCGTTCTGCCAGATTCCGGATTTGCTGGCTAAGTTTGTAGTAGGAGAGCTGTTGAACATTTTTGAGTAGATATTTGAGGCACCCTGAAAATTTGTGCAACACTTCTTTTGTAATGCCTGAATACAAAATCGAATGTCTGGCTGAAGGATCGTGGCCCAAAAACTGTGCCAGACACGTGTCAAGTGCCATTTTTTGACTACCCAAAAAGGTATTTGAAGCACGCTAAGATTGAGACAGAATAATATTTATACTTAGAAAAAAATATTTTGAAAATTACAGACACTTTAGTCGGCCCAAAACCTGTGCCAGACACGTGTCAAGTGCCATTTTTTGACTGCCCAAAAAGGTATTTGAGGCACACTGAGATTGAGACAGAATAATATTTATGCTTAGAAAAAAATATTTTGAAAATGACAGACACTTTAGTCGGCCCAAAACTGTGCCAGACACGTGTCAAGTGCCATTTTTTGACTACATAAAAAAGGTATTTGAGGCATGCTGAGGTTGAGACAGAATAATATTTATGCTTAGAAAAAATATTTTGAAAATGACAGACACTTTAGTCGGCCCAAAAACAGTGCCAGACACGTGTCAAGTGCCATTTTTTGACTACCCGAAAAAGGTATTAGAGGCACGCTGAGATTGAGACAGAATAATATTTATGCTTAGAAAAAAATATTTTGAAAATTACAGACACTTTAGTCGGCCCAAAACCTGTGCCAGACACGTGTCAAGTGCCATTTTTTGACTACCCAAAAAAGGTGTTTGAGGCACGCTGAGATTGAGGCAGAATAATATTTATGCTTAGAAAAAAATATTTTGAAAATGGCAGACACTTTAGTCGGCCCATAACCTGTGCTAGACACGTGTCAAGTGCCATTTTTTGACTACCCAAAAAAGGTATTTGAGGCACGCTGAGATTGAGATAGAATAATATTTATGCTTAGAAAAAGATATTTTGAAAATGACAGACACTTTAGTCGGCCCAAAAACTGTGCCAGACACGTGTCAAGTGCCATTTTTTGACTACCCCAAAAGGTATTTGAGGCACGCTGAGATTGAGTTAGAATAAGATTTATGCTTAGAAAAAAAATATTTTGAAAATGACAGACACTTTTGTTGGCACTTTCTACTTGCCAGACAACATAGAATGTTAAACGCGAGTGCCAGTAAAGCTGGACTTACGGTGCCTCGCTGAAGATCCATTTACTGACTTACCATACAAACAAAGCATCAACCGCGTTGCATCTTAAGATGAATTTCAACTGGATTCGGGTGCAATCACAACAAATCTAACTGTGATAGGCTCTCGCAAGACCACGTGACTCGTAGCAAGCACGCAGTTCTGAAATTTTTGGAGTACTAATCATGTAAAGTAAGAAAAAATGTGTTATTTGCGCAAAAAGCGACGAAAAAAATCACTGTTTTTCGTGAAAAAACGCTACAAAAATGTTGTGAAGTATTAAAAATTTGGCAAAAACATAGGTTAAAATATAAAGATATTATTTATATCCAATGCTAATCTGAAAGAGGGTTATCATAGACATTACTACAAAAGTTTCATCGCCTTAATGAAGAAATACGGCGACGACAACACTTCAGGAATATCCAATGTGCATTTCCTTCATTAGGTATAGTATATTTTTATTTTTATTCCTTATAATAATATATTCACAAATAGCGTAAGACATTCATAGTCCTTGACTAAAATAAATCTTTTCTATCGGATAGATGAAAACACTCATTGTACGAACTATAGAATATATTTATGTGTACTATTTATGTCTTTTACCTGTATAGCTCAAGACAATAGCTATAGCATCAGCTCGTCTACGAATTTATTACCTGCATGAATTTCAATAGTTGCCTCAATGAATGTAAAGAAACATTTTACACCAAGTATTTTTTTTACCTCATATAATTTTAGAAACTTTTAACTGGGAAGGTTTGCATAAGTGCATACCCAGAAAACTTTGGAAACTTTTATGAAAAATACTCTTTAATAAAAAAGTTTGTCTACTCTTTATACGGAACTAGTTTAAGAAAGATTAACTTAAATAAATATACTTTTATAACTATGATTTTGTCGTATATATTTATATGTACAGTCGTGGAAAAAAAGTAAACACCCCTTACTAACTTCTCAACAAATTATCGTAGAAGAAAGTTACTGGTACCGAACGATTGGAAATAAAGTCTACTTTTAAGTGATGCATTTAAAATTTATTTAAGGGCCATCTACATAATAAAACGAACCATAACTTTGTTTTTTTCAATAGCAGTACACAATTCTGACAGCATAAATGACCACTACACCTTTCAATTAACCTATAAACAAATTTTTATGCAATTCGTGCCATAAGTTTCCGAGAAATTAATTATTTTAAAACGAGCGTATTTTAAGGGCTGTATCCAAATTGAAGTTCCAAACTCGAATGTTACCCGAGAGAGCCGCCTTCTTGATCAAGGCACGTTTAAGCGTCAATGAAACCTGTTTGATTACAGGATAGCAGAATAAATTTCAAAAATTTACTCACTTCTATCATAGACGGCCCCTTAAACCATCATTTTGCCGTTTTTTAAGCATAATTCAAAAACTACTTGGAAGAAAAATGTGAAATTTTGGATTTCCATAAAGCAGGACTTAATAAATCTAAATCCATCAAAAAATTGTAGGTTGCAATTCATATATTTTTCGAATATTAATTTCATAATTCATAATTCATATCATAAAATAATAAAATTTCAAATTCAACGTATTTATGTTTGGGTATATTAGTATTATTGCTACACAAAAAATTAGCTTATTAGGAGCATAATTTCAGGAGATATAAATAAAAATATGAAAATGTAATTTAACATTAGAAGTACTAAATTTTGAATGTCTATAATTCAAAAACTTATCATTCGAATGACTTGAAATTTGGTTTCTAGGCATATTTTGAACCGAAGACTTGAAATATCTTGTTAAATTTGGGTACTGCTATTGAAAAAAAATGAAGTTTGGATTCGTTTTAATATGTATATGGCCCCCTAAGCAAATTTTATACACACCCTTTAAAAGTAGACTTTATTTCCAATCGCCCGGTACCAGTAACTTTCGTCTACGATAATTTGTTGAGGAGTTAGGGGCGGGGTGTTTACTTTTTTTTTCCTCGACTGTACATGTAATGAAATTTAACGATCGTTTAATGACGGTTAGTACAAAATTTAAACTGATTAAAATTGCTTCAAACTGAAAGTTAAGGGCCGATTCTGAGCGCTGTCAATTTGATTTCGATAGTGTTAGTGTTGGAGACAGCATAAGAAAAGTATTGTTGTCATAGAAACAACGACTTATTTAATGTCGAAATGTATAATGAAATAGTTCTTAATCGGACAGTTACTTTTAAAGCGCGCTTAAATTTATCCAGCCGGTGAAACCGTCCGAAAATTAAATATCTTCAGCAACGCGCAACTTGTATATATTACATAAACTTATAGAAAAAAATAACAAAATGTTTCATTGTTTAAGTTTAAATTCATTAAGTACCGCGCATTCGAATAATCATTTAACAAGCAATTTTTAGATGCATTAAAATATTCGCGTTTGGCGAGGAAATTTTTTGCCCGCCAAATCGCGTGTGCATTCGTCTTTTAGCGCCAAATAATCGAAAATATTTAATTTTTTTAAAGGCTTTCTACTGAAATTCCGCAGCTAAATTTTACTGATGCTTTAAAACATACATATATATAATAAGCATTTAATCAGCATACAAGTTTAATAAGCATTTTTAACACTTTTCAACAAAATTGTGTTTGTGAATTTGGTTTGCGTGTCTGTCTGTCCCTCGGTGTCTATCTCTAGTAAATATAGTCCGATTGCCACGAAATTCATAGAAGAAGGCACATTGGATATTCCTGAAGCGTTGTCGTCGCCGTATTTCTTCATTAAAGCGATGAAACTTTTGTAACAATGTTTATGATAACTCTCTTTCAGATTAGCATTGGATGGTAAAATAATATCTTTATATTTTAACCTATGTTTTTGCAGAATTTTCAATACTTCACAACATTTTTGTAGCGTTTTTTCACTAAAAACAGTGATTTTTTCGTCGCTTTTTGCGCAAATAACACATTTTTTTCCATGTTTACCACACCAAAATTTTTGTAACTGCATGCTTTCTATGAGTCACGTAGTCTTGCGAGAGCCTATCACAGTTAGATTTGTTGTGATTGCGCAAGCATCCAGTTGAAATTAATCTTAAGATGCAACGCGGTTTACGCTTTGTTTGTATCGTAAGTCAGTAAATGGATCTTCAGCGAGGCACCGCAAGTCCAGCTTTACTGGCACTCGCGTTTAACATTCTATGTTGTCTGGCAAGTAGAAAGTGCCAACAAAAGAGTCTGTCATTTTCAAAATATTTTTTTCTAAGCATAAATATTATTCTGTCTCAATCTCAGCGTGCCTCAAATACCTTTTTTGGGTAGTCATAAAATGCCCCTTGACACGTGTCTGGCACAGTTTTTGGGCCGACTAAAGTGTCTGTCATTTTCAAAATATTTTTTTCTAAGCATAAATATTATTCTGTCTCAATCTCAGCGTGCCTCAAATACCTTTTTTGGGTAGTCCAAAAATGGCCCTTGACACGTGTCTGGCACAGGTTTTGGGCCGACTAAAGTGTCTGTCATTTTCAAAATATTTTTTTCTAAGCATAAATATTCTGTCTCAATCTCAGCGTGCCTCAAATACCTTTTTTGGGTAGTCAAAAAATGGCACTTGACACGTGTCTGGCACAGGTTTTGGGCCGACTAAAGTGTCTGTCATTTTCAAAATATTTTTTTCTAAGCATAAATATTATTCTGTCTCAATCTCAGCGTGCCTCAAATACCTTTTTTGGGTAGTCAAAAAATGGCACTTGACACGTGTCTGGCACAGTTTTTGGCCGACTAAAGTGTCTGCCATTTTCAAAATATTTTTTTTCTAAGCATAAATATTATTCTGTCTCAATCTCAGCGTGCCTCAAATACCTTTTTTGGGTAGTCAAAAAATGACGCTTGACACGTGTCTGGCACAGGTTTTGGGCCGACTAAAGTGTCTGTCATTTTCAAAATCTTTTTTTCTAAGCATAAATATTATTCTGTCTCAATCTCAGCGTGCCTCAAATATCTTTTTTGGGCAGTCAAAAAATGGCACTTGAGACGTGTCTGGCACAGGTTTTGGGCCAACTAAAGTGTCTGTCATTTTCAAAATATTTTTTTCTAAGCATAAATATTATTCTGTCTCAATCTCACTGTGCCTCAAATACGTTTTTTGGGCAGTCAAAAAATGGCACTTGACACGTGTCTGGCACAGGTTTCTGGCCACGATCCTTCAGCCAGACATTCGATTTTGTATTCAGGCATTACAAAAGAAGTGTTGCACAAATTTTCAGGGTGCCTCAAATACCTTCCCTAAAATGTTTAACAGCTCTTGGACTATTGTCGCCGTTACCAGCAACTTCATCCTCATTAATCTCATCGACGGCTTTCAGAATCGTTAGGCCTTTTCTCTAATAATGCCGGGTCAACACAAGCAAATCATACTGTTCAATAGGCATTTCGGAGCCAAAGTTCGTGAACTCCTATAAATATACGACTAGTACTCCTATATACGATACAAATTCTAGTAACTATTAGATTAAGAATTTCCCAAAACTTTTTGCTCAACCTAATAATTTCTCTAATGCTACAAATAGTCGGTGCGACGTAACAAATCTTCACAAATTTCACAGTCATAATGATGAACAAAATTGTGTATTCTTTAATTTAAAAAATATAAAAAAAAATTAAGGATACTTGATACTCTTGAATATTTTTATATTGAGTATTGAGAAATGTTTTGTCCACTTAAGGGACCTTGTCACTCTTTAAATTATCTTTTTTTAATTTCGGTATTTTATAGATTCTTTTTTCACATTTTTTAAATGGGTTTATCAAAGAAAAGGATTTAGTTGTAAAATTTTAAAAAATTAATAAAAAAAAAATGTAAGTAAATTTTCAAACCGCATTTCTCGTTCAATTGTAACTTTAGCAACATTGTTACTTTAATACGTATCTTAAAAGTGTGCTCTATAACTGTAAGGGTACAATTTCAAATGAGTTCTTTGGTTTATGAATAAATAAATAAAATATCACGACACATAAAAAATAGAATAAAAGTGACTATTTACTTATTTTTTTTATTTTTAAAAAGTAAACTTTGTATATTACAGATAATCCGATCCTTAATTTGATATAATTTACCGTAAGTATCTTCCAAAAAATTAGTGTCAGTTGAAAAATATATGTTGAAATTTTAGCAATTTTATCTCATAAATACAGTTAAAAATACAAACTGAGAAAATGAATTTTAAGACAGAAATTCTGAATCCCTTAAAAGGAAACGTGAACGCAATAAAAAAAGTCTTCGCAAATTTGTATTTATCATATCTTTACGAAATTTTTCTTAATATACTACATACGTCTAAATACTTTTTTAAGCAAAAACATATAAAATAACAAGTTGGAAATCGCACGTCAAACGTGGCAAATGAGGTGCGTTCGTACTATAACTAGTTTTATAAATATTATTTGCAACGCATATTCTACTGAATGTATATTTTAGTGCGCTTTATAAGTGCATATCAATTTCATTCTGTTCGAAAGGCTGTAACATCATTAAAATGCACTTGAAATAATTTTTCACATTGGCCGTAATGTAACGGAAAATTTTGACTGTCCCTGTAATTAAACTATACATTTGATTTTTATAAAATTTGAAATGACTTTATAAAGTTTTACAACAATTATATATTTATAATTTCATAGCATTCGGTTGGGCAGTTTTTGCTCTCTTATATGCGGAAGGACAGACAGACAGACAGACGGCCAGACGGACAGGCAGACAGTCAGACGGATCGAACGCCGACTACAGGTGCTAAGTATTTGTGTAATTACGAACGCATCTAAAAAATGATATATTTGACATTTTTGGCGAAATGGAAAATATACCGAGTCTCCTGAAATATATAAAACTTAAAATTTACATTTCATAATAATTTTACAATCGCGATAAAAATTTTATGAATTAAACTAAAATAAATTTCTATTGATGAGTCATTTGTATTTTCTAACGATTTCTTATTTTATTTTATTAATATAAATAATTAATGTAGCAATATAGTTTAATGAAATGCAGATCAACTAATGTTTCTTTCAGCAAGAAACATTTGAAAATAAGGCAAACATTCTGAGTAAATGAAACATCAAATAATTACATTGAACTAAAAATAATTTAGTGGAAATAAGTAGAAAGATTTTAAGTAAATAATTTTACTTACATAAGCAGAGTTTCCATTCCTTGATAATTAATTTACACTGCATTAGGAAAAAGTTTGTTTTCCTCATTTTTGAATGTATTTCCTTTTTAGTTTAATTAAAAATTCTACATTTGTAAAAATGTGCTTTTTATCGAGCATTGCGGATCGATTTTATTTGGAAAACATACCTCAGATTTGTTAACCCATTAAGGACCATCATGTTTTACAGGAATTTTATTCAGTTCACACCACTTTTTGTTAAACTGTTAATTTTACTTCATGAATCACTGAAATGTGTTTATTAAATAAAGCAAATTTTTCTTTCCTCTTTTACTGGTATAAAGAAAATTAAAAAATCACAAATATGATGTTGCGAAACCCCATCGTCAATCTTTAATGTGTTAATGCCTAAGGTTTTGTAACACAGTGTTGTTCAGGGACTTAACTAAAATCGTATTAAAAGAAAATATTTCATGTTATATAATGTACAGAGTTTTCGGCACAAATTTGACAATTGCTGGTGAAAGACAAAAACGTGCAATATCCGATTCAAAAATAAATTTTAATATAAAAATGCATACATAAAGACTACAACAATGCAAAGAGAGCTTAAGCAAAAAGACACCCTCAGCAGCCAAAACGGTTTTGAGGTGGATCAATAAGCTACCACATACATCTTGCACGTGAATCTTGCAAAAACCACCCTAATTCTGTCGATGAGGTGGACTTTTGCGATAGTAGTAGTACATTTATTTACTTGTTCAAAGGACGGCTAAGGTATTATGAAGCAGTGTTATTCAGAGGCTTAACAAAAATTGTATTAAAGTAAAATCTTTAATGTTATATAATGTACAGTGTGTTATATGAAAGTTGATGTTGAAAGACAAAAACTTGAAATGTCTGAGTCAAAAAGATATTTTAATAGAAAAATGCATACATAAAGATCCCAACAATGCAAAAAGAGCTTAAGCAAAGAAGCCACCGTCAGCAGAATTAACTGACTCGAGGTATATCAATAGACTGGCACATGAATCTGGCTAAAAATGCCATAATTCCGTTGATAAGTTAGACGTTTGTGATGCTGGCAGTAGAGTTGGTTATGTGATTAATCACACTACATTTATAGCTTTGCAATCAAGGAAGGTAGGGGAAAAGCGTTGGGATCAAGACATCCCCACCCACAAAGGAGACACATTAAAACATTACCACATTTTGTGTTGCTTCCGTTTTGTACTGTCCATTATATTTCGTCAACACACTTTGTATCGTCTTTGTGGTGTTTAAGGAGCATTAAATAGCTGTATGGATTGCGGAACAGGGTTAACAGCTTGAACCATCATGTCGCAGGTAACTTTTTTCAGTATCCTTATGGCTTCCACTCTCCGTTATCTTTGACATCATGGTGTATCTGAAACCAAATAGCATAAACAAATGTAGCATATATAACTTTTTTCATGGCAACACATAATTCTGCACTATTCACAAACTGTGAAATTTATCCTGAAAATCCTGTATTTGGGTCAATCAACTATTACCTGGACCAGTGGCGAGCTGGGTAAGTTTTTATCATAAATATATAAATATTTCAAAATGTTATTTAGCATGGTTACTAGATACTAAACAGGAGGATATTAATTTGTGTCTAAGACCATTTTTTGCTGTATCAAGGTCTATATTTGTCTTCTATGTTACCGAGTTGAAAAGGTTTTTTGTCACGGATGTAACCTCCCCACCCATCACAAAAAAAACCCCACCAACAACAACATATTAACATTTATTTCGAAACTTTGTACTGCTAAAGCTTAAACAAATGGTTGAGCTACTCTTTGGATAGATAAAAACGGCAATTAATAGATTTAAAAGAGATTTATTAATTTATGTATAATAAGGGACAGGAGCAGTTTATTATCCGTTTATTATTATTAAAAATAGCTTATGTAAATAAATATAAAAGTTCGTAAATATCTGAAATTTCATATTCATCCACCTTCATCGCAATTGATATAGTTTTTAATGGGGTTTGGTTGGTTGGATGGTCACATACATTTGTGGGGACCCAGTCATCTTTTGCGTACAAATGCGTAACAGAATAGAGCCCAAAATGAACAATTTCCATTCGACAATTTGTATTGGATAGTAAGCACCCATAACAGCAGTGTAAGTTTTTCATACGTTAGTAAGTGTATCGAATAGAAAAACATACAAAATACTGCAATTGTTTTATCTGTGCTTCATATCGAAAAGGACATCAAATTTATATAAATGTAATACATTACATTTTTTATAAATAAACATGTGTTTCCGATCTTGTATAACATGATTAAACAATCTTCAAACAAAAACCAATCAGAAAGGGGGTAAATACAGATCCTAAATGATATCAAATTAGACAAAACACCATAGAAAAGATAAAAGATAACCAATTGGGGCAGGATAAGTGTGTGTGTGTGGGGGGGGGGGGTAAGAAGTACCTTATCTGCACTGTAAAAACGACAAATGTTTCTTATCCTAGGTAAACATAATTGCAAACGAAAGCGCATAATAACCTCTTCCGAGCACTGGTATATCTATGAAACCGCTTAATTTTAATTCCCAGATGACACAATGGCTCCAGAATTTTAGTAAAAAAATTTTCGGTTTATTATATATGCGAAATAGAGTTTCCTTATTTAGAAATAAATTTGTTTTCAAATTCCGGTGCCATTCATTAATTTCAACGCTTTAGCAAATGAAATTGCTTTGCCCCTGAATGGGTTAACTTTAGAAACCTCACTAACTAATATGATTTCGAAGTTTAAAGCAACATTTATAAAAACGAAGGTCCCGTTACTGCGACTGATCTTCGTAAACGTTTCCGAATAATTTTCTATTTTATTAATGAATTTTCTGAAACCGGGATGTCGGTTTTTTGGATTCTATCAATTCGGAATTAAACATTTTCATCAGCGTAATTGAGTTTATGTATGCAAGTTTAACAAAATAATATTAAATTTACTGTTAATGCTATTACAATAGCATGATTGTCTATAAAACATGTCTGTTTAACATGAAAATGTTAATTTGACAATTGTTAGCCTCCAAAAAATCTATATTCCATGCTGAGAAAACTTATTACACTATAAAAACTACAAATTTTTTTTTTCGAAAATCAGTGGTAGCAAAAGAATTAAGAATATTCGGTTTCAGTAGCGTGTCATATAGATTTTTCTGATAATATCAATTTTCAAGGAAACATTTTCATGTTCAACAAACATGTAGTACAGACAGACATGATAAATTAATCGCAGTAACATTAACATTAAAATTAATATTACTTTCTTGCTCTTGCATGTATAAATTCCGTTATGCAGTTAAAAATGTTTAATTCTACTTCCTTTAACAAAGTAATTTTATTCCATTAAAACTACGAAATGAAATTCACCCACCAATAGAAAGTCTTTTTCCATTTCATGTAATTTATTTTCTAATTGTTGAAACTTCCAATGATTTCAATTTTTTCATTTAATTTTTTAAATTATCGGTTATAAAAAGGAAGAACAGCTTAGTTTTTCATAAGTTTCTTTCCTTCTTGTTTTTCTCGTTTTTTCATGTTTTGGCATATACGAGGCGTGTTTTTTAATTAAGGGCCGTTTTGTTGCATACATTAATAGATGGCGAGCAACGAGTGCTTGCGACCTGTCCCGGCATTCCTTGGGAATTCGTTGTTCAGTTGCAGCTCTGTAGGTAAACTGTACGGTTTGTTTTGTGTCTTTAAAATGTTCACGATTATCGAATCGCCCGCCCCGAGCGAGGTACGGCCAGTGATACTTTTTTGTCGCAGAGCGATTCAAAACAAAAGACGTGGCATGCTAACAGAGGGAATTTTGCTACTCCATGACAGTGCAAGGCTTCACACCGCAGCTCAGACCCGAGCTTTTTTGGACTCTTTTGGCTGGGAAGTTTTGGACCCCCCTCCCCCCCCCCCCCCCCACACACACACATACACCTACAGCCCCGACCTTGCGCCGAGCGATTTCCATCTTTTCCGCGATCTCTCAAACATCATTTCGGCGGCAACCACTACAACGATGATGAAGACGTGAAAACGGCCTGAACTCTTCGTTATCAGAGCAGGCGGCAAGTTTCTATGAAGAGTCTATTCAAAATCTAATTGTAAGGTATTATAATTGTTTAAACAAAGTTAGCAGCTATGTTGAAAAGCAGATAAATGTATTTAGAATTTGAAAATAAATTTGATTTTTGAAAATTTTCTTTCGTTTTGTTTTAGGTAGATTTCGTATGAAATACTACCTATTACATAATCCTCTATGTTGGAATTTCTAAAACTTTTTGCAGATCAACACCGATTATGACTCCTGGAATCCAAAATCACCTCAATAAAAAACTTTATCTGTGTATCTATCTCTCTATATATATATCACTTTTTTATGAACACGATAACTTCCATAATTCTGCACAAATCTCTTCCAAGCTGGCATAAAATCTCAGTCAAGTTCGTTAATGGGTAAAATCGGAAAAAAGGGCTGGAAAAAGGGAAGGGTTTTGTGAAAACCGAAAAAATAAAACCATTACTTCTTAATTTTTATACATAACAATTCAGGTTAAAGTTTTTATTACCTGTAAAAAAAAAGGGCCAAAAATTCTTGTATCGTAGATTTTTGATAAAATTAAAAACAGGCTCAAGGGGCACAAAAATAGGGTTTAAGGGAGAAAAAAAATTCATAAGTTCAATTCTTAAGACATCAAATCCAATTAAATTTATTATAAATCTTCTTAATATTATCCACAACTTTTATAGTCACAAGTTTTTGATAGGATCAATTCGTACCGCAAAAAATTAAAAAGGAAAGAAAAAAAAAGGGGGGGGGGGTGAAAAAAAATCCATAACTTCGACAACTCACAAGATATAAAATTCCCATGAATTTATTATATATTTTCTTAATATTATCTACAACATTTCTATTGACAAGTTTTTGATAGAACCAATTCTTAAAACAAAAACAAATTAAAAACACACAGTGGTTGAAGAAAAAAATCAGTGCGTTAAACGTGTATTCAAATCCAAACTGCTTATTTTCTGACTCATTTTTAAATTCATTTTTGCTCTCAAACGCATCCAAGTGGTAGATTCTCTTATTCAGAAACTATATAATCCACCATAATGGTCGATTTTCTGATAGAGGCAGAATATATTTCAAAAAATGATGTCAAAGTGTGCATTTTGAACCTAATTACCGGAAGCGATTGCGTTGGAAACGAAAAATATTGTCCTACTGAGAAAATAATTGTTTATAAGTCAAGTTTTAATTAATTGAACTAAAAATAAAAACACAGGTCGCTTGTAAATCTCTTCAAAAATCACGTCAGAAAGTTTCATAATTTTTCTTTTAAAAATGAATCTGAAAATGTGCCAGAAAATTTCAAGTTGTTGAGCATGGAAAAGTATATTTTTAATACCGCCTTAACATGATTCTGATAAAACCAGCTCTTATATAAAAATGTAATAAAAACTCGTCAAAAGCGGCCAGATAAAATTGTTAAAGTGGTTTTTATCTCTAATCATGATTTAGTTTTTGTTGTTGAATTTGGCACTTAACTTCGAAATATACCTGCGCCTGTAGACCGAGCCCGCAGGGATTTTTTTTAATTTTCAAACGGCCCTTACTTAAAATTCACCCCTCGTATTTGTTTTGTAAAAAATGATAGACGGTTCTATCGGGTCCATTCAGCTTTACTCAATTTCGACAATTCTGACTATTCCATTCATGTCGCAATAAAGCGCAAGATCTTTTATCCAGGATTCTTGTGCTAATGTCGATCTAATTTAAGATGCTTCGCAGAAAAGTTATATTCACTGCGATACTTTCTTAAATATTTACGGACACTTCTTTTTAACTTAAACTAACCACTCGAAGACATGACTTTTGTTTTTGAATGGAATATTTTTAAAAATATTTCGACAATAGAATTACATGTTGAGTTATAAGCGATTGCTGTCTCTTAATAAGCTTTATCGGGCTGCTGTGTCTAGAAATTCAATTTAAAACGCCAAATTTGATTACATTTTCTGAAAAACCCTCAGCTTTTTCCGGAAAATTTGAAAACTATTCAAATTCCTAGCTTCTATCTAAAAATAGCTGTCTCAATCTCATGCATTTACGAACAAAAACGAATACAGGAATATTTCAGATAGTAGGCCTGTTTTGTTTGAGCTGAAAGCAGTATGGGGGATAATAAGTAGTTGTTTTACGTAATTGATAAATAGTTTTTCCAAGAAAAAAAGTATTTCGGTTAATGACATAAAACGAAAGATTTTTTTAAAAAAGGGGAGAATTCGGATATAAACTAAATGAAAAATGCATTCAAAAATGTAAAAAAATTAAATTAAAAAATTAATGTTGTAAGAAAAGTAAATATCACTAAATGGAGACATTACATATGTTAGTGAAATGCAGTTATTTAATGTTGTCTAATTACGTTAATATTTTTTACGTATATGCCATACTTTCCCAGCACTTTGTGGGAGAATTGCTGAATCATACTCTCCTCAGAAAAATGACCTTTTTTGGAAAATTCCCCAACATATCTCTTTAAGTTAAATCAAAGTCCAAGCGTTCTTCCAATTCGTTTAACTGATGGGAGGATTTTCTCTTGATTTTCTTCCTTTTATGACTGTACCAAGAAAAACATTTCTTATTACATACCTGCCAAACTTCCGGTTTTATAAAAATCAAATAAACTCACTTTGAACTAGAAAATTTATTCAATTAAATGTGCCTAGATTTTACGTTGTAGTAACATTGATATATATTTTATTTCACTTACTGAAAACATCTCTGGTTCAAAAATGATTATTTGATTTGTAAAAGAAATGGAAGCTTATAACCTAGGCTATTATTTCAGGTATCATCATGATGCTAGAAAATAGTGCAATGTCTTTTGTTAGCTTTTGAGTTGCACATATTAGCGTCATTGAAAGATGTTCAAAAGATTTGAATTAAAAAAATAAATAAATAAACGATCAAGTGCGTGTATTACTCGCGCTGAGAGGGTTCTGTACAATAAATATATGAATTATTAACTGTATTATTAAAAAAATCGTTGCTAAAGAATAATAAGATTTCGTAAAAAACTATACAATATAGGATTCGACTGGGTATAAACTATAGCTGTATACGAGAAAACGGACTCTACATATATAACGTTATCAGTTTTGATGGGGAGGGTGGTCTGGCACTTGTTTTCGTAAGATATCTCTGGGGGGAGGAGGAATTACTTTTCCATATAGTTATCATATTTGATCTAACCAAACTTTTCTTTTACAGAAACCTTTTCTTTACATCCAAATAGTCTGTTACCTTTATTATTATTATTTTTATATGTTTTTATGAAAATACAAAGCTGTTATTAAAGCCATAAAATATTTATAAAATCATTTCATTACAAAATTTGGAATATGCCAACGTTTGGCATTCCTCTTTTTCTGCTATATGCGCATATTTTCGTTATTAGAGAAATCAAGAACATAATAAATAGGAAATTATACTTGCTTTTACCAGTAAAGAAAGACAAATAACTTTGTCCACTGTTTTATTCACAGGTCTGCCACAGGCGATTATTTTTCGACATTGTTCGCAACTCTATATGAAAAAAAAAAACAGATTTTGTATAGTATATTTCTCTTACAAATGTTCTCGAAAAGTATGTCAATAATTTTTGTTTTGAGAAAGTGGTGTGAGGTAGAATTAAAAAATTAGTCGACTGTGGCTGACTAGTATTGATACATTCTGCTTTTAACCTCCCCTGGCAGAGGGCTAGTGCAAGAAGACTTTCAAATACATTATGAACAATGTGCTATTATTAAATACTTTTAAATAGTAACTAACTGTTTTAGCTGTTATTTGATACAAATTTATTCCCCTTATTGATATTTTATTGACTTCTTGAATCCGTAAAGTATGCAACTAAAAACTGTTTAATCATATGTTTATATCACTGTAAGCGTATAAAAAGTAAGACAAAGAATCTAAAAATAAAATAATTTTAGACATTGATAACGATATCAGCAACTAATAAATGTATAATCATATGTGTATATCACTGTAAGCATATAAAAAGAAAGAAAAAGAATAAAAAAATAAAATAAATTTTAGACATCGATAACGATGTCATCTGATGGGGAGGATGGGGGGCGTGGCGAATGATAACGTATTATATCGTAAAGGTGTGTAAGGGGTCCAAAATTAGCAAAATGTTAATAACGTTATATATGTAATAGCCCCAAAGTATGAATGGGTATACCATAAAAGTTCAAAGAGATATGAAGCGCCTGAATAATATCAAATATTCTATATAACTCTTTTTTTAATCTTATCCTAATCTGATGTGTTTTTTTCTTTTTTTTCTATGAACTTAATTTGGTATTGACAATAAAAGCAGTGCATATTTAAACTTCATTTGGCATCCCATAAAGCTAAATTTAGCGTGGTAATAATCTTTTCTTTTTACAGTGCAGCTAAAACAAAACCCTTGTTCAAATTTTAAAATTGGCAATGTGCTAAGCGCCTTTCGAAAGGAGGTCGCAAATTTGCAACGCCGCCTTGGTCCGTGCTGCGTTTTTTCAGATAGGTTTTTAATTAACTTTTAAAGACACAGGAGGCGAATTGAGAGATCCACTCAATGGAAAGTAGTCGCGAATTCCATAGTATTTATGTGATTAATTCTACTTAAATTAGTCTGGTTTTAACAATTTGATGTTTATTGCTTTTATATTACTACTGGGGGCATTGTAGAAATATATCATTAAAAGTTGTTACCTAGGCTTTAGAAGCTGATGGTACAAAGAGTACGCCTCTCCTGTCATTATGTATGTCCACACCGTCCGTGACTTTAAGGGGATTAGGATTTTTTTTTTTCAAAAATCATTATCAACAATGCTTTTGTGCTTCTGCTACCGATAGGTACCTCCAGCGATACTCAACACTTTTGCTGAATGCCCGCAAAATGAAATTTGTGTGTAACGGAATAATGCGCTGTTCTCAAAAACTATGTGACCTAGGCTAATCGCTATAATTTTACTGCAAGGTTTAAATTACCGCGTACTCCCTCTAATTTTTTTATAATTTTAGTTTCAGTATATTCGGAAATAGATAGGGGGAACATATTTTTGCACAACATTTTCGACGATATCTCTGAAAATATGATACCTAAAATTAAAAGAAGTGTATTTTTGAGTTAGCATTACGAAATCTTTCACACGAGACCCCACACGATATACAAAGAGAAGATTTTTTTTTTCAAGTCACTTAATTAGCCTTTCTGGATTTTCCCTAAGTATATTTTAGAATGTTTAATAATTTGGAAATATGTGGGTCAATAGTCTTTATTACTTCCCCCAATTGGAACGTTCCACGCCCCATAGTTTACGAATAAAATGGCTGTGACAGACAGACAGATAGACACAGGAGTAATCTTATAATAGTTCCGTTTTCACTTTTTAAGTACGGAACCCTAAACAGAATAAATTTTATCTTTTTAAAACGGAATTTCAGCTAAAATAACTCCATGTAATAAAATATTGGCAATTTTCGTTAAGAAATATTCATAAATTTTACAAATGTCTTAACGTCTCATTACTATGTTCTTGACACAATAACTCCAAAACGCCTTGATAATGATATTTTTAAGGTTAAACCTATTTTACGACTAAACAATAACACTTGAAAAATTAATAGTTTTTTATTCTAAAAGAAGTTCCAAAGCATTTTTATAATTCGTTCAGCAAAGTTAAATTATAAAATATGAATTTAAGCAATAATATACTTGATAATGGAATTCACAACTTTTATTATTATTTTTTTTTTAGTTTTTCTTTTTCTTTTCATATTTAAACAAGTGCACAGTGTATTGATTAAAAAGTAACGTGGACAACAAATTTTTAAATTTATGGTTCATGTAATATTTTTAGTCTTTTCACACTTTTAACTTAAAAGCACGACAATTGCAGACATCACTATTGGAGTGATTTTGAATCGAACAGTTTTTAAATTTTCGATAAATGAATTAAGTCTTGAATTTTAAGCGATTGCTGTCTCATAATAAGTTTAATCACGATGCCGTGTCCGGAAATTATATTCAAAATGCTAAATTTCAATTTCATTTTCTAAAAAAGACTCTCTGCCATTATCGAAAAATGGGATAAACTATTCGATTTTATACTTTCTGACTAAAATCAATTGCCAATATCTGGCTTTTACAAAGAAAAATGAATTCAAGAATGTGTTAGAAAGTAGGCTAATTCAATTTTTCTTAGGATCTAAAATTTACCATTATCTAAGAATCACCCATTAGACTTCTGAAGTTTTTCTAAAAACATTTCTTTTTGTCCTTGATGCCAATTTATTCGGACCACCTAGCTCGAGCTCAGTTTCAGCATTTACAATTTTTTCATATTTTATGCCTACATAATTAAACGTTTTAAATAAGAGTTTATCAATTTTTAAATTTCCAGGGAGACTTTTTAATTTTGTTTCAGAATCCATGTTGACTCTCTGCACTTCTGCGGGCTAATATTGTTTTTATTTGCTATATTTTGCTCAATATTAACAATATTGGCTAGAAATGCTTCCCAAATATTGCGGTATATTTTGCTCATATTGAAAGAATATTGTTGAGAAATGCTTTAAAAGTGGATTGAAATATTTTAGATGTAGTGAGTTCCACTGAAAATATTTCTCATGTAGAGCCAACATTCCATTATTGTGATTTCGTTGCAAATTTTTCTAATAGAAAGACAATATTTCTGTAAAGATGGCATTCCATTTTAAATATTTCTAATGCAATTTGAATGTTTAACCAAGATCGGTATTTCATTTAATATATTTCCGATTAAAGCAATATTAGGTGCCAATATACACTATATAACCAACATTGATTTGCTACCAGGTTACCCATCCATTCTAAAAATGATACCCTTTATACCTATTCTATTTTAAAATATTTTGAAGTCATAAATTGGCGGTACTTTTCTCCATAACCTATTTTCCTCCCGAATTTTATGATCTTTCTTGAAAGCTCCGAAATCGACGCTTTCTAATCCCTTCAGTTATTCATCTTTTTTTTAGAAGCAGAAAGAACGCTTCTTTACTCCGAGAGAAGGCTCTTTATTCCACTCAGCTGAAGCCATTTTGTATTAAAGTTATTTCTAAGAATTTTTACATATAAAGCTATTCAGAATGACAAATAGCCTTCTGTTAAAAGGGAGAAAAGTGAAATATATAATAATTCTTCTATATATGTACTTTTTAGATTTATTTCACCATTAGACATACGTGGGAAAGTAGTAATAAATTGCATTGATCTACACGATTTTCGGAACAGGTAAGTGAATGAGTGTTTTATAAGGTTTTTAACCCCTTGCTTGGGTTGCTGGATTTACTCCGTCATAAGTAAGATTAGAAACAAAGAAGAAAAATCATGCTTCATGCATAAATTACGAAACACTTTCAATACTTCTAAAATACTGAATTGGAAATCTACCACAAGGTGAAATAAGATATATAAATAAACAATTGAGAAAGCACATAACGCATTTGAAAACCATATTTCATAACTTGCGTTTCATATTCGGAAAGGTGCCCGAATTATTTTGTGCAGCCTTCCGTATGATCTATAAATTTGTATGAATGTGTGTGCATATTGTGCTAAAATTTAATTTAGTTAGCAAACTCATAACATAGCTGTAAGTGCACCGTTAGCAATTTCTGCCGAAGATGAAAATGTGCTTGGATATTTTTGTGCAGACCTTGTATTTACATGTTTGAATAACCTATAGGCCACAAAGTAAGCTATAAATCAATTCAGGCAAAAAACCTGAACATAACTAAAACACGCTTTCAGCAATTACCATCAATAGACGGCATTATTTCCAATTCTTTTCATAGCTCCGTAAATGAATTTCTTTATATTCCACAACCGTCTCTTAGTATACACGATGCAGTTTAACTGTAAAAGGCCAAACTCAATCAAAAAAATTCTTAAGGAGACAGTACACCTTTAACAGTCATAAAACATGCGAAATTTGCCATGAGTTTAGCGTTTAAAAAATAAAATAAAATAAAGATATCCTCTCTAGAATTTCAGACTGTATTTAGGTGGTAATGAACTATGTAAATTTTTATTATTTGGATATGTTATAATAAAGAAAATCAAGGGATCAGTTTCAAAGTGCTATTTAAAATTTTTACGGTAGATAACATTTCGCTGCGCGCACGATATCTTATGCTTATTTTATGGTATTTACATAAACTTGATCTTAAATTAAAGATAATACTTTGGGTTATAATTTGAGCTAGAATATTAGTAATTGGTTAATTAGATAAAGAGTAATTAACTTTTAATTAGAAAAATTTAAAAAAAAACTACGAATTTTTACATGCATTTAATCTTATAATTTTTTTTTCATACTGAACACAGCTTTGTAATTCTACTTCATTTTCATAATATTATAAACATGTGGGGCAAAAATTTTAAAGCTGTACTTAAACCGTTTTGGCGATATCATGCGCGCATCAGTAAAAAATGTCATTTTAAGAAAAAAACGTTTAAAGTTTTAATTGTATTTTTTAAATATAAAATAAGTAATAAAAGAAACAAAAATACTAATTATATAACTTATTCAATATTAAAAATAAAATTAGATGCTAGTTTAAAATGATAAATAAAAAATTGTTTGTAAAATGCTGCAGAGTATATGAACATGCGTAAAAAATAAATAGATATAATTTGTAAAAATGTAGCATTTATTATTGCAAAAAAATAATTTTAAACATATAATTTAAAATTTTATTTCGCATTGATTTCAAAGTGAATGAAATAAGCACTTTTTATAAAACTAAATTATTTATGCAAAATATAGGCCATATTTTACAGATTCTCGTATTCCGGTATCTAACACATATACTTTGCGGCACTAAATTCCGGATAGTTTACTAAACAAAATATATAAATATCAATAAATCGGTATCGTAAACTGTCATTTGAATCAAAATCTCTATCAAATTGAATACTTTTTAGTTTTCTATAACATGAAGTAGCACCTTAGGATATGTTTCGATCATCGCAATTTGTATAGCGATTACCATTAGACTGACTTCTTTTTAGATGCTGTTCTGAAGCATATTTCTCATTATTATTAGAACGGGCGGCGGCAGCACAGAAATCACGTCATAGAGTTCACAGGCTGAAAATCCAGAATTAGAACTTGATTCGCTTATTAAAACGCAATCGGTCTGCCAAGTCATATCTTGATGGAAAACACCTGAAAACATGATTTTAGCGGTTAACTGGTAGGTTTACTATGTTGTTTTCCTGCTCCCAGTCCTCCATGTTTTCATACTTTTGAGTGCAGGAAAACACAATTATAAACCTACGAGACAACCTCTAAAATTGGGTTTTTAAGGTGTTTTCCACCAAGATATGATTTAGAAGACCGATTACGTTTTAATATGAGAATCGAGTTTTAACTAATTTAGGAATTTCAGCCGTGAACTCGATGAGGTGATTGTCTGTGCTGCCGCCTCTCTGTCTATAACAGATCCTACACTGTTAAAAATATCGTGAAAAATTGCCTCTGTTTTTTAAGGCTATCTATTTTCTGACCAATGAGAACGATCCATAGCCGTTTATGTAGCGATCTCATTGGTCAGAAAATAGATAGCCTTTATAAACATAGGTAATTTTTCACGATATTTTTAACAGTGTATAGTACAGTCAGTAAGGTGATAGTCTCCAACCCAAAGGATTCGAGATTAAATTCCGAGCCAGCTAGAAATATATATCGTAAAAATTAAATAGTACAGAAATTCAAATTTACTCTAAAAATTCTTATTTTTCAAATTTCAATATTTCAAAAATAAATTAAATATTTATGAATAAAAACATACATTTATTTTACTTAAATAGGTGTCACAAATAAAAATCAAAATATGTTGGCATGTTTCGGTTTAATAGTAAAAACCGTATTCATAACATACACATAATCAATAGAAAAATGAATGACACTGGGTACCAAAAAAATACTCTAAAAACCAAAAACATAAAAATGCAAACACTGCGCCCTCTATGATCTCAAATAGCCTCCGCTACCGCGGCTCCCTCTACCTTTTGGTTTTTTATCGATATTTTTATCGAATTTTATATCGATATAAATGGACAGATTTTACTGTAAATTTGCCGAATAATGTATCTGTTTTTTAACAGAAACTGTGTTTTTCAAATCTCTGTAATTTTAAATGAGACTTAAGATAATGGATTAACAGTAGATTCTCAGCAACTTCACATAAAAGTTTTAACAATGAGAGTCTCAAAATTGGCGCGCGTTTTGATTGTTCGAAAATATTTTTTTTTTTTTTATATAGACATATTACTTTTTCCATTTTTTTACGATTTTTAAAAATGATTGACAAAAAGATTATATTACCATTGTGTAATTAAAGTTGCAATATATATATGAGCCGTTCGGTGCCAAATCTATAAACTCCATCAAATGAAAATGTTCAATATAAAGAGTTAAAGTTATTGTAACTATGAAAATATTTTACCTACAGTGGCGATATAAATTTTTTGAATAGCATAAAATTTTTGGCTAATTTGTAAATATACTCATATAAAGAGAAATCTGAAAGTGATACTGATGCCCTTTATTGACATAACAGTTAAGAACTTATTTATGGAATAAAAAATAAATATTAATAAATTTAATTGACAAAATTAATTGTAAAAGAAAACGCATGTTCTCAAAAGTTTCCGGCCACCTTGGCAAGTTTGGAAAAAAAATGGTGTTATAACAGAAAATAACAGTGATCAACAACATTTACAATTAGTATGTTCTATTCATACATTTAGCAATAAGTACTGCGGCGCAGCAAAGTGGCATCGATTCAGTGAACGCTTGTAAATCGTCAATGTTAAGTTTTTTTCCCCGGTTCTTCCAATTTTTGTGAAAATGCTGCTGAATTAGAATATTTATAATTCCACACACGTTTTCAAGTCAGTTTCAAAGATTTTCTATTGGATTCAGATCGGGTGATTAGGGTGTCCATTTAAAAAGCGGAATTTCTTTGTGCGAAAGCCCTGGTTGACGAGCTTGTATGTATGCTTTTGATCGTTATCATGATGAAACAAATAGCTGCGACCACAATTTTTAGGCCAATAAGGCAGCAAATGATCTTGCAAGATATCCTTATGCAATGCACTATTCATCTTGCCGTGGATTTCAAATAACGGACAGCACATTTTCCAGAAAATGCTCCCCACAGCATAACGTGTCCTCCGCCATGCTTCATTGTAAGAATAACATATCTCGAATCTTATGTTTTGCTTTTAAGTCGTTGTTCGTAATGTCTGTTATCGCTCCGAAAAAGATTGAACGTCGATTCATCCGAAAATAGTACTTTTTTCCAGTTTTCACTTGACCAGTCTTTGTATTCCTTGGCAAACGCCAGTCGGGCCCTCTGATTTTTTTTTACTTATGAAAGGTTTTTTAATACCGACTGTTCCATAAAGACCTACGTCACGTAAGTGTCTTGCACGGTAGATCAACTAATTTCAGCAATATTTTAACACCGTAACTCGCGGGGAATTTCAGCGGCATTTTTATGCGGGTCATAAACTGCTTTTCTCCTGATAATTCTGTCCATAAGGATAGTCGTTTTCTGGGATCTCCCGGACCGTGGCAAATTCCGAAGGCCATCTTTATATATTTTTAAATATCGTTCACAGCAAATTTTCCGATCGACAACTTTAACGCAATCTCACGAGAAAATTGTTCCTTTAGCGACAAACAAATCACACGTTTAGGAACAATAGATTGTTCAACTTTTCATTTCTGAATTTCAAATACGTTATTCACGTTGATTAATTAACAAACACGGCCGAAAAAACACTTTACCGATAGCAAAAACTAACAGATGACGAATGGCGGGAAACTTTTGCACGCGCGAATTTTGAATTCCTCCGCTTTGCATAGAGTATCTTCAGTATCCAATCAAGATGATCATGTGGTCAGTGGTAATTTGCTTATTCCTAATATTTGGAGCAATTGTGCTTATTCTTCGCTGAAAAGTTCTGTCAAACAAATCAAAGGTACTAACTGGCCGGAAACTTTTGACCGCCACTGTATATAATAGTTTTTCCTGAGATATTTTGACTGAACTCATTAATTTTTTTAAATCAAGGGTAACTTTTTATCACTACATAAAATGTAGAAAATTTTCAATGTTCCTTTGTTTAAAAAAAGTCACTTAAAATGGAGTCTGTTGGATTGTCTTCGGAAAGTCTCATATATTGATGTTTTAACTGAACTCGGAAAAAAAATAGGCACAAATAGATAAACATAATTGGTCCGTTTTCTTCATGTTATAATACATCGAGTGGAAAGTTTAAGTTTTAAAAAACTTTTATATTTATATTTAAGGTCATTATGTTTGTATATTTTCAAGTTATATGAAAAAATAAGGTACAGTCGTCGAAAAAAAAAAGTAAACACCCCCTACTAACTCCTCGAAAAATTATCGTAGAAGAAAGTTACTGGTACCGAACGATTGGAAATGAAGTCTACTTTTAAATGATGTATATAAAACTTGCTTAGGGAGACATCTACATATTAAAACGAATCCAGACTTCATTTTTTTCAATGACAATACCCAATTTTAACAAGCTATTTCAAATCTTCGGTGTAAATTATGCCTAGGCACCGAATTTCAAGTCATTAGAATGATAAATTTTTGAATTATAAACATTCAAAACTTAGTGCTTCTAATGTTAAATTACATTTTCATTTTTTTATTAAAATCTCAAGAAATTATGCTCCTAATGTGCTAATTTTTTTTTTTGTAGCAATAATACTAATATACCCAAACATAAATATGCTGAATTTGCAATTTTTATAATTTTATGATACGTATTATGAATTATGAAGTTAATATTCGAAAAAATCATGGATTGCAACCTACAATTTTTTTGGTGGATTTAGATTTATTAAGTCCTGCTTTATGTAAATCCAAAATTTCACATTTTTCTTCCTAGTAGTTTCCAAATTATGCTTAAAAAACGGCAAAATGATGGTTTAAGGGGCCGTCTATAATAGAAGTAACTAGATATTTTGAAATTTCTTCTGCTGTATTGTAATCTAGCAGGCTTCATTGACTTCTTAAGGTGCCTTGATCAAGATCTCTCTCGGTCATTGTCTCTCTCGGTTAATAATTGATTTCCGAGATTCAATTTGGATACAGCCCTTAAAATACGCTTGATTTAAAATAATTAATATCTCGGAAACTTATGGTACGAATTGCATAAAAATTTGTTTTTAGGCTAATTGGAGGATGTAGAGTTCATTTATGATGTCGGAATTGTGTACTGCAATTGAAAAAAAACAAAGTTATGGTTCGTTTTAATATGTAGATGACCCCTTAAGCAAATTTTATCTATATCATTTAAAAGTTGACTTTATTTCCAATCGTTCGGTACTAGTAACTTTCTTCTACGATAATATTTTGAGGAGTTAGTAGGGGGTGTTTACTTTTTTTTTCCCACGACTGTACGTATGCTCCTTAGAAGTTTGAGGCCCCACCAGTGGCCGAGAGGTTCTGCTCTCGAAGCTGGTAGACGGGAAGTGCTGGGTTCGATCCCAATCGCGCCCGTCGGCCTAATCGCTCGGAGTTTTCGTGGTTTTCTTCGAGCCGTGGATCTTCCATGCGTTAATACGGATTAGGTTCCCTTAGAAAGACCCGCACGGAGGGCACTCCCCCCGGGCCCATATCCCTCGTGTAGATAATTGGCCGTCAAAAATCAACCCAACCCAACCCAACCCTTAGAAGTTTGAAGGCGTCTGACAACAGTCAGGGTCCCTTTTTTATAAACCTGTAATGATAATCACAATAATGAATTTAAAAGTGATTGTAGCTATGTTGGTAACACTTAGAAAGGGAGATCCAATGGCTTGATAATATTTATAATCAAATCAATCTTTTCTTTCAGTTTGAAATTCAGAAAGTGTACATTACATTTCTACCAAAGACTTCAAAGTCAGTCGTAAAAGATATAATTCTATTTCTTTTTATTTGTCGATAACTGGGATGCATGTTAGACGAATTAAAAAACTTCGTGATTATTTTTGTTTGCTTTCAGAATTATAAAAGCTTCGTGAAATGCTGTTTTAACCGAAAACACTTGTAGAATTTTAAAACTATTTAAGTTTTTTAAAAATGCAAATTATATTGGGTTCGGTGCCGAGATCCTTATGGCTTTTGCTTTAATGAAGCTATGATAATTACTCAAGATTTTGGATACTTTTGTGTTATCTTTAGAAACTAGTTGGAGAATAACTACATAAACCACAGAAAACAATTGGTTTCTGAGGTTTACGCAAATATTTCTGAAATAAAAAGGCCCCTTAGCTGCCTGCAAATTTCAGAGAAGACGTTAATTTCAGAAATTTCCTACTTTCTGAGGCTTTTAATTGGCTCCAAAAACGTGCTGAAGAAAAGGGAAAAGTTTCCACAATTATGGGTGGCTATTAAGTTACAATGCCTTTTCGTTATCGTTTCTTGTATACTATAAAAATCATTTTTGCAGAGCAGTTATTCACTAAAATATAATTAAAAATTTATGTAAGCAACTAAACAAACAGTAAACATTTAAGAATAATTAAAAATAGCCTAAAAAATCCTCTAATAATATTTTTTATTTGAGATGATTAAGCTGGGAAAAATAACAGTAATTACAGTATTAAGTCAAGTTTCACAGAATTCTTTTCATCTCTAACAGGTTATATATGCATATTAATAAAAACTTATATTTTTCATTGTCAATTTTTTTAAGCACGTAAAGAAAAATCTTGATATTTTTTATCTGTCTGTTATCTGAAAAGTTTTTAAAGGAAAAGTAAGTAGAACCATTCTCACAATGGTACATAATATTTAATATTTATTCAATAATAATTTCAAGTAATAAATTACATTGGAAATGTAGTGTGATATAAAGGAACAATACATTTAAATAATAAAATAATGTAAAATGTTAATTTTTAATATAAATATTGTGTCAACGAAGATTGACAAGTCAATGCCCATTTCCAATTCCAGCCCTAGTTTATACCACTTACTGCGTACGTAAATTTAATTTAAATAATGTTTTTTATTGTATGTTAAAAGTTTTTGATTTATTGCTTTGTAAAGCGTACGTCAGATTATATTTTTAGAGTAATTTTGCTTATTTATCAATTGATAGATAACTACTGTCAGACGAAATTCTGTTATGTTAATGCACAAAATTAATAGCGTCTAAAAAGCTTAAAAAATGGCAGCAAAAATTTTACTGTGTAACAGAACCGTGTTAGTCATTCTGAATAAAGCGATACGATGTAAGTATTATCTGTGTAAATGACTTAAAATATACGAGTTATTCAGAAGTGTAAATTTCGCACC
Organism: Maratus speciosus; assembly: GCA_963932465.1. Taxonomy (NCBI): domain Eukaryota; kingdom Metazoa; phylum Arthropoda; class Arachnida; order Araneae; family Salticidae; genus Maratus; species Maratus speciosus. The sequence continues at coordinate 507,693,059 of OZ010787.1, read as the reverse complement.
AACCCTTCTGCGAACAAGATAAAATCAGGAAAGGATTACAAATTATTAAATATAAAATATAATAACATCTAACATTAATTACGAAAAATTTAAATGCACAGTATCATTCCATTCTGTCTTATAATTGGCGTACTACAAATAGCTTGCAAAAAAACTTTGGGTTATGAACATAAACTTCGTGTACATCAAGGTTACCAAGGTTACGAATAATATATATGTATAACATTATACGTAATCCAAAAATGTTGTTTCAATAACACATTTCTGACGATTTGAAAAAAATATTGTTATGACTTTGCGTAAGTCCAAAGAAATCAAAGAAATATAAAAATATTCTTTTTACATTCAATTTGAATTTTTTATTCCAAAAATTTAGCTCATAAAATGTACGTGTCCGGGAGAATGTCTTTCATAAGTAATCAACTGAATTATCTAACTGCACAGTAAATAACTAAAATTAATCAACTATATCATAACTAAAAAACCTTTGATGATAGTTTATCCACTTGGGGGAGACTAATCATGGGAAAAAAAATTCCACCTAAAATATTATTTTTAAATCACGTTTCAGATATTTATTTTGCGTTTTATATTTTTCTTATAACTGGAGTGGCGAGCAAGCAATGTTTTATGTGCGATATACTCTAGCTATAATTCTATCTTTAGAAAAGAAAATAAACGTATATATAAAAAAAACTAATAATAGTAAAGTAATCATTCGTAAGAGAATGCAAGACTACAAAAAATAAAATAAAAAATATAAAAAAACTATCTCTATCCCAGCACTGAAATTGAATTCTCCGTTGTGGTTCTACTCACTACTGCTTCCTTAGATTTTGAATTCTGTTCTGAACCTCGTGATTGTACGTACTGGCACTGGTAGAGTAATGGCCCACGTGACTATCAGACCTCGTGATTCTGCTTGCACCCCTGTTTGCAATAATCTCTGGAGTGTGCTCGTGTTCTTCTGAATCCGGAAGATGATGTTATAAAGATGAAAAATATATCTGTCTTACATGGAATAGATAAAAGGACAGCTTAGAGTGATAAAATAACTTCTTGAAATATAGTTCTGGATTAAGGGATAATACCTTTTCTATCCCTAGAATTTATTTTTATATAAAAAGTTATTTGTCTCCTTTTTCACTTTAAGAATTATTATAAATTCACTTGAATATGAAGGAAAGTATTTATTTTTTCTTAAAACTAGATGACGTTCAGTTTTATTATTAAAGTGACGTTTTGACTTTGGAGAGATTAAACGTGCGATTTTTTTTTTCTGCGTGAAAATATATTGTTAAAATTAGAAAAAAATCAATATATTTCAATATACTTAGCAAAAAGTGTATTTTCACAATTCTTAAAAACACACACAGAATATATTTCAAGATAATCTTGAGAAAAGATATTTTTTATGTTCAACAAGTTGAGCCATCTCTAGATTACCGTAGAGATGTAAGAATTTTGATGATGAATCTTCATGATGATTTCGATGAATCTTGATGTATTGGTGAGCATCTGCAAAAACGGGATTGGATGAAGTGGTACAGTAGAATACCACCCAAACTAGGGTGGAGTGAAAAAGGCAAAATTTTTCTTTTTTTAATTTTAATATTTATAATTTTAATATGACTCAACAAATGGTGCAGTTTCGCGAAAAAGGTACTGAAAAAAAAAATCCCAGCGCAATCACTCGTCGTCTTCAGGTTCCACACAGGGTGTCAAAGACAGGGATGTTAATTCAAAAATTAAAAAATCAATTTCTTTCATTTAATTTTAATGTTTCCTGACTTAACAAATGGTGCAGTTTTGCGAAAAAGATACTGAAAAAAAATCCCAGCGCAATCACTCATCGTCTTCAAGTTTCACACAGGGTGTCAAAGACAGGAAAGTTAACTCAAAAATTTAAAAAATCAATTTCTTTTATTTATTTTTAATGTTTACAATAGCTTTATTTTCTGACTTCCTAATTGTTAAAAAGAAACAGGAAAACATTTTACTTCGATCGGTCTTCCAATTTGGATTCCACATGAGAGCCAAAAAATTCAACTTTGGTGTCAAACTTTGGAAGTTCATTTCGTGACTTAATTCCATTACGAATGTATCCATCCCTCGCGTCTGCTCCATATGTTACCAATTATGCTTGTGTCATCAGTCGTACATACCTCTCTACCGCTTGAGAAGGGTAAGAGAGCTTCTGTATTTCAAATTGTGAACAGTTTCCGATCATATCTGCAATGTCTTCGTTACTGAGGTTCATAGTAGCTGGTGGTTCCAAAAGTTTGTCCGAATGAATCATCTCAAAATAATTCTCTGCTTCGAAATTTAAATTTGGAAGATCAAATTGGCATATTTTCCCCTTCCAGTCAGTTTTTCTTGCTTTCAGTATTCTTTTGAGGTCCAGTTCTCAAATATGTGATCGTTCATCTTACAGCATTTCCAATGGAATGTTTTCAGAGTGAGCAAAATAAGAGTTCCTCTGAATAACTTCGTGACCTTAAAATCTTCTAACTTAAAATCTTCTGGCAAGAATGAGCTTTTTTATCATTTCGTGCAGATGACGTGCACCATATGAGTAGCTCCTGGAATTTTCTTTCTTTCAAACCAGGATGGCACGTAAACTTTCATGACATATTCTACCAGGAGCTTAAAGTTTTCTGTTGGTTCGTCAGTCGACCCATATAATCGCAGAATTCTGTTGGCTGTAGGGAGCCATCTTGAATGAGACGTCGTTCCGGGACTTCGGTTTGCTTAATCTGGAAGGCACTCCCCCCGAGGATACTGAGTCTTGAAATATCGAAGAGATATTTTTGGTCTGCACTGATGTCTTTTTTATCAATTTCAGGCAGAGCAACTGGAATGACAACAAAACTTGTCACAGCAAGGATTTCGCACGTTTCCAGAAATTTTCCCATTGTTCCGAAAAACTGGTGTGGCCCAGATTTCTTTCCGTCAATCTTCTGGAAAAGGCGTCGAAGAGGTAGTTCATTAGTATGCAATAAGCATACAAACCAGTACCATTTATGGCCAAAAAAGATTTCAAGCCGTCTAATTGCGCCATTTTCTTCCCAACGTTGACGTTCGTTCCATCAGAACCAACGGCAACTAGTTCCGAAAGTGTAATCCCTTTCTGTGTAACGAATTTGATGATGCTTTGTATAATATCCGCACTGAAGACTGAATACGGAGTCACATATCCTATATAAACAGAACCAGATTCTGACAACAAAACAATATACTCTTCCACAGCTATAGTCGTTTATAAAGAACTTCCTTTCTTTCCTTGTACTAAAGTTTTGCCCTTTCTTCCATCAAAGTAGACATCGTACAAAGACCGTGTTATTTGTGTAGAATTAAGCTGTGAGCGTACCTTTCGACGTTCTCTCCTCAGCTTATTCCTGTCAATAACTTTGGATGGAGTATCTTTGGATAAAATTCCTATATCACGAAGCACAGAGGATGCAATGATAGCAGCTGACCTATCCGATACTATCGTTCTATCACAAGCGACGGCTAAATCTGGCTTGTCATGGGGGTTGAGGGAGTTTCATTGTCAGTTGTTTTCCGACATTTTGATTCATGACAAACGTAATGGTCATAATCTTCAGAGATATATTCAAATTCTGAATCAGATCCTAAGGCGGCGTTTGCTTTTAAATCTGTAATAATTTTAAAAGCATTATCTTTCAATTCCTTTGTTTTGGATTTCTGATTTTCCCTTCTACACCGCCTTTCTCTTATACGCTTCAATTTTTGGGTTGCAGTAATGTCAATTGATTCCATTGCCATTTATCTCACATGCCGTTGGTCTGCTAAAAAGTTTCGTTCCATACTTGGAACTTTCACGGAATACTTGCATTTTTCTTAATTTAAACATTTGTAAACAGAAATATCAAACAAAGTACTGTTTGCTTGGTGAAAGAATTCTTTCCTAATTTTGTCAACTCGCTTTCGAGATTTGGGTATTCGTTTTATATTTTTGTACTTTTCATTGTAATTTCTAATAAGGCGAATAACTTTTTGATGACATACCACAGGCAAGGAGGCTTTCTTCAAAATTCTTTCAATGTCACAAGAAACAATTTCGCTGATATCTTTTACTGAAGGATCTTTTTTGTACTCCTGGTTCCACAATATATCAATTTTTATCCTTAAAAAACGCTTCATGAAATCAGCTTACGTGGGTAACACTGCCTCTTTCAGTTCTACTGGAGTTCCAAAAACAGTGCAAAGAACTGCACTTCTAGTTCAGGCCATGGTTAAATTAAAAGTCCGTATTGTCCTGTCCAAGAAATTAAACGAATTAGTGTTGACAAATTAGTTGTTTAAACAAAGACAAGCAAGAAACAAAGAAAACAGTCGCAAAAACGAATTATTCAACACAATAAAAGTCACGTGTCTGCTTAGTTATCATTCTGAATAGTTATCAGTATAGAATATGTGCTGCCATCTATTAAATTTTGGAGTATAAATTTCCTATTTATGTACGAATCGCCCTTTCTAGCACTGACATCTGACAATAACGTTTTAATAAAGTAATTTATTAAGGAAAGCGTAATTAATTAATATTAATTTACAAATTAATTAATTATTCAATTAATTAAATAATATTAATTTACAAATTCATTAATTATTCAATTAGTTAATTTTTTTATAAAAAGACATTAAAACTTTAAAAAAAAGGCAATACAAGTATTCACTTGAGGTGTGGAACCTCAAGATGGCAACATTTTGAGCTGAAATTTGGAGATAATTTGTTCCAGCAAGTTTCACACCGTATTATGACTCTGGCAATGTGAATTTCGAGAAAAAGTTTTTTCGCTTCACCCTAACCCGCACTCCAGCTTTTAATTGACCGAAAAATCCCTAACGTTTTAATCCACTAAAAAAAACTACAAACTAGCGCGAGGCTGGAATTCGGTTTAAAAAAAAGTATGTTTATAGACTTCATTGTATTTACTGTTATAATCTATCATATAATTTTCATTTCCCTCTTCATGCCTAATAACCGAAATATTAATTGAACTAGATTTATCAGTATGTATGATAAGTAATGAAAAAAAAAAACATAGAGTAATGTATTTCTATTGCATTTTACTCTAAATAAATTTTCGACATATTTAAATTATTCCATTATTTTAAATTTTTGTTCAGAATTCTTAGTGTTACTAAGGGAAAATTCCTTACAAGAAATCTGATCATGTATTTTTTTAATCTGACAAATAGTTTTGAAAAAGGTTAAAAATTTGGCAAGAAATTTAATTTCCATCAAAAATTTTTTAATAGATTGATAATTTAAGGACCTCAGTAAACCAGCATTCCATAACGGGGATGAATCGATTGGTTGTTGAATGTGTCAGGATTAATTCATAGACATACTGAAAAAATTTTAAACAAACTAAAGCTCATAAAACATTTTAAAGATTTATAGACGGCGGAAAATTTATTTTGAAAATAAAATACTCTTGAAATACATTATATGTTATTTACATTACTTACATTTATACGAAATACGAAAGTATATAGGGATCTTTCAGGTATATAAGGATACTTGGATATATTTTTTAAATTTAAAAAATAAATATTCAGACAAATGTTTTTGCTGTTTTTAACTGCAGCCATGATACTGTTGTACAGACAAAAATGCATTCGAAATTTTAATTAATAGAGCTGACTTAATTGCATAAGATAATAATTGTATACTTCAAATAAATATTTATTTATCAAAATAATTATATTATTTTGGAAGGACAAGGAGTGGGAATTAAAATGCACTTAATTGCGTCATAATTATATAAAAAAAGTTCATAGAAAATTACATATTCAGTATATGACGAAAGTTATGTAATACAGGGTTACAAAATAAATGCATACACAAGGTAAAAATAACGCACATATCAAATTTGGTAGCCGTTCTGGTTTATGCATTGCTTATAATGTGAAGAAATGGAATCGCAAACACTTCGATATTTACGCACATTCCCTTTCAAAGGCTGCTCTTATTTCATCGGCTGTTGCCAGTTTTGTAAGATAAACTTCGGCTTTTACTCCTCATAACAACAAATCCAGTGAAGTGTGGTCTGGGAGAGCAGAGGGTGTTCAATTGTACCTCTTAGTCCAAACACGTCTGTTTGGCAGATTCTCATCAATATAGGCTCTTACATCTCTATGGTAGACAGGAAAAACCGCATCTTGTGGAAAATAGAAGTCCCCATACTGGAGACACCCTGTATTTTATCAAAATTACATGACTTGAAATTTTGGTAGAACAGAAGTGCAAATCTTGAACATAAAATCTAATACTTCAAACAACTTTTTACAAAATACTTTTCTTAGGTGGAAAATTCCAGCACAGTAAAAAGAACGTTGCTTAGATGTTATGTTAGTAGAAAAGGAAAGAGAAACGAGTCTCTTGTTACTAAAGGGAAGACATTTTACTTCAGATTCACTAAGTATTAAGTGAAAATACGAAAGAAATTCTCTGCTCTTTATTAGTGCCTTTAGCGGGAAAAGAGTATATCGTATTTGTGCTATCTGAGCTGTAAAGGAAAATGATTTTCAAATGGCGTTAGTTTTAAGTTGTTTCACTTACTGAAATTTTCAACCTTTTATCTGTTTTGTTAACTTAGCAGATTTAAGAAACCTTTTATTTTCTTATATTTTAAAAAAGACTTTCAAAATACTCTTTAAAAGTCGAGGTTAGGAATAGACTGTGTACGAATTTTTCCGTATGTCGGATGTCTGATATCCGTCATTTCAGATATTTTAATCTCTGTCGTATTCGAGTATTAACATTTAATGAACTCATAGTGAGAAATTATAAAAGTAATCACATTTAGTTTTTATGCAAAAAGGTGAAAAATCACATAGTTTGATACAGTCGTGGAAAAAAATGTAAACACCCCCTACTAATTCTGCAGATAATTATATTAGAAGAAAGACACTGGTATCAAACAATTGGGGAAAAAGACTACTTTTAAATGGTGTATATAAAATTTTAGGGGACCATATACAAATCAAAACCAGACAAAACTTTGTTTTTTTGAATGGCTACACCCAATTTTGACAATATATTTTAAATCTTTGGTTCAAACTATGCCTATAAACGAGATTTCAAGTAATTTGGATAATAAATTTATGAATTATAACTTCAATCTCGATACAACCCCTATAATAGGCTCATTTTAAAATGATTAATTTCTCTGAAACTAATCGTACGAATTTCAGGAAAATTTGTTTATAAGCTAATTGAATGGTGTAGAATTTATTTATGGTGTCAAACTTGGGTATCTGTTGCAAAAAGAACAATGTTTGGGTTCTTTTTTATATGTAGATGCCCACCTAAGCCTAATTTTTAAAATATGCTTTATTTCCTATTGTTTAGTACCAATAACTTTCTTCTGTAATAGTTTGTTGTAGAGTTAGTAGGGGGTGTTTTCTTTTTTGTCCAAGACTGTACATCATAATATAAAAGATTAGTACACAAAAGTAAATACATTTTTTTTTTCATATGAAAATGTTGCAGTATTTTAGATTATTTAAGTTGTATATAAGTTTAGATTTTGATATAAACATTATAAAATATAAAGCAGATATTTAAAATTTATATGATCATTTTCATTGAAGCAAAACAAAAAAAGCATGTTTCATGTGATGATTTTATTTTCAATTGAAAGCCCATAAAAATATCACACTATGGGAGAGGACCAGAGTCTTACGAGCTTAAGTTTCCAATATTTTTTCCTAACTCGTATCGAGGATTAAATGTTGTAATTGAAATGAGGCACCTTTTATAACCCTTTTGTCTAGTAAAAATTATTTTAAATATTTGCATTTACTCTCAAAAGGATGAAAACAAGTTTTCCGAAGGAAATTCCTATTCTTCACCTTGCCTCACATAGGGCATAAAATGATGTATAGATAACTATATTTATTATAGATAAAAATATTTTCAGGGTACCTATTAAACTTTATTCAATACATTTGATACCACATATATTCATCATTTATCTAAAAAACGAAGTAAATTGAAAGTTCAAAAACAGAAAATCATTATGCAAGGGCTTTTGTGTGGCTTGATCTACATCCCAACCAGAATAATCAGCATGCGGCCGAGATTTGCGCATGAAGCATTGGGACCAGTAATCATTTTTGCCCTGTTCCACACAAAAAAGGCTGTATTTACCGTCATAATATTCGCTATCATTGCCATTCTCGTCATCTCGCGCCACCAAAGTTTTTCCAACTAGGGGTATCAATATATCCTTTATTGTAAACTTTTTCTATTTCATATGCATTTTATGTTTTGAATTGCATTTTGAGACTATTTTAGTGAGGGATCAAGATAACTTTTGAGAGATGATTAATTCCTAGCAATGCGAGATCAACATGTTACAACAACACACTTGAAGATCAAACGTTGGCTCACAACTACTTACAGTTTGCTCTGAGGAGAATTGATAATTGTGAGTAAATACTGATAATGAAATATCAGATCCAACATCTTATTGTTGTGTGACACACCTTATTGTTTTACAGTGTTCACGAACCACCTTATATATATGTATACAGGGAATTTGCCTAAGATGTCCTAAGAGAAAATAAAACTTTCGTACAAAAAATGCATACGAAAATAATAACAGGTATTTCTGAAGGGAATAATCGTAATAGTAATGATGAGGTAAAATAATAAAATATACACTTATTTTACTATACGTAAAGACTACGTTTATATACGTAAGTAAAAATACGTTTGTGGTATAAAAAAACACATTTTTAAAATCGATGCATTATATAAGACTGATTAACATTAATGGGATTTTCTATTTGTGGGTTGATTTTATTTTTTAAATTTTAGATTGAAATTGTTCTCAATACAAAATTTAAAGAAATGTGCCATTTGACGAAGTTGCTTACGTATATTTTTACAAGATATTTTTTCTTAGAAGGTAAACCCTACTGTATTTGTTGATTTTTTACAGTAGATAAAGTTGGTAAAATTAATAATATAGTTTTTAAAAATTGAGTGATCATTCCGCTATCCCCCAAAACATCGCACACTTCCGACTGGTGGGTCCCATCCTATAGTTTGGGAACCGTTAACAGAAAGGTTTGCGTGTATTTATAAAAATAGAGACTTAAATAGTAGGAAGTATTATGATCTAAAAAAATAATTAAAATATCTGTATATTTTGCTTATTTTAAGTAGCAATTTTTAACAGTGTTGCGTTAAAGAATGCATCATAACTTGAAGGGAATAATATTTATATAAAATTATCTATTCAAAATACGGCACAAATTACGTAACAATTTAGGAAAACTTCGTGTTGAAATTTATGTAGAAAACAAATATACAGATGTGCAAAACTTTAACATAAATCCTTATATATAAAACAATTTCTCAGAAAATACATTTTCCTGGATGGAAATATCTAACGCAGTGAAACTAATATTGCTTAGATATTACCTTAGTAGAAAATGAAAAAGAAACGAGTGTCCTGTTACTAAGAAAAGAAATTTTACTTTAGATGCGCTAAGAAGTCTTAAGTGAAAATACGAAAGAAATTCTCTGTTCTTTATTAGTGCATTTATCCTGAAAGGAGCATATTGTATTGATGCTATCTGATCCGTCAAGGAAAAGGATTTTCAAATGGTGTTGGCTTTGAGTTTTATTCATTTAGTGAAACTTTCAACATTTTATCTTCTTTTTTATCTTAGTAGACTTAGTTTATCATTTATTTTAGTAGACTTAGTTTATCATTTATTTTTCCTTATTTTTTTATGGTGATTCATTCAAAATACATTTTAAATGTCTAGGTCCTATTATAATATTTCACAAAGTGGTTAACCCCTTGACAGGCACCGGCATATATTATATACCACCTACGATTAATAAAGTTTTACACCAGAAAAATTTTATTAAATATTACTTTTCTAACTTTGGTAGAAAAAAGACGTAAAATTGATTTTACTTATTTTGAAATAGAATTTTTCAAAGATTCCGGTGTGAGTTCAACATTACAGGAACGCAATCAAGGGGTTAACTCCTCGAGGGGTTAAGGAACTAAAATTTCATTCTGACACAATTTCAGAAATTTGCATGGTTTTGAATTGTTGTATAACAAGGTGTACACTACTCTTCTACCATAATCAGTTTTAATGGGAGGTTATACATTGTTGACATAAAACAAATTATTTTTAAACATTTTTATAAATAATGTAAGTAGATTTTTAATAATTTATCTATTTCGTAAACTTAGTATGCTTGACTTACCTTTTACTTTTTATGGTGCTTAAAAAGAAAAGGATATTCATTCAACATATTATTTTTAAATTCAAGATAAAGCCGTCTAAAACTAGTTGGATGTACTAATCCCAAAACTTTCTTCTATCTCATACATTTTAATATTTCAAAAAGCAGTTACAAATGTTAATACTTCAATATTATTAGTTCAATACTATACCAACTTTGACTTTGATCTTAAATTTTTTTTCTTCAGTCAATTAATCGGAGTAAAAACGAGTTAATTTCAATCGGGATATTTAATAAAATCAATATTTTTTGTTATTCTGTTGTACGGCAGCTGTTTGCAAATAGCCGGCATAGCAGAATGCGTTGTTTCCATCGCTGCACGAGCCGCCCATGTAGAACAAAACTGCGAAAAATCGAGAAAATTACACAAAAATTGCTATTATAGCGTTCCTTTCGGCGAAATATTTCCAAATTTAAAGAGGATCGGCTGGCATAGCCAAAAACATATGTATGAAATTTGGTTAAATTCGATGTACAACTTCATAAAGTTTTCGATGGTATAATAATGAAAATGGCACAAAAATCCCTATTATAGCGCCACCTTCCAGAGGAATATTTCCAAATACAAGGAAGACCTACTGACCAAAGGCAAAAAACATACAAAGAAAATTTATTTCAATTCTACTCCATACTGTTTTCGATGGTACAATGTCGACAGACGGGCACACAGACTGACAGCCAGACATTTTGTATAAACATGTCTTTCAGGGTCTCTGACCCCTAAAACGTATATTTCCATCGAAAACCGGAACTCGAAAAAAATTTCGATTACAATACTTCCTTATATTATAAATAACCGCAAACATTTTAATCATAAAAATGTCTCTGAAAAAAAAAAAAAAAAAAAAAACGAAAGTAGAAATTTCATTGTGCATTAATTCTACTTTAATTTATGTTAAAAAATAATCTTAGAGAGCCGCCTCTATTTTGAAAATTTAACAAACCTTGAAATTTTCAAATCAAGATACGATTTTAACATGATATTTTCATACCTTGATAAATGTAACTCTCGGTTACTATACGGTTTTGTTCAAATTCGAAATGTTTTGGTATTTTGATAAACGTATCTTTTTGATACCAGACGGAAAGTGATTTCTTGAAGTACTTTAGGAATTATGCAGCTGGAAAATTTAGAGTTCGTCATGATACATTCCTTTTTAATAGTAAAATAAACTGCAGTGAGGGTGTTTTTTCAGACTAGTTGGCAGTATGAGTTGCAATTTTGGAATCACATATTTAAAGATTTTTGAAATCGATATCTGTTATAATTTCTATAGGATACAAAACATACTATTTTTTTTATTAATTTCATAATATATATTTATTATGAAACAATTATACAATAACTGTTTACTTTATGGGTAATATGTATTAAATTAACCGAAAGTTCTTAAACAATACACATTTTTTCCGTCATATAATCAGTTTTTACTGTTCTCTTAATACGTCCTATCAATCTCTTTTTGACTGTTCAAGTAACTATCTTCCTATAGTATTTTTATTACAAATGTTGTTGAAATTTACCACGAAAATTATTCTTTGGAAATGGTGGGCTTCAAAAAACAACCAAGTTTTCTTACCTTTTTCTTTTTGTAAATTCAGAAAATAGCGAATATGGATTTCAGAATATCCTTCACAGATAATAGTGGTTAAATGTTTTATGAAATTATCATTTTTACTATTTATCTACACATGTTCCGTAAAAAGAATAAAATCACAGTGTCAGAATAATTGACAATACAAAATTTCGCACAAATTTTACAACATATGATTTTCCACTATACAATATTATTTTAACCCTATAATGCACGATTTTCAAGTCATTTTAACTTATTCTCCTCTCCCTATTGTAAATATTAGTATATTTATTAAATATTTAATTTTAAAATTTAAAATTCGCCGGTATTGAAATAAATTGTAGATTTGGAATGTATAAGATCTTAAGTCATTTAGTTATTAATTTAAAAGTAGCTGGTATTGAAATAAATTGTAGGTATTGAATGCAATGAGATCTTAAATCATTTATTATCGGAGAAACATCACTGAAATTTTTCAGAATACATACTTTTCTGACTATGTATAAATATTTTTTATATCTATTATAAGATGTATGTAATATAAATATGTAAGATTTATGTATGCATAAATCAGATAAGTAATGTTTGCCGCTATAGCGAGTAAATTTAATTCGCCTTTAAAACAGTTTTTTTCTGTTTGTTTGATAAAATAGTTTGTTTGAAAATATTTTATTTACCATATTTTCTTCTTATTTAGGTAAGTGACTGAAATTGTTTACTAGAATATGTGATCTGTAATTGGTGAGTTAAATTTATTTTGCACCACATACATTTTAACAAACTTGTTAAGAAATTATATTGCACAAGTATATATATGCAAGTATATATGTAAGCATTGTTGTATATAAGATAAGTAAGTATTGTTAAAATAATCCTCATTTTCATACCAGAAATGTATTTTCATTTAAATTCATTTAAATCATAACTTAAATGGTGGGATAAATAATTAAAAAAATTGTAAATAGTTTGTTAGAAAAAATATTTTTTTTTATTTCTTTCCCATACTAATTTTTATTTCATTCCTCTATGTATTATCACATATCCTAAAGCGAGTTAAGTTTCCAAATAGAATATTTCTACAATTTTGAACCACTACTCGTACACAGCAGACAAATAACACATTAGACCAGGGTTGCCGGTAACAATTCTACGGTAATGAACTAACAAGGAAGGTCTCCATACAGGCACACTCCGAAAAATCTGAAAAATTATAGAATGTTCTTCTCATGAGGATAGATATGTTTATTAAAAAATTTCGGCGGAAACTCGATAGAGTGCCCGTAAAAAAATAAGGAAAATTTCGTTATTTGGCGATTTATCACCTGTTGGTGACGGAATAAAATTTCAAAAAATACTTTTTTATGTCAAATACTCTTTAAGGTAAAAATGTTTCATGTTGAACTTGCTTAAATAAATTTTATTTAAATAACTCTAATTTTGTCAGTGTTAGTTAGTTTTAACTATAGTTTTGTCATATATATATTTATGATGAAAGTTAACTATGAAATTTTATGAATTAAAACAAAATTTAAATTAATTAAAATTGTTTCAATCTCAAAATTAAGTTTAATTGAGCACTATCGATTCAATTTTGTTGCTATGGAAACAAAAACTTCTCCGATATTTGAAATATGTAACTGCAGCATTCTTCACCAGGCCTTTATTTTGGAATACGCTTAAACATGTGAAAATATATTTTCACAATATGAAAATATTTTTTATATATGAAATTATTTTAACAGTGATAAAATTAAATAACTGCAGCAACAAGCTCTCTCATTGTTTAAATTCATTTAATACTATTTACACGCATTCTAAAAATCAATGAACAAGCAATTTTCAGATGCATTAAAATCGTTTGCTTTTGGCGAGGAAAAGTGCTCCTTGCCAAATCGCGTGACGCTATCGTCTTTTCGCGCCAAATACTCGAAAGTATTTTACTTTTATACAGACATTCTACTGTAATTCCGCCGCTAAATTTGACTGATCCTTTATTACATACATAAGTAGTTTCATTAGTATTTTTTTCAAAATATTCTGAGTATGCCCAGTAAGGAGACCTTCCTTGTAAGTCAACCTCGCGCCACCAAAAATGGAATTATAATGTTGTATTTTTTGAAAATGAAATTTGTAGGTTCTTAAACAAATATTTAAACTTATTTCGACATTTTATTCTTAATGTTAACCAATTTGTATTTTAAAGTACTTTTTTCAAAAATTTTTTATGTTAATAATCCGATAAGTCGTCTTAAATATTGCAATTTTACAAAGCTATGCTACTTTAAAATAAATAAATTCAATTTTTGAAAACATATTTGATCGGTTCTTGAACTCTCTCCTATAGGGCTATAAAATGCATCAAGTCTCAATTCTAGATGCAAGCTTCACGTAAAGTGGTTCAGTTGTTAAAAGGAAGTATCCAGGAATGCCCCTTGAAAATAGTAGATATTTTTCTGGATATTTCTGAAACGTTCGAATGGAATATCAGCAAGTTTTCTGTGAAATCAGAAATATTTCGTTTCATTTCATTGAAAAGTTACTGATTTTTTGTGGAACGATCCAGCATTATTCTGTATGTTTTTCTCATATTATAAACGTTCGTATATTTTGCTTAAAAGTCCAGCGTAAATGTATCCTTAGAAACCGGAATTCAAGGGTGTAACACTCTCAGTATTCAATGAAAGATCACTGGTAGGGGAAAGATGTTCTCTTGAAATACGTAATTCCAGTGCCAGGTAAGCCTGAATCGAAAAATGCAAGAGAAATATATCCTCGCAATATAGCAACAGTATGACATCTATCATGAATCGAAAATAAGATGTCTCACTTACTGCTATGAAAAACTGTGTCTGCATCTAATGGAACAGTAGGGAATTTTTTTTAAAACACGTCTGAAATATAGTGTTAAACATAACTTTGTGTTTCAGAAGTTGTTCCACTAGATGCAAACACAGTTATTCATAGCAGTAAGTCAGACTTATGATTTTTTATTAGGACTAGATATCCTGCCATTGTTCTGAGGCGACGATATACTCGGTGATCTAAAAGTCACAAAATAAGTGAAAATTCTGTAATTCAAAAAGATACACTATTGCACGATGGGATTTTCACGGAAATGCGCCAAAAGACATGGAAATTTATAATAACGAATGTATCATTGCCTGCTTAATTCTAATTGCCAAAAACAAGCAACGTTTCAGGTGTGGCATCAGTTTTTACAGCGACACAGCACAGTTCAAAATGCAACTACGATAGCAAATGTTCAGTTCGGCGAATGTTATTTATGAGGATGTTTATTTGATCGGCGTGTTATAGCAATATAATATATTTTTTTTCCCATTTACATTTTTTCTACCTTAAAAAACTTTTTTCTTTACTTTGTTTAGCTCGAAATTCAATCATTTCTACTGCTGGTATCATATGAAATTCATTCTATTTTGGAATATCTTTTTCTTTCATAATTTTCGTTTTCAAATGAGGACGTGTTCCATATATTTTCGTGCTAATTTCAGTGCCTTATTATATTATTTTATTCCATACGCTATACTGCGTAAAAAGTTGTGGCGTGTGCGTTGATTGACTTGCGCTATCCCCGCATTGTAGTTTTCCGTGGCTGCGTGTTCTTTCGCATTGACTGAAAGAAACGGGCGCATGCTTTCAGAGAGAGACAGACATTTTGCTCTTTTTCTTTGTTATTTGCGTCCGCGCAGTCATTAGAGAGCTCTGAAATATATTTTAAAAATTATGAACATCGTAGTGTAAGTATTTACAATATTTTATTATGTTGAAATTTGATATATTTCCTGTGTAACTGAGAAACTTCCCTAAAGCGTAGAGATTTAATAAAATAATAAAATAATCTAATAAATACCTTGTAGTGAACTGTCTGCTTTTTATGATTTTGAGAAAATTTTCTGTAATAAATACGTACTTTGCTAACTAAGCGTAAACCGACAGAGTGAAAAATGTCCAATTCGGGAATCGAACCCGAGCCCCTGGAATAGCGCTCCAGTGCTCTACCACTAAGCCACGAGGACGATGCCCAGCTTGGCATCTCTCACTCACATAAGTCGGTAAGACTGCTACTGCAGCTACTAGATGGAAAAGTCTTCATGAGCACACAATCTTGCGGCATAACATGAGACACACTTTTCACTCTGTCGGTTTACGCTTAGTTAGCAAAGTGATAATTCACGTATTTAATATTAAATAATTTCAAGCGTAATTTCGCTGCTGAAAACATTAATTAAATTGGGTATTCACCGTTGCTGGGTCCATTTGCGTCTCATGTTATGCCGCAAGATTGTGTGCTCATGAAGACTTTTCCATCTAGTAGCTGCAGTAGCAGTCTTACCGACTTATGTGAGTGAGAGATGGCAAGCTGGGCATCGTCCTCGTGGATTCAATAATCTGAAGCGTAATTTCACTGCTGATAAGTAGTTGAAGAAATTAATTAAAAACTTTGCTGTGTCATATTTTGGTCTTGCAACTCGATTCACGATTTGCTTCTTCATACAACGACTGCAAATTATATCACTCATTACAATGAGTTAAAATCTTCAACAATGAGAAAACTTCTTTGTTTAAGTGACACGTCATACCAAAAAAAAAAAAAAAGCACATTCATTTTACAATCAATCAAAATGTCACACACATATATATATATATATATATATATATATATAGGAATGTTTATTAATAATAACACAGACAAACCTTTGAATAACTCTGGAACGTTTCGCTGAAATATCAGTAAGCTTCATGTGAAACATCATGAATGTGTCTAATGACAACCGAAACGTTACGCTGAAATGCCATCCTATGAAATGAACAGAAACATGGCTGATGTTTCACAGGAAGCTTTCGGATATTTAAGTGGAATGTATTCAGTCACGTTTCATTTATTTGCAAGAAAATTTCATTGAAATTATGTGCAATACCAATGTCTCACTGTAAAAATGTTTCGGGGATTTTTTTTCTTTTTACAGCGAATAAGCATATTGTAGCACCTGTTAAAGTTATTCTTGCTGGAGGATAATATGTGAAGTTAGGAATTTATTTAGTTTATATCATTGTTTTAGAACGAAATTTCAACGACAGATGGGAATGAGCTGTCTCAAACTACAAGAATGCTTAACCCTTACCGGCGAGGAGTAATTATGTTTATAAACTGATGAAATAATGGACTGACACCACACCGCAATTTATAAACGAATTTATTAGAAAATACGAACTTGCTTATTTTCATGTATATTATAATAGGAAAATTTTAGTTAGATATTCTTGGTGTCGGCCGTCAGTTTTGGAATTAAAATTAGGTGTCCTGTTTTAAGGACACCGCGCCGGAAAGGGTTAAACTAACCTATAAAAATGGATCACTTCACTCAATTTTAATCCTTCATTCTGTCTCGCTGGTGAAACGTGAAAAAAAGTTTTTTCTTTAAAAATTCTGTAGTTATATTGCACACATTTATATCTGTAAAAAAGTGCAGTGCCATCATTCTGTAATATTTGGTACGGAAACAAGGTATTGTACTAAAGAAAATTTTCATGGGTAGAATTAACAGTAAAATCTTTACATTTAATAGAAAATTTTCTTATGATAGATTTAACAGTATTAAAAAGAACGAGAAGAAATACGAATGTAAAATTAAGTACTTATTAACATTTAAAATATTCATAATTAATCAATTAATTATTGATGAAAATTACTTTTTCCTTATTAAACTATAATTTTTTTTTAAATGATAAATATATAATAGTAATATTTTTTCTTGTGTTAGAGAAACCACTCTCATTTATTTTAATCTCTCTTTTTAGGGTTCCGCACTTAAAAGTAAAAAGGGAACCATTATAAGATCACCCCTGTGTCTGTCTGTCACAGCCATTTTACTCGTAAACTATGGAACATGGAAAATTCATATTGGAGGAAGTAATAAAAACTATTGACCCACATATTTACAGATTATTAAACATTTACAAATATTTTTAGGGAAAATGCAGAGGGAATAATTAAGTTACTTGAAAAAAATCTTTTCTTTGTATATCGTGTGTAAAGCTTTCGTAACGCTGAACTCAAAAATACATTTCTTTTAATTTTAGGTATTATATTTTCAGAGATATCATCGGAAATGTAGTGCAAAAATATGCCCCGTCCCTCTATTTCCGAATCTACTGAAACTAAAATTATGAAAAAATTAGAGATAGTAGACGTTAATTTAAACCTTGCAGGAAAATTATAGCGATTACCCTAGGTCACATAGTTTTTGAGAAAAGCGCATTTTCCGTTACACACAAATTTCGATTTGCGGGCATTAAGCAAAAATGTTGAGGACCATTGGAGGTATCTATCATAGCAGAAGTATAAAAACATTGTTGATCATGATTTTTGAAAAAAAAAAAAAAAAACCCGTCGGTAATTGGCCGATATATTAACCTTTAAAGGTTGGTTGTTTGGTTGATTTTTGACGGCCGATTATCTACTCTTGGGATATAGGCCCTAGGGGGAGTGCCCTTCGTGGGGGTCTTTCTAAGGGAACCGAACCCGTATTTACGCATGGGAAACCAAGGTTTCGAAGAAAACCACGAAAACTCCGAAACGATTTGGCCGACGGGCGCGACTGGGTTCGAATAACCTTTAAAGATACGGACGATTTGGACATACTTAATGACAGGGGCGGCGTACTATATGTACCATCGCTTTTAAAGCCTCGATAACAACTTTTAATGGTACATTTGTGTAATAAAATGTCCAGTAGTAGTATCGGACAAAGGCGGCATTGATACTTTGCGAACTCCTTTCGAAACGCACTTGGCAAAATGCCAACTTTGGACAAGTGTTTTGTTTTAGTTACACTGTAAAAAGAAAAGATTATTACAACGTTGAATTTAGTTTTATGAAATGCCAAATGAACTTTAAACATCTACTACTTTTATATACATGACATGAATGTCGGCAAGCTGTGCATTTCTGTAATGACGCGTATTTCTCGAAATACGTGCGTAGAATGACGATTTAAGCTAGCGAAATGCTTTTATCCGCTGAACTTAACAGCGTTCTCTACCGCCTTAACGCTGGATTTCCGCACCCACATTCCGACACAAAATCTGCTTACTAAGGTCCCCTCTACCTGCCTTTAGATTTCTGACATATGATTTTGATATATCCTGTACATACAGAGTGTGTTCCCAAAGTTTCAAGACTGGTCTGAGAATACAAAATTTATTAAACATTTTTGACGGCGAACTAAAATTCTTCGAAATATGACACTTGGGCATCAACACACCGCTGCCAGCGTTTTTTCCATTGTTCATAGGCTCCCTGGAAGTCTTTGCACTCAAGGCTGTTAAGGGACCTCGTCGAAGCTGGCTGGATCGCCAGAATCGTGTCGAATCGCTTCCCTTTCAGATCTTTCTTGATCAGAAGGAACAATAATAGTCTCTGGGAGCAAGGTCGGGAAAGTAGGGGGCTTGCGATTCGGAATCGATCCTTGAAATGGTGGTGCATTCCAGCGTAAAACTGACCTGACCTGGCGCGTCCGCCCAGACATCAGAGACGATCGGATTGTTCACCTCTACGATGCGTCCTCTCACACGTTACTCACAGCCGCCAAAGTTTTGTCTAAGTTTAACGTGGCAATGGTGCCACCACAAGCCCTCCTACGCTCTCAGTGATTTTTTTTTTTTGTTCCCTCACATAAAGAAAGACCTGAAAGGGAAGCAATTCGACACGATTCCAACTTTGACGAGGTCCCTTAACAGCCTTGCGTGCAAAGGCTTCCAGGGAGCCTATGAATAATGGGGAAAACGCTGGCAGCAGTCTGTTGATACCCAAGGGTCATATTTCGAAGAATTTTAGATTGATGTACAAAAATGTTTAACAAATTTTGTATTCTCAAATCAGTCTTGAAACTTTGTGAACACGCCATGTATCACTTTTTTTTATGGACACGATAACTTCCATAATTCTGCTCAAATGTCTTTCAAGCTGATACCTAAAATCAAGGGGTAGATAATCTCGGTCAAGTTCGTTAATGGGTAAAATCGGACCAAGGGGGTGGAAATAGGGAGGGGTTTCGTGAAAACCGAAAAAAACACATAACTTCTTAATGATAGCACATATCAAATCAATTTAATGTTCTTATTACTTTTAGGAAAAGGGGCAAAAATTTGTGTCTCACAGATTTTTGATAAAATTAAAAATGGTCTCAAGGGGCGAAAAAGTAGGGTTTTAGGAAGAAAAAAATTCATAAATTCGTCAATTCTAAAGATCACTTCAAATTCACTTAAACTTATTATAAATCTTCTTAATACTCTCTACAACTTTTATACTGGCAGGTTTTTGATAGGAGCAACTTTTACCGCAAAAAAAAAAGAAGAAATTAAAAACGACAAAAAAATTAATTTACTTCTTAATTTTATATTAGTTCTAGGAAAAGGGACAAAAATGTATGTCTCACAGATTTTTGATAAAATTAAAAAACAGCTCAAGGGTCGAAAAATAGGGTTTTAGGGAGAAAAATATCATACAAACTCTTACGGCAAAAACAAATCAAACAAAAATAGGGGTTGAAGAAAAAATTATCGTATTAACATGATTCTTATATATTCTTATTGATTATTATTACAGAAAAATGAAATTAAAAGCTCGTCAAAAGCGGCCAGATAAAGTTGTTAAAACTAACTTTATCTCTAATTTGGATTTAGTTTTTGTTGGTGAAATTAGTACTTAACTTCGAAATCTACCTCCGCCTGAACGCCTAGCCGACAATGATTCTTTTATTCGTTTTAAACGACTTTTCCGAATTATATATATAAAAAAAGTTAAGTAAATTATTTTGTTATGTTATGTAATGAAAAGCTAAATTAAAAGAAAATAGATAAAGAAAAGGACATATGAAAAGTGCGATTATAAATAACCAATTTGTGATGGAAAATGCTGTTTGTGTTATTAAATAAATTAAAAAGACATATACACATTTCATAGGTCTTCATTCATCATAAGTTTATTTTGCCACAAAAATTTAAGCGTGTGTTCAAGTGTGCCGCAAAAATTTAACCATGGGTTCGAGTATGCCATTATGCCACGAGATTTTAAAAAAGTTGGAACATTTTGTTTGTGTTATTAAATAAATTAAACAGATATATATTCCTTTCATAAGTTTTCAATCAGTATAAGTTAAGTGTGCTGCAGAAATTTAACGATGGGTTCGAGTGTGCCGCGAGATAAAAAAAAAAAAAAAGGTTGAGAATCACTGGATTAAACGAATGAACAACTTTTATTTTCCCATCTTTCTTTTCGTTTCCCGATTTCGATTACCTTTAACACTACACTCTAGGATTTGGGAAGGTTAAGTTTTTTATTTCTTTTCTCAAACTACAAGAACAGTTCACGCCGCATCTGACCTAAACCGTAAAATGCGCATTGTTTTAACCTTTAATCTTGTCTTTTTGAAGTTGATTTTTTCAAGCCTTGTTATTTCATCTATTGTCTTTGATGCAACAAGCAGTACAACTTTTGTTTTTTCTTTTAAGTTATCGTGTTTCTAAAACATCTGTTCTTACTATAACATTTTCTTCGTTTGTATTTTACAGTTTTTAGTTTTAAACATTTCCCTTTTTTTAACCGATTTGCAAAAAGGAGGTTATATGATTTCTTTGTATATACAGGGTTAGCATAAGTGGATGACTTGAAATTAAATTTTATATTTTCCGAATTGTTAGACATGATATAATAAGTGATGTATGAAAATAAAGAAAAACATTCAAAGTTTTTTCTTTTTATTTGTTGCCGTCACTGAACGCTGGAGAGCGGATAACGATTTTTTACCCCTAGGCTAATGTCAGACGAACGTCTTTTTGCACGCATTTTTCCCTACATATCATCCCTACGCAATGCCGCTACGATTGTGTAGGATATGTAGGGAAAAAAGCGTGCAAAAAGACGTTCGTCTGACGTTAGCCTTAGTCACCGATATCCTTTTTAGATCAATTTTTAACAAAAGGGGTAAAAAAATGTAATGATAAATGTAATAAAATTCAATCATATTTACTGATAAAAATTTTGAATTTTTATCTTTTATTTATTAGTTTACTGTAAAAGTTAAACTTCAGATAATTAAAAAATATAACTGAAATTATTTTTATTGTATCAGATTCTGTGTTTTGGCAGGTTTTTGCATTTATTAAACTCCACGTATATCCACATTCAGAATTTTCTGCCCCCTCCCTCCCGAGTACAAAACTGTACATTTTTAAAAACTCTAATTCGTTCTAATTTAATCCTGATTAAGAAGTAATTTTGTTTTATATTTGCAATTGATAAACTGGGTGAAAAATTATCGTTAGCGCCATACCAAGACACCATTTTTCTCCTAACTAAATGTCGTAAGATATGTTGTTTTTACGTTATCTTTTTTATAATGATATTCTTTTTCGTACTTTTACACTATATATATATAATTTTAGCGTTATTTAACGTTTTTGTTACTTTTAATCCGCAAAAATATGAATTTCTGCAATTATTTCTTAAATATATTATAATTATTAATATATTTTACTAACGGCACAGACAAATATTTGAATAATAAAGAATCCATAATAATAAATACATTTTTGGTTGTTTGTTTTTTAAATTTCTATTTTCTTTAAATTACGTTGTATGTTTGTTAAAATATTTAATCCATATAAGTATTTATTAAATTATGTTCATTTAGATATATTCAAAGGTGCACATCTATAATTTATTTATAAAGTTAACTACTGTCACAAGAATGTGATTAATTTCTAGTTCTCATTTAAACGTATATTTGCAAATGCTTAGTGCAGAATTTAGCCTTTAGTGCACCTTTGTGTACATCTAAGTGAACATAGTTTAATAAATACTTGTAGGTACTGAATTACTTTAACAGAAACAAAACGTATGTCCTATTAAAAATAGTTTTATTACTATGGATCTGTGTTCAAAAAATATTTCTCTGTGTCATGAGCAAAATACGTTAATAAATAAGAATATAAACAAGAAATGATATTTGTTTATATAAAGTAAATCTCAATTAATGCAGTTATACACTGTGGATATGAGACAAAACTATATTTTCAAGGGCATTTTATTCATTACAATAAATTGCTTTAAATTCTCCAAAAGTAATTGCACTAAATCATAATATGACGTTAATTTTTTTTTTTAGATTTTCATTAACATTACTACAAAAAGAAAATAATAATAAATAAAAATATATAAAATAAATAACAATAGAAAACAATAAAAATAAGATTGTGTAATGTGATAAATAGCACTTTAAATGAAAATATTTTAAAAAAAAGAAGCAATTTAACAAATTACAACGATCATTTGGAAAATGATTTTTTCAAAGACTAAAATTTAAGACATAAAAAATCGCACGGAGTTGATCATACATTACGTACGCCATGAATTAAACATTAATAGTGTTATTGCACGTAAAAATTCCAAGCGACAAAAATCGCCTGCGACTCGTATTTGGTGTGAAATATTTATATGTATTCATTCCTGTCCTATTTATCTTTTTTATTTATTTATTTATTTATTTTTTATCATTGGCTTATTCCATTTTTCTTTTGCAAGTGAAAATCTTACAAATTAAGATTAACTCTTTGGCAGAAATAGGTTGGCAGGTAATTCATTTTCTTTCATTTTCATTAGTTATTATCCACCTGAAACTTACATATTATCCAAGATTTTCATTGGCTGTTCGGGAAAAGGCTTTTCCATTGTCAGATTTCCAAGAAATCTGACTACCAATTTAAATTGAAATTTCATTCTTAAACTTCACTTCTAACCATCCGACAATATTACTTTTTACACCGTCGGATAGAGAAAAAAATGTACTTTTAAATGCAATTTGTTTGAAAGCTGTATCTCAATTTGTTTCTGAGTTATTAATTTTTTTTTTTGTAGTTTTTATTACTTTTTTGTCATAGTGGCAACAGAAGGTATCCATCTCTGTTGAAAGTAAAGGGAAATACAGATTACTGTATAGACCAATCAGAAAGCGAATAAAATGCGGATTAAACCAATAAAAACCTTCAGATATGCTTTTGATTTCCTACCCTGACGAGAACAATAACCATTTTTCCAAATGGTTAATAAATTTAAATAGCATTTAAAAATTATATTCTCCGGCTTATTTTACCGCAAAATTAAAAAAAAAATTGTTTGCAATTACATAAGACGAAGATTAATATTTGTAACTATTAGTGACAAAAGGAAAACCGTACGTCACCTCTAAAAGCGCCAGTGTGGTTAGTTTAAAAACAATTACATTAAACAACACAAAAATTACATATACAATCCAAAAATATAACAAGGAGTATCAAAATACGAAAGTACAAAATAAAACGACGTTATCTTAGAATGTACTGGCGGAGCAAAGTCTTGTCCTGGCATAACCATTAGCCATCATGTTTTTTGTGGTACTCCTACACTTTAGGGGTGCAAGATATGTACCATTTTTAGGGTTTCGGTCATCTGACGAAACCCTATTCGTCTCGCTCCTCTGTCTGTCTGTCTGTCCGTCTGGCTGTCTGTCCGTCACAGAACCCGTTCTCACAAACTATACATGTTGGAGACTTGAAATTTTGCATACTTATAGATGAACACCCCCACATCAAATGACAAATCATAAAATTTTGAAAAGTCGTACATTTAACCCTTTGGGCTCCTACATGTGTATTTTAAACAGTTCTTTCTATGTGAGCCTCTAATTATGTTGGAGGCGTGAAATTTTACATACTTATAGCTGAGCACCTCACATGAAACGACAAACTATAAAATTTTGATAAAGTCGTACATTTAGCCTTTTGGGCTCCCACATGTGTATTTTAAACAATTCTTTCTAAGTCACACCCTATTTAGGTTGGAGGTGTGAAAGTTTGCATACTTATAGCAGAACATCTGAAGCCAGGCGACAAATCATAAAATCTTGAAAAAGGTCTTACCTTTAAACCTTTGAGCTACCACATATGCATTTTAAGCAATTCTGTCTAAGAGAGCCCCTAATTAAGTTGGAGACATAAATTTTTGCATACGTATAGCCGAATACCTCAGACCACACGACAAAGCATAAAATTTTCAAAAAGTCTTATATTATTTACTCCTCCGGGCTCTAACTTGTATATTTTAAGAAATTTTTCTAATCTCCGCCCTTTTCACCTGGGGAGCACTTTTCCAACTTTTGCCGACAACCCGTTGAACATTCTTTCATATTATGCACAATAGCCTTACATATTTTACTTCCGCTTTTTACCGCCAGCGGGCGCCTACTTATCTCGGGTGCAATGGGCCCAACCCCTTCGACTAATATATATACGGATATTATGTAAAACGGAGTTTCGTTCGGATAGAGGTTTGTTTAGAATAGAGTGCGCCCCTGGTTGCGAAATGTGGAACTAACAGATCTTTCAAAAGGATAAAGTGTTTTGAAAGGAATATTAAACGAAACCGTCTGTGCGATCTGTGATCACACTTATCCACTTGTTTAGGGTTTCGTTCATCTGACGAAACCCTATTCGTCTCACTCCTTTGTCCGTCTGTCCGTCACAGAGCCCGTTCTCAGAAACTATACATGTTGGAGACTTGAAATTTTGGATACTTGTAGCTGAACAACTCACATGAAACGACAAATCCTAAAATTTTGAAAAAGGTCTTAAATTTAACCCTTTGGGCTCCCAAATGTGTATTTTAAAAAATTCTTTCTAAGTGAGCCCCTAATTAGGTTGGAGGCATGAAATTAAAAATACGTATAGCTGAATACCTGAGACAACAAGACAAATCATAAAATTTTGAAAAAAGTTTCATAATTTTGGGTACAACTTGTGTATTTTAACCAATTTTTTTATAACAGAGCCCCTAATTAAGTTAGAGCCATGGAATTTTGCATTTTTATAGTTAAACACATGAGCCCACACAACAAATCATAAAATTTTAAACATTTTATTTATATTTAACCCTTTGCGCTCCAATTTGTGTATTTTCATCAATCCTTTATAACAGAATTCCTAATTAAATTGGAGGCATGCAATTTTGTATTCTTATATCTAAACACCTCAGATCACACGAAAAATAATAAATTTCGAAAAAGTTTTATATTTAACCCTTTGGACTCCAGCTTGTGTATTTTAAGCAATTCTTTTTAACAGAGCCCCTAATTGAATTAGGGACTTGAAATTTTGCATACTTACAGCTGAACACTTCAGATCACACGACAAATAATAAATTTCAAAAAGTTTTATATTTAACCCTTTGGACTCCAGATTGTGTATTTTAAGCAACTCTTTCTAACTGAGCCCATAATTAAATTGGAGGTTTGAAATTTTGCATACTCATAGCAAAACACCTGACGCCAGGCGACAAATCATAAATTCTTGAAAAAGTCTTACATTTAACCCTTTGAGCTCCCATATATATTTTTTTAAGCAATTCTTTCTAAATGAACCCCATAATTAAGTTGAAGACATGAAATTTTGCATACTTATAGCAGAACACCTAAGACCACACGACAAATAATAAATTTCGAAAAAGTTTTATATTTAACCCTGTGGACTCCAGCTTGTGTGTTTTAATCAATTCTTTCTAACTGAGCCCCTAATTAAATTGGAGACCTGAAATTGTGCATACTTATAGCTGAACGCTTCAGATCATAAGACAAAATATGATATTTTAAAAATGTCTTATATTTAACCCTTTGGACTTCAGCTTCTGTATTATAAGCAATTCTTTCTAACTGAGCCCTAATTAAGCTGAGGACATCAAATTTTGCATACTTATAGCTGAACACTTGTGATCACACTACAAATGATAAAAATTTCAAAAAAGTGCTTATATTATTGACTCCACTGGGCTCTAACTTGTGTTTTGTAAGCATTTTTCTAACTTAGCCGTTAATTAAGCTACAGCGCGGTAGGTTCAGTTGAAGGCTCCGGGGGGGGGGGGGGGATTTTCAATTCTTTCCCGAATCCCTCATGTGATATATCATTTGACCCCCCTTTGGGGAATCTTTCATTTTATGCACCATAGCCCTTCATATTTTATTTCCACTTTTTACTGCCAGGAGGGCTTTCCTATTTTAAATTTTATGGGTTCAATTTCCTCGACTAATATAAGTGCGAATAGGTTCTAAAACGGAGTTTTGTCGGACAGACGTTTGTTTAGAATAGAGTGTGTCCCTGGTTGCGAATTGTGGAGCTAACAGAATTTCCAAAGGGATAGTGTTTTGAAAGAAATATTAAACGAAACCCTCTGTGCGATCTGTGATCACACTTACCCACTTGTTGAAATAAGGTAACACTAATTTTCGTAGCTAAGATTAACATCAAGCTTTAAGTTTAAACCTGAGACCGGGAGGACGCCACAAAACAAACCACTCACTTTTTAAGTAAAAGATAACGGATCTCGCTAAACTAAATGTTACGACACAGGATTACAACCAATAGAAATGTGCTGAAATCATCCCTTTAAAGAGCGTTTTCTAATTCTTTTTAAAATCAGAGCTTTTTTTTTTTTTTTTTGTATTATTCCAATAGGAATACTTTATCAAACCAGTTTGCTTCACAAATTGTATGTTTTTGACAAAATCGGTACTCAGAAAGAACGATTGTCCTCGCAAAATATTATGTTCTTTTAATGAGTTAATAAT
The DNA here is from genome assembly GCA_963932465.1 of Maratus speciosus. Classification (NCBI taxonomy): domain Eukaryota; kingdom Metazoa; phylum Arthropoda; class Arachnida; order Araneae; family Salticidae; genus Maratus; species Maratus speciosus. The sequence continues at coordinate 507,665,496 of OZ010787.1, read as the reverse complement.
TCATTCTTTTGAATTAAGTGCACAGGAACTGAATTCAACTTCCCCCAATCAATGTTTCCAACAAAATGTAGCCATTTTTTGTCTTATCTAACTTCTAAAAAATCTAAAAGAATCCCTATCCTCAAATCAATCATATTTTTTAACGCGCAAATATTGTTAGTTTGGTGCGTGAATTAGCACTTTTCAAAAACAGTACTAAAACGGGCTAAAATGTAATAAAATGATTAACGTCTAAAAATTTTGAAAAACTGTCGAAAATTAGCCTTCCTGCTCTAATTTTTCCAATGTGAAACTAGATGCACGAAAAGAAACTATAGTTTTAGCAAAAGCCACAAGCCCAAGACCTCTTCAAGGCAGAATACGCTGCAAACCCACCCCAATTCCACTGAGCAGACTCACAATAAAAAAGTTAAAGAAATGACAAGGATTGATCCGATAAATCACGCAATATTTTAAATTACAAAGTATATACGTCTACACATGGGAAACACATTCGTAAAATGATTATCTTAATCTCATAGTAGCGAATGCTTCGTTACAACTTTATTAACCCTTGAAATCTATACTTTTACGAATTCGTACCGCCTAAAAATTCTAATTTCGGCGTTTTTTAATCTCATGCTTTCATTACAATGCATTTTTTTTATTGATAGCATGAAATACTTGATACAAATAAATGTCACGGTTTGATTCATCTTTAAATTTCTTATAGGAATAGCGTGTTACATTTCATTATCACTATATTGCCAACAAAGTTATAACCAGCTGAAGAAACGAAATCCCAAATAGTACTAGTGTGGAGTGCACGTGTGATGAACCTATGAAATCTACGGGTTAACACTAGATCCGCCGGAAATTTTACTCAAGTGTTATAAAAATATTTTACACCAGAATTTTTATTACAAACTATCTACCTTATTTATTTAATTTGTTTCTCCGTGGTACATATTTAACTTATTTTAGAATGAAATTTCTGGCTCGAATCGAGGTATTTTTATTTGGTACCGGTCAAAATGACCTGTATGGCGGTTGTAGTGTTAATGCGGGAACACTCGAGCAGGGTTTACCGTCGGTGCGTACACTTTTTCATTTGTAAATACATATAAAATTTTACTCTCTGGCATATTTTACCGCAAAATTTGAAAACTTATCTGCAATTGCATAAGACGAGGATTAATATAATTATTAGTGACAAAAGGAAAATCGTACGCAACCTCTATAAGCGCGAGTTTTCCCGGGTTGAATATTAAAATCAATAAGTACCACATAAAAAAAGACATATATTGTTAAATAATTATTCCGGTTCAAAGGATATTTGACTTGAAAAAAAGAAACCAGAATGCTTGTAGCTTTGAATATTCAGACCAAAATCATATAAAATCAAGTACAGAAACTACGTGATTAAATGTTTAAAAATCAGTCTTTTTTTCCGCAAAATGTCAAAATGCTTTCTGATTTCACATGCTCTGAATAAATTCAGATATGAGAATTATTTTTTTTATTAAAAAGCGAAGTTATTAAAAAACGCAAACATCATTTTCTGTTTTATTAAAAATATCAGAAAATTTCGCGGATGAAAATAGAAGGGAAATTTTAATTAAAAAGCTGGATTTAAAACTCTTTTAACATTTTATCTAAGAAACATTATCTAATAGAAAATTATTCTTCACTAATGAAAAAAAAGCTTTTTTTTTTTTTAGAAAGGGAGATTGTTTCTTTGTTAGACATTTGTCAATATATGCGTCTTCGGTTATTTTTTTTTTAATTGTGTTAATACTCTATAGTATACGTCTTGCTTCCCAAAATTGGGATGATTTGATTTTTCGGAATTAAATGAATATTTTAATAAATTTCTTTTCTGTTTTTACTTTCTTCTATCATCAGTAGAAGAAAGTATTGTAATCGAAATTTTTTTCTACTTCAGCCTTGACGGAATTACATGTTTTAGGGATCAGAGATCCAAAAAAACTTGTTTATATAAAATGTCTGTCTGTCCGTGTGTCGCCATTGCACCATCGAAAAGTGTATGAAGATATGTATAGAATTGAACCAATTTTTTTGTGTATGTTTTGGTCTATGAAAAGCAGATCGTTACTGGAAGTCGAAAAATTCTGCAGTAAGGGGAGGGGGCGCTGTAATATCGATTTTTGTGCCATTTTCATTATTGTACCGTCAAAAAGTGTATGAAGTTATGCATAAGAATTGAACCAAATTTTCTGTGTATGTTTTTGACTATGTCAAGCACATGGAGCAGAAGGGGGCACATTAATGGTGATTTTTGTGCCATTTTCTTCATTGTATCATTGAAAAATGTATAAAAATTCGCATAGAATTGAACCAAATTTGATATATATGTCTTTGGCTGTGGGCAGCAGGCTCCAGTTGAATTTGGAAAAATTGGGCGTTGTAATAGTGATTTTTGTGCCATTTTCATTTTTGTACCTTCAAAAAGTGTATGAAGTTATGCATAAGAATTAAACCAAATTTTCTGCGTATGTTTTTGGCTAAGTCAAGCAGGTCCTTCTTGAATTTGGAAATGCTCCACCGGCAAGGGGCGCTGTAATAGCGATTTTTGTATAATTTTCTCGACTTTTTGTAGTTCCATTGTACATTGATGCCTTGTTCAGCGATGGGAATTTCACATCTTGCTAATCCGACTATTCGCAAACAGCTGATGTAGAACACAATAACCAAAAACTATTTATTTTAATAAACATCATGATCGAGATTAACTCGTTTTTGCTCCAATTAATTGACTGAAGCAGAAATTTAAGATGGAAATCAAAGTTGGTATCGTATTGAACTAATAATATTGAAGTATTGACATTTGTAATTGCTGTTTGGAATATTAAGATGTATGATGTAGAAAAAATTTTTCGGATTGTCATATCCAACTAGTTTTATGTTTACGTTCATTTTACACTAGTTACAAGTTGAATATTGAAATTGGTATCATAGATTAAACCGATTTAACCCGAGGTTTTCAAGGTATTTTTTGTTCTTTTTTACACTTTCCAACATAGTTGAAAATTCTTTACGAATTCGGTGTCCGTGTGCCTGCCTGTAAGAGCTTTAACTGGAGTAAATCTATTTGAATTGCTATGTAATTGACATATATTATTAATGTTTAATAAGACATGTTTGGTATTCAAAATGAAGTGTGTAGGATTTATAGTTCGTTTACAGGGACACCCAAATGATTTGCATTACATTATGGTCAAAGGGGAAAAATCGTTTTAAATGTGTTTTAATGATGTTACACTATTTCAAAAGTTTTGAAATTGATATAAATCATTAAGATGCACTAAGATATGTTTACTGTTGAATATGGTGTGCATGGCATTTATCGTTCTTTTATGCCAGCGCACAAAATAGTTTTGTTACATTACTGTCAGCGATAATTCTTGAAAGTGCATTTGCAGTTGCGGTATGAGTTTTTATATTTAACTTTATTTTTTGCATATTATAATTATACTTATATTTTAATCCTTCCCTTTTATATCTATTACACGCATCTGATGTTGTGATCTAAGTTCAGAATTTTTCACAGTTATTAAAAAATATATATCCCGGTTCATTGTTTCAAATGAGTAAAAAGTTTCTTTTTCACATTATTTGAGTTTTGCAGCTATTTGTTGTGCTGTTTAAAAGCTATCATTTTCTGCGCATGGGCATGACTCAATTTTTTATGACAGTAATTTAAAAAAAAAAAAAAAAAACGCTGTAAATAAAAAAGATTGTCCTTTAAATTTAATTTCAGATTAGTTTTACAAAGCATTAAAATAATAAAAATTAAATTTAAAAAATCAAAAACCCGACTCCGTAAAAAGCGAACTAATTAACTATTTCTTATCAATGCGAAACTATTTTTTATATTACTTACCTATTTTTTTTTTTTTTTTTTTTTTTTTTTACTTGTATTGATGACTTTTAAGTTGTGTTTAATTGTTAGTTCCTTTCTATAAACACTGTTTTGTTGAGGTCTATAGATGTCTATTAAGGTTAGAGTTGCAGTAAAGCTAGGAATCCAACCAACACAACTTCCTGGTTGTGTAATATTTAAACGGAGCTTCTGACTGTAAAATAGTCAATGTAACATCGTCTTCATTTTGAAAGACCTATCCAATGAAATGCCACACGATATGGTGCGTAAATTTTTTTTGTCGTCTCTACCGCCATTTTTTATTTTACGGCGCCATTTTGAATTTATAAAAATAAAACCTAGCCTATAACCATTGAACGGTTAAGACGAATCGATAGCTACCTCATCCATTAAAATCCATCCAGCCGTTGGGATGTTTCGAGGGTATAAAGTAATCCACATACCCAGATACGCATGAAACACATAACTCTTTTTGACAGTCGGGTAAAAATAAATAATTCAACATGAAATAATGTTTCAAATTAACTTTAAAACTACAGTAAATGGTTCAAACTAATGCTGTAAGGAGCCATATATTTTCTTCTGGTGATGTGAATACATTATATATTAAAATAGTCAGTATTTTAAACTTTTTTATTACCTATATGTATTTTTGGGTTATACCATGATATATTTCCTATATTAAAAGATTTCGATTTCGATTTATTTTCAGGAAATATTCTGTAACATCATTTTGTACGTTTCTAGGAAAATGAACCATCAGTGAAACATATACAAATCATATCTAGATGCACTATTTAAAAACTTTATTATGAAGCAAGTATTGCAGTATGATTAGACAAGAACACGGAAAAATTGCAGCGCAATAATAAAATTAGTAAATGGGAAATAAAGCAAATACTGTAAAAAATCCATAGCGGAACTCCATAACCATAACTCCTCCCTAATATCGGAGCAGTGTTGCCAGTGGTCTACTTTTTCTTCAATTCAGATTTCTTGATTGGCAGCACTTTTCTGAAATAGTAAAATTCCCATTGTTTTCGCCTTAATTAATATGTCATTAAATAAGGTTAAATAAAGCGAATTTTACTATTCCAAAAAAGTGGTGCCAATCAATAAATCTGTATTTTAAAAAAGTAGCCACATTGGAAACACTTTATTGGACACCTTTATTTAACGGTTAGTTTTTCATTCCTTGATATCCATATATTTCGAATAAAGGGCAAATCCACGCTTCCAAGCTGTCAGCAATTCAGATTTTTTACTGAAAACCGTTTATCATAAAATGTACTAACTGTTTTTAAAATTTAACAAGTAAACAGCTATTGCAGTTATTTATGCTGGATATTATTGTAAAATTGGGAGTTTTTTACTACTCTTACTTGCTTTAGTTCCAAATAGTTGGTGCTGGACTGTTTATAAATAATAGAACGCTCTATCTAACTTAAAAAATGAATTAAAGTTCCCTTATTTTTTATCCATCATTCCATTTAGCTGTTGAAACGCTAACAAATAAGTGGCAGTTTTAAAATGATAGGTTATTTTGTGTATTATTATAGTTTGAGATAGTTAAGCGCCGTCTATAGGTTATAATTGGCACGGAAATAAAGAAGCGTAGTAAAGAAAAATTTATCCTTTATTACTCTACAGCAAAAATAATTTCAAAATTTCTCACTATTTACTTCTTGTTAAATTTTATAAACAGCCAGTCCATTTTTTAGACATAAAAAATATATCAATATTGATAAAAATAAAGTAATTTTAAGGAGAAATACGTGTTGTCTAATTTTTTTCCTGATAAAAATATAAATATATGCGAAATATTTAAAATAAATCCCTAAAAACGGTTAGAATAATTTTTTACGGAGATTTCTTACATTAATTTTTAATCACTTCGCAATTAGAGTATAACGTATAAGTGTTTTGCTTATATGCAAATACTACTCAAGTTTCAAGTGGTATGAAAACATATGGAAAATTTTAATTAAAACATATGTCGAAATTTTCAAGAAGTTTATGTGCCTTAATGAATTTAAATTTTTTGGATACGTTAATTAAATAACTATATTTTAATGACGATGTGAGTTTTTATGAAGAGAAAAGTCAAGAGATGTTATTTATTCATTCTAAAAAATTGCAACTTTTAAAACATCTCAATTAAGGCTTTTGTGGCTTTCTTTTTGAAAAAGTGAAATCAACGTCATTAAAGAATTACAGCTAATTTTAGAAAGAGTGCAACATTTGAAGAAATTTTCACGTAATAGAGTTGCTATTTGCGAAGTACATACTAACGAAACTACCAGAACTCTTATATTAATTAAATACGATATAATTAGAAATATGTTAATGTTAAATACGTCAATGACACATAACGATAATAATTACACAACGGAATAAGCTTCACAAGGCTTTGAAAAATTGTTATACTACAAATATTTATTACAAGGGTCTACATGTTTATCTAGGGTGATCCGAAAGTAAAAAAAAAAATCAAGAGTTTGAAAAGTATAGATTGTAGAACAATACGTGTACAGATATACGTGGGAATTGTAGATAGCGAAAATGTTATTACCAGATTAATAATATTTTCTACTAAAAAGTGGAATTACAGTCATTTCAGCACATATCACAGCGTCGCAGCACAGTTCTCAACCCAACTAGTGTTCAAAATGTTCAAATTGGAGAATTTCATAATTGAGAACAGTGGACATGGAAAATTGATCTGCAGAGCTTCGAAAAGGATCTCTACTGTAATTCATGCCACATGATTGTTTAAAAAATGACAGGTGGCAATTTTGGGTCCATTAATATGTTGAACGTTGATGATAAATGCAACTTTCAAGCAATAATTGTTTTGCTATAGGAAAATCTCATGTATAACTGTCTCAAAACCATATGGTGATACTGTCTACACTTTTCGAATTATTGAATTTTTATTTATTTTTTGAGTTTCGAAACACCTTGCGCTATAAGTTAGTACTGAAAGATCTTAACACGCTCGAAATCTTATTTGTAATTATTACTAATTATTACTAATTATAATTATTACTAATTATTTTGAAACAATTAGCAAGTATTTTAATCCCACAGCCTGTTGAGGTGGCGTCACCATGTCATCCGAAATGGGCAAAAGTGTTACAGTCGCAATGGCAGCCAAAATGTGATTTGTTAAATTTATCACGTAATTACTCTGATTTTCTTTTGTCATTTACAACGCATGACAAAATTATACAAAGAGTGTGTCACAGTTGTACCGATACGACACATCTACCACGTCATTTAATGACAACGACGACAATAAAAGTTCTATTTTGGTCATAGTTTGGACACCAAATTCCATAAAAAATTTTCACAAAGAATGTTTCATAAAGAAATAGTCATCCACCCATTTCTCGGTATAAACAAGCTTAGGTAGATTATGTCGCCTTCTTATTTCTACGGTTCTGTAGCAACCTATATTTACATCTGAAATAGTATTGGTGATTTATTTTTGAAATTTACATTATGTATTATGTGCAGTAAAAAATTTTAAACGATATTCATAACTAAACTACTAAATGCCGCATTATAAATAGTGTTCGTCAAAATTTCTTTATGATTTTCCATACTCCCGTCATAATTATTTTTCTTAAGAGACCTACACATATTTATTTTTATGCTTACTTTAAAAATCGCTATACAAAACTGAATTTTTTCTTTCATTCGATTCTCCATGTTCTGGTTAACCCCGAATAAAAATGTCCATAGCCAGATGTTGAAAAACAAGCTAAATATAAGTTAAACTTGAATTGCGTTTAAAATTTTCACGAAATTTCTTTTCGAAGATCGAGATGGCGTGGAAAATAAATATTTCACGAGAAAGCTAAATATACACCTTATTCTAACCTCCAACAACGTAAAGCAGCTGAAATTGGCACAAAAAGTGCAAATATATGGAGGCAAAAATCTTTTGCTGTATGATTTTCGTGCTTCACACACGATATCACTGGTTGCCAGTTTCTATAGCGACGTACGCTTACCTTACCTCTTGCATGTTCTGGACACAGGGGAATGTCTAGTCCGCTTACATTTTTAGCGATTTTTCATTTACGTATATTTAAGTTGAAAGATTTTTCCGTAAATTCAGAGTGAATATTAGACTGAATAACAGTATCTAAATAAATTACTTATTATTATAAATATTATTGTTATTATTATTTAATATTATTTTATTCCTTCTAACCCACATATAGTAAAAAAGGAAAACCCTTTCAATTTGTTTAGCTCTTTTACTCATGGATTTGAATTTACTATTAAAGGTATGACTGGTGTTAAGTTTAGAGTCACGATTGAACGAATCAAACATTTCAATGAAGTGCTTTTTCAAATATCAATTGATTATTAAAAAAATGAATTTTTCACTAGAATTCCATACATGCGCTTTATTCTAACTTCCAATAATGTAAAGGAGCTGAAATTGATGCAAGAAATGAGATATTTGGGATTAGAAATATTTTCGGATGCCACAGCTGGTTTCCTTCTTCACATAACATATTAGGGTTTTTCTGTTGCTGTAGCGACATGCTCTTCACAATATCTTACTTTTTGCATCTTGTGTGCACGTTTTGTGTCTAGTTGGTGTACGTTTTTTAAAGATATGCATTCCGTATAAATTATTTAAATCAAAAGAGCTCCTTTCTATTTAGAAGAAATATAGGACTGAATAACAATGCCAGAATTAATTACTCATTATTATAATTCTCATTTATTATTATTATTATTATTATTATTATTATTATTATTATTTAAAGTTATTTCTTCCTTTATATGCTAACTTTAATATTACGGCGAAATATATTTCATTTCTTCAACAGTTCTATTAATGGATTTTAGTTTCATATTTAAGATATAAAAGTTTAGAATCACAATGCGACCAATGAAACATTTCTATGAAAAGATTTTTCGAACATTATTTGGTGGGAAAAAAGGAATCTCTCATAAGCAAGTCAAATATGCACCTTATTCTAGCGTCCAATAAGGTAAAGAAGATGAAATGGATGCAAGAAATTCTGATATTTCGGGTTAGCAACCTTTTGCAGTAGGACATCTAGTTCCGAGCTTAATAAAGCATATCACTGGTTGTAAGTTGCTATAGTGAACTGCGTATTACGTTTGGATCTTCTGAACATAAAGTAAACATGCCTAAGAAATCTTATTTACTGATATGTATTTCGGATAAAAAAGATGTTATTTTAAATATAGTTCGTCTAAATTTAGACGGAACATACGAATGAACAACAGTTTGAACATATATTATTTGTCATTATTATTTATTATTCTTATTTATTACTATTTTTATTCAATATTAAACCTGTCTTTATAAACCAAATATAAGACTACGGCAGAGAAGTTTTCATTTTATTAGCATTTTTACATATGTATTTTAATATCTTATTGATGATATGAGTACGTCAAAGTTTAGATTAATGAATGAACGGATCGAAGTGGTTTTTCGAACATATGTTGTTGGGAAATTAAAAAAAAAAATCTTTCAGAAGAAAACCTAGTATGCAATTTATTCTAGTTTTCACGAATCTAAAGAAGCTGAAATTGACGCAAGAATTTCAGACATTTGGGGCTGAAATTCCTTTGCAATATGACAGCCGGTTTCGCACTTCACCCAACATATCACTGGTTGTTTGTTGCTATAGCGACATGCGCTTCACGATATTTTAATTTTTGCATATCATGTACCCAAATAAAGGTGTTTAGGATGTCTCTTTTTTAGAAAAAAAGATACGCATTCTAGATAAAAAATTTTCATAGAACGAGTTCCTATAAATTTACAAAAATTTAAGATATTTATTATTTATTATTTATTATTTATTACTTATTATTTATTATTTATTACTTATTACTTATTATTTATTACTTATTATTTATTATTTATTTTATTATTATTTTATTTCTTTTTATATCACAAATGTAAGACTACGGCAAACGGTTTTATATTCTTTAGCATTGATGGATTTTAATTTCACAGTAAAGGTATGACAGCGGCTTATTTGAGGATTTATGATGAACGAATCGAACATTCTTATGAAGTAATATTTCGAACATCAGTTGGTGGCAATAAAATAATCTCTCATAAAAAACACAAGTATGCACAAATATTATAGACAAGTATTATAGATTTTATGTTTGTAAAGAAGCTGAAATCCACGCAAGATGTGCACACTCACACACACACACACACACACAAAATTACAACAAAAGGTGCTGGCACCTCGGCTGCCAACACAGTTTCTGTAAAATTTACAAGCTGCTGTCTTTAAGAGTGCTGTAAAACTTCTCAAGTCTGGGGAAAGTCACGTTGCGATATGCTGCATGGTGCACATGGCAGAAAGAATTCGATTTTTACTTCACTTGTTGCTTGAATTCGATTTCACTGCATCGGTGCTTGAATTTGATACAGCATCTGTTCTTGAAAAATTTCAACATAAAGTGCAAGGAAAACCACAACATTTTTTTACAGTGCAGATGAAGATAAAATTCCTTTGCAATAAGATAGCGGATTTTGCGCTTCAAAAAAATTATCTCTGGTTATCTGTTGTTATATCGCATGTGCATTTATTACTTTTGACACGCTATATTACTTTTTGCATTTTTTAAATAAAAGGAAAACTTGTCTATGCAGTCTTTATTTACTTTGTAAGATGTGCATTACGAGTAAAACATTTAAATTGAAGTTCACCTAAATTTCAAAAAATAAAAGAGTTCACCTAAATTTAAAAGGAATATAAAACTGAATAACAGTACAAATTTAAATTACTTCTTATCATAATTATTAATTTATCCAGCCATTATTATTATTATTAATATTAAATGTTATATCTTTATTTATTGGTCAAATGTAAGACTACGGCTTAAAGTTTTTTATTTACTTAGCAATCAACTTTTTTCTTCTTATTAAGGGTATCATCGGTACCATGTAAAACTATCTAATATGAAAACAATGTTGTCAGTGGGCTACTATTTTGATTTCTTGATTGGCATCACGTTCCTGAAATGGTAAAATTCCCGTTGTTTTCGCCTTAATTAATATGTCATTAAATAAGGCGAATTTTACTATTTCAAAAAAGTGGTGGCAATCAAAAAATCTGTATTTAATAAAAGTAGACCACTGGCAACACTGTTTTCATATTGGATAGTTTGATGTGGTATCTACGATATTACTGCTGCAAAATTTAGAACCATGATGTAAAAGATCGAACATTTCTATGAAATGATTTTCCGAGCATCTGTTGGTTAAAGAAAAAAGAATATTTCAGACGAAAGCCAAGTATGAACCTTATTTTAGCTTTTAAGAATATAAAGAAGCTGAAATTGATGCAAGAAGTGAAAATATTTCGGGATAGAAAGCTTTTGTAATACGATAGGGGATTTTGAGCTTCATACAAGGCTGGTTGTGAGTTGCTATGGTGACATGCTCTTCACGATATCTTATCAATTTCACCTCCTGCACACGGGAAAAACGTGTCTAGGTCGTTTTGTCAGAGATAGGTATGTTATATTAAATTTTTAAATTGAAATAATTTACTTTAAATTTAGACGGAATATAAAACTGAGTAACTGTATCAAAAATATTTATTATTATACCCATTATTACCAGGTGTGGCAGTTAATAATTCTTAATTTTTCATTAAAAAGCGTATAATATAGGAAAAAGGTAAAAAATGGTTTATTCAAAGTTTGCGTTATCACTAGGTACACATTTTCACCATGGCTTTGGAGAGTTGTGATGCCCTCCGAGAAAAACCGTGTATCTGTTGAGGTGATAATGTCATTAAGCCATTTTTCGACATCTCTGTAATTGCTGAAGTGTTTCATGGAGAGTTTGTAAGACATCGATGAACACAAGTGATAGTCAGAAGTGGCGAAGTCTGATGAGTACGGTGGGTGGCATAATAGTTTCCAGCCAAGTGTAGAAATGGTGTCTCAAACCGCTTTCGCTGTGTGTGATGGGGCTTTGTTGTGCAGCAAAATCACTTTCCCTTGTTTTGTAACACGTTCTGATCGCTTTTCGATCAATGCGTAATTCAAACTGGGCATATTTTAATGATAGCAAAGCGTATTAACTGTTTCAGATGACTTTAGAAGGTCATTGTACTCGATGCACTTTTAATATTACCGAATGGAAAACATTGTCTTCTTTTCCCAAAACGACTCGGTCTTTCGGTCGATATTGATGGTTGTTCTGGGTCAACTGTTGATCTTGGCGCTGGAACATTGTCACCGTAAGTTTACACAAGAATACGACGTGTTTCACTTGCGTTTTCCTTTTGATTAAAAAATTTAGAATCCCTAATTGCCTCCTTAATTGTCTGTAAACTCGATTTCTTTACCGCACGAGAAAAATATGACGCTAATTCGAAATGTCTTAAACATCAATGGCGTTTTGATAGGTACTGCCATAGCTACAAAATGACATAATAAGGTGAACCAACCCTTGTTTCAAACGCCATCTCTCAAAATAATTTTAAATTATTAACCGCCACACCTGGTATTTATTATTATTTAATGCTGTTATTTACTATTATTTCGTTTGTTACAAGACGCATATAAGAATAAGCCCAAATGTTTTGAATTTTTATAGCACTTTTACTAATGGATTCGAATTTTGTATTAAATATATGGATAAGTTTAGAATTATGATGAAATCTTTGTGACACGCAATTTTGTGATGTGAGTTTTCTAACATCAATGAAAAACAGAATCTCATATAAGAAAACGAAGTATGCACCAGATTCTTGTTTCCAACATTGAAAAGAAGCCGAATTTGACAAAAGAAGTTACAGATATTTCAGGGTAAAATTCTTTTGCAATACGACAGCGGGTTTCGCGCTTCATAAGATGTATCACTTGTTGTCTGTTGCTATAGCAACACGCGTGTTACGATATATTACTTTTTGTATCATCTGCACACAAGGAAAACGTTTTTAGACTAACGTTTTTTGATAATTTGCATTCCGATTAAAAGATTTAAATTCAAAAATCTGAAAGATTTGAAAGTTATTTAGCGAAATAAATTTGTTATTATTATTATTATTATTATTATTTATTTTTATTGTGATTTTATCCTTTTCCTCATTCTTCTTCTTCTTATTTATTTATTTTCTTCTTTATAAGCCGCATGCAACAAGTCATATCTTTCCTTAGGAATTTTTCTCATGGATTTTTATTTCTTAATAAAATCATGAGTTTAGATATGTGAAAGATCTGAGTCTTATTAAACTTAACTCATGTTAGCGGTCTCACAGACAGCTGCATTTTTCAATTTTCATAGTTTAACTTGTAACTTCAAATTTAATTACAAACACTACTGTTTTTTTTTTCATTTGGGCCTCTAGTACTCACGCCAGATACTTTTGAATCAGTGAATTTTAATTATAATTGTCCTGTAAAAAAAGTTAAGTACAGAGACACCATCCTCTGAGTTAATATCGGCCTTTATTCATTTTTCAACCGAGCTGTCTCACAGACCGCTTCACAGTAGTTAAGTGACAATTTCTATCACGGCAGTTAAAGGTTAAAGATCTGAGTGGCTAAGTTTATAGTTATGATGGAATAAATTGATCATTTCTCTGGAAAGATTTTTGAACAACAAGTTGGTGGTAAAAAAGAATATCTCATAAGAAATCTATGTACCTTATTCTAGATTCTGACAATGTAAAAATGCTCAAATTGACTCAAGAAATGCAGATATGTCGGGGCTGAAATATTTTGCAATAGGACAGTGGGTTTCACTCTTTATATTACTGGATTGCTGTTATTACTGCAATATGCGCCGCATGATATTTTACCAATTGCACTTTTTTCGCCATAGGAATAAATAAATAATCAGAAAACGTGTTTGGGCCCTTTTTTAAACATATATACGCATTAGAATAAATTTTTAAATATCAATAACGTCTTTCGAATTCAAAGAGACACAAGAACAAATATGAGTATTAAAAAATAGAGAACTTACATTTGGAAGTCACGCTATGTTAAGTATATTATAGAAAGTTTTTATAAAATAAGCAATTTAAGCCAGAATGAAATGATCTGTTAATGTGCAGTAATTTTCGTATATCGATTTAATATATTGAAATATTTTTATAGAAAATTTTATGGAAGAAATTAACATGAACCTTTATCTGGTATACTGATTATCATAAAAAATGAAAAAAGTGTAAAGCAAATTATTTATCAATTTCTCAGTAAAAAAAAATTAAATTTTGACAATAAAAGTTACACAATAGACCCCAAATAACATGATAAATGCTCATAGTCACAACATAGTTCAGAAAAGAGTTTCATGTTGGGTGAACCATTTTTCCACACTCCACTCATGTCTTTTCTAGCCTAAAAAAGCATTCAGTGAACATATATTTAGATTAAATCCAGAAAAAGTCAATGGTAGATGAACATAATTAATCCCTTATGGCCCGGACCTAAATACATGCAAAAAATCTCTCTAAGGCTATATTAATGATGGAATTAAAAAAAAATAACCGTAGTACACTTACAGGCTTTACACACTTTACAGACTTTACTTACACTTACAGTTTATCTAATTGTGATTTTAACACACACGATTGTGACTTCTTTCATTCCTTCATAGCGAAACAAAAGCTTCTAAATTGACTCTTTATTGACTTCTGCAAACGGCAAGCATTTTGGAGACATTGTACATTAAATATCAAACACATGTTAACAGTTAGCTTCGAGTATTTATCTACTATCGATTTTTCATTATATTCATCTCCTTTCTACCATTTTATCTGAACCTACTTCTATATTCTGATGTAAGATTGCACAACCTTCCTAACACACAATAAATTATAAAAGCACAATGCGTTTCGAAAGAAGAGTCTTTCTTTCTTCTGAGACGAAAAAAAAGCGTGTTGCCACACTAAAGTAAAATGATGACACGACCTCCCGATCCTAGGTTCACGGAACATTTTTACGCATGATTGTGTGGGCTGGGTGACCCCGGAAACCGCCATTAACATGTATTTCGGACATAAGAGCACCATCTCGTGCGCTTAATCTTCTTGCACTCAAGTAGAACGAAGGCTGACATCACGGCAGCAATTCCCAGGTATTCGAGGAAAAACTACTACGGGCCTTGGAATCATCCGACCCCCGAGTCCACCCAAGAGTCCCGGGGAGATCGGGCGTTCATAGGAGAGCCGGGCCTTGAGTTTTAATTTCAGGGTTCGCGAAGAGGCTTTGTTTTATCGGAGCCTTCGAGGACACCATTCTAAGATATATAGCAAGAAATAACAGAAAGCAGAAAGAGACTGAAAATATCAGGGTGTTTTTAGGCAACTATCTGTTTCAGCCATTCTCTCTGCAGATTGAAAAACAGTTCATTTCAAGTAAAACCATTTTTTTATTTCATTCTTATAGCTACAGGGTGACACATAAATACTGTGATGCAATTAAAAGACCATAACTTTTAACTAAAGGAACAAAACAACTCGTTTTATTCACCATTCGAAAGAGAAAAAAATGCTGTACAAGAAACAATTAAAAGTTATTAAGTTAAGGCTTCCTCCCGCGGCGATGCAGAGGTCTAGGCGCTTCTGGAAATTCTTAGAGATGGCCGCGACAGATTATTTCCGGCGTGATTTCGGAAGAGGCTTATTCCAGAGCGCGTATTAGGGAATCTAGGGACTTATGCTTGATTTCACAGCCTTTTTGCTTAAGAAACCCCCACACAGCGAGGTTTGTCTCTGGGGGAAGGGGTTGTTGGAAGAATGCAGGATTTACTTTTGAACACGATGTTTTCCTGCAAAACACAGAATTTATATAATCGGAAATAGCAATTAGATAATAAAATCAGCACGAGGAATATGAATAAAACAATGGCATAGCTCAAAAACGCGGAAAAAAACATTAAACTAAGTTGACATGTTCATCACGTCACAGTATTTATGTGGTCAGACTGTACTTACAGACCACTCTTCTTTTAATTTCAGACCTTTCATTATATTCTCTAATTAACTGCGTTAGTTATTTACCTCATTAGTTTCTTATTTAATTTAAACTTCATTCATTTTAACTTCTACTCTTTCTGTGTTTGTTGTTGTTGTTGTCGTTGTTCTACTTGAGTGATATTTCTTACAGTTTTCTGAGGTCACCTTCTGATTTCTTTTTAGCTTCTCATTGGCTTCTGATTCTTCCTTGAGTCCCTCTCTCTTCTATTTTCTTCCATTTTTACTTCTACTCGCAAACTGGTAGAGTACACAATTTTTAGCCTGGTGAAGAAAAATTTAATTGTTCGAAAACTCGTTGTGCCTTCCTTACTTTTTATGATGTTTTCGAGTTCTTTTCCGTATTTGTCTATTACTCCGTCGACCACTATGTATTAAAAAATGACTGTCTTTAAACGATGGGAATTAACACCAACATCTTGACGTAACCTTCGATTTAAAATGCAGCGCCAGCACACGATGTATATATATCCCATTTTTATTTATTTTGTGAATAAGCCAGTTTAATGTTTTAACAGTGTTGCTAGATTGGAGATATTTTTTTTTATTCATATTATTTACAGTTACCACTTTCTTAAAATAGTATAATTCGCCTTATTTTTCAGAATTTTTAATCCCTTTTTAAATAGGCCGAATATTTCTATTTCAAAGAAGCGGTGAGAATCAACAATCTGGGGGCAAAAAATTCCCCAATCTGGCAACACTGTGTTATAATGTGGAATATAAGTTAATTACTATTTCTCTGCTTTACCTCGCACTTAAAAAATGATAAAGATTTTTGATCCTTCATCTTCAGAACTTGTTTCGATAAACTATTCTCAAGATTATGGGATTCTGCCGTCAAAAAGGTGTGGATTAATAGGCATGAGAGACTTTTTCTGCAAATGGATAAATAATGGCGTAGTAATTTAAAACTGTTATAAAAGAAAATCTGCTAAAAAAGGAACGTGGTTCGACTATTTCAGAATTATTTGTAGCTGCATTAAGATTTTCTTATGACTGGTCAGATGAATTTACATCAATCAAATCGGTAAAATGACAGATGGATTTAAGGAAGTGTACAGTGGTTGATTGAAAGAGTTATCTCCGAGAAGTTTGTATGTCTAACCTTCTAAAAATATATCACGAGAAAATCAGAAAGCTATAAAAAATTGTAGAAATTGAAGATTTTTTTTCTTTTTGCAAAAGCGAAAAAAATTAAACTAGTATTTATAAATTTTCGTGGGTACCTTTCCAACAATCTTCCGTATCGTATTCGGGATTCACTTACGAAGCATTTGGCTACGGTTACAATCAAAAATCGTGGATGTGTATCTAATGTGACGTCACAATCATGCATTTCTGGCGTTAAAACTTATTGTTTGGCGACAGTTATTTTTTGTAGAAAGCGGTCGACCTGACAGTAGTCAAGGTACCTTCTTTTCGTGTATTAAATAAAAAATAATTAGTGATAAAGTATTATTTAAAACTTAATATTATTGTTCAAATACATATATATAAAAAAAAGTATTATTTAGTTTCATTTGAAAATTTTAGCTATAGACGGCGCTATAATACGTTACCATAATATTTTAACCGAATATTAGAACTAATTTTTATTTTATATATTTTTTCAAGGAATCCGACCGGTGAAAACGAAAATTGAAGTGTGACTAAAATTTCATCTGTATTTAAACATAGATGAAAATGATGTGAGTTACTGTTGGTGGAACTAAAGTAGCAAACCAACACAGTTTATATTCGATGTGGGCTCAATATTTCACCAATTTTATGTTCATCGAAAATACGTCCACTGAACACCAATATTTGTACATTTTGGCTATATATTGGAAGTATTTAATAACTTCCAACCTACTGGTTTTTATGTCAATTAAAATTTACTTTAAACTGTTTTTAGAAAAATTAATTATTTTTAGAAATAAATTGAAATAAGTATCACATAGATACAAATCACACTATTATATAATTTATTATAAAAATTTTGTAACACCACGTATGTTCTTTGTCTTGAGAAAAACCGGAAAAATCGTAGCTATGTATTTAAAATGAAATACTAATATTACAAACATATTCGCTTTACACAGGCAACATTTAAAATCAAACGCAAATGTTGAAGAAACATCGGCAGTAAAATAGCGCAATATGTCTTTCAATAATGATGCCAGGTTTGTGCATAATCTATTACTTTTTTAATCATCTGTTTAATAAATGAACTTTACAATCGAGATAAATTCAATCGGAATTAATTTAATTATGACTGAAAATACAAAATACATTGTTTTTACAAATGATAACAAACTTTCGATTTCTGAAAATATGAGAGCTGTTCAATAAAGAATGATTATAATTTCTTTTATAGCAACATACTTACGCTCATCACCTAAATGTTGATGGTCCAATTCCAGGTGGTCATTGTTTAATACAATGAACCCTTCCGATATTTTTTCCATTTTTCAAAGACACGCAAGAAAATATTTTTAACAGGTCATTCAAAATCGCCCCCGACTCTCACGGAAAGTGTCTCCCACGAATATGCTTCTTCACATAAGAAAGTTATCTCATCTTCCTGTAACATTACATTCAACCAACAGTCCAGGCAATAGGGAATTTTACCTAGCAAAATTAATGGTAGTTCTGGAAATCGGCTTACTTTATGTTTTTTGGGTCGCTGAATCAGAATTTGTAACTTCCCACCAAAATTTCCCCCGGCAACCCCCCCCCCCCAAAAAAAAATGGTCAAAAGCCCCCACAAAAATGTTTTTATTAAAATAATCAATTTTTTTATTGTTTTAAGGGAAAAGTATCTATAAATTCAGAAAGTAGACAAAATTTGCAACAAATTAGATATATGACATTATGACTTAGGATGAAGGGGAAGGGGGGATCTGTCCCGGAACATGCGCGCGGTGCTGCGTGGACTAAGTTGCGCAATTCCACTTAACCACTCACACGTTTACATTCGCCCTCCCATCTCCCCTCCGAACTTTCCTTATAATGTTTGCTTTAAGTTTTTTGGGTCGCTGAATCCGAATTTTTAACTTACCCCAAAAATTTTCCTTCCTCAACCCCCCCCCCCCCCAAATACTTGTTATTAACTTAAATTTCTTATTGTTTTTGGGGAAAAGCATTACGAAATTCAAAAACTAGACAAAATTTGCAACAGATAGGATACATGACATTATGACGTAGGATAAACGGGGAGAGAGGGGTCTGCTTCGGAACATTCCCCGCGCGCTTTTCACAAAAACCAAATTTTTTCAAAAAATCAATTTTTTGGGGGTGGTTGCCTTGTGAAATTTTGGTGGGAAGTTAGAAATTCGGATTCAGCGACCCCAAAAACATAAAGTAAGTCGAAATCCAGAACTAGTATTAATTTTGCCAGGTAAAATCCCCTATTGCCTGGACTTCATAACTTCGCGCACGTAACGCTGCAGTGCATGTTCAGAGGAGAACTCCATCCTCCCCGTTCATCCTACGTCATAATGCATATATCCTATTTGTTGCAAATTTTGTCTAGTTTCTGAATTTTGGAATGCTTTTCCCCTAAAACAATAAGAAATTTAAGTTAAAAACAACTATTTGGTGGGGGCGGGTTCGGGGGGGGGGGGGAGAATTTTTGGGGGGAAGTTAAAAATTCGGATTCAGCGGCCCAAAATCTTAAAGTAAACTTTATTGAGAAAGTTTGGAGGGGAGATGGGAGGGCGAATGTAAACGTGTGAGTGGTTAAGTGGAATTGCGCAACTTAGTTCACGCAGCACCGCGCGCATATTCCGAGGCAGATCCCCCTTTCCCCTTCATCCTAAGTCATAATGTCATATATCTAATTTGTTGCAAATTTTGTCTACTTTCTGAATTTCTAGATACTTTTTCCCTAAAACAATAAAAAATTTGATTTTTTTAATAAAAACCTTCTTGGGGGTGCATTTTACCAAAATTTGGGGGAAGGGTTGCCGGGGGAAAGTTTGATGGGAAGTTAAAAATTCGGATTCAGCGACCTAAAAAACATATAGTAAGCCTTTTTCCAGAACTACCATGAATTTTGCTAGGTAGAGCCCCTAAACGGTCTCTATTGCCTGGACTACAAGGAAAGTTTAATGTATTTTGATATAGCCCTGCTACAACTGCGAGAAAAGCTCTACACGAACTTCCTGTTGCTCAGGTATGATGAGTCTCGGAACTCACCACGCACAAACTCGATCCCAGTTCCGTTTCACCGTTGCCAATGTTTGGGTGTCACCGAGTGATAGCTGCAATATTTCTGATAGTGCTGGAAATGATATTCGACGATCTTGTCTTAGAATAGCGTCGGCGGTGTTAACGTTGACTGCTCAAATGGCAGTGATTTGTCGTCTGGATCTACCTTCTTTTGAAGTTCGTTGTATCCCTTCATTAAACATCCTGAAAAATCTTCTAGCTGTGCTATAGAGAACAGACTCTCCATGAGCCTTCTGTAGCATTTTATGGGATCCGACTGCCGATTTTTTCAGGCAAAAGCAAAATTTCTATGTAGCATATTACTCATCGCATGTTGCCTCTTTCGTTCCCGCACATGACAGGGTTGCTATTTGGACTCCATTTTTAGTTTGAAATTCTAAATTTATACCTGAAATTCCGAAAGAAAAATTTTTACATTGTTTAATAACGAAATGTCTGTCGGTTAATAAAGCAGAAAATTCGTAATTTCTGGTATGAATTCGAATTTTTTAAAAAAAAGAGAATAAACTAGCAACTATGGTAGGCGAAACTAAACATATCTGAACTTTCGTGATTGTCACTGATGTACTGCTGTAAAGAAATAAATGGAAGCCATTATTACATATTCTGGACATATTAAGATAACAATGCAACTTAAAATAATTTTTTGTAGAATGTTTATGCGAATAAAATGAAATATAATTTTATATTGAACAGTCCTCGTATATTGTGTGTTTTCTGTAATATTTAGGATGATAAAAAGGAAATGTTGTTCCAAATTTTCTTTCAACATTTTAAGAAATTTTAATTTTAATTTTTGACTATGTGAGTAATTGTTTAGATATTAGAATAACAGTGCGTTATCAGTTTCATTTCATTTAATCCACAAACACACAGATTACAAAATATGTAATAAGAAGGAAATTTTACTTTGTTATTTTTGTTTATAAGACCTCCATGAATTTTCCTACTAAATTTAACTTATGTCTATAAATTTGTTATTAATCTTTCTAAAAAATATACGTTTCATTATTTTAATTTTACTTTCTAGTTATTTAAGTTTTTATTGAATCATTTATTTTATTATTCACAAGGAAGGTCTCCATACGGGCATATGCAGAAAAATCTGAAAAAAATTACCAGAGCGTTGTTCTCATGTGTATATGTTTATAAAACTAATTTTGGCGGAACCTCGATAAATAGTTCGTAAAAAAATAATGAAAATTTCGTTTATTTGGCGATTTATCATCGATTGGCGATGAAATGAAATTTCGAAAAATGCTTTTTTATGTCGAATACTTTTTAAGATAAAAATGTTTCATATTGAACCTGTTTAAATAAATTTATTGTGAATAACTTTAGTTTTATCAGATTTAGTTTGATTTAAGTATAGTTTTTTCATGTATATATACATATAAAATTTGATATTTAACTTTCATTATAAATATATATATATATATATATTTATAATGAAAGTTAAATATCAAATTTTATGAATTAAAACAAAATTAAAATAAATTAAAATTGCTTCAATATCTCAAAATTAAGTCCAATTGAGCACTGTCAAGTCGATTCAATTTTGTTGCTATGGAAACGATAAATTCTTTGATATTGAAATGAATAACTGGTAAATGAATCTTGCCTTTATTTTGGAATACGCTTAAATATATGAAAGTATTTTTTATATATGAAATTGTTTTAAAGTAATAAAATTAAATAACAAACAACATAAATACGTAATACGAAAAAATGAATTTATTAAACTCTCTCATTGTTTATGTTTAAATTCATTAAATACTTTTTTACACGCATTCTAAAAATCAATTAACAAACAATTTTCAGGTACATTAAAATCGTTTGCTTTTGGCGAGGAAAAGTGCTGCTCGCCAAATCGCGTGACACTTTCGTCTTTTCGCGCAAAATATTCGAAAGTATTTTATTTTTTTACAAACTTTCTACTGTAATTCCGCCGCTAAATTTGACTGATCCTTTATTACATACATAAGTAGTTTAATTGGTATTTTTTTCAAAATATTCTGCGTATGCCCAATAAGGAGACCTTCCTTGTCAGTTCAAGAAACAAAATTCGTATGTTACATCGCAAGTGAAAATAAAAGTATTAAAATTAGAAATATTTTAATTTATTTTTTAAAATCTGTGGGCGATAAAAACATTTTATTGCAGTATTCTTTTTCAGCCTACCCTGAAATTTAAAATTTTCTATCTACTTCTTGAGAAACAGACACCTTGTTGAGCAGTTTGATCAATAATGTGAAAATGCTTTGCTTTACGGATAGTGCAATATAAATAATTCAGACGTGCAAGGGAATTTTGCAATCGAATTTTCAGGTGAAAGTCATCCATCTTGAAATACAAATGAAGACAGGAGTGAAAGATAGTGTTATGTCAAATTTTCTCAATTTCATTTTTTATGGATGAAGGTGTTATGTGGTAGCGGAAGTAAGGGTAAAATGTCCACTCTGATGTTTGATTAATTTTTATGATACCTGTTTGATTGATTTTTATGTATTAATGAAAGTTTAACGTTTTGTAAACGTCGAGTTCTACTAGGGACACTCACTCATTCTATGCATTTTAAAAAGCAAAGCTGAATTTCAATTTCTTTTTACTACCTTCCATTTAATATTTTATGTGCCAAATTCTGAATCAACAATTTTCTCCACCTCGATCATTATCTTCCTTGATGTCTAAAGATATATTAGAAAATTTGAATTATAATAATACAAAATTTAGATATGGTTTTTCATTAAAACTGGTTTAATAATAGTTATAGCTGAATATTTTACAAAAAGAAATATTTATGAAAATATTGAGATTAATTAACAAAAAAATGCTGTTAAGGAAATATCACAATTCCTTATAAAAACAACGTAAATAAATCTATTGCGATCCAATCTGGAAATGAAAAAATTTTTGTAGTTGCAAACTTTTCATGTAACATTTTTAATAAAAGCTATACTTATGTAAGTGGTTGTGAAAATTACCACTTTTTAAAATATTTAGCTGTGACTGTTTCGCAGTGCGTTCTAAATGTGATCGGGTCAAATATTTTGTATGAAAAGTAAAATCAACTTTTATTATTTTACGGATTAAATAAATTTAACATTAAATTTACTTTAATGTTTTTCTAAAAGTACAGTTAGGGGTTGAAGGGTTAAAGGGGCTCATGTCTTCTGAATCCTTTCCTCCGCGAGGTTTCGAATTGTTATAAATTTTATACTTCTACTATAAATTTTAAACCTGTATAATATATTTAAGTAATATTTCAGGCTTTATAAAACGTAAAAATAAACATGCTATAATATAATAAAAAATATATTTCAGTTAATATTGCAAAACTTCGAGAATTTTTTTCAGTGATCGATAAGATTTACAAAATACTATTCTAGGAACCAGCCTAAAAATTTACATGTGCTAATAATATCAATGTATTATCGGTTGAATGAATTAATATTATTGAGATAGTTAAAAGTTTTCTTTATTTCTTTATTGACTAATTAATTATATTTTCAAATATTTTCCTAAAATTCAAATTTAATTGAATTTTTAAAAGGATTCCTTTTAAAGAATTTATATATCATTAATTCATTCTAGTAATTGTAGTTTAGAGGGCATTTTAACATACATTTTCAATTTGTGTATCCAGTTTAAGTTATATAATACGTGATTTTACGATATTGCTAACGAAGCATAGAATCAACAATGTGAAAAATGTCCAAGCCGGGATTCGAACCCGGAACCCGTGGAATAGCGCTTCAAGTGCTCTACCATTTAAGCTATGAGGACGATACCCAGCTGTGCATTTCCCACATATGTTGGTAAGGTTGCAACTGCAGCACAAGTGGAGCGCTGTTCCAAGGGTTCCAGGTTCGATTCACCGCTTGGACATTTTTCTCAGTGTTGGTTCTACGCTTCGTTAGCAATGCAATAAAATCACGTATTATATATTCAACAATTTTGGGCGTAATTTCACTACTGAAAATGAATTGAAAAATTAATTAAAATTATGCACATTTTAAGTTAATTTACGGATCGTGATGTACCGTGTGAAAAACAAATTCTGGTTGGTTGTGTTTATGACGGCAAATTATCAGCACGAGGGATATAGGTCCAAAGGGGGGGGGGGGGGGACTGTCTTTCGTGTGGGTCTTTCTAGGGGAACCTAACCCGTATTTACGCTTGGAAAACCAAGGTTCGAAGAAAACCACGAAAACTCTGAACGCTTAGACCGACGGACGCGATTGGGATCGAACCCAGCACCTTCCGTCTACCAGCTTGGATAGCAAAACCTCTCGGCCACTGGTGGGGCAAAAACAAATTTTGCGATGTTAACTAAACTGTATTTTTGCAATTCCTACTATTAGTTCACACTCTCCCTATATCTATCTTGTTCAAATTTTCAATCGTTAATAAAATACGTATTATTCATCCATTCAATTTCAAATATATTTTTTAATCTTGTTGTTTTTGACACTTGATGTTAATACAGTTTTTTCAAATATTAATTCATTAATTAAATTAAATTAATTAATTTTAGTTTTATATGAGAGAAAAAATGGTGGTCATTGATTATTGAACAGCATTTAATGCATCTTTATATCTATAAGGGGGTTACCATAGGGGGACACTGTTCTTTCGCCAACTTGGCGATATATCACCAAATTTGGCGATCAGAAGGAGTTGCCAAAAGTGGCGCCAACTTGGCGATATCTCCAATATTTCGCCAAATTCTATTGACTTCCATTGTAAACCAATAGGGTTTACTTGCTTATAGAAAATCAACAAATTGAGAATTTTAATGCAACAAAAGCTAATATTAGCTCAAGGGATTATATTATTTTTTTCTTTGATGACCTAAGTAGGAATTGACTTTAAAACGAAATTTTTTATATTACTTGTTACTATAGTATATTATATGTGTTAATTAGGTGCGTTCGTAATTATATAAATATGTAGCATATACAGCCGTTGTCTCGTCCGTCGGCTCGTAAGACGGCCGCTATATCGTCCGTCGGCTCGTAAGACGGCCGCTATATCGTCCGTCTGCTCGTCTGTACACACAAAACAGCTCAAAAACTACCCAACCGAATGGTTTGAAATTTAATAATTATAATCGTTGCAGAATTTTGTCGAGTCATTTCAAATTTTATGAAAATCGAATCAAAATTTAAAGATATTATTAAAAGTTTTCTTCCTTCTATTAAATCCTGTCATACGTAATTTATTCAATGAAATCCCATGATATGTAATGATTCTAGGTTGTCATGGTGATTACATCCTATTTAAGATGGAGTCATATTATTCCTGAATTTAATATATATAATCGTAATAAATTTTGTATCCATGCATTTTTGCTTAAGAGTGCAACAGGATATTCATCAACATCTGAATATTTTTAAAACTAGTTGTCGTACGAACGCACCTCATTTGCCAAGTTTGTCGTACATATTCTGACTTGTTTTTTTACATTTTATAAAGAATGAAATATGGCTTAACCTCTTGAAACTCTGAAGTTAAAATATTAGTAGAAATAATCGTTCGTTGTTTTTGCACAAGTAAAATGACACCTTGGATGAGAGAAGAAGACCATGTTTCTTAAATTGCAACTTCAGAAAGCTGGTAATTTAGGCTGGTAGACGGGAGGTCCTGGGTTCGATCCCAATCGCGCCCGTCGGCTAATCGTTCGGAGTTTTCGTTGTTTTCTTCTAACCTTGGTTCTCCAAGCGTTAATACGGATTAGGTTCCCTTAGAAAGACCTCCACGGAAGGCACTCCCCCCTTAAGGCCTATATCCCACGTGCTGATAATTGGCCGACATAAATGCAACAAACCAGCCAACCTGGTAATTTAGATTCACAAGTAAGAATCTAAAATTGCTAGTCCCCAAAGTACAAATTTAATTATCAATAACCTAAATTGACACAATAAAAAATGAATGACTTTAAATAAGAGAATAATGTATAAATCTTCAAAACTTTTCATTGTAAAGTGTTTAAATTAACCCTTTAATGCATGATTTTTTATTTTCTTCGGAATATGTTAATTAGAACTACTCACTAGAATCACTAGAAAAATAGTGAAAAAATTTACTTATGTTTCTGTTGGACATAATATCATAATGCCACTTCTGAGTTACAGAACAAAAATCGCTCAAAATATGATAAATTTTAATTATATAGTTACTTTAAATTGTTTACACTGCAGAATAATAACTATTTAAAAGTGTAACATTTGTTAAAATACTTTTAATATTGTGCAGAATTAATAATTTCTACCTTATAAAGATAGAGAAAAATGTTAGTCGAGCCCTTTCCAAGCAGTATCAATAAAAGATGTTATAACCTCCAGTAATAACAAATCGGAACAAAAACAGACTTCACTACATTAAATGCATGCTATTACACGTAAGTAACCCATAAGACCAATAAAAAGTGCCAAAAGTTGGCACAAAACAAAAAACAAAAAACAAAAAAAAATTATGTAACATCTAAATTACACTGTGCATTTAAGGGTTAAATAATAATGAATATTACAGACTTCCTTGAATGCACTGTGTTGAAGGCATTTTCAAAAACTCAGATTTATTACAATGAAAATAACATTTGTTTATGGAAATAACATTTATTTTATTAGACAATCAGCATCAGTACAGACATTTATTGAATTCATTTTATAGCGGAATCATTCAGATACATAGAAGTGAAGTCAAAATATAAGAAAAAATCAAACAGTTTAGTTTTTAGGGTGAAAGAATCGAGTTTCCTTTTTGGGTATTCGGGGACTGAAGAGGTTATATATTCTACAGAGGTTTGCGTAACTTCAATAAATATTTTACGATTTATGAGAACTCAAAACCACATATTTTACTGGTATGGTCTCAGAAAGTGTGATCTGCCTTAAACCAACACAGAAAAACGATATAAAAAGACGACAGAAAAGCTTATAGAGATGTTTTGAAATGAAAGTGGACACCACTTGCAAATATGGATGCTGCCATTTCCTTTACCTCTTCTGGCAATTCCTCCCTTGACAACAAGCTAAAAAGTACTGTAAAAATAAGTCGTGCAAAGTCAACGCACATCGTTATTTTAAAATGGCTTTTAGAGATATGCAAGAAGTAGAATAACATAAAATATTTATTCAACTGAGACATTTGCCTCTAAGGAAAATACTTCTATCCTAACTTTATAAAATTTTTATAAAGGTTTTAGAACAGTTTTGCTAACGCAATAGAAACAAATCATAATCCCTTTCTTAACTGATGAAATGTATTGCTTTTCAATTTAATCTAACAAGGTTTATAAAATAAATATTTTAAAACCTTGATTTGTGGTATTCTTTTTATTTTCCGGCTAATCTTTAAAAGCAAAACCCAGTTCTATTCAACCGGAATGAATTAGAACTAAACGTACTTTAAATAATCCAATTTTTCTTTGAGAGCTGAGGAATTGAAATCAAACATAAACATGAAAAAAATATCAAAATATCTCCGTTAAACACACATCCTTCTTTCAATCGATAAATTTCTATTATTTCCCTCAACAAACCTATTGACAGCATTACAAGCAGCCCGCTGCCAAGAACACAAAATTTGCAATCCTCAAAAGGGGAAAGAATTTTATTCCATTTAAACTGGTATTTCAATTTTGACTGTCGAAGATTTAACCTGATAAGGATTTGTATTTTTTGATTTCTTCAAGAGAAAGTAAGGAAAGGTATTTCAAAGTCTTAAATTAAGTTTTGTTAGAAGGTTCAAAGAAGTAGTTTTTAGATTAAAAAGAAACGGATTTTATTTAGTTAAAATAACATTTCAATTTTAGCAATTTCGAAAAATAATTTGTCGTTGCCCTAAAAGCATATATTTGAAGATACATTTTTAGTAAGCATATTTTTGTTTGTGCTGATAATGCTTTTGCAGATAGTTATAAGAACAGAGGTACGTATATTAGACTGCATGAGGGAATGTATAGAATTTTTTTTTTGTTAAGCTGCTGTTTCAATTTTGTCTGTAAAATTTTAATATATTAAGTATTTGCATTTTTTTAAATTTCTTTATGAACATGTATGAAAAGATATTTCAATGACCTCCATTCAGCTTTGGTAGAATGTTAAAAGAAGTAGTTTAAGATTAAAAAGTAACGGAGCTTATTTATTCAAAATAACACTGCATTTTTAGCAATTTCCAATATATTTTGAAAAATAATTTGTCTTTGCTTTGAAAGTATGTTTTGTGCATACATTTTGTAGAAAGTATATTTTTGTTTGTCCTCAGAAGCATAAATTTGCATGGATCTAGATTTGTTAGCAGTTAGGAATTTTGTATCTGATTGATTCGTTATGCACTGTAAAATATTTTTGAAACATTTCCTCGTTCAGAAAATTGAGTGTAAAATCATAGTTATTACGATTTTATACATCTTTTTCTTATTTTGATAGACCTTTCGGAAAAGATAGAAAAATGAACTGAAGAATGAACAAGGTTTATCAAATTAAAAGAAATGTCTTTTTTGGAATTTAAGGGGTGGGAAAGGAATTTTTAGTTGATAAACATTTAAAACAACCTGGGAAGCCTATTGTTTGAGGTTTCTGATTGGACTATAGCTAAATCATTTCTGAAGATTAGATGAAAGTACATGCATTACCAAAATTACGAAGTTACATGAAATTTTTGTAAACATTTATATTATATCCGTAAAATTCATTTTAAATTACGTAGTTTAAATTGTGCTAGGGAGAATTTAATGGAAAGGGGGAAAGGTGAAATAATTGTGCTTGCTTTATTGTTTTGAAAGTTGCTTGTTTGAACACACAGAAAGCGTAGTGAAATTTTGTAATTCTTCATCTATTTTATGTTGATAGTAAATTTTAATTCCTTTGAAATGTTCTTATCATTTGCAATCTAAACAGCACCGTGACAAAAATATGATTTAAATGGCACGGTAATCAAAATGAAACTTTTGTTATCATTATTGTCATCTGTAGTATAGAAAATGAGGCATTTTCAAGAGACAGTGACGTCAATATATCACATTTTGTGATTTGTTGCAAATCTCTAAAACATTGGTCGCGGAGACTTCACATTGTTATCGGAAAATGATGGTCAATTCATAGGTTGTATGCGATAAATTGAAGAAGTAACGGTAATGAATGCGACACATGAGACTACTTCAGACGAGTATTTCGAAGATAACATGATTTTAAAAAGTTCATGTAATGTAATTAATTACTAAAAACAAATGCATAAGAACATTATTATATAATTTTAAGATTTCACTGAAAATTGATTAAAAAAAATGAAAAGAAATGGAAATTGCAATGAAATGTAAAACTTAAAACAAAAATAAAATGTCTAATGTTTATTGAAGTTCTGTAAATCTTGTCACGAGCGTCACCGATTTCACAAATTTACTAGCTTCATGCAGCATTTGAGATTTATCTTAGAAAAACATGTTTCGTTACTTTAGATTTAAAGCCGCGTTCTAGTAGCCTTACTAATTTCTTAAAAATATCCTTCAAGACTCAAAAATACTTTTAGCATAAGCTACGAATATAAAAAAGAAAACAATAATAAAAATCCTCATAAAACCTTTCGAAAACACTTCTAAAGGAGCTTTTAACAAAAGAGGTTTTCCAAATATTCTTTGCATATTTTTTCAATTAAGTTGATTCACTATCAAGGAGTTTTACTAGATCTTGAATTATTTAATTCGAGAGTTAATTCAACAACGAGCTCTTAGATATATCTTTTGAATCAATTGAATGATAATGAATTTTAATTAGTTATTCGTCAAATTTCAAGTGGATGATTATTAAAAATATTTTATGAAAAAATCTTACAAAAAATAATAAAAAGCTGATAGAAAATCGAATCTTTTACGAAGGATATTTGTTTTAGATTTTGTTTTAATTCTCTTAAAATTTGTTTATATATTTTTCAATATTATTTAATTAAAAACAATAAATTTCTCTATAAAAGCTTATACAATGTAGCGCATTATTCCTTGTTTTCCTTCCCAATAGCTATTTGCTAAACCGTTACTCTTAGAGGTATAGAGGTATAGTTCCAACAGATAAAATATTTAAAATGATGTTCTCCTTAATATTAACATATTGTATGCGTGGCACGTAAAATAAAGTTTGCTTGGATTGGAGGAATAAATTATTACTGGTACCGGAAATTTTGTAATTGGGAAAAAGGACGGTGTAATACAAGCATGCTTGCTTCTGATTGGTTATGAGCAAGTTTTAATTTAGAGTGGCATTTGTAAACGTACATTCATGTCCAAAATTAAGGTCATAAACATAAAATCTGTGAAAACTGATGAACTATTCACTCCGTTGCCACGAAATTTGGGACAGATATATATTACAATGCGGGAAAGAATGTAGCAACATAACAATATGGAAAAGATTTTAATTGTGAATTAAGAAACAGAGTATATCAAAAAGTGTTAAATCATGCATTATAGATAAAGCAATTTTCTCGAGAAAAGTCTGTCTAATATGGAGTGTGACCACAGTGCACAGCTAAAAAAGCCTCACAACGAGCCATCATAGTGTTTATGAGGGTGTTAAAAAATGCTTGTGGCAACAAAGCATATTCTTCCAAAAGCGTGGCTTTGAACTCCTGGGCGGGTACTGGGAGGGGGGGGGGTTACGCTGTGTAATGGCTCTTCCTAGACCATCCCAAACATTTTCAATAGAATTGAGGTCCGGAGACGTCGAGGGCCAATTTATACGAAGAATATCCTCTTCTTCAATAAAATCATCAACAATGTGAGCTCTGAGGGGGCTTCGCATTATCGTCCATAAACATGAAACGTATATGCGCACATGCAAACTTCGAAATACTATGCACGTAGAAGTTCATTTTCTCGCCAAAGCGCTTGGCTACAGAGGTTGGCATCAAGTGCGCTAGGACAGTGAGCGTTTGTGAATTTGCAAACAGGCTAGTCAAAGAATAGCTCGACATCTGGGTCGAAGCGATGCGGCGGTTAGACGATGCTGGCAATAGAAGGTAAAAAAAGTCAGATTTCCGCATCTGGATGGCAGCGGTCGTCTTACGACAACAATGCAACGGGAAGACAGAGTGATTGTCAGATCATCTGTCAGTGCACAGGATTCGTCATTATCAAATATACATACGGCCTTATGACACACACAAAATGCCCCACATGACCATTGACAGATCACTGAAACACGACTGATCGACGCATCGACCATTGCGTTGATTACCCCCACACGCCAGTACACCATCAAATCCGATTTCAGTATAGCTTGGCTCTATCATTTGTAACTGCGTTGACTGGAGACTTATAGTCTTTAGTAACGTATCCTGTTCCTACTATGTCCTGACAATCTCCACAGACTTATCTGGAGACTACAAGGCAGTGTGGGGTTCCTCCATGTCATACAGACCCAAAACAGGGGTTTATGTCTGGGAAGCTATTTTCTTTGATAGACGGACTCATTGGTATTAATTAGTGACACACTTAAAGCAGAGAGGTAAGAAGAGTACATTTTGAGGCCGTTTTTGATGCCGTTTCTCTTTCGCGCCATCAGGAACACACTTTTCAACAAGATAATGCCTAGACGCATACGACACGTGTTGCTATGAACTGTCTCCAGTTTTGCCAAACAGTTTCTGTTCCAGCTAGATTGCCTGAACCTTTCCTCATACAGCACATTTTAGATGTGATGAGAAGGCGAATCGCAACGATCCCGGGGTACTGGCGATTTTGTCTGACTGTTGGAGACAATTCTGGTGTACCGCATACCACCATCCCGAAAATTTATCTGCTTATACCACACCGAAGGACAACCTGCAACCAGGGCAAAAGTGGTACAAGGCCTCATTTCGTAAACATCAAATTTTGGAATAAATGATTCAATTCTTTTCGATTTTTAAGTTTTTTCTGTACATGTTCTTCTCATCTATCTATTATTATCGCAATCACACAACTCTTTCTTGATGCTTTTTTTTGTTATACGATGCTTGCATAAATTTTTCTTTCAGTTTCACAAACAAAAAATGTCTCCGTGCGCAAGTTAATAAAGCATTCATGCGTTCTCCGTTTTAATTTCGGATTTCTTCAAACGGTCAACAAGTGTTTGGTAAACTGGCAACATAAATCTGCAGGTCTAGCACGTGAATTATCCAGGCTCTGAATTTCACGTTAACATTAAACTAAAAACTGCGTATATTATTTCTAAGCTATAAAAATGTACAAAATGTCATTAAGCCAATTCTGAAGAATAAGGAGAATACGACAGAATTTCTGAAATGAACGACTGGATTGCAATTTTAGCCTTACATACTATGTGAGGAGGAGCGTTGCCGTTGTGGCTATTATGCATTCACTCCAAGTTTGGTTCGGAATCCTTCTATCTTTCAAAAAAGATTGTATGTAAATAACCCCTCAATCTAATAGTGATAATGGCTCAGCAAGACCTCTTTCTATTCCATCGTGGTTTGTTTTCTCTCGAAAAAGAAATATATTGTTCAAAATAAAGACATTTTGAACTTAAAACACATAAAAAGTACTTCTCAGAGTCATCTGGGAGATTATTATTTAGTTTGGAGGACGGAAGATGCTTCTGATTGTGTTTTATGTTTTCTCAAAATAGACCGCTTGCTTATAAAATGTATCGCATATGGTGAAAATCACATCATGCTGACTCATTTGTTTTACAGGTTGTTTGCAATTTCATAAATTTTCATAATAAATAAATATTCTTAGATAGGTCTAGATTGAAAATCAAATTATTAAGTAACCATGTAGACTTTATGCTTTTTTACGTACTTTTTTCGGGTAATATTGAAATGATTTCCAAAGATTTGGTTTTGTTTGGCAGTAGCTAAACTATAAAACGATCTTCTGTCAAAAAAAAAAAAAAAAAGATTTCGCAAACAAAATAAATCTAGTTTTAAAGCACAGAATTTTTAATTTTATTAACGATCAATTTACAGTTTAGCTACTTACCAAGGTAAAATCGCTTCAGTACATCACAAGAAAAAGTTGCATAAATTTCAGATGCTTTAAATAAATGTTTGCGGCTGCAAAATAGCGTAACTATAGTATATATATATTTAAGCGATCAAACTATTAATTTAGGCAGCAGTTATAAAAATACATTGAAATCGCTTCAGTAATATCCGAGAACACTGTACATCAAAGACAGTTGCTTATTTGTAATTTCTCAACTGCTTCTTCCTCTTAATTTGAAAGTTTCAATTTGAAGTTGAAATTTCCTTGAAAGTGCATTTTTGCTCAACATTTTCCTGAACTTATAAACACTCAAGCTATTTTGAAGTTTGAATTTAAGAAAGATTTTTTCAAAGTATATTTAGAACATTAAAGAACTAAGAACTGTTAAAGTTTTGTATCATAACACAAATATTAGACTTTTCTCAAATATACAAAAATATAAAAGATAACGCAAGTCGTTTCAAAAGAATTAATATCGCTTCATCAGTCGCAAAAATCAGTCGCATCCTACTAGTAGGAGAGTAGAAGAAAGTTTTCTTTCTGTTTCCAAAGTGGTAAATATTTCCAGTACGGTATACAGCCCACCGATTTTAATGCTTCGCAATGCAGAAAACGATTTACCCCAAACACAGGAAAAGATACTGTACTTGTTCTGAGAGTAGACAAAAATATTAGACTATATCGGTACCCAGCAGCATATTGAAAGGAGAAGGAGTGACGGTATACATCAATACGGACATAAGATCCTACAAGAAACATTAACAATTTAAAAAGCAATGGTGCAAAAATTAACCTATGGTAGGAAACTATTTAGCCAAAGAAATATCAAAGGTTAAATATAAAAGAAGATAAATACTTTTTAGTGGTAAATCATTTATCCTCAACCGTATTGCTGTTAATTACTGATTATAAGATAAATCATTTAAAAGATTTCTGTCAAAAAAATGTATTGTTTATAAAACAGAAATATTACGGCACTTTCTCGCTGATAAGCATTGATTTTTAATTATCATCGAGTAACTTTAACACCTACTTGAAATATTTTTGGTTTTAAGTCATTCTTCATGCAACATTAGATCTTTTGAACATAAGCTGTGTAAACAAATCGCATAACTTTTGTTCAAACTTTAAGTGGTAATTTGAAATTTCTTTTGCCAAATTTAGAAAGTCTATAGAAATTTTAAAATGGAGTACAAGGTACGAGATACTTAAATAATAAAAAAAAATGTTAACTTAATTATCGATATTCTAAAAGTTTCTAAGCTATTTCGTTACACTTGGTTTATGGTGCAGGATATTTTCTGTAGAAAATACAGGGTGTTTAAAAAATATATAAACTATTTAAATGATTTTAACGTTACGGATTATAACAATCAAAATCATCTTCAGTGAAGGCGTGGACTAATCTATGTTTTAAACTTTTCAAATGTAGGCATTGTAAAATACGATGGATATTTGATTTTGCAAGTCCTACCTCGCAGCTGTTTGCCGAACATACCAACCAACCCTTTTCGCCCACCTGCGTGTCTTGTGGCCGCGTGCAAAAGATGACCATAGGGCCCTAACAGCACAAACCAAACTAGCCATTTTACATTTTCAGGTGTTTTTGATGACCTCGGTCTTTCCAAACGTTGCTTATCCGAACGTAACAGAGCAGTTATATCTGTCTTAATACTTTGGCTGTCGCCACACTTCTCAAAATCCGTCCACTGGTGACACTTACGTTTCCTTTTCATGTATAATTCTTAGGAATAAAAAGCATTTCCATGATGCATATAACTATGTATATATGTGTTCTAATTAAGTTTTTAATTGGTCTGACGACCTTTCAGACCTGGCACACAAGAGATCTTCATCTACCCGTGTGCCAGCTCCGAAAGTGTGTCGGACCAATAAAAAAAATAATTAACTTATAGCCAACCTGATAGTACAAAAGGATAGGAGATACTGAGTGCCACACTAAAATAGAAAGAGCTTAGGCAGATGCAGGTGGTGGGGAGAGTCCTTGGAAACAGAAAGACGAGCTTCTAAGGGAGTTCGGACCTGGATCACAGGAACACATCTTTAACAACGGACATACTTAGGACCCGGCAGCCAAAGTATTAACATAGCTCCAGTTTTAGTGACTATTAGTTGCGTAGGGGATCTGCTTTAAAATTTATACTAAACTGTTTATGAACTTACGTTATGTTTTCGACATTCTAGTAACATTTTAGCAGAAATTTTTTTCTCTGTAAACTTAGACTGGCATAAGAAATTATTTCAAATTCGTTAAACCTGAAAGGAACAAAAGCGAAACAATACGTAACTTCCAAAGCTGATAAAATTTGATTTTTAATTATCATTGAGTAACTTTAGCACATACTTCAAATATTTTCGGTTGACTAATTGTTCATGCAAGATTAGATCTTCTTTAAACATAAACTGTGTAAACAAATGACATAACTTTCGTTCAAACTTTAAGTGCTAGGTGGAAACTTTCTTTGTTAAATTTTGAAAGTCTATAGAAATTATAAACTGTAATAAGGTTTAACATACTTACACTTAAAAATTGAGCAGCTTTTACTTTAATTATTGATTTCATAAATGTATCTAAACTACTTGTTACAACTGATTTATCATGGCGGAAAATTTTTGTCGAAAAAAATGGCAGCAATCGACAACAACTTTAATTTCATAATATTTTTAAAATTACACCGTTCAGCAAATTTTCTCAACCTTTTTTCTCTGGATACTCGTTGCGTGTTTCGTGCGGATTTTAAAGCGCTAAAAATGAGAATATTGAAAAGAAAAGTTAGAACACTTCAAATTAAATAAAAAAAACCTCTCAATTTTTTGTTTACATGTGTATTTGTATAGTGATGACATTGCTTTCTTGTTTCTCGATAACAGTGTTGATCACTATGCCTAAATCAGACGCGATTTCCCATAGTTTTGTCACATTTATTGTATATTTCGCATTAAATATTTTAATAAGCAAAAAAAGATGTAATTTTGTTCCTTTGATTCAAAACTAACATGTTTTTCAGAAATTGAATCATTATCTGTAACAAAAGAAAACTGTATATCATTGTCAAACTTAAGTTTTTTGTCACATTTACAGTAGTTAAAATCTAAATGAGGCGTCCAGAATACTTAAATGTGACAATGCATTTTATGCATGTTAGTTCTTCTTAAAATATTCATTTAATTGCTATAAATTTTTGATACTTAATAAAGAGTTGAAATACATTTTCAATTAAGTCCAAACATTTATTAATGAACTAGGTAACATGCTAATAATATAGTCAATAATAACTTAAATAATGAAAAAATAATTTTTAGTTGCACAATGTAGAATTTATTATAATTAAATTTTTCATACTTCAACAGTTATAATTTAAACACTTTTAACATTGACCAAGTAAAAAACAGAAATAACCAATAAATGGCCAATAAAACATAAATTTTGCCAAAGTAATGTTTATTTCTGCATTTTTTAAGCAAATAATTTGCTTTTCAATTTGCCTTTAACTCACTTTTGCTTTTAATCCTCCGTGTAAGCATTTTATTTTTTTGTTTCTGGAAAGTGTGAATCTCGATAAATTTTAGGTTTAGGTTTTTTTATATCTTCTGTTTCTGCTGTACTTTTACTTCTAGATAATTTTAGCGACTGACCAAATTTTTGCTGAATTCTGCTTTTGTAAAGTGTTTTTTGCTTTTTTAAGGTTTAAATATTTTTTCTCTTCCAACTTTTTCTCGGGGACTTTTTCCGTCACTTTAACGTTCTCTTTATATATATATATATATATATATATATATATATATATATATATATATATATATATATATATATATATATATAAATGCTTCAGTTGTTAAGCATTCTTCAAAGATTTAGCCTACTGATTTTTGAATTTTGGCCGAATTTTTTTTTCTTTGTGAAACTGTTTCTAACAAACAGCTTTTATATCACGAGATGGATTAGCTTCGGAAAGAGGTAGTTAAGGGGGTTGATTCTCATTTTACTCCAGACAGTTCGTCAATATGCAATATGTGTTTGCCTGTGTGTTCTACAAATAAAGCATACATTGTTGACAAATTTTCGAAATTGTCATCGCTTGTATTTGTATCTAATGTTCAATTTGTTTAAACAGACACATCACACATTATTGTATAATTTGTATTACTATCAGCATGGTTCTCAATTTGAAATATTATACTAGCTGAACAGTTAGTATTAATTGTTAAGTAATTTTTTGCCATCATTAATAAATCAGCTTTAAAGTAAAAATCAGGAGAAATATCGTCCTCCTTAACAGAAAGGACATCATTAACCCTCTCTGCGCATTTTCCCGTCTAATTAATCCCCCTTGATCATTCCCATCAGTTTTTTTTTTTTTTTTTTTTTTTTTTTTGTGTGTGTGTGTGTGTGTGTGTGAATTTTGCCTTATTTAATTCGAGCATTTTTCCAATTAAATTAGACAAAAAATTTTGTTTTCAAAAACCGGTGATAAAAGAAGCTATTTTAAGCAAAGAATTACGCAGCGAGAGGGTTAATATTGATTCATTAACACAAAAATCATCGTTAAAAATTGATTTATTGGCAGGAAACATGCAATGGCACAAATCTTTGCCAAGAGCTAAACTCGCACCAGCCAAGTCATTATTGGGCCTATATAGAAGTACCGTAATTTCCGGTGTATAGCCCGCAGATCAAACAATTCATTTTGGATCCAGAAATTTTATTTAGTATTTGAAGACTAATATTTACCGTGATCTAAAAAGTTACATTTTATTTTTAAAAATTTCTGGGTTGAAACACGATTGTTTGATCCGCGGGCTATACACCGGAAATTACGATATTTAAATCATCTTAGTTTCATTTTCATTTTTTATAGCACTGAAGGTCATTCAGATTGAAATATGATTCTTGCAAAGTACATCGACTGAAAGGGAAAATGCTAGATTTTTTAAAATCTATTTAAAGATTTTCAAACTACATCAAGAATTTACAGAGCTTCAATCATATAAGACTATTAATAATCCAGTGATCACACGCGTATATACTTTGCTTAAAAATACAGCATTATAATTATGTCATATTTTTTATTAAAAATTTTAACGATGCTTACTTTCGTAGCTTGATTATTTGCAACCCAGCCAAACAAAAAACAGAATTGCATGTTCATGCCTAATTGATTAATTAAACAGAAATTATGCTTTAAACATCATTTTAATACAATATACCACATAATGACCATCGCGGTTAGAAGTGTGCTGGCTTTATATTTTCCCCCCTGTGTTCGAGCGGGAGCAAATTCCCATTTTTTCAGAGCAATATAATTTAAAATACGTTACATAAAATTAAAACAAGCGTTTTTAGTTTTTTTCTCTTTGAATATTTTTTGTTATCTTAATAATTGAAATAAATATTTTAAAAAAACCTCGCTTATAAATATTGAATTTTTGATTAATTAATTCTTGGATTCTTGAGTTCGCAATTTGAATAACTTGAATAAATAAATTAAATTAATAAATAAACAATTTTGAAAAGATTCTGAATTTCTAAAAATATTTGTAGCGTAGAGAGTTATTATAAGTGTAAAATTAAAAAAAAAATGATATATAGAAAACTCGTATTCAAAATTTTAAATGAAAATTAACCCATGGACTCCACATGTCTGTTTAGCATCCGCGCGCTACAGACTTGTACAGTTTGACATTCTGTAATTTCGAATGCCTATAACTTTACTGGCAATATAGTAATAATGAAATATAACGGATTATTCCTATACTAAATTTAATGATAAATTGAACTGTGATATTTATCAAACATTTGAAATTGTTAATGAAAATTGCAAATTAATGAAAGCATGTTTTCAAACAACGCCGACGAATTTTGGTCTGTGTGAATTCGCACTAATGCGGAGTTTACGGGCTAAAAAAATTGTAAATTATTTGGGTAATAAATAAATAAATAAAATATTTGTTTCGCGACGGAAAATAGAAGTTTATTTATGTAAATAACTGAAGTTATTTTTTGTAATCAAAATTTAAAAAAACAATAGAAAAATTAATTGCATTTTCTTCCTCTTTTTTTAATTACTTTTATTGAACTAGTAAGAAAGAAAAAATATTAATAGTCAAAACTGTATGTAATAATGGTGCACAAAACACACATTTTAACTGTACAGTGGACTTTCGTTAATGCGTCGCTGCTTAAGCCGTATCTACGGTTAATATGGATAAATTCTTTTCCCCAATTAGTTCCCGTTTGCGATTAATGTTAAGGATATTGCCCAAAACATTCATCTCATCGTATAATGCGGACAATATTTTCCCAATCTGGCTGAGTAGAATTGAAACTACTTTTGAACATTATTTTTTCGAAAGCAAGAATGATGTAAATTTGGTTATTACGAGATCAAGAAATTATTAGTGATAATAATGAAGAGAAAGAAAACTTACTACCACCAAAATCCCAGATTGTACTACAATTTGCTAATGGTTGTTCGCCGATATTATCTGTCAGAACATGATATAACAGATCAAATTTTAGAGTGTGCCGTAAAATTGAAAAATGATTTGGTAAAAATATCACTTTTTCGAGTAACGAAAAGTCAGAGTATTTAAATAAAATTAATTACGAAGTAGAGATATTTCTTTGCATATTTAGTTTTCTCTCTGTAATTTATTCTTTTGTATTAAGAAATTACCACAAGATTTTTAACTAAAATTACTAAATTAAAGAAAAATATGTTTATTTTAGTATTGAATTGCTAACGCATTTAATTTTTTGACATAAAATGAATTATGGTTATTCAAAGAAAGAAAATATTTTACATCATTTAAATGTTCACTTCGTTTATTGCGGACAAAAAATGGCGTCCCCTGGAAGCCCGCACTAACGTTAGTTCATTTGTATTTTTCATCAATATAACTTGTTTTTATACATAATTTTCAATTTTAGTTCAAAAATCACTGAAAAACCTTTTGAACTCAAAATTTTGGAGATTTCTCAGGAATCAAACCTAGAAGAAAAATTAAGAAAGCCAAAAAAGTACCAACCACTTCACTGGATCATTTGCCAAGGGGATTGTTTTAACCGATTATAAACTGCTATGTAAATTTTGAAGCTTTCTTTTTCATGAACCCCTTGCTTTTGAACTTTATGGCTTCCATGTGTTTATCTTCTAACTTACCAAATTACCTCTATCGATACACAAATATCGGCCACATTCTTCATTTCCGATCACGGAAATTGAGCTTGTAAGCGGATTAAGACCCTGGATTACTATAGAAAAAATTATTATCGACGATTACTATTATTTTTACCAGTTTACCACCCCATTAACTTAACGTCCAAAAACTCAAATACATGCATAATCCATTTCGCTCATTCGTAGATTAACTTGGGTTTCGTCCGAAAGTCTCTTTCCAATTATACAAGAAAGTAGAATATCCACTGGATGTTATTTCCCATAACTACACAATGTGGTTGAAAACAATCGGGCTAATTTTGCTACCAGTATGATCGTATAGCTTTCATTCTCCAAGGGTTTTATCTTTCAGATAAATAATCATCTATTCTCAAGAGATGGAAGAGGGAATCATTGTTTTGATTCTATTGTTCATCTATAATATAGCATTTCAAATGAATAAAGATTACGTGTCTACGCAATTTAGTTAGTGATTTTTATACACATTGAAAAAGTTTTTCAGAAAACGAAAAAGTACTGGCATCAATTTTCCACAAAATCCTTGTGATTTGAAGAAACTTTACTGTTATTAGACGACATTTCACAATTTTAACGGAAACATTCCAAGAAATTCTGAGTTTAGTTTTGCGAAGTTTCTGTGATTTTTGGAAAAAGGACATAAGTGGACATTTCGCTTCTAAAACGAAATCATTCTTGTACCAGACTTGCGAAATGCTCTTGTAATTTGACGAAAATGCGGCTTACATTGTAGGATGTCAGTAATTTTTAAATTAGGTTGGGGAAAAAAATCTGTTTGAAATCAAAGCAGAGTATTTTGTAAAGTAACAAAATATAATTAACGGAGTTCGGAAGTTCCGTAATAATACTGAAATGTACTGTCCAACTGTTGTCAAAACAATTACCTTATTCTTATCGAATTCACGTGTTTATAACTTTTGCCAATAGTCTCTGTCAAAAATATTCACCATATTCCCTAGTGTCTGAAACAATTAAAAGATGGCACTTTTATCCTTAAAATATTTTCTGAAAATTTAGAAATTGTACTGGCAACACGATTACTACATGGATGTAAAGAGCTCTAGATCGTGTCCCACGAAGTACTATTTTGTTCACAAGTTGTACGTAATGGAAGTTGCACTTCATTAATTAAATCACGCGAGTAGTAATTTTTCGAAACTGGGTAAAAAAGTATCCAGGCCAGGAATCGAACCACGGAGCTTCAAGGTTCCCTGGTTCGAATCCTGGCATGGACACTTTTTCATCCAGTTTGGAAAAAATACAGCTCGTGTGATTTAATTAAGTACTATTTTGTTATTGAGTATACAGTAGGAACGTATTCTGAACATGTCCAAAAATTAAATCGCAAATAAATAAGGTAAAAATTACAATTATAAATTACTGGTGGCTGTTTGAGTGTGTTGCACCGATTAAACAAAAATAAAAATGCTATTCTAAATTACTGGTGACAGTTTGCATATGTTGCAATGTTTACAATATGGCATTGAGTATAATTTATATTTTTAATACAGCGTATTTTTATTGCCGTAAAAGAAACGTATTGTTTAAAATTGAAACAAAATGCATGGAGGAAAAAAAAAGTACAATCTGAAAATTTTAATCTGTATTTTTAAACAGATAATATTAAAATGACATTTATGGTTGTTTCTGAAAAAAAGGGATAATTTCTGAAAATGAACTAAATATTCTTTCATTGAGACCATTTTTTAACCAGTTTTGTAACCGATATAATTAAGTTTGTAAAAATTTTATTTTTATAGCTCCAGTGGTTGATTTTTGTTATCGTCTTATAACTAAAATGTGCGATAAAATATAATCATGATTAACATTACTAAGGGACGAAAACAATTATAATTAAGCCCTCATTTTGACGAAGTAATTTGCAAGATCATAGGCGATTAAAGGTGGGCTTCTGTGAAACACTGAATAAAGCAGAATAAAATGCAGTAAATTTACGCAAAAGAGTTAACGATTTTCCATGTTTTTTATTGTTTACAAAATACTTTAACACAAATATTGATTACTAAATATAGGCATACGGGAATTATCCTGACATCTATATTATAAAGAAAAAAATTGTCCGTGAGCAACGCCAACGTCATAATGACGATGGCAACAACATGTATCATAAATTTCGTTATAATCATCGCACAATTTCAATTTTTACACCGTCGAATAAAGTCAAAAATGTACTTTCAAATGCAATTTGTTTTAAAAGAGCATTTCAAATTATTGATATTTTAAGTGTTATTTAAAAAATATATATATCTCTATCACGTGCAGCCCGATTATGAATGTTTTACAGGTTCCCATTTAAAACAATCTAAATAGTTCAGTATTTGTTTCTGGCTGATATTCTATAACGAAATTAAAACTTCGTCAAAAAAGAATGAGAGATAATATGAATAAAACACAAATATAACAGGTATGTAATCGAACTACGCGCTTAAACACTGACATAATCAAAATAAAAAAAAGCTGCTGTAAGGAGAGCATGCAACAGCAAACTTATATCATTTCTGAACAAAATTGTATCTTTGCTTTGTCTTTCTGCAAAAATGTCGTAAAGGAATATTTACGTATTAATCCATCAAAGGTGGACTTTAAATAAATTTAATTTACAACATAAAAGTGACAGTTATGCGTACTTAAACATATTTATCAAGGATAATATTATCCCTCAAAGTAAAAATCTTCTTTTTATTAATCTATTAAACCTACCAAATAAAATTTTGATTAATTATTTATATATTTAAAAAGAAATCTAGGGGACCCACCCCGGGATTCATGGATTACAGAATATACTACCCGGTGCATCGAACATTAGAAATATATAAATTTTTATTTACGACTCTAATAGATTTGTTTTATTTAATATATATTTTTTAATTTGTGTAGCAAATAGACTAGAAAAACATATGGAAGTCACCAATAAAGGCCTTTAAATAGCAAAGTTTTCAAATATATTAAAACCGTATTATTTTTGTATTAGCCCCATACCAGCGGTTAATAGCCAGGGTAATCGCCATATACAAGGTGCCCATAAAAGAATATAAATTTTAATGCAGTAAATTCTCGATTATCCGTCACTCACGCGACTGAAGGTGTAGCGGATAATCGAAATTGACGATTAATCAATATACTACAAGACCATTACTAAAATTTATTTTTGACCGTTTGTAAAT
Source organism: Maratus speciosus (assembly GCA_963932465.1). Classification (NCBI taxonomy): domain Eukaryota; kingdom Metazoa; phylum Arthropoda; class Arachnida; order Araneae; family Salticidae; genus Maratus; species Maratus speciosus. Next base: position 507,621,982 of record OZ010787.1, on the reverse strand, counting down.
AAGAATATTGGAACGCTTTTTTGTCTGTTGTGTACATTCGTTAGTAAAAAGCATAATTAATAATAATAAATCAATTTATGAGACAAATTTAGAATTTTACAGAATAAATATATAGTACCTGTTTTCATACAAAGTAATCCATTACACTTTTTTTGCTTGTGCTTTTATGCAACAAGATTATGGATTCTACGTAATAAAAGTACTTGGGTTGCATCTGCTTCCTCTTTCATCTCAAAACAATTAATCCACTTAGACAGCATAGTTTTCTGCATGACTGGCTGTTGAATCATCATTCCCCCATTCATCACATTCCTCCGCTGTAGGTTTCTTTGGACTCAGAAGATTTTGAATAATTTTGTCATCCATTATTCTTTCATAATCAATCATTTTTCTCAGAATAGTGCCGACTGACTCGGGTTTACTGTACATATAAGTTTTCGTAAATCGTTTCTGATTAAAAAATATTTAGGGGAGGGTTTTGGCGGTTAACCGAGGCCGGCGGTTGATAGAGTGGCGGATAATAGGAAGTTTACTATAGTATCAACTGTACGCGTTGTAGAGTGTTGGTTCAAGTTCACAAATGAAGAGTAACACAAACAGTTTTATATAAGCGCATGCGCGAGTACTGTTTTGTTATTTACTCTCTTGCTGTGCCACATAGTCAAATGGCGACTCCTGAGCGTAAACCATTATTGCTGGTCTGAAGATTTAAAATCCATTAAAGCCATGCGATTTTATCCTTTGGGGCTTTATAAAAGATCGTATCTACGTTCCGCAACTACCTAATGACTTGCCAGAGTTGAGGCACAGAAATGAAGAGTCTGTTGCTTCCATTACTCCGCACTTATTAACTAAAGTGTGAGAAGAATTGGACTTTAGGTTTGATGTGTGCCGTACAACTAAAAGTGCAAATATTGAACATTTGTAAGAAAAACTAGCTTACCTTCAATTTGATGTTCAATGACACCTATTTTAAACTTGTGTTTAATATTTATATTTTAATGAAGAATTTTAAATTTTCTTGTAGAATATTAGTCAGAAAAAAATGTGAATAATTTACATTATTTCAAGTGTAAAAGTGTCAATCTTTTGCAATCGAGTTAATTTAGTCACGTGGATTAAAAAAGTACTTCCGGACATGTACCAGGAGATAGCTTCCCTATGCCTTGCTTTTTAGAATTGAGTTAATTTTACTCAAACACGAACCTAAAACGTGCGGAACCAGATTATAAAAGATTAAACCTCAGTTTTCGTCAGTACTGACTATGAATGAGAATTTCACCGAATTAGTAAGCTACAAGCCAAGTTGGCTTCATTTACGGCTATTAAATTTTAATGGTCAAATTAGGCGATATTTCTCCAAGTATCGCCAATCTTGGGCAGAATTAGACGCTGATGGATATGACTATGCAGTTTTCAGAGTATGAAAGCAGCAATAGTTTTTACAGCAAGTTAAGTAAATTTGCCAGAAGACACGTTTTCTAAAGGTCATAAATGAAACCTGATTATGAAAAATTCAGGCACTATATCAATTCAATCAGCTATATCTCAGTTATTTTTAAAGACAGATTCAAAACAAAAAAAGTGTCTTAATTCTTGTATCAGGGCCGAACTCTTAACAGTAAAAACTATTTGGATTTCTAAATTTTATTAACAACATTTTAAATTTGAAATCTTGAAAGCCAGCGATAAAAGATAAAAGCCAGTGATAAAAGCCAGCGCCATTTAGAAACAAGATGGTGGGTTTAGCTGACCAGCGAAATCGCCGAGGCCTTGGAAAGTTTTTATACACATTGTCAGTCACATCCAAATCGGTTTATAAATACGAGTACTATCGCATGACAAATATCAGACATATGTATATACATAAACCAACATTTCAACGGAGGGTGGTTTTGGGGTCTGGGGGTCATGATCGTTGGAAATATATCGATTTTTTTTCTGAATTTCTTCACTCCGAACAGCTGCAATAGGTAGATTCTTACTTTTTGTAATGGAAGCTACCTAAAAATTCATACTTAAAAATTATTTTAAAAATCACGAAACTCATTATATCAAGATATCGTTTTCAAACAAATTGCATTTGAAAGACATTTTCTTTTATTCGACGGTATAAAAAATAAAATCATTATATGTTTAGAAGTGAAAATATTTGCAGTAGTAAGGGAACTATCGGTCACATATTGCCACCTTAAAAATAACGTCAGCGTTACTCACATGTTTTTGCTTTAAGATATAGATAGCTTAAATCGGTGCAAGGAGTAGTTGATTCCTCTATAACCACCTTCGTTGGAAGTCTATTAAAAATATGGCAAAGCATTTAGCGGAACCCATTGTTCAGCAACTTTCCTATATAAAATTTCAAAAAGTCCTCGAGAGAAATTTTCAAAAAATCAATTTTCTTTTGCATTTTGTGAGACCTTAAAATATCTAGAATATTAAAACACCTTTAATGTAGAATATTATACCTTAAAATATCTAAAACGGTTTTTTGATCCATTCAATATTTAGGTCGTGACAACAAGTTTAACGGACCATCATTATGGTTCTCAGAAAAGCTAATTAACATCTTTAAGCGCATCTTTTTAAAAATAAGTTATTTTGTAGTTTATCGATGTAGATCCTTACGCTTAAACTATTGGCTGTTGCGTTTTGCTTTTTTGCAAATTTAATCTTGATACTTAACTTTTTCAATAATTTCAATTTTCTAAACAGTTTCGAATATGAAAAATCTGTGCCAAAACATTACCTGAAAATTCAAATAGTGTCCATTTTTTCAAATTTCGATTTATCTTATGAATAGTTTTGGCCTCAAAATAATTGAATTTATTTTACAAATCCATGTGAATTATTTTTTTCAAATGATTATTAAGAGCGCGATCATCTACACCGATTTACTGTACACGCCACGCATAGTAAATTTTGGAGGATTTTAGATGAAATAAAATATCCCCAATTTTATATGCAAATATTTGCACACTTAGGCAAAGCACAAAATATTCAATGTGAAAACCAATCATTTTTCAACGCTTATTATTAAAAAATATCCTATATTACCCTCAAAGTTAAGCCGTATTCGGAGACCCTGCCCATTATTATATAAAATCTGTGTTTTTTTTTGTTTGTTTGTTTGAGATAATTATTGACGCGCAGTCACTTACAGCAAATTAATTTTGATAATATTTGTTATTATTATTGGAAAAGGCTCATTCTTGAGTTGTCAGTTTCGCCTCGTTTTTTATTCAGAAATCCTGAATTCGTACCAGATATTCCGAATAGTAATTTTTGTTTTATTTAACGAAAAACGTTTCATTATTACACAAAGTAGAAACTCTTTCAAAATCTCCTGCTTTGAATTCGGAATTGCGGAATAAAAAAGGAGGGCAAACTGATATCCCTAGCTCATTCTGTTGGTTTCCCCCATTTGTATTAACCATTTGTATCGCCACGTTGCATATCTACAACATCCCAATCCTCCATATTTCCCAAGACAGTCGTTAATATAAATTATCCATAGAATTATCAATAGACAGAGATACTGAGTTAATTTTTCAGGTCAAAGTTTTACGTATCAATTGAGCAGTTTCGCGTCGTTATTGCTAAATTGAACTTTGTAAATTTTGTAAAATTTAAAAAGTTGGAGACGTCCAAAAATAGACTTTTCACAAAGGCAAATTCGTATGCTTTACAGTTTTGTATTAAAAAGTTAACAATATTTATGAATTTTAACAATATTTAGAATTGTGTAATTTTCTGTTTATTACAGATGTGAAAAAGTACCATATGATCAACAACTGTTTATTTTTGCGTTTTAATTTTTTTACATGCTTAAAATGGTGTTAATGATGTATTCTTACATCTTAGCAAATATTTTTTAAATCGGAGATGTTGAGTCACGAAGGGTTCAATGAAGAACCAAAATGTTATGTTTTAAAACAATGACAAAAAATTCATTAAAAAATTCCGGAAACGCCCTAAAAAGGATCAAGGTCCATAAGCCGCGTTTTTGGCTCATGAAATAGACTAAAATTCGATTATGTTATAATGACTTAATTATTTCACTTTTTAATATTAGAAAGTATATATTGTACGATTTTAACAACAGTTTTTGTTCAGATTTATATACTATATGGCCAAAGGTGACCAACCACTTGCGATTTTAGACGTTTTGTTAAATATCTAGAAAAATACATGAGGAATTAACCTGAAACTGCAGGTGTGTAAACAAAATAGTATAGGTCATATATTTCCGCGAAGATGTTTTTCCCGAACTCCATAGGGAACCGTAAACAAATTAAAAAAAAAAAACGAATATCTTTTGGATAACCCTGTAAAAACTAATGTAGCAAAAGCGTTCAAACTCGAGATTATTAATAAGTGGCTTATTGCAATATACTGTGTTCATTTTTATGAGGATAGCATGTATAGTCGTAGAGAAATTAAGGTTTTTATAAAAACAGTCCCAAATTTCGCCATGTTTTCTGCTTATAATTTGCAGAGTTCTTAATATAAAAAAAAGTTCTTTTCAGAAAATTTGGCAAACAACATTGTACACAATACTCTGCAATCAGAATTAAAAAATAATAAAAATTGCATGAAAAATGAGCAGGTTTACTAAAAAAATGTTTCACTGCGCATGCGCGAATGCAATCAAAATATAATGTGCATAATGTGTTAGCTAAATGTATGGAGCAACTTTTGTAAAAGTCTCAAAAACATGGTTTGAAAAGTCTGATAATAATCGTTTATAGAATAAGCTCAAAATCCGTTGTTCCCAAAATGAAGCAAAAAGATGAGGGGTTGTATCCATATATCCATTGATTAGTGCCAATATAGCATACACAATATTACACGTACTACTGTATAAATGCGAACAAAATACAAAAATTATTGATAAAATCGTACAATATATACCTTCTAATATTAAAAAGTGAAATAATTAAGTGTGTATAACGTAATCGAATTTTAGTCTATTTCATTGGCCAAAAACGCGGCTTACGGACCCTGATCCTTAAAGTCATACCTGGAGATCCTCACCTTAATAGAAAAACAAGAAACCCATTCCTTCGACTGGCAAGCATCGATTTTTAATTCTCTACGGAAGAGCATAAGGAGTTGTCTCCCGGTCTGTGATCTCGTTTCCTGCTATATACCTGTTAAGATGGAGAATGACACTAGATGAGTTGCTTTAAGCTGTCAGAAACACTTATCACCTCTTACTTGTTTCACACTGGAGCAAATTTTTCAACACCTCAAATGTGTACATAATTTAGGTTATAAGCGCTTTTATGTGGCTTGCTAACAGATAAAAAGAATTCGAGACAAAATTAAGCGGACAGTTTTTAGCAGTCTCGTAGTAATATAAAGTATATTGAAGGGGGCTCAAGTAGTATTTTTTAAAATAAATAGAAGATTTAGTGATATTACTATTATTGTAATAGTTATTAGAATAATTAATCATACAAACTAATCATTAATGCAATTATACCAAAATATTTCTTTAATTATTTTAAATATAATAAATTATAATTAAAAAATGTTTGAAAGACAAGGTTTTATTATAATGTTCTAAAAATTAAAACGATGTTGAAGGAAAATTGATTGAAATAAATACCTTTTTTTAAAAGAATTAATTCAAATTACAAATGATTTTTTTATTAATTTGTTTTTTTAAAAAAGGGATAGACAATTTTAAATACAGCTCCCCCCCCCAAAAAAAAATTAAAATTAATAAATAAAAATAAAAATAAATAATATAAACGCGGTCAACGTCCTCTTGCGGATCGAACCCTCCCCATTCACCCCCTGCGCGGAACTGAAAGATGGTACATTTACCAACCATGATACGGTTCAATCGAATAATGCGAGGTTACTTCTGAAGCAATCAATGACATTTACGTACCTTTGTTGGAGAAATATATTTTGCTCCGAGGGGTGGCTGATACAAATAAAAAAAAAATTCAGAACGTTGCTTGCCACCGGAAATACCGTCGCAGTACCAAAAATTAGGTGAACTCTAGCACAGGAAGTGTGTTAAAGTTATATTGCAAGATTTAAGCTAAACGGACAGACAATTCAAGTTAAATAAAAGCTTGTAATAATTAAGATACTGAGTCTTAGAAAATAATCGTTTCAAAATTAGTGAGACTAGGTGGTTCTGGTGGGCAGAACCTCCATGATATAACAAAGCGTTTTTTTTTTTTTTTTTTTTTTTTTTTTTTTGTAAATCATTAGAGGTTTTCTATCTCAAATTCTTGCAAAATTTTAATAAAGTACGAACCTGATGTGCTAATATAGCTTGCATTCTACCTGAAATAGGGCAGCTTTTCATACTTTTAAACTATATCGACTTTCTTGATATTTTCGACACGGTAAACTGTAAGCATAAAAATATCTTTGCTATATTTCCCCTGCGATTTCCATTCCTTTAGTGGCTTAACGATTGTCTCTCTATTTTCAGATGAAACTCTCTCACAACTGTTGTCATTTCATCCACCGGTTTAAAATGAGCAAACGAAAAAGAGGATAATGCGTTTATTCCCGCATTAAATGGAACTGCGGAAGACCATAATGTATTAGTAAGCTGATCAGCAGACATGGCAATTTTCCTAAATAAAACAGTAATTTCAAACTTTTTTCCCCAAATCAATGTGATAAAGTATTTTTTTAGTAGTATATTAACCCTTTCAGGGGCAAGATACTTGTATTCGTAAAATGTTCAAATAATTTAGTGACACCAGTATTAACAAGAGATTTTATTTGTACACAAGTAAAAGTAAATTTTCACGTAATTAGTAAAGATGATATTTTCATCATAAAATTCCGGTGCCAATGTGGCAATTTGGGATTAAAATTATGTTCATTAGGACGGCATCACCACCCTTCAAGGGGTTAAGAGTATAGTAGTATTTGTATAGGGAGTTATCCAGTGTTTGTAAAGTAGTTATTTGTTGTTGCACAGGTGGTTCATTTTGCTAAGCTTCAATACAGACTCTAAGGCAAAAAATCAATTGTTAATTATTTTAAGATCGAGGCAAGGAACTGCTGAGATAATAAAAGGTAGAAGTTTTCTGAAGATCTTTATTGTGCACCGGGATCGTTTCCACACGGCCAATGTTGGAGAAGGGAGCGAAGCGTTACAATTTTTTTTTATTTACATCATGCGAGTTCAGAAGCTAGTCTGTCTCAAAATCCACATTCTTGGAATCTTGAGTGTTGGCAAACGTACATACAGAATTTCGCCAAATACATATACTATATGGCGAGATTAAAGAGAGGAAGACATGTGGTCAAAGTACAACAATTGAAATTGAATGGGGAATGTAAAAGAGTAATAAGAAATATTTAACGCCAATGGCTGTGTTGGAATTTTAGCTCATAAACCGCGAAAGGCATTCTATAGGGGTTGCTAAAGTTCTCATGGAATTGAAGCGGCCGAAGCGCCCGTTAATAAACAAAACAAAATAAAGACAGGGTTAATAACTAAAATGACTAATATCTTACATCTGGACCAACGGCTAAAAATGTAGAAGTAATATGTCTGACTAATTTCTGCATATCATCAAAACTAAGGCAGAAGGATGAAAATTAGAACCCAGTTATTAGGCGAGAAAAGGAAATGATTTCTTTTCTTTTAACTGTAGTGCGCTGCGGTTAAAATATTAAAGAGACTGAGAATTGAATGCTTAATTTATGAAGGGAAAAGAGCGCTAAAAACAGATTGAATCCGAATGCAGACAGATAATTAAATTTAAGAATTTAAAAAAAATGTAATTTTAAAGGGGGAAGAGAGGAAAAGTCTTAATATTAATATGTGAAGTTAGGCGCCTTCACATATATCTCCCCAACAGCCGAAAAAGAACGAAGTGAACCGCGAGAGAAAAAAGAGTTACCCCATGTCTTCCCTCAAATACATTACACATAAAATAAATATGTAAAAATGTAATATTTTGTAGAGGAAACCCGGTGACCAACAGTTTATAAACATATACAGAAATACCAAATATGTAAAGAACAAATAAATCATGTCTCATATAAAAAGCATGCCTATAAGCATGACAAAGCAAGTTGGTACCAAAGACTTGCCAAAATAAAATATATTGAAATTTTTTGAACTGCAGTTAATACTTCTGGACAGCTGTTTTCTTATTTTCTTCTTATTTTTTTTTTAACGTGTGCACACAGTTATCTTTTTTTTTTTTTAAATTATTTCCAGAAGATTTTAATATATAAAATTGCTTGAACATTCACTTCAAGCAAGAGCACTTTCCACAATTGCTACAACAGTTGGTCATACTCCAACTTATAAAATTATTTTGAGACATGAACTGTATATAAAGACAAAAGATTCCATAATATAGTAAATATAAAAATTGTTCATTTTCAGCACTATTTGTGACATTTCAAGTTTTTTTTAAAAGTGGTATGACTGGTAAAAGGAGAGGAAGATGGAGGTAAATTATTTGTTAAAAGTTGAAAGTTGCCATCATTTTATCTTGTAAACAAAGACTGAATGTGTTTTACTGAGAACCTAAATTAACTAAAGTGTATTTTAAAATATATTGCACTCCTATAAGGTATAAAAAGGGGTAGTCAGAACTTTCCAGAGAAAGTACCCCTTAAAAAATGGTAAAAAAATGTACAATAAATTTAATGAAATTTAATAAGCATTATACAACAGGTGACAAAAAGTGTGTGTGTGTGTGTGAATGTAGTCATAAATAACACCGTTTGGTGTTACGACTGGTATATACCAGTAATAAACCACATGTGTCAATGAGCATAACAAAAACCAAAAAAAATAATGCACACCTGTGTACTGAGTGATTGAAAAATCGTGCATAAGAAAACTACCTTATCACATGAAATACCTTGAATAGCCAATGAAGGTACTGAATGAAAAAAAAAAATAAAAAGTAAAGTGTAATCCTGTAAAGTTACCAAAAAAAGAACCCCTTTTTTTAAAAAAATATATAGCATAAAAAATAACAAACGTGTGCTAGTATACAAATGAACACTAGAAGTGTATCACAGTGACCTCAAGTGAAAAAAATATAACACTGAACCAAAGAAATGTATCAATGAAGTAAAATGCCTAAGTGTTTTGAAAATCAGTTGTAAAAACAGTGACAATTAGTCCCTGATGCACGCAAAGAATTGACAAAGCAATGAACTCGTGTAAGGGTTTTTTTCTATGAAGTAAGATAAACTATGAACTACTGTGTGTGTTAACTATGAACAAAAATTCTCTACATGCACCAAGCACCAAACAGCAAAATGTAACTGAAGAGAAAAAAAGTGTACCGTATTTAAAAAAAAATCGTTACCAAAGGGTTAAATTTATTTATTTTTTTTTTTACTGTAAATTTCATAAGATATTGCTGCATTCGTTAAAAAAATATCTATATATCTACTCAAAACGCATCAGTGTAAAATTGACAGGATCCATACCTTTACGTTAAATAAACAAAAAAGGAAAAGGAGTGTTACCGCAAAAGATAAACTGTCTCTTGCAAAATATAGAAAAGGAAGTGTTGTTTACCAAAAAGAAATCCTTAAAATCCTGACATATGAGTGTGAAAGAAAAAAGAAATTTCCCTCGATAACCAGTGAGAATCAAACACAGTAAATGAAATCTGCACAAAAAAAAGGATATGTAAAGGTTTTAGTTTTGCTGAATTTTCGTGTAAAGACCATCTGTGTATTTATTAAAATTTAACCCCTGGCAAAAAAATATTAAAAACATTTACTAAGAAATTGCATACGATTTAATATAGTGTGACAAGATACCTTACTCGATCTGCCACCTTCAAGTAAGAAGTATCTAATGAAAGTGTTAAAAAAATGTTACATGTTAAAAGTAAACAGATTCGAAATGTGTGTGTAGTTTAACATGTCATGTGACGGATAACTCCTTGAAACCTTAAAATCTTTGTACATAGACAAAGTGATGTGTCATTGATATGTTATGACATTATGCAAACACATAAAATAAGCAAAAACAACTCTGTTAAAATTTAAAAAAAATAAAAAAACTGATAGAACATTTTAATATCAAAACATGGTGTAAAGTTTAAAAGATAGAAAAGTAACAGGAAAAAAAACTGTATGTGTGTGAAGGGAGGGAAAAAGAAACCTAAAACTCATGAACTAAATGAAATAAAACACATGAATAAGTGTGTACGCAAGCATACACAACGTGTAAGTAAACACATGAACAAATTGTATAACTCCACATGAACTACTTGTAATAATGTCTCAATGAACTAACGTTTTTTATGCATTTGCTAACAAAATATACGGACAGTATGTGTGTGATAACCCAAAACACTAACATACGAGTGCATAATTAGTGAGTTAATCACCAACATGCAATGAATAAGGGTTAATAAAGGCACTGAACTCCGTGTAATGTGTGAAAACTCTGGTTATACTCTAAACCAGCCAGTGTGTATTACTCAATGAACTACTTGTGAGAAAAAAAAAAAAAAAAAGGAATACTGTCGAATAGATCGTAAGCAAAGTACAATGTGTAAAAGCAAATGAACAAAATATGTAAATCAGCACATGAACTAGTGTAATGTATGTATATGAATGAACAAAATTGTATTCTAACTGAGCAAATTTTGTATAACATAAATAAATATCCAACACATGAACTACTTGTGAAAAGATAAAAAAAGTTGCATAAATGGTTAACTAAGGGTAAAAAATTAAAAAAAGGTGTATCTGCCAATGTTATTACTGTATCACGTTAAAAAGAAGTGTGCATAAAATGTAGGAGTGCACGACAGATTGCATAACTCTACGCTAAAATGTAGCAGTTATGCCAAGCCAAACATGTTCCAAGTAAAGGGTTGGAAAAGAGAAAAAAAACGAATAGCAAAATACCAAGCGTTATACCTTATGATCTATGAGTGTATGTATCCGTCACAAGACACCTGTGAGACTATAACTCAGTAACTGAAAAAATTTAAATCTGAGAAATTGCCAAATATTTAGTTTAATGACTATATGTGAATAGCCTTTTTTTAAAAAAATAAAGTGTACATAACAGCTCACATTATGCATTTGAATAACTTTTATAAAAACAACATTTTCAACGATATCAACTATCATGTCAGTTATAATAAAATACCTTATGTTATAAATAAAATAGCAACGAGTCACCAGCCGCGCGTAAACAAACAAAATTAACAAATGTGTAAAAAATACCAGCTAGAAATTAACTCATGCATGTAAATTTAAGATGCATGTGCAAATATTGTATTGAATTACATTATGTAAAAAAAAAAAACAGTAACAATCCGAAAATAAAAAAAATGTCAAGGCAACAAAAAATACGCTAACTTTAAAATAGTGAAAACTATGTATTTGTGAAAATGTACACTAATGTTGAGAAAGTATGTAAAAAAAATGTACAAGCACACAGAATTGTGACCATGTTTAACCAAGGTGAGTGTCATAAAATTATTACAAAACAAGACCATATGAAGTGCAAATGTAAATATGTGTGTGTATGTAGTACCAGGTTAAACTTAAAATCATAAAAATGTGTACATGGGATTAAAAAGAAAATGATGAAGGCAAACATCTAACTTCACTATCTGCCCATAGTAAGCTAGAGTGGGGAAAAAATCATGAACGGAGTATCAAATAGTATGAGAGATACGTCATTATGCATTTAAAAAAAATAAAAGAGAGCGCGAACGCCTTGTAAATTAATGTGAGGTATTGAACATTTGTATCATGTAAGTAATATATTCCACTTTTGAGAAAGTGGACGGCCGATCCACTTAGCCAAAACTGAAACATATACCTTTAATCATTAGGCTATTTCCGGATCATAGCGCAGTAAAAAAAAGGTACTTACACAACACAGGAAACAATAATTAAACATTAACCTCAAGAAATATAATCACCTGTAAAATGTAGTGTGCGTGTAAATTGTGTGTGCAATAACAAGCATACTGATATATAACACATGCATAAAATGTTTACGACTCATGTTATAAAATTTTATAAAGTAGAAATAGAAATCAAAAGGAAAAAGAGACTCTTTTTTTTATGAAAAAATTTTAAGATATGATGACTCGAGCTATATTTTAAAACGAAGGAGCCTAACTTATGCTATAGAAATAAATTAATGAGACGTGACTAAAAATGCATAAAATCCGTGTAAATTGGAATATGAGAGATCTATCTAAACAGAAAAGTGTACTGTATAGATGCCAAATCTAATTTTCTTAAATTAGTAACAACCAACTGAAAAAGATTAAATACTGAGCAAATTTAACTGCCATTACTGGTCCTCTCATTGGTTACCCATCCTCTCTCTTTTTTTATATGTCACTAGTGCTTATCCTTAAGTATACAAGTTGCAAGACGTATACTTATAGTAATCTAGAGTATTAAATGTTTCATATCTTATTGATATGGATGACTGACAAAACATATAATATACACATAAAAAAAAAACATATAATATACACATAAAAAAAACATATAAAATGTTATATATAAAAAGAAATTACCTGTAGGAAGTGCTACCACAAGAAATATATTAAGCACAACAAGTAAGAAAAAAAAATCAATAATAATAATAATATCAGTCCAGTATCAGTTTAAGCCTTTTCATTTTTTTTACCTCATTTTTTTTGTATCAAAATTACATTAAGCTCTGTGAAAAAAAATTACCTTAAGTTATTTTATTTATTTTTTTTTATACTATGCCCCTTTTTTTATCTAACAAAGTTTTCACCATCAGACTGCCTGATTACAACAAGATTGCTGAGTTTTAAAAGTACACGAACCGAAATAATAAAACTTTGTCTGTGGTCATAATATATAACATTTTTATATAAAATGCAATGCGACACATATCAGTTGCAGACGCATAATATCTAAAAAGGAAAAATTGCGACCAGCGCCAAGATGTAAGAAATTAAGCGAGAGCAACCATGTTCAGCAATACGAGGCCAATAGAGATAAGAAAAACAACATCTCATCTCAGAATTGCAACATTGTGTCACACCGAAAAATATATATAATGAATTAAATAAGAATCAGAAATGTGAAAAGAAAGAAAAAAATATTTTGGACAATCTTTTATCTAAATTAAAAAACTTTGAAACTGAACTGGATATGAAGTGCATCCCTAGACATACAAAATCTTAGCATGTTACTAATAAAAATAAACGCTTGATTTTTAGTAAGAAGCCATCAAAACTTATATATATAGATATATATTAAAAGAGCAATATAATCCTGTCATGAGGATTTTTTTTTTACATGTTTTTTTTATCTCAATATATATATAGCAAAATCAATCCTCGTAACTAAAACATCATTATTTGAAATACTTTAATATTTTCAATATCCACTATTAAAAGGTAGCAAAAAAAATTTAATCACACAGTATCTATACTGTATTACTTAGGAATCAACATAAAAGTATAATTCTGCCTTTAGCACAAGCACAAAACTGGTAAGGAGAGAGCAAACATTACCTTTAAAAGTGCAAGAAAGAAAAAAAAATACTTTACAATTTACACTGTAAATATATATAAAACTTGCCATCTAACTATCAAATTTTATACCTTAAAGAAAATACAGGTACAAGAACCAAAAGTAATATTTCAAATTTCTTTTCATTGGCCCTTTTAAAAAAAAAATTATATGATGTATTTGTCTAGAGTTCATACCACTTTAAATTACTTAAATTTAGCATGCCTCTATATCATAGGAGCCATAAAATGTAGTTATGGGAGTAACATGACTTGAATACTGTAAAAGGAAAAAAAGAATAGCTTACCTGTTATACTAAAGACAAGAAAAATAATTTTTTTTTTTTAATGTAATTAATTTCTTGTGTTTTCACCTTATATTATATTTTTATAGAGAAGGGAAAATTATTTATTTTGTGTGCGCCCCCAGTGAATTTTACTTGTATTTAAAGTTTTTTTTTCTTTAGCAATCAACGTTCATGTTAATTTTGTGAAATCAATCAGTTGCTTAAATTCACACGTTCATTTGCAGATGTCTCAAAACACAACTCACAGAAGCGATGAATAATTAAAAAGGCTGCGACTACTGAAAGTTTGTAAAACGGCGCATCCATCCAACACACAAAAAAACAACAAAAATCTTGCTTCGGCGGCGAGAGAAAAATATACTTTGAGTCATCATGAATGATAATTTATTCCTTTCTCTTCTTGCTGGAAATAAGAGGAGGTGTTTGGCGGACTTTGTGACGGAATCCCCCGGCAAGAGGATGCATGGATTTTCCGATGACCACCAGGAAATCTGCAGTACAGTGCTGTACGAAGGCGTCTTTCATTTTCACATTAGTTTAGGATCACGGGAACCAGTTTTTTTTTTTTTTTTCGTATAGCCGGCGACATTCACTGAACGTCTGTTCTGGAATAGCAGCAAATAGTTTCAGACATCTGTTTTGGATAGCACACTCAAAGATCAAACTGGCTGACCGGGTACTACAGGTGTCATAATTATTGCGTCTCAGTACCGGTGTAGTGGACATTTCAGGCTAGATAAGCGTGCAAACAGCCACTGTAATGAACATAGTCCATAATTGATAGTCCATGAATTTTGCAGTTTTTTTTTGTTAAAGAAATTGAACAGTTTTTTTTTGTAATAATCCAGTATTAGTAATTATTTTGAATAAGAAATATATATATATCACGTGCTCCGCTTCTCCAAATGTAACCTCGGCAATGCCGGCCTTAAGCACCAAGTATTTGTATAGGGAGTTATCCAGTGTTTGTAAAGTAGTTATTTGTTGTTGCACAGGTGGTTCATTTTGCTAAGCTTCAATACAGACTCTAAGGCAAAAAATCAATTGTTAATTATTTTAAGATCGAGGCAAGGAACTGCTGAGATAATAAAAGGTAGAAGTTTTCTGAAGATCTTTATTGTGCACCGGGATCGTTTCCACCACCGCCGAGAATTACACGGCCAATGTTGGAGAAGGGAGCGAAGCGTTACAATTTTTTTTATTTACATCATGCGAGTTCAGAAGCTAGTCTGTCTCAAAATCCACATTCTTGGAATCTTGAGTGTTGGCAAACGTACATACAGAATTTCGCCAAATACATATACTATATGGCGAGATTAAAGAGAGGAAGACATGTGGTCAAAGTACAACAATTGAAATTGAATGGGGAATGTAAAAGAGTAATAAGAAATATTTAACGCCAATGGCTGTGTTGGAATTTTAGCTCATAAACCGCGAAAGGCATTCTATAGGGGTTGCTAAAGTTCTCATGGAATTGAAGCGGCCGAAGCGCCCGTTAATAAACAAAACAAAATAAAGACAGGGTTAATAACTGAAATGACTAATATCTTACATCTGGACCAACGGCTAAAAATGTAGAAGTAATATGTCTGACTAATTTCTGCATATCATCAAAACTAAGGCAGAAGGATGAAAATTAGAACCCGGTTATTAGGCGAGAAAAGGAAATGATTTCTTTTCTTTTAACTGTAGTGCGCTGCGGTTAAAATATTAAAGAGACTGAGAATTGAATGCTTAATTTATGAAGGGAAAAGAGCGCTAAAAACAGATTGAATCCGAATGCAGACAGATAATTAAATTTAAGAATTTAAAAAAAATGTAATTTTAAAGGGGGAAGAGAGGAAAAGTCTTAATATTAATATGTGAAGTTAGGCGCCTTCACATATAGTAACGTATAGTAGTATATTAAGAAACAAATTACGTATTTATGGGTCAATCAATTATTCTTCGAAGTGATTTCTGTCTGTTAACAAAAAATATAATAAATTTATTTTAAATTATTTTAAATCGAACAATTGTAGGTTTTATTTATTTGATAATAGCCACACAATGAATGTATTATTTTATCAGTGCAAATTTTTTTTTTCACAATAAAATGAAGATAAAACAATTTTTTTTATGAGGGCATAATATAAGAGACAAATATAGACATTATTGAAGTCAAGTAATCTCTCAAGTGATAGTTTTACTAGCTCACAAAGAGTTCCGTAGAGAAAGTTTAAACTTGCTTTGTGACAAGCACGTTTCGAAAGGATATAGCAAACTTGCAAAGTTGCTTCTGTCCGTGCCGCTGTTTGTAGATATGTTTTTAATTCATATCTCGGCTAATTATCTACAGTTGATTTTGAAAATCATTATCAACAATCCTTGGATGATTCCGCGGGTGTGACAGACGGACAGACAGGCATACGAGTGATCTTATAATGGTTCCATTTTTTACTCTTTAAGTACAGAACCCTAAAACAGATCTTAAAAACAAACAGGTGCGCCTATGGTTAGCCTATCTAAAACTTCATTTATGGATCTTATGAGATTATGAGATTCATAAGTGAAGTTTTAGATAAGCTAACTATCGGTGCACCTGTCTGTTTTTAAGAACTTTTTTAATGTTCCGTACTTAAAAAGAAAAAACGGAACCATTATAAGACCAAAAACCACTCGTATGTTTGTCTGCCCGTCTGTCACAGCCGTTTTTCTCGAAAACTATGGAACGTGGAAAGTTCAAAGTTGCCATAGTTATATAAAGGCTATGAAATTTTAGAATAAAATGAAATTTTGAATTAATTATTTATATGTTAAAAAATTACTTTTTGGGTCTTTCGTACGAAGAATAGTTGGTTGACCATCATGGACATCATACTAAATATGCTTCGCTTAATCTGCCGAGATGCCATCTGCGACAATAAGAAAAACGTAAAAAATGTCTGTTTTACTTTTAAAATAGTGCATCAGATGTATAGTAGACTACAACATATCGCTCACCCGCATGAAAAGTGACACATCTCGATAAAAGTAAATTTCACAGGCAAGGCAAAAGAAAATTTGCATGGTTTTATTGTAACATGAAATTATAACACTTAGCTTTGCATGTAGGAGTAAAAACGTATATAAAAGCATAAAACCTTTAAGAATAAAGAAGTTTGATGAGGTTTGGAGGGTTTTATATTTTACCTCCCCACACAATTCACCCCTCTTCTGTGGTCACGAATATACATATAGCGTAATAAAGCGATTCTCCGTAAAACTATACTCATGGAACTTTTTGTGTAGCAAGACAAGCCTATGACAGACCTATTAGTGGAATAAAACACAAAATGAATGTTTGCGAGATGTGTGACTTTTCTTGCGGGTGAGAGATATTACAGATTAAAAATGTTTACCAGAACTAAATTTTGTAACCATTATACAGGGTATCCAAAGAAGACCATCACACGAATTATTGCTATATGTATAACAGATAGATAAATAATATATATCAGAAAATGTTCATAGGAAGGTAGAGAATCCAAAGAATATAACTTTCGTCTGCATGCGGATTCTTTCCTACGAAATTCAAAATTTATTTTTTATGGTTTTGTATATAAAAGGTATACCAAATTACAAAATATTTCTTACTCTCACCTATGAAACACCCCCGCCCCCTCTAAAAGAAAGAAAAAACCCCGAAACTTTAATATTTGAGATGATATCAAAGTTTAAACAATAAACATTGTTTTAAGCCCTTGAGGGGCGGTGGGATACATTATATCCCACCTAATTTTAATTATGATTTGCACCAGAAACTTTTAATAAAGATTTACTTTTATAACTTTAGAGAAAAAAAGCTGAAGAATTGCTTTTACTTATTTAGAAATAAATTATTTCAAACTTCCGGTGGGGATTCAACATTTCAGAAACACAAAAACAATGCCCTTCAAAGGGTTAAGGGACCGTATGAGAAATGAGTTTGTAATTTGTAATGAAACAGATTCATAAATAACTTAGACACGACTGATATTGACGTTAAGTGCCAAATGATTTTCTAAATATTTGAAGAGGTTTTTCACTTCGATTTAGCGCAATCCGATACACAGCAGATTCAGATATAACGAGAAGGAAAACACGTTCCCAATTAAACAAATTTTTATTTCAGCGCAATTTTGTCTTTTAAAAAACTTATTTTTTTTTTTAATTTTACTGAACTGCTTCTATTTGCACAAATCCGTAGACAACCCACAGTACAAAAAGTAGTTTTTTTCCCCTTGAAAAAACAAAATTATTAAAGTGAGTAACCAAAAATGATCTTAACTTTTGATATTTTTTGTTCCTGTATCGCATTTACCTCTTTATTTTTCTTTTCTCGTATCCGAATTTATTCTTTTAAATAATACTGGAAACTCTAATTAAAAAAAATCGCAAAGAAAATATGAAGCGGAACGAAATTATTATTTTCTTTTTTAATTTTTAACATTTTTCGAAAATTCACCTTGCTACCAAAATTTATAAGTAACATCAACAGGAAAAGGTGTCTCAAATAAACTTCGTACAAGCTTCTGGAAAATTTTAAAAATCGTCTGCGATGAGAGAAACTAGACGATTTTTAAATTATTCCAGTAGTCAGATACCGTTAAACTTTTTGATTACTGAATACCTCTTCAAATGATTATCGTCTGCAACAAATGTATGACGTTGCATTATACTTGTGTTTAATAAAACTTTTAAGTTATCATTTTACGTTGAAATAATGACAGCATTGAGCAATGGAGAACTTTTTGAAATGGTTATGATATACGTTGAGTGCAACAGAAACTATTCTCAAACGGCACGAGCGTTCAGACGTAGATTTCCCAATTTAATCCAGGCAATGGAGAATTTTACCTAGCACAATTAATGGTAAATCTTGAAATCTGCTAACCTTATGTTTTTTGGGTCGCTGAATCCGAATTTGTAACTTCCCACCAAAATTTTCCCCGGCAACCCCGCCAAATTTTGGTAAAAAGCCCTCAAAAAAGGTTTTTATTAAAAAATATCAAATTTTTTATTGTTTTAAGGAAAAGGTATCCAGAAATTCAGAAAGTAGACAAAATTTGCAACAAATTAGATTTATGACATTATGACTTAGGATGAAGGGGAAGGGGGGATCAGGCTCGGAACATGCGCCGCGGTGCTGCGTGGACTAAGTTGCGCAATTCCACTTAACCCCTCACACGTTTACATTCGCCCTCCCATCTCCCCTCCGAACTTTCTCTATAAGGTTTACTTTAAGTTTTTGGGTCGCTGAATTCGAATTTTTAACTTACCCCCAAAATTTTTCCCTCCGACCCCCCCCCCCCCCCCATAAAAAAAAAAAAATAAATAGTTGTTTATAACTTAAATTTCTTATTATTTTAGGAGAAAAGCATTACGAAATTCAGAAACTAGACAAAATTTGCAACAAATAGGATATACGACATTATGACGTAGAATAAACGGGGAGAGAGGGGGCTGCCTCGGAACATTCCCCACGCGCTTTTCTCAAAAACCAATTTTTTGGGGGGTTGCCGGTTGAAATTTTGGTGGGAAGTTACAAATTCAGATTCAGCGACCCAAAAAACATAATGTGAGTCGAAATCCAGAACTAGTATTAATTTTGCCATGTAAAATCCCCTATTGCCTGGACTTGCATAACTTAGTGCACGTAGCGTCGCAGTGCATGTTCAGAGGCAGCCCTCCCCCTCCCCGTTCATCCTACGTCATAATGTCATATGTCCTATTTGTTGCAAATTTTGTCTAGTTTCTTAAATTCATAATTCTTTTCGCCTAAAACAATAAGAAATTTAAGTTAAAAACAACTATTTGGGAGGTTTTCGAGCGGGGGGGGGGGGAATTTTGGGGGGAAGTTAAAAATTCGGATTCAGCGACCCAAAAAACTTGAAGTAAACCTTATAGATTAAGTTCGGAGGGGAGATGGGAGGGCGAATGTATACGTGTGAGTGGTTAAGTGGAATTGCGCAACTTATTTCACGCAGCACCGCGCGTATGATCCGAGGCAGCCCCCCCCCCTACCCCTTCATCCTAAGTCATAATGTCATGTATCTAATTTGTTGCAAAATTTTGTCTACTTTCTGAATTTCTAGACACTTTTTCCCTGAAACAATAAAAAATTTGATTCTTTTAATAAAAACCTTTTTTGGGGGCCATTTTACCAAAATTGAGGGGGGGGGGTGCCTGGGGAATTTTTGGTGGGAAGTTAAAAATTCTGATTCAGCGACCCAAAAACATATAGTAAGCCTTTTCCCAGAACTACCATGAATTTTTCTAGGTAGAGTTCCTATACGGTCTCTATTGCCTGGGCTAATTCGCAGAAGTCTAATCGGATGTTTATTGATTGTTTAATTAGGCGTTTGCAACGACGAGATCATCAAAGCCTCGTTCACGATTAGGACGCAATCGACACTATAGTGGGAACGTAATAATTGATATTTTAGCCTGTTTTGTTACAAATCCGCATGCGGATATCCGAGAAGAAAGCTCAGTTATAAATATTCTCCAATATATGAGTACAAAAATGATGGACCCGATTTTATAAAACCATATTTTCGAAACTACTATACATATTACAATAATTGATACATGAATTTATAGAGAAATATATCAAGTTTTTTTCACTTACAAATGTTCGATATGTGACCCTATTGTTACATGGCATACATCCAATCTGTAATCCAGTTCGTTCCAAACATTTTGTAGCATCACTCTGTCAATGGTTCTGAATGCTGCACAAATGCGTTCTTTAAGTTCTGACAGTGTTTATGGCATTGGTGGTACATAAACAATGTCTTTGACGTAACCCGACAAAAAGTAATCACATGGTGTTATGTCTGGGGATCTTGGTGGCCTTGTGATTAAAGGTAAATCATCATCACCCGCTTGAGGACGGCGCAGATTTTGTGTTTCAGCAGGATGGAGACACACATTATTGGTTTCTGGAGGTACGTAATGAGGAGCTTCCACACTAGAGGATGGGGCGTTTGGTGTTTGGAACGGACTGGATTACAGATTGAACGTATGCCATGTAACAAGAGGGTCACAGATCGAACATTTGTAACTAAAAAAAAATTGTATATTTCTCTTTAAATTCAAGTATCGCTTATTATAATATATGCAGTATTTTCGAAAATATGACTTTTTAAAATCAGATCCATCAATTGTACTCACCCTTTATATAACTCTCCTATAACGTTCTCCAATTTGGAAAATACTGTGTGAAATAAGTAATGTGCATATAGTATATATGGGTTAAAAGCTATAAAACATTTCTGATTACGCACATCGTCTGGATTTTTGCCTTCGGCTTCTAATACAATATGCTGTGAATACGAAGTTCGTATGGAATATTGTGAGAATGGAAGACAGATCTATAAACTGTCATAATGATCATTTTTAGAACAATACGAATCCATTTATCGTTCGTGCAGTACATCACCAACAGCTATTTTCTATATCTGGCTGGTATTGAATTTGGAATAGCAGATGAATTGTCCCTCTATTTAGGGTTCTGCAAAAAGAAAAACGGAACCATTATAGGATTAGATGTAAATTTCCAACTGGGCGAAAAATGTCCGGACCAGGATTCGAACCCGGGACCTCCCTGGCTGAAGCCGCCAGTGCTCTGCCATCTGAGCTATTCCGGACGATTCTGGTCGAACTTTTTCACCCAGCTAACCTTGATGATTACAGCATCTGGTCTGAAACCTGGTTCAGCTCAACAGAATAAATCTCAGGTAATGGAACTCCAGAAATCGCTGGATACGAAATTACACTAGATTAATATTAACACAATTATTCTAATTGGTAAACAAATCATATTAGATGTAAATTTCCAACTGGGCGAAAAATGTCCGGACCAGGATTCGAACCCGGGACCTCCCTGGCTGAAGCCGCCAGTGCTCTGCCATCTGAGCTATCCCGGACGATTCTGGTCGAACTTTTTCACCCAGCTAACCTTGATGATTATGAATTGAATATGATTGATTGAATATGATTTGTTTACCAATTAGAATAATTGTGTTAATATTAATCTAGTATTATAGGATTACCCATGTGCCTGTTTGTTCGTCTGTTACAGCCATTTTTCTCGAAAAGTGTGAAACTTGGAAAGTTTAGCGATTTATAAAGGCTATTGACCAACATATTTATATATTAAAAGCCATTTACAAGTATTTTTATAAAAAAATTAGGGGACTACTTAAGTTACTTGAAAATTTTTATTTTATATACATCGTGTGGGTATCATTCAATAGATCTCATAACATGGAGCTCAAAAATTTATTTTTTTTAATTTTAGGTAATATACTTTTAGCTATATCGTCACAAATGTACTTCAAATATATACCCCCCCCCCACCCCCACCCCCAGCGAATATCATAGGTCACATACATTTTTCGGAAAATCACATTTTCCCGTTACACACAAACTTCCCTTTGCGGGCGTTTAACGAGGAAGTTGGAGGGCTCTCGAGGTACCTATTGGCGCAGAATCATCCAAGGATTATTTAAAATGCTTTTTAAGAAAAATTGACGGCAATTAGCCGATATGTTAATCAAAAACTTATAAATAAAAACACGTGATGGACCAATGTTGCGTTTCAACTTTTCGATCTCATTTCAAAGCACGCTTGGCACAATGCGATATTTAACTTTTATACTAGGTCTTCGATTTAGGAAGTTCGAATAATAGTGAATAATAGTCAACTTTTTCCTTCCACTTGAATTAAATTAGTAAAGGCAATCATTGAAAAAAAATCAAGAGAATAAAATTCAGCAGTTTGAAAGAACGATCGCTAACTCAATATATAATTCATTTATAATGATAAAATCTTTCGTTTGCAAATCACTTCAATTTTGTAATGTTGCAGTTAGTATTTAATATATTTATTGTACGGAAACATTTGTGCGCGAGTAAAACTTGCACTTGACCGATTATTTTTACAAGAAACACTGACAGGTAATAGGTATCATGACATTATGCTAAAGGTTGCTGTCAGAGATTGTATAGAAAATGCAGTGCTATTAAAGGGTTACAATTGTGTTTGGTTTCAACACGACGGGACTCCACAACTTACCACTCATGTAACGAGTTCGGAGATTATTGGGTTGTTCTACATAGACCGACAAACTGGCCGCCTCGATCACCAGATGTAACGCTACTAGATTTTTAGTTTTGGGGAATTTGTGGCGAATTCGTGCCTTGGTGTATGTTCAACGGCCACTAAATGTGCAAGATTTATGAGCTAGAATAACTGATGCCTTTCAAAGTATCACGCTCTATCAACAAGAAACGGTTTCACGCAATATTTTGAGAAGAGCACAACTTTGTATTCGTGGTCAAGGCAGTTACTTTGAAACTGTGGTTTAAATAACCTTGTATATTTTTGTTTCACAAAATCAATCCTGTAAAGAAAATTATGCACCCGAGTATGGTAAGTTGATATGTCAATCGATAATTGTAGTGTGAATAACTTGTGCAACTTGTTTTAAAGTTTCGTGTATCCGTACAACCTCGTTGTATCGGGCTTCTACTGTAGTAAATATTTTGTTGAATAAATTCTGTAGTGAAGTTTACAAGGCCAATTTAATATATGATTATATTTTAAATCGAAATATGCTTCTTTCAATCACTATTACCATTTTTCTATATTTCAATATTTACAAATTATTTTTTAAAGCCATGCATCAATGGTTGAAAATTGTATTAAAGTATTCAAAAATATTTCATTTGAATTTTAGAAATGTAAACAGAAAAATAAACATGATTAATTTACATGTTACAATCACAGATTTATAGACGGTGCTTAATTTTGCTGTTTCAGTTTTGTGGAAAGTGTGCAAAGTCAAGAATTTTGACTTTCTGTAAAACTGTGACTTTTGCAGATATTCAAACCAAAATTCCAGGATATAAATAAGGAGGCAGCAGAGATCATTTTTACAATTGGAAATTTTTTCTGTATTGGGACCGTGTAAAAAATAAATTTTGAATTTCTTCGACCTAGAAAGATGCAAGTGTACTTTGAATTTTCTACCTTTCTATTAACAGTATTCTAAGTTACATTATTTAGCTATCTGTTATACTTGCAGAAATAAAACGTGTAACTATCTTTTTCTATCTTTTTTGACACCCTGTATAATTTAAATCTTTTTATTTTAAATTTTATTAAAACATAAAATAAGCAATTATTAGCAGTTTATGTGAAATTTTCGATTTTATAATCTTGCATTTAAGAGTTTATTTTGCATAAAAAAGTTTCTATTTTTTCACCATTTACCGCCCCCCCCCCTCCCCCCCCCAAAAAATAGCAAAGAAATTTCACAAGCCTAATTATTTATTCTAAACTACAGTAGATGTTAAAATTTCTCTCTTCCAACTTCCACACACGCATTTGCATGATAGACCGGAATGCAGCAGAACAGACAATCGCCACATCACCTCAATCACCTCTGGACAGCACCTGAAAAACTGGTTTTTGGCCGTTGACTCGTAGGTTTAACATTGCGTTTTGCTGCGCCCAAAGGTATGAAAACATGGAGAACTGGGAGCAGGAAAAACGCAATGGTAAACCTACGAGTCAACAGCTAAAATCGGTTTTTCAGATGCTGTCCAAGATATGACTTGGCAGACCAATTGCGTTTTAATATGCGAATGGAGTTTAAAATAATTCTGGAAATTCAGCCGTGAACTCGATGAGGTGATTGTATGTGCTGCCGACTCCCGGTCTATGGTTAATCATGTTCACGAAGCCTCGTTTCGACACGTCAGGTTATTGTATAGTCATTACCAGATATCTACATTATTCGGTTTATTGTTGAGTCAAATAGAACATACACCTGTCTTTTCAGAAAGCATCCTTTTAATTTAGTTGAATGATTTCTTGTTGGAAAATTAAACTTCGATGTTATTACAACACTCTTCCGAGGAAAACTCTATGTTGACATACAAACGCTTATCTGTTTTTGTCACTATTCTGAACTCCGTTAGCTACGCTGTGTTAGCCTTTAATATATCGAACTCCAGTGTTGCACCTGGCGGTGTTCAAAAGTCTAATGCGCTTGAAAATTTTGTGTATGGATTATTTAATTCCCTAGTAGTGCTTTTTGGGGACATGTTCTGTATCTGCTACTAAACATCCATAAAGTAAAAAATATCCGTGTGAAGAGTACAAAGACGAATTTGTGAATAGACTATTTTTATAAGATAATAAATTTTATTTCCATATTCATTTTCATATTTATTAAGTATAAATTCCGATTCTTAAGCCACAATTAAAACAATGAAATATGTTTCTCTTACTTTAGTACACCCTGCGATGTCCTCCCTGTATAGCATACCCTGCAACTAAAAATCAACTTTACAACGTAACAATTTCTTTTTTTTCAGAAATATTTTCATAACTATGCAATTTTTTTTCTGAACAATTTAATATTCAAATCGATTATATGAATCCTAAAAAGCAAAATAAACTATTACACGTATAGCTTCATTTACTTTTGTTAAAAGCAAATAAATTGAATTTTATTGGGAAATCAATTGAATAGCGCTGAATAAAATGTTGCAACCGTTAAGGAAAAAATTAAGTTGTTAAAAAAAGAAAAAAACTACCAGCAGAAAGGCAAATTAGTGAATCGATTTTTTTTTACATTATCTGTTATATTATCTTTTCACATCAAGCTTCGGATTTATTAAATATAAATTCCTTTCCCTAAACTACAACTAAAACAATGAAATACCCTTCCTCTTCGTAAGGAACTAAATTATTACTTCTCTTTACTAAAAGAAGAAAAGAATTTCCAAAAGAGGAAGAAAACCTGCTCCATCTGGGATTCACATTATTTCTACTCCTTAAGAAAGATTTATACAGCAACTGGTATTGATTGCAATGCTATGTCAGGAATAATTATAACACTTATCTTTTCAATGAGTTTTATTTCTATCACGAATTAATTACTCCTGTTTAACACGACAGATTACAAATATTACAAAGAAAAGTTATTTTATTTATCCGTAATCGTATTTATATACAGAGTGCTTTATAAAATATTTTCAGCATTGGTTGAAGTGTCATGGCAGAAAACATTGTAGAACTTACAGGATCTTTCTGTTACAGCGCCTAACACTTTTATGTTATAGCGGACCGAGATGATAAATTGCCAAGCGACCAAGGTTTATCGCCAAATTATAAAACATATATGACATTATAATAATACATGATGTATATAACGTTTCATGACGCATATGGCAAAGTGATATTCATGGATGAAACATATATGAAGCATATATATGTCATGTGTATAAGATGTATATGAAGTATATATTTCGTGAAATACGCAAATAATATGTACATAATGACGTATATGGCACAATTATGAGCGTTTGGAGTATATAGTGTATATATATATATATATATATATATCTGTGTCTTTGTAAAATGATCACACTGGTATTCTTTTACTTATTTTAATGAAAACTAGATTAAATAGAAGTATTTACAAGGGTGTTTAGAGTTTAACAGACACGGTCGAGCCATTGCACGACTGTTTTCATCCTAGCAATAGGAGTAGTCTGATGATACAAAGGATTTTGGATAGTATTTAAGCAAAATACTTGCTGATCATGCTACTTCTTAACAAGGAAAATGCGCAGCGTGGCTAATTTTTTGGTATGACGCCAAATGCTTACACTGCTATTTTCCTTTATACGGAACTTATGTCGTCTCAGAGCCATTTATTGCTGAGTCTGGTTGTTGCTATATGTTTGCTATTTCTGGATGTGTCATGCATCACCCCCATGTCAAAAGACCACACTTGTATTCTTTCACTTATTTTAATGAAAACTAGATTAAATAGAAGTATTTACATGGGTTATTAGAGTTCAACAGACGCAGTCGAGCCATCGCACGACCGTATTCATCCTAGCAATTGAAGTAGTCTGATGATACAAAGGATTTTGGACAGTATTTAACAAAAATATTTGCTGATCATGCTACATCTTAACAAGGAAATTGTGCAAAGTGGCTAATTTTCTGGTATCACGTCAAACGCTGACATTGCTATTTTCCTTTATACATAACTTCTGTCGTCTGAGCGCCATTTATTGCTGGTTGTTGCTATGCCTTTGCTGTTTCTGGATGTGTTATGAATCGCTGCTATTGGCCGACGACCTAACCCGTTTCCGATATATATATATGATGCCTATATTTAAGCTTAACGATGATCTTGGCGAAATCGTAATTGCAACCTTAGGATTATTCTAATTATGGGGGATCGATAACAAAGAAGTACCACATGATATCCTAAAACGGACTTTTATATTTTTTAAAAGACGATGCATGTTTGCACGAAATATGAAATTGTTCTGTGATTCGCCTTCTGAATGCAAGAAATATGAAACTAACAGATATCCAAAAACGATTCTGTGAGATGTTATCTTGAAATGATTAGAAGGTGAGTTTGATTTTATAACTGAAAAAGAACGAACGTGCACGATGAAACGAGAATGCCATTTGTGATGAAACACAGCCCTCTGAATACTCGGCCTACGCACTAAAACGAAAATGGTGGATAACGTAGCGGATTTTGTTTAGTGCTTATACAGTTCTTGAATTTGAATACGAGTGTATTTTTACTCGTAAATCATCTTTTGCTTTGCTTAATCACAGAAAAAGAAGATAAATAATATTTTTCTGAAAATACTTGTTGAAAATTCAAGAGAGCATAGAAACTGAAAAACATTCCTTCTACGGCATCAGCCATTTTTGTGGAAGAGTGTATGTCTAGTATAGGCGAATTGGTTCTTCAAACTGACCAGCATAGTGACATTTGCTATTTTGTACGCGAAAAAAATCCTGGGAACTATGTTTTGTTAAATTTAACTGCATTTTATTGAAGATCCGGAAGTAAAAGATACCGTAACATTTGTTAACCTCACAAGGGGTAATCTTGTTTCATGCTGCCATACAAACGCTTGTATTACGTTACTTAATATAACGGGTAACTGTACAGAAAAATAGTGTAATGTGTTTGAATAGTTATTAAATACACATATCTTTTCACACCTAAATCTGCTTGTCCACCTAAATCTGCACTCCTAAATCTGCACACGGTCCTGAAACTTACTTCACAAATAACACTCGTACTTAGTCTTAAAAGAATTTAAGCTATTTTGGATGAATTGGGTTATATTGGATAAATCCTTTCATTTAAAATTCAAAGTCTTTTGAAGTCAGATGAAACTCATAACGAAAGAAAGATAAAGTAAATAAATAAAAAAAAAATTGTAACTTTTTTTATTGAGAATGGAGCCATTGTATTGGTCATGCTTGTAAAACTACAATTTACTCATAAAATTGAAATTAAAATAATTCACATTATTTATTTTACACACTTAATGCACGCTCACCTGTCTCTTGATATTTATTTCTAATGTGTGCTAGTTTCTTATTCTACCAGATTGTTATTGTTTTAACATAGTCACGAAATTTTCGCTTTTCCAATAATCACCGTATTTATTATTCACAAAATGTATGCTATTTTGGATGAATTAGGCGATATTGGACATAAAAAATAATATTCAAAATTCAAATCCTTTTGAAGGGAAAGTGAATTATTCGACGAAGAAAAAAAAATAAATAAAAAGCTTTCATAACTCTGTATATTGTTGAAAATACAGTTATATTATTAGTCATGCTTCTTAAATTATAATTTACATATAAAAATTAAATTCAAATATTTCAGGTTATTTATTTTTCCATGTTAAAGGACTATTCCTTTGTATTTTGATACTTATTTCCTAGCGTATGCTGTTTTCGTATGATTTGTTTTTTCATAAATTTCACTACGAAAATTAAAATATATCATAGTATTCATTTTACACATTCAACGAATGCCTCCATGTAGTTTGATATTTATTTTCTAACGTATTCTGTTTTCTTATGAATGTTTTTTGATGCACTATAAAGAAAAATAGTGTAATGTGTTTGAATAGTTATTAAATACGTATATCTTTTCACACCTAAATCTGCTTGTTTTAACACGATCCTGAAACTTACTTCCCAAATAACACTCATATTTAGTCCAGTGTTGCCAGATTAGGGACATTTTTGTCCCTAGATTGTTGATTGTCACCGCTTTTTTTAAATAGAAATATCCGGCATATTTAAAAATAAATTAAAAATTCTGAAAAATAAGGTGAATGATACTATTTTAAAAAAGTGATGACAGCCAAATAATCTGAATTAAAAAAGTCCAAAATCTACCAACACTGAGCTAGTCTTAAAAGAATTTAAGCTATTTTGGATGAATTGGATTATATTGGATAAATCTTTTCATTCAAAATTCAAATTCTTTGATGGCAGATGAAGCTCATAATGAAAGAAAGATAATAAATAAAAAATGTTTATAACTTTTTTTATTGAGAATACAGCCATTGTATGGGTCATGCTTGTAAAACTACAATTTACTGATAAAACGAAAATTAAAATAATTCATATTATTTATTTTACACATTTAATGCACGCTCACCTGTCTCTTGATATTTATTTCTAACGTGTGCTATTTTCTTATTCTACAAGATTGTTATTGTTTTAGCATGGTCACGGAAGTTTTGCTTTTCGAATAATCACCGTATTTATTATTCACAAAATGTATGCTATTTTGGATGAATTAGGCGATATTGGACATAAAAAATAATATTCAAAATTCAAATCGTTTTGAAGTGAAATAAAGTGCATTATGCGACGAAGAAAAAAAAATAAATAAAAAGCTTTCATAACTCTGTGTATTGTTGAAAATACAGTTATATTATTAGTCATGTTTGTCAAATTATAATTTATATATAAAATTTAAGTTCAAATATTTCAGGTTATTTCTTTTTCACATTAAAGGACTGTTCCATTTTTTTAATACTTATTTCCTAACGTATGCTGTTTTCTTAGATTTGCTTTATCATAAATTTCACTACAAAATTAAAATATCTCATAGTATTTATTTTACACATTTAATGAATGCTCCCATGTATTTTGATATTTATTTTCTAACGTATACTGTTTTATTATGATTGTTTTTTGATAAATCACACTGCAAAAATAATAACGAAATTCAATCTGTAAAATCTATCGGAGTCCTTCCAGTTTGTAACTTTATCTTAATCTCGGAGAAAAACAATCATTTGCAGGCCAGTCACGTTCCTAACTTTTATCTCTTGGGCCTATCCAACAAGAAATTCTCATCCAAAATATCGTTCACGTTGAATTGATATCATATTTTTAGACCTTTACTTATACTAAGAAAAGCAAAATTATTTTTTTAGTTCTGCATCTACGTTTATTTCTAACATTGAGAAAAAAATTATATAGCAATTAAAACAATTCATAAAATGAAATTTCGAAAAGCATTAGTGCAATGTTTAGCTTTTTGTTTTACATTTTATACCGGTGAGCGTTTAAAATACAGAGTGTGTCAAAAGAATTACCCGATTACAATGTCTTCGCTATTAACTACGACAGGATGAAAGAAGAAATTTAAGGGAAGAGTTTACCTCGAAATTGATCAAAAAATGGATTTTTTCTTTTAAATATTAAATGAAAGCCTATTTAATTGAGAATATTTTGACGCCTCATTTTTACCCATACGGCAATTATATCGCGAGATATTGTAAATTTTGTTAATACACTCAGCGCAACTACCCACACAAATTAAAATATTAAATGGCTTTTTCTCCATATTTATATTTTCTTGACTGTCATGTTTTAAAAATGCTAAGGCTTTCTTTGTATTTGAGACAGAGATTTAAACTTTTTTGCACATGTCCCTTGCTATATATGTGATAAATCTACGCATGGAATTAGCATTCAGGCTTAAAAAAATAATAAAAGTATATGAAGATGCGTTAGATTTCAGCGTTTTACACTATATATCAATAAAAATTTATATTAAATGTAATATTATATGTATCTATAAATCCTTGTGCGATTTTGCGTAATACACATTTAAAAATCTTAAAAAAAAATGAAATTCTGCGAAAACAGCTATTTTAAAAAATAGTAGAAATTTAAAAAATTCAAATTTTGTAAAACGTTTTTAAAATTTAAATTTAATATGCATTTTTTTTCAAAATGTACATTTAGTTGAACATTGAAATACAGAGTCACATAATATCACCATTTGAAATGTCCATGTGAAATACATAATATCACCATCCGAACCACATTAAAAAAAAAAAAAAAAAAAAAGAACAAAAGTTGAACTGGTAAACTGTCCGCTTAAGCACATTACAGAAAACTCTTTGAGTTTTGTTTGCCTACTTTAGAATTATTCTATGTGGCTCCTTTTAGTCACACACAAAACACCCATGAAACCAATTAATTACTTCATTTCGTGCCAAATAGTTTGAAGCATGTTCCTACAGACGCATTGTAAAAAAAGACAAATATTGCTTAAGGGAATCCGGGACACACAAATTTCCAAATTTTCGAAAAACATTTATTGCATTAAAGATTCTCTGCATTTTGTTGCTGAAAATGACGTTTAAATCATGTTTCTATCTTAATTAGAACAGGAAATATTAAATTTTTAGTTTTGGTGTGTTTTCAAAATCTGGCTTTCAAACAATCGTTGTCATGAAAACGATATCTTGTGAAGATGCGTTTTTCTTCATGATGGATTTTTTCACCATTTCTCGTATTTAAATCATTATAAGTCAAGAACCGTTAAAGATAAATGGTTCAAATTTAGAACATGTCTTTTTCAATCGTTTTACTTTAATTTTGATTCAGCAAATTAAAAAAAATATTTACTTTTGAAAATATGATTTTTTTTTATAAGAGTTACACCTTTTTTTTTTATTAAAATATTTTTATTTTTTTTTTTATTAATATATTTTTTAAATGCTGAATCTAAATTAAAACTTATATATTTCTGTTTATCTAAATGAAAAAACAATTGAAATTCTATAAATAATATTTCGAGTTATAACGATTTTAAATTACCCCACTTTTGTAATGAATTTTAAATTTAAATTTAAAAAAAAAATATGAAAAGTTTTATCATGTGATTTTGTTTACAAATAAGATAGCTAACAACAACAAAAAATTCAAAATTTTAACTCAATAAATAAAAATTATTTTAAATGTTGTCCCGGACCCCCCTTTAAACTACGAAAATATACTATAATCACCGATAAATGCTTCTTTAAATACCGAAACAAAATTGGTTTCTGGAGTTTATAAAGATAATATATACTTTTCGGGAATCTTGGGTAACACGGATGAGTTATTGTATATTTTCATTTATGGTTGTATTATATTTTTCTAGATTTAGAAACGTTTCTTTTTCTTACAGACAACTGATATTGGTGCACACCATCAGTTCATTAACTTTCATAGGCGAAGAAGGAATATCTCCTGAAAATCCAGTCACAAGAATTTGTGCTCAAAAATACACAATTTCTGACATGAATTAGCACTTACAACGAAACCAGTTTTGGTGAAGCTTGCATCTGGCATTGGAACCTGGTGCACTTTATAGTCCTATAGGCCGAAGTTAGAGAACTGATAAACTTTGTCTGCAAAAATCGTACTTATTGATTTTACCACAGCATAAGTTTCTAAAATTTCAAATTTCAATTCCACTTATCTGACTTACTAACATAAAAGTTTTTTTAAGTACTTTAAAATTCAAATATAAAGACAAAATATTTAAGAAAGTATTAAAAATCCTTGAAGAACCTACAAATTTCATAAAAACATACAATATAACTGCATTTTTAGCGGCTTGAAGTTGGCTTTATTCGTTACCGAAGAACTTTTCCCTGCACTCTGGCCGAATGTCATAGTCATCTGCTGTGTGTGAGAAGTGAATTCGATTAGTAGCACTATATTTGGCGACGTAACTCGCTTTTGCAACTCTCTTTTGGTGTGAAATTAATGATTAAAAAATCATCACTTTAAAATTAAATGTATAGAAAATTATAATAATACGATTTTCGCAATAAAATTTATCGATACTCGAACTATTGTAAATAGCGGTATAAGGTATGAAATGCAACACGTCTCAATACACGTTGCGCGCGTCATCAAAAGTGGTCCCCTTGTTAGATGTTTTCTGTGTTACTAAATGGTGCCACATAGAACAGTTATGAAGAACGCAAAAAAAAAAAAAAAAAAAAAAAAAAAAAAAAAAAAAAAAAAAACACTATGAGCTTCCTTCTGTAATGTGATTCAATCATTATTTCCGATCAATCTGTATAATAATGTTATTGTGATTTGTATTTAGAGCAACATTCTGACCTGTATTTTTGTGTAATCAAAGCTCATATGTTATACATGATACATTGAGTCAATATAATTTGTATATTCTATATCTTGACCAATCTTGACAGTATTCAAATGAAATACTGTTCCAAGATTTACATTATAACAATCATACAAACTATAGTGCCAGGAAATATTTTGTAATTTCAGTTCCAATAATTTAACCATAAGTTTCGTTGTTTGTGAAATAATGGTGTTTGATTACAGAATCCATGAAACCTCGCTAAACCAACATCCCTTGTGCACCGATTGTGATGTTTTAAGTGTGGTGATAATATAAGAGAATTATTTTATGTGTTGTATGGAAACTGATTATAATCTATTTTTTAATGAGCATGATATTTAAACTTATTTTTGAGCTTTCACATGAGTTCATTTTACCATAGAGGTAATTATTTTTTACATAAATTCAATGAAAAAAGAAACATTATAAGAAGAAAATTCATCTTGCAATCATTACTTGAAAATATTTATTTTGCATCTGTCATAAAATGGAAAAATATGACATTAAAACTATATAATAATAAATAAGAATTTAAGAATTAGTAATTACCCCAAAAATCTGTATTTGCATTGATGTAATTATTTTTTGCGATCTCATCGTCATTGCAAATTCCTATTCCATTTTTTTAGGGTACCTTACTTAAAAAGTGCAAACAGAACCATTTTAAGATCACACCTGTGCCTGTCGGTCTGTTTGTCACAGCCATTTTACTAGTAAACTGTGGAACGTGGAAAGTTCAAATTGGGGGAAGTAAGAAGGACAGTTGAACCACATATTTACAGATTATTAAAGATTTAAAAATTTATATAGGAAAAATGTAGAGGGGCTAATTAAGTAACTTGAAAAAACATTATACATCTTGTGGGGTATCGTATGAAAGCTTTTGCAACGCTGAACTCAAAATTTCTTTTGTTTTAGTTTAGGTATTATATTTTCAGAGGTTATATTTTCAAAAATGCAATGCAAACATATGTCCCCAGACCTCTATTTCCGATTCTACTGAAACTAAAAACTTGAAAAAATAGAGGAAGTAGACGTTAATTTAATCCTTGCAGGAAAACTATACCGATTACCCTAAGTCACAAAGTTTTTGGTAAAGCACATTTTCCCGTTACACAGAAATTTCAATTTGTGGGCATTCAACAAAAGTGTTGAGGAGCACTGGAAATACCTATCGTAGCAGACGTATAAAAGCATTGTTTATAATAATTTTCGAAACAAAATCGTCGGTAATTAGCGGAGATATTAACCCTTAAAGACGGTTTTGATATACATAGACCGGTTTTGATATACATAATGACAGGGGTGGCGTACTCTTTGTACCATCGGCTTTTAGAGTCTAGATAACAACTTTCAATGATATATTTGTGTAATGCAATGCCCAGTAGTAGCATAAAAGCAATAAACGTCAAATTATTAAAAACAGACTAATTTAATTAGGATTAATCACGTAAATACTATAGGATTCGCGACTAGTTTGCATTGAGTGGCTCTCTCAATACGCCTACCGTGTCTTTAAAAGTTAATTAAAAACCCATCTGGAAAAACACGGCACGGACAAAGGCGGCGCTGCAACATTGCGACCTCCTTTAGAAGCGCGCTTAGAACAATGCCAAGTTCAAACTTTGAACAAGGGTTTTATTTTAGATACACTGTAAAAAGAAAAGATTATTACTACGCTGAACTTAGTTTTATGAAATGCCAAATTATGTTAAATATGCACTACTTTTATTGTCAGTACCGAATTAAGTTCGTCAAAAACCGATTACAAAAGAGTTATACAGAATAGCAATATTTGATATTATTTAGGCTTCATATCTCTTTGAACTTTTATGGTATACCCATTCATACTTTTCTAGTATATACAGCTATACCCAACCCTACGTTGTATAGTTTTTCACAAAGTCTTATTATTTTTAGCAATGTTTTTTAATAATACAGTTGATAATTCATATATTTACTGTACGGATACCTCTGAGAGCAAGTAATACACGCACTTGACGGCTTATTTTTAAATAATGTAAATCAGAACAAAAAATTATCCATCAGACATGGATTTTGAACCACTTTTGAACGCAAACAGAATAATATTAATAAATTAAAGAAAATAAGCAATTTAAATAAAGTGCAACGCAAACAACTTTTTCCGTAGTCTGTAATAGAATCTTTTCAGTGTTCCAGTGAACGATTATAATTTCTGACCTTGTTCCATTTCGGAAATGTGTTTACATTGGCTGCTGATGGGCTGTTAAAACTTCCAACCCGAAACGCGTCCTCTGTCTGCTTTTGTTTTATGGTGATTAATTCAAAGTTTTATTATTTAATTGTGAGTTATCTCAAATTTTTCGCTGTTGTTTCATCTGTAGAGAATGATGGTTTAACAAGTTCTTATATTATTCATGTGACAGTTAACGAGGATATTTTAGCGCTATTCTCTCATCTCTTTTGCCGGATATTAAGAAACTTGCTTTGTATAAGCATTTCCATTTTAGAAAGTGGCAGTTTAGTAAGGTCTGACAGAATTTCGATTGTAAAATCCAAATTTATGTTATGATGATATTTCATTGGAAATATATCTAATTTAAAACCAATATTTAACCAATGTTGGTATTTTTTTGGAAGTATATTCGATGCATACATGGAATATACTGGTCGAAAAATCATTTTTTAAGCTAAAACCGCAATAACTGAATCGTATGCTTTCGTCGACGATGAATATGAAAATGATAGTCGTTGTACTCCCACGCGTCTCATAATTTTGTTCTAAAATCTTGAACTTAATGGGCCGTCTCCATATTGAAATTGTTACAAACTTTCAAAATTTCAAGACAAGCACCAGATTATGATTTACGCTTCTATACTTGGATAAGTTTTACTTAGGATATCACTAGGATATGAATCCACTCGGTAGAGAAAATTAAGAATTACGCTGATGTACAGTTTGGAACTGCTAATGGAAGTTTATTTTAATAATTTCAATTTCAAAACAAACTGAAATGCGAGTAATTTTTTAAGCAAAACTGAAAAACTACTTACCGGAATCAGCTGTAATTTTAGAATCGCATATTTAATGTTTATAGAAATCTGTTTTTGTTATATAATTCATAGGTTACTATAAATATTTTTTAAAATATTAATTTCTTAATTTATATCTTGAAAGTAACAAACAGATAAACCCGAGCTTAATGGTTACAGAATACATGTGAAAACCATCATATATAGTATTTATGAGGGTAACATACTTTTTTAATTTACACATAGTAAAGCTACAGCATCGTTAAAACAATTTGTTTGATAAACAAAATTGCTGTTAATCAAAATTTAATTAAAAAAAAGTATCAGCAAATAATATCAAAGTTCGAGTGATAAATCTTCGCACAGATATTTTACATGCAATATATTTTTATAAAAATGCCCACCAATAATACCTAAAATTATATTTATATGAAAAATAGCAATAATGAGTTCAGATAAAATTTTGAAATGTATTAAAAGCGATATTTTCATATTTGCTTCACGTCAGAAGTTAACAGCCGAAGAAATCGCTAAAGATCGCTATTTACAATCAGCCTTTTTGATTCTGTACATTTTAGTGGTTTAAGCGCGAAACTCGATTACATGTCTTAAATTTGTGTTTTATATATTTGTATATTTAATTTCGTTATGGAATATAAGATGGAAACAAATGCAGAACTATTTATATTAATTTAAGTGCAAACGGATTTCTCTTTCTTAATCGTCTGCACGCGATAGAAATAGATTAAAAGAATAATAATGTTTGAAAATTATTTTAAAAACAATTAAAAATTCAGTAAATTGCGATATAGTTTTCAAACAAATTGTGGTATAGTTTTCAAACAATTGCGATATAGTTTTCAAACAAATTGCAAACCTTGTAAAAATTGAAAATGTGCGGTATTTAGAAGTTTAAAAAATTGCAATAAAGGTTTATAAAAGTTAAATTTAATCGTTTGCTGTTGCCACCATTGAAATGACGTCAGAGTTAAGCACGGACACGTTTGTCCTTTATAATATAGATATGACAGATTTCACTGGAATGAGAATAATAATATCAATAGGAAGTGATAGTAATTATTCTACATCTTGCTTCAATAACATGCAACGAAACAGAATTAATTATGTGGATACATTAACATGCAAATTACATTGTCTAATTAGCTGTATAATGAAACCCCGTTGTAATCGATCCATAATAATTAATTCAAGGACTTCATAAATCTGAAGCATTCAGTTGTTTTTATACTATTTGCGATTAAATAAAACAAAGAATTTTTTAACCTAATTTAGTTAATTTTAATTTAATTTTTAATTGATTCCATTTATATGAAATATTTGTAATGAAAATTGAATTACATTCCTATAAAATAATTTTACGTTCTGTGTAACTGCGATTACGTAAAAATATTTTAACTCTTTTATCAGTTCGTTTTTAGTTTACTGATCTAATATTTAAAAAAATATACGCTAAGTCTATTAACATCATTAATGTATTTTCCATTTCCTAATTGAACTCGAAATGTCAGCTGTAAACCTTGTTACGAACAAGCTTCATGGATTTATGAAATTAAATTATTCTGCTAAATTTCCTGTATAATCTAGAAAAAATGTGTAATTTGTTAAACACAGTTATCTCATGTTTAGGAAACATTTGTTTTTTAATATCCTGTCAAATAAGAAAAAGAAGACGCAAAAAATGTGTTTTCGTCCGGTAATAAAAAAAAAGTTCCTTTCGGAAACAAAACAAATCTTATTTATTTCGGAACGCTAAGATGAACCTTTAAGTGCTTTTTTTTATGAAAGTAATAATTGGATATCCGTTCTTCGAACACAGAAAATAAAAGAACAACTTTCATATAATTGCCTTATAATTAAAGGTTTCGGATTTCTTTATGTAAGGGGGCAACACAAGTTGCGAAATCCTATGGAAACAGGTGAGAGTGGCATACGTTTTTCTCGTTAACTACTGCAACGATTTTTTCTTTTTTGCTATTAGAATTAGTTGTATTTTAATTTTTTTTCTGGAAAAATAATTTATTTTTATTAATGTTAATAAAATTATTTTAGATGTTTTTGTTAACGAAATCGCACAACTATTGTTTTATTTACTTTTTATTTTCGTGAACAACCGATTTTTGGTTTATTTACTACGAAAACTGTAAAAAAATATTGAAATTGCTTCAATACTTTTCTATCAAAACGTACATAAATATAAGATGTTTTCAATAGGATTTCGCAAATGTTGTTGCCCACTTACCTGTACTTTCCTATCAATAAAATAAAACATTATTGGTCTAACATTGGCTTTATTTTTCGAAGCTCGAGGGCTCGCTTAAATATTGTCATGGATAATTGTCGGAACAGTAGAAAGTTTACATTTTGCCGAAAGCAATATTTGTAAAAATGTCAAAAAATATCTCTGATGCCAAAAACCAAAAATATTTCTGCTACTATGTCAAGTAATAGCAATTTTTCCTAACACACTGTAAGAAAACGACATTTTTACAGTACAGAGTACTGTTCATTTCGCGCACAAACTCGATCACAGTGAATTTGCTGTATATTTCTTTGGTTTCCTGACTATATTAACATGGAAAATACAGTAGTTGCGTAAAATTAACAACACAATGTGCTGGCAATTTGGACGCCAGCAGTTTGTGCTGTAAAAATATGCGTCCAAATTGCCAGCACATTGTGCTGTTAATTTTACGCAACTACTGTATTTTCCATGTTAATATAGTCAGGAAACCAAAGAAAGATACAGCACATTCACTGTGATCGAGTTTGTTCTGGCAAATCTACAGTGGTTTTTTTACAGTGCATAAAGCCAATATTTTTGCAGTATTATTATTGCATCGCCCATATTACCAATGTAGAGCGAGTGTTGCCTCAAAATCGCTATTGAATTGTATAGTTACAACGTAAAAGTAATGTTTAACCAATATTGGCGTTACACTGGTAATAATGAACGAATACAATACTTGACAATCTCCAACTATTGTTTGGTAAAATGTGATCTAAATTGACCCAGATTAAACACATTTCCAACCAAACAATTTATTTAATATATTTTTATTTATGTAATTTATTGTTTCGTTGTGGAAACTATTTGATTTAATTTCTCAAAAAAAAAAAAAAAAAATGGTCTGGTTCGAAACTTGTAACATCAAGCCTGTAACATTAAGCTTGTAACATTAAGCCACATTTTACTGAATAATACTGAAATGTTGACAGACAAACAATATAGGGTTCTTACTGTAATCAGAGATGAACAAGTAAATGACTTTTCACCTTAGCTTGTGTATTGACAACAGCTATGAAAACTTTGTAGCTGACTGTCGTTGGTTAGTATTAGTGTCTTGCTTGGGTCCGGTAACTCGAATGTACAAGAGTCAGTACCAGCCCGTGGTTCAGGTCGGTTCGAGTTAACGCTAAGTTTGTTTCGTTAGGGGCCGGGTTAACTTTAAATGTTTCGGGTTTGGGTTGGTCTCGGGTAGAGTTTTCATTCTTTCGGGTCGCGCTCGGGTTAACCGAATTTTTCGAAAGAAAGTCCTGACTAATTTTCAATTGAAAAAAAAACCCATATGCTTGAATATAAATGAGTGCATATGAGCTTTTTTTTAATAGAAAAAAGATAAAATTGATATTAGAGGTATTATTATACTACTTTTCAATAATTGTATTAAAATACGGATTCATTTTCTTCGACTTTCTTTCCTTCACTTTTCTTTTCACTTTCTCTCACTTCTCATTGTCTTCCGGATTTAGTTCGTTTTCGGTTTTGACTATTCCGGGTCAGGTCAACTTGAGTAGAAGTCCGTCGGACTTCAGGTTGACTTTAAGCAGACATTTCGGATTCGAGTAGGATACAACCCGACCCGTAATCTAGTTAGAATTAGCTTCCTGAAAGCATCTGTTAAACTCGACAATTATATTTTAAGTGAATTTGCAATCTGACCTGAATCTCACACGGCAATTTTCATTCACCAAATCCCCCACTCGAAGGCATCACACTTGAGCCAGAAAGTGACCCAAAAGCTGAAATGAAAACCATTTTAAATACAACTGAAGGGTGCGGGTGGGAAACATTGCAACTGATACTTTTGAATTGTTTCTCTTTTTTATGGAAAAACATTTAACTGCATTCTGACATCCTTTTAAACGTACGAAATTTATCTAACACCCAAAGATGCCATCATTATTAAACATAAAATTTAGATATGCGAAACGAGTTTTTGTTGTTGCATTCAATAACTCCAATAAAATAAAATACATTAGACAATAAATTTTAAACATAGCTAAGGGAAGATTAAGTTCTAACAAATCAGCGGTTTTACAGGAAGCAATCATAAGCAATCATAATAGTTTTTAATGTAGATTTTTTTTGTTTTGTTTTTACAAAATTTGAGTTTTGAATATCTTTAAACTTGCATTTTGTTAGAGACCTTGTTTTACACCCAAACCTTTCAATTACGGAAAACAATCTACACCCAAACCTTTCAATTACGGAAAACAATCTACAATTTTACACTATATCAATTTTATCTTTATTGTTGAAACATATACGTGTAATATAGATATATTTGTAAATATATTTTTTCATGTTCAAATATATGAGTTTCATATGTCAAAACTACTCTGGATTTTCTTTTAAAAAATCGAGATAATACGAACTGGTCCCAGAAGAGTAAAAATCCAACCCGAGTCCAACAGATCTATCGCAAGAAAAATATAATAGCACCCAACAGGACCCCGGGGTCGAGTCGATTTCGGGTAAAATAGTGTTAACCAAATGCAGCACTCTTGTTCGAATCAACGAAGTCCAGCAGAGATTGTGGTTTATAGTTTTAAGCCTCCACTACAGCGTATAGAAGATGCAGTCTTGCAACCGGATAATTCAAAAAGTGCTAGAAAATTAAGCTGATAAATGTCGAACGATGCCGAACGATAAATACTGATCTCAGATACAACTGGTAGCTGAAAGGTTATAAGGATTGAATTAAGAAAACTTTTCGGTCGATGATGACTAATGTCGATAAATGTCGCTCGCGATTCCCATTTATCGTACTTGCATCGTTCAACATATATCGGCTTAAATTTTTGTAGCACTTTTTAAAGTGTTACTGGAGTAACCGATTGCCACACTATGACTTCTAGATATCATACATTTACTGAATGATTTCTTATATATGTATGGAAAAATCTATATGACATGATCTGAATGCAGTAATAAAGGAAAAATAATTTTAAACAAAAAAATTAATCAATTCGAATCATTGTTTCTTAAACAACGACCTACTTTCTATTGTGAAAAAACACCCATATTATTAACTGTCTGTCTTTTTATGTACTGATTACCTGCTTGTGGGCATATTTAAGCAAGAATGGATGAGCACATAGGAGTGGTTTTAGAGACAACTACTAGTATCCACATCATGTTAAATTTATTCTACGTTGTTTTCAGTAAAATTCTTTCATAAACAAGATAGTAGCCCGAATTTTAGCAACTTACATTCCAAAACATGGCAATTCTCGCCTGGACAAG
The DNA here is from genome assembly GCA_963932465.1 of Maratus speciosus. Classification (NCBI taxonomy): domain Eukaryota; kingdom Metazoa; phylum Arthropoda; class Arachnida; order Araneae; family Salticidae; genus Maratus; species Maratus speciosus. The sequence continues at coordinate 507,580,284 of OZ010787.1, read as the reverse complement.
TTTAATTAGATGAGTGAGACAAGTTAACAAACAGTAGCTAGGCGATAATGGCAGTCTCTCGAATGCAAAATAATGGAAGGCTCGATAAAACATGTAAAAAAGGAATAGCTAGGGATAGGGAAAGAATTCCGTTTTAAACATGTGACCGTCTGAGCTGATAAATTTGTACTACGTTCCATTTGGCCGGACTATAAAAATTGACCGTTGTCGACAGGTTCGTCGATTTCACTCATTAAAATCCACTTAATGCAGACTAACGAATGACATGGACGAAAGAAATAAAAAACAATTTCTATGTCATAAAAATCCGGAGCTTTTGGACAAGTCTTTGCCCCGTGGAGAAAGTCGGCGAGCCAATGAACATCAGGACACTTGGAAACACCAGTGTGCCTGTATATGATAGTGGTAACATATGCATAGAGCGCATGGATGTTTTATCTAAACTATGACATCTAAAATTTCAGAACTTAGCGATAATAGCCTACACCCCATGAAGAGTTCGATTATGCGAGTGACAGAAGTCAACAAACATTTGTTCGGTGATATTGGCAGATTTGGCAATATGCTTGAAGTGCTGCGATTATCACCAATCTAATATTTGTTAATTTTATTCATATAGTGTTAGTTTCCCTCTATACGAGTGTGGCAACATATCCACAGGGCGCATGCTCATCAGTGCTTAGACATACTTTTCTATCTAAACTATGGCAACCACACATTCCAGAACCTGGGCGAGTTCGATTATTCGAGTGAGACATGTTAACCAGCATTGGTTTGACGATAATGGCAGGCTCCCGAAGATGCTTGGCAATTTGATTTTTTTCTTTTTTAAACAAGATCATTACGGCATATATCTCTATGTAAAATTGAAAAAGTTAAACCTAATTAATAAATGACCAATCTTAATTGGGCCCATGCATCAAATTAGAAATGTAAATCTTTGATATATCGAAATAAAGATGAAAGACTGATCATAAGTCCTATGCAGTTGATTTAAAAAAAAAGGCGAACGATGCTTGCAACATAATTGTCTAGAAGGGTCGTATGAAAATTAAAAAATGGTAGTTTTTAAAATTATAATGCCAGGAATATTTAAATAACGTAATCTAATTTCTCATCTTATTTTATACTCTTTTGTATGCTACATTGCCTACTTATCTCCATCAGGCAAAAAAATAATCGCGTTCAAACATTTTTGTGACGCCCTGCACATTAAATGTTTTCTGTCCATATTGAATTTTATAATGGAAATTTTAATGTTTTCAAAAAGTATTCTTTTTACAAACATTAGGCGCAGGATATTAATTTAGTGTATATTTATATAATTTGGGAAAGTGTCCTTAAACCTGTGTTTGTAGCATAAATGTTTTTCTTGTTTTAAACACAGATTCATTTATGCTTGAATGCTTACTTCTTTTAACTCCTTTCTTTTATAAGCCGCTGTACCATTATATAGATTATAAGAGGAAAGAATTTTTCCTTTTTTTTCTCCTTTCCGATATTCGCATTAAGTCTTTTATACACCTTTCAAGATATTTTCTTTCTTAAGCTGATTAATCTTTCTTAATTATAAAAGATAATGAAAATTTTTTAGTTTCTTTAATCATGTTATGCAACATGAAAAATACTGTTTTCTATTAATATGTATTGTTGAACACTGATGCGTTTTTTTTCGTTAAATTTCCACAAATAAATGAAAATAAAGGTTTTTTGTGAAAAGTATTAGTCTTATTTTTAAAAAAAATACTTAAGCTTATTCCTAAAATATCTCGGTATGTTTTATAAATTGTCATTTTTAAGTTACGAAAATTTCAACACTTGTTGGCATTGTGGGGCTACAACACTTGTGAAATGATACGCAAAACAGGGTACATTAAATTAAAGCCCGTGAAAAAAGAAAAAAGGATATTATTGATAAATTTCTCTCAGAATGGAACCCACTGGATTCGAACATGGGACATCATGTTTCGAAATGGTGACCCTGCCTCTGCGCTACTATTGATCAGCCATTTCGCCCGAATTTTTTTAACGCATAACCTGTCACATTTCCTTTGTGCTTTTTCTAATAGACTCGGTAGTAAAATACTTTGTAAATGATACCAGTTGTAAATTTTCAAACGGGTGAAAAAAGTCCGGGCCAGGATTCGAACCAGGAATGTCTGATATCTGAATCAGCTCAACAGACTAAATCGTATTTTTCTTATGAAACTGCAGTAAACGCTGCTTGCGTAATTATATTAGATTAATTTTTAACACAATTATTCAATTGGCAAATAAATCATATCAATTGTAAATATCCAAATGGGTGAAAAAATTCCGGGCCAGGATTGGAACCAGGGGTGTTCCAATGCACCAATGCAGTACCAATGCAGTACCAACAGAGCCATCAAGACGAATCTGGAGGACTAATTCATCCAGCTAACCTTTTTAGCGAATCCTGGCCCGGACTTTTTTCATGCTTTTGGAAATTTACAACTGATATGATTTATTTACAAATTGAATAATTACGTTAAAAATTAATCTAATACTTTGTAAATGGTTTAAAAATCAATTAAATTTCCTATCTTCACGTAAACCTATGCAACCCTTGCAGCAGTCATCTATAACATATTCGCTACGTGGGAGCTCATCGGAAGCAACGTTTGAAAATTATCGTGGTCACTAACACAGACTCAAATACACAATTGCAGTACTTCCGTAACATTCCTTTCATCATGTGTTCGGAATGTTATAATATAAACATATCCTATATAGGTGCAGATTCTCAAATATTTTAAGGAGCCAGTGGCTCCTAAACCTAAAAAATCTAGTCGCCACATTGTGAAAAAATTGCATAAAAGCAAAAATGTTTATATGGGAAGAGATTCATGAATTCAAAGTGGAAAATAATTTGTTTAATGTATACACATATGATTGTAGACATATGTATGTAAAACATAGAATAAATATATCAAATGTGTATATTTAATTTAATCAGAAAATTATTTTAATTTGGATATAAATTAACTGTAGTACAAAATTTAAACTATGTATAGTTCAGAACATAAAGTTGGGTAAGATACAGGTTAAAAAGATATGCATAAGTTAAACAATCACGGTAGTGGAGAATATTAGGGAAACAATATTTCTTATTTTCATTTTGTCCTACAAGAGTACATGTAAAAGAAAGATAAGAATGTGTGAGTATTATTATTTTGCACTATAAAAATCAAAATACAATTCAAACTTCTTGTTTTTGGAGAACACGCAAGAAAAATTATCTTAAAAAGGTCTTATCACAGAATACTACAGGGGTGATTCTGTTCCGAATTTTACGAAAATTTAAGGCATTCGGTTCGGAAAATTCGGAAATAAAAAAATATCGCGAATTTCGATAAATGGTCGTTGAAAAAACAATTTCGTCAATCATTCGCAGAAAAAATCTCCAATTTACCCAAAGGATCGAGAAAAAAACGCGAATTTCATCAAAGGATCGCAAAAAAAACCCCACAAATTTCGTCAAGGAATCGCGAAAAACAGGAATTTCGTCAGAGAATCCTGGAAAAATTCGAATTTCATCAAAGAATCCCGAAAAATGAAAACCCCGCAAATTTCGTCAAATGATCACGAAAAAGAAAAACACTGAATTCATCAAAGAACTGCAGAAAAAACGGCCTTTTTGTCAAAGGATTGCAAAAACAAACCGAATTTCGTCAAAATATTGCAAGAAAAACGTGAATTTTGCCAAAGAATCGTAAAAAATCTCCCACAAATTTCGCCAAAATGATTGCGAACAAAATGGGCGATATTCTCGTTTTTTCTCCGGCCGGTTGACGAAATTCAATTCTTTCGATTGTTAATATTTGCGGTTTTTTCGGAACGGAATGATGGAATTTGTCTCTTTTTTTCGCTCCTTTGACCGAATGACAAAACTCTTGTTTTATTTTCTATCGACCGATTGACAAAAATCGGTTTTTTTTATCGACCGATTGACGAAAAGTGTTTTTTTTCTATCGATCGACTGACGAAAACCAAGGCTTATTTCACGACAGATTGACGGAATTTGCAGTTTTATTTCGTGAACGATTGATGAAATTCGTGGTTTTATTTGGCTAGCGATCGACGAAATTTGTCGGATTTTTCCATTACGGTTTTTTCAAAGTTCATGATTGATCAAGGAAATTTCCGATTTGACGAATGACTGATTGACGAATTGATTTTGCGAAAATCTGCTAAATAAATAAATAATAATTCCAGGAATTCTGCTAATTCGTAGGAGAAACACATGCCGATATCTATTGTCTACCTGCAAGAACATACCTGAGTAATCCCAGTGCTACAAATTTAATGAGTGGGGCCCCAAACGTATTCTTTTCTCGGCTCAAATTTTTCTGCGTCGCAAGCTAACTGTGGTATATCAGTGCTGTTGAATTAATTCGCGGCGCACATCAACCACCATCCCCCCCCCCCTCCCCGATCACGTGGACATCACAGTTTTTTAGAAGAAAACAATAAATTTACGATTCCGCGGAAATGTAGCGTCCATTTTTAATCATATTTTTTAATTATGGACAATAAGAAACAAAAAGAAAAGCGGTAAATATCGAGGGGTTATGGGGGTTAGACATATTCTGGCGATTGATAGGAGAAAAAAAATCCAAAAATCATTCGGCGAAAAAGGGGCATCCCTATAAAGAAGTATGGCGACTTAGACGCCGAAAGTTAGTCGCCAAAGTGAAAAATTTAGACGGCATGTGGCGACTGGCGACCGTGAATCTGCACCTATATTATCCTATAGTAGCCTAATTCGTAGATAGTTTGCAATATAAGCAAAACAAACGTTTCATTAGTTTTGAAATAGTGTCCTCTTTTCAGAATGTGTATAAAAGTTTTCAATGAGTGTACTTCTACATGTTAAAAAAAGTACCAACTTTCTTTTTCAAATGTAACACCAACTTTTGACACCAGGTTTCAGGTCCTTGGAGCGAAGCAGAACGAAACATGGTATAATTTCTATAATTTCCTTCAATTTTCATGAGTTTTTAAAAAATGTGTTAGTGATTTATCCATATTTTATAAAAAAAAAAAAAAAAAAAAAAAAAAAAAACTAAAATAAGTTGTCGCAGACAAATTTCCAAAGTCATACAAACATTAACTGGAAAAAATCGCAGAAAAAAATTTGAATATAAAATAAACTGTCTGTATTAAAAAGGGTGTTTAGTCTGTATTTTTGGTTGCTTTGTATCGTTTTTTATGTGGCTAAATGATAACAAGATATGATCACTTTAGACCATAAAATGCATATATTTTTGAAATTTATTCTAATATATATGGAGGTGCAGTTGCATTAGAGATATTTATTTAATATCGTTTAGCACCACCTTTAACTCTGATGACAGCGGCAGTTCTCTGCAGCATGGACTCTTCGAGACACTGGAGGCATTGTGAAGGCACACCGATCCACGACTTCTGAACAATATCCCACAGAACATTTGATGGAGGTATGGGGGTGGGTGTCACAGACGCAAATATCTCTTTGCATGCCATGACAGATGTGCTCGATTGGACTGAAGTCAGTGGGTGACTTTGCTAGTCAGGGAAACACTGTGTGCTAGTCTGTGGAGAAGAGTTGGACATATTTGTAATCTCAATTATCGGCATTGAAATTACTAGTTAATTGCATGTAATTGATTATAGTTAGACACATTCAAACACAAGAAATTTCGCACACATAATGGAATGGAAGCAGTTCCGACTACAGTGCTACAAGAACTTTTTACGGCATGTTTTTAACTATAATTAATTACATACAATTAAATTGCAATTACATTGAAGATAATTGCAATTACGAATTTGCCCAACTCTGCTGTGGAGTATTCATCGAATCATTCGGATACAACTCGAGAGCGGAGGCAAGTTGCATTGTTTTGTTGAAGGAAGGTGTCGCCTCTGGAATGTTTCAGAAAAACAAACGGGAGAAGTAGTCGTCAAGCATATTCCAATTAAGTCTATCTGTAACGGACAATGTCACATTCATCAGGGGTCATATTTAAGCTCATGACAAAGTGGCTGGTGAAAACCCAAGTTTATGCACGATTTCCGGGTTCGAGTGACCCATTCATCTAGCCTCAACAATTTGACCATGTTCAAAAAGACATATATCCTTCGCCTTACCCATGCTGCCTGTGAATATTACTGATACTATCAGCAGCTTTTCTTATATTTTCAGATTTCGGCCTATCATATACTTTCCGTTTAGACGTCCGACTACGCCGCCACATTTGCATAATACCAGTTGTATCTAATTCTGCTGCTGGTAGGTGAATATATTAGAAGTAAATGTGGGCTATTTTTAGAAGCCCTACCCCAAATTATTTTGTATCCTCAGTGCCCGATACCGAAAGCACATTGTTAATAACATTTAAAAAATGTTTCAAGAATTATTTTCTTATTTAGATACTCTTCTTGCATAAACATAAGTATCAATCCTAAATATGCCTTCATGACAAAATTTCGTGATTTTTATATCGCTGAAAATCCAATTAAAATAAAAAATTTGTTATTATACCCAACGACTGGTCGAAATCAGCTGTAGAAGTCACGATTCTTATTTCTTTAAAATATCACTGTACAACTATGACAGAAAGACACGATTTTTATTTTCCAGTAATTCTAGGAAAGGACTTTAATTAGAAAGTGTAGATAGACAAGGTATATTCCACTGTTTCTTTGTGTTACTAATACTGACCGTGCAAAGTTTTCAAAATTTGAGCGAATATTTGTCGTTATATCCTATCAAATATCTTCTCGCCTCTAATATATATGTAAACAAATTTGAAAATATTTTTTAAAGAAAATAATAATTGCAACCAATAAAGTTTTTAACAAATGTTTATTTCTAAAAGTTTCAATTATACGAATCAAAAATTGCAACTCATTCCGACAAGTTATTTTTAAAATATGCTTAAAAGACTTCCCGCATACTATTTTTCTTTTACAACTATGAAAAATGAATTTAACCCTGCCTTGCAAGGTGAAACCATTTGACAACACTTTTATTTTAGATTACGAAAATAACCTGTCACGCTAGTAAGTGAAAATACCTATTAGGATAAGCTATGGTGTTGCTTTTAGCGAAAAAAGTGGGAGCAAAAAACCGATAGATTCCGTTATCTGTTTTAGGATTAGTTTTTAAAACAGTAAATGAAGAAGTGGCGAAATTCTTATTTCGATCGAAATTCTTTGCTGAAAATTTGAAGGAAAAAAAAATCTTGCTTTTTTTATTTACATAAGTGCACTTACATCTTTCTTTTCACATTGTGTTACTTTTTCGGGATTGGGGTTAGAATTAATTTCCGACCTAAGAATTATTTGTTGTCACTTAGCTTCACGATGTAATATAGAACTTCATTACGACTGAATTTTCGATCGCTTTTCGTTGAATGTATAGTGGATTTGCTGGTTTTGTTTATGATTTTTAAATCTAAATTGGAGTAAAAAAAGTCCTTGCCGCCAGTGCCGGGAGGAAGAGGTAGCTTTCATATTCCTTATTTTTAAAAAGCTAGCTTATGTTATTCAAACACATGAAGCTCAATTTAGTGGAAACCGATTATAGAAGATTCAATACTAATTTTTATCAATACTAAATCATTATGAATGGGAATTTTGCGAAATTAATTAGCTTTATCCAAGCTGCTTTTAATTAAAGTAACTTATATTTGGTTGCCACATTCGGCGATATCTTGAAATGCTTGCCATTTAAAGACAAAATGGTGGATGAGGCTAACCAGTGAACTTGGTCGAGACCTTAGTAATTCCTGTGAACATGCTCAATCACATCGGAATCGGTTGATATATACGAGTGCTGTCGCAGGTAAAAAATCAGATTTTTCAAAATGTCACCCACATACAGAAATTCAAACTGAGCCATTTTTTAATATAAAGACAAAACAAAAAATGCTCCGAAATCCTTATATCAAGGTGAAATACTTAAGAAAGAAACCTTTTTCAATTTCTAATTTTTTTGCACCTCACTTTAAATATAATTTGTTTTAATTTAATGGCCACCATTTTGAAACAAGATGGCGGACGAAGCTGGCCAGCGAACTTGGTCGAGACATTGCTATATTCTATCCACATGCCTTCTTACATCCAAATAGGTTAATAAATACGTGTGTTATAGAGTGACAAATATCAGATCGTTTCAAAATGTCATCCATGCTAGAAATTCAAAGTGCTATAACTCAACCATTTTTTAAGATGTAGACAAAACAAAAACTGCTCCGGAATCTTTGTATCAAGGTCAGATACTTAAAGAAAATCTTTTTCATTTTCCAATTTTTTGATGCTTCATTTTAAATTTTAAATTACAAAAAAATTAAAATGTTCCCTTTTGAAACAAGATGGCGAATGAAGCTGGCCAACAAACTCTGTCGAGACATTGGTATGTACTATGTACACACCAAGATACATCCAAATCGGTTAGTAAATACGCCTGTTATCGTGTGACAAAAATCAGGTCGTTTCAAAACGTTAGCCACAATAGAAATTCAAAATGCTATAACTCAGCCATTTTTTTAGATACAGACGAAACAAAAACTGTTCCGGAATCTTTGTGTCAAGGTCAAGCACGTAAGAAAAAAAAATCTTTTTTCATTTTCAAGTTTTTTGTACCTTATTTTAAATTTTAAAATTTAAAATTTTTTTTAAATGGTCGCCATTTTGAAACAAAATGGCGGATGAAGCTGGCCAACGAACTCGGTCGAGACATTGGTATGTACTATGATACCAAGGTACCATATGCACCCAGGTACATCCATATCGGTTCATAAATACGCCTGTTATCTCGTGAGAAAATTCAGGACGTTTCAAAATGTCAGCCACGCTAGAAATTCAAAGTGCTATAACGCAGCCATTTTTTAAGATATAGACGAAACAAAAACTGCTCCGGAATCTTTGTATTAAAGTCAAACACATAAGAAAAAAATATTTTCCATTTTCAATTTTTTGGTACCACATTTCAAATTTAATTTTTTTTTTTAATTTTAAATGACCGCCATTTTGAAACAAGATGGCGGATGAAGCTGGCCACCGAACTCGGTCGAGACATTGGTATGTACTATGTACACACCGAGTTACATCCAAATCGGTTCATAAATACGAGAGTTACAGTGTGAAAAAATCATATATATATATCAACATTTGAACGGAGGGTGGTTTCGGGGGTTGGGGGTCATGATCGATGAAAATATACCAAAATTTTTTGAAATCGCTTTCCTCCGAACGGCTGCAATAGGTAGCTTTTTGTAATGAAAGCTACCTAAAAGTGTAGATCACCTGGCTAATGAATCAGATTTTAGATCTTGTCGTAATACTGTTTTCAGAATAACTCGAAATGAATCTGAGCATTATGAATTATAAAACGCCTTCTAAAACGACTTTAATAACTTATTTAAAAACGAAACAAAGTATTATACCTCGGAACTGTACAGCGAAATTGTAAAATATTGTGTGAAAAAGAAATTTAAACAAAATCTAGTCGTACAATAAATAAGTTTTTGGCCTACATATAGTCAGTATTTGTTATGTGTACACACTTAGAGCCACACATACTGACAAATTGTTTAAAGTTATGATCATAAAACAACAATAAAATATCGAGTTCCCCAGATGTTAAAACAACATAGAGAGACACATAGAGAGTGTTAATCTTTTATACAGTCTATTTTGTATAATAAAATAATGCAACGTGATAAAAAAAACCAAAGGCAAAAGCAAGTTGCTACCCCACTTCCATCTTCCCGAAATGATGTTATGTATCTGTCAAATAACTGCACTGCCAAAACATTAAGACAAAATAAAGATGTAAAGGTATCATCTTGTAAAAAGTCCTTCTGTCCTGTAGCAGGAAGAAAAAATACTTTCCATAGTCCTTATTTTTAATAATTCAGCTAATTTTTCTCAAAAACACATAGCTAAACTGCGTCGATCTCGATTATAGTAGATTCATACTCAGTTTTCGTCAATATTGAATTTTAATGTAAATTTCATCAAATTAGTCAGCTGTAGCCAGCTGGGTTCATTTATGGCGATTTATTTTTGTTCTACATATTTTGGCGATATTTTGCCAAGTGTCGCCAAGGTTGGGGAAAATTTATCGCGGCGGATACGAATATATAGTTTTAAGCATATGAGAGTTGGAACAATGGTTACAAAAATGAAAGATAATTTTCGAGAAAGAACACTCACTAAAGCTCGTTAATTAAACCCGTAGAAATCTTGCTGTTTTGTTACAAAATATCAGCCACCCTAGAATTTCAAACTGCTATATCATATCCATTTTTAACACTTTCCAACAAAGTTGAAAATTGTTTATGGTTTCGGCTTGTCTGGCCGTCTGTTCTCGCTCTAACTCTCGTAAATATACTCGGATTGCCTTGAAATTTTTGTATGTTATTGACGTTTACTATACGTTCCCTATTTCAAATGAAGTTTGTAGCAGGCTTAGTTCATTTTCAGGGAAATTCAGAAGTATTTCCGTTACATTACGGCCAATGGGGAAAAATCGTTTCAAATGATTTTTAATGTTGTTACACGTTTTCAAGCATAAAGTAAGTGATATGCATTTATGTGCACTAAATCAAGTGCACTAAAATAAGCATTTTGAAGAATATGCGGTGCAAATAACACTTATTATTAATTTACGGGGCCACACAAATTAATTCCGTTACATAGTGCTATAGGGGTGGAGGGAATTGTTTGCGCGTATTTTAATTATGTTAAACTATTTCATATATAATGAAATTGATATACTTCGCTGAAGTTTACTATAACATATTTCATGTATAATACGAAGTGTATAGCATTTGCAGGGACACACAACAGATTTCAGATACTATATTGTATCCTAGGTACTGTATATTAGCGATGGTTTCTGGAAATGCATTTTTAATTATGATATGCGCTTTTATGTTTTTACTATATTTATGCATTCTATATGGTGTGTATAAATGCTATAATTCATATACAAAGCTACGCAAAAGAATTCGTAAGGTTACTGGTTATGAGCGCAAATTGCTTAAAGGTGTTTTTTAAATGAGTTACGCATTTTTGAGCTGAACTGCATTTAGCTTACTAAGAAATGTTTGTAGAATATTGATAAAATGTTATGCAGGGAATTGAATACATGGTCGTCTAGAAATGAGAATTTCTGGGAATGTAATTTCAGTAGTTTTAAAAGTGTTTTAGTTTGAATTAAATTTTAGCTAAATACTGGCGTGTAATAAAGGTTGTAGGCAAACTACAGGGTTGTACAAAAGTATTCAAGTATGTTTCGATGTATTAGTATAAATTGTTGAAAGAGAAATTTCAACCTGTTATGTGTTTTCTTGCTAAACTAATTTTTCCCATTATATAGCATTATATATCAACCGACAGATCAAATACAGGACTGTTCAAAAGAATTGGAATACATATTTGGCCATAGACGGTAATTGCTGTAATCAGTTTTTCAAATGTTTTATGCGTTTTCTAAAATTTTGACTTATTTATCTTATTTACCTTATTTCCCTAAATAACAAAGTTTTGTTAAAGCATTCAGGAAGCGTTGGAAAGTGTTTCATAATCTATGCTTTAAGCATGATTTTTCTCTCTTGTTTAAGGTAGTGGCAAAATAAAAATTCCTAGAGAATTCTTGTATGGAAGCCAAGCATTTAACGTAAAAAACGTTTTGGATTGTACACCTTTTTGAATTGGAAATAGGATGACTGCGCCAGTAGTTGATACCCCTCCAGTAGTTGATCAAATTTTTGAAATATTTCACCATTTCAGGCGGTAATGAGTTTTACACGTGACACTAGACATAATATTTTTTGTTTGAATATTGGAGCACCTGATGACACATTGTTGTCAGCTGCCTGCTGTAAGTGAAGCAATTTTATGATTTTTTTAAAATTAGAAATGCAAAAATTTAGTTTTTGATTAGTAGGAGACCATTACGCCAAGTTAAAATAATCCACTTCCAACTTGATTATTTCAAATAATAGTTTTATATGAATTATTATTAATCACAGCTTAAGCATGATATTTTAAAGATTAATTTTTGAATTTTCGAGGGTAAATGACAATTAAAGAAACTATATACTTATAATTTTGTTGCTATTTAATTTCAGCAGATTTCATTTTTGCCCATCATAGGGCATTCATTAAGAGTTGTAGCAATCATGTTAGTTTACTTCTAAAATTTAAAAGGAAGGAAATATTATTAAAAAAAAACCCGTAGCACCAATCTTATTTGATCAACTACTGGCTCAGTCACCCTAATTAAGGGGCCGCTATTTTAAAACAAGATTGCGGATGCAGATGGCCAATGAACTCTGTGGAGACCTTGGACAGTACTATACACATGCTATGCACATACAAATCGGTTCATGAATACGGCTGCCATCCCATGACAAAAATAAAATAAGATATATGTATACAAATCAAAATGTGGACGGAAGGTGATATTTGGGTATGGGATTCATGATCGGAGAAATTATATCGAAATTTTCCGAAACTGCTTTTCTGGGGAAGATTGCAATAGGTAGCTTTTTACTTTTTACAATAGAAGCTATCTAAAAGTGTACCATCATACTAACTACATGTGTATGTCGCAAATCATAGCAATAAATTGCGACTAAGTATCAACCGATTAGTAATAACGTCTTCTAATAGTGCTATAGTTAAATTTTGCTTATGGTGTCATCTACACAGAGCAATTTTACCGAACGTTAAAATTTTCAATACTAACACATAATGTTTGCATCATATTTGGATTTTTTGTTAAATTTTAGCTTCTGATACCAAACGGGAGGTCGGTCGTTAAAGTAGTTTATATTCTTTTATGGAGGTTTAAAGATTGGAACTCCTATAGTTCAATTCAGTTTCAACTTTTACAACAGAGACAGCAACCCGGGTAGTTTTAAATGTGTAATTCAAATTTCACTTTACGGAGTTAGTTGTAAATTTGGATTTGTATACTTGAAGCTTCTAAAATACGATTTCTGATTTAAAAAAATATGTTAAAATATTTTTTATACATAATTTCAAAGAGATATATTTTTTAAAATTTTTATTATAATAATACAAATTGCAATCTTTGAATTTACATATGAGCTTGAAATATGCAAATACAAAACTACAGATCATTCTGAAAATTGCTTTTTCAATTACTCTTCAAAAACGACACGCATTGTAATTTATTTTATAACTATAAAACTGAATTTTACATTAGGAGTTTCAACGTGATGTCTGCATAATTTCTAAACTATTCGACTTAATTGTTTACCGATTGGTATCTGAAGGCAAAATCTACGAAAAAATTCAAGTATGATGCCAAATTTATGTGTTAGTATTAAAACTTTTAACATTTGGTACAATATGTATATATAGACGCGACACCCTAAGCTAAATTTAAATATAACACTAATTAGTAGTTCTTATTACGATTTGATTGGTACCAGTAAAATATGTATCGAATGATACAATGATACAATGTATACAATGGTTTGTGGCTAAGATATTATTGAAAGGATGAGGAGGTATTTTCCCCCATGTTTTTAAAAGGATGAAGTTCTTAAAACAGGACGTTTCATTGTGTCCAAACGAAAAAAAAAATTATTTTTGAAGTAAGATTTACGATAATTTATTTGTATAGGTATTTGCACTATATAATAAGTTAGAGAGCCCAAGAGCGGTCTTTTAGACCAGCACAAAATGAATGTATTTCGATTCAAATAGGACATTCTTTCTTAAAATAAATAAGTATTCTTAAATAAATAAGTTAAATAATTTTAAATAAAATTTAGGGCATATGTATTTTTTTTTATAAAACTTTAGTAGAATTTCTGGCCATTCTAGTATTAAAAAATCCTCGGGATTTTAATTTTTTAATAGCAAATCATTTGTACAATTATTTTATATTTTCATTATAGCAACCAAACTGTTTTCCTATAGTTCAAATATAAATAAAGGAAATAAGTTTAAACTGGTGTGAATCAATAAGAACTAAAAAATCTTCCTATAACACCATCAAAAACTTTTAAATCTCCTAGGCCTTTTGAAAGATCTGAGTCTTTCTTCGTCAGGCGCAAAGACGTGCTTCTACTATGAAAGCTGCAGCAAAACTGAATTTTTCAATTCTTGATTTTTTTTTTCCAATTTGCTTCCTTATTCCCCTTCTACTCTGTGTTCTTTTGTTTTGATTATACTCTTCTGTAACTGGCTGTTGTTTTCTGTTTTCCTATTGGCTGTTGATTTCTACTTTCCTATTGACTGTTGATTTCTACTTTCCTATTGGCTGTAGATTTTTCATTTCTTATTGTCTGTTTCTTCAGCTCTTTTCCTTTTCCTTATCTCTCATTTTAGTCTTGCTACTGCTTTCATAGTAGAAGCACGTCTTCTTTGCGCCTGACGAAGAAAGACTCAGATCTTTCGAAAGGCCTAGTGCATTTAAAAGTTTTTGATGGTGTTTTAAAAAGATCTTTTAATTCTTACAAATATATTTCTTCATGATGTTGCTTCCTGGCACACTTTGTTGTTTTGATAAATTACAAGAAACAGATTTCATGGGATGTGGCCTGGAGGGCGAAATGTCCCCCCTCCGGACCACACCCTGAATTCAACACTGGTGAAGATCAACGTGTATTCATTTAGAACCGACGTTCTCCTTTCTGAATTTTGCACCCTTCCCCTAGAGATTACACTCCAACTCGAAAGCATAAGCTGAGTTCCCGAGGCCGTCATCGCTGAATTTTGCCTGATGTTGGGGGAAAAAAGTAGGCCGGTTAAAGCAGAGTTCCGGTTAAGAGGAGGCCGGTTAAGAGAGTGGCTACTGTATTTGCGTTTATTTCTAAATGCCTACTCCATGAGTAGTAGGTTTTTCAAATAGTAATTTAATAGGTAGAGGACCATCGATTACCTTCAATCATAAAATTAACTATTTTTTTTAATTTTGTAACATACCACATTTATCTCTTCAAGTATCTACTGTCGCAAGAAATTCAGTCATACTCGTGGACAGGAAATTATTAGCATAAGAGATATCAATAAAAAAGTGAGAAAAAGAAGCGTGTTTTTGTTTTTGGAAGTTTTCTGAAAAGTTCAATATGTTGCAAGCGGCACTGTGCTTGCAGTGTAAATATATTTTTTTTGCTGTTTTTAAAGAAAATAAACGTGAAAAAATCATGACTGTAAGGATCACACCAACAGTTCCATAAACAAAATAAAAACTGGTAAAGTTAATAAAATGGTAAAATTAAATTAAATAACGTGTAAATAATACTAACTACTCAAAATTCAATTCAGCTGCAACAGTTCAGTCTAATATTTAGTGGGTTAAAAATTAATATCAAGTAAGGGGACATCATGGCGACATAGAATCTATAAGAAATGGAAAAATAAAACATTTGTCACGATCTAGAAAAACACTGGCATGCTGTTGTTTAAATAATATCAAACATCTTTTTTTACCCTTAATAAGAATTTTTCTATTCTGAAAGTTTAGAGCTGAAAATATACAGTGGGACAAAAAAAAAAAAAAAAAAAAAAAAAAAAAAAAAAAAAAAAAAGAGCGCACCCCATACATTTTAATCATTGAATTGTCCTTCCCCAAAAAGTAACCGAACGATTGGAAATGTATATCTTTTTTCGATTTCAACTTATGTTATAAACAAAATCTTACGGGGTTGTCTTTATATAAAAATTTTCAATATCAATACCTAATTTTGATGTCTTATATGTATTTTTTGTTTGGTAAATTTTACTTTAGGGTACCGAGTTGAGTTGAGTTGATTTTTGACGGCCGATTATCTACACGAGGGATATAGGCCCGGGGGGGGGGTCTTTCTAAGGGAACCTAATCCGTATTTACGCATGGAAAATCCACGATTCGAAGAAACCACGAAATCTCTTTAGGATACCTAACTTTAAATCATTCGACCTAGTAGTTTGGAAATTATGAAGATGTTTGGAATTCTTCTTTTTAAATTCAATTGCAATGAGCGCAAAACAGATTGCAATGCTTGTAAGTTTTTAAGCAAAACTTAAGAACTCTTTGGCGGAATGAGCTGTAATTTTGGATTCGAATATTTGAAGCTTCAACAAATCGATTTCTGTTAAAGAATATAATTCATAATTATTTCAAAAAATTGTTTCGAAAAACTTTGTTTTTTTTTCAATTCATTTGTAGTTGTAGCAAAATAGATTGCAATGTGGGTAGTGTTTAGCATAGCTCAAGATTAGTTGACGGAATGAGTAATTTTGGATTAGCATATTAGAAGATTCTAGAAATTCATTACTGTTGAAGAATACATAAACTACAGTTCTTAATTATTTAAAAAATTATTTCGAAAAAATATATAGAGAATTCCCAGTTTTAACTGCTGGCTTCAATGTTTTAAATTCATTTGAATTGATTTTGCTTTTGTATAAATGTGAATATCAAAGAAAAAGAGTTATATATAATAAAATTAAAGGTAGTGCATATAAGGAAAAAAACATAAAAATATAAGATAAAAAGGAGAATTTTAAAGTGTTTTAGAAATTTCTTTTGTATAATCAAAATTTTAAAATTTTAAAGTTATAATTATAAATTTCACATTTTATCTTATAATAGAAGGAAAAGACATATCTTATGTATAGCCAATTTTAACTCTTATCCTGAAATGCGGTTTATATATTGCAGTTTAATGCATAAGTTATGAGTAAGAAGATTAAAATTTGTAATATATAAGCTATATATTTTTGAAAATTGTGTTAAGACGAGAATTTATTTGAACGTCTTCACCCACCCATTCAATTTTTGTACTAAGATTAAATTTACTTTTTTATCGATATTTCTAAGAAGTCAAGGCGTGTTGCATCAGATGTAAACGAAAGCGTAGCTTGCTTTCCCTAGATGCAGTATATATAGATTCAATAATGAAAAACTAAATTGATAGAATGCTTCTACATTTACACAATGGCGGATGCACAGGGTGCCCTAAAAACATTGAAATGCGTTTTAACTTCTTTACCTACTGGAGATAAATAAGCAATATCAATTGCGGAATTTTAAAAATACAGTAGGAAATAAGACTATATTAGTGGAAAAATCTTGCCTTTAATTTACAAAGTTTTATTTTTTAAAATTGTTATATTATCCTGCATTTGACAAAATATGTCAATTAGATTTTTTTAATCAAAAAAGATCATGAGAAAACACCGCATGCCTATTCCTATAAAATCGAGTGAGTTATGCTTAGTTGAAAATATGATATTGTAAATCTGGACCATATACCAAATTAGAAATTGAATTTTTGATATAATCACAAAAACTGAAAAAAGCTATATGATAATACGGAGGTGAAATGCTTGAGAATTCAGCATAGACTAATGATACAATTACAGATTTTTACAGGGGGGTTTTCCCCATTGGGGTATGCCATCTTTTTATTTGAAAAATGTAACTAACACAGTAAAACAATTAACAGTATGTATTTGACTTTTAAATCATTACAATTTTACTCAACGAAGCATTGAAAATGAACTGATATACAATTTTTGTCTTTCTTTTTAAATATAATTTAGTCTTAGGGTTATATTTTTCATCATGCTTTTTACATCAAACGTAACGTCAAATCAACGTAACAAAGCTGTGGAGATAAACGTAAATCTACTTTTATCTAGTTTCTTTGTGCAATGGTACCGTCACATAAAATATCGAGAGCAAAAATAGAAGAAAAGTGTAAGTCTCTTCTTTTCCTTAAGTGTTGCGTATCACATGTGACATCAACATGACATAAAGAAGTGTTGTAGAAGAACCACAACCCGATTTGCTCTCGTTTCGTTACGCCATAGTATCCCATGTGATATGAAAAGAGTAAGCCTTTTTTTTTACTTCCCTTACTATCAACTGAAATTTAGCCTTAGGGTTACTATTTTCAACTCATCATAGTTTCTACACCGAATGGGACCTCCAAATAACATAACGAAACTGTAAAGATAAACGAAAATCTACTTTTCTCTCGTTTCCTTGTGCAGTATTACCGTTACATACGATATCCAGAATATAGAGAAAAAACTAAAACTCTTTCTTCTTCTTATGCTTTCCTTATTGTATGTGACATCAACGGGACACAATAGCGATGTAGAAGAACGATAACCCAATTCGCTCTCGTTTCGTTACATTCAATTATCCCATACGACATAAGTTATTCCCACTATTATTTATTTTTAATACCTCAAACTAACATTTTTTCAGTATATCAAAATGAAGATTAAACACCATTCACTGAATCATATGTACGTTTGGTTCTAAAATGATGAATTAAGGACTCGCAAGTAGTTCTACATTATGGGATTTTTAACAAGTAACGAGCCTTTTTATTAACCGCTGGTTTATGCTCAGTACAATAAAAATAATGCAGAAACTAATTAAAAAAAACTTGTGTGGAAATCTAAATTACTAAAACCAGCGTTTGAACACACAACATATAAATCAAGCTCTGTGAAAGTAACCTGGCATTTCGTGAGTACTGGGGCTCACAACAATAGAGTATAAATTCAACATTTCCCAAATACATGAGAGACGAGAACTCAAATCTCAGTAAACAAAGCACCGAAAGACCATCATGTCCCAGCAACCGATGATATCAAAGCGGAAGTGAAGCATCGTGACATAACAAATCCACCTAGAAAGGTACGATGTAAGTTATACTAGAAAAACCTTAAACCAAGGAGTTTCTAATTTTATGAATATGAACAGCTTCAAAAAAGTCTAAATCTGTATTCACGAAAGGTATACGTTTGGCTATTTTCATAGTGCTTGATTTATATATTCTGTGTTCAAACGTTGGTTTTAGCTGGCTATTTTCACAGTGCTTGATTTATATATTGCGTGTTCAAACGTTGTTTTTTAGCGATTTAGTGCAGAAACTGCTCTAGAGTTTGGACGGCGATATACAAACTTTCTGAAATTTTAAGCACATTTATGCGACTAATGCTGTGGTGATTAAAAGCTACCCGTTCATTTCATCCAAAACCTGGCTCTGGAACAAACATCTTATACATGGTTTACGATCACTTCCTAGAGTACTTACAAAATATCCTTTGCATACAATTTGCATTCACTGACTTGAAGTTCTTCAATCCTCTGTAGCATTCTACAACTAACAGCTAATTCAACAGGACATAAAATCGAACTTCGTTAACTCTTTCTTTTTGTTAGCGGAATCAAAGATCGCTGTTTTTTTTTCAATTTTCAGAGTTTAACTTATAATTTTTAGTTTAACAATAGATACTAGTGAAATTCTGTTTCGTTTGGAGCCCTAGGACTATTGCTAGAGACTTCTGAATAGCTGAATTTTAATTTTAATAGTCCTGTACATAAAGTTTACTACAGAATCAGTATCATATGAGTTAATCGAGCTTTTTATTCATCTTTCAATAAAGCGATCTTTAAGATCGATGACAGTAGTTATGCGACAATTTCTATCAGGGTAGTTAAAAGTGAAGAAAATTCTGTGGGCAAATTAATGTTTGTTTACAGAAAAATAAGCAATCAATATCCCAATATGAATGAGATAATCCAAAACCATTTTTAGCCCATGAATTACACCATGAAACTCATTGGACCAGTGTTTTATCAAGAAACTTATACAGCTGTAAGGTATGTGCAGCTTATGTCAAATGGTACTGTAATAGATTTTCTGGGGACGACACAATTATCACTAATAAAAATTATGTACTATAAGCGAGATGGAGCGTCTGAAAACCAGGTTATAAATGTGATTTACTGTCTCAACGACAACTTCAAACTTTGGCAGGAACTACGAAATGAATCCCCTACTACTCGGATTTAAGCCTTTTTGATTTTCACTTTTTATGTAGGCTTCCAAAAATAGATTATAATACTCGCCTACAATACGCAATCCCTCTTAAACAAAAGATAATTGATACATTCAACAATGTTAGTTGTTAAGAACTCCACAACATTTACAGAAGTATTAGCAAAGCTCAGTTATGTGTTGAAGTTAATGAAAAACATTTTGAGAATGCTTTATGAGTTGCGTTTTTTGAGTATAAGTTAGAATATTTAAAGTTTAGTTTGTGTGACTTTATGTAATTTCTGTCTGTGTCTACCTTCATTTAGATGCATTGTGTTGAAAGATTTTTGCACATATTAACGTATTTTTTACCGAAAAAATGTTACCGTCAATTTATATATGATCACATTTTTTACTGTTTAACTCTTTTAAATGGTGTGAAAAAGTGATTTAAACCCTTTTTTAAAAAATCATAATTTAAGTAATTTCAAAGATATATAAGGGTTATTTGAAGTGATCCTGTTGGATGCAAATTAAAAATGTTCTAATGTATCAATTTTGTCTAGGATGAGAGTCGTATAAAAAGTTAACGAAATATAAATTTTTTGAAAATTAATGGTAGGACTATTTAATTAATGCATCTCTATTCTATCTCTCATTTTTCCTATCTTATTTTGAACATTGACTACTCATCTGCAAGTGATCGAAAATTAAACAGTGTTTCAGCATGTTTCACCCTGTATACTCTTATATATAACTAAACATAAATGTGATGTTTCACACTTTAGGATGCTTAAGGGGGTTGGTCACTCAGCTTCGGAATTCTCCTCCGTAATGTTAAGTCTATAAACATTTGATGCATTCGTATATTTAAATATCTTCTCGGGAAACTCATATTTTTAACAACTTCTTTCAGTGTACTCTTCTTAAAGGATCTATCTTTTTTTCTTAGTTTTCAAAATATTTCTAAAATCTATGCTGAATTTAATTTTTTATGTGTTAAAAGCGGGCGAACTGTAAGATTTTAACACTTCATATAAAATTAAGTCTATATTTCAGAAATATTTTGAGAACTAAGAAAAAAGAGACATCCTTTAGGAAGTGTACACAAAAAATAGAAGTTAAAAATATTAATTTCCCGAGGAGATATTTTATTTAAACGAATCCATCAAATGTCCATAGACTTTACGCTAGTTATTTATTAAACAATTAACCTTAAATTTGGATACAGACAACAGTGAATATCAGCAACAGTTGGCCCTTCCACCTGCACTTTCGAGTAAAGACATTTTCCCAGTTTTTGGCCAAAACTCGAATCGGTTTCTTCTTTTCCAAGTTTTCTCAAAAACAGATCGTATAAAAGTCAAAAATATTTCTTAATCTAGCTTTTATCTTTCTCAATATTTATGGAAATATAATATATTCAGTTTTATCCGCAATTCTTAAAGGCGTTCCATTATCTTTAAAATCACCTGAAACCAATAGATTTCTGAGATTTAAAGAAGCATTTTTGAAACAAATGTTTCTTTAGCTGCTCGTAATTTTCGGAAACGTGTCCGAGTGGTTTTGACAGCGTATTAATCGTGTTCTCAACTCGGAATATCGAACTTTATTATATTATTAACACTCAAGTAAACATTTTTAGCGGCATAACAGAATTTGTGCATTCAAGTGTAACAAAATAATATTGATTTTAATATTAACGTTGTCAATCTATCATATTTGAGGAACTTGAAACAGGTTACTTGAGAACAGAGGGCATCCGAAAAACCGATATTACGGTTTGAAAAAACTTAATAAAACACTGTAAAAACTACTCGGAAACGTTTCAAAAAATTACGGACAGCTAAATAAATTTTTGTTTCAGAAACGTTTCTTTAAATTTCGGTTTTTCACGTTTCGGAAGATAAAGGAACACTTTTTGGAATTGTTGATAACACGAAAGGGGTTATATTGTATTTTCGTAACCTTCAAGGAATACAAGAGAAAAGACTAAGACTTCATTTTTAACACTGTATCAAAATGCAGAATTGTCTTTTTAAATTACTAAGAATCAATATTTTATGAAATATAGATCTCACGCCCAGGTGGGTGAAATTTTATGAATCATGGTAAAAATTAGAAATAATATCTTGCATTTCTTGAGAGAAATAATTGAATAATAATACAGTATTAGTTTTAATAAAGGCACTTAAAAATTGTTTATGTGTTATTGTTGAAAAAAAAAATTTATCGCATTGATTATTTCTACGCGATACAGTGAAATATCAAATGTTTTTTTACGGGAATATGTATTTTGAAGTGAAAATACTTTTTTCTCTGACAGCTTTTATTAAAACCTTTATGTAGTTAGCAACTAAAATTTTTTTACAGCTATCAACACACAATCCGTGTGAAAATACACACAAAATTATATCTGAAAATGTAAACTTAGCGTAATGATTTTTAAACAGTGAAAATATTAATATTCTTTATATTTAACACAAACAAGGTAAAACTATCTATTCCGAAATTTTGCTAACGCCATAAAAAGTAACTAAATATATTGCAAGGAAATTAATCTGTAATTATGCAAATTGGAGCATGGAAAAAATGCAAATTTCATTATAGGGTTTATTCAGAATTTTGCGAAATCTTGCTAGTGTGCACCGCCTAAAAGTTAAATGTATAATTGTAAATTTGCCGTTTTTATCTTATACCAGAATTAAAAATCATAACGAATGTGCATAGCTAATTTTAGTACTTATCCTGCAATGCGGTTTATATATTGCAATTTAGCCAGTTGACTACCAGTGGTATATGTGAGACGTGATTACAGCCCAGTGTTGCCAGTTTGACCTTTTATTTCGAAATTTCAAATTCACATCGGAAATTTGAAATGAAGAATCTTTACTTTATGTAATCACAAACGTTCCGTCATTAAATAAAACAAAAAAATACTTTTTTTTAATTTCTGGCACGAATTCGGATTTTCTGAATAAAAATGGAGGTCAAAATAGCAACCCTGGTACCGCGTATAACCAAAGGTGAATATATTTTTATTGTTTCTGCTACCACTATTTTAATACAGTAATTTGCATTGAAATATAGTGATAGACAAAATAGACAACAAAACTCACGCAATCCTGTATCAACCAGTTTGAAAGAGTGTTATTCTAGGAGTTAATGCATAAGTTATGAGTAAGAAGATTAAAATTTTCAATATATCGATAGCATCTTTTTCAAAATTGTATTGGGAACAGAATTTATTAGAACGTCTTTATTCATCTATTCAATTTTGGCTGCAAGATTAAATTTACTTTTCTATCCTTATTTCTAAGAACTTATCAAGGCACGTCACACCAGATGTGTGCGGAAAAATAAGGGTAGTTTGCTTTCGCCAGAGGCGGTTTATATAGCTTCAAGATTGAAAAACTGAACTGATAGAATGCTTCTTCATTTACCCAATGCCTTATGTATACTTTTGTACATATAATGAAATATGAAAAGTGATATTTCGCAGTTTACGAGTGCTTAAGCATAACTTAAATGTAATGCTGATGATGCGAAAAAACATGCGAACAAAATTTCTTTAAGTAATTATCTTTCTCATGAAAATAATGCTTGGATCAACGGTGATATCTTTTTTGAACTCAAATATCTGTTTTAAAAATAACATTTCTTTTTATATCAGTCGGGATTTTTTATGTTAAAAATTGTGATTTTTTAATTTTTCACTCATTGCAAAAAATGTATGTTTCTTTAAGTGCTTTTAAACATTTCACAAATAAATAAAATTGGAATTAAATGAATCTTTATTAATCATAGGAAGAATTTGTGTAAGTCATAATTTTACTTTGCTGTTTTAGTTATCAATATTTGATTGTAAGTATTTTTTTATAGCTACAGCTGAACCATTTTGAACCCTGTTATAGTCCTTAAGGCTGTTCTCAAATCCAAAGGGGCAACTTTATGACATTAGTTTTAATTCATTTTTGTTCGGAAACGCATGAAACTGGCAGGTGTTGTTATTCAGAAACTATGTAATTGTAAGACTTTTCCAGTGTTTTTTTTATGCAATAGATCGCGCAATAGATCTTTCAGAAAATGACGCAATAGATCGCAATAGATCTTTCAGAAAATGCTGTCAAAGTTGTCGTTTTGAATCGAATTTCCGGACAAAGGCAGAAAAACCGATCACAGAAGGGAGATAAACGTCTTGGCACGTGATCAAAAATGCTTATAACTCGATAGGTAATTTATTTATCAAATAAAATGAAAAGTGCCCAGTTAAATTGATGGCACTGAGCTCACAGGCTATTCACACTAATTGTATATTATACTAATATTTCAAAGAATAATGCCCCTCGGAAATTAAATTAAAGGGGGATTAGCCCACGCAGCTCTGTTTTCGAATTGTATACTTAGCCAATGAGCCCCCAAATCTCATTAGGGAAGTGCCATATAAGAATAAACCCGTATACCAAATTTGAAGCAAATCGGATAGAAAAACCCATTTATCTAAATTAAGGGGGTATTAGCCCCCCGTTCTCCCTTTTATAGTTAAGCAATAAACCGCCAAATCTAATAAGTGAAGAGCCTTATCAGAATTAATCGTTATACCAAATTTGAAGCAAATCTGATAATTCTGCATGAAGAACTCATTTATCTAAGAAAAGGGG
Organism: Maratus speciosus; assembly: GCA_963932465.1. Lineage (NCBI taxonomy): Eukaryota > Metazoa > Arthropoda > Arachnida > Araneae > Salticidae > Maratus > Maratus speciosus. The sequence goes on along the minus strand of OZ010787.1, from coordinate 507,555,800 downwards.
GTGTTAGCCCCCCCCCCCCTTTATAGTTATCCAATGAGCTCCGAAAACTAATCAGGGAAGCGCCTTATCAGAATTAACCTTGAACAAAATTTGAAGCAAATCGGAAATTTCTATCAAGAGTTATCGCATTGCATATATACATATATACGTACGTACACACGTACAGTCGTGGAAAAAAAAGAAAACACCCCTACTAACTCCTCAATAAATTATCGTAGACAAAAGTTACTGGTACCGAACGATTGGAAATAAAGTCTACTTTTAAATGATGTATATAAAATTTTCTTAGGGGGCCATCTACATATTAAAACGAACCCAAACTTCATTTTTTTTCAATGGCAATGCCCAATTTTAAAGAGATATTTCAAATCTCCGGTTCAGACTATGCCTAGATACCCAATTTCAAGTCATCTGAATGATAAGTTTTTGAATTATAAACATTCAAAATTGAGTGATTCTAGTGTTAAATTATATTTTCATATTTTTATTTATATCTCCTTAAAATCTGCTCCTAATATGCTAATTCTTTTTTGTAGCAATAATACTAATATACCCAAACATAAATACGCTGAATTTTCAATTTTTAAAATTTTATGGTATGAATAATGAATTAGGAAATTAATATTCGAAAAAATTATGAATTGCAACCTACAATTTTTTTTTTTTGATGGATTTACATTTAAGTGCTGCTTTATGGAAATCCAAAATTTCACATTTTTCTTCCAAGTAGTTTTCAAATTATGCTAAAAAAACGGCAAAATGATGGTTTAATGGGCCGTCTATAATAGAAGTGACTAGATATTTTGAAATTTCCTCTACTGTTCTGTAATCTAGCAGGCTTCATTGACTTCTTAAGCTGCCTTGATCAAGAAGGGAGCTCTCTTGGTTAACAATCGAGAACCGAACTTCAATTTGGATACAACCCTTAAAATACGCTCGTTTCAAAATAATTAATTTTTCGGAAACTTATGGTACGAATTGCATAAAAATTTGTTTTTAGGCTAATTGTAGGGTGTACAGTTCATTTATGGGGTCAGAATTGTGTACTGCTATTGAAAAAAACAAAGTTATGGTTCGTTTTAATATGTAGATTGACCCCTAAGCAAATTTTATATACATCCTTTAAAAGTAGACTTTATTTCCAATCGTTCGGTACCAGTAACTTTCTTGTACGATAATTTTTTGAGGAGTTAGTAGGGGGTGTTTACTTTTTTTTCCACTGCAGTACATACGTACAGTCGTGGAAAAAGTAAACACCTACTAACTCCTCAACAAATTATCCTAGACGAAAGTTATTGGTACCGAACGATTGGAAATAAAGTCTACTTTTAAATGACGTATGCAAAATTTGCTTAGGGGGCCATCTACATATTAAAACGAACCATAACTTTGTTTTTTTCAATAGCAATACCCAATTTCAACGAAATATTTCAAATCTTTGGTTCAAACTATGCCTAGACACAAAATTTTAAGTCATTTCAGTCATAAGTTTTTGAATTATAAACATTCAAAAGTTAGTTCTTCTAATGTTAAATTATATTTTCATATTTTTATTTATATCTCCTGAAATTATGCTCCTAATGTGCTAATTTTTTGTGTAGCAATAATACTAATATTCCCAAACATAAATACGCTGAATTTGCAATTTTTATAATTTTATGATATAAATTATGAATTATGAAATTAATATTCGAAAAAATTATGAATTGCAACCTACAATTTTTTTGAAGGATTTATATTTATTAAGTCCTGCTGTATGGAAATCCAAAATTTCACATTTTTCTTCCAAGTAGTTTTCAAATTATGCTTAAAAAACGGCAAAATGACGGTTTAAAGAGCCGTCTATGATAGAAGTGACGATATATTTTGAAATTTCTTATGCTATCCTGTAATCTAGCAGGCTTCATTGACTGCGTGAGTGGCGCTTAAGGTGCCTTGATCAAGAAGAGGGCTCTCTTGGTCAACAATCGTGTACTGAACTTCAATTTGGATACAGCCCTTATAATACGCTCGTTTTAAAATAATAAATTTCTTGGAATCTTATCTTAAGAATTGCATATAAATTTGTTTTTAGGCTAATTGAAGGGTGTAGATTTCATTTATGCTGTCAGAAGTATATACTGCTATTGAGAAAAACAAAGTTATGGTTCGTTTTAATATGTAGATGTTCACCTAGGCAAATTTTATATACATCATTTAAAAGTAGACTTTATTTCCAATCGTTCGGTACCAGTAACTTTCTTCTGTGATAATTTGTTGAGGAGTTAGTAGGGGTGTTTACTTTCTTTTCCACGACTGTATATACAGAACCTGGGGGCACATTAGCTTTCAGGCCGTTATAGCCTGTGAGTTAGAAATGGAAACTTTTTTCGATTCCAAATCGCTTCCATAGTACTTCCTGCCAATTTTATACTAATACTTTTTAAAATGAGAGCGTCATTGTGTCCGAAAGTTTCGTGCTTGTTGATCAGTGAACTTGAGAACAGACTTAACTAAAAACACTATTTTTTTTGTTTGCAGTTTAGTCAATAATATTAATTATATTTAGTAAATACTTGTGATAAAACTTTAGTCTGAAGCAAAATGTTAATAAATAATGAATGCGGCAGGGAATGGTTTAATAAATGTTGTTTTACCTCAACTTAATTCTTTAAGGTATCCCACAATGTTTAAATAGCTACATTTCAACAAATATTTAAAGAATTTATTTTAAAATCTGCATTAAGAATTTAAGACTTTATTTAAAAATCTGTATCATTAGCTATCCGAAACATTTTTTTTTCGGTGTTTGACCATTGGAAGTATAATTATGGCTGCTTTTTCTTCTGCTGTCAAGCCGGAAGTGTGTATTTAAGTACATTTAAATGTTTACTGAAGGAAGTTCAAGACAGTTAATATCTTCTAATAAGGAAAGTAAAACACATAAATCTGGAATATTTAAGAACTTCCTGGAGAATATTTGGAAGAAATTTTCAGAAATAAAAATGTAAAATGCGTTTTCATAAAAACATGATTTCCATAAAAAATAACTTACGAAAAACTTTCTATCTCAAAAGTTAATAATTAAATTTAAATAAAACTCGTTGCTTATCAATTATGTAATTTTGGCTCTGTAATGGATTATCGGTTTAAAGATCTGAGAATTTCCTGAAATATCACAGCCATTTTTATAAATTAACATACATAAAATAAATTAAATATTACCAAATTGACAATGTGAATGGATAAATCTGTGGACGTTTTTTTTTAATTCCTTACATTATAATTCATACATTTTTAGCACTCAAACTGTGTATTTATGGAACAAAATTAGTAAGGTATCGTTATTTTTTGTCGTGAGGACAGTATTGGTAAATATTAAATATTGCACCACTTTTTTCTAAAAAATGTAAAAATTAAAAAGAAATTGCATCAAAACAATTTATTTAAAAGATCAAATTATGTTTTTATATCCTAAGGTATTTGCAACTTTCGGTATTTCTTACATTTTTTGATTAATAGGGTTTCAAATGTAGCACACTTTTAAAAATAGTAATGTATCCTGATTTAGCAAGATAAGATTATATTTAGTAAAATATATAACGTCTTCCGAGACCCTCACGAATCCGAAAAACGTTCCTTTATTATGAGGAATATCAGAAACCAATAGATTTCTAAGCTACAAAGAAACATTCAGAAAAAAAATAAATTCTGAAATGTAACGGTGTTTCACTGTAAAAAAAAAGGACTCAAAAACGGAAATACTACTGGCAATCTAGACGCCAGTACTATTTCCGTTTTTTTGCGGGAATTTTTAACCATAAATTACAGAACATTTTCCGTTTTTATGAATATGGTGAACTTTTTTAGGCTTTTCTTTAACAATTTTACGATTCGAAACTTCACTTTTTTCGAAACACACAATTTTTTTTTGACAAATGACCGTCAACATTACAAGAAGTACACGTAGTCTTCAAAAAGGGACAAATCTTAGAAAAAATATCAGAAATCTCGCTCCGCACAGTGTAAGATTTTGCAAATGTAGCGGTATTTAAGACTTTATTTAAAAATCTGTATCATTAGCTATCCGAAACATTTTTTTTTTCGGTGTTTGACCATTGGAAGTATAATTATGGCTGCTTTTTTTTCTGCTGTCAAGCCGGAAGTGTGTATTTAAGTACATTTAAATGTTTACTGAAGGAAGTTCAAGACAGTTAATATCTTCTAATAAGGAAAGTAAAACACATAAATCTGGAATATTTAAGAACTTCCTGGAGAATATTTGGAAGAAATTTTCAGAAATAAAAATGTAAAATGCGTTTTCATAAAAACATGATTTCCATAAAAAATAACTTACGAAAAACTTTCTATCTCAAAAGTTAATAATTAAATTTAAATAAAACTCGTTGCTTATCAATTATGTAATTTTGGCTCAGTAATGGATTATCGGTTTAATGTCTGAGAATTTCCTGAAATATCACAGCCATTTTTATAAATTAACATACATAAAATAAATTAAATATTACCAAATTGACAATGTGAATGGATAAATCTGTGGACGTTTTTTTTAATTCCTTACATTATAATTCATACATTTTTAGCACTCAAACTGTGTATTTATGGAACAAAATTAGTAAGGTATCGTTATTTTTTGTCGTGAGGACAGTATTGGTAAATATTAAATATTGCACCACTTTTTTCTAAAAAATGTAAAAATTAAAAAGAAATTGCATCAAAACAATTTATTTAAAAGATCAAATTATGTTTTTATATCCTAAGGTATTTGCAACTTTCGGTATTTCTTACATTTTTTGATTAATAGGGTTTCAAATGTAGCACACTTTTAAAAATAGTAATGTATCCTGATTTAGCAAGATAAGATTATATTTAGTAAAATATATAACGTCTTCCGAGACCCTCACGAATCCGAAAAACGTTCCTTTATTATGAGGAATATCAGAAACCAATAGATTTCTAAGCTACAAAGAAACATTCAGAAAAAAAATAAATTCTGAAATGTAACGGTGTTTCACTGTAAAAAAAAAGGACTCAAAAACGGAAATACTACTGGCAATCTAGACGCCAGTACTATTTCCGTTTTTTTACGGGAATTTTTACCCATAAATTACAGAACAATTTCCGTTTTTAATCAGAAAAACGGAAAATGTTCTGTAATTTATGGTTAAAAATTCCCGCAAAAAAAACGGAAATAGAACTGGCGTTAAGATTGCCAGTAGTATTTCCGTTTTTTTTTTTTTTTTACAGTGTTCTTTTGATGTCATAATTTTTCGAACTATTTCCCATTCTGTAAAAAAAAAAAAAAAAAAATCTGTAACGTTACTACAGTTTTTCTAGGAAACTGAGATTCCTTGAACTTTTTATGTAACGGCAACAAGAAAACATCCTGTAACAGACGCTGTTACAGGAATTTTTTGTTGTAGCCGTAACCGTTACATAAAAAGTTCTAGGAATCCCAGTTTCCTAGAAAAACTGTAGTAACTTTACAGATTTTTTTTACAGTGCAAAACTGTTTCGAACTGTTTTTATTATGGTATACTATTCAACATGAAACGTTTATTTCAGAATTAACAGCGCTCGAACAAACGATATTTTGTCTTGATTCCATTTTGAGAAAACTAGTTAATACATTGTAAACACTACTGCGAAACATTTTACAAAAACAAAATAAATATTTTTTCAGAAATATTTCTGTATATTTCTCAGATCTATTGGTTTCTTGAATTTTTAGAGATTGGGATCGTGAGTAACTCGGTAGAAGTTATATTATACATTTGTACACTTTCTTGCTAGATGAAAAAATATTTCTCCATTTTGTACAGTGTAGGATATTTTAACGATACTTTATGTATAGAGATTAAATATATATGATAATCTTATTATTTTTTCCTTACAGGTCTTTTGAAGCTACAGCACATCTTCCGATTAACAACAGACAATTATAAATTAGAAGTTAAAATAGTGAAGCGTATTGCCAATGCGTCCGACGCCAATGCTTTCCTACACACTCTGGAGACCAGAGAAAGAGAAACCCTTAAATATGTGGTTTTGGACTGCAGTGCAGACACAGCAAGAAAAATTATTGTTAACCATGTCAGAGATATCTACATGGGAAGAAGGAATTATCATTTTCTACTGACTAGTTTAGTAAGTATTTCTGATCTGTAAAAATGAAGATTGTTTCTTGATCTAGCAAGCCTATTTATGAAAATCTATCATAACCTCTTCCGTTTTTCCCACGATTCCGAAAAGTCTCCCGTTATCTTCAGTAATCACAGATATATGTAGGTTTTGGAGATCTAAAAAATAATTTTCTGCAGGAAAAGTTTCTTCTGCTACTGGTAATTTTTGAAACCGTCGACAAACAGTTTTTGGAGTGTATTAATCAATTTTTCTTCACCCAGTACCAACACGAAATATTGGTATCTGGAATGTTACCTATTATCAAGTAAATATTTTCAAGTTCAAGAAACATGATTAACAGATAAATACGCTTAATTAACAGCGTAAAATGAACATTATTTGTTACTCTTGCGTGTATAATGTCTATTACACAGCAGAAAATGTTTACTTGAGAATTATTAGCATACGAAAAACCGATGTTTCAGTCTGATACTGAGTTCCGAAAACTTATTAATGTATTGTAAAAACTACACTGAAGGTTTTCCGAAGATTACGGAAAGGAAAACCAACATTTCTTTTCAGAAATGCTATTTTATATCTTGGAAATCTATTGGATTACTCAAAAGTTTGTTCTACTCTTGAGGACCCTATTGCACAATCGTTGTGTAGCCCCCAGATGTAATCTTCAGTGATGCATATTTATGGCTTCTATCGAGTCTTTATCTGGACGATGCCTTATATGGCAAAACAGTTTTTGTTAACCCACTTATGCCTAGCGTCCCATCTTTGGGACGTTTCGAATTTTAATAGATTTTTACAATTTTCTTCTTCTTTACAGCATGAAAATTGCATGAAGCAATTGTCTATAAATATCTTTATCTATTACCGACAGATGAAAGCATAAGACTGATATTTATTTGCTTAAATGAAGGCCTTTTTTTGGTATTTATAGATTTTTCATTTTTCAAGATAGTTAAATGTAAAAAGTAAGTTTATTTTTATTTTTAGTAACGAAGATACAAAGAAATAAGTCATAATCCTAGCGTGTAGGCAACTTTGAAATACGTATTTTTAAAATTGCGAAATTATATCTTCAAGCCTATTTTTTTATGCTTGTTTGTAACGTACAAAATATAGGTCACAAAGCACAAATGAGTACTTATTTCTGTTAGACATTTAGGGGGCAGTTATTTATGTAAATTCTTTTCAAGAATATTTTGAAATAAATTGTTTTTTCGCCTCAAATACGATTATTCTTAATTTATTATTAATAATTCTTATAATGTTATTAATCTCTGTAAAGAAATAAATATACTTTTTTAATAGTTAATAAAAATACTAATTATAGTATATAATATACAATTTAAGGGGTCAGGTAACCTTTGAAACCTTTGAACCTTTGGGCGTCCAAAAATCGAATTTTTTTAAATAGCTTATAATTAAATATGATTCTTTGGGAGCATTTAAAATCAAACCCCATACAAAAATTCGCATTAGAAGAGAAGTTATGTCTAAAACACTTTGAGCTTTTGCTATATGATCAACGTGCTTATCAATTTTTAAAGCCAATTTTCTCAAAACAGCGGTTTTGATCATTGCGCACACGATTTCTGGAAAACGGTTACCTTGAATTTCACGAAATTTTTGGTGGATGTATTAAACGTACAGAAGCACAAAATGACCTATTGTTATGTTTCTCAAGTAAGAAGTTTAGAATTCAAGGCTACTTTTGTATAAAAAATATCTCGATATTTCGAATTTCTCTAAAAAAAATTTTTTTTCTCGAGATCTACAAGTTTTATTTTTTTCATTGTAGGTCATTTTGAAAACACTTTATATCTGTACTGATTAAAAAAATCTTGGCTTGTTTCAGCCATTGAAATGGGAAAAATCATGCGCGCAATGCATGCATGAGTAATTCTTTCATAAAAATTGTATTATCTTTAAAAATAAATTTTAAAAAACTATATATGTGTATACCTTTTCTAATAACTTTGATTGATAAAATAATCGTTCCTAACATGTGTTTGCAATTTTACAATTAAAAGTTAATTAGCTACAGAATGACTGCAATTCTTACAGAGGTCACTTTTCCATGTACTTTATTGGTTCAAAGGTTACCTGACCCCTTAAAAGCTTAATTTATGTAAATTTAGACAAAACATATAATTACGCATTTTCCCACATATTGGGATCTTTTAGTACATTTACATTTAATCAAATAAATACAAAAATCTTTTAGCGTAATTTTTTTTAGTATTTTTTCAGTTTATTTTGCAACATTTTAAAGTGATTTTATCAGAAAATTTGGGAAAACAAAAATTCAGGCATAAATGGGTTAAGCATTGAAGAAAACAATGAAATTTGAAATCACTTTTTTCGTTACCACTATAGTTTAAATATAATCTTCACCTTATTTAATTGCAAATTTCTGCTATGGATTTTGACTACACTGTAAAAAAAATCCGACCAGTTTTCCTGCAGGAATCAGAAAAATAGTTGCCCTTATCGTACCGGAAAATTTTCCGACTCAGATCGGAATAAAATCCGGAAGAAAAAAGAAATAGTCAATAAAACGGTATTTTACGGATTTTATTCCGAGCTGGTTCGGAAATTTTTCCGGTACGATAAGGGCAACCATTTTTCCGATTCCTACAGGAAAACTGGTCGTATTTTTTTACAGTGTAAGATTATTTTTCAAAATTTTTGGTTACAAAAAAATAAAAGTAAAAAATGTAAGATTTAAAAAGACGCATATGTCCGTCACATGTCAACATTGTCTTCAGAAATAACTTAAATCAACAAATTATTTGCAAAATTTTGATTGAATATTTTGTTTATCTAGATAATATAAAAAATTCATGAAAAACTAAATTTTTATTTTGAGTGAATTATATAATTAAATTAAAGTTTCTTTGTATTTTCTAGGTAATGGATGAATATTTAAATAGCCAAGTTCTAGAATTTGGGGCAATTAATGTCACAGGTTTTAGGATATTGCAACCTACAAGCACGGACTTCCGCTACTTCGTTCCAGCATGGAGATCACTGGATCCCAATAGATGGCCTGGGGCTGGAACGCAATATATTTCAGTAAGATATGATATTCTGAACAGAAATTTATTTTTGCCCTAACTGCATAACCGGCACCTCGGTTTTCAAACACAATTCGTCTCAAAGTTATGTTCGAGAAGCGAATCCAATTTCACCACAATAAATAGAGAAAATACGATTAATTCGTTTACGTCTCCACAGTGCTTCCTGAATTTACCCGTTTGAAACTGTACACCGTGTACTACTTTTGTAAAATATAAAAAATCTATTACAGTACATTACATTACATTAGAAAGTGAAAGTTTTTAACGTTTCAATAAAAGCTGTACAAAACTTGTACGCCATATACCGTAAACTACAATTATGGTGTACCCTGTACACCTTATAGTGCAATAGTAAACTATAAAAATGCCGTAAAGTACAGTATATTTTATCAAACAATGAAGGTTTCAAAACATTTTAATAAATGTTTAACAAAGAGTGTAAACTTAGCTTTATTGGTGAAATTTTGGATTGGTTGAGATTGAGGAAAAAGAGGGATTTCCTATTCTTATTTTTTTAGATGTTTAGATCACCGAGTTAACTCGCTGATTATGAGCCCCAAAAATGCATGAAATTCATTAGATCCCTATAGCGCATGTGTAGGTGTTTTGCCTCCACAAAAGGAAAAAAAAACTAATCAAACAAAATGGAAGAAAGATAAAGAAACAAAAAAAAAAACCAGGAAATAAAAATCTGTGAATGGAAAAATTTCGCTGTATATGGAACTCAAAATGCATGAATTTCATTAACGTTGAAAATGTATCTCATGTACTCGTATGTGTTTTCGTCCAACTAGAATGACAGCAACAAAAAACAATTTAATTGCTTTCGATACGTTTTTTTGTTCAAAAAATGTTGAGATGAGACTCTCACTGTCCAATAGCAAGACCAAATTTCGCTGCAAGTTTTTGTTTGAGAGCGGCTTTGTTTCACAACCCGGATGTTGCAGAACAACAGTTCTGCTGTACTTTGAAAGGAAAACTACTCACTCAAATCTTATTATCCTAAAAAGCTTGTTCAACCCGCTGTTCGATACGTTAGTTTGTTAATCTTATATGAATTTTTAAAGATTTTACGACCATTTGAAGCAGAAATAATTTCATACTGCGGATCAACAGATGCTTTTTGACAATACAATTTGTTAAGGCTCATTTATGTTATGGCGTTATCATCCTAGTCCTTCGAGTGCGTGGTATTAAATCACAAGAACCATTCAATCAGCGGCACGCGATCAACCAACAATGAATAACGCTGATTGGTTGGATAACCCGTGCTTCGGAAAGCTGGAGACTTGTTAGGCCATAATCTAAACGCAACATTACCGCAATCTGAGACTACATTATACATAATGGTATTACTGTTAAACAACCTTAAAGTAAAATTCAAAGCTGCGCGTTGGTCTAAACGTAGTATCGAGGGGGCTCAGACGGAATTCTAATTCTTTCCGAACAGAATTTTTCACGTTATCACTCTGAGTTTTTAACACTCGCAGTATCAGAATACTCAGAACTCAAAATATTGCTTAAATGCCTAAGATTTAAAAAGGGCTGACCCTATAGGTAATTTAGCCCCCTCCCCCCCTAAGTAATTATAAGGTCCATACGATGCGACAAAGAAACAAGACAAAGAACAAAGAAATAACGAAATGAGGGAGGGGCCAACATTCGCTTGTATGGTAACGCGGTACTCACAGCGAACTACATTTGGCAGGATGCGTAAAAATATCTTTATTTCTCTTGAAATGCGATAAATGATAGAAAACTTTCATTTATTCCCTGATTGCCGAAGATGGGGTCCATATGACCTATTCGCAATTTCTACAAATAAACAAAAAAAATTAACTGTGCGAAACTTACTAAGTAGATAAAATCATGAGAAAGACATTTATAGTATAATTCCAAGAAAATAATTTTATCATACATATTCTAAATGAGAAACAAAACTGCAAAATGTTCATACGAGGTAAAATTGACCCCATCTTAGTACAGTGAGGGTTAAATAGTGTGGATTTCAATTTGCAGAAAAATCTTGGGGCCCCTACGCGCTGCGCTAAGCCTATGACTGTCAGCTATTTTTAAAAAAATTCATAAATGATTTCAGTTCTGAATAATAGATGGAATTACTCGTTTAGTCACGCATTTTTGCTGTGTTGGTTATTTCATAAGCTACACAAGTTCCATTTTTTTTCGATATGCATTTCGTTGTTGCAAACATTTCCCTGAAGGTAGGTTCACATATTTAGACAAAGAGTTCATTTTTTTTTATCCATTGTCACTAAAAATGCTTGGTAATTTTGTCGTTTTTTGCAAATAAAACATTACCATATATCAATAAAAAGATGGTCAGCTGTGAAAAAAGATGAGAATGTAATCGAACACGATGTTAAATATGATTATATGTAAATAAATAGGTACTAAAGTGTAAGTATTTTGAATATCACCGTTTCCGAATAGTAATCTTGAACTTGGTTTAATTTCCGAATTCTGCCATGTAATAAGGCCACTATCATTGATCCTAAGTACGGAGAATCAAAATCCGCAATATTTTGCAGCTATTTTTAATTCGAAACATTAAAATGCGCCCGTTATTGACTATATCTATCTTGTCAAATACTTATTAATATCTTTTTTGGTATCATTGAAGATCACTAAATTCCATTTCTAAAAAATAATTATAATAATAAGTGCAATTAAAAAAAATAATTCCTATGAAATAAATAACTAATAACCAATATATAAATTTAAAAAATCTTGAAATGTTTTGAATGATTTGTAATTTTTGTCTGATTTAGTTACTCATGCACTCACCATTTTGGATGTTGTTTGCTGAAAATATTTTTCAGCTTGTATTTTATTGAAATTTTTTGAAGAAAATAGGGTAAATTGCTCCAAGTTACTGCATTGCTTTTAAGTAATTAGTACACTAGTTCACTCAAAAGAGAGTGCTTTTATAAATAAGAGTTTAGTGACATACACGTAGAGCTCCTACTCAGATTGGAAGTTTTGTTCCGACTACGGCAACAACTTGTGTGCGTTCTATTGGACGAATTGGATTAGACGAGTAAAATAAGTCAACACACATTAGCTAGCAGATAATGAAGAACTCAGGAAGTCCAAGATAATGTATAGGCTTAACAGGTTTTTTATCAAAATCCCTGCTACCGCCACTATCTTATTTATTGAGGACTCTAGCGCAAAATATGCCGATCTTACAGTAATCTTTATACCAACATTAACAAAATTATTAAAATTAAAAAGTATGTTGGAAAAACTTTTCGATTTAACACAGCAGTTTCCCAAAGTCTTAGAGAGTAGCACAATTTGCACTGGCTTGTTAAAATTCGATAACAAATAAACCCAATGGGGTGACAAAGATACCTAATACAACCAACCCGGTGACAAATATATCCAATGCATCCAATTGACGTTATTCTTGCTGAATATTAATGTTTAATGCCTGCAATTTCTTTAATATGCTTATTTATCAGATCTAAATTTCCAACTGGGCGAAAAAATTCCGGACCAGGATTCGAACCAGGGATCTCTTGGCTGAAGCAACCCAGTTGGAAATTTACATCTGATATGGTTTAGTTATCAATTAGAATAATTGTATTAAAATTAATTTAGTATGCTTCCTTGCTTTACTTCAAATAATTCGCGATAGATGACTCTGAGCTGTATAAAACTATTAGAACATCGAACTAACATATTAAAATGGATCAAAACTCACTCAGTTTTTACCCTTCATTTTGCTTAGTTGTTGAAATGCCACAAAAAATGCATCTTACAATTGCGAGGACATTTTCACCATTATTAAAATTTGAGACTGTGCAGCGGCATCTATCAAAGATTTATCTATCAAAGAAATAAAATAAAAAAAATTAGTAAATAAATTCCTGACTCCAAACATTACTCTCCTGCAAGAATAACTTCAATAGATCTAGCCGTGTACTTGTTATGGTATTTTAACACTAGAACCGCCGGCTATTTTACTCAAGATTTATAAAAAGTGTTTTATATTAAAAATTTTTATTCAAAACTGTTTAATTTATTTAATTAGCCAATTTTTATGCTGCTTACATTTTACATATCTTATGAAGAAATTTCTGGTTGAAATTGACTATTATCAGCTTGGCAGGTGTCAAAATGAACCTTAATGGTGGTTCTAGTGTTAAAAACAACAAACCCATTTTAGGACACCCTGTAGAAACAACTAACACCAATTTTAAATTTCATTATACAAATATCCCATGTCGCACATGAGTTTTGTTGAAGGGATAACACCACTTTGATGCTCTAAAATTAAAGTAAATTTCCCATTTTTTTTAATTAAATACGAAATGTTTATTAAAATTCCTTTATACTGAATTGTTATACATATATTAAGATAGAAAACTTTATTTATTTCATTGCTATGTTAAAACATCGCTGCTTAACAACTAATGGGCGGGAGTGCTTTTCAGAATAATGTCAAGTAATTGATGCCAAAACTCATCGTAGACTTAACTTGAAAAATTGAGACAACAATGATTACTTCTCAAAAACTAGTTTGCATACATAGTCGTTTTCAAAAATACACATTTTTAGTAAATTGATAAGAATTAAAAGTAACACTTAAACTTTCATTCGCAAATTTTGTCACTTAAAGATAAAGAGAAAAAACGAGATATCAATATTTCAAAAGCATTTGATGTATTTCACTGGAAAAATATGTGAAGATTAGTTTTTAAAAAATCCAGTCGATTGACTGAAGATTGGGGAGCTAGAGTGCCCGCCAATTTTGAAAATGCTATTCAGAAGAAAATGCTCTTAAGGTTTTCGTTACTATTTATGTGTCTTAGCGTGCTATACTTCTGTACCACTAAAAATCCCCTTTCACTTTTTTTATCGATTGCCAAGTAAAAAAATCTGATTTTTTTTTGTGTGTGTGTATAAAAATACTTTAGGAGAGTAAAAGTATATTTCGTAATTTTGAATCTGTCAATGTGGTGTTACCCTTTAATGAAACCTCTAAAACGGTACAATGAATACTCTTATTACGAATCGAATGAATACTCGAATTACGAAGTTTTGTTGTTGTTTTTACAAAAATAATTATATTGTAAATCTCAATATATTTTTTTCAGGCTGAATCTGCCCTCATGTATGACGTCGCCAAAGTGATATTAGATGCATACAGCCGCCTTTTACGGAGAAATCCTGACATTTTTCGCAATAATTTCCGAAGAGGTGAGGTCTATAACAACGGGACACGTGGTATAGATTGTCGTCGGGCACCAGTTCTGCCATGGGAGCACGGAGAAAGAATAGCGAGGATATTCAAGAAGGTCTGACTTGGTATACATATGTTATGAATTTAAATGTGATAAATCTTTAACTTTTTATGATTAAAATTCTCCGAAAAAAATTCTCGCGATTTTTGACATAAGGGACTCAGCTCGGAGAAACTTTGGAAATTTATGAAAGATATATATGTGTATATATATTGGGAAATTATAAGGCGGACACATATTTATTAATAAAATAATACTAAGCAAGGTACAGTTGGGCATAACTAGATTTTCTTATGAAATTAAACTAGACTTGCTAACATGTGTTAGTTTAATTAGAAAATATGCGTCTGCCTTAAACTGCCACATTTCTGGATGCAATGAGCCGCGTATCTAATCTGTTGATAGGATATATTAACACTGCAGAGCTTTTATTTTTTTAGATGTAAAACATAAGTTTCTACTAAATCAAGTAATGAGAGGTTCTCAAAAGGTAGGATCATTAAACGTTAACTATAAGTAATTTTTAAAATTTTCATATTTAAAGCCAATTTTTTTAAATAGCATAGTATATAAGTCTACAAAATTATACACAAATGTTAAAAGACAACCACTATTCTGGAAAATTAATTATTAAAGCAGTTCATTAGTAGAGCTGTACGTTACAAATTTTGGACATTTCTGGCATGTAGGTTACAGATTTTGGACATTGATGAGATGTAGGTTACACAGTTTTGACATTTCCATAAATAATTTGTGCTTAGTATTTAAAAAATTCTTAAAACTAAGAATGTAATAAATTTATTCTATAATTGTATGTATAATTATTATATATATATATATATATATATATATATATATAATTAACTTTTTGTTATCCAGTAATAATAATAATAAAATCAAATGTTAAACTTTGATATTAAAATATTTACTACTTTTTTAGAAGAAATATCTTAATTTTATAGGAATTACACATTATGCAAAAAACATACCTTTACACAATATTAGAAGTATCCAACATATAATTTATTCTTTTTATTTTCTCAAAAAAAAACAAAAAAAAAACAAGTTATACTGTCATTTTTTAATGCACATATCTATAATTTCTTTATCAAACGAAAGGTGTCCTCTTGCTGTCACCGGGTAAGGTGGATATGGTGATTTCAACAAAATATCTTCATATTTTAAATTTGTGCTGTCTTTTTAGATGGATAACGAAACCTGTTAAAATCAATGCCTGCCTGAGGAGTCAAAAAATTTATAGAAAATATTTGTTCACCATTATTAATGCTGATCTTTTCAATAATGCCTGGCCATAAGTTTTCATCATGAATTAATACAAAGCACTAGTCACCAATGTCAATCTATTTTCAACTGTGTGAGGAGTCAATTGTAGAAACAATATTTTTTTCACCAGCTTCACTGATGATGCATTCTTGATTCTTTTTTACAGAGATTGAAAAAATCAGATCTACTTTTTATTTGAATAGTACCAAATTTGTTTGTCGTTTGTGCGGAGTGAATCTGTTGAGTACCTTTAAAAAATTTCACTGTCTGTCTTCTATACTTTGAGTACTGTCAATTTCTGTGGTTTTTTTGTTTGTTTGTTTTTTTGTTGTTTTGTTTTACCAAAGTTACAGAACGTAGTGGCTTAAACTTTTTATTTTCCTTGCATTTTGGTGGGGAAGCAAAGAGGAAGAATGGAATTTAAGGAGGGGGGATTCTTAAACCTTGAATTAAAAAAAAAAAAAAGAACTCGAGTACAATAATTTAACAAAAAAATATTTATTTTATTTTTTAAGATGCATGTTAGAACAATGGACTCTGTTATAATATATTTATTTATGTATTTAGAAAATTAAAATTATTAATGTTTAGATCGTTCCACGATTTGGACATTGTTATTAAATAATCTTTTGGGGTACATTTGCTACAAAGAAAAATTTCAAAATACATAAAAACACCTAACATCACTGAAGAATTACTTTTGAATTAAAAAAAGAAGTTTTACTATTAATTTTAAATCATACTTTTAAATAAGCATGTCCGAAATTTCGTAATGATCTCAGCGGTTGTCATTTTGTGTCGATCGTTACACACATTAGTTGAGCATGCTTAAAGTCAAGTTATATTATTACTCGTACTAAATACACTTTATTTATACAAAACACAGTAATTATTTACGATAAAACATTACAATATATATATTTTTATACGTTTCAGGACACCAAATCACCTTTAAAAATAAATTTACCGAAAATAAAATCGGTGTTTCCATCGTTACGCGATTTGGATATTCCGCTGTCTTATTTGAGAAAAGTATTTATTGCAAAAAAATCTTACAAAAGCAAATACAAATACTTTAAAAAATTTTTTAAATGATTTTAAAGTTCGATAAAAGAATTTAAAGTACTTACTTGATGTATTTTTCGCGGAAATGATAGCTTTGTGGCGTTCGTTACTTTTGGACATAACAAAATCCAGAAAAAATTCTTTATAGAAAAGTCCTTCTATCTTCAAATAAATGGTCACGTGCGAGTATTACTCGCACACAGAGGGTTCCTTGTAGAATAAATATATGAATGTTTAATGGTATTATAAAAAAAAACCGTTGCTAAAAGAATACTAAGATTTTGTAAAAAACTATACAACGTAGGATTGGGTATAACTGTATATATTAGAAAAGTGTAAATGGGTCTACCATGAAAGTTCAAAGAGATATGGAACCTAAATAATATCAAATATAGCTATTCATATAACTTTTTTTTTTAATTTTATCCTAATCTGTTTATGATGAACTTAATTCGGTACGGATAATAAAAGCAGTGCATAGTTAAACTTCATTTGGCATTTCATAAAACTAAAATCAGCGTAGTAATAACCTTTAATTCTACAGTGTAGCTAAAACAAAACATTTGTTCAAAGTTTAAATTTGGCATTGTAATAAACGCGCTTCTAAAGGAGGTCTCAAAGTTGTAACGCCGCCTTGGTCAGTGCCGCGTTTTTCCAGATAGGTGTTTAATTAACTTTTAAAGTCAATCGAGGCGTATTGAGAGATACACTCAATGCAAACTATCGCGAATCCCACAGTATTTATGCGATTCATTCTAATTAAACCTTTCAAGGGCGGTGCCCTTAAAAAACGGACACCTAATTTTAATTCCAAAAGAGACAATCGACACCAAGATTGTTTAATTAAAATTTTCCTTTTATCATGTACGTGAAAATAAACAAATTCGCATTTTCTAATAAATTCGTTTATAAATTCTGGTGTCAGTTCGTTATTTCATAAGTTTATGGATAGAATTACTCCGCGCCAGAAACGGTTAAGTGTTCGCAAGAGTCTTAAAACTTCAAAATTTAAGAAAATTTAATTTTTTTAGATTTTAAACTCCTATCTTTTCTGAATATTTTGATATAATTGTTTCCTTAAAATTCCCGTTAGAACAGAAGTTATGGCTTTTAGAATTATATCCGCTCAATAACTGAAGCGGTGATTCCGAAACTTTGAAGTCATTTTTCTCCAAATGGTGTTTTTTGAGCATAACGCGCAGGATACCTCAAAAACTTCTGAATATTTTTTTCATGAAATTGCCAAAATATGTATTTCATGTTAGTCTGTATAAACTGAACCTAAAAATTCCTTTTTATTGTTCAAAGAAATATTTTTTTAGGTGATTTTACTGTTGAAATTTTCAAAATTTTGTATTAGCTAAATGCAACATTGCATTAAACATATAAAAATGCTTTAAATACAAATTTATTTAAGTTCAGGGAAATTATTACAATCTAAAGTACAAGTGAGCATCAAAATTTTCATTCTAGTTGCAATATTTATTTTGTCATCTGGCACGTAAACTGTTATCCCAATTTTTTGTTCGACAAAAGTCTAATAGTTTCGAGCCCCCTATAAATACTAATTCTGTATTTTGCAATTTTTTAAATACATGAAATGAAAGAACATACTTATATCTTTCATCCCAATTAAAATTGTGTTTTAAAATCATATACATTTTAAGGCATCAAATGTTGAAAAGGCTCTTTTTTTCATTTTTTTCCACTTTTTAGAGTCCTCAGATGCCTGACTGAGACTTAGTATGTTTTTAAAAATTTGACATGTATTGCTTTTATACTGTTATTGGACATTACAATACATATATATATATCATTAAAAGTTGTTAACTAGGAATAGAGTACGCCGCCCCTGTCCTTATGTATGTCCAAACTGGACTATCTTTAAGGGTTAATATCTCAGCTAATTACTGATGATTTTTTTCGAAAATCATTATCAACAATGCTCTTATACTTCTGCAACGATAGGTATATCCAGCGGTGCTCAACAATTTTTCTGAATGCCCGTAAATGGAAATTTGCGTATAACAGAAAAATGCTAATTTCTCAAAAACTATGTGACCTAGGATAATCGCTATAATTTTCCGGCAAGGATTATATTAACGTCTACTACCTCTAATTTTTTCATAATTTTAGTTTCAGTAGTTTCGGAATTTGATGGGGGGGAACATATTTTTGCGTTACATTTTCGACAATATTTTTAAAAATATAATGCTTAAAATTAAAAGGAATGTATTTTTGAGTTCAGCGTTACGAAAGCTTTCACAGGATACCCCCACATGATATACAAAGAAAATATTTTTTTTTCAAGTAGCATAATTTGCCCCCCTACATTTTTACTAAATATATTTATGAATGTTTATTAATCTGAAAATATGTGGGTCAATGATCTTTATTACTTCCTCGAATTTGAACTTTCCACGTTCCATAGTTTACGAGTAAAAAATGGCTGTTCCAGACGGACAGACGGTCAGACACAGGAGTGATCTTATAATGGTTCCGTTTTTACTTTTTAAGTACGGAACACTAAAAAGCAATAAATCAGCCTGCCATCTCTTAACGAAATTATCAAAAAATCACCGTTTGCTTTATGCATTCGTTGTTTAGCATTTGAATCACCTGGAAGCAAGTTAAAACTCTTTTTCTTGGTGGTACATTGGAGCAGTTAACGTTATGAATGTCCAAAATTGGCCTCTTTAGCATAAAATAATAAAATTTATACAAAGATATTTATACAGATACAAAGATATTTATACAAAGCTTTTACAATAAATTATGTCATTTTCTGTCTCTGAATAGAATTAAAAACTCAGTGTTAAAAAAAAAAAAAAATAAAGTCAATGATAATTAAAGTTATTTTTGAAAGACTTAAATTTATGACGTGTGTCCAGTGCCCACCTTTTGAGAACCGCCCTAATCTCAACAACATTGTAATTGGCTTTTTTTTCGTATCTTGCCGAGTTTTCAAGGTAACAATGCTTAACTCTGCAGTTTGCCACTAGATGGAGCTATAAGTGACAAGTTTGCATAGCGCCTATCATATTTATTATATCTAAACAAACCGTTTAAGACTATAGCTGTAGTTATATGAATTTATGGGTAGGGACAGGACATTAGTGGGCACCCTGTATACATTTAAAAATCAAAAGAAGCATGATCGTTGTACAAAAATTGAAGTAAAAGTTTTTTAAGATATGAGATATTTTTAATATAAATATTAGTTTTATATAAAGTATGCATGCGAAGTATTCTCGGCACGTGCACATTTAAAATTTAATCGCAGATAAATAACGCTAAAATTACTATTCAAAATTTTTGACGGAACGTTGTACATGTTGCTCGTAGGGTACGGGTCTGTCTCTCCTTATATTCATATATATATATATATATACACTATATATACACTATATAACCATTACTCACTTGACCCTTTCAGTTTTATACATTTTGTTGAATATTTAAAGATATACTTGTCAGATTTTTTCAGGAACTTCAGGATGATGAAGAATATGTCTGATTTCATATTTACCAATGGTGATTTGATTGAGAAGGACACTAGGGGGACAACGAAAAATCAAAGAAAAAATAACAATGTTTCGGATCACCCTGTAAAACGAAATGCTCTATCGCTATAGTTTATGCATATATGGGTATTATACAACATATGTATGCACTTGTGGAAGACTAGTCGTATATTCATGGAGATATGTAGATTTTTTTTTAAGTTAAAAAAATTATTGCATGTTTTTTTATTCATAACATTTAGGGTTTTTTTTACCAAATTTAACGCCAGTTTCAGAAAAGTTGACAAAATGTAGTAGAAGTAATATATTGCAATTGGAATGTAAATATGTTAAACATTTGATGAAATATAAGCAGTTGTATGAAATATTTTTTATCTGCATATGCGTGCTCGATAAAAAAACAATATATATATATATTTTATAATTAAAGTCAATTCTATGGAGCAACTCATAAAAAAAAGCCAGTCAAATATCGTGAAAGTTCAGAAAGCTATCGGCGATAGAGTGAGCTGATTTTTTAGTTGTTCTCTGAAAACAGCTAAATGATAAGGGGTTTTCCATAAATTGTCGTTTTTATTTATTTTTTTTTCATTTTTTATTGATGCTTTACTTCTTCTTGGAGAACTACCAGAACGAGCCTATTCCAAGAAAAAAAGAAGTATCAAAATCTAAGCATTTCTTTTAAATCTACTCGTTGACATTCATTAAATACAAATTCCTCTCTTGAAAGACAGTTAATAAAAAATCACAATTTGCGGAAAATCCCTTATCATTCAGCAGCTTTGATGTAATAATTTTTGAACATCAGCGTACTTCGAAAAGCGTATTTTTTTAATTATGATTTCTAGGGAAAAAATGAGTATTCAACAGATCTGTTATTTATTTATTTTTATTACACTTCAAGTTGTTTGTCAACAAATGTGTCAAAACAATAGGGGGGGGGGGTGAACTAAAGAAAATTCCTAATAAAGTATAATCATCGGGTAATATATAAAAAAAACGTGCAATTTTTGCTTATTGCAAATATGCAAATTAAACTGAGATTGAACAGGTGGGTGATTCAGTAAGAGCTTTTCCAACAGCTAACGCCCCCGTCTGGAAAATTAAAACAAATTAGCTATCACAGCGACACGTTTAGACCGATTTTCTCCAAACTTCTATACAAAGCTCGGCCTATTACCTTACATCTAAACATAAAATGTCGTCAATAAAAATTCACAAATTCTTAAACTGCAAAAAATCGAGAAAATCTCAAAAAGCCTCTATCTCACGGCCCCCCTTTATGTCTCAATATACCCATTTTCAACTGGGTCCTGACGTTCATATTTAAAAATAGATATTTAAATTTTCATTCAATTCTATCCCTAACTTCATATACTTTCCGATGATACAAAAGAGAAATCGTGCTTGAATTCGCTATTATAGCTCCATCTTCAGGTCGATTTTCTCCAAAATTCTATTTAAACCTCTGCCTATGAGATTACATCTAAGTATAACATTTCGCAGAAAAATATTCAATTCACTAAAACTGCAAAAAATTGAGAAAATCGCACAAAAGTCGCTATCAGCGCATCTCTTCCTGAAAATCCCTACATTCAACTGTGACCTGACGTCCATAGACAAAATCGTATATACGAGGGTGTATCAATAAGTTTTTACCCTCACATAGAAATAATTGAGTAAAATTTATGACATTGCTCAATTGTATTAGTCTTTTTCTATATAGTTATCGTGCACAGGAAAACATTTCTGCAATTTGTATTTCAAAAAAAGGGGAGAGGATACATTCCAGGAGGCGCGATAGTAGACCCAAACGGCGGCATTTTTCTAACTTTTACTGGCTCTCACATGTGACAGATTGTTGAAAAAGCATGTGACCACTTATTCATGTTATGCACATCCTGAGCCCCTACCCCCAATTTACCCTCCGTGGTGGCACTTTTCTAAATTTTGTGGAGATCATTCATGCCCACCGTGGGATTTTGGGGGGGGAGGGATTCGGGAGGGGGGGTGCATAACATGAATAAGGGGTCACAGGCCTTTCCATATATGTCACATGTGGGGGTCGGCAAAAGTTAGAAAAATGCCCCCCTTTGGTTCTACTATCGCGCCTCCTGGAGTACATCCCCCCCCCCCTGTTTTGGAAATACCGTTTGCAGAAATGTGTTACTGTGCACGGTGATTATATGGAAAAGGTCTAATACAATGTAGCAATTTCATACATTTTACTCAATTATTTCTATGTGAGATCAAAAACTTATTTGGATTATTAAACACCCTCTTAGAAAATTTCGTAGAAAAAATATTCACAAACTAATAAAATATGTATTCACTAAAACTGCAAAAAATTGAGAAAATCGCACAAAAGTCTCTATCAGTGCATCTCTTCCTGAAAATCCCCACTTTCAACTGTGACTTGACTTCCGTAGTCAAAATCGTATAGTTTGGTTTAATTCTGTCTAAAACTTCATACATTTTCCGATGATACAAAAGAAAAATCGCACAAAAATCACAGCGCTCCCTTTCAGAGGTGTATCCCAAATTTCAACCAACTTGACGGTCAGTCTCAAAAACATGTATATGAAATTTGGTGCAATTCTACGCATAACTACGTTTACTTTTCCATGATAAGATAAGGAAAATGGCACTAAAATCATTATCACAGCGCCTCCTTCCGGCGGAAAAGCCTCAATTTCAACTGCGACCTGCTGACCATGGCCAAAAACATATATATGATGTTTTGTTCAATTATTTGCATAACTTCATATACTTGTCGATGATACAAAGAGGACACACCGACACACGGACACACGGACTGATAGACATTTTGTAAAATTTGTTTTTTGTGATCCCTGACCTCTAAAACGCGTAAATCCGTCAAAAACTGGAAGTAGAAAAAAATTTCGATTGCAATACTTTCTTCTATTATAGGGAGCAGAAAGTAATAAAATGCTAGAAATGATCTTTTTCTGTAATACGTGACTATGTGGGTCTCGTAAACCTATTGTTTTCATTTGTGTAAGAATAGCACGTATATTCATGGAAATATAAAAGTTTATTTAAGACATTCAAGAAATTTATACATGTTTTTTTATCTCTAGCTTGTGGGGTTTTTAACTACATGTAACACCACTTTCAGGAAATTTGACAAAGTACTTTCCAAACAAAGTAAGACAGTTAGAATATAAATATATTCAATATTTTATTAAACATGTGCATTTCATTAATTTTTCTTTGAATTGCTCATGCGCTTTTAATAATAATTTTGGTATAATGAGTTGGTATTGAATTATATGGGGCAACCCAAATTCAAGTCCAGCATAGTGAAAATTCAGAAAAATATGGAAGGTATAGCAAGCTGAATTTCAGTAGATTTCAAAAGGTAGATTGATGATAAGGGATTTTCTACAAATTATCATTTTTCAATTTTCATTTTTTTATATATGTTTTATTTGTTTTTGAAAGAATTTTTTGTTAGAAGCGAGTAAAAATAAAAAAAATACATTATGTGTAAAATCACTGTCATCCAGCCTCTTTTAAAAAGCAACTGAAATGCAGCTCATTATATCGCCAGTATCTTTCTCGATTTTCACGACTTTCGTCTAGCCTTTTTAAAGGAGTCTACTAAATCAATTGGAAAAAAAATTGTTATCTCTTTCGCATGCGCATTTAAGAATGATTTCATACAAATGCTTATATCTTATGAAATATTTAATATATTCCTTTTTTAATTGTAATAAGTTGCTTCTAATGTTTTTGTCTAAATTTCTGAAAGGTGCGTTAAAATTGGCTATAAACCTTGAACACTATAAACACAAAGCTTGCAGAATTTTCTTGAATTTTTTAAAGAAACCTTTGTATCTCTATAAATATAGTGGCTATTCTAACAAAAACAAACACATTAGTTGGACAAAATCCACATAGTCATGCTATACAGCTAAAGATTATTTCGTGCAGTTTATTTTACAGGGTGATCGTAAATATTATTTTGTAATTCAATTTGTTCTTGGTTCCCTAAACACTTTCGTTATTAAATCATCACGGAAAAATATAATGTCAAACATATTTTACATATTCTTTATGTTCTTGAAGTTTCAGAAGAATTCCTGAAATACAGGGTGTTTATAAAGTACCGGAATCATTTTGATGTTTAATAACTCATAAAATAATAAAGATAGATTAAAATTAATAACATAAATGGTTAGATAGGCTCAAAAAGTTTCATGACCCTTGTCAACGAACTTCCCCGTGTGCCCCTTCGTCGCACGGAGAATATCGAGTCGATAGTGAATGTCATGCCAGTTAGCGGCAATCATGTCGGCATCCACAGAGGCTATTGCGGTTGTAATTCTGGTTTTTAAGTCATCAATGTTCGACACTCTCCTCCTGTAAACATTGCCCTTTACAAATGATTTGTAAAGGGCAATGTTTACAGGAGGAGAGTGTCGAACATTGATGACTTAAAAGCCAGAATTACAACCGCAATATTTGTAAAGGGCAATGTTTACAGGAGGAGAGTGTCGAACATTGATGACTTAAAAGCCAGAATTACAACCGCAATAGCCTCTGTGGATGCCGACATGCTTGCCGCTACCTGGCGTGAAATTGACTATCGACTTGATATTCTCCGTGCGACGAAGGGGACACACGTGGAAGTTCATTGACAAGGGTCATGAAACTTTTTGAGTCTATCTAACCATTTATGTTATTAATTTTAATCTATCTTTATTATTTTATGAGTTATTAAACATCAAAATGGGTCCGGGAGTTTATAAACACCCCGTATTTCTCTAGATATAAAACAAAAGTCTAAAGTATCCGCAGATATAAATTCATACTCATTTATTGAAAACCTGTAAATAAAAAAATACAATTTAGGAAAATTTCTTATTATCCAGCTACTCTTAGGAAACGACTGAAATTCTTCTAACTATATTGCCGATTCTTTCTGGATTTTAGCTACATGACTGACCTTTATACATGAGTTACTCTATTTTGTTAACTACTAAAATATTGAAAAAAGTGGTATCGTTCACGCATGCGCAGTTAAAAACTATTTCGCACAAATATATTTCATGAAATATTTAATATATTTATCTACTAATTTAAGAATGTTGTTTTGACTGTATTTTGTTAAGTTGCCTGAAAGTGACGTTAACTTTGTTTGGAAAACCTGCATGCTACAAACAAAACACTTGCTGAAATTTCTTTATTTTTTAAAGAAACCATTATATTTTAATAAATATCTGCACTGTAAAAAAACCGAAAATTTTACAGTACAAAGTACTGTTCATCTCGTGCACAAACACGACCACAGTGAATGTGCTGTATCTTTCTTTGGTTTCCTGACTATATAAACATAGAAAATACAGTAGTTGCGTAAAATTAACAGCACAATGTTCTGGCAATTCGGACGCCAGCAGTTTGTGCTGGAAACCAAAGAAAGATGCAGCACATTCACTGTGATTGAGTTTGTTCTGGCAAATCTACAGTGGTTTTTTTACAGTGTGTGCTAGTCATATGAAATTGAACACAAATATCGTACCGAACTCACATAGTCATTTCCAACAGTAGAGATTTTTTCCTGATTTTTCTGATGCAGGATAATCGTACACATTCATATTTTTAGGATTTTTATTTGATACCACAATTGCTCACATGAAAAAAGATGCGCCATAGAAGTTCTTTTCATATTCTAGGTACAAGAACAATTTGTCAAGTATTTTACAAAATAAATAAATAAATAAATACACCTGCGGCGTTACATTCCATTAAGAATCATGAGTTACAGCTTCCAGACTTGTTTTCTTGACCATGTGTCCTGAGGTGCTACGGAGCATGTGTCCCGGCCAGGTGGTCAGCTTAACGTGGGGCCCTCAGTATTTAGTTGCCAAGCGAGGTTGGTACTCATTTCATCGACCTGAAAGAGATGAAAGGTTAGGTAAACCTTGTCCAGTTCGCAGTCCAGAATCGAACTACTGAGTGATAAAGAAGTGCGCTGATCACTATGCTACAAGGCATCCAGGAATTTTAATACACTGTTATGATTTGCAGCAAACTGTCCAGTTATTCGACCGTTTTTATCGAAAATGATTACCTAGCCGTCAGTTTTAATCAGTTCTTGAACATGGTCAATATTATTCAATTAATATGGTCATTTAATATGGTCAATAATATGGTCATAATATCTTCAAAATATCCACAACTGTCGTCAAATGAATGCACAGTTTGCTGCAGATTTTTAACAGTGTAGATTTTTGATTATAAGGCTAGTTAGTGTGGGAGTATATATATTTCTCCACAACATAGTGTACTTGTCACAATTTTTACTTCCCTCAAAATTGCCCCCCCCCCTTGTCAGGTAAGATGTTACCACCGATTAGGCACCAAATTATCCAGACCCATTCCAACTGGCATGGCAAGTACATGGTGTACGGCGCCTCACAAAATAATACAAAGAGCAATAAATAAATTAAAAATATCGGCTCAGTTCGCATAGTCAGCCCGGGTGCTTGCTGGTGTGGATTACCGCCATGCGGCGATCTGGCGATTACATTGCTCTGGAAAGTGGAGCTCCACTTTCCAGTGCAACCAAAACCCGTTAACCTGGGTGTAATCCAGGGAGGTGGAGCCTGGTCAGTTGTCTCCGAGTATATATATATATATATATATATATATATATATATATATATATATATATATATATATAAAGTTAAAGTAACAGCAATCCATTTTCTTACTAATTTTCAGTTACTCATTTTTACTTTCCACTGTTACATTTAGTTTTTTTAAACGTAAACGCAAATTACTGCAGTTGGTAATTTCCCATGATCGATGAACTTTCATGCTATTTAACTGTGCTTTTTGACACTAGCAAGTTTTCATGACAGATAAAAAGCAGCTAATAATTCGAGAATAAAATGTCCTTATATGTCCTCGGGCATTAATAAAAATGACAAAGGAAAGAGTTGCACGTTTAAAATGCAAAAACAATTTTTTGGAACAAATGGGATGATTTCGTTTTTTCTCGATCATTTAAGATTCGTATTTTCCTCTAAGACTCGTGATATGGTGCAATATATTCTTATAAATATACGATATAGATGTCATTATGAGTATGCTCACGTTTGATTAAAGAAATATTGTTCAAGTATTGTTTCCCATAAGAAACAGCTGATTTGAATAAATATCATATAAAACGTGATCATCATTCTGTATTGTTTATCGACGCAAAATCTAAATAATTCATTGATTCCTGATAAGATTATAATATCCCCGAACAAAGTACAAATAAAGCAAGTATTAATTTTTATAAAATCTTATCCTAATAAGATTTTATATTTGTATTAATTAGGATAAGGTGTTATCGACATTGTAAAGAGAAAAAAAAACAATTTTTGTTGCTAAAATTTGTTGTTAAATTAAAAAATATATCAATATGTTGTAGAGAAAGTGAATTTTCATAATTTTTATAAAAATAAAAAATTAAAATAACGTGCAACTCAAAGATATTTTTAAAATAAATTTTCGCAGTGTATAGGAGAAAACAGATACACCTATATTCATGGGTCACGTCTGAACAGCATCAATTTCATTTAATTAACTTAAAAAAAAAATGAAAAATTGTCAATAGTTGGCATCCATGTTGGCCAAACTTATGAGGCACTGAGCAGTTTGGTTTTGCAATCACCGCGATTTATTTGTTTCAGAAGGTGTGTTTTAATTAAAAAATCCTAAGTTACTGAAGTAAAAATAAGTTTTAAATACCACTATGGCCACAGTGTTACAGCATTTATGAGGTAAGCTTTCGATAGATTTTGCCTTTATATATCGCTTAAACATACAGGGTGATTCGCTACGGTGTGTACAAATTTTGAGAGGCTGTACTGCTCACTAAACAAACTTTTTTTTATATAGCAATACTGGCACGTAGTCTAACTTATTCAGTCATAAATACAGGGTGTTACAGTGCAAGTCGAATCCGAATTTTCGTTCTCAACTTTTATGATAATGAAGATATTTACCGATATATTTAACAGACTTATTTTATTTTGTGTGAAATGTGATCGATATTACAGGAAGCCCACTGTCATTGGGTCTGTGATCCATACGTACCATAAGCTAAATTCCAAATTTCGGATTGTCTCGGCCAGTGTTGTTTGGACAGAGATCGTAGCCTTTCTTAGCAATTCTTAGGATAATATAAGATTTAATATAATGTAAAGCATGTCTTTTGAAAATATCGTAAAATATTTTCATGATTGTTAAAGCTATGAAGAAAAAATCAGGCTCGGCTTGCAGCTATACACTCCGTATTTATGACTGAATAAGTATATTGCGAACCAGATTTCCGATATAAAAAATGTCTATTTTGGCGATCTATACCACCCCTTAACGTATGCAAAGGCAGTAGGGAATCACCATATATTTTGCTTTTGCAAGTTACTGTAAATGCGATGGATGGGAAATTTCTAAAAAGAATATTTTGGGAAGATTTGATGAGTTCAACAAGTGTTCGGACTAGAGCAAAGACGCTTTTGCACTCTTTTTTTAACTCAACATTTTTGTTGCATGTAAAGATGGAATTTCCAAATCGAGTTTTATCTCACTTCCTGATATGCTAGAATTTTAAAAATCGTGTACAAAGGTACCTTTCTAATGGCGAAACAAACATTTTAATATTTTTAAAACATTCAAAAATTAATAATAAATTAATAACTTAAATTAAATTAATTAAAATTAAGTTCAAAGTTGTTAAAAAGAAATTAATAAATTAATTTTAAGGGACTTTCCCGTAAACTAGCCACAGGTCATAAATCTCCCAATATTTTTTTGGTTACATTTGTATACGAGTTAAAACAACAATGGATTTAATTATACGCCAAACCACTCTCCTAAACAAAAAGTTAACTGATGTCAAAATGAAACAACGAAATTTTTTAAATATTAGAAAGTAGAAAATAGAAAATATAAAGTAAAGAGTATAATATATTTTAAAAATACACTTTAATTGATTAATAGTTTCACAATTTTAAATTAAGATTTTACGATGAGAAATCACTTTAGAAATTCTAAAAAGGTAGTTTAAATATTTTTTTTTCTTTACTGTTCACATATATTAAAGAAATAAGAAAAACAGGATTTTTTTAATAAATTCAGTAAATATTCAGTAATTTTAATAAACTCAGTAGCGCTTGCTTTCTATCAAACGTTAAAAAAGTGGTTAATTTTCCATAATCTGATTCAGCTCCCAAGTCAAATTAATGTATTCTAACGGAAATTCATTTGAAAATCATGGAGTGAAATCATGAAATTAGGCGTGATTTTCAAGATGCACTTCAAATGCTTATGAAGGAGTGTTTTTTTTTTTTGTTTTTTTTTTTTAACTTTTATACTTATTTAAAATCCCAATACGCTTTTCTTGAGTGCGATGAAGATTCCTAGGATGAATAATGAAGTTATAGCCTTAGTTCCATTAAAGGATAGATCAAGAGCTATTACTTCATTATTCATTCTATAGTAAGTATACTGCTAGATAAGTATTTACTAATTAACAATAAATTCTTCGAAAAAAACCTACAGGAAAGTTTAAAAATACAATATGAATTCACTTATAAAAATGCAAAACAAATGTTATAGGATTATTCTAAATGACTTAATAATCACACCCCTTGCCATTGGAAAATAATAATCTACTGGAATTGACCCCATACATTGCTTAAAAAATCCCAACCTTATTAAGAACATGTGAAAAAACAATTTGAACTGACCCTTATAGTTTAAAGGGTTTCAGGATTCTTAAAGCTTCAAAATTTTCGAAATTTTAATTTTTTAGATGTTAAACTGCGATCTTTTCTGAACATTTTGATATAATTGTTTTCTTGAAGTTCCCGTTAGAATAGAAGTTATGGATTTTAGAATTGTACACGCACAATAGCTGAAACAGTGTTTCCGAATCTTTGAAGTCCTTTTTCTCCAAATAACGTTTTTGGGCATAACGCGCACGATATCTCAAAAACTTCTGAATATGCTTTCATGAAATTTTCAAAACATATGTTTCATATTAGTCTGTAAACGGAAGCTAAAATTTCCTTTTTATTATTCCAAAAAATATTTTTTTAGTTGATTATATTATAGAAATTCTCAAAATTTTGCATTACCTAAATGCAACATTGTAATAAAAATATAAAAAATCTTTGAATACAAATTTATTTACGTTTATTGTAATTATTGCAATCTTAAGTATAGGTAGGCATTAAAATTTTCATTGTAGTTGCAAAATGTATTTTGTAATCCTGCGCGTAAGCTGTACCAATTTTCTACTCGTCAAACGCCTGACAGTTTGAAGCCGCCTATAAGTGCTAATTCTACATCTTGCAATTTTTTAAATTCATGAAATAAAAGAACGTACTTATATCTTGCATCCCAATAAAATTGTGTTTTAAAATTATATACATTTTAAAATAATGTTGAAAATGGTCTTTTTTTCGTTTTTTCCAATTTTAAGAGTCCTGAGACCCCTTACTAAAGCAAATATTTAAGCAATAATACAAAATCTGCTTTTCAAAAGAAACCTCTTCTAAAAATTTGGACCCAGAGTGTCCAGCAGGGCGGATTACATTTTCTTTAATTTGAAAATATTATCGTAATTGAGGTAAAATGTGTATTTATGTGTAAATAATTGATCAAAATCTAAATGACCACAACCGTTGTCATTGGAAAATAATAATCTGCATACCATCGTTTAAAAAATCACAACCATATTGAGAGAAGCCGGAAATACAATTTTAACAAAGCCTAATAAATTAATTTATTAAAATGTTTAATAAACCAAATATTTATGCAAAAATACAAAATCCGCTTTCTAAAACTTTGAGCCTTGAGTTTCCGGCAGGGCGGATGACATTTTCTTTAATTTGAAAATGTTTTCGCAATTGAGCGAAAATATGTACGTAAATGTATATACTTGACCAAATTTTGATATTGCTTATTGTGTATTCAAATGGAAATACGACGGTGGATCAATTATAAAGGAGACTTTTGAAATAAAAGTAAAAATTTTCATACAAGTTATCATGGTAGTCATGATAAGCTCTTTAAGGTCTAAAAATTCGCTTGCCGTCGTTATATCCTTTAAACATTTATTTACTTAGAGGCTAGTATAAAAAAATAAATACTTAAGACCTAGTGCGGTTGCACAAAGTATAATTATTAAACATTCAACAAATGAAAATATTAAACATATCGAAATTTTTCACAGATTGAATGTACAATTCGTAAATGACACCCTAACGTGGTCTCAAGTATGCAAATGGTACTAGTTGTTTAAAAGTGTCCGATGTGAAGTAGAAACAAGGCGATCTAATATGGCATGACGCACAAAAAAAGAAACTGCTCCATTGAAGCAAAAATTTACGAAGTTCTCTCTAATATTTTTTGAGATTTGATGATATTGTGTATGTCAACTTTATTCGTGAACAATGTACATATAAAGCAGTATAGCAATGTTCATTTGTCGTGGAGATTAAAGCAACACAATGGTTCTAAAAACGCTCAATTCCAGTCATAATGTTCCTGTCTGGTACAATGCAAGAACTCCCACAACAGGTTTAACGAAACATAAAATTCACTGGACAACAATCTTTCATCTTTTTTAAATATCGAAATTATCGGCTTCCTTTACATTGGATTTGGTACCTTTAAAGATGAGTTAAGAGGAAATTTTCATAGTTTATCAGGTAAAGAAGTCAAAGAATTTTTCCTGCAGGTGACTTCCCAGTTCTTTTTATTATACCAGAAATTATAAAAAAGAATCCTAATATATTGGAAAAAGCGTCTAAATATTACAGAAAGCTGTATAAAAAAATAACATTGACATAATTTTGGTAAAAAATATTTTAAAATTAATCCATTAAATCTTCGTTCTATCTGATCCACTCTCCTGTATACTTTTATTTTGGAAAAGGATTTTCGTTTTTTTAAGCGTTACTTACATGTGTCCCGAGCATATTTACTACTACGCCTCAGTGGGGCACATTTGAAGAAATACAATCAACTTTTTAAATTATGATGAACTATAAAAATACTTCATAAAAAATGCAAAAAAAATCCTTAAAAGAAAAAAAGATTTAAATATTAGTATATTTATATTTTTTGGATTCATTTAAAGTGACATTGAAAAAGAATAATAAAAAAAGCATAAAATATTTACAGGTGCTCCCTCTCTTCTATATTTTCGTCTACACATGTGCCTATTTATTGTATGTAATTAAACATGTCTTTTCTTATTAAATCGATGATGCTTTAAAATTTTGTCTTTGAATAGTTGGTCGTATATCCTATAGTTTTCGAGGCACAATTTCTAATTCTGGAATTTGCCGCTAAAGAGCGCTGTCAGGTACCTTATAGTGTAGCGCGTAGATGTTACAATATAGTGCCAAGAAGATATAATGTAGCAGCCGGATATTCAAAATGTGCTACAAAACCCAATCCAATAAATTTGGAACGATGCCGAAAGATAAATGTCGATCAAAGCAACATCTGCTTGCTCAATCGTTATACAATCCATTCACTATGCTTATGCTGAAAATAGCGATAAGATGTCAATTTGATCAACATTAATCACTCAGCATCCTTCGATCTTTAGCGAATTCATTTTTAGCACGTTTTAAATGTTTACTAGAATAGCCGCTTGCCACACATATCTTCTAGACGCTATAGTTTTACTTTTCGCCATATTACCACAAAAATAACCGGATTGATTTGAGACTTTTTTAAAAGATCTATAGAAATGCTTGACGAATATTTTTAGAACTTTGGAAATATAAAGTACATGTTCGAACTCATATTCTTGAAGGAAGGTTTGATCACGAGTGACTAATACATATGTGACTAACAACGAATTAAAAGATGAGAAATTGTGTTTAGAATCACCCTGTAAAATAAAATGATCGAAATAATCGTTAGCTATAGAACAAAACTATGTGGATATTGTACAAAATCTGTGCTCATTTGTGTAAAAATAACACATATATTCATAGACATATAACGGTTTCTGAAAAAACTTAAGGACATTTTCTGTGATATTTTGTTTATAGAATGAAAGGTTTACCACCATATTAATGCTACTTTCAGAAAACTTGACAAATTACAGTAGAAACAATATAGTGCAATTATAACGTAAACATATTAAATATTAAACGAAATATGAGATTTTGTATGAAATAATTTTTATCTGCGCTTACGCGAACGACACCAAAGTTTTTCTCTATGATTTGGCAGCCAACTCTACAGAGCAACTCACACAAAAAGACCAGTCGAATATCGTGAAAATTCAAAAAGATATCGGCGATAGAGTGAGCTTAATTACACTTGCTTTCTAGAAGTAGTTGGGTGATATGAGAATTTCAGTAAATCATTATTTTAAAATTTTTTAATTTACTTTTTTGTTGATGATTTAGTTCTTCTTGGAAAACCACTACACCGAACAAATTCCAACAACAACAACAACACCAACAAAAAGAATTATGTAATTCAAAGCATCCGATCCAAGTTACTCGTATATACACTGGTGTCCAAAATTAAGGACCAGTCACAAAATGCTAATTTTTAAGTAAGCGAATACTCAAAAGGAAATAATATAATTTAAATAATTACTATCCGTACAGCACAGCTAGTCCATATAGCATCTCATTCATGTCACACATGGTCACAAGTGTCACAGTCACTATGGTAAAACAAAAAATAGGAAATTCCACACGTCTCATTATGAGTCTTAAATGATCACTACATGTGACTCCACTGAGACATCAATGTGACTGCTGTTTTGTGAAGAGTTACCAGGTGACTTTACAATGTAGTTACATTATTACTCTCGTGTGACTGTCATTTTTAGACTCAATTTCAAAGTCATCATGAACGTTGCATTACGATAAGTCATCAAATAATATCACATTATAGTCACATGGTGACTTTTCACAAAAGAGAATATTGGTAACTTCACAGTAGTCTCTTTGTCATCTGAAAGTCATCATGTGACTTTAATGTGACATTATTTGGTAACTTATCACAATGCAGCGTTCACGATGACTTTGAAATTGAGTCTACAGATTACAGTCACATGAGAGTCATAATGTAACTACATTGTAAAGTCACATGGTGAGTCGTCACAAAGCAGCAGTCACAGTTACGTCTTAGTAGAGTCACATATATTGATTATTTGAGACTCATAATGAGATGTATGGAATTTCCTATTTTTTTTCTTCACCGTAGTAACTGTGACACTTGTGACCATGTGTGACATGAATGAGATGTTATAGGGACTAACTGTGCTGTAGAGATAGTAATTATTCGAATTATATTATTTCCTTTTGAGTATTCGCGTACTTGAAAATTAGCATTTTGTGATTGGTCCTTAATTTTGGACACCAGTGTATTAATTAAATATTAACTCCTTTGTTGGAAGTCCCTTAACAAAAAATGACAATATATCGAAAATGCCTTTATCACTCGGCTTCTTTTCAAAGCCAACCAAAATTCAGTTCACTATATAGCCGATATCTGTATGTATTTTCAAGATATTCGACTGGTCTTCTTATATTAGTTGCTACATAGAGTTGGCTTCCAAATTAGGAAAAATATTTTGGTGTATTTCGCCCATGCACAGTTAAAAATCATATCAAAGAACTGCGGATATATAATTAAATATGCAATATATTTAAATTATGATTGTTTTTGTTATTTTCACTACATAGTGACACATTTTCTGAAAGTAACGTTAAAAATGTTTGAAAAACATGCATGCCATAAACAATGCAAAAAGTTCTTGAAGTTTTAAAAGAAATCGTTATTTTCCCATCAATATACGTATTATTCTTACATAAATGCACAAATGCTGTTCAGTATCCTTTTAGCCATATGCTACAGCGACATATCCTTTTGCGCATTTTATTTTACTGTCTGAGTCCACATAAATTTTTTTTTCTTGAATTTATTATTGCTTTTGCCATCTTAATCAAACCTTTGTTGAAAAATATGAGGTTATATATGTATGTTATAATTCCGAATTTCTAAAAGGATACGTCAAGTATTTCACTATCTATTCAATGAAACGTCTGAAATTGAAAGACCCCGGTGATTTTTGCCCATATTGTGTATCTAAACACCACATTTATGACTGAAGCTCACTAATTTAATCAGTTCATTGAGGCAGAATGAAATTTAGGAATCCCAAAGTATATATGAAATTTCAAGAAATAAATGCTTAAAACTATTTTAAAAAAAAGTGAATAAACTTCTGTGTTCCACAACACCTTAAGCAAACTGATTGAAATTTAAACTGTAATTTGCAAATAAAGTTTAATTTAATTCTTAAAGTTGTTTGATTGATTTTTATGGTAACTAACAATATGAAAACCGAAACAAATATTTTCGGAGCACAAATAAAATATCTTTACTTAGCGTCCTTTTCACTTTTGTTAAGTTTAAAAGTTGTAAAGATAACTCTCATATACTTTGTATTCTCTTAATTAGATCGATTTCTTTAAAATTCATTTTTTCGTTATCTTCAATGTGGAAACAACAAACTTACATATTTATGTACGAGTATTTTATTTATTTTTGATTATAAGAGCAGTCCATATAAAAAAAATGAAGCATGTCGTTGGCAGCTAAGATTTTTTGGGGAAATTCAGCGTATTATATTTGAGTGAAAGATAATATTCTATTCAATTACGTTATCGCTTATTACGTCTAACTAAAGAATGTGCTTGTGAAATTTAATTTATACGAGCAAATATTCCGTTATAATTAATCTTCATGCACCCTGGCAAAATAATTTTTCAAAGACGTTCTTTGCAATTTTTCTTATGATAAGGTCACAAAGTAGTTTAATTAATGGAATTTTGTACAACTAAAGATTAAATACTTCATTATCTTGTTTTAATTCATATATATTGGGAACATTTTTTATTTTGTGAAGCGTTCATTTTATTTTTGAAAATGTGATTGACATATTTTTAATTTAATCCAAAATTTTTAATTATTATATGAGCTTTCTCAATTGAGTAACTTTTAAAAGGCTTCAGAAAATAAGAAATTTGTTTTTAATCTCAGGTTCATTCAAAAGTCACAGAAGTTTTAAAAATGAAAAGGGATTTGCTTTTTCTCAGTTGAAAAAATCGATTGCTTTATTTTTACATTTTCCTATTCCCTATTCTCTGTACATTATCCCTGTAGAACGCTTTGGCAGAATTCGAAGATTTTAGTAGATATTAAGGGCTTTAGAGTGCATCCGAGGGCTTATGCTGTTTTGGAGTACTATAAACACATTTTACTCAAAATGACTATATTCAAACTGAGCGGGATCAAAACCAAAAACCTATTAAACCGATCTTGCTAATTTTTATTTAATTAAAGGTAATATAATTTATTGGAACTTGGACTACTTTCAGCTATTTTTTATAAAAAATGACTATTTTTCGAAACACGCTAAGTGCGAAAAAAAGAGTTGCAGAAATAGACCTTTTTGTTAAATGGCTTCCACCTTATTGATTTTCAAAATTTTGACCTCAAAATGCTTGAAGTTCCAGAAAATATATCTAATTTCATAACCCTTAACAAAAATTGATTGTGGCGACTCTGGCAATCCATCGAATCCCGCCCGATAGGAAGTGCACGGCACTCAACCTAGGACTTCCGCCCATGCAACTCGTTCCAAATCATCAATTTTTTATTTAAAAATTTTTAAATGCTCTACAAATGATAATAAGTA